>OY720422.1:29473070-31973070 GCA_963082815.1 Melanotus villosus | reverse complement strand
AAAGACTGAAGGTATAACTTTTTGCTTTCTTATTTTATTTTTTATTGAAGGGATTTAATTTGTCCATGGCGCGAAATTACATTTTTTAATAAAAAAAATTCATCTGAACTCCAAAAAAGTGGAAATCAAACAACTGGATACAAAGCTAACAGTTTCGTAACTGTGAAAAATATTTCCTTGATAATAACGAGGAAGTTTTTGTCAGAAAGTAAAAACAAAATAAATTGCCGTAAAATTTACAAAAATGATTATAAACAAAGTTATAAAGGAAATTAAAGTTTTATGCGATCCGCCAACAATAATCTACAACTAATTTTCTTTGCTTTAAGAAAATTGTATAACTTACATTATGATATTGAAATTCAGAAACCTACTTCTGTATTTTTTAAATGTCAAAGTATTTCAATAGCTTTGCCTTTATATATGAACTGTAACGGGATTAAATTCGAGTTTCAGGTTCGAGAACTTCAATAAGAAGATTAATATTGAATTAGATTACAGAAATAGTCCTTATTTTAAATGTCAAAGACGTGTGATAAGCGGAAATGGCTATCTTATACTGTTTCTATGGTGCATAAGAGCTCACTTGTTATGTTTCCTTTAAAATACGCTTCTCTATAAAATACGTCGTCAATGACAACGTATTTTATAGGCCTTTAAATATGTCGTTGCCTAGCAATCTTCACATTTTGTGTATTATGATGCGTCTCAAATAATAAGTTATTAAAATTTCTAATAATATATTAATGAAAGAAAATGTCTGATATTAGTGTTAGAAAAAATCTTGAAGACAACTCGTGTTTTATAGTTTAAAAATCTCGGTCTAACTACGACCTTGATTTTTAAACCTTCTATAAAACACTTGTTGTCTTAATAGCTATAAAATCAAATTAGAGCAGGTTCAAGTTTATTAAAAGTTTAGCGTAATAAAAACAGAGAGAATTTGAGAATTTACAGTGTGTTTCAATACGGCTTAACTAGGGAAATTTGATAAGTCTACAGATGTAAACCGTGCAATTAACAGAATTGCAACCATCTGATAGAGCTGTAATACAAAACTAATTACTTAAGTTCAGAAAGATCGCCAATTTGAAAAATCTGATTTTGCTTCCTGTTATTTAAATAAAGCAATATTAAAGCTCACTATTTAATAAAAATACGATTTGTAAGTTTAATGCCCAGTAGGACAAAGAAACATATAGATATTTCTATATTGTAATTATAAAAGGGAAAAAACCATTAGCCGTGCTAGTCACAAAAGCATTAATTCTTGACCTACATCAACCATATTGAAAAACAGTTTTCTTTAATTTTCCGGGTTTTTATTTGCTTTGCTGGTATTGATTCCATCAAACAAAGCATAAATTGAATGCAGTTGTCGGCTTGACAGAATAACTGGGAATTAATCGACCATTCAATTTAATATTGTGTAAGGTCTTTTGGAGAACCGAATGTCAGGTCCCTTTTGTAGTTCATTTTATGTGTTTTTTGCACATAAAATTTTACAAGCAGTTTTCTAAATAACACCGATTTGTGTGAATAATGTAATGAATCTAATGAAATTACCTGGTTGGACTTTTATGCAAAATGTAATAAAAGTAAGTGCATTTTGCGTATTATGGATCGGTTTAATATTAACGAATGTGAAATTAAATAGAAACGGGAGAAAAATTCGTTTAATTTAATTTGGTATTTTAGCTTCGTATTTGGGGTTTCATTCAGGGTTGTAGAATTATTAATATTCGTAATTGGGGCTTGAAAAAATCCACTTTCAGAGGATTTTAATAATCAAATTCAGAAACTGTTATTTGATTTATTTTTAAATCTAGAAAGAATTCGAATCGTTGGATTTTAAAACGATATCGGAATCCAAAACCAAGTTTGCAAATTTAAACGTTTAGATTTTATTTATGCAGAATGGAGATTCTAAATTTTTGAATTAATCAAAAATTCTGAACCGAGTTCGGTATAAATATTTTATTTGAAAAATTAAAATTTACCCCAAATTTCGATTCCAAAATCCAGATTAAATGAAATAAAAATAAGTTACCACGAAATCTAAAAATTTCAAGTCTTTTTGGGTACTTTATGATTGGCATCTTCAAATCTAGGGCATTTTGAGCATTCGTAAAGTTATTTTTTTTTAGTTTTAAAAAAGCCAAAACTTTTTTGAGAAGTAATTATTTTAAGTAAAAAATTCCTGCAAGAAACAAAAGTTAACCCTAAAATACGCAAAGTTTTACAACAACAAAAAAACAATCTAACAATTTATAAGTTTCATTAAGAGCGCTCCAGGGCACTTGACTTTCTCAGGTTTTGTCTTAATATAAGGGCTACAACTACTTTTACTTGTTTGCTATTTACAGATCTTGTCCTAGCACCGCTTTGAAGATTTTTAAACTATGCCGACGTTTGCCGAGGAACGCATAAATTTCATCTAATTCTTTAATAAATTATAATCAACAAAAATCTGTGCTTTGGCAAATAGCCCTAAATTCAGTGTGGCTATGTGGGATGCTATTGATAATTTTTGCAATTTCGGTTGTTTAGATTTTGATTCCGTTTTTTCGCAGGTATTTAATTTTTAGTGTGCATCCCACATTTGTAGAGCCAAAAGAACGAAAAACCGGAATTAATTATCTCAATTATTATGCAAGTTAGAAGTAATTTCCCGCCACTAGTATTCTGAACCTCTCTTAAATACTGGAAACACTGAAATGAATACTAAACACATAATTCCCCAAAACGATACGTTTGGAAGACGCTCAATAATTTTATTTATGATCAAAATTAAGTTGCTTGGTCTTTTCTTGTAGTTGGCTTTGTTCAATAAAGGAATAATATAAAATCGAGATTGCCTCGGAGGATATTTAGGTCATTATAATAAATACGATCCCGATAATCGTCTACAAAATTTGACAAGAATTTCCCATCAGAGTTAATTTCCTTCGATATTTTCCTCGGAGTAAGGAAGAGAGCTTTAATCGATAATTATCATCAATTTCCAATCTGTTATTCCTTTATTTGAATGAATAGGAATGTTCCCTGAATACCACTCTTGAGCTGAAAACGAAGGAACATCAATTACACGGAGGGAAGATATGGATTAGCAAGGCGATCAAGAAAATGTTAACTCGCATTCAGAGGACGTATAAGGTAAACAAGAAGAAATTAGTGTTCCCTCAGTGCAGAAAACAGGGGATTATGGCAAAAGAGAGCTGGAACGTAAAAGCAATTTAGTACGAGACGAAGAAAATAAAATAATAAAAAAGGGCTTTGCTTTTAATTATTTTAAACCACGGATTTTCATTTTAAAAGTTGAAAACACATGTACGAGATTTCCAACTTCAGCCGTTGACAGAAAATTTTCCACCGAAGCAGTTAAGTTTGCATGTTTCTTCAGACAAGAAAAAAAAGTTCGCGCGAAAGGAGATAGATGGGAACGCAGAAGTGTAGAACTTCGATTAAATATTGAGTCTCGTTTGATTGTAACGCGAAAAGCAAACACTTGCACAATTTATTTCATCGCCAAGCGGCAAAATTTAATCGCTCATGTGGGAAACCGGTACAATTAATCTTTCCCAGTAAATTTATGGCTACCATCAGAGTGGGTGTCCTAAAATCGTTATCCAGAGTAGTAATCATTAAATTCTGGGGATTACCCTCATCACTCATCGCTTGTGTTTATTCGTTATTTACATATGTCACAAATTTTTACCTCACGTGCATCCCCAAACTATTCTGAATGACGGATGACGTAAAATTATGAAATGGATAACAAGTTCGTTTTTCGCGTTTTAAGCAAGAAGATTTATTGTAACATTAACATCCCTAAATTGAGTCCAAAATTGTATTTAATAATTATAGGACGCCTTTAATGTCCCTCCAAGCCTTTATATGAAGAACTATGAGCTTAAAATTTAGTTGCTTAAGAGCATTTAATGAAATTAAAATAATACGAGTTACAATGTGAGGTACATTTTTTATGGCCTTCAAATAACGTGTATTCGATTTAAAAATAAAATTGGTGTCCCTGTACGTAAACAAAAGTTAGCTTTCTATTTAAATATTAACACAAAACGGCCACACCTCGTGTTTTAATAATAAAGGGTAGCAAACTTAGTCCATTAAAATATCAAATATTTGTCAGGATTTTTCAATTTAAATTTGATACTAGAAGTTTGCGTTAAAGTAACATCAAACACTGTTACAATATCGAAGGGTCGATGTGCATTGGAAACTTAAAGTTTTCTTTAAAGGAAGGTTAGAGTTTTAATAGAAAATTCGTTTACATTAAATGAAGACTTTCAAGTCGATCGAGGACAGCTCTGAAGGCGTATCATCTGCAAGAAGTAGTTTATTTTTTGAAGAGCCTGCCAAAGTAAACAAAAGTCTAATTGGTTACTCCCTGTAATCAAATATCAGAAGTTACGAGGTGATGTTGGAAAATAGTTAATTTTCTTCACGTCTTATTACTCCTACTTCTACGGATCACCGAGAATATTGAGAAATGCGGCGTAGAGGAAATTTCATTACCGTTTCTAAGAATATGAAACAGAAGCTACTTTCGTAGACGTGACCCTCTACGTTAACCGGAATGAAGAAAATGCGAGACAGAAGTGTAGATAATATCATATTACACTTCATTCTAGTGAATACGAAGAGGTACAGGTAATTGCTACTTGAATAAACATTAAATAATAAGGAAGTTATAAAGTAAGAACAGCTGGAGTACCAAATTGCGTGCGATAGCAAGGATGTATTTTCCACCTGCTTCATTTTCCATTTAGAAGACGAAATATATTTCAAGATTGCCTTACTAACTATTTTATCTTGTATACATTTCTGATTTTCTAAAGCTATTCAAGACGAAAAAGGAAAAAAATTCATGCGAATTTTTCAGAAACCGAGAATCTCTTCATACACAAAAACATAATAAAAATTGGAGATATTTCTGTTGGATTTAAAAAAAGCCGAATCGCTATTTCTTCTTAATATAAGGAAACTTAACGAATAAATAATTTTAAACGACTTGACAATTGTATAAAAGGTCATCAAAATTACTTCTTTCGCTGTTTATCGTATTTTTTCTTGTCGTACTTCCCACCAGTAATATGGAAATATTCGTGAAAAAATACAAAATCTTCAGAATCTAGAAGTCTAAGATACTTTATACTGTTTTTTATTTGTAATAAATTACTGAAAAAGCTGAAGAAGTTCTCAATTTTACTATAATTTTTAAAAATAAAATACTGTTAGCATTGACATTTACACGCTTTGCTTATTTTCAGAGAAGTTCAGAGTTTAAAGTGCCAAAATTATTTTTAAAGTCCTAAACAGAAAAATAAACAAAATAAACTGAAACCTATCAAATTCAGACAAAAAATTACGAATCGCGAAAACTGCAAATGTTATGAAAGAAAAAATTACTTGTGATGTTACGCGAAGAGAGAAAATAATATCAGTATTATTTTTAAGTTTTGCGCAGTCTCTGAATGCTACACTTAAATATATACGAGTAACAATTGGTGGCATCGCTGGATGAAAATTAACCAACCGTTTATATTATGGAGGTCTAGGAAAAAAAACACACTTTCTATTTAGACATCTCTGAACCCAAAGAACAGCCAAACAATCTCCAGAAAAAAAAAAACATTTACTTTGAATTATTAAGACGTGAAATCATCCAACAGTATGATTGAAAGATCTTCACAGAACTACAAAAGTATGCTCGACATGACCGAGCAATTTTTTAAAAAACGGATTTAAACGTAAGAACAGAAAAGAAAGGAAAGACGAAAAAGGTATACTTGGGTAAACACTTCAAGTCATCGGAAAAGGTTTTACGAAGGAAAAATAGTAGTTGGAAATGTTGAACAACACGAATAACTAAGACCTTTGTTAAAAGATTCAACGAAAACGGTCAGAAAGGCGGGAAGCGTGAAAGGAAAATTAGGTTGGTAAATTCGCATGGAATCGTTGGAAAATACACAATCCACGTGAGATAAAAAATTCTACCCACTAGTTTAATGCACAAATGTTTTTGGGATTAATGATTTCACGTGTTGTTTAAAACCAGCGAGTTTTGAATTTTTAATTAATCGTCGAATGAATTTTAGAGAACGAACTTAGGATAGTTGCTAGATTTATTGCTGTAAATATATTTGCTATTAAGAAAGAATCCGTCCTAATGTAATTTGTGGTTTATTCTCTTACGTTACCTTTACCTTATAATGTTAACGATCTCAAATATTTGTTATAACGAGCATATTACGTAGACAAAGAGAGAACCTGCATGCTGAGTTGACTTTTCATTTTGTTAACTGAAGCTTAATGTATACATTTAAACAACAATCACTGACTACACACAGCCAACTACTGTTTGAATTGTAGTCTAGTTTAACACTCGTTACTGATTATAGCTACTTAAAAAACAAGTAATACAAGTTTGAACATAAGAAAGACGTTTTATTTTAATTATTAAACTTCCACGCGAATGTTAATAAGGCTGGCGTTTACATGCAGTGGCATTCTATTTGACGTATATAAAGTTGCATAACTACTTAAATAAGCACGGATTTGTATATGATTCAAAACTGTAGAGTCGGGTAATAACTGACAAGTTGGGACGATTAAATTGTTTCTAGGAATAATACGAAATAGTTTGCCTTCCAATTCTGTTTCATATTTTAAATATTTCCTATTATCTAACGCACTCTATTAGTTAAGTTGCCTACACGCTACATTATGAATAGTGAGTTACAACGATATTTCTAAAATCTTATTTCCATTATTTCCGAATTAATTTGCATTTTGGAAAAATGTTCGTGTGCCCTTTGAAAAGGAGATGTTTTTATCTATCTATTGACGTGGAGATTTTTTCGATATCTCAATTTTTGCAAATACTATTTGAATTTTTTAAAGTAAAATGGAGTTGTACGTTTTTTATTGCTAAAACGTTTTTTTTTTTAATTTGACAAAACCGAGGTGTCTATAGACAGACAAAAAAAATGATTAGGAGCAAAAATCGACCGCCACCCCTACATTCAAATTCTTTCTCAAAAAATGGAGCAAAGTCTGCATATAACCGACTATTTTTCAAGGTGTAAACACCGCCGTTAAGAGGGTAAATTCAAAAAATTTAGTTTTATAGAAAATAGCTTATATTTACAGCTCAAAATGTCGCGTAAGATTGCTCTCATTTTAGTTTGGAAAAGATATTAATCTTTGATATATAAAACGATTTGTTTTGTTACAAAGCTGCCAACCTTTTGAAATGTATGATTTTGATCCCACTACAATTCGTTCTTCAACGTCAAGCGTTTGCTTTTATACATATACGTTCAAAAAATCCGAAGGTTATAGTTCAATGCATCGATTCTACATCAAGTTATTCAGATGCAACTAAGAACCGAGACGGGAGAATCTCGTAGGATGGCAAACGTTATCCGCTTGCAAATTGATATCGGACGGTCATTTCCATATGGAAATAGCTTTAGTGCATCTGGAGATCACCAACACGAAATGCAACAGCGGACACCAGGAAAGCACAAATTTACATGCTGGCACTAAACTAGTTCGGAATTAGAAGCGTGCGTTATTGAATATCGACTTTTTTTCTGATAGTCCTGTACCCGGTTAATTGTCGGGTGGGTTTTAAACGGGAAATTATGTTATAACGGCCCTGGTTTTCAACGTCCTCGATGACGTACATTAAAATTCATTAATCATGTTCTGCTTCTACTTAAGCATGTTTATCAATCAGCTAATGGCTGTATTTAGATGGGTCTATAAATCAAAAGCGAATAGAAATGTGAAACCCTAGCAAAAAACCAATGGGTAGCTTTTAAGACAATTCTCAATTTTCTTAGTAAATGCGCCTTTGTAATTAAGAACATCAGCCGTTACAACATAACTGTGGGCCATAAGGAGGTGGTGGTTATCTTAGTTGTATTCTCGGGGTAATAATTCTTTCTGTTTTCAACGGCGAAGTGCTTTCAGCTACTTTGTAACAAACGGATTCTCCCTTTTAAGTACGAGCAATACAAGTTTCTAAATTAAGTGTCAATCATAATTAAAACGGGATATACACCACCTGCCACGTGAATAACACCCCGAAAATGTTTCCACGTCCTCTAATATCACATTTATCAACCAAATATTGCGGTTCTATTCAAACGGGCCACCTTAATTCATCACTGTGTGGCTGAAACTGTTTCAATGGCTGAGAAAAGGAAACCATGCATCGTGGGCTTGATGGGTTTCATGTTCGTCCTGAGAAGGGAACACACAATTCAAACCACTTTCAAATACGACAGGGAACTAAGAGAAAGATGAAAAGAGGCTTAGTATTTTCAATATAGTTTCAGATTTTCATATTTAGCCTTTGTAAATTCCTCGAAAATATTCACGACCAAACTGTCAGCTTTAAAATAAACGTGTCAAACGCATTGTTTTACCCTATATATAGGCAACCAACTATGCACTAAAACTAAAATATTTAATTTCTTAAGAAAAAAATAGCATGCTGTGGCAAAAATAATTAAACTAACTTAATGTCGAAAAATTAGCCTTTAACTGTTACCATTTTTATTTTCATTTTTGTGTTGTGTTGTTGATATTTTATGTTTGAAAGTAATCGTTGAATTAAAATTATTTTGATATTCTACTAATTTTGATTTATTTACAAACATAACCTATACACACCACAAAAAATAAAAACTAATGTCCCTAAATTCATAGCCACAGTGACGTTTAGTGTATAATTGGTTGCCTACATATATAATTTTGGCGCGTTTATTTTAAAAATACACTTAGGGGATACGTATACTAAAAAGAAAAATTCCTTGTATATTTAAACCTTCAAGTTTGATCAATAAAATTCTTCTAAGACTTGTTTCGACCTTTTAAGTCATCTTTAAATAAATACGTATTCATGCTGCTAAAATTTATTGTACCTGTTTAACTCGAATTTTACTATTGTCGAATTCGCTCAACTGCTGGTAAACTTGACGTCTCCTTACTCTAGGCATAATTAGACACTTGAAACACTTTCAACTAAAGAATAGGAATCGAAAAAGTGGAAGAACTCAAAATATGATTCGATACGTACTTGTTTATCACGACCTCTAAAAAGTGACACAAAAAATTAAAATTGCTACAACTACTTGATGGCCGGCTTTCAAATTTTGATCAACTATAACCTTGGACTAGCCTAAAGGTACGTTTTCATTGCAAACAAGTCGGCGACAAATACACAAACATGTATGAGATTTGTACAGCATATTTGTTTCCGATTTGTTTATATACATGTATTTACGTATTGAAAATGTATGATACAAACCTTCTGTTTACATTAACAACTTGTCAGTGTCAGGTGTCTTGCCTATCGTGAAACAAGATGGATTCCAGTGAAGGGTTCTTATTTGTGTGTGCAGTCATTTTTCCGTGGCTAGCCGTGCAAACGTATACTTTCGCGCATCTGTAGATATGTGAAAAGTGGATTTTCATACAGTGTAGGATAAAAAATAAATAGTAAACAAAGCTAAATAGGGCTACTACGACTGCGCGGACTTTCAGATATAAAATAAATAGTAAACAAAGCTCAAATAGGGCTACTATGGCTGCGCGGACTTTCAGATATAAAATAAATAGTAAATAGAAGCTCAAATAGGACTTCTACGACTGCGCGGACTTTCAGATATAAAATAAATAGTAAACAAAGCTCAAATAGGGCTACTATGGCTGCGCGGACTTTCAGATATAAAATAAATAGTAAATAGAAGCTCAAATAGGACTTCTACGACTGCGCGGACTTTCAGATATAAAATAAATAGTAAACAAAGCTCAAATAGGGCTACTATGGCTGCGCGGACTTTCAGATATAAAATAAATAGTAAATAGAAGCTCAAATAGGACTTCTACGACTGCGCGGACTTTCAGATATAAAATAAATAGTAAACAAAGCTCAAATAGGGCTACTACGACTGCGCGGACTTTCAGATATAAAATAAATAGTAAATAGAAGCTCAAATAGGACTTCTACGACTGCGCGGACTTTCAGATATAAAATAAATAGTAAACAAAGCTCAAATAGGGCTACTACGACTGCGCGGACTTTCAGATATAAAATAAATAGTAAACAAAGCTCAAATAGGGCTACTATGGCTGCGCGGACTTTCAGATATAAAATAAATAGTAAACAAAGCTCAAATAGGGCTACTACGACTGCGCGGACTTTCAGATATAAAATAAATAGTAAATAGAAGCTCAAATAGGACTTCTACGACTGCGCGGACTTTCAGATATAAAATAAATAGTAAACAAAGCTCAAATAGGGCTACTACGACTGCGCGGACTTTCAGATATAAAATAAATAGTAAACAAAGCTCAAATAGGGCTACTATGGCTGCGCGGACTTTCAGATATAAAATAAATAGTAAATAGAAGCTCAAATAGGACTTCTACGACTGCGCGGACTTTCAGATATAAAATAAATAGTAAACAAAGCTCAAATAGGGCTACTATGGCTGCGCGGACTTTCAGATATAAAATAAATAGTAAATAGAAGCTCAAATAGGACTTCTACGACTGCGCGGACTTTCAGATATAAAATAAATAGTAAACAAAGCTCAAATAGGGCTACTACGACTGCGCGGACTTTCAGATATAAAATAAATAGTAAATAGAAGCTCAAATAGGACTTCTACGACTGCGCGGACTTTCAGATATAAAATAAATAGTAAACAAAGCTCAAATAGGGCTACTACGACTGCGCGGACTTTCAGATATAAAATAAATAGTAAACAGAAGCTCAAATAGGACTTCTATACGACTGCGCGGACTTTCAGATATGTATGTGTTTTCCATTCGCACGGGAACCTGAGATTTGTATAAAACATGTCCTATACATCAACAAAATAGTCGCATACTTTTCAATGTCTGCAACTTGTATTGTACAAATCTGACAAATTTGTATAATACATGTATGAGACATGTATATTCGCAACATATCTGCAATGAAAACGTACCTTAAGGTTACAATTGATTAAAATTTGGCAAAGAAAACACGGTATCTTTTTGGATTTTTTTAAATAATGTGTTGGTCCGCCCCTGTTTCTAACACACTCATTTACCTGCCTTGGCATCGATTCCAGCAAGTGATTAATGTCTTCTTGGGGTATGGCATCCCAAGAAACCTGTACTTGATGTCGTAGAGCTTCCAATGTCAACGGTGGGTTCGGTAGATTTCTCAATCTTCTGCCCATCATGTCCCATACGTGCTCAATGGGCAACAGATCGGGAGATCTCGGCGGTCAAGGCAAAATATTGACATTGGCCTCTTCAAAGAAGCAAAGAAGTTAAGAGAATTCCTTGCTACATGGGGCCATGCATTATCATATTGAAAAAGCGGGTTTTTCTAGCCTCCGGAGGTATGTAAGAACATTTGGTTCTACCACTTCGTAGATGTAGCGCCGGGCGGTCATACTGCCCCGAATGTAGAGTAAGGATGACCTACTGCCGTAAGCAATAGCACCCCACACCATCAACCCCACAGTCCGGTGAACATGCCTCTCAACCGAAAAATCAGGATTGTGCCTTTCTCCACGTCTTCGTCTAACCCTCATCCGACCATTAAGCATTTCCAGACAAAATCTCGATTCGTCAATAAAGACAACTCGATGCCACTCAAGGTTCCATTGAAGTCTTTCCGTACACCACTCCAAACGTTGCTGGCGATGTAGAGCAGTGAGGGGTACCACAAGATGTGGACGGTAAGACAGCAAGCCAAAGGTCCTTATCCGGCGATAAACTGTTCGCAAACCTATAGGACGACCTTCTTCATCTAACCATTGACCAGCTATTGATATGGTTGTAGAAAATCGCTATCTCAATGCCATTAGTCTTAAGCGGTGATCTTGACGTTAATCGGTTCTTCTTTGGGTCCCAGTGCCTCTTCTCTGATGTTCAACGCCATTTTCAGGCCACGTTTGATAAGCTCGCATTATTGTCGATTGATGTTGAGCTAAACGGTTGGCGATTTCTCTGGACGAAAAACCTGCTTCCCTTAAACCAACAATTCGCCCTCTGTCGAATACGCTCAACTGTCGGTAAACTTGACGTCTCCTTACTCTAGGCATAATCAGATACTTGAAACACTTTCAACTAAAGAATAGGAACCGAAAAAGTGGAAAGAATTCAAAAAATGATTCGATAAGTGCTTGTTTATCACCACCTCTAAAAAGTGACACAAAAAATTAAAAATGCCACAACTACTTGATGGTCGGATTTCAAATTTTGATCAACTATAACCTTGGACTAGTCCAATGTTCCTGCCAAATTTGGTCAAAAAATTCCCACCCCTTCTAGATGTTGCAGTTTTTATGTCACTGAGATCGATCTTAAATTTTGTCGCTAAATAAATTAATAATTATTAAAAGAAAAATGTGGCTTTCTTTTCTGTGTTAAACTATACTTATAATATTTCTTGTAACTAACTGTTGTTACAGAAGGGCAAGATTTAATTGTTCTTCCCGTAGGTTCCCCTCGCTCATTGATTTTCGTATGTCTTCCCCGCATGAATTTTTGGGTTTTCCTCCATTCTTCCTACCCGTTGGTATCGAATCCATGGCCGCTCCAATTATATAAAAATTAGACCTTCCTATTAGATAAAAATATTTTCATTTGAGTAACAAAAAGGAAGATATTTTTACCATCCACATGCGCAGCGCACTTAAGAGTAGTATTGAAAACTAACATCCAAGTACGAAACCAAACAAATAATCGAATACGAGGCATCAAAAAAGAGCACTGGAAGAGATTCAGTCGAAAACATAGGACGCAAAAAAGTGTGGAAAATACTACATGATATGAAAAAACCAATCAACCAAAACATATAAACACCATTGCGGGAGGAACTTGGGTTTGAACAGCTGATACAAAAGCCGCAAGTCAATTATCCAATCCAGAAGATATGGACCAACAAGAGACTGAACGAAACCAACTACTACAAAGCCAATAGACTATACAGATAACAGCAGACCAGGTGAAAAAGCTATAGCAAAAATGTAGAATAGGAAAAAGCCATGATTAGCTAACATTGACAATGAGTTAATTAAACTGGAGGTCAAACATTAGAACATCAGCTAGTAAAATTCTGTTGTAATATCCTATCACGAAACCAAATAGCACTAGAATAGAAAAGGCTGTAAAAAAGAACCATCCCATTATAGGGTCTTAACACTCTTAAGCTCGATGATGAAACAGTCCATAAATATTTTAGCAGAAGAAATTAAAAACAAAGTACCTATAAATGAAGAACAACAAGGATTCAGGAAATTGATTCATTGTAGATGTCATTTTCATACTGTCGAAACAGCGCTAGAATTTAACACGTCGGTATACATATGTATGCTTCGTTGATCTGACAAAAGCATTCGATCGAGTGCAGCTAAATGACACCAAAAATAATAAAAAATTGAAACACCAACAACTTCACAAAAATTAGAAGGAACCACCAACAACGCCAACTAACTAAAGAAATACCGACACTTACTGGGATCCTCCAAGGACTCTTATTCAATCTTATCATGGACAAAATTCTAAATGCGGTTAATGCAAAAGAGGCAGAAAACCATCGAGTAAAAATATTATATTACGCAGATGACGCTACTTTATTCGCCGATTCCGAAGACGATCTCCAACGCCTCTTATACATCTTCAAACTAGAGGGTACGAAATACAATATGCTCATATGCGCCACAAGAACCCGGTGTATGAAAATTTCAAAAGACAATAACAGCATAGAACAATTAACGTCCTTCAACTATTTACCTCGGAGTCGGAAGATCAAGCTATGGAGATATTGCCAGAGATGTTACAAGTTCGTTACAAGGCAAGTGAATAAAGCATTCCCAATATCCGGATGCTTAACAAACGTAATGTGTAGGAACAAACCCATGCCTATAGAGTGTAAAACCAGAATCTACAAAACGTGCATATTGTCAATTTATTAATACATACGCGGGAGAAACATCAGCAGATACAACCACAACTAAAAGAATGATCAGAACAACATATGAAAATATTAAAGACTATAACAGGAAACACATTATTTGACCGACGAAGGAATGCCGACACAAGGAGCAATGTAAAATACGTAGATGACGTAGTGAGATGGATTAGGCGACTAGGCAATGATGAAGACAATGGAATGAATACATAAACAGAATGGCGTAAAATAGGATGGCAAAGATAGTACGATCTGGAAAACTTGTTGGCAAAAGACCTCTTGAAAGGCCTTATAAACGATGGCGTGATAGTTGGCAATCGCTATCGTAGGAACAATAATCCTAACCTAACCTAACCTAATCTAATAAACAATCGAAATAATAAACAAGCCCATTGCTTAAAATAAGAAGAAGAAGGAGAAGAAGAAACTGACAATTCATATTGATTCCAAAAGATTTACCCTTAACCTGTAATATGCATTGCATATTCGGAGCTATAAGGGTTCACACTGTAGGAATTAGGGTTGCGTAACTGTAACTCGAATATAAAATCGATTCCAAGATTTCAACCTTTACGTCTTAGCTTCGAATATTTGATAAAATAAAAATCGAGTTGATTAAAATCTTTAATTTCGAATATGGATTCAAATCTTGAATCTTTAACCCGTATTTGAATTTCTAATATTTAATTCCGTTTACAACTTACAGTTTGTATTTGTCAATCTCGAATTCGGATTCACATTTTTAATTTTAGATCTGGCTTCCAAACTCGAATTTTAAGTGCGCATTTGAATACCGAGTTTCGAATTTGGCCTCTGATAAATTATGTATAACATTCTGTATGTTGAGCCATTTTCCCTATAAAAAAAAAATCTTTCTTGCAACTGAAGCAAGGATGCGTAGCATTTAAAACTGGATATTTGAATATTAAATATCGCCACTGTAATAAGTAACTAATAGTAAAGCTGTCGTATATAACTAAATCTAAATTCGAATGGCAAATTAAATCTTATGACCCCATTTGGGGATTCAAGGATTAAATCTGACATATGGATTCCAATACTGAACACGATTAATGAATCCATTTTACAATTGGCAATCGGAGATTTGAATCTAAAATATGGATTCCTAGATTGGAATTTCGAATTCGAACTCGTCTTTTAAACTAGGATTTGAAAATTCGAATTCCGAGTTTAGAAATGGAATTGCAAATATTAAGGATCTGATATTTCTTGGATTGGGGATTCGAATCTTCGAATAAATATACTAAATATACCACTGGATTAGCCCCAAAAAGGACTTAATTACTCGTATCAAAACGAAATGGCTGCTCGAGGACTAAAAAACTGACAATTTATTACGGAAGATGAAGTAAAAGTATCGCGGTGACAAAAATTACCTGAAAAAGTTGGAAAATTATTATCAGCAGATAATTGAGTTTCGGTTACAGTTAATAATTCGAGTTTCGTATTTATTAATTCTAATAAGCAAACTTTCTCACTTCCCTTGCGTTTAAAGAAAGCGAAAAAAGTTTTGTTATAAATATTCAAGCGTCCCAGTTTCTTGAGCAGATTTAACTGCTGGATAAGCTTCAGCACCTCAACTTATCTAAAGTTTATTTGAATTTATTGCGATGTCTTGTAAGACGAATTAAAACGAGATTGATTAATTAAAACAATAAATCTATCAACCTAGTTTATAATTCACTAAGCGGTAAATGGTAATATTAATAGAACTAAAACTGACGTTTTAGTAATCCAGCAAAACCCATAAATTAATAATTCGAGTGCTGCATTTTTTAAATAGGAGATATAAAGTTAATCCACAGACTGTCTAGAGGCTAGATACTTACAGCTTCTGAAGTTACATAAGAAACTTTCCTGTATTTCTTAATGTAGGAAGTGCAGTTTTAAACTGAAATTTTAAACCTTCAGAATTTTATAGAAGTTAAACCTAAAGATAAGACTTGACATATTAAAAGCTACTTAGTTTACAAAATTGTGAAGCAAAATTTTATGTTACATTACTAATTTTGGTTTTTAAAATTAGATTTGTTTGAATAAGGATGCACCAAAATGAAGATAACCACGAAAGCGTAGTCCTTTTCCAAGTCAAGTATTATTGTAAAGAAATTTTGTTCGTCAAAACAAGAATTGCTGTTTATTTGAATCGATTTGTATATATAAATATGTGAACTGCACAATAAAGTTGACTTTTCGTAAGTTTTTTCGTTGGAAGTCTTTTGTAAAATACGAGTATGTGCCAGTAGCATAAACATCGCCTTAAAAATGAGACTCCTAAAGAATGCAGAAGCAGTGCCTTCTGGCTATCATACCGAGGTGTCAGACAACTATCATCCACACAAAATATTTCTGCATAAAAGTGGGACAACATAATGTTGGTGTGAATTTTAACAATTGTTCTGAAAAGTTCTGAAATTAAGAAGAAAATTTTGTTGTTGGGTGTTCTTCGTGATTGCTTTCTAAAAACTCGAAAATTACAAGCTGTTAATTTAAAAATAAGCTTAAACTACAATAATACTTTGTTATCAAAGAAGTAGGTTTAACAATCGTGTTTTTAGTTTTGGAAGACAGAACAAAGTTTAATTGTCTTTATATCACTTGATTTCTTGCTAAAAATAGAAAATTGAAAACATTTTAGAAACCATTAAGGAGTGGCAATTGTTAACAGTGTTTCAGATTCTACCTTAAAAACTATAAACCTTAAAAATTTTTATATGTTAATATCAAGCATTTCAAAGACCATGACATTTAGAAGAACCATCGAAAATTTTATTATTTTTAATTTCAAAAATTGACCTTAAACAGAATTGATTTTTAACAAAAGCTTTACGATTACAATTTTCATTTGCAAGTTCTTCGGTTAACTCTTTAAAATCCTTAACAAAGCAGTTACGTTTATGTTCACAATATTACATTAATATTTAGTTTTAATTAAGTAAACTTTAAAATTACAAAATGTTCATTGTTTATATCAACCAACGTATCCAGCTTAAAGGATTTAATTAAATTTAATTAAAATTTCTGCGAAACATTTTCATTTTTGTTTGTTTCGTTTTCGTTGTTTTGCCATCTGAAGTTTTAATTATTCATTTACCTTTTAATAAACTATTAACAAAAGTTGATAAATAACAAATTTGTTAATAATGCTACTTGTATTTGGGTTATTTATCCATTGAAACGTTTGTTTTAATTTTAAGTTGCAACTTTTTTTTGTGAATACCTAAGTTTGAATATTACATGTTATTTAATAGTTTATTTGAATTTTAAATTGCTACAGTTATAAACAAAACTGAATATTACATGATATTTAATTTTTCGTTTTAATCAAATATATTGAGGCAAGTTAGGTATTGATTTATTACAAGTTTCTACTTATTTTAAATTTAAATCCATTGTTTTGAAGTTCGGGGCTTAAAATACATACTCAACTTGTCTGTGGTAAAGTGTGATAGTCTTTTGAAGAGATTTAGATCCTAACAATCCGTTGTGCATAACTCAGTTTAAAAGATTCGAATTTTCTTTTTAAAAGTAAACAATTTCGAAAACTTGCGTGTACAATAAACCCAATAGTTTTATTAATACATTTTTTCGATCATACTGTAAATTTTTCTAGATAAATTAAAGGCCCAAAAATAACTGTGTCACTTGTACAAAGTTTACTCTTGGTTTGGACAATAGTTAAGCTTAACCATGAATATAATTTAATTTTGTTGGCAATGAAGACTAACAAGTAACTAACAATCAAATTCTAGGTTATATGAATGGTGTTTTGTTACAAAATGTTGCTAAGTGAAAGTTGCTATCACGAGGTACTTATTTTCGATCAATTTTTCTGTGATGGGAAAATATACAAACCACCTTAAAATTAATCCAGAGTGATTTTACCGAAGATGGAGAGAATATTTCGAGGATTTGTTAAACCCAAATAAAGAAAGCGCAGTGCAGGCAGGTACAAAGGCGCACAGAACAGGGACAGAAGAAGCCCCCGACACAGGAAGAAATAACCAGAATTTACAGAATTTAAAAAAATGCCAAATCCACCAGAGAAGACAATATAACAGCGGAAATGTTGAGGTAGGGGGCGGGGAAGAAATGGAGAAGAAAATATGCAGATTGATAGCAATCATTTGGAATAAGGAGGAAATGCCAGAAAAGTGGAATGTAGCTATAATTTTCCCTCTGCATAAAAAAGGCGATAAAACTATATGCCAGAACTTCAGAGGAATAGCGTTGGTGAATGTAAGATACCAGATACTAAGAACAATGATAGTTAAAAGATTAACGTCAATACTGGGAACAGGTGGTGGGAGATTACTAGAAAGGCTTCAGAAAGAAAAGGTTAACGCTAGATGACATCTTCACCCTAAGACAGATACTAGAAAAGAGCTGCTGGTTTAACGTCGATTTATACTACTTATTTATAAATTTGAGTCATGCATATGACACAGTTTTGAGAAAACAGTTGTTTCTAATACTAGAAGAACTAAGTGTACTAAAAAAATTAATAATTTCATAAAAATGTACCTAAGGGACATACGAACAAGGGTCGAGGTGCAGGAAACGATGTCAGAAGAATTCCAAATGCAAGAAGGTTTGCGACAGGGGGATTCACGGTGTTTTTTAACATGGTACTGAAGTGGATAGTATGGAGAATGCTGATGCATAGAGGAGGAACTATATTAAACACAGGAACCCAAATCTGCAGATGATACCGTAATAATATCTAGAAAGGAGGCAGATATGTACGACATATTTCAACACATGGCGGAGGAAGCAAAAACTACGGCGTTCAGAATTAATTTTAACAAATTAAAAGTCGTGATAACAACAAGGAAAATGGCAGGATAACGACATCTATAGATTTAGTAAAATGTATTCGAAAATGAGAGTTATGTGGAGATTGCGGCAAGAATCAGACCTGGTAAGAGGTGATACTACGCATAGCAGAAGGTGTTTAAATCAAAAGATGTTTCGTTAAAGTCCAAATTAAAAATATATGGAACAGTTGCAAGAGCAACCGTAATGCACGGTTCAGAAGCAAGTACACTAAATAAAAACGAAGAGCGCCCGTTGAATATTTGGGAAAGGAAGATACTGAGGAGAATTTTCGGACCAGTAAACCGAGGTTGGGAATGGAGCAGTAGATACAACTACGAACTCAGGGAGAGATATAATAAACCAAGTTTAGTGAGTGAAATAAAAGAAAACAAAGTAGGGTGGCTGGGGCATGTAGGGAGGATAGACACAACAAAATTAGTAAAAAATTACAAGGGGGCTTTTGAAGGAAGAAGATTCGAAGGTAGATTGCGCGCTGGGCCGATAAGGTGGAGAATGACCTGAGGATGGCAGGAGTCATGAACTGGATAAGATTAACGGGTGATAGAAATGAATGAAGAAAAGTCAGTGATAAGATGAATCAAATGCAAGACTAGGCACAGGAGTAACTATAAGCTGTACTGGTATATAAATAGTTGGAACCCCCAATATAGGGCATGGTCCTAAACGGGCTGTAACGCGCCAAGGAGTAAGTAAGTAAGATTTTATCGAAAAGACAAATAATCTACCAAGAAAAGTCTTGTTTGCATCGATGAAATTGTCCCCTTAACATGGTTTACTATGGTTTAAACATACTGCCATGAACACATTGAACGTTCTACATAGAATTTTGGTAATTTATTAAAATTCATGAAATGTCATGAACACAAGAACTATAGAGTTCATCAGTATGTTATAATCGATCAATTGATGTTACTTTTTACTTTAATTAAAATTTCTTGTGAAACGTGAATTTATAATGTAATATTTGCTAGAAAGCGTTTATTTGCTGCCTTTTTAAATATTTTTTCATTTTAAAAATGTTTTAGGCATTTATTTTAATTAAAAATTGCCAGAACAATATATTTTATGCGAAAATTGAGAATACAACGTTGTTTATTTAGTTTTTGCAGCTTCATTTAGTTGAATATTAATGCAATTTGTGAAAAGCGTGATGTTTGTTTAACGATAAACGTTACACATAATGCTCATGGGTATTCCATTCCGAAGGAATGTAGTATAATAAATACATAGCGGCGTATGCACCAGGAAACTAATGTTATAAACTAGCGCATGCATTGTTGGGTTTGTTTGTAAAGGAAATCGGTCGTCGGGAGTTGGAAGATAATTTATCCAGTGACGTAGTAAGCTGTTCGCGTCGGTTTCTACAGTTTCCGAATAATTCGAATACCTTGTTGGGCAGAAGGTATAAAAACGTATTCAAATAAGCATTAGGTGGGTATTCTTATGCAAATTTCTAGCAATTAGAGCGTCTGAAAGTAAAATAAAGTAACAGGAGTATCTGGAAGCCCTTGAGGAGCACCGTTAATATGCTGCTAGGAAGTAAAATGCAAGTTCAGGAATTGTTCTCATTACGGAAATCGAATTTGCGAGAAGACCCCCGTGAATAAATTTCTTCCGATAATCGGCTTGATACAGAGGTTTCGCGACAATATTTTATTTTTATCGGCGCTCAGGTCAGGCTGAAACATAATTTAAGGACTTACTCTTTGTCGTGGCCTAGATGGTGAGTATCCTCCATCGCCCTGGCCTCTCTGCAATAAAAAGGAAATAACAAAACCTCTACATTACATGCACGAAATACACTCAAAATTAATTCGATAATTGAATTTATGTTATATCCACTTAAAATGACTAGTTAAATGGGACTCGAGGTACTCTCAAACTACTAAAACTATTAACACAGCATTTAATTAATATTAAATTGTAAAGTTCGTACGGCTCCGCATTATGACTCTATAGGTTGAAAGCTCGGACTTCGGGAATATGACGGGGGCTAGTTGAGTTGCTGTCAAGTTGGTAACGGCATCTTGATTATTCCCTGGGCATTGAAAGTTTACACCAATAACCGATTACCTACACAACCACCATCAAAGATGAAATTATACAATAACGTGTTTGGCACAAAAGGTACAACCCAAATGTGTTACTTAATCGATATTAACACAACAGCAGCAAATAACATGCTTTAACTTGAAATGTCTTGTACAGAAATTTTGATGATGGTAATCAGGTAATCTAACTTGAACTTTATTGTCAGGAAGTCAATTACTATTTAATTACCTTCAGGGCACATCGACAGTTTGGTTTGACAGGAAGTTTGTTTATTTTGTTTGTCAAAACTTTGTTCTTTGCATTTGAGCAAACTTTGCACTAAAATGTTAATTTTCAAAGCTTTCATACAAAAACTAAAACGTTTATCAAAAGTTTGATGGCTTTTACGTATAGTTTGATAATTTTCTTAAAGCGATGTTCTTCCATTTCAGAAGTCTAAAACGAGTTATCAGTTGGTACGATACGTGAACTTTTAACAGATTTTGCAACTTACTACTTAAAATTTACTCGTGCAAAATGAAACACAATGCGAAGTAGCACACTCAGGTTCGAGATAATTTTCAATATCTTTCAAAAGCTTTTTTATGGGGCAATATAAGCTTATTTTTTTGAAAATTTTCCTTCGAGTTTTAGTTCTCAGCGGAGTTATGTATAATAATAATAAATAATCAAAATTTAACTTTGGTGTTATTTCAATTTTGTTAGAGCTTTTCGTAATTCTGAAAATATGGGTGTTGCTTTGTAATATACAAGAATAGAAAATTTAAAGCAATTTCAGCGTAGTTCTAAAAGCTTAAAATTTATGGAAAATATTTCAGAATTCGAAAAGTTTTTAAATTTGTTTGGAAAATTCGAAAAGCTTTAGAAAAAAAATATTTTTTTTGCGGAAATACTTGTAATACTAAAGCCACAAAATTTTTTGAAAGAGAACGAAATACTCTTGATGAGACAATTTCGAAAGGTGTTATTGCAAAAAAAAACTTTTGGAAATAGTTTGAAAGTCATTAAACAATATTAAATTTATTTTTTGGGAAATAGTTTGAAATTTGAAGAGATTAAATAAAAAATGTTTTCGGGCTAAGTTTAAAAACAGAATTTTTTTAGAAAATTAAATTTGTTTGAAAATATTTCGAAATAAGAAACGTACCTATTTGAAAAAATAAGTTTAATTTTAGAAAAGTTTTTAAAAGAAAAGTAAATTTATTTTTGTAAAAGATCTTGAAATTAGAAAAGTATTCTGAAGGTACATTTCATTTTAAAAATGATAATGTAAGAAAGGACGAAGGCACACCCCTGTGCTTATTAACCGTATTTTTTTAAATTTGTATAAACTTCGATTTTTAGAAAAATTTTAATAAAACTTTAAAGTAGAGAAACGGAAATTCAGATTAGATGGTGGCTAATTTCAAAAACTTAAGAATTGTTGAAAAGACCTTATTGATTCAAGGTTTTCCTAACAAAGAAATTGTAGAATATCAAAAAAAAAGATTAGCTTTCGGTTTTCTGAAAAGCATTTTCGAAAAGGTAATTAGATTATTCATTAATTTCTCAAATTTCTAAACTTTCCTACAGAAACCAAAGTTTTGAACATTTTTTAGAAATCCGGGTGATTCTTTCTATATAAAAATTTGTATTATTTTTATTTTTAAGTCGATAAAGATCCTTTTAGGTGCTGATTTTCTAAATTACTATAGCTTAGTGAAATTTCAACCAAGCATAAGTTGAAACTCAAACTTTACCCCTGTATTTCTTTTAGAGCTATAGAAAAGCTTTTTGTAATTATCTTAAAATTTTAGTTGCTGTTTTGCTTCAAAACCCAACAATGGAAGTTTAGAAAGTACGGTGAAACTTTGAAAACGTTGAAAAAAAGGCGAAAGAAAAGACGAATGCTACGCTTAAAACAATTTTTTCAGAAATAAAAGTTCGTTTTTAAGCACAATACTTGGGCTTATAATATTCGTAATTTGAAGTTTGTAATCGAATACGTATACATAATTTCGACTGAAAACAGTTCCTCTTAATTGTTATGACTAGAAAGTAGAGAATTACTGGGTTACTGAAAATAAACGATTTAAACATAAAATTAAATTTGTTTTTAAATTCCGTTGGATTGGAAACTTATACACGTAAAACAATCACCAGTCCCTACTGATACGCTTTAATCTGGGCTTTAATAATTCAAACATGGAATTCGAAATAATAAATCGTGAAAACTAGCTGTGGCTGATTCCAAAAGGCAAATTAGCTAACTCTACTAGGAATTCAGGTCGCCTTAGCACCGAGAAATAAAAAAAGAACGCCTCGCCAATTTCATTACAACAATATTTAAACTCTACTGCATTTCAACTAGAGATTAATTAACCGAACCAACGCTGTTCATTGATTTTTCTTATTTTAATTTGCTCTTTTTTCTTTCGGTAGTCATTTGCAATTTAAAAAAGACTTCAGTCTGGATTTAAATCCTCATGTAGAAGTAAACCCAATGTTTTATTCTCCTCGTTACAATTTAATACTAATTTTATTTGAAAAAAAAACATTATGTTAAGACAACGAAATGCGAGCTTTACAAATCCTATAAATTAATTATGATTTGAGATACATTTTCTCTTGTATCTAAATGGATCTAAATTACTATTTTATGAGAAAATACAGGAATCTAAATTGTAATACTTTAAATAGATATTTGTATTTCTAGAAATTTTATTTGTGTGCGGATTAAATGCAAAGAACTTTTATTTCTTTATTTATATTTATATTGGAAACCAATTTATTATTTTTTACCGTTATAAAATGGGTTAAATTACAACGTGGTGATTTCACAAGTAAATATAGTGTCTGCCGTACCTTTTATCTTTTCTCCTTCACAATAATAACGTATAATGTTATAAAATTACCACCACGTACAAATAAAAATAAAAATAAATATTGTCACGAAATGGTGTTTGTCTGTTTTGTAATCACATAAATATGGAAAACAACAGGGAGTACATATTGGTTTTACAGTAATTGCCTTGATTAGGAACAGAAAGGTCGCACAAACTGCATATAATCGAATTTCACGCTTAGTACGAATGTTTACTATTTTACCTCAAACATTATTGGGTTTATTTAACCAATTACGTGATGTTGTTTTCTCTTTTGCATATTTGACAGAATTATAGTTAATTGTATATTTCGAAGGATTATGGTTGACTGCAAATTTGGACTGTTTACAGGTTACACATCGGAAAGTAAACTGAAAATTAGAATTTTTGTTTTTAAAAAACATGCGCTGTTAATTTAGACTTTAGAAAATCAATTTCTTCAAAACATTTGAAATTGCAGCTGCAGATAAATATTTTCGTAATTGTTGTATGACAATTTATGAAAATTGGTATGAATAAAAATTAATAGGACTTTTAAAGCACTTGACTATTTGTATTTGTTTAAATTTCAGCTTCATAAATCTGACTTTCGTTTAGTTTCTTGCATAATGGAAAACATTTTCATGCACCGATAAAGGATGCTGCAGAAGCATTTTATAATAATTAATAGCTTCCTCAATCTTTAACTGATTAATATTCATTTGTTCTTAAAAGCTTCCCGTGGGATTTTTCTTAAGAAAGGCTTTAAAATATCCTAGAGTTTTCATTAAAAATTGTAGCTCGTCATAAGAATCATTAAAAAAAATCTGACATGCTGTCGAATTTTTAAACAAGTTGAACTAAATATGTGCTATTAACAATAATTGATATTAGGATATTACAATTAACTTTGAATTATTGAAGCAGTTTTCATTATATCTGCTCTTTTACATAAATCATTTACTAAATTTGCTAAGGTTGCTTTAGCCAGAAGTTCATTAAAAATCTCTAAAAGCCGTACGTATATTTAATTAATAAAATTACAAACAGACTAAACCAACACGCGTACATTCCATTAGTACTGTTGAGCTATTACCATGAAACCTATGCGACTTTCAAAGCCCATCAAGCTGATAAAGCAACGTTCGCCAACTGATTAGTATTGCATTCTGCTTTTAATGCAGTAAATTCAGTGTTCCCAAATCTAATTTTCATTAAAATGCAAGTACGTGACAAAAGCTATTCCAGCTGCATCCCATAGGTTTTGTCTAAACAAATGGAAAAAGCCAATTTAAATTAGCGTGATATTTCAGAGCTTTTGATTTACAAAGAGAGTTCGAAGTCAAAGAATTTCATCAGCTTTGAGAAAAACATTCCACTGCTGCTTTCAGTAATTGTTTAATTGTTAATTTTCTTTTGGATTTGTTTTTATTGATGGGATTGTTAATTGATAAATTAGATATTCGTTTAGAGAGAATACTACCAATTAGAACGTTGGATTTTTGAAAATTGAAGAACTTGAAAGGCTTTGTTTGTAGCTCATTATTTGTAGGCAGTGGTGAATGCTTAATTTTTTGTAGTTATTTAATGTAAATTATTGATTAAAGTTATTAAATTAAATAAGAAACGTTAATATTGTTAAACTATAACTCGGACGCTGTTGTTTTGTCATCAAACGAATCATACTAAGCTAACAGTTTTGGCTGTGTAGATACGACTTTGGTGAAGCTTGAGGAAATACTTAATTTTTATGATTAGGATTTATAATAAAAACACTTCTGCTGCCAGTGCTAGGCTATAAATCAATTCAAGGAGAACCAATGGTTGCTGTAATTTTTAAACAAATTGTTTGAAGCAGCCAAATTTAAAAATTAATAATAAATTAAAATTTTGTATGCACGGAACTGAGCTTATAAATTTTAAAGTAGCAGTAGAACAGGGAATTTTCCTACGACAGACGATTTATCTTTGTTTGCTTTGGATTTCTTTTTTAATTTAAAAGTTTACATTGCCTCTAACAAACCAAATTTGAAGATAATCTTATTTTTCGGTATCACGTTTCACGTAACATTTGTATGCTTTAATATTGACGATTCAGTTTTAATTTTGTGGAATATTAATATTACTTCTCGTATTTTTTCAAACAGGCTCTGCAACTAATAATACCAGTTGGGCCTTTTGTAGTATTTGTTCAGAAAAGATCACAAAATACAAAACCGATCAGCAACCAGAACATTTTCAGAAGCAAAAGAAATATTAATGATTCGTGTAGGAGTATGTTAAGGTTTCTTTGTTTTGACTAAAGATATTTGTATAGCTGGTGGCTTTAACATTGACCTACAGGAAGATAATGAGAGAAATACATTTTTTTTTGTTGAATATAATGAGCAAGTTTGGATTGTATACAGCTTTTCCGGGCTTTCAAAGATTGGTATCGGTATTTCTACGTAACATATTTAATAATGACTAGGTATACTACGAAGTTGCGAAACACAAAAACTACTCAGATCACAAAGGGCAGATAATTGTAAAACACCAAGAACCAGTGCAAGATACAAACGACAGTTTTTTATTTGTTATTGCTTTTAGTAGTTACTTTTACCTATTTAACTTTTAATTTTAGCAACTGATGTGAAATATCCATGCAAAAAGTCAAGAAAAACTCGCCATAATAAATATTAAGAGAATATACAAATAAGAAAATACAAGCTGCCAAGAAAAAGGATATTTTAAAAATATCAGCATTGATCCAAATTCCAAAATGTAGAATTTTAGGTTTTATTAAAAATGCAAAAAGTAAAATGTAATATGCGAAAGCTTTATTGGAAAGAGAATCGATTTAAGGTCATATCTTCAAGATAGCTATGCATTTAAAAAGAATTAAAATTAAAACTACAAGAACGACTTTTAAAATTTTTAAATTTCGTTCGGACTAACGACTTGTTAGATAATCTATCAAACCTAGCGAATGCTATGAGATTCAGAAGAAGTTTTCTGAAGCCTTAAATACCGTTGACATGACTTTAAAGTTACAGCAAATACAGTTTTATTTGAATTTTTAAACATCAAGAATTATTATTTTAAGTAACGGTAACTTATGTTAATTCGAAAATCATTTCTGAATGTTTTTGTTATAAAATTTATTAAACCCCAAATTTTCTTATTTTGCATAATTTCATCCTTCACTAACGATTTTAAGGCGTATTTGACTGCTTGAATTTGTAAAAGGCAAGTAACTAGGGCTAGTTGTTGTACTCAAATTATTGTTATAGTGAATCGAATTTTTGTCACTACAATTCAAAATGTTACTAAAAAACTAAAATATAGCATTAATCTGGATTGGAATAATGCATTTTAGGAGCGAATTCGAACTTTGCATCTCCACAATTCAGAAATCGAATTTTGATTTATGGATGCGGAACTTTGAATTTGATGTTAAATTTCAAATCTGGCTTTTAAAATTTAAACCTTAGCATTTTAAATCTTTACGTGGTTGAAGTTAGTAGCAGTAATAACTAGTAATCAATTTAGCTAAGAAAGAGCAACTTATCAGAATTATTCAGGGGATACCTCTGTATTTCCGTGTAAATAACAAAAACAAACCTTTCATTTTATGTAATTAATGGAATTTGAATCAAACTGAATGTTAAATACTACAAACTCATGATTTAAACTACGTTTTCCACGACGATAATTCAAGCTAAACCAACAAACTGACTGCAAGAATTTACCTGCAGAGTTGTTCTCTACATAGATGTTGGCAACGTATGTTCTTTATAGGAAAACAGTTCGAAATAAATCTGTATCTCAGAATTAAAACGGGTTTTTATAAAACAGATATTAAATTTAGGTTCTTAACTGATAATTTTTTTTATATTAAAGGTCACTAGCGCGAGAACTACGATAGAGTATTGGTATGAATCAAAAATTGGCGAAAGGTGTTTTTCAGTAATCAATATTGTAATACATAATAACAAGTCAAGTTATTTTTAATTTTTTTTTAAATAACTCAAAAAGATATACTGACTGAACTTAACTATGAAAATAAAATTCAAGAATATGCAGGTAATTTAAAATAAATAAACTAAAAGTCGCTGTTCCGTTTTAACACTTTTATTAATTTGTTTTAAGTTTGAATTGTTTTTAGAAAATACAAAATATAGGTAGTGTCCCTTTGGTACCTACTGAATATTTACTTACAATACTACAAGTGATCAAAGTTATGTCGATTGTTTCACGAATGTCACTTTGACCACGAATGGTATTTGAGGGACTATTCAACGAAAAAAAATCATCTATCGAATCATTTTTCGTAAATTAGTCCACATTCAAGTTTGTTTACGTGAAAATTGTTTTCTGTGGGATATCACTAGTAAAAAACTCTTTCCAAAAAATTGTCGCTTCATATCACTGCCATTGTCGATACAATTCGTTGATTGGCTCAAAAATGTCAAATCTTGAATTTTGATTGGTCGATTTTTGACGGATGATATATGAGTTGAATAGTCACTAATTATATCACGAGAGCATAGAAAATAATCGAAAATACTTTGACGAGTTACGAGACGTATTGTCAAGAAACACCACGAGTCGCAGAGCGACGAGTGGTGTTTTGCGATCATACGTCGAGCAAGGAGGCAAAGTATTTGATTATTTGCGACTGCTCGAGTGGTACCTATACAATTAGATTATATAATGAATAAATAACAAAACTGAATTTTATGTGCAAGTGACGTTTGTTGATAAACAATGGAAATATGGTTGCTACGGAAAAAATTGAAAAAATTACTCATAGTAGGTTCGACTTTTACATTGTTTAGGACCAGCCGAAACACCAAAGTGATTATAGCACGTCGTCAAGGGTATATTCACTTATCAATACGTAGTAACCAAGCAAAATGCTTGATGTTGATTGGTTAATTATATTATGAATTATATAATCATTATTATTTTTATCGCAGTGCTGTGATAAGCCTTTAACGTCTTGGTAACTATCATTGATTGAAAAATAAACAAAAAACATTAGAAAGCCATACAAAAGTTTAGTTGAAGATTTATTTATAATACGTGTGAATATAAAATTATAAATAAACTTTCCGTTCGAAGACTCTTTGGAAAGAAAACTTAAGAAGATAACAATTTAGAAATTAAGATTTAGAAGAATAGATTAATTCGAGCCAAACTTGAAGATACAATTTTCAAGGCGAGTCGAAGTCTTTTCATAAATTTCATTTTTTGGTCAGTCAATTTTTAACGTATGTTATTAGACACTTAGGGCCGGTTACACAAAAAAATTATTTGTAGTAATCTATAGGGCTTACTTGTTTATTATTTTTGTTAACTATTTGTCTGCTAACGTGAATTCCGTTGCTTGGCAATTTGCCGTTTTGCTAATGATCCAACAATGTGAATATAGGAAAAATATTGAAAGTGTAAGAAATAAACCAAATAAAATTGTCTAGGATGCAGAAGAGTTGTAATGCAAACCAGTTTAAAATCAACACAGGCAAAACCCAGTTGTTAAAGTATACAGCAAAAGGCAATTTAGACATCATAATATAATATTTCTTGGTATGATCTTTTAAACTGCAAAATTCATATTTTAAATTAGGTACAAAGAATTTCCAATATGTGGCGTTGTTAACATGTCGTAAATAACAGAATATTTTTTATAACTGTCTTTAAACGTAACTACATAATATGTAAAACAATTATAAATATATTATTTATTAATTATTTTTCGGGTGCAGTGTTAGTGGTTCCCAATCCCTGCTCATAGTACTCAGCCTTTATGTTCCAACCAACCAACCATCTTTTGTGTTATTTTGAGAAATTATCAAACAAACTCAAATTCAAATTTTGAGGAAAAGAGTTTCATATTATTCACCTCCAGAAGGTATATTAAATATTCATATTTAGTTTCAATTAGTCTCCGTTATTGAGTATTCTTATAATAGGGAAGTAAAACAGATAATTTGGGTAAATACTGCGTCCAAAAATTTCAGGCAACATCAATAAGAAAACCTATAGTTAAAGTTTATTTACCCAACAACCTGTCATTAAATTTTCAACAATAAAAAATTTTATAGGTTTTCTTTTTGTAAAATTATGTTGGATTTTTGTAGAGTCCGATTTTAAAAAGAGAAATTTATACAATTAACATAGTAAATAAAATACGAAACGTTTAATACATTTGTATAAATAAAACGAAAGAATTCAAATTCAGGCGAAGCAAACGTCACCGGTAATACGCACACAAAAACAGTGTTATTTGTATTAGTAACCTCCTGTCGAGCAATAATGAAAATTCATCGACTGTCTGAAATCGAAAATGGAAGTTTTCTTGCGTAAATGTTATCCCGGAAAAGTTTTTCAAATTTTTTACTCTGCAAATCCATAGAGGAACTTAAAAATAACTAACGGTTTTTCTCGAAACTAGTATTTTTTGAATTGTGACGTTCTTGAAAATTTTAATTCCAAAGCCAGTTCCTTTAAAAATGAGTTGATATATTGATAACTCATATAAACTTACGCCAAACTAAAGCCCTAGATAAATTAATTATAGCCGCCTAAAAAAATTTCGACATTCTAAAAATGAAGAAACGAAATCATTTCCACCACATTCTCGAATTTTCAAGAACCTCTAGACCAGACTTATTTAAATAGAATAACGCAAAATCTTCCCACAGCTATTCCAGAAGCTAAAAACGAATCATTTGAACACTACACCGTCAATTTATCTACAGATGATCACTGATTGTGGAAAGCGACAAGGAGGTTTAAGAGACCTATATTATCTATTGTATCACTAAGGAAAACGCATGGTAGCTGAGCGCGAACAAATAGTGAAATATCAAATAGATTTGCGGAACATCTTGCTGGCGTATTTTCCACTCCGGAAATCCACGATGGTGATAAAGAAATAGAAGCATTCTTAAATGTCCCTTGCTAGCTGCCTCTACCAAGAAAAGAAATAAGCCTACTAAACCCCCACAAAGCATCTTATAAGAAGCGAAGTACTAGAAAACTTTCCTAAAAAAAACTATTATGCTGCTGGTGCTGACTACCATATACAATTATCTGGTACTTTGGCAATACGCACAAATTAGTAGGATACTGAAACCTGGCAAATCTCTAACCGATGTCAGTTCAAACGACCAATAAGTATTCTTTCTATTATGTCCAAAGTTTTCGAAAGACTCATCCTTAGCAGATTTGAAGAAACAACCAATATTAATGACTTAATTCCCGACCATCAGTTTGGTTTTAGGCACAACCATTCAACAGTGTCACAGGATCGTTAATAAAAATCAAAGAAAACTTACAAGCAAAACAGATGTGTACGTCAGCATTTTTGGATATAAAACAAACGTTAGACAAAGTGTGGCATATAGGTTTACTTTTCAAGTTAAAACAAATACCGAGCCAATTATACTTTATCTTCAAATCATATACTATGACCGTTGTTTTTAAGTTAAACTCGAAAATACCTTATCGGACTATCACTCCATTAACTCTGGCGTACCCCAAGAAAGTGTACCCGGATCCTTCCTATATTCAATATTCACTGTTGATGTACCAGTTCGAAAAGATACGCTTATGGCAACATTTGTTGACGATGCAGCCATCCCCTTGCTACAGATCTCGATCTGATAAGGGCTTTCTGAGGAGTTACAAACTCACCTTGACCAACTCCAAAATTGGCTCACGCATTGGAAAACTAATGTAAACGCTGGTAAATCCTGTCGAGTTACTTTTAAAACAGGAAGAGCTGAATATCCTTAACTTTCTTTAAGTAACACTCCAATTCCTGTAAAAAAGGAAGTGAAATACCTCGGGATTTATCTTGACGAAAAATTAACCTGGAAACTGTACATTAAAGCCGAAAGACGTCAACTAGACCTAAAAGTGAGAAGTATGTCATGGTTAATAAAGAAGGCCCCAATTCACATGGAAAGCAAACTCATTATTATACAAGTCGATACTGAAACCCATCTGGACATATGATATATAACTGTAGGGTTGCAGCAAATTATCTAATACGAAAATCCTCTAAACCTTCCAATCAAAGACGCTCAGAATGATAACAAATGCGCCCTGGTACGTCTCCAACAGAACCATACATAGCGATCTGAAAATACCATTAATACATGACGTCATTAGCGTTTACTCTACCTAGCTAGATGAATCCAGAGAACCGTCATGGACGGTAACTGACTCAAGCTAACTTGTTACAGAACATTTACTTATTACATAGGTACTTAATTAAGTAGATTGTAAATTTTGATTAAATAATAGTACATTATGAAATTAGTTTATAATGTACAGTATTATGGCATGAATGAAATTAGCACATGAACGCAGTGAATGCGATAACTTCTTGAATGCCATAATACTGCATTATAAACGAATTTCATATACTATTTTATCGTCGACTAGCATTACAATTATTTATGAATAAGAAATTTAATTTAGTTTTTTTTTGCTAAAATAATAATTATTCAGGTTATATAAAATTATGACGTATTTGTCACAAAATAGTATTTGTTACTATAACGACTGATGTGGTTGTTAAGTAACGTTTGTTTATTCCGTTGTTATAACAACTTTATGGCACAGTGCCATAAAGTATAATATTATGCACGATTTTCTCTATAATAATGATAACATTATGATGCCGGTCGACGATAAAATAACAAACAAATATTTTTTAATTGTTTTGTTATAAATAGTGCATTAAACATAACTTTTTTCGACTACCATTTCCTAAAGGAGGGTATTATTTGACGCTTTCCATACGTCAAAAGCACGTTGTTATTGCATTTAATCCGATAAGTTTACATTAAACAATCTGGTTTCTATAGTGACATGGTAATTAAAATCCGAAGCTCACTATTTTCGAGAAATATTTGCTCTGATCACATTAATCATACATAATAAAAGGTTTGAATCTGTTTTTGGGAGCTTTAACAAAAAAATGTTGTTACAAAAATAACTATTTTGAATGCATACTTCCGATCTAAATTTAGCTCTAACGACCTTTATGACGATTCGTTTTGAGTTTTCTTTGTTTTTTCCTTTATGGAAAACGCTACTCACATAATTTACCGCCCACTGGTAGCAGAAAATCGACTGCGCCAATTGTTTTCAAAATAAATTTTATAACCACATGAGACAACCTAAAAGAAAATCGAATATTTCAATCTGGAATGCGACATTGCTAAAACTTTCCGCTAACGCCTTTTACGACCATTCATTCAGAGTTTTAGTTTTCTGACAAACAACAAAAAAATGTATCCATAATTTGTATAATTTACAGGCTACTAAATGTATCTTTCTGAACTTCGAAATGTTTGAAAATGCCAGAAATTCTTGTACAAAATATGCGAAAGCTGTTATCACTGGCTAAAGTTAGAACATGCCATAGACATCTATTAGAATTTAGTTTGTTTTAACGTTGTTTCAAAATTTTTATATCATGAATGGAGCATGGCGTAGAAATAAATATAAAATTTATGAAAATAATTGCATATCCGTCTCTAGATTAGTATTTAACGTCGGCAAGGAGTCATTCTTGGGTCCGCCAGGGGATTAATAGCAGAGAGGAAGGTATCTTCTCTGAAGGATTAATAATACAAACAATTAATTATTAATAAATTATAAAATGATACAAAAAAGTTATTGCAATAGCATTTAAAGAATTTATTATAACTACAGGTAGACAAGTGTAAGCCCCTATTTAAATTATTCGAACAAATACCTTACTCATACATAGAAAATATAGTATCAGCAGATAATTTATTGAAACAAGCATGGAAAGTCTAGTGAAGATTCTTTACTTATTTTTAATATGTAATTTTATGATTTGATTGATTTTAATCTTATTATTATACCATGACGTTATTTGCCCATGGGGTTTTTAAGGCATTAATACGAGTTATTATTACTGTTTAACTTACTAATTTTATTTGTACGTGGGATACGCCAAGGATAAACTGAGAGCTAGGAAGTTTAATCCTCGAATGTGATAATGATGATTTGAGTCTAATTTTATACTTAAGTTCGACATAAAAACAAATATTGGGGTATAATGTTTTGTTTAAATTCCAACTTGTTTAAGTTAGATAAACTTAAACAATTTTTGTTGCAAGGTTCAGTTTATAATGATTCAATTGTTTGTCTATCTATTTTAAATGTATTTTGTTCAATCAAATCTAAACATACCTATCTAAAAAAAACTAAGGAAATGCTTGAAGCATGAAAGCTGAATTTAAAAATTAAGAAAATCATTTTAAAGCTTGCTTATGTATTTATTTTTAAATAACTGTGGAAATCTGCTTATATGTAAATATAAATGATAACAAATAAAATATTGTGAAGGCTCCAAAAGTTCAATTATAAAGAAATTAACATTCAAAATAAAAGTTGGGGCTATGAATAATATTTTCGGAATTTAAGCTTAGCAATATTTCATTCAATAAGAATTCGGAACAGCTTATGCTAAATAATAGTAAAAAGTATACGTACTGAAAGACAAATGTTTGTAAAATAAATTTGTTAATTGATTCGTTTTGAATTGAAGTTTGAAAACTTCAGTTAACATCCTGAATGCTAAAATCATTTCTACAGCATTTAACACAAATTAATACAGTTCACCACCATATACATTTGTGCAAAACCGCATCGCAGAGAGACCTTTTGCATGTACGTGCAGGGAGCAACCGCGTGAATATAAACCCAACATACGCTGCCGTGGGCTGGTGTGCCTCTGTCGGTGCCATGTGTAGCAATTATAACTTGTTAAATTAACACATGTATTCAGAATTACGTCAAACTTGTCATGAATCTGTGCAGGATATAAACATACAGCTTCGAATCCCTTTGCTAATTATAAAGCCTTTCTGTAAGGTCAATTGACAGAACTTTTGGATTATGACTAACTTTATTGTGAATTTATTAACTACTAAACTAAAATTGGAGAAATGACTATCAACTGACTAACAAAGTTTATTACTACGTTAAATTAGGGTTTTTGAATGGTTCCGAAAATGTTGCTCGTTTCCTATATTAATTTCTATAAATAATCTTTATTATCAGTGCGTATCTGCTATCAAAATACAGTGATGGGTTTCTGGGTCCAACGTGTACAGCATTAATTATAATTATTGTGAAAGGCTGACTTTAGATCTTTTTTCGAATCTTCTTCATAAGTATTTGGCCAAAAAATCTAAGCGTTTTATATTTTTAGTTATGTTCAATTCCAAGGTCGAATATTGTCTTATTTGGATTCGATCTTGTTGAGTAATGTTCGATAATTTTCGAAATATTTTAAGTTTGTTTAGTAGTTTTATATGTGAAGATTGTACACCCTCAGAAACACATAGGAAAACTGTGTATCTTTGATTAAAATTATTGCAAACAATTCTGTAAGATAAATCGTAGAAATTTTGCCGTAGTTTACATTTACATAATTTAATTACACAGTTATATAAATGTATAACAAGTTAAAAGCCAATGTTTGGATTTTGTTTTTACAAAATAATTTTATGGTTGAAAATGTATGTATCAGAATTGAACACCCACAGAAACGCAAAAGAAAACTACGTCCTTTTGATTAAATTATTACCAAAATATCTTATCTTTAGAATAAAATAAATCAAACATTAGAAAATCATAGAAATTGGGGCGCATTTTCTTTATTTAATTTCAAATTTATAGAAAGAAATGACAAATTACAACATAATTTTTGAGTCTTGTTTTACAAATTAGCTTCTTCCAAATTATCTTCAAAAAATCATTCACGTTAATTTATGCAGTTTCCTCAACGGAAGATCAGTGGAGGATCTTAATGAAAGATGGAGAGCAGGAGAGCGAATTATACTAGTAACCCTGTACCTCGCTAAAGCATTAGATACAGTCTCACACCCAGCCCTTATAGAAGGATTAAAGGACCCCACCACCTAATAAATAGGATAATTAAGGCGACACTGGAAGTAAACACTGCCATCCAGTGGTTCGGACAAAGAATAAAGTTATACCGGAAACGCAGAGGAATAAAGCAAGGATGTCCACTATCACCCCGCCTCTTCACCATTGCACTTCACAAAGCACTACGGGATCTATCAGCGAAGCAACAAAATCGCACCCCTACCGGAAATGACCTAGCATACGCAGACGACCTACTGATTCTAGCGGAATAAAAGGCCGACGTGGGACAACTACTATAAGAAATCACAGAAAACCTGAACGACGCGGGGCTAGAAATTAACGTCGATAAATGCGAAGCCATGATAAGACAACCGGGACTACATAACTTAGGGGAAATCGAGGAAAACCTGAAATTTGGGAATTATGAAAGAAAGGCCAGCAACGGTAAATCAACGAATCACAAAGGCTCACCTACTCCATACTACCCACACTACAATGGTACAAACTGCCCTCGAAACTGAAGAAGACAATCTACACAACGATAGTTGGAACAACGGCCCTATACGGATTAAAAACCAGAGCAATGACAAAGGGGAATAGAGTGGCACTGCGAAGAATGGAGAACAGAATTCTAAAACTATTCAAGATAAGTTCAAAAGTAGACGAAGGGGCGACCGCACACGAAGTACTAGAAGGGAAAACAATAACTAAAAAGCTGACAGCAGCACGGTTAAAATATTGGCACACATATTAAGACGAGAAGAAGATCACATATTGAAGAAGACATATAATCTAACAGCAGACGAAAGGAAGGTGGGAAGACCTTGCTATACGTAGAAAACAGCATTAGAACAAGATATAGAGCGATCGGGTATACCACAACAAACTTGGGAAGAATGGGCAAGGAGCAAAACTAGGATGAAGAGAGAAATGAATCGCATATATGACTCAAGAGAAGAATCTGATAACGTGGAAGCAGAAGTAGAGGAAGAAGATATAAATATCGAAGAATAATGCAGAAGAACGGTGAAAGTACTTATGTCACAATAATAACGAAAAATAGAAACAAGGGAACAAGGAATACGTGTGCAAAATAATGATTCGACTTAGCTAGAATAAAGTAACATGTAACAGGGCAGGCATGTCTGCGCTAAGGCGTTTCATACCATAGACCTAGGAAACTAGTGGTAATACTAGAAATAGTGTTAGTATAAGATGGAAAAAAAACTTGTTTAACCATCTCGGTCATATATTCAACTCCCATTGAATATATGATCTACTAACTACCTTGCACTGTAGAAGCGGTGTCTAGCGGTTAGCGTCACAGGCATGTTAACGTTATACAGGGCTCCAAATCCTCACCTGTCATAACAAATCCCTCCACACCCTATTGGCATGGGGTGGGCCTGGCATAATCCAGGATTGATCCACGGGGATCTGCTCCATGTCAATTGATGATGATGATGATGATGATTAAAATTTATTTTTCGCCCTCCGGCTAGAAACACTCAATTTTCATGCGTATAAATCGTCTGGAAAATGCTAGTTGCCGGACTAGTCCAGCAAAGTAAAATTAGGATTTTTGATTGGTGGCGCTGAACCGAACTGACTCCGCCCTCTCATTGCTATGCCCATTGTCACGCCCAGAAAAATAAATTCCCTAGAAAAATAAATTCTCTAACGTCAAATATTTGAATAAAAAATGATTTTTTATAATTAACGTATTTTTATCGGCCGAAAAAATATTTTTTCGCCCTCCGGCTAGAAACACTCAATTTTCATGCGTATAAATCGTCTGGAAAATGCTATTTTCAGGCCTAGGCCTGAAAGTAAAATTAGGATTTTTGATTGGTGGCGCTGAACCGAACTGACTCCGCCCTCTCATTGCTACGCCCATTGTCACGCCCAGAAAAATAAATTCTCTAGAAAAATAAATTCTCTAACGTCAAATATTTGAATAAAAAAATGATTTTTTATAATTAACGTATTTTTATCGGCCGAAAAAATATTGTGTATCACACGCCTAGAAACTGCTTTGCAAGTACTCGTACTTGTAGGGCCTCGGCTGCACCTCGGCCTACAAACGTACTCGCACTTGCAAAGTGACAGTTTCTAGCCTTGTGATACAAATAACTAGTGTATCACACGCCTAGAAACTGCTTTGCAAGTACTCGTACTTGCAAAGTGACAGTTTCTAGCCTTGTGATACAAATAACTATTTCACAAACAACCATAAGAACTTTCCCAAAATTTGATGCCTGAATTTACTTATGAATGAGTTTTTATAACTAGTGTAGAAGAAGAGTAGGTATTTTAAAACACGGAAAATTGTAATATCAGGTTTTAAAATATTACTTCCTCATAACATTTTTGCAATCTTCTTTTAGAAAATTCTTAATTGAATAGTTTCAGAATGTAAAACTTCAAATCAGATATCACACGGTAATCCCCACTCATTTTTACATTTAATAAACCTTTTACTTGATTTTCGTTGAATTGTTTGCTAAATATAAAAGGGAAGCTATATAAAGACACATAAATTAATACTTAAAATCTGTGTTAATCCCTTCAAATACCCTTTTGAAACTGAAATAAAAGCTGATTAAATATTTTAAAAGCTGGTGGTTATTTTTATCATGAGTGTTTAACGTTTAACAATTATTGAAACCTGAATGTGACGTGTAAATAAATCTTTAATAATATGTCGTGTGTGTGGAAGTGCCCTTTAAATAAATTGAATCGAAGAAAATAATTTATAAGAGAAAATACGTAGTAAACCACCCACATTCTTTTATCGCGTTTAAAATAATTCATTCTGCAGAAGAAATAAAGAGAGTTTTCAGACATATATTTCGGTTCATCGTAAGTATTTTTTGCCTTCTCTGTCTTCATAATACGGTTATTAAAATCAGAATAATTTTTGAGAACATAATTGCAACAAGGTATTTGTAAATATTTAGAGTTTTACATATTCTTACTTTACGACGCTTTTCCACTAAGATATTCACCTTGACGTAGTAATAAAGTGGTATAAAATTTGGTTTAGAGTAAGTAATAGTAACACAATTCCGTTCTTAGTTGCTCATTTAAACAGTAGTTAAGTGATTTATAATACTCTTCGTGCTCAAATCGCCCATTGTTTGAAATTTATGATGTGGTAGCTGGTGGTCATAATGTACAGAACTGCAGTAAAATAATACTTCCTTGCATTTCATGCATTTCTACTTTTAAGGTGAACTAGCCTCTAATTTTTGTCATAAATCTGCAGTTCCCCAGTTAAATATGTGGGAATGCATGATTTTTAAATGTTTTCCACTTGATTCGAAGACGGAAGATTTTTGAAAATTTATTAAAAATCCTTTAATTAGGTACCGACAACGCATTTCCAACATAAACTCGTTACTCCTTATCTAATGAATTTTTTTTAGCAAAAAGTGAGAAAAATGTTCCTATAATCTTGTGTTTGGAAAAATATACTTTCAAGTCGTTTAGATTAATAAAAATCCTAAATACCCCGAATATAGCTTCGAGAATATATGAAATCTAGTTATTTAGCATGACCGTCACGTCCTTTTATTTAAATAAGGTGTGTAAGTGTCCCATTATAATCTCTCATTCTAAGTGGGTAAACCACTAGTTGGTCCTGTGAGATTTCTAGCGTGACAGTTAGGATCTGAACAACAGTTGTGAGGTTCTTTCCAGGTTTAGTTTAGACATTGAAATCTTGGGATAATCTAATCCCCTATCTAACTTGAGCAAGGTACCTTGTTTGTGTTATGTTCTATTCCCTCAGATCAAAACCAGAAACAACTCATTTTAATAGACAGATTGCCTTGTTTCGGTTATCTCTGGTTCGCTTAGGGAGAGGTCATTCCTTTACCTAAAATAGCTGTCCTTTAAGTTAGGTATTAAACTATGTAACTTAGGTGCTGAGTTGTGATAATGTTCAGTGACACAAATTTTGAAGTGGGGCTCAGTTTGTTGTTGACTTCAACTTTATGCAGCTACATTTAGAGTTCTATACTAACTTTCACTGAAAATTTAATTTGATTTTTGTCAATCTGCAACGTAAATACTATATTAATTATAAACAGGACGTTATTTGACCAAAAAGCTTGCTAAAATTGAGATCTCTTTTAATTTGAGAAATATACGATAAAAAAATAAAAGATATGAAATTGAAGATTTTTCAATACTTCAGGAATTTAAGAAAAACTGTTCAAGCACCAAAAACAATTTTGAAATTACCTTAATACTTCTCAACTAAAATAAATTGCTCGAATCGTAAAAGTCTGAAAATCAATGTGGTGGATGTTAATAAATTACTGTTTTACGGCTTTGTCATAAAAACCGTCTATTTCAGACTTTGTGTTTATCAGATTTTTTAAGATAGAAGAAATTTTGGGAGCTATTAAACCACAATAAAAAAGTAAATACGAGCGCGTTTAGCAAAGGAATTGAAAGATAAGAGCAAATCAAAAGGAGCAAAAGATTATTAAGATTAAAATTTTGGTCATTACGAACGAAAATTTCAGGCTCGTTATATAAAACTTCAAAAAATAAAGCTTAAACTACGATAATAAAGATTGAACTATGGCAATAAAATAGCGAGCTCAAGTTAGTTTTTAAATATAGCAAAGATTTCAGATATCCTTGAACGTTTAACGTTTGAAAAATATTTCGAAAATCAGTTAAATATAGTTAAAAACAAATAAATGTACACAAATTTTAATAAACTTGAAGGTTTAGTACAACATATTCAAATTCAACTTAACTTTTTTGGTTTCTTGCGGTTTAGTAAAAAGGAAATGTTACAATTTTATGAACTTTCAATGAAGCTCAAGTATTAAACTTAAACGAAATTTATTTTTGAAAAAGCTCTCGTAAAGTTAAAAAAGTAGATGATAAAAATTGTTTGGAAAAGAAAAATCCTAAAAGTCTTTCAGAATGAAAATCTCGAAAATTCTTCTTACAGAATTGTAAACAGCAATTTTAGACTATCTGCAAAATTTAAGTTTTTATTAAAAATGCAAGAAGTTTCTTGAAAAATGTAAAACGCCAAGTTTTGTCGAGAAGAGAATAATTCATTTAAGATTAAATCTTTTCGATAGTTTTGTTTTTAAAAAGAACTGAGATTAAAACTAGAATAACGATTTTTTAATTTTAAATCTCATTAACAACTTGAAGGATAATCTATCAAACTAAAGTTTTAATGAGAAAGAATGCTATGCCCTGGTTTTTATAGTAAAACGTAAAGTTATGGAATTGAAATTCAGAATTCTACTAATAAAAGGCTGGGAAGTCTTTTACACCTTTAAATAACATGTATGTAATTTTAAAGCTGCAGCATATATCATTTTATTTGAATTTTGAAATATTAAGAATTGGTATACTCATTTGAAAAACGTTTTGATTTTTTCTTTGTTAGAACATTAAATAGGAAATTTTTAGATTTTCATTGCTTTATTTAGTCAGTTGCTTTAAAGCGTACTCTTGACATGGCTGGCTCAATTTGGAAAACGTGAAAACTATCTGGCTAAAATTTACATTTCGGCTAAAATACAAAAATATATCAACAATATAGATTTGTGGAATTTATCGATGTATGTTATGCTATTTTTTACTATAGCACTTTTCACTGAGCTTATTTTGAGGTCACCAAGTATTTCCGTGTTTGTGATGTAAGACAGTAGCGTTTGTTATGGTTCGAAGGGTGTTTGCTTGAAATCTTTCAATGATGGCTATGTTGGATGCAGATGCCTTGCCCTATAGCTGACTGCCATATGTATATCCATACTGGTCTGAAAATAGCCTTATAAGTTATAAATAAAATTTATTTTCCAGCGAGAGATCGGAGTTTTTCCTTAACAGGCAGTTGTGTATGTAACACTTCAGGTTTAGTTTTATCCGCTTTTTCCAAATGTGAGATTGCCAGGTATGACCCTTATCTAGATGCATTGCCAAATATCGGACGGAGTTTGATTGCGGTATGCGTATTTGATTTAATGTAATTTGTGGGCATGTTCCTCTGCGTTTGGTAAACGATTTTTGTTTCATTTATTTTTATGGGTCACCTTTTAGACCAGTTCTGTATGGAGTCAAGACTTCTTTGCAGTATTTGCGATGCCCGCATTGGATCTTTATCAATGGCCATCATAGCTGTGTAATCAGTGAATGTGACTGTTACAGTGTTGACACTAGTAGGCAAATCCGCTGTGAATAACAAATAGAGAACAAGACATTTCCTTGCGGCACTGCCGATTTTATGGCATGCACATCAGCATGTTCTTCTCCGTGCTTAACTAAGAAGTATCTTTTTCCAGGTAAGATTTTAGTATTAGATAAAAGTTATCGTAGAGATATTATTTCAATTTATATAGGAGCCCTTAATGCCACACCTTGTCGAAGGCCTGGGCATAACGTTTATGAAGGGGGCTGTGCAATATTGCTATCTTCGAAGGCGGCATTTAATACGAGTACTTCTACTACCCGATGGATTAGTTCAGTAGTGGAATGTTCATCATTAAGTTAGCAGTCTGCGGCTGTTGAAGTCTTTTTGTTGCCTTCCATAATTAATATTCACTGCATTGGGTTGCCGTTAATCCTCCGAGATAGTTTTCAAAGCAATTTTTCTTATGCTCTCTAACAGTTTGTTTCAGTTTTCTTGTATGCTTGTTTATCAGCAGGGTATCTCCTAGTACGCCACAATTTACGTAATCTTTTCCGTTATTTTACTCATGACGACAGAAGGGCAACTTTGCTTTCTTATGAAAGGTTTAGTTTCAGCTGAACTCTCTGACTTTTGTATGATGGTCGTTAGTTTCTCAATTGCGAGTTCTATATCTTCTTGTGTTTTTAAGGAGATATTTAACTTAAGCGTTTCCTCAACTATTTCCCTAAAATAGCCCCAGTCAGTGTGAATGTTATGTAACTGTGGCTGTCTATTTTTCTCAAATATGTTTGTGATAGGTTTAAAAATGTTGGTGAGTAGTCAGAGCAAAGGTCATAGTAGACTTTCATATATGTGGAACCGATCCCCTTTGTAATAAAGACGTCTAGGCAATGGAGAATTTTGTTGATGCCTGTAGACCAGTAGGTTGGCTTGCCTGAGGATAGATAATCTAGTCGCCTTGCTTGAATTTCTTTGCATAATGCTCTGCCCCGAGAGGAGCAAGTTCTGGAAACCCATTGGGGTGTTTCGGATTATAATCACCTCCAGAGATAAAGCGTGCTCCTAGCGATTAAAAGTTTACATAAATCCTTTTAAATTAGTTCTTTTGTCCATTCCAGTCCCCCACTATAACCGTGCTGGCTTGTAAGTAGTATTTACTGTACTTCAGAAGTTTATGGCGTTTAATGCATTGCCGAATCAACACTCTTCAACATAACATTGGAGGGGGTTATCAGAACACTAGACGTTAAGAGAACTATCGCGCACAAATCGACACAATTAATCGCATACGCAGACGATATAGCGATTGTCTCAAGAAACAAAGAAAGCATGATCGACACAGTACTTAAACTAGAAGAAGAAGCAAGGGAAAGAGGTCTAACAATAAATGATAATAAAACGAAATACATGGTAAGCAGCAGACAAAAAATAAATACAAGAGACATCACAGTTGGGCAACACGTGTTCGAAAGAGTGAAGAATTTTAAATGCTTAGGAGTAAGAATTAATGAAAACACTGACAGAAGCGAAGAAATCCAAGTCTCCTACATTTTTAAGAACCTGTTACACAACAAAAACTTGAGTAAAAAAATGAAAATGAAGGTGTACAAGACAACAATACGACCAGTGACAACTTATGCTAGTGAAACAATGAACTTAACCAAAAAAGGCGAGGAAAATCTAAGAATCTTCGAACGTAAAATCATTAGAAAAATAGAAGGTCCCAAAAAAACGGAAGGAGGAGATTACAGAAGACTGATGAATTTCGAAATAACAAACATACTACAAGAAGACATAGTAAACTTTATAAAAGCACAACGAATTAGATGGTATGGACACGTGCAAAGGAGAGACCCCAAAACAACGATTAAAAAAATATGTACATGGAAACCCGAAGCAGATAGACCAAGAGGAAGGTCGGAAGACCAGGCATTAAAAGATCTACATGCAATGGGAAGCTAGAGCTGGAGAACAGATATAATGGACAGGAAAAATGGAGCAAGCCTGTAAACAAGGCAAAAACTGATAGAAAGCTATAAGAGCAACGTGGACTGACTCACCACACTTACAAGAGAGTCATTAAAGCTCCATGGAGGAGCGGCCTCAATCCCGAAAGGGATGTATATGTATCTATAACCTTATATATATACAGTGAGCACGTAAAGGTTGGAACAAATTCGATAAAATCTATATTGGTCAAGTAAGAAAATAATGCTCGGACACGTCGATTTTATTTTTTTGATGGGCATTTTTTTGTATGCCTATATTTTTTATTACGCCATCCCTCTTCGAGTTATGACGTCATCATCTGTTTTTTTAAATAGCAACACCCTCTTTTGATAGTGCCATTTAAAAGAGCACATTTTTTTGCTTATGGACGCCAAAGTTTACGGTATGTTACATAACAATATTTTTGAGAAATTAGTACCACAATTGTTGCACAATTTGTTATTGGCGGCGCATTAAATGCTGAAAAATATTTGAATTTGCTACAAAAACAGATAATTCCTGCACTTATAGCACTATATCCAAATAATCAAAATCCCCAAATGCCGGATGAACCAATATGGTACCAACAAGAAGGCGCGCCACTATATTATTCACGGATTGTGCGTCATTATCTAAACACCGTTTTCACCAATAGGTGGATATTGTCAAGAGGTGAATGACATGCAATTTGAACATTCAATTTATTGGGTTTTAGTTGTATTTATTATTTATTCTATTGTTATTTCATTACATTGTTATGAATTCTAAATTTTTTTTTCGAAAATATTGTTATGTAACATACCACAAAATTTAGCGTCTATACCGATAAAAATGTGCTCTTTCAAATGGTATTATCAAAAGAGGGTGTTGCCATTTAAAAAAACTGATGATGACGTCATAACTCGAGCAGGGATGACGTAATAAAAAATATACGTATACAAAAAAATGCGCATCAAAAAAATAAAATCGGCGTGTCCGAGCATTATTTTCTTACTTGCCCAATAAAAATTTTATCGAATTTGTTCCAACCTTTACGTGCTCACTGTATAATGCATTGCCGAAACTGCGTCCCCTCCCGCGTTTTCACTGGGGTCCTCGGTGTGAAATGCAATACCCTGGGATTTTAAAATAGGCACGTTCAGTGAAGTGTGCTTCTGAGTTAAGTAGAATGTCTAGGTGATGGGTTTTTATAAATATTTCTACTTCTTGACGATGTTGCATCTAGATGCGTTCCAAGTGACTATTTTATATTTGTCCATTATTTTGGCTAACCAGGCCCTCTATTGTGTGTCTCATTTTCCTTGTTTCAGTCATTAGATCCACGATTATTTTATTTTGGTTTGTAATTGTTTCTTGCATTACCTAATTTCGTTGGATAATACAACTCGTTTGATGTTGCCATATTATATTCTACTGGGGTTAATTGCAAATGTGATATTTTGAGGTTTTTAGTGGCTTGAGCCTCGGAGCTAAAAGGTATTGGTTCTAAACTTGTGTTGGAATGTTTTGGTAGTGGGGTAAATTTCGTAGTCATTGACACACGTTGAGTAGCTTGTTGCTGTTGCTTTGGTTGCCTGGATGTGACAGTAGGATAGCGGTCATTGAGCATTTCTTGGTAGACTTGGTATTCCTTATAATTCGCGAAATGACCACCGTTACAAAGCACGCATTTAGTAGCACTAGTTTTAGGTTTTTGGTAATTTCTTATCAATATATTGACATAATATTGACAATGCTTGCATTGCACTAATATTTTTTTACATGTCGTGGTTCAATCTTAACTTTAGCGTTGAGCAGGTGTTGTAGATCAAAAATTTCCTTATTATTTTCTCTTGGTCTGTTTATATATTCCTTGGTTTTTCCAATTTTACAGACTTTTATATTCCTAGGATTGGTCCCGACACTTCTTTTGTAATTTCATCGATATCAGTACTGGGTAATGCAGGTTTCTGATTACTACTCTAAAACATTTTTCTATTTTTAAACTGAATGTGCATATGCCGGGCGATCTTATTATCGTTCTTTTTTAACTTTTTAAAGTTTTTTTTTATGGTATCTATTTGCAGTTTAACTTTGCTACCGTTCATGATTTGGTAGTGGTAGTCAGACTTTTTGATTTCTTTGTCTAGCATTTGTAACAATGGGCTTATGTTTATGATGTACAGGGTGGGGCACGAGAACAAAGTGTTTTTTGAATGGCTAGTACTCGGCCATTAGGAGAGGGAGGTAGGTGGCATTCCATTCCTTGGCTCATAGCATTTCACTTTCAATTGCCATCATGGAACCGTGGACGCTAGAACACCGCATGTTGGCATATGATTGTTTTGTTAGGAGTGACGAGTCGGTGGCCGCGGTTCAGCGTGAGTTTCGCCGCAGATTCAATATTCATCGAAATGACTCTGTTCCCGCTCGTGACACAATCTTACGTTGGGTTAACAATCTTCGAACAGGAAGCTCAATAATGGAAAAAAACGTCCGGCCCCCAACGTACTGTGCGTATTCTAGAGGCGATGTTGCAAAGCCCAGGCGGCTCTGCTCGGAGACATTCAGGTCATTTCGAATCAGAAATCGTACTGTAAGACGTAGAATTACGTTTTCACCCATACAAGTTAGCGATTGTGCAGGAATTGAATGTAAGGGATAACTTAAAATGCTTACACTCTATGAGCAGAAGGAAAACATGATGGTGGCAATAAGTGATGAAGCCCATTTCCACCATAGTGGGGTCGTCAACAAACAAAATTTTTGATACTGTATAACAGGTAAAAGCGAAACAAAGAAAAATAATCACCTACCTGTATACTTACAAAAAACTCAAAAGAATTCGCCGACTAACTTAGTTGTTTGCGAGGGCCGTAGATCGCCGAGGATTGCCTTATCATAGTTAAAACTCAGAAAGTGAATACTAATAAAAAAATGAAAAAATTGGGCGCCAGAAAACTTTTCAGTTTTCAAAAAAATATAGAAATACAAATAAGTAATTTTAATGACTTCAAAATAGTTAACAATATGCAAATTAAATAGAAAAAGTAAGAGCAAAAATATGCAACCAAACGTACAAAAACAAATCGCTTAGGTTAATTTCAAAGGAACCAAAAAAAACTAAATATCAACGTTAGTTGAATTAAAGAAAGATATACATGAATGAAAAAAAAACGATCAAGGTGGATAAATAAAAAATAAGCGCTTACCTTTATTACCTGAGTGAAAACAAGTCTAATAAAAATGAACGATCAAAAATAAATAGCAATAGCCTTGTTTAAACTCAAGCTTATTACCTTGAAAAAAAACACGCAAATTCGTTATGCTAATAAAATAAAATGGAAAAACCAACCTAAAGCGTTACAGAATATTACAACAAAAATATAAATTTATTTCGTGAAGCGAAAAAGATGAATATGAAATAATTAATATTAATGCAAATTAAATTAGCTGAAGGCGTTAAAATTCAATTGTACAAATATTTAAGTAAAGCAAAGTTAAAAATTAAGAAATTTAATAAATGGAATAAAATCAGGTAAATTCGACGACACTTTAACAATTCAAGAAACACCGACCTTGAGTCCTCCAAGCGATCGAGTTGCGAATAACCAGCAATTGTAAATAACTTTTCTTGATAAACGTCCACCAATTTTGCAAGTATCGTATCCAAGACTCCATAAATAATGCAGCCGCAAAAAGGCAATAACCAAAAGAGCCGGAGTACGGTAAAACCAACAGAAAAGAAAGAAAAGAAGCTGTAATAAAGTCGCCATTAACACGTGCGTTCAATGATAAGACAAAAATCTCCACTTACCACCACAATCTTGGTGCTTCAAAAAAAATAATTTCACAAAGTGAAACAAAACCGAAAATCTCGGAAGTTATAATTATGAAAATTCCATCAGAATTGAATGAGTAACTTCGGGATAAATTCAAACTCAACTGCTTCGGCAGAAGACCCAACGGAAAAAGCCAAGATTTCTCGAACCAACGCCTATCATCAAATGCGCATGACACTCTCAAATCAGAAAACCTACTCAAAACCAAAAAGTCACTAAAAACGTAATCTTTTACCAGTGAATATATAATAAATAGAGGTTCAATAAATGCATTCACCGTAAATAAGCAATTGAAAGGAGCAAAATAATATAACGGAAAATGAACCGTTACACTCCCCCCAACCAAGACGACGAAAGTAGAAACCATCGATCAGAGGAGAGAACTCACCAGAGATGGAATTGGAAAAAGATAAGGTCCGGAGAAAATAAGGAACACGAAAGGAGAACAAAGGACTAAAAAAATAAAATAAAGAAGAGAAAAAAAAACACAGTACTGACCCAACCATTGCTCATCTAAAAATGACAAAACAAATGCCAGTTGACCCCTCGCTGCATGGATGAAAACTGCTGCGCCGGTGGGCCAACCGACCACCCTAACACAACTAGTGTTAGCTCCACTAATGAACAAAAAAATAAATGAGCAACAGCATGGCAGCACCGAGAAAAAACAATAAAAAAATGGGATAAAACGGCACAAAACAACCACAGAAGAAGGAGAGGGTAGGAGGGTTGGTTTCGTGTGGCTGACTAAAAAGACAACAGAAAATTTCAAAATGGAATCTAGCCGAAAAAAATGAAACTACTACCACCTTGAGCCACCCGGCACTGGTTCCCGAAAGAATACATCAGTGAACGTAGGTAACTTTCAGTGAGTAGCAGTAAAAATCTTAAACCCACCACCACACTAGGCCAAGGTAAAGCAAACTAGTCCAGGACCGACTAGCCCACTGAAACAACCGCCACCGTGACCAACGGTAGGAAAACGAAATCAAAAATTGCAAAAAACATATCAAATACACGAACACAATAACACAAGGGCAACCTGAAGGTAAAACCCTAGAGAGCGCCTTTTGTATGGAGTAATGGAAAAGACACCCCTGTGGCCTGCCGGCATCCCCTACCTACCACCCAAAAATGCTAGCGAAGGAAAAGGAAAGGATGGAGGACAAAAGACTAAAACAAAGGTACAAGGAAGACGATTCTGTTAACCAAAACATGGATAAAAGGTCTTCAGGGAGAAGTAAATGACACAAACACACGCAGGAAAAATATTCAATCAAAGACACGAAAGTGCCTGACCACTCTAACAACGGATGAGTTCGTTGAATTTACAGAAAATCCGCCACTCAAATAAACTTCCCAAAATAAATCCATAATCAGTGGAAGTAGCACCAACAAATCGGTAAATAAGACTAGGTTCGCATTAAAAATAAGGAATGTGTTAATGCACCCTAAACAAAAATAAACCAAAATGGTTATAAATAAAGGAGTAAAATAAATGCTTTTCGACCCCTAACACTAAAAATAACCTAATCAAGGTCAATATCAAAATATAGATAGTTAGAGCGAACAAACACCATAAAGAAATCCTTAGGGTCAATGACCGAACATATCTACCAGCTCAACCAACAACAATCACACTGCATTCACCCACATTCACACTAAATTTATTCTTCAAATTCTTCTTCCCCAAAGCAGGGTTTGAGGTCCTTAATATGCCAAACACCTACACGTTTATTATCAGGGACCGTCGCAAGTTGATAAGTTAAAGGTCCTATTACTTTAATAACTTTACATTTGACATACTTAGGAGCTAACTTTTGGTTAAAATGACGTGAAGCATCTGACAAAACGTAGTTACGTTTCCAAACTAAATCATTAAGATGAAATCTTAAAGGTCGTTTACGAAGGTTATAGGATTTAGAATTTCTTTGGTAGGCGTTGTTAAGGCGTCTACGAACGTCTTGATACAATTCGGACAACTGATTAACATCAGCGACTAAGTCTTCGCGGGTGTCAAGAGTCAGTTCTTCCTCTTTAAAATTCTTTAGACGACCATAATAATCTCCCGAAACCGGAACGGTTCGACCAAAGTTAAGAAAAGAAGGAGTAAAACCTATAACTTCGTGAATAGCATTACGTAAAGCATGAGCTACTTTATAAAGATTAACATCCCAAGTGCGATGATTGTCATTTACATATGAACGGAGAGCAGTACCAATTACTCTATTGACTCTTTCCACAAAATTAACCTGTGGATGGTAAGAAGCATTATACCAAACCTGTTGAACTTTGTAATTATTCATAAGTTTTTTAAAGTCAGAACTAATGAATTGTGGACCGTTATCGACCATACACACTTGAGGAACCCCAAAAATAAGAAAAACTTCGTTCTCAATGAAGTTGACAACCGATTTAGCGGTAGCTTGACGCACTGCTTTCACTAAAACAAACTTAGTGAGCCAATCACACACAACGATGATGCTAGTATGACCGTTTTTAGAACGAGGAAAAGGACCCATAATGTCTATGGACAAACATTGGAAAGGATATAAAATTTTCTTTTCTTTTCCCATAAAACCAGGTCTAGCAAGCTGAGAAGCTTTACTAGCCGCACAAATATCGCAATGACGGACATAACGAACAACATCGGCATGCATTTTGGGCCAATAATATTGCTCGCAAAGTTTATGAAAGGTTTTATAAACACCCAAATGAGCGGAGGTAGGCTCATCATGAAAAATTTTGAAAAGTTCTCTACGTCTTGATTTAGGGACTACCTGCTTCCATTCAATCAAATTACTGGTAATATTATGTCGATTAGGAGTATATTTATACAAGCTATGGCCTTCAATTCTCCAGCCGGGATAACTATCAGGATTATTCTGGACATTGTCAATCATCTTCAGGTACCAAGGATCTAAGTCAACTTCAGCAAGTTCTAAAGCGGATACTATGACAGGAGCTCGTGATAAAGCGTCGGGAACAACGTTGTGTTTGCCCGGTCGATGTTTAATATCAAAAGAATATTGTGAAAGTCTAACACTCCACCTAGCAAGACGACCAGTGGGCTCACGCATATTAGTTAACCACAATAAAGAATAGTGGTCGGTAAAAACTGTAAAATGAGTTCCCTCAATATATGCTCTAAATTTTTCTACACCGAAGATAACTGCCAAACACTCTCTTTCAGTCACAGAGTAATTACGTTCAGAAGAATTTAAAGTACGTGAAGCGTATGCAATGACCTTTTCATCATCTCCTTCACCTTGCGTAAGAATACAACCTAACCCGTAACTCGAAGCGTCACACTGTATATTAAAGGGTTTAGTGAAGTCAGGGCTACAAAGAATAGGAGCTGAAGTTAATCGTAATTTGATTTCACGGAAAGAAGTTTCAGCCTCCTCCGTCCAGGTAATCTTTTGTTTTTTAACACGTCCTTTAATAAGGTCTGAAATGGGAGCAGAAAGAGTAGCGAAATTGGGTACGAAACGCCTATACCAAGAAGCTAAGCCAAGGAAACGTTTAACCTCGGTTACAGTAGAAGGTCTGGGATAATTCGAAATAGCTTGGACCTTCTTAGGGTCTGTATGCAATCCATGTTTGTCAACGATGAAACCTAAGTAAGTCAAACTAGATCGGCAAAATTCACACTTATCAATGTTAACAGTTAAATTGGCATTCTTCAACCGGTCGTAAACTTCTTTTAACATGCTTAAATGTTCCTGAAAAGTACTCGAAACAATGATAATGTCGTCTAAATAAACAAAGATGTTATCACCAAGCAAGGGACCGAAAATAGAATCCATCAAACGCTGCTGCGTAGCGGGAGCGTTGGCAACACCAAAAGGCATAACATTATACTCGAACAAACCCCTACGAGGAACAACGAAAGCAGTCTTTTCGCGTGAATCAGGATGGAGAGGAATCTGATAAAAAGCTTGCTTCAAATCAATTGACGTAAGAAATCGCGCATCTCTTAATTTATCTAAAATACTTGATAAGAAAGGAATAGGATAAGCATCTTTCTTTGTCACAGAATTCAGTTTCCTTCCATCAAAACATAGGCGAAAAGATTCACCATCTTTCTTTTTAACCAGAACCATGGGCGAACTCCAAGGAGATTTAGAAGGACGTATAATACCATTCTCTAACATCTTATCTAATTCGGCATTAGCATGTACTTGCATAGCAGGAGAAAGTGGATAATAACGTTGTTTAATGGGATCTGCATCACCAGTATCAATAATATGACAAACTCTATCAGTTCGACCTAACTCGGGACCTGAAATTGCAGTGAAATTTTGAATGATTTCATCCAATAATAATTTCTGTTGCGGACTCAAATCGTCAGTACTACAAATAGCTTGTAATGCGGAAACCTCAGACACCGAAAATTGGTTAGAAACAAAGTCGGTTTTAACTCCAAAAGAGTAGCAAAAATCCATCCCTAAAATAAGAGTAGACGGAATAGTACCACAAACAACGGCGTCAAGAGTTTTAGAAACCCCGTCAACAGAAATAGGAAGTGATACAGTACCCAACATAGTCTGCGAATTACCATCAGCAGTGGTTAAGGAAAGAGGTAAATTACTTTTATTAATTTTAAGATCGTGTTTTCGAATTAGGTAAAAACCATTCTTACCAATCAAAGTCTGGTTGGCTCCAGAATCGAAGAGAGCTTGAACAGGTTCGCCGTTAATAAAAACCGAAACATAGGGCCTGTTATCGTCTGGACGTTTAGCAAAAATAGCTGAAGTCTCAGGAGAGGAAACACAAAAATTACGTACCACGTTCAACCAAGATGGCCATAATTCGAGTTCAGCCTTCAATAATTCTACAGAAGGGATGGATCGGCTGCAACATCCAATCCCTAAGCCTCGTTTTTTGGATGACACCTTAAACATTTGGCAAAATAAACCCCAGGGTTACCACAGACGTAACAAAAGATAGTCTTGGATTGAGAGCAGGTATGAAAAGTATGCCCCGTACCCTGACAGTTCCAACATTTAGTATTAGACCTGGCTCGATTCGCTACTTTCTTAAAAACTTTAGAAGTAGAAGCAGGTTTAGAAGTGAAAACTTCGGCACTAACAACATTTGGATGCTTCTTCTTGGGTTGGTAAGCTAAATCAGGTTCGAGAGGTAAAGAAAAATCAAGGTTAGGATTTCTATACCTAGCATTTTGAAGTTTAACTTCCTCTAACCGTTTACACAAAACAAGAAGTTGATCAACGTCTCTAATTTCAGTTAACGAAAGTTGAGTAGCATAAAAAGGTTGTAAGTTACGTAAAATATGTTTAAGTTTTAACGACTCAGAAGGCTTCTCTACTAAACGGTCGAAAAGGTTTAAAAGTACGGCTACAAACAAACTTGGTTTTTCGTCGGAACCTTGCTTACGTCGTTTAATCTCTTCCCACAATGCTTCGTCGAAATCATTTGGCAAAAAGTCAAAACGTAACTTGTCAATTAATTCGGACCATGAAGTAACACGATTCCTAACAGCTCGGAACCAAACGAGACCTTGACCAGAGAATAGATCTACCGCACTGGCAAACAATTGATCAAAAGAAACATTGCGAGCGACTCTAAGTTCTTCGACTCGTTGTAAAAAAGCGTTGACTCCAATAACACTGGCGTCACCGGTAAAAGTTAAACCCCACTTACAAACAGGAACTGACTTAGTAAAAGAAGGTAAACTAGCAGTCGTGGTAGAATTCGAAGTAGCTCTAGAGAGTTGTAAACGATCAAGTTGACGACGTAATTCATCAATTGGATCTTCAATTGGACCACCACCCGAAGATACAGGAGCTCTTGAATGAGATAAATCAACTACCTGAACGTCAGAAAAAGAGACCCGCGGGCGCTGACTCGTGGAGTTAGCTAACGGTAAAACTTCTTCAATATTGGATTCGGGTTGTTCAACCTCGGATTCATCTTCAGGGATTTCATCGTCGTCAACGGTTTTCCTAACTAAATCCATTAAGTCCAAACAAAGACTAACCTTATCGGCGTGCAGGGATTCTAAGTCACTTTCGGGTTTCAAACGATTCAACCTAGCAAATAAATGGGACAACCGAGCGTCAAGTCTCATACATTCAGAAGAAGTAGGTTTTTTAAGAAAAACATTATTGATCTGGGAGGACAGCTCACTCAATTTCGTTCCACAAACATCCAACTCACCAGGAACATCGTACTGAATAGGAGGGTAACTGTTTATTAAAGAGGTATCTAATTTCTCCAGGGCTAACTTAGCACGTAAAGCCTTGCGCTTTTGGTCAACGGACATGAATTCGGGATCTATCCCTCGGAAGATTAGTTCATAAGAGAGTTCATCGCCCCTCAAAGCATTAACGTTGAAACTCATGGTGGCGAATTAATAAAATGACAAAGTGTCCGAACAAAGGTGTCGAAAAAAATGATAAAATGATAAGGGGAGAAAACCAGTAGCAATCTCGAAAGCCCCACGTTGCTGCGTCAATTTAGTATAACAGGTAAAAGCGAAACAAAGAAAAATAATCACCTACCTGTATACTTACAAAAAACTCAAAAGAATTCGCCGACTAACTTAGTTGTTTGCGAGGGCCGTAGATCGCCGAGGATTGCCTTATCATAGTTAAAACTCAGAAAGTGAATACTAATAAAAAAATGAAAAAATTGGGCGCCAGAAAACTTTTCAGTTTTCAAAAAAATATAGAAATACAAATAAGTAATTTTAATGACTTCAAAATAGTTAACAATATGCAAATTAAATAGAAAAAGTAAGAGCAAAAATATGCAACCAAACGTACAAAAACAAATCGCTTAGGTTAATTTCAAAGGAACCAAAAAAAACTAAATATCAACGTTAGTTGAATTAAAGAAAGATATACATGAATGAAAAAAAAACGATCAAGGTGGATAAATAAAAAATAAGCGCTTACCTTTATTACCTGAGTGAAAACAAGTCTAATAAAAATGAACGATCAAAAATAAATAGCAATAGCCTTGTTTAAACTCAAGCTTATTACCTTGAAAAAAAACACGCAAATTCGTTATGCTAATAAAATAAAATGGAAAAACCAACCTAAAGCGTTACAGAATATTACAACAAAAATATAAATTTATTTCGTGAAGCGAAAAAGATGAATATGAAATAATTAATATTAATGCAAATTAAATTAGCTGAAGGCGTTAAAATTCAATTGTACAAATATTTAAGTAAAGCAAAGTTAAAAATTAAGAAATTTAATAAATGGAATAAAATCAGGTAAATTCGACGACACTTTAACAATTCAAGAAACACCGACCTTGAGTCCTCCAAGCGATCGAGTTGCGAATAACCAGCAATTGTAAATAACTTTTCTTGATAAACGTCCACCAATTTTGCAAGTATCGTATCCAAGACTCCATAAATAATGCAGCCGCAAAAAGGCAATAACCAAAAGAGCCGGAGTACGGTAAAACCAACAGAAAAGAAAGAAAAGAAGCTGTAATAAAGTCGCCATTAACACGTGCGTTCAATGATAAGACAAAAATCTCCACTTACCACCACAATCTTGGTGCTTCAAAAAAAATAATTTCACAAAGTGAAACAAAACCGAAAATCTCGGAAGTTATAATTATGAAAATTCCATCAGAATTGAATGAGTAACTTCGGGATAAATTCAAACTCAACTGCTTCGGCAGAAGACCCAACGGAAAAAGCCAAGATTTCTCGAACCAACGCCTATCATCAAATGCGCATGACACTCTCAAATCAGAAAACCTACTCAAAACCAAAAAGTCACTAAAAACGTAATCTTTTACCAGTGAATATATAATAAATAGAGGTTCAATAAATGCATTCACCGTAAATAAGCAATTGAAAGGAGCAAAATAATATAACGGAAAATGAACCGTTACAACTGGGCTGCTGAAAATCCGCGACAACTCCATGAAAAACCGCGGCATAGCGGTGTTCTAGCGTCCACGATTCCATGATGGCAACTGAAAGTGAAATTCTATGAGCCAAGAAATGGAATCCCACCTGCCGTACGACCCCCCCCCCTCTCTTAATGGCCGAGTACTAGCCATTCCAAAAACACTAGGTTCCCGTGCCCCATCCTGTATAATAAATAGTCGCGGTTTCTTTGGGTTTCTTCATTTTTTGCGTATCTTCATTGCTATCCGTTTTTAACGTAGCAGTTAATTTCTGGGACCTATTATTAAGTACGATGACTTTTTTCCTTGATCTTATTTCTTAGAACTCATTTAGCTTGCAAAATGTTTCTTCTGCTTGTGCAGTTTGGGATTCATTATCTACGTTGGTGTAATTTTTGCTAGCCTCTAAGTCTTGAGGTGTGCTTTGTGAGGTCGAAAGGTTAAGACACCAAATAAAAATTTAAAATCCGAAACTAAATTAATATCTGATTAAATATGTATTTCAAAGTTTTCTGTTTTCACTCTCTTGGAATTTTAAGTAAGTTAATATTACACATTTCAATTAGAAATGTTTCAGCTAAAGGATTTCCTTCTGAAATTATACGATTATTCAGTGAAATGAATTCGCATGGAAAGTTTCCATTTTTGGAGGAATAATCTGATATAGGGCGCCCTATAAAGGGTAGCCACTCTAAGAAGAAGAAGAATCTGATATAATAAAAATGTATTTATTTATAAGCGTATTTCTAAGTAGTTTCCTTAAATTAACCTCCTTAATTTTTAACTGTGGTAAGATTAACACAAATTCGCGGTGTAAATTTTAGAACAGGTGAATATTCAAACTAAGTTATGTTTACGTATTAATTGGCTGTTAGTAAATTAATGAACTTTAGTAAGTGCCATAACTTTGACGTTTGTTGACACGTAAATCATGAGTTAAGACTGACATTAAACACATGTTTAACTTGGTTAGTTTCTGATTTATACAGAACATAATGTTTATTAACCTTTAATATAAATGTCTGAATTCATCGACAGTAATTTCGAGGTTTAATTATTTAAATGCGGGCTTCTGAAAGGGCATTATTATGAGTGAGTATATTAACTAAAGATTTTTTTTAAACTTTACGTGTTTGGAATGACTAACATTCTTAATTTTGTAATACGAGTAATGAAATATTCCCATAATGAATGTTTAAGGACCTTTTTCGTTTCTGAAACGATTTTTGCGTATTGCTTTCAAATCACAATATTTAAAGCAAATTCTTTACTTACTGCTTTTCTATCTTTTTAGTTATTTTAGGTTTAGGGCATCGTCTTTCATTGGCTTTGCTGAACTGATGGTGAAAAGGAAAGAAAATGTAAGTAGAAAGCTGTCCAGAACTACTGATGTTCTTAACTTTGTTAGTTTAACACGTTTTCTTTCTTTTCTTTTTTAGATCAATTCGATTATTTCCTACACGTTGTAGTATTGTTTTACATTTATCTATTATTTGTTTTCCTTTTTATCTGCTTTATTACTTCAGTGTTTCTATTTTTAATCTGGTTTTGTCTTTATTTGTATGTATATTATAAAAACTTAATGACAAAATGGTTAAGGATGGGCCCTTCCTATAGTTTTACTAATACAAATTAATATGGGAATTATAGCAAATGACCGAATTTCAGGTTGGGGTCAGGCGTGCTTCGGGGGAGTCAGTATAGTAAGTCGGGTGCCCGAAAATAAGCAAGTTGTGCAAAGGCTCTGTTTGGCTTTGCTAGAATTCCACATTAATGAGTTGGCTTAAATTAAAACACTAATTTTTAAACTTAAAAAATTAAATAAAATATGCCTTAAATTATGTTTTTATTATGCTATTCTGCTTGTTCGAGATATTTCGTTAAGTTTACTAAATGAAATATCTCGAACAAGCAGTGTTAGTTAATGCACATTCGCATCAGCACTAATCTATCTAGCTTAATACCCTAATATACTAGTAAAAGGTACATATTTACTTTGAAAATTATGTGTTTTAGCTGCTGTTACATATTAGACCGTTCGTTAGTTGATATTAATGGCAGTTACTGGGTATTGCATTTAAATTTATGTTCTACTAATAGAGAATATTTTGAAAAATTTTGATTAGCCATTACTAAAGCTGCTTCTATAAACAAATAAGAAAATATTACCATTTCTAATTTCGTATATTTTACCTGTCCACGCACACTTCGCTCCATGTTCTCAAACTAAAAACTTTATAAAATTTTGATGCATTTATGTGATGAATGACGTTTTGATAGCCTAAATTAATACTCATATTTTGATACCTCCATACAGTGGCAAAAACAGCGATTATCATTTAATAAAAGACGATTAAACTATTTATTTAGTTTGATTTATGACACTGTCAGTTGTCTCTCACATCGCTTTTGTTTTTTCGATGTGCTGCAGTTTTAGGAATTTATTGTGATTCAATTCGTCTTGAAGTGGCGTTTGATAGGTCTTTTTCATATTTTTGCATGGATATTGGAATTTTATGGGTAGTAAGGTTTATATCATCGTATGTAGTAGCAAGAAGCTGTACTAAAAATAGTGATTTTTTTCTTTCTTCGGATTTTACTGCTAGAAATATTGATAGTTATTGATTGAATCGACTTACGGATATTAGATTTTTTAACTTTTAATTTTTATTTAAAAAATGAATCAGGGTTTGCTAGTTTTCAATTAGAGATCATTTAATTTTCCTGTGATTTTCAGCCAGTTAGCAAATATTAATGGTTTCTTAATTTACTTAAGCGATTGTCCAGAAAAATCTGTTAATAATAATAATGTGTTAATTCGAAATCCTGATTGCCAAACAAATGGAATCCAAGAACCAATCCTGGTTTCGAAACATTTGTACAATACAACGATTGCAGTATTTTTACAAATCTTTGCTTTTTAGCAATTAATTCCTTTCTCCGGCAATAATTTGAAATAAAATCGTTCGTGTTTTCCTGATTTCAAACAAAACCTTTGAAGCATGTTTTTTGCTCTTTACGTTATAAGTTAAGTTATAAAAGGTTTTGCCTTTTGGCCAGTAAATTCACGTATCCTTTAGCTCTTCAAACAAATAAATAATAATCCAAAATAATTCTAACCCAAAATATAAGCTCAAATTAGGGAAAGCTGTGCCTGTTAGGCATAGTTCTTTAGGCAGAACGATTCTTCCTTTCGCTCGTTTGAGTTTTATTTAATTTGTGGTTGTTTCGACCGACTGGTCTTGAACTGAGAAAATAGCAATAAGGAATATAATTTGAGTAGACACATTCATTGTACCAAATAATTCAATACTATGGTAGCAAGAGGTATCGAACGTTCTTGGAAGTTCTCACCCTCGTACTAAAACACAATGGAACATAAAGATCTCGTGAGAAAAACATGTAGATCTAAGTAAAGCTATGTCTAGAACCAAACAAAGGACTTCAACTCCCGCTATTGTGCAAGCTCTCTTGTTTTTCGTAACAAATATATGTACACCTTAGGAGGCTTTATTGATTTTACCAACAAATACAATGATACAGTTACCACTGCACAAAGTAAATGTAACATTTAATTAAGGATTAATGATATCTGCCGCGTTCAGATATTGTTTTGCCGAAGCGTTTGTGGAAAATTGGATGTGCGAATAGTTAACGCGCACACACCATGTTTAATAAAACGTTCGGGAAAATAAATTTTCCAGGGAATACTTGGGCTACAAACGTACAGTTTTGAAATAAACCTTTTGCCACCCAATTGTATTTATAGAAATACGCCCGAGTCTAGAAAATATATTTTCTTGCGCGAATCCATTATTTTTGTGTCTAAGTACACGGGGAGAGTAATAATTCACAGCAAGGAAAGATGAAAGCGTGTCAGAGCGATGTTCATTCGAAACAGGAAAACGGAAGCTTCATGTGAGCTAATCTAGAATTAAAGTATAGACCCTGACAGAACCAGGCCAGGATTAATACAACGTTTTCGTAATTTGTCATCTTAAAAAATTTATAATTTTTCTTTACGGTTATACGTCAACATTTTTTTCCTTTTTAATAAATATTTATTTCTTGGGAAAGAACTGACGTCAAACACTTACTCTGGCATGCTTACACCTGCATTAAGTGCAACTACCTTCAATATCAATAGATTTTGTTTAGATAGATTATATTTATCAGACGAAACTGATTGCGAGTGAAATAGGTTACGACCATTCATTTTTAATTATAAGCCAAATACATATCTGTGGTTTGGTTCAAAAAGGCCAATGACAATTTCGTAAGTTTTACAAAACGAGCGATTGGAAACATTTCAATATGTACTTTATTATTCTTTAGGCAATGTTACGCTTTGGTTGTCTTTAACTGCTGTCTTTGTATCTGTAATTGGTGTTGTACTTGGGCCCTCCTTTGTGTTGCTGTAATTTTTCAAAAACTAATTTTTAGATTGACATTGGCCGTTCTGACTTCAGACTTCTTCTATTTCACTTTATTCGTCATCACGTGATAAGTATTCGTTTGAACTGGTAATTCATTCTTCCTAGTTTTCTTTAACTATGTATTTTATTCCGATATCTCTTACTCTTCCTCACGATTAAAAGAATGTTTATAATAGATTTTGCTAAGGCTCGAGCTTCGATACTCCATAAGTCTGATTGTTTGCGACGAATGTAATTTCCATTTTTTTGACTCTAGCAAAGCAAAGTTTATGAAATATTTTGCTCCATTACTGTGATTGGCGGTTTGGTGCGTACTAATCGGATAAGTTATCCCAATTCCTTAAAATATTTATTTCTAAATCTGTGTTTCTTTTGGATTTCTCAATAGCTGCATGAATAGTTTCGGCCTTAAGGTATGTTGAAATTTGTCCATACATAATCGTCAAAACTCTGCCACTGTTAGAAAACTCTTCTACAATGGTTAGCAATATTATAGAAAAAAACGTTTCTGTTTTGACCCGAACAGCAATAACTATACAGTATTATTTGGTGTATGTGTAAACGCAAAAAAATAAAATTTGAAACTTGAAAATAATAAGTTGAATCAATATTGTTGTTGTGTGAAGTTTGTGATGAATCTCAGGGTATGTGTGTGTGTGTGTGGTTACACGAAATATAATTAAAAACTGAAAAGTAAAATCACAAACCTCCTGTAAAATTGATTCACACAAATAAAGTTTAAACTGGAATACACTATTTACAATAAAAAAAATTAAAATAATTAGATTGATATGTGAATTTTCACGAGTTTAAAATTTTGAAATTACACATAAAAAGATAAATAAAATACTCAAATGCTCAACAACTTGAAAATCAGACTTCATTATTATTCTTAACAATTATCTTTGAAAACGATTACAAAATTAATTGACTTTAAAATTTAATTTAACAACAAATGAATCAACATATCTCATCTTATAATTTAACAAATCAGAATAAAGAAGATATCGGCATATCAAACCTACACGTCTTTACGATGAAAGCTCTCCGATTCAAATTTCCACTTACTTCGTGGATCAAACAACTTTACAGTGTTTTAAAAATTAAAAATTGTTTATAACAATTACTCTTATCTAATTTATTATAACATTGATAGGAATACTATATTTCGTATAACCATAAATTAATATTGTATAATCGGAATGTCAGTTTTTATACCGGGTGTGGCCTGACATGTGAGACATAGGTGAAATGCATGGGAAATAGAACATATGTGAATATTATATTCTTGGCTAACTGTTGCTTACGTTGTAGCTATTCATCAAAAAGTACTTTTTTATTTCAGTCGATTAAAGTACGGAATTTATCTGAAATGAAGGAGAAATAGTATTTTTTGCTGATTATTAGACTGATATTAATTCTACAAAAATTTGATAAACTAGACTTGTTCTGATGAGCTGCAGCATCACCATGGAAATTTCAGAATTTAGTAAAACATAACCATAGCACCACGAACAAATGATGCGCAGCAGGCTTTAAGCAAGATGTTATAAGGTGACTTTTTATTTAAAATATTTGCTTTATTTTACATTGAGGAGCTAAATTTTCCTAATTAGTTAAGAATCAATTGCTTAATGGCGTAAGCATCCAAACAAGAACGTACAAAAACTAAACGGTTCAGCTGGAGAGATAAAATTAAGCAATTATCAAAATCGTATGTATTTCTCCTATGTCTCACATGTCAGGCCACACCCGGTATGTAAATTTGTATATGTGTGTGAATAAATGTTGCATAAATGTTAAATGTGTGTAAATATCACAACAATACATATACCGTCTCAGGTAAAACGCACCATAGGGAAACACCAATGTATTTTTTCAGAAAGGATCCGCGATACCTTTGGAATATATATGGATTCAGTGTTCAACGTATGTTATTGAATTTAGTTAACGCTAGAAAGAGAAAGAAATACTGAAGGTGTCTGCCATTGCGACAGGCGATTATTTCATTGTTTATTTTTTATATTTGTCAATTTTGACAGCACCTAAAACTTTCATTTACAATAAAAATACGCAAAATGCGTAATTTTTAAATCGCCGTTTCTGCATTCTGCATATTTTAAATTGAATGCGCCTTATTACAACAGCACACGTAAAGAAAACGTAAGTAAATTCTATAAACATGGAATAGTGCTTCATTGCATTTTAGATGAAGATTCTTTAGTAACTGACAAGTTTAACAATTTGACCTTTTATCGCTGTCAAAATTGACAAATATAAAAAACAAACAATGAAATAATGGCCTGTTGCAAAGACATACGCCTTCAGTATTTCTATCTCTTTCTAGCGTTAACTAATTACAATAACATACGTTGAGCACTGAATCCATACATATTCCAAAGACATGGCGGATCCTTTCTGAAAAAATACATTGGTGCTTCCCTATGGTGCGTCTTACCTGAGACACCCGGTATGTACAAACAAGACGCAATTTCTTGTTCCCCGCGATTGGGAATAGTCTCATTCCATAGATAACATAATGCCCGGTTCCTAGACATACTAGTTTTCATGTATAGTGAGGTTCAGGATCCAAAGTTTTCGTTTATAGAAGGAAACTCCGAAGCTCAACTAAGGTGTAGGGTGACACTTCTGTAAGTCATATATTATCGTTAGGCTGTGCTTATTTTTTAGACTTCGCAACTTATCTTCTTTTTTTGAATGCCGATTCAGTTAACTTCATATGCCGATCGAGTTCTTTTTGCAGAATTTCATGTGTATTTGGATCTTTAGCACATTTAAGCAATAAATTTAACTTATGCCAAAGTAAAGTTCTCCACAACGATGTTCATATAATACGTAAATACGTTTCTTTTGCTGGAACTACGTACATTTTCGAAACCCCTAATTCTAGAGAAAGATATTTCCTATTGGTATGACTTCGTCAGGAATCGTCGGAGTGGCTGGGTGGTCAAACCCGAGTCAGATGCTCGGAGGGTGGCGTGGTGGAGTAGGGTAGGTAGGCGGTTGTTGAAAGCGTGGTGCTTACCATACCACTCCGTACATATAGCGTGCGAAACAACCTAGGTATAAGAAGCGGCTTAGGAGGTCTTAACCCTTCATGTTGCGGGCCATGCTCCCTCGTGGGGCGTTTGTGTCGATACCTTTACCTTTATAACTTCTGGAATAGTGGCTCATGCTTGAAAAATTCCTTAACTAAACTTCGCTCGCCTTTTATTCTCTGGGCCCGCCCCAGTTAATGAAATTCGTTTTTTCATAGTCCTAATCTTTACATTCTTTACCCTCTTGAGCGTTGCATCTAACGACCGCAGAAACATAGTTTGATGAACTTGGATACTTTTTCTGGACATAGCGGGGTAGTTTCTTCTACTTTTTCTATTTTTGTTTCCTCGAAGTCTCCGAACTTGCGTTTGCCCTTCTTCAACTGATTTGGTGACTCAATATGCAACTCATAGAAGTTTTCAATAACTTGTTAGTTTTGTTTTTCATGGCAATATATTTCTACAGCGACAAGGGTTTCGTAGTTCTTTAACCGGAACAACTTTTCCTGAAGACCTCACATATTTCTTCCCCTGGGTTTTTAAATATTCTTACATTTTTATCGCATTTAGAAGGTTATCTCTTTTGTATCTCGCTTTCTCTCGCCTTTACCTTTTGATCTTCTTCTAGATTTCCTTATTTCCCTTGCAGCTGGTACTATAATGTCATTATTATTATTTTCATTTCTTTGGGACACTTTGTAATTTTGTAGTTCTGCTTGATTCGAACTATCGGAAGATTGGTCGTCATCATCAGGAAGATACTGATCAGAAAAATAATCTTTTGAAATTTCAGAGAGTGAGTTAAAGTCAGGAATAGAATTTTCGGCCCTTCTACCCTCTACTTTTTACGGCAGTTTGTGACAGACAAATCATAGATGACATTGGTCATTCAAAAAAAATATCTTCGTTCATATAAATTTTACTATTGTAACAAAGATACTATTACTCTAGACATGGTTAGTCATGTGCGTTGGCCGTTTCTAGCATAAAGTAACATGGTCCCTTTTAGAACCAGCCACTGATGTAATTGGCTAATTAAATTACTAAAAAAATTAACCTAACCTAACATTTGTTGATGCTATTCAAGTCGGGGCCATTTGCAACGCTTTGGTTTAAAATTTAAAGTCCATTTAAACTACAAACCTTCCTGAGGTAATATGTTTTTATGGTGACCTGCGGTTTGTATGGAGCTTCAATTTTTATCACAAACGGAGCAAAGAGCCCTTCAAGAAACTCTAACAGGATATCGTTTACATAACTCAGCATTTAATATTTTACGAAATAACAAGTTATGCAATTTCGAACGAAATTAATACCAACATAATAAATTAAAATTATGCGATTGCGAATGTATTATAGATAGTTTTCATACAATTGAAACGCGTTAAACATATCAACTACATTCTTCAAACAAGAATAGATTGAGAATCCTTTAAACAAGATATTCAAGTTTCAAATGTTATTTCGCTTGGAGACGTAAGATAATATAAATGTCAGATATTGTTCTTATAACGTAGTATAATAAACTAAGTCAGTTTTTTAAATAAGACGACATTGCATACAAATCTTGGCAAATGCAGTCGGGGGCTTTTTACTGATTTACAAACAGTAGTCGTTCTTCTGGGTGCAACTAAATTAAGTCGTATCTAAACACCAAAAAGAAAAACATCGGTAAAGTTAGATGCGGAAACTTTAATATGTCTTCCGTTTAAAGTAAAATATACGCGAGATTTAAACAACCCAGGAGCTCATTTATAATGAACGTTTAGAACTGTTTGCTCAAAAAGTTCTACAAGACTTTGTTATCAGTCAGCTATAAATTAAAGCACCGCATCCTTAAAAAGCTTTTACACCTGAAATCGCTAATTTATTGTATGTACTCGAGTCTCATTCACTTTGTTGCTAATATAAAGGTTGTTATTTATAGCATCTTGAAACAAGATCTAACAAGCAATTTGTAAGAAGAGAATAAGCGAATGAAAATGAGAATGCGAATAATGAGATGGCGGAATAGATAAAACATGAAATATTTACGTTTAAACAAACCCGCCGGATCCGATGCTAACTGAATACATTTTTCTTTCGCTACATACCAATTATCTCGGTTAATTTACTTTAAATATTGTTTTAAAACGAAAGCACAAAATCAAAGGTCAAGGGTATATCTGACATGTTAATATTGACTCGAATTATGGAGTAAGGGCGGTATTTACTTTATGTCCCAATAAAATTGGATTTAAATATCCTTTTGCCGTTTTAGCCGAACGCAAACATCGAATTGTTAGGGGGGATCCGGCGGATTCTTGTAAACTCGTTTTTCCGAAAATAAATGATTTATGAAGAAAATTAGACAACGTCCTTTCACATTTCGCTGTACATTTCCAATTTTAAAACTAATTTAGAACCAGATACGGAAGATTGCGTTCACTTTCTTTATGTCTAAAATTATCTAAGGTCGTCCTTCTAGAATTTATTTATATTTATGGCGGCACCGTAAACAAAATTTCCTCAATTAAAGATTTTCGGTTTGTTGATCAGCTATATCGTAAAGGAACGTTGCCTAAAAGTCTGCATGGAGGAAATAGCTTTCCCCCTGAGGGTTAAAATGTAGTGGAATGGGGCGAATTAGTGCAGTGACATACCGAACTCCGCGCTTTGCGTACCTTAGGCGGCCCCCCTATCTCTCTGGTGGAAATGCCCATTTTCTTATGTTGTCGTAATTGAACTGGGTATATAATTTGATAATAATGGGCACCGATGTTGCGTACCATCTCCTGGTTCTGTGTATACTCGCGTAGAAGTCTTTCCACCTCGCCTGTAACAGAAAGAAAAAGAAATTGTTCAAACACAGAATTGTCTAATTTTTATGAGAATTATTCGCCTGCTCGTACTTCCATTACGGCAAATTGCAGTCTGCTAAAATTGGGTAGGAAATATTTCAACGTCAGGGTTCTACGAAATAAGAAAGCGTAAGAAATATCATAAATTTAACGTATTTGGCATTTCTGCAGAGTAAACAGTGCCTAATCATTCGTAGCTCTCGGAGATAATTGAATTTTACATAAAATATATATACAACTTCATTTATATTTCCACCAAACAAAAGCGCATCGGAATGATATTACAAAAGTGGAAAAGCGTTGTAAACTGGAATTAAATTTAAAAATTAAATAATAATTGAATAATCTTTACGTTCTTGTTTTTTTTCACAAGTGTGGCAAAGATTAAATTTGCAGCAAAATTTAATTGTGAAAAACATAGATTAGTTAAAATTGAAGCAGCCCATTGTATGTTAATATTAATGAGGTTCAATATTAACAATAGATATAACATATAACTTTGTAACATATATGAGTAAATTAATTCCAACCCGATCGACCTTAGTGTACAGTACAGAAGTAGATTGATGTCAACAACAATATTCATTTACACTTCAGAGGTAATCGATGGTTATACAGTAAATACCTTAATGCTAAGTAATTGTAATGTTTTCGTGCTTATCATTCGTAGGCTTTAACATTCTTCGCTTGTCTTTCCAGTAAATAATGTAAATTTTATCAACGATATTGTTCTACTTAATTGACCACAAAACAAAACAAAAATCTGGTGAAAATAAATTATCTTAAACCTACAAACACTTTTATTTTTCTTTAATAAACAAAACTTTCATTAAAAGAGAAGCAAAAATTTGTTAATTAGGAAATGAATACCCGGCGCCTCCACCAAAAGTACTATTTGTTTATCTTTAAGTTATCATTTACTATTGAGAGATTTCGAAGTTTTGGAATTCTTGAGCATTAACTGTATTAACTAAGTTGTTTAACTGTTGGTTAATGTTTTTGTTAAAAAAAAAGTAACAAAATATTAGAAAATATTCCTCGGCCTTTATTTAACTGTAGGAGTTGTAAGCAGCAAAAGTGAATGTTAGTTATAGCTTAAAAGCAATATTATACGCTTTGATAATTAAACCATACATTGTTGCAACCTTCCTTTTCGATAAAATTGTTAATTAATATGAATTAATTGAGTACTGAAATTGTTTTCGTTATTGGTTCCTGTTTCATAAGGTACAGGAAATATTCGAAGTCACAGTTAGTTAAAGCAGTTCAAGTTTTCAGTGAATGTTTTGTAAATATTCTATTAAATAATTAATTAAAAGAAAAATTCAAATCAAGTACTGTTGTTGAAAATTATACAAAATAATTGAAAGGTCGGATACACGCTTTATAATTTTTCGGTTCACCGGTTTTAAGCCTGAATAAAATTCCGGAGGGCCACGATTTGATAATGAAGCACTTATTAATACAGGATTATACTGGGACTGGAATTCTGTATTATATCCATATTATGTATTTCGTGCTTAATCCTTATACATTCCACATACCAAGGAGCACACGCTTTTCAGTCTTAAAGCAGATAATCGAGAATAATTTAAAATATTACGTTCGAAACTAAAGCTCTTGGCGACGAAACAACAATGCAAACTTAATTAACGAACAACATCTTTAATACGTCTTCTTAATGGCTGTTTGGTGTAAATACTGGGAGAACTTTGTTAGTGGTTAGGTGTAGCTCTAATTTAAATAATTGTCCCCGCTGATGACCTAAAGTACCTTTTCGATACGACGGTTTCGTATTTTAACAACCGAATCAAACAGGCTTTAAACATTAAATTTTATGGAAGCAGTACATTCTGAAGGTATAAAAAATAAAGTAGGAACCATTAATAAAACATGCCGGAGGCAGCACTAAATTTAGGTTTTTTCGTTTGAACTCCGAGGTTACTTGATTAGGACTCGTGTTCGGTTTGATGGCCAATTGTTACGATCCTTAGATAAATATTAATTAGTTTCAGGACCTATTTTCAAGTATTTTGGATTACTACTTCGGAAAATTACTTTATTTGCCATGGGATTGTTGACTAAACTTAGTTTAGTTTTTTATAAAATTTAAGTTTTGAAGTCAAGAACAGATGGTTATGTATGTTCTAAATTAATTCAAAATTAATTAATAACAAAGGTTTCGTTAATATATCGGTCTATTTCTGGAACATATACAGTATTTAATTGAGTTAATAGCATTAAACGTTTGCTTGGTAATTAATAACTAAGATTTCACGTAAATCTAACTACTGTTGCAAAATTGAAGATTGAGGCCACCATTCTGCAAGGATTCTATTTTGGGATAACTAATGCTATTTGATTAAATTAAAACATAGCTATTTTATGACTTATGTAACTTCAATTTAAACTAAATGTTAAAAAAGTCTTTTTCCCTTGTAAAATTCAGCTTTTTAAAGCTTATTCAACGTGAGGAAATGTCTTTATAAAAATTAATAAATAAATAAGTAGAGGCAGAGGAATTACTCCATATAAAGAGCACAAAGTATTGTTTGAACAATGACTTATCGTCATATAATTCCACTGATACATATTTAGTTATTATATTCTAAAAGTTCCCGTAATACCGCATCCCACATCGGTGCTTTCAACAAAATTAAAATATCCTGTTCATTTTAAATTCCCTTTGTTCGGTGCTAGTATTAGGATTTATGTAAATACTTAGTTTATGAAAACATGTTTCAGTTGTTTGGTGAATTCTCATTATTTCCCGAATTTAGTTCAGGAATATAATTGAAAATACTAATAATTACCAGATTTTTCGTTTGGAGTAAGTTAAAATCATTACAAAAATAAATTAATAACGAAAGAAAGAATTCGCTTAGGAAGGATGTGCTGAATATTTGAAAAGGCCTATATTAAATTCGTATTTTCAACTAAAATACGAGGGTCGGACGACAGAAGAGAAAATATCAGATGAAAAAAAAGTAAATATTTGTCTTGCAAAAGTAAATTATTAAAACTAAAAGGCAAAAAAGAGGGAATTTTTAAATATAACGATTCAATAGGTAGAAAATGAGTGTTTTATTATTAAAACATGACTAAGAAATAATAAACACCAAAAAGGCATTTTTAAATAAATTTAAAATTTAAGAGGAAAATAAGTTTGCAGATTCTTTGCCCAAAACAATGAAGTAATTGGTGTAAACTAAACGTTAAAATAATGATATATGAGAGAAAGGCGAAAACGAAAGGAAAGCTCTTTACCTGTTTGAAAACGCCCCATCTCAAAACAGGTAAGATTTATAAATATATTAAGAAATATATAATATAATATAAGTCTTTAGTTTGACGTTTTAAAATATTGTTTTTGTATAACTAAATTCATTTTCTGATATCTAAACTACAAATAATTTCAATTAGTATTTTTGATTCCATTATCTTTCCTTAAAGAAATCCGAAAATGATGGATTAACACCAATTATTTTGAAGATTAAACGCATAAACGTTGATTCACAGAATTTTGCACTTTTTTGTGGATGATGTAAAATAATATTATAGACTGAGCTTACGTTAGGGTTAGAAAATTCAATTTTAGACAACATTTATAAATACTATATTTATTATTATTATTATACTTTCTCACAATGAGCAATGCTCTCATCCCCGGTATTATTATTATCGTTTAATTTAGAATTAACTTTTTATCGGTAAAAACCGAGCCGGAATTAATCTGTTTTTTTTTTTTTAATAAAACGAAGTCATAGTTTTTGTTTTTTAGGATGTTAAATTACGGATGAACTTAAAAACAGCTATCTCTTAAATGAAGTAACTGCAGTTGGAAAGGAAGTTGCAACATTCTGCATTTCTCTGGTGTATCCTTAATATTCCCGTAATTTACTCAAATTTCTTCTATCTTAAAGAAACGGAGGTTATAAAACTTAAAAGCTGAATAATTCAAATGCTTTTCGTCGTTGCTTTTAGTTTAAAGCTAGCTCACTCTATGAACTTTCAACTTCAACATCTTAACATCTTAGGGTTATGTAATTACGTTTGTGTTTATTTTTGGAATATTTTGTGGTTAGGTCTTTAGAATGATAGACATTAAATCATTTTATTTCAAAATTTGCCATTATTATAAAATATGAATAATTTTGGATAACCGCCGGTTTGGTGGAGGTAATGGGACGTAACGTAAAATTAATAAAACATATTTATTAGTAGGAATTAACTGAAAAACAATTCAATACTCTTATTTCTCAATAAATAACCTGTCATATTTTAAATTAAATAAACAGCAGGAACAGAGGCCAGTTTATTTGTAATTACTTCTTCTTTCCAGGGACCAACCACTCCAATTTAACTTTAATGAACATTATAAATAAATACTTTAAACCTAAGTCCTCTAAAAAGTAATTTTCATTAAATTTAAGCCGTATTCATCCTGGATATGAAATTATATTCCATCTATTTGTACGGTTTTCGGTATAATAGCGTTCTACGGCTTCTACACATACGTAATCTACAATCCCAACATTCAAGTGGCTTTTCTCCAGTTCTGTGCCCATGAGGCCTTTGTACCCTTTGCGGTCGCCTATATAGTTGTGCTCTAGTTACAGCTCTTTAAACAACTTTTGAAATTGCTTGCTGTGGTAATCTTACTTCGTATAACGTTTCGTACGTAATTTTCAATTTTACTACAGTTATTATAACCTCATTAAAGCTTGACAGGTTTACTTTTTTTTAATTCAAATTAGTTTGAAATACAACATTACTTGATTTAACCGATGAAGAAGAAAATAAGAACCAGGAAGAGCTAAAATACGCGAAAGAAGAAGTATAAAGTAGAGGAAGTAAAGCAAATAAGAAGAAAAAGAACAAGATGATGATTCTTCGTTCAACAATAAAAATAAAAGTGATTATACTAAACCACAGAACATTAGTGATTAGTAATTAAAGGTAAAAGCAGCAGTAGTTCTAATGGAAGCGTAATATGTAAATTTTTGGATGACCAACTGCCTAAGGTTCTAAGGAGACCCCCATTAATGATCGTCAATTAACAGAGTAATAAATAGCGCAATCGAAAGTGTATGATTGTGGGAATAAATAGCAAATTTTTCAAATATAATTAAAGGTGTACTTAAAACTGTCACACCGCACGTATATCGACTTGCACTAGCCACAAAAATTGATTACTCAACGAACCTTTTAAACTTAATATTCCAGAAGCCAGGCCTTAAATTTTTAAATCAGTAAATTCAGACGTTTATTTGTCAGTTAAGGTTAATAATTTAAGAAGAGAATTTTAATGGAATCGTCAATTGGTAGCATGTATACGTCGTTTTTTATGCCAAAGTAGAGAAGAAGGAAATTCGACAGAAGGTAATATTTGATGTTTAGTAATTAAACTCCGATAAATCTATCGACTTTATGTGCCTGTGAATTTTCGAACTTAAAAATATTATTGACAAATTTGAAAGTCAATCAGAATCACTGATACAAATATGAAGATAACTGACTATATTTAGTACATAAATTTAAAAAATATTAGCATGTGTTCTGTCATTGACAATGCCATTTGACTTCGAACCATTTTATTGGTATTTTAAAATAATTTTGGTGAACGAAGTGTGTTTACTACTATTTTTGAATTTTCTATCGCTGATTTTAACCAGCATTAAAAAGCCAAGATTGGTCAAAATTATATGCTTTCTGTGAGGCAAATATGACCTTAATGACGATATAGTCACATTCCATTTCAATTCTTATTTCATTTTTCATAAATACTACACCAATAATTCACAGAAAATCTGGGAAAATCAATTATTTGGAAAACAATAGGCATTTACATAGTGAAGTTCCACATATTCTCCTAAACAAAATTATGCGCCAGGTTAGCTAGAAAAATTTAAAAAAATATTAGCTACCAAAATACCTGGACTATTATTAGTCCACCAACTAATAGAAAACGAAGTAAGTAATTCGCTCGGACATATTACATGAATATCCAACTGTTATTACAAATTCCTTTATCGGTATCGTTAACCTCTTACACCTGGTTGTCGAGGCCGGTGTGTTATAACTTATAACGTATGAGGTTTTAGCGGGTTGAATGTACACGTATAATCCGGCCCGACTCTGCAGGTTACATGATTGGCGCGCCGTTTGATCCTACATACTGCACCATGTGTATTGTGTACGTGTGGGACCTTATTACTCTACCTCTTAGGTCTGTATTTGGAGAGTGTCGTTAATTTGGTTCCCAACGACGAATGGTCACCAGGACTGGATACCGATGTCCAGACCGCAGGAAAAGCCTGTCCATCGGGAGATTCGAAGCAAGGACTAAGGTAACGCTAGCCTGACGCTCTACCACTGCGCCATCTTGGTTTCTAAATTCCATTAATAAATTTTTAAAAATTGTTCTATTGGGTATTGCAGTTTGTCTAGCTTCTGTTGTCGTCGTTCAAAAAGTATAAAGATGGTCCCTATGATGTTTCAATGTTGATTGTATCTATTTAATTAATATAGAAGTATGTTTTTAAGAAGAACGAACGGCACTTGAAAATTATAGATCAACAATAGTAACATCTATATTTTCTATATTATACGAATTACCTTACCAACATATTTCAAAACTTCTTCGAAGAAAATAATGTGCTCTCAAAAATCCAATACGTTTTTTGTGCTAATATGTTAACCGACTCGTACTAACTTAACTGATGCTGAAGAGTACCCCGTTTGAATTGTCTGTCATCTTAGAAGGGTATTCCATCGCGTTAATATAGAGCTACTATTAAAAAAATTATTTTCTTATAGTGTTACTCGACTGGCGTTACGTTGGATCCGATCGTTCTTCAACAAGGGTTCGTATGGACCATGAACAAAACCATGTTAGCTGTTGATATGGACAGAGAAGTTTCTCATGAAACAGGTTTGGACCTCGTTATTTTTATTGATGATATTGACTTTGTATCACCCAACTTTCATTTTACTATTTATACTGATCATAAATTCCTTGTAATATCAGACCAATGTAAGTCAACACTTGAATATAATTGTAATGATTCTCATTTTAGCATCAAAAAGCGTGCTAGAATAATGTCGTCCTAATGTCGAAACAGAGATGCAAAATTTTGGTTAATGCGAATAGAACATTAGATTTTACAATAGAAACACTCATTAGGCACAACTAAGTATCAAAATTAATGGTGAAAGTATTTCCAGTAATCAGCATCTCAATTTTTTTGGTCTCTATGTTGATGTGAACATCGAATTTCTAAGTAAGTTCGATTTTATGCATGACGAAACGTAGGTATGGTCTTAGCCTAGAAATATTTAATTAGAGTATATCATGCCCACGTTAAGTATAAATTACAATGTGGTTTTGGGTCCAACTATCCTTTAATGCTTTTATCTCACAAAAACGTCTGATAAAGTGCATTGCCAAAATTTTCAGCACGCATAGTTGAATGCAATTGCAATCTCCTCGTTCTTGTGTCAGTAGTCATGTATGAGCTGCATTCAAAATTAAAGAAAAGTTTATGTTAGACAAGGATCTGCATAATTATTATACTGGAAATAATGATAATTTCATCTGCCTTATCGTTATTACTCGAAATTCATTTCCTTGTAGCTTAAAGAGTTTTTTAAATAAGTGTACTGAATTTTTAATGCATTCTGAATTTGAGCATTTTATGCTATTTTAGGTTATCGTACCTGTTAATTCATATCGAACTAGGTGTATTTGTAATTCCACATGGACCAGTTTGTGACATCGCATATGCTATAATAAAGTTTTATTATTATGCAAGGCGATTCAGAATGAAAGGCAAATTTTTTGGGGAATGATGATTTCAAAAATTAAAGTCGGTTTGCGTTCTGAAATTCGAAATAGGGAAATTTGGCTTTTTAATGAGAGAGAGAGGGGAGGTGGGAGGGGAGGGGGAGAACATACGTTTTCCGTTATGGCTGTTAAACGCTACAAACTATCAAATTCAAATTTTCAGGAAATTTTTAGAGTACGTATTCTACCACTAAATTTAATTAACCATTTAATTATAACTCAATTTATTTGCAAAATAAAAAAATTAAATTAGAAGAAGTTTTCAAAATGGTTTTCCTTTTCTTGGACACTCACGTGTAGCCATTTTCGTAAAGATGACATGAATCTGTTCAAAATATCAACATTATTTATAAGAGTTCTTGCAATCATACTGAACACTTTTCTACAATTCTACATCAATAATGAATATGGTGTTGCAAAGTTTTGTTTTCAAATAGCTCCACTTAGTGAAATCAAGGAAATTCAATTTCGGTGAACAAATTGGTTGGTTGAGTCCAAATCTCATAAAAATGTAGGTGTCACTATTTCCTAACGGTTCTTGTAAAATTCAATGAAGTTCCACTAGGCATAAATATCACGTCATCTATGGATTTCAAAAAGGTGGTTTTCCAAAAAAGTCCAAACACAAATTCCCATTTAAGTACCATGAGATCGAAAAAAAGATGATTCTGAGCAGGCCTTGACTAGTACAACACGATTGGTTACACTGGTTCTAGAATGCCTATGAATTATAATGTGACAGTGACATTTCAAATGTAAGTCAGTTTTGCAATCTTGTTTCCAGAATTATTTAAGTTTATCGTTGTAATACTAGTGAAGGATCACATTTTGAACACCTACTCTAACATGTATTCATCTTAGTTTTCAGTTTGTTCCCTAAATAAATACTGTTTTGTGTTTTAATTTATTTGACATTTATTAACCTCTAACCTACTGCCACATTTTGAAATCAGTCTTGCCAATCGTATTGTACTAGTCAAGGCCTGCTCAGAATCATCTTTTTTTCGATCTCATGGTACTTTGTAAGCTATCCATCTGCAGTTCGTTTTTAAAAATTCCATGTTTAAGTTATTTCACCTCCTAAAATATTTGTATTTCGTTTCATTTATCTACACATTATTTTTATTCTTATAGTAATTTTTGTAATTTTTCATTTCACATAGAGTAATTTTGTAGAGATATAAATGACAATAAGCTTTGACATTCTTATAATTAAATGAAAACAAAAAACGATTGTAAAGAACAAAAAGTATATATTTTTTACAAAAATCAAGGAAACGAGTACTGTATTCGCTGAATTCTGATAGGCAACTTAAATTACATATTTCCTGGACAAGTCTTTATATGATTTTAAAATATTGGGCGATACACATAAGACGCCCCTAGTAATGGGAATAGGCAGCCCAACAATAACCGTTAATCATCAATTAAATGTAGTATATAAGCAGAGGTAGCTTACTTCAGAATGATAATACGTAATTAAATGTCATGTCAAGGTTATATTCCAGACTGAAAGACTAACTGACGAAAAACTAGAAAATTAAGAAAAATAGCATCAATAACAAAAATAAATTTATATATCAATTCCAGTACAAAATGTACAAAGTAGCAATTTTATACACAAATCACCTTAATGAAAAATTATGTAATAAATAAGTAAACAATAAGTAGACACATCCCGATATCTCATGGCGCTCAGTACAGAAAGAGAAAACGCATCTACTACTCAATCTAAAAAATTCGTTCTGTCAGAGTCAAAATACGAAAAATATTATTAGCTAAAATCTATCTTTATGTTATAATAAGAGAAACTTGCAATATGTTAGGTGGCAGCTAATAAATGTATTTATTTTCAATTTCATAAGGATAACAATTTCAAATTTCTATCTGTGAACACTTTATTTTTTTAATTAGCACATAGTTCTAGTAGCTATGGAAACACGTGTTGCATTTGAAGTTTTTAAGGGGCACGTCTAACGTGAATCACTTAGTATAAATCAAGGTTTGTTTTTTATGCAATTGCGTCAAGTAATTTTACCAATAATTTTCCCAGTACAAAATACTCAACCTGAAAATGTTACATAAAATTGAACAATCTGTTTTTTGATCTAAGTTTATGATGTTAGCCATCTAGACATTAATGAAATATGTTACACGAAGATGATGAGCAGTATGAACATCTTGTTGTAGTATGAATTACAAACTGGTGCTTACCTACACCCTACACGTAAAATAGAAGAACGCCAAAGAAGATCTTTAAAATTGTATAGAAAAACTGAAAAATACCATAAAAATTTAGTTGAATAAGTGAAGAGGGAAAAAAGATAAACTGTCTTAAACGTGCCATTTCTTTTCTTTGCCTAAATCGCAGCTGTGGGTTGTTCTTGGTACGATCGTGTTAGAAAATTTAGAAAAGTATCGAGAATAAAATTTGTTGGAAATAGCTTGTGTCTGGAGAAGCGTCTAAATAAAATAATAATCAGATGGAAGAATCGCAAGTGGTGCGTGTTATCAAAGGGCATGAATTAAATATTTCGCAGGTCCAGGACGAGTGACGCGTAGATTGATGGCATCACGCGCCATACGTGATCAAGCGGCAAACAACAGCAATCTAGAAGGCTTGAACGTGCCTGCCTCAGGGATTGGCTGTTTATTGCACATGTCCTGCTACATTACTCATGTCAAGTATCCTTGTTACTCTTTACAAACCGCTCCTTTCCTTTTGGGGAACCGTCTTGGTGTGTCATCCTTTAGTTGAAAACGAGTCGGGTGCGGGTACAAAACTAGGAAGAATGACTGTCCGCTAGTAATAGTAATAATCGTAAGAGAGTCTAACTAGCCGTGTAGTTGACAAGGCATCCCGACGGCTGAGCTCACCCCGGGCGATTGGACTAATCGGGACTGTTTTACGTCTGCGGTTTCATTAGGGCGCCTCGACGCTGTGACTACTCGCAAGACCCCCGCGGCATTGTTTGCACTTTCTACCCGCAACAGTCAAATTAGGCAGACTGTACTTCCTCTCAATATCCCCTTATTTGTTCTTTCTGCGAGAAAATTAAGCTCCGCTTCTAATGGTCCTGGATATTTTCCAAGTTTTCCTGTAGTAGCACACGCGATGGTGCAAACGAAATTTTCGTTCGCTCCCGAATAAATATTCGTAAATCAAAACGTATAGAAAATATTTGCCGAATGTCTCTGTCGGAATATTTTATTTTGTTTGCACGCTAGCTGGGAAGTAGCAAGACGAAGTGAACTAACAAACCGATGTTCTGATGAGACTTCCTACCTTTTCTCACTTCGCTGCTGCGAAAATTTGCATCCAGCATAAATGAATTCAGTCTTGCTTGAAAGTTGCATTCATAAGTAAATAGAAAAACTTCCACTTCTATATATTAATATTTCATCCCCCGCAGCTTCGGATATATGCGAAACAATATGTTGTTCCGGAGTTTGTATTTTCAGAGCTCAAGCAGCCAACCTGGGAATGAGAATATTAATTTATTCAAGTACTCGTTTCACATTGTATAGTACTTCAATTACTCTGATCCTATTAAACCTAAAAACGCTACCGTATTTCCAACATTAATTATCAAAAAGCTTTTTAATAAAACACACAAAAAGTTACTTCATTATTTAAACGAAACCATTTAAAACTATTTAGGACCATTTGCCCCGAATTTCCTTAAAATTAAGGCTGGTTTAAACTACGAAATTTCATTACAACATTACAACGGTCACCAACAATACTTGACAAAAAAAAACTAGAAACGCACGGGTGCAAATAGCACTTCTTTCATTTAGAAAACTTTATTAAGTAACAAATTTATGCCATCTTGCAGTTGTTAAGCTTGTTAATAAAGAATTAACAATAATAGAAGTTCCTTTAAACACATTTTCGGCATATTGTTTTAAATAAGCACACGAATGAATTTTAAATTGAAGACCTTACTCAAACACCACTTGTAACGGCCTGAGGGGTCCGTAAGTAAACACTGCAATAAAGCAGAACACACTAGATCCGAATAAGGAGAGGCTTACTCTTCACTGAAAAATTCAGGAAGATCTTTATAAGGTGAACTAAGGCAAGGGCTTTGTAAAAGCTTAAACTTATCAAGTATAAGAATAACAAATTTGTTATTGTTTATTATTTATTCCGACGTCAATTTTTGAAATCGTGTCTAGAAATTTAAATAAGAACCGAAATTAGGAAATTTACTTTTTTACAGTTAAGCATTTTTTAAATGTTCAAACACGTATGAAGTTTGGTGAGCTTTTCGAGAGTAAAGAGAGAGAACATAGAAAAAGTTGTTTTAGTTGCAAATAAACCCACTTATTAGTAAAATACGGATGAATCCTAAATTTTAATAAAAAGCAGGGGTAGAAATGCAACTGCAGCCCTAAATTATTGATAAACTAATTTTCAGTTACGACGTAACTCCATTAATGAATGAGACTTGGTATGAAAAATTTATATTCGTTTTATTAACTGCACGGTGTGTTCTTTGTAGCTTTAACCCATAAATAAAATATCTGAGATAAATTTTTCAGCAGTTCTACAGTGCCACATATATTCTTTCAGTCTGTTTTATATAACTGTCGGAATAATTTTACAGAATAACATTTTATTTTCAATTTTTGGTTATATATAAGGTGAACCTTGTGCTGATTCGCTACTCTGGGAAATAGAAAGCAAAATCGATATCGAAACCTAAATTTTTCATTTATAAAGAATGGAATCGACATATTAAAAGTAAAAGGAAAACCGAAACCAAGAGCGATATTTCCTCTTCCGATAAAGGTGATGATTTATTTAACATCTTTTGAACTCAGAAGTAGTAAAGGGTGGGAAAGCGTTTTCTTTCCTGATCTGCGGCCTATTTTTAGATAAAAATTCGATGTCTCATCTCATGCGCATTTTAATTATTTCGTTTAATTTTTTGTGGAAATAAGCACGGCATTTTGCTACAATATTTAGCTCGTACATTTTTTCAGTTTCGTGTTAAGAACGACCAGTTATGTTTTAATTAGTCTTAACTGTAAAATTTATTCCACGAAATGAATTCCGTTTTGTCTAATTCTCCTCTTTTACGCTAACTTGCTTTTTAAGTTGAAAAGTTTAATGAACAGCCTTTGTTATATCTGAGAACAATTAATTCCAACAGGTATAAAGAACTAATAATCCATTCTTTGGAGAGCTTTTATATTAAACAGCACTATCTGAATTCTTATAACTTTAAAAAAGTTAAGGAAACTGCTTTTATGATATCGACAAGAATTGACTTTTAAAAGAGCTTAAAAAATTAATCGTTACCTTTTTCTTTTCAAGTTTTATTAACTCCAAACTTATGTGTTTAAAGCGAATAAAGAACGCGGTGTAATTTTCCCTACCAACCTCGGGCATCCTAGGTGTCGAAAATGTGCAGAGGTGTAATATGGTGACAGAGCAATGATTTAATAATTTCATACTTAACATAAGTGCAGTTTATTAAACGAAAATTATTGGTGTAGGAGTGAAAATAGAACGTAGGTTGATTAATGGAAATAACGCTGGGAGGTAACTTAAATAAGCTTCTAAAATTTCATAACAAATAAATTGATTAAGTTAATGAGCTTCTAGTTTCGCATGTTCGAAGTACCTACAAATCACGGCCTACAAATAGCTTGCAGGCGAGTTCCAGTTTGTTTTTCTTTTATGGGAAACCCAAGAAGGAACTTAGGGTGTGGAGATTTAAACATACAAAACATCTAGATTTTGTTGTTATTTTGAACATTAAATTTTAAGAAGATTTCAAAATTAATTATGTTTTCTCTGGATTAAGTATACCAAAAACATAATTATTCGTATCAGCAACGATGGATTAGGATAACAACGAAGAAATTACATTATTATTATAATATTTAATTTTTAAACACGCCGAGGGATATGTTTTTATTTTTCTTTGAGTCATTTTTTGTGAAATACAGGTCACCCAAGCGGTAATTTATGAAACGAAAGTTTATCCTTTGAAAAAGCTATTTTACGAAATATTACATGGTTTAATTTTATTTGGAATAACAAAGGCTTCAAAGAATTTACTGTTACACATGTAAATATTTCAAATTACATCCAAAACTTCGAAAATGATGTTGAAAATTATCATACACAGCTTCATCAAGTACTACAGATCTTAACTATCCATGTACGGAGTGCGAAGTTAAAATCTTTACAGAACACATTCGGTTGGAATAGGGAATTCGATAATTAGTTATCGGCATGTACCGTAAGACCCGTGCAGATTTATTGGAATTTCGTATCGAGCTGTTCGAAGCCCGTTCAGAATCACTATTACGTTTGAAATTCCCCTCGGTTACAAGAGGTAAGTTAGAGACGTGTTAAACTTGGCGTGAATGGAGTTGAAATTCGCCACTGCAGTTTAAATTAAAATGGTTTAAGTGTGTAAGGCTATACGAAACTGTTGCACCGTTGGCATTCACGCCGATGCCATATTGAAAGGCTAATGCATTTTATTGATGAATTTAAAAAAAATTAAAAGCTGAAATGCTGAAAAAACGACCAAATAGATTTGCTAGATTTTATTTTTTGAATTTTAGGCAATGCATTTGTGAAAGGTTGTAAAGCGTAATGGATTTTCAATATGTGCCCAGAATTGAAATCGGTCTTTTTTATATAATTGATATTTCATTTAGTAAAAAGTTCTTCACAGTTGTGATTTAAACAAGACGTTGGCGTTCAGTTATTAACCTTATCAATATTAAAATTAACATTACTTTCTTTGTTGATGGTGTATGAAATCGCCGAGGCTTTCAGGAGGTTTATAAAAAAGAATGTGAAAGCCACCCTCTTTGATTTTGTTTTACATTTTAAATTTTTAACCACTTAAAAACCAAGTTTTATTTCCAAATACGATTAGATCGGTCCCAGAGGTTGGCAAAAGTTAATTTAATTATCACTGTGGGTAAATTTTCTCATTCCCAATCGAAGCTAAGTTAGGTTTTTGTCCAGCAAAGAAAAATAAGAAAGAAATTATCCAAAATCAGTGTTATTTTTTAATTACAACTGGAAGAGAACTACGTACTAAACTTCCAAGTGTAGAATAATATGTATTTTAAAATTCACGTGTTACTTGTTTCTTTTGTTAGACAACATCAGTTTGTGTAATTTGAATTTCTCATCATATTAATCAGTGCAGGGTTAAGGTCAGGCTTCAGTTAGCTTAAATTAGGGCTTAAGCTAAATCTTATTGTACTCAGCCTTAACTTAAACTGTAAACCTGTACTGCAATATCCACCTTAACAGTTCTTTGGTCTGTTTTAGGATGCATCCTAACAGAGATTTATTAAACAATTTATAGATAATGCACTCTAACTTTTTTTATTTAGGACATACAATAAAAATGGGCAAAGAGAATCAAGAAGCAAAATTAAATCGACGCATAGCACAAGGATATCCAATTGCCTTATGTTCTTAAAGATAAAAATTTTCCAAACCACCTTAAGACAAAATTATTTTTATTTGATACCTGTGTATTACCTGTTCTGACTTATGGTACAGAAACGATGGCTTTTACAAACAAACTTATTACAAAAATGGAAATGGCACAAAGGGCAATGGAACGACGAATGATAGGAGTAACATTAGCAGATAAAAACGGAATGAATGGATACGACAGATGTAACAGGAAGAATGGCAAGGCAAAAATGGAGTTGGGTTGGTTATTTAATACGACAAGAGAAAAGATGTACCAAAATAATCTTACAATGACGACCCAGAATAAGTAAAAGAAGCGTGAGACAACCCATGAAGAGATGGGCAGACGATATAAGGGCGATAGCAGGAAAGCAATGGATTAGGACGGCAAGAGATCGAGGGAGGACTATATCCAATTTTGGAGACAGAGTCGGAAGAAGAAGAAGAAGTGCCCTAACTTCTTTAACATTTTTCTAATAAGGGTCGATTTTCAGATTTCAGTGTTGATTTAGTAGAAGTTTAATTAGTTTAAACTAGCACTTTGGTGTACATTATAGTTTAAGGGTTGGTATTTCAGTATAAGTTTAAGTTGAAGCTTCACCTAAACCAGCGTCAGTTAAGTTTCTAGCCTGCTTAAACTAAAACCTAAGTTTGTGCGTGGTAGAGCTGATGCGTAAGTCCGCTATTGTAAAGGGTTTCAATTTCAACATGGGCGAAACATTGAGTTCTTCGTCATGAACAATGGCGTGGTCTAAACCAATTATGACTCTGATTATGTATACTTAATCATTTTATTTAGTTGGGCTTTCGATGAGTACATTGAGTATGCCTAATGTTTGAATATGGCATGTAGAGCTGATAACTTTTCTGAATTTAATTTGTTCTGTTGGTTAATAAATAGGAATGAAATACGACAGCTTATACGCATAATAGGCTGATTGTGTCCCACATTTTCAATATTAAGCTATCTTGTTTTTTTATAAGTGTAGCATAGGCCTTAACCTCGCCATTGCTTTTTTTAATGTACGTCACTCATTTTCAGTTAAAACACATGCCCCGAGAGAGTCTAAAAACTATATTATTTATAAATAAAACCCTTAATAATTAATTATAAAGCCAAGGGTTGACTCCCAAACTTTTAGGGTACATACTCAGCACGCTTTGTCTTTAATTCATTATTTACACATTAAAACTATAAGAAATTGTAAACGAATTTTTATTAATGCAGAAATAATGTTTTTGGTTATACATAAACTTGGTTATTATTTACCTTTTATTCTGCCTTTGTTGTCAGTACAACTTCTCACTCAACTAATTCTTCTGTCTGTCTGTCTTTTTATATTCTTCTCCAACATACGTACAACATTCCCAGATTTAGTAATAATACTTGCTTTAACTTAAAAATAAATCTGTAATGTAACCGAGGACATAACAAGCTTTGTACCTTATAATTTCTTTAAGTTTCCGAATTAAATTGAAATGCTTACATCTGCAACTTATCGGATTAAATAATGCAAGTATTTCTTCCGCCATCTTTTTCAGCAAACGAAGAGGAACGGAGAATATTTACCCAAATGAAATAAAACCTAATAAAAGTATTCCTGCTTGAACTGACATCAAAAAGATAACGAGGTAGCATGTACGTAGTTCTCTCGAACGCACATAAATCGATGTAGGTACTCGCCTAATCATAAAGTACCTTACCTCTTTTGGTGTGTCAGTTTGATTTCAAATGAGCTTTGTTCTCGGATCAAACGAGCTGTGAATAGGCTATTGTTTACCTTCTTGCGTATTTGTGCCGACTAAGGTTCATTTCTAATTTGCACTTCGAAATATGAACGTTTCCATAATGAACCGGTGTAATTGGCAGAGTTTCGTTTGTTCGTTGCAGAGTCGATAATTTAATTAAGTCTGATCCACATATACTCTCTGTAACCTCAGCATCATCCCTGACACATCTCGATTGCTTTGATAATTAAGGAACACAAAAATGATACATTTTTATGATAATTTAGTAAAATGTTGTTAAATGATGAGTTTCGTAGTTTATATTATGGATGTCTTCCACAGACCCGTTTAAATTTTCAAGTAAACATATCTGTGCTTTCATAGCACATCTTATGTAAAGTAGTTTGTTGGCTGAAAGCGGTTAATTTGCAGCAATTTACGTTACCTTGGTGCAGCGTGCATAACTAAGTTGCAATATGTTCTTGAAATATTTTGACGTACTGCAGTCACTTCTCACGAAATTAACGAGCCTTGTAGTTAAAATAGTTCACTGTCGATTACATACGGTAAACTTTGCCATAGAAAATTACCTACATTGTTGTTTACGATGTAATTTAATGTTAGTTAAACTAACGTACTACTCCTAGGCAAGTTATTTTAGTTATGATTGCAAAATACAAGTACACATATTACATACAAATTTTCTAGTAACGAGTTAGGTACCAATTATTTTAGATTTTGAAAGCGTTTGCCTTAAGGCAAGAAGAACTAATCTTAAATGTGAACCAGTTAAGTCAAGTTATTATTTAACCACAGTCTGGATGATTTTTTATATTTAGTTTTGGAAAATCAATTTTAAACTCAGCGAGCCTTAAAAATAAATGTCAAAGTATATCTTACTAAATTCTACTCTCTTTCCATGAGTATACTTTGTAAGGGAAAAAAATTATTCGATTTCACATTTAAAACCCTAAGCGATACGTTCCTGCTTAGTGTTTAGTGCTTGTATTCAAATTTTGGAATGAGAAAGCAAACAACTGTGCAATAACAATTTGTAATTTTGTTTAAACTTTTACAGAAGAAGGGGAAATCAAACGTATTGAAAATATTTAAAAATTGCTGAACGCTCAGAAGACTCTGATTATATTATCATTAATTCAAGACAAAAATCTGACATTTAACCAACTAAGCAACCCAAACTAAAATTCCCATTTCAGCTCATTTATGTTCATCTGTATCGCAACACTGCAGGAGCTAAAGGAAACGTTTTTCAAAGAAATCAGGCGCCTTAAGAAAAACCATAAGCATTTTAGAATAGATAAAAAGAAAAACGGCAGCTAGGGAAGCAATTCAAGCAGTGAAACCCATCTGAAAACGTTCAGAAAGCCAAAGATTCTCCATGGAAGTTTCGCGTGTTTACTATTTGCAGCCAAATCCTTATACGCAGTGAAGGAGAATTCTCTCAGGATCATGGATCGTTCCCACGTATCTAATTCGCAGAATTTTAGAAAAACAGAACACGTCGCCGTTACGTTTCTACAAGTTATAATTTGGGACTTAAAGGACGTAACCTTAAAAACATTTTGGGATTTCGAGCGATAGTTATTGATTATATCAATGAGGCTTAAATGCATGAACAACATCGGATATTTCCTAATGTTCAGCTTATGAGGTTAATTATATTAAAATAATAATGAGAAGAAGGAGGATACAATCTGCATATAACTTTCAAAAATTATTTGCGCGATTTTTTTTGAGATTTGTGTAGGATTTGTAAACCTAGTTTTCAAATATTTAATTTAAGTAAAAGGCCAATCATGCATAAGTGGTAAGATATAAAGATTTATTGAACGTATTAATTACTGAGATGCACATTTGGAGTTTTTAGTAAAATATAGGTAAATCAGATATTGAATCTTCAGCTCACGAAAAATACATTTTAGGTTTAACTTAATAAAATTCGATTTCTTTACAATTTTGTGTTTGGTTACCCCAGCATTTCATTTAAAAGAAAGTCGGGAAATCTAACTTGGGAATATTGAAGACGTCCTAGCTTTCAACTCAAGATTTTTTATTTCGTGTCTTAAATGTTACCCTAATATGACCTAAAAAGGTTATGCCGTTCGGTAGCGAAGAAATCGGCAATCCAATCAAAAAATTTGTTCCCTAAAGCCGTTATCTTTAGGCGAGCGCATTATGCGTATGCTCAACATTGCCGAGTAGGTAGACCGGTAGGAAAGAGCAATAAAAAAGGCCATAAATGGAATAATTCATGAAGTTGATCTCCGGAGACACAAATCAAGGTTCAGATGATACGACGATAATTGTATTACTAAATCTACGGCTCAGATTCAACACTCTCGAATTCTTCGATATCTCCCCGTTTGTGGTACAATCAATCCGACCGCAGATTCTTCCGGTTCTGTTGTAATACACCTAACATAACATGAAGAAACTCCCGAGAATTATGCCCGAGCTGTCTGAATTTCATATTAGGTGCGTCCCAACCCGGTTTATACGTTCTTAACGTTTGTAAGATATCCCCAGCGGTCCCCATTGTGTTTTGGACGGGTTAACAAATGGGACGAGCACCGAGACATCCCAGAGCCCCCGTCTTGGTGGTATATTCGCATTAAGCATTCTAATTCATGCAGTTGCGTCAGTGTGCAAGATTTCACGTGAACAAATCGCAGTGTGAGCTTCTGTTAATCCGAAAACCAAGGTCCCAAGAAAGATAAACAACAAATTAATTGTGGGCTCGCTTGTTACGGGAAAACTAATATTATAAACCCCCGAAACGTTTAATATAACCTTCCGAATAATATCAAATAACCAACAACAACTTCCTCGGGTATTAGGGATATTAAAATTAAAACAGATTTTTCCTGAATAGGAAAAAACTATTATGCTAGAAATAGGAAACGTTTTTATTGCTAAATAAAAAAATGCAAGTTCATTGAAACTCAAAACGATATCGTGTCAGCTTTTCACTGGTGTTATGCATTCGTGGTTTTACTGAAAGGGTGAAACCCGAAAACTTTGATATTACCTTCCAAAGGCTGCTTTATAGGAAACAATGTAGTTGAGTATAAAATTTCTGAAAGTTTAGGTTGTGACTAATTTGCTCCCTGTTTGAAATTTTAAAAAGCTGCAGAGTTCATGTTAAAAGTTTCGTTGGGTAATAATTTCATTTGTATAAAAATAAGAATGAAAGATATTTTTGTTTTTCAATGTATGAGAAAATAAATACAGAAGATATAAACACACAAATATTTTATTTTAAAATGTGGATTTTTGACATGAATTCAGTGCTCAGATCAAACACAGGATGTGTCTATGCAATAATCAAATTCAACGTTTAAACACGGCATTGTTATAATTTAGTTTCCAAATACCTGACAACAATCTATATTCTAATTACTACCGTATTAAAACGTTTTATGCTTAATGAAAAGGAGACTAGGTTATATAATTAATGAGTTAACTTGCACCATACACACTTAACTAACTCTAATCTACCATTATTGTATCGTTATATTAATTAATCATTTGATGTATATATTGCTAGAATGAAGTATTATATTTCACTTCGGTTGTTCTCCGATATTGATTTTGTAGTCATGTGTTTACAAAATGCTTGTCTTCCAGATAATATCAACCTTCAGATGGAAGAAAAAATGGAACAAAAGAAAATAAACTTGGATTGTGGGAAAAAACAGATGTCAGGAAAATTATGAAGATATTCTCGAAAATTGAACGCAGGATCTATTGGGATAATTTGGAAAATAAAATAAGAGACTTGTCTCGTGTTGACTTCAATAAATATTTCTTTGCAGAAGTCCGGTTTATTTTTAATTTTTTGCTGAGGCACTTTTTCTCAGTTTAAACATGGAATTTGCATAGACAAATAGCTTTTTTGTTGCAATATTCGTTGCGCAACACTTACATAAGCAGTCACAAACAAATATAAATTGTTGATTTAGTCCTTCAAACATATAATCCATCGTAATTGACGTTTTTTTGTTCTAAAAAAGGACTTCAATTATATCGAAAATTAAAATTTTAATTTAATTCCACAAGAACAGAGACATGGATTTTTAAATCTAAAATTTTGATCGAATTCAAACAAATATTCGTTCGTTCGCTGTCGTTAACCTCTTATACCTTTCGGTATCGAATCCAAAACAAATATTCATATCTGCAAATTCGGATATTCCATTTAGTTTTGGATTCAAATCCTTGAATGTGAAATAGGAATTCAAAATAAATAATTTAATTTTAAAATTTAAAATACAAAATGAAAGTCCAAGCTTTCGAATTTAAAATAAAAATTTAAGCTTTCAAATCAAAATGGTTATTCAAGCTGAAATAAATGCAATCTAAATTAAAGTTTCCTTTTGGTTTTGCAGTACGAATTTAAATGAAAAACCGTCCTACTACTTAGATTCGAATTTCTAAATCCAAAAGTTGGTCTTTATTTTATACGTTAATCCAAATTTTAAATATAACTGAGAATGTAAATTTAATTGACCATTTAATAACTATTCGGATACCAAATTTAAATGTTTCGGTTTCGGGAGATTTTTTTAGTATATTTCAAATATATAGGTAATTAACTGCTAATTTGGATTTTAAAAGTCAAAATTCGTATTGTATTATTTCAATCAGCTGTTTGACTTCTTTTTAAAGAGAAAAATTAAAATTTAACCTAATAATGTTTACAAATTAAAAGAAATAAAAGTATGAAGTTAAGTTAGTTACCCGGATTTAGAATGAATTTAAAATCGCAATCTATATCAAATAACAAACTCGAATTTTTGAATTAAAATTTACAATAAAACTTAGAATCAACAATAAATTAAAAATAAAATGATCCAGCCATGGTTTTCGTTAAATCACTAAATACTATAGGTATACATATCTGGCAATAAAATTATGGATCTTAATAATTTCATCGTCCAAACCGAAATGCCTTCTTATATTAGGATTGCCGAAAAAGCCGAATACATGGATTATAAATCTACATTGCAAATAATGTGGATGAAGATTTGAATCCTATTAGAATGCTGAACAATTAAAACCTAGAATGCTGAACAATTAAAACCAAGTACAGGGAGATCGAGAATGATTGTCCAGAAAAATGCTACCTTCCCAGGAGTTATCAATATTTCACTCCGGCGTGATATTAGCCACATACCGCAATTCCTTTGACAATTAATATTTGTTTGTTAGGTGGTGGATATTTGTTTTTACGTTGAATTTTTCTGTTATTCAAAAGAGTCTTTTTCAAGACTTCATAGCGTTAAAAGAAGTCTACATTAAGTAAATTACTACCAGTTCATTAATAATGTTTATAATTTGTGTTTGTAAATTGTAGGTTATGTATACACTTGAGCATAACAAGTTTATGATTTGAGTCCTATTGTCGAAATGGACAACGCAATCACAATAGTGAATAGGAATATTCAATAAATTTGTGTGTAGATGAATTCGTTAATCGTTTCCCTGACGTAGATTTTGATTATGACAATTTATGCAGACATGTACGACGAATTTTTCATCCTTTGGGTTTTAACTGAGGGCACATTTTAGAGGATATACCGACACGTATCGAACGCAGCCCTAAAAACCCTTACGTGAATTATCACAACAAACAGGTGTGTATTTTGTAATTAAATAAACTTTGCGAATAAAATTTATTATAAAGTTTAATTATAGGTTTAAGTTACGGAACATGTCACAAGGCAGTAAAGCGAAAGCTGCATCTGCATCCGTACAAAATTTCAGTAATGCAAGAATTACTTCCACCCGATTATGAGTGACGCGTACAATACTATAACTGGTTCAACGACAATATAAATAACGATGAAGCATTGGATGTATGTTACTTCTCTGACGAAGCTTGGTTCTATCTTTCGGGCTATGTAAATTCACAAAATTATAGGATATGGTCTGCAGAAGTTCCCGGTGAATTTTTACAAACTCCGCTGCACCCATTAAAGATAGGTGTTTGGATTGCCATGTCGCGTAGACGTATAATTGGCCCCATATTTTTTGAAGATACTGTAACAGCTGATCGCTACATCGGAATTTTGGAGAGATTTATAAATCAGCTTCACGACATGGAATTACACCAGGGATATTTTCAGCACGACAATGCAACCGCACATACAGCTATACGAACACGTCAATATCTGCGTTTTATGATGATTGTATTATAACTTCAGGATTATGGCCTGCGAGATCGCCAGATCTTACACCTTTAGATTATTTTCTTTTTGGACATTTAAAGAATACAATATATCGCACTCCAATGCATACGGCTGAAGAATTAAAGAATGAGATCACTGCTGCTACTGCCGTTATAACAGAACAACACCTGCAAAATGTTTTCAACGGCATGAAGAGGCGGGTAGCATGCTGTATTAACAACAATGGTGGTCATTTTGAACATGAATTATAATCGCTTCCTTTTTTATTTAAATTTAAAAGTTTTTTATAATAAAATCTTAAAATTGAGAAATTTTAATTTTTTCTAATTTTAATTTAAAATGGTACTACATAAACAATTCCATATTTTCAAATTTCCCTCACTTTTGTTTCCCCCTCTTTGATTTTAAATCTCCCATTAGAAGTAACTAACTTCACCACATAAACCAATACCTAGTGGATGTAAGTTTTGATATAATTTCTATAGAAAGTAATTTTTTTCGGACAACCGTTTACGATCTCTCTGTATATGTATATAAAATGCAGATGGACTCGAAAGATATTTCTTATAATAAATACAATTTATTGATTGTTTTTTAAATAGATTTCGCAACTAAGAAGATACAGATTTGAACCTCAATTATATTTAACAAATCCAAAAACTAAGATAATCGGATGTGGACCAAGCCAATCGATAATATGGAAACAATTAAATTCCTGGAAGGGATTTTTCTTAAATAACAAGCCTTAGTATTTAAGAATCGGCTTTCAGTCCTGGGAATTGAGAACCAATCCTCCGATTCTAGAATTGAGAATCGGAGTTTGATTCTTTGAATGAAGGATAAAATTCACAATTTTATCGTTCTTAAAAACCAGTATAATTTCAATTGTTATAATTTATAATCAAGAATAATTTTCTTAGTCTAGAATTGAAGAATCGGTCCCCAGAACAGGAGAAACTATTTTCCATTTAAAAAAGTAAAATGAATGATTTTTAAAAACTGAAATAGCACTGTGAAAAGGTTGTCCTATTGTACGCAAATAAAACCTAGTAAGCTTTTCATAGAAAATACAAGAAAAAGGAAATTTTTATTTATGTACCTTAATGTTCTACTTAAAGTTGAGGAATAATTTTAGTAACGTATGAATTGGACACTTTGATGTTTGTTTGATTGAATTCTATTATCGCTTCCAATCAATTTTTTTGCTCTGAAAGGCCATACAATTTCAAAAAGATTAAGCTTACTATTGGCGATACAAATATCTTCATACAATTAATAGTAAGTTATCTAAGTAAACGTCAAAGTTTGTGCATTTCTATAAAATTAAGAATCTTCAAACACTTATTTTATATTTATTTATTTTTCCAATTTTACTTTAAAAAACCAGGAAGAAATTGAATTTCTACTGTTTTAACAACGATCCTTTTACGAAGGTTCTGCGCAGGTAAGTTATTTACAGCTGATTTTGGGAAGTGAAAGCTAATCATCTTGCCAAGTTATAGAGGGTTTTAATAATATTAAAAAAATTTCGGTATTAGCAGTAAATTAGCTTCAAAACTGTTTCAAACTAGTTTAATATCCATATTTCTCAATTGACATAATTTCGTTTTGGTGATTGTGCAGTATCATTTCATATTATAAATCCTTCTTAGTATATGAAATTAACGTACACAAAATTATATTCCTGTCTACCTTCAACTTGAGATAACATTCAAAAAGAGTGTTTTTAGTATACAGTGTGTCCCAAATTCAATCCCCACCATTAGGATCTCGGAAACTATAAAAGCTACAAAGTTGGTTAAATAGGAAAAGTTTTAGGAATTTTAATGTTCATTTCATATCCGTTGAGAAATCACATCCAACTTTGACCGTTTTTGAGATATCTTGAAACAGCCGAAATTTGGAGTTTTCTGTTTTCCAAAATATCTCGGAAAGTATTAAGTTATTAGTTTCAATACTTGTACATTGTGAAGGCACTTTTTTACGGACAATCGGGTGGTACCATATGTTTATACAAGGTGGGGCACGGGAACCAAGTGTTTTTGGAAAGGCTAGTACTCGGCCATTAGGAGGGAGAGGGTAGTGCGGCAGGTGGCATTCCATTCCTTGGCTCATACCATTTCACTTTCAGTTGCCATCATGTAGCCGTGGACGCTAGAACACTGCATGCAGCGGTTTTTCATACAGTTGTCGCGAATTTTCAGCAGCCCAATATCAACAATTTTGTTTGTTGACGGCCCCATTAAGGTGGAAATGGGCTTCATCACTCATTGCCACCATTATGTTTTCATTCTGCCCATAAAGTGCAAGCATTTTCTGTGCAAAATTCAATCGTTGGGGGTAATCCCTTACATTCAATTTCTGCACAGTCGCTAACTTGTATGGGTGAAAACGTAATTCTCCACGCAAAATCCGTCTGATACAGTACGATTGCTGATTCGAAGTGCAGCTGAATGTCTCTGCGGCGAAACTCACGCTGAACCGCGGTCACCGACTCGCCACTCCTAACAAAACAATCATATGCGAACGTGCGGTGTTCTAGTGTTCATGGCTCCATGATGGCAACCAAGGAGAATAAATGGCAACTGAAAGTGAAATGCTATGAGCCAGGGAATGGAATGCCACCTGCCGCACGACCCTCCCTCTCCTAATAGCCGAGTACTAGCCTCTCCAAAAACACTTGGTTCCCGTGCCCCACCCTGTATTTATGACGCTTTGTTTCTATTCTATGAACAACTACTTTTGATTTTCATATGGACGCCATATTGAATTTTGTCGTAACTAAACTCAGCTCTTTTTTCTCTTTTCAACGATGTGTCACTCGTGCGTAGTTTTTAAAGAAGAGCGGGAATAAAATACATTTTTCCCTTATTCGTGTAGTAGGATATGATAAAAAAAATGTATTTTATTCCCGCCCTTCTTCAAACACTCCGTACGTGTGACATACCGTTGAAAAGAGACAAAAGAGCTGAGTTTAGTTACGACAAAATTCAATATTGCGTCCATATGAAAATCAAAAGTAATTTTCATAGAATAGAAACCAAGCGTCATAAATATAAACAGATGGTACCACCCAATTCTCCGTTAAAAAGTGCCTTCACAATGTACAAGTTTTGAAACTAATAACTTAATACTTTCCGAGATATTTTGGAAACAGAAAACTCAAAATTTCGGCTTTTCCAAGATATCTCGAAAACGGTCAAAGTTGGCTGTGATTTCTCAACGGATATGAAATGTGCATTAAAATTCCTAAAACTTTCCCTATTTAACCAACTTTGTAGATTTTATAGTTTCCGAGATCCTAATGGTGGGGAGTGAATTTGGGACACACTGTATGTCTGTCTTTTTTTTAAGCAACTTTTATGGAATTTTTAAGTGACATTTTGCAAAATTTCATATACTAAAGCTGCCAGAATTTATGATGCACTTATAATTACACAAAAAGTAAGAAAAATCCCAAATTTACAATGTTACTACATAGAATTTGTTTTGCAAAAATAAGTTTTTCCAATGGCCGGAGAAGGGTATTTTAACATTGAAAACTATTTATAAAACCTTAGTCTCTATGCATCTACATTTAAGAATTGTATATTTGAATATTTGAATATTTTCAAGGAAAGCTTCTCTTGCACTGAAAGATTAAAATCATATTTGATGGATGAATGGGTGGATAATATTTATGCTCCCAAATCTTACCAGGGCTTCTACTGTTTTTTAATAGAGATGTGATATGACTTTTTTAATTAATGCTTTGCTTGTAGAAAATATAAAAAAAATAGTCCGTTAACTATTTCAGTTGAAAGATAAATGAAGGAGAGGAAACATCGGGTGTTTTAATCATTAAATTAAGATTTTTGATAATTTTCAATTTTATTAAAATCCCAATGCTTGAGTTCTGCAATTAAAAGTTGATTTATGACATCAAAAACCTACTAAACGAATATGAAAATTGTAAAATGCAAGAATATCTAACAAACTTCACAACCACTGAAGAAACAAATTGTTCCTTATGGAAGGCAACAAGAAGAATAAAGCGTTCTCAAGAACAGTTCATCCAATTAGGACCCAGGAAGGTAAATGGGCAAGAAACGATACAGAAAAGGCTGAAATTTTCGCCAAACATCTCAAAAGCGTGTTTCAACTACATCCAAGAGATACTCCAGATACCATAGAAACGACAGTCAATAGCTTACTAAATGCAACCGATCAATTAGACCTTCCAATAAAAAAATTCAAAGTGAATGAAGTACAAAATTCCATCAAAACCGAGCTGAATCTGACAAAAGCACCCAGGTATGACTTGACTACGGGTAAAGCCATAAAAGAACTTTCGATACCGACTATCAGGCTCTTTACTATGATCTTTAATGCTATGCTAAACTAAACCTAGGTTATATTCCACCTCAGTGGAAAGTGGCCCCTGTAATACTTATTTAAAAATCAGGCAAAGACCCAACAGAAGTGAAATCCTACAGACCTATCAGCCTTTTACCTGTTCTGTCTAAACTAATATTTGAAAAGCTTTTCCTTAAAAGACTGAAGCTGATATTGGATGAAAAGAATTTGATCCCAAACTATCAGTTTGGATTTCGCAACCAACATGCCACTATAGAACAGGTACGTAGAGTTACTTGGAAAATATGATATGATCTTGAAAATCACAATTACTGCTCCGCGGCCTTCATAGATATAACCCAAGTGTTTGATAAGGTATGGCATGAGGACCTACTGTATAACATCAAACAGAATCTACACTACATCTTCTTTTAAGTGCTTAAATCTATATTTCTAATAGAATCTCTTTAGTGAAATTTCGAAAAGAGTATACACAACCTTGGCCCCATAAAAGAGGGAGTCCCTCAAGAAAGCATTCTTGGGCCGGTTTTATATCTGTTATTCACGGCAGATCTTTCGATAATGACTGATATAACTTTAGCCACATTCGGAGACGATACGGCAATTCTAGCATCGCACAAAAACGCTGTCATAGGCTTCGGACTGCTTACAATGCTACCTTAATTGAAAAATGGACGTGCCAAAGCAAATTCTTCAAAATCAAAAAAAGAGATGAATTTACCCGACAGTTACGTTGAACAACTGCCCCCTACCTCGAAAGGATGAGGTTAAATACCTAGGCATTTATCTGGACAGGCGCTTTGACTTGGGCGAAACACATTTGGCAAAAAAAAGACTTCAACTCTTCCAAATTTACAGAAATCATTACTCTTCCGTTGGCTGCTCTTCTCAGCTTTCCGTAGTAAATAAAGTGCATAAAACCAACATGGGCGTCTGTATACAACTCATAAAAATACAGAATTTCCAATCCAAGGAGCTCAGAGCAGCTGCTGAAGCCCTTTGATATGTTCCAAGTGATGTCCTAATAGAGACTTACAGATTCAAACGGAGTTAGAAGAATGTGCCCAACTATCCGAGAGATATTAAACCGACTGAGTGTTCATCCAAATGAGCTGGCCTGCTTATTCAACAACCAGCAAAGAGACTGAAAAGACATGGTTCTTCAGACCTTCCATAAAGACGTTAGTGTTGTATTCAGTGTATTATTGCTAGCGCCAAATTAGTGTAATGTTTTTTATGTGCTAATTCTCCTAGCGTTCAACAAAGACAATCTAAATCGTTTCATCAAACATGACTTAATATTATGAGTAATAATAGTATTAAACACTTAGAAGTGGCAATACTCCGTGGATATCAATTAAAAAAAAAAAAACGCTTTTTATATAGAAATCGATTTAATGTTTGGCCATCCCTTTCTAGAATAAGTTAATTGGTTCTGCGATTATAAAATTGAGAATTGATTTTCCTATTCCTCTCTATCTATCGAAAAATCGATTCTATTACCACCCGGTTTTTCAAACCAAAAAATCGAATCCGATTTTAAACTGTAAATCGGTAGACAACACAAATTATTCGAAACTTTTCCCGATGGCCTTTGGCTACATTTTTGCTTGTTTGTTTGTTTGTTTGTAATATTAATCATGGTACGAATATAATTCCGATTTGTATAGTTAAATAATATTTTTACATTTTTCAATTAACCGAAATAAAAACAAAAACACCTAACATAAGAATATAATATGTATGGATCTCCAAAACAAAACCAAAGGTATTATTTTAAATCCCAGTATAAAAACCACGATATTACAGGTTCTTATGTGGGTCCGATTTCTTGTAACCAGCGTTTCTACTTATAATAAATTAACGGTCACATACTCTGACAAGGGTAGAGTCAACCCTTTGTAACCATTTTGCTATGTTGACGATATGTTCTGTGGATTAATGCACGCTGCTTTTACAGTATATAGAAAACTGTTTACATAAAACGACTCAAACAAGAGTTCCAATTAATAATATTTAATGAATTTGATGATTTTATTAAATTCTAGATGCAGTGAAGAAGTTTCAAAGCGCCTAATAAGTAGTTCCGCCTATTAAACGAGTGTAATTATTTAAACTAGACGATGCAGCAAATATTAATGCAAAGTAATACAACTATATAAAGAGAACGATAATAAGTAAAACAAAACGTTTCTTTAATTGCAGTTTAAATTAAAAGGGGCCTATTAGTCGTACAAAGCGTTTGATAGTTATCTTTATAATTAAACAATAGTGCGCTTTGAGTTTCTGCCACTTTAGTGTTTTTTGTTTACTAAAAATGTTTTGGTAAACTTTTTGGAAAGGCAAGTTAAACGGCAATATTCGATTAAATTACATTTCTGCAACAGTGAACATGCTTTAGCAACGACTGCTTTAGGTTAATTGTTAAACGTTACCCTTTTGAGGTTAGACTCCTGTAAAAAAAAACTATAAAATTCTCGCCTGAACTAAAAAATTGTTTCTTAGGGATTTAGGGTCTTCTAACGCAATCACTTTGCAAACGTTTTCATTAAATAGGGTCTCCTATTAGTCTACTAAAATTTGTCATAAACCGATTCTATTTCATAAACATACCTATTGTTGATAGAATTTGTTAAAATCCTCAAATAATGAAAAACTGGGGTTAATAATCATTCTGTTTGGATTACGCAAGTGTTACCCTTAATTTGTGTAAAAGTGTCAACTCATTATTTGGAGTAGAAATGTAAACGTTCGCGTGCTAAATTTTCTCCAATAATGGAGTGATAGAGCAATCGTGCGTGAGTAAACTGAATTCATTCCCAATGTAATTACCTAATAAAATTCTGATAATGTTACACCAGAGTGAATTAACAACCTGTTTACTAATTAATTAGGCGGATTAAGTTAGGATTTTTTCCAACTATCCTGTTTTTCCAATTTTGAAAACGAGCTTGTGGATAATTGCTTCCGTTGATAGCTTATTAAAAAGTAACGTTTACATTAATCAGTTTTAATGGATATTTAAACTGAATGCTGCAATTATTCATACTTTATGCGTGTACATTTCTAATTTACATAAAAATAAGTGGATTACCGAATTTAACTTGAAAATTCCTGTTTTAAGGGATTATAATATGTATTTTTTAAATTTTAAATTTAGTAAAGATTTGTCTTGCTGTGTTTATTTTTAAATTTATATTAATAATATATCAAGAATATTATGTTATGACGTTGTTGGGTTGCGAGTTAACAGGAAATTCCAAGGTTCCATGGGTATGGAAGAACTCAACAAGAACTCGAGTGTTCCGTAATAGCGCGAGAGATCTTGGCAATTGAAAAAAAGTCAAGTTAAGAAATATGCAAGATTCTTCTAAGCAAGCCAAGATTTTCGTTATGCAATAATGAAGCTAGGCAAGCGGTATTTTAATTTCTAGTTTTCTTCTACAAGTATAAGTGGCTTATTGCACAAGACAATACGCTTACTTGATACTTGATAGCCTATTCATTCTTGTGCAGAGCAAAGGCATCACCCCTTCCAAGCTTTCCGATCTTTTGTATCTTGTTTCAAGCTTCTTTTCGCAAAATTCACAATCTCTGCTAGCCATCTTTCCGGTATACCCCTTCGTCTATTCCCAGCCGATGGCGACCAAAAGTTAATATCGTGGTACGCCCAGCGTTCTTCTGATAGCCGCATGAGATGACCTGCCCAGTTCCAGTATAGGGAGAAGACAAATATCAAACTCTTTTTTTAAGCTTGTTTCAGCTTTCCTTTTAAAATCTTCCTCTTTGTCCAAGTTATGTTTATTCTTCTTTGTATTTCTGTTTCCATTGTTTTCCCAAATGTTATAACTAGACTACCTCTGTTACTCGTTTTAGTTTCTTCACGGATACTATCAAATTATCTTGATTCCCATTCGTAAGTAATTTTGTTTTCCTTAAGTTACTTTCTAGGCCGACTTTCTTACTTTCCTTAACTAAATCTTTTAGAATTTTTGTTAGTGATTGTCTGCTTTCTGCTAAAAGCAGAACATCATCGGCGAACTGGAGGTTTGTTAATCTTTTGTCTGAAATTTGTATTCCAAAGTTTTCCCAGTTGTATTTTTTACAAACGTATTGTAAAACACTAATAAATAAATAAATTAGGTGATAATGGGTCTCCCTGTCTAACCCCATTTTTAACATCAAAATAGTCGCCTTCTTTATTAAAACAGATTTTTGTCTTATTACCTCTCTAGATCAGGGCCGTAGCCAGAACCAAATTTTTGGTAGGGCTATTAGTTTTTTTACCAGGGCCCATATCCTCATATTGAAAGATAGTGATATTTGATTTTCCAGGGGCGTTGTAGATTATTTTTTTACGTTTCATGCCGACATGCTTAATATGCATATAGCCCATATACCTACTCTTTATTTATTATATCGCCATTTATTTTGTTTTGTTTTCTGAAGAATGGAACCAAATTGCGCATTTAACATGTTTTATTATAGGTACAGTGTGTCCCCGGATTGAGTTCACTATAGGTATAATCGACAAAAAATTTGAGAATTTCATTTTCATGTTTTGGGATTCCGCCCTGCTTGGTCTGAAATGAATTTTAAGCAAATTTTTAGTTTTTTAAAAATTAAGACGGCCATGAAAAATGTGAAAAAACTATTTTCTATTCAGGAAAAGTGCCTTTTCAGTCAATAATACGGTAAAATGTTATTGAGAAAAGTTGTTCAGAATATGAAATTTTGGCTCTGTGCAAAATTTCAAAAAGATCAGCTCACTTTCATTAAATCCGCATTTTGTCTTAAGGGTGGGTTTTAGTAGCATGTATACGCGCTGAAAATTGTGTAATTTCAAAATAACGGTACGGTTAAATAATGACAGTTGAAAAGAAGGACGGATATGAATTAAAACTTTTAGACCTTTCTTTCATACGCAACAAGGCCAAAACGATAAATTTTAATATAGTAATTAAATTATGGCCTATTATGTAAAACTTACAAAAAAGGACTTACACAAGACATCGATCAACAATGTATTGATTTTTGCATGTCGCGGGGTGGGTTTCAATATTACCTTCCTATTTGTATAATTTTGGGGTAATCTTTATTTGACTTTAGAAAAAATTGTTTATATTTTTTAAAAAACTGATTATCTGATTAAAGATGGGCAACCCAACATTCACCGACTCTGTTCATCATTTTCAATGTTTACAAAGAGGTTTGAAATTCGGCATTCGCAAATACTTATACTGAATTTTGAAGTTTTGTTAGGTAGAAGCAATACTAGAAGTTTTCAAGTCAGGCAACCCAAAATACTTACAAACCAAAAATATTTTAACTAAAATCCACCCTTAATGAACGAAAAATCGCGTAGTAGTAAAGCAAACAATTAATTGATTGTAATTATTCATTATCTTAGATTAAAGTCAAAACTTGGAGGAAGTCAAATAGAGTAATTATTGTTATTTAATTTCTTTTTTTAATAAAATACTATGTTAGAAACTTACGTTTTTTTTTGAGCTGATCATTTTGAAATTTTGCATAGAGCCATAATTTCATATTCCGACCAACTTTTCCCAATAATATTTTGCCGTATTATTGACCGAAAAGGCACTTTACCTGAATAGAAAATAGTTTTTTCACATTTTTCATGGCCGTCTTAATTTTTAAAAAACTAAAAATTTGCTTAAAATTCTTTTCAGACCAAGCAGGGCGGAATCCCAAAACATGAAAATGAAATTCTCAAATTTTTTGTCGATTATACGTATAGTGAACTCAATCCGGGGACACACTGTACATACAGGGTGTCTCTAAACCTACTGCCATAATTTTACCAGCCGATTCCTGACGCAAAAATAAGTCGAAAATGTCTATAAAACTTTTGTCCTAAACAGCTCCATGTGGAAGCTACAAGTCTTTGAAAATGGTGTTGAAAAAACGGAAAACAATTGCATTTTAAAAACGGTTTGAGATAAAAAATTGAAATTTTGCAGGCCGTCTAACCTATTGAAGGTATAAACTTCCTACTATTCTATCACATGCTTTTTATTGATTTGAATTTAAAATCACAATCACTGCATTTTACACTCAGACAAACAGAAAACCTGAATTTTATAGAAAACGGTTAGTCCAGGCGAGTTGAAACAAGAGTACCTGTTTTGTTAATTAGGAAGCAGGGAATACAAATCTGTAAACTAAAATGGAAAAAAACAAAAGGTTAAGAAAAACGGGTTACAAGAAAAATGTGATAACCCCCATTCGAGCCGCCCCTGGTTAATTTACAAAAAAAAGTAGTAGGAAGTTTATACCTTCAATAGGTTAGACGGCCTGCAAAATTTCAATTTTTTATCTCAAACCGTTTTTAAAATGCAATTGTTTTCCGTTTTTTCAACACCATTTTCAAAGACTTGTAGCTTCCACATGGAGCTGTTTAGGACAAAAGTTTTATAGACATTTTCGACTTATTTTTGCGTCAGGAATCGGCTGGTAAATTTATGGCAGTAGGTTTAGAGACACCCTGTATAATAAAGTACTTAATATTCTTATATGTATATTATGTATTTATAAATTTGATAGGTACTTAAGCACTAAACATTAAAATAATCTTTTTTCTTTGGCATTTGGCATACGTGTGTACAAATATTATAAGAAACAAAATGAAAATAACCGAAAGTTTTCAAAACGCATGAGACTTGTTAGAATATCTATACCTACATAGGAACGCATACAAATAGGTACAAAAATAGAAACAAATAAAAAGTCAAGACATATAAATAATATGAATGAAACTAGAAAACTAAAAGAGTTGCAATTTTCTTTGTTTACGATTGTGGAATTTCATTAAAAATGGCTCCATGTCGAGGGACTCTGTTCTTCGACTTTCAAAAGCGTCGGCGCATCGCATTCGCTAACGAACTTATTCCGCTCATGAACGGCGGCTTAGCGGTAGGCAGGACGGGACTGTGCCCGTTTGACAAAATTTAATGTTTACAGAAAATAAAACTTGTCAAACAACTGTAACTTTCAGGTATTTTTGATTAAACACTAACGAAGTTTTTTACCAGGGCCCAATTTTGTTTTACCAGGGCTCCGCCCTGGCCAGCCCCCCTCTAGCTACGGCCCTGCTCTAGATTTCTTCAATTATTCTGACGTATTTACCTGGGATTTCTTCCAATGCCGTAGTTATGCTATTGTGCTCTAGTTTATAAACGTTTTTTTAAATTGATTGAGGCTATATATTTATGTATATAAGGTGTTTTGTGGTGCTCTTTTATTTCTCTATTATCTGGCTAATTGTTTGTGATCCATGGTTGGTCCACCGATTGATTATCCTACCAAATATCATGTACATAGCGGGCAATAAGCTATTGGCCTGTAATTGTTAATTTCATTCCTTTTTTATAAATAAGGACCGTCTTCTACTTTTTCTCTTTGATAGAAATCTCTTCTGGTTCTAAGATTTTATTGAACAGCTCTAGAATTAACTGCTTTGCCTGTGGTGGTAGGGCTTTTCTCAGTTCGTTTGTTATTTTATCTTCTACCGGTGTCTTTACTTTCTTTAGGTAGGGTTAAGTGGTGTAAAAGTGAGACAGTAGAAAAAGTCGGTAAAAAATAAGACAGTAGATAAAAAAATATTAATTTAACACATTCGTTAATAATTATTATTGTATTTAAAAAAGCAGAGCTTATTTGTTACAAAACCATATAGCATTTCATCTTACAGTGATAGAAGTTCACTGAAAAAAATGTACAATAGAACACTGTAAAATGAATCCAGAAAACTTTCATTTGCGCCATTCAAACTTTGTAGAAAAGAGTGGTTCATTATGCAGCCCATGTGCTATCAGTTGAAACAGACGACTTTGTAGTAACATATTTACAACGTAAAGGCAGCCGATTCATTTATCCTGAGAAAGAACAATTAGATGATTACCTAAAGGTGATGTTGTACTAAAACCACCTCCCCCAAATTCTGTTGGTAGTACAGCAACGTCCCTGCAGTATGTGTTTCCAATAGATTTAAGTGAATTTCTAGTGTATTAATTAGAAGTACCCATTATTTTGTTCATGTGTTAGTGTTGTAAGTTCAGTTAACAAATTTCCTTTTAGTTTTTACTGATATTTTCAGAATTTTCTTGAGTTATTTAGTAAAACCATATTTAATGTCTTGGAAAATTAATTTATGGTGTGAAAAAAAAATTGAACATTTCTTTCAGGCTTATTTTTTTACTGCCATGTCTTATTTTTGCCCTCTATTCAGTCTAAATTTGTTTTAGACGGAGTTACATGGGTGTCTCATTTTTCAACAGAGCTGTTTCTTTTTTACGATATTTTAGAGGTAAAAATGAGACAGAAGTTATACACTTTCACATGATAAAGTTGTATGCTACCTCAATTTAAATGAAGCTATACGAAAGAGCAACCTTTATTACATATGTTACCCTTTGTTTCAATTTATTTGCTCAATACTTTACACTCAAAAACTCAAAAGATTTAAAAATTGTCTCATTATTACCCCACTTGATCCTATATTAATATTTTCTCTAACTCTTCAATTTCGATAGGCACGTACTGTTTTTGTGCATTTATTTGTATCACTTCTACTTGTTTCCTTTCTGCGTCACTGTTTATTATATACATTTTTGTAGTATTTTGTAAATTCGTTTACAAGTTCTTTCCTATCCCTTACTGTGTTACCTTGTTCAGTTTTAATCTCCGTTATTCAGCGATTTCCCTTGCTTAATTCTTTGTCTAACTTCTTTGTAGAACCTATTTTTTAGTAGTATTTCCTCTTTTGTTTTTCATATTTGCGCAGATCTTTTCTAATTTCCCTCTTTGTTATTTTATTGAACTCACTTTATTCTATTAAATTTCTTGTTCCTGTTTACCCCTTTAACTCTTCTCTTCTTTTTAAGAGTTGCCTAGTATTATTGGATTTTCTCATCGTTTGTTCCTTTGCTACTTTTGCTTTGGCTGTCAAAATTATTTTTCCGTATCCATGGTATGTAATTGACAGATTATTTATCTCATTTGAGGTTAACAATGGCGGATGGCGGGTAAATATAAAAAAGCGGGACGATATGAATATTTGCGGGTTTTTACCGTGCATGCTATCGAGGTGACATCTACCGATAGAATTTAGAATCAAAATTGTTATTTGATTATACAAAAATCTTCATTTAAGTGATTGATAAGTGTAATTATTTTTTAAAATTCAAGCAAATACGATTATTTTTTACATAAATTCATTATACAAGTTATTTTTAATACGAAAATTTGACATGTGTAATTTGAGGTTATATGTCAAAAACGTAGGTACGTATTATATTATAATTATTTTTATTTAATACGAACTTCTCATGGATGCGGAAAAATAACTTGTGCCCTACGGGAATCTAACGGCATATTTCATCCCTCGGCTTTTGCTGCCCTCGCTCACTACGTTCGCTCGTGCAGCAGAAATCTTCGGGATGAAATATGCCTATATCTTCCCTTATGGCGCAATATACTATTCTCTAACGTATCGTACATGTTTTCTATTCTCATATCTTGGTATGCGTCTTTAATTTGGTCTGTGAGTTTAACAGCCTCTTCTTGGTAGCTGGCTTCGTTCAATATACTTTTTTGCTTGTATAGGTTTTTCTTCAGCCATTCAACCCTCTTATTAAATTTCCGCAATAGTATAGTTGCCCTTATTAGTCTGTGGTCCGAGTTCAGTTCTAACTGGTTCATTACATTTATCTTTGTCAGCCATTGTCTCTTGTCATAATTGACAATTGATGTTTTAGCGCAAAACTGACTAGTGTACCTCCTCTTTAATTCCTTTTCCCTTTTCCGAATTTTTCTGTATCCTGTCCGTCTCCACTTTTGTGTGCTCCGACTCTACTGTTACTCCAAGGCTTCCCTCCTTTTCTCCATAATAATACTAAATTTCTTTGGATTTTCGCTCTATTATATTCCCCCCCTATCTTATTACCTCTGCTATACCTATCATGTCATAATTTATTTTGTTCAAAGCTTCTTCTAATTCTGATAACCTTTCTTCGGCTATCAGAGTTCTTACATTAAGTGACAAGGCAATACAAAACAAGACAACATAAGACAAGGCAAGACAAGACGAGGCAAGACAAGACAAGATAAGACAATAAATTTTATCTGATGGAACACTAGTATTTGAGAATTTCAGAAATCACGTATTCTACTTGTTTTGGCCTTACGAAACACCCTTTTTATCAATTTTCTAAGCTAGACTGACTTTGGCTGCAACATGTATGAATTGACTCTGTATGATGTACATTACAGAAAGGCGCTTAAAATCTTATATATGTAAGTGATAAGAAATGATTAAAGAGGGCTCTGTCAGAAAATAAATGTTTTATAAAATTTTGCCTTGGAAGTACAATGCGATTTTTTAAAAACTCAATTGCAGCAGGCCGTATTTTGACTTAATACAGACAGTTCTAAGGTTATTAAGACAGAATACGGCTTGCTGTAATTGAGTTTTTTAAAAATCACATTGTACTTTAGCGCCGACCCAGCTTAGAGTTATTTTCTATATTATGTCATACAAATTTTAAATTTCAGTTTTAGTTTCAGTTGTAGAAACCTTAGTAGATTTCTTTAATATTTATAATCTTAATTTTCTGCGAATTTCTTTATTGCACAAAAAAACTAAGTTATGAATAAAAGAGAAATATATTGGGCACGGACTAATTTTGAATATATTCTTCGGCCAATAGCTTTAATTAAGTATTTAAGTATATCGTTATTTAAATCTGAAATATCCCAACAATTTAAGTTAATTACAAAGTTATTTCACACTTTAGAGAGCATTTTCATACATCTTATTTTCAATCGAGTAAGTAATTACTTAGCAGAATCCCCCTATCTATCTAATTTATGATTGAAAAATTAATTTTTAATTAAGCGGCGAAGCGATTTCCGGTTGCCGAACGGTTGATTAATTTTTAATTCAAAAGCCCCGACTATTACTCATTTGCTGATGATGTTATGTTCGTGTGTTTTTTTTTAATTTTCTCTCTATGCAGGCCCTAAACACATCGGTTCAAACCAACAAAATTCTGTGTTAAATAAATCAATACTTAAATAATGAAAAATACTAAAAATAAATTGAAATGCCAAATAAATTAATCTCCTGTTGATTTTATTTGAATTTGAATTTAATACCGTTTACACTTGCAGATTTGCTATTTTTGACGTATTTAAGAGACTTTTCGGGTCTAGAAATTACTCACAATTGGAAACGTATAGTTCGTTTTTAAACAGTTAATTTATTGTAATGAAGCTGACATATGAGCTGTGGCAAATACAAAGTCCAGTTTTTAATTATTTCCGGAAAACGATGAAATAAAATTTTGTGTTTTAAAAAGAAGTATCATTAGTGAAGTCGAGTTGGTCCGAAGTGTTCGTGTCATGATAATTATACAATTCAGGAAGCTGTCGTTGTCTAATTAATTTCGTTGTTGTTTTGCATTAAATGCAGGGATAAATAAAACGGAAATAACAGGAAAAACATCCGCTTTTAAAATTTAATCAAATATTGTAGAGCACGGTCGTCGTTCAAAGTTTTGCCTTAATTTAATAACGTGACAGAGGGATAATATCTGGCGCGTTCGTCTTCAACAAGCGTCATTACATTCAATATTACGTTTCAACGGGATGTTTCGCTCGATGTTTTGCTCCGAAAACCTCGCTTTATGGAAAATTTGTTGCTCTATTCGCTCGAGTATCCGTTCCCGTATAATTCACAGGAATACATAAACCCCAGTTTTTATAACTTGCCGGTAGATATACGAGACCTACCTTGTAATATTTAAGATTTGAATTGTAAATCCTCGACTCTACCGGCTAAGAACTAACACCACATCCTTTCAGAAGTGTAGGCTTTGCCTACTTTTTGCCACTTTGCTTCGTATTTGGAAGTAAATATTCTCTAAACAGAAGAGAAGATTCTCTCGACCTCACTGAACAATTTTCTTAACGCACTTTAACCCTTTACCTTTTAAACTTGTTAGTTTTTGCTCTTTTGTAACTAACAATTTTTGATTTTCGTAATTAAATTGGTTTGGTTTCATAATTGAAAAACTAAATTCAAAACGATTTTAAGTAAGAAATTGTAGGGGACAGTCTGAATACTTTTGGGAGCGTTTAAATTTGGACAAATATACTTAACCCAGAAAATGTTAAAAAGGTAAATCGTCGGTCTTTCATATCAACTCGAGCAAATATTTGGGACATTGTTAAGTTTCTCATAAAAAGAAGTGCAACGCCAATGGCTATACGTCGCGTCGTTGCTCTGATTGTTTACAGAAGTTGTGTACTGACTTTTATAAAACGATCCTGATAGAATCGGTTTTAATATACAATACACAAGAAGTACAATTTCGTGGAAAAAATATGTACATAAAGAAAGCAATTTCATTTTTGTCTTCACGCCCAGGTACATGCAATATTACATTTATTAAAAAACAGAGGTTTTTGCCGAATGCGCCCTTCTTTATACCAAATGTAATTTAAGCAGATGTTGGAAGGAAAGCGCGTATTTATTTTTTGCTTTAACAGTTCTCAAAGAAGTTTTGCGTTGGGAGCCATCGAAGCGTCACTGTTCATTGAAGTTTTCAATCAAAGCTGCAAGAAACGAGAGTTTGATTCAGACATGTCTTGCTCGTTTAAAGATCTTCTGTATACACAAGGGCACTTGGAATGCCTTGAAGGCCCTTCAAGTGGAAATTTTATTTCCAGACATACTTTCTCCATTTTCTGGGCGGTATATTTCGATCTATGTAGTATTTACCTTCGTTTTTTTTTTCCTTTACACGTGCAGAGCAATCTTAAACTCTTCTAAATTAATTTTTATTTTCCTACTTTGGAGCTAAAATAAGATTTTCAAGAAGAAGAGTTTTTGAAGTTTTTTACTTTTTACAAGTGAGAAAATTTAAATTTAACCTTTTTAAAATTTTAAACCTGAAAATCAAAGTAAGGAAATTGCCTATAATCAGTTGCAAACACGAACAAGGAAACAATCGCGAATGAAATCCCATTTTCATCGTACATCAAAGCAACACGTTAATAATTTATTTACCAGACTGTAAGAAATAATATTTCAAGAAGTAATCAGATTATTACTAAGGAGAACAACATAATTCAAAAGGTTCTCATCAATTTTTGTTTCATTTTTCGCAATCATTCTATCCACAACGAAATGAAGACTCAATAATATATCACTGTCAGACGAAACACGGTATTAGATCATCTACTCCCAGCTTTGCACTGATGTCTGTCCTGTCACAACCAATATGATTTGGTTTCCACATATCCAAGGAACACAGATAACCCAACATTATTTCTCTTTGTGTTTGTATCTTAAATAAATACATCGAACAAATTGAAACCAAATATTTCTTATAGTAAACGAGATAATCACTTCATTTATCGATTTAACTTAGCCGAAACACCAATATGTGTGTTTTTGAAAGGAATAAGGACCGAATTAGATAAAATGAAATTTGTACGAGACTTAATGCAATGAAGGTTTATCTATGCCGTGAAGGTTCTTCTATTATTTTCTTACTCTGCGCGCTTCTAATATTACAATAGTTAAACACTAGTTGGAGCAGTAGTACTCGTAACTATAACTTAATTTTAACACGTATTATGAAAATTTATATGACGAAATAGTTTTGGTGTATCTGTTACTGAGAGAAGTAACAAGAATTTAGTTCCATTCATGATGTTTTCTTAAGCAAGTAAAGTTCAACTTAGTACGTAAACCTTCAAAAGAAAGGTTTCAAGACTTAAAGAAATCGCCACGAACAACATTTAGAGAATGCTCAAAAAGTAGTTCAAATGAGTTAACAAAACATAATAACAGAAACGCATCTGAATAACCTTTCGCTCAAAATTTGTTTAAATAAAATTAAAATGAATTACTCGAAGTTTAATAACGCCTATCTGGTCTTTTCCTATCTGATTTAATTGGTGAAGGGCAGACCTGTTAAGTGTTCTAAGCTTTTTATTTTACAACCTACTTGAACAAAGTTAATTTAAAAGTACGTCTTGTCTGAAAACTTTCTTGCAGAAACATACTTCACTTAAGATAATCAAAAAGCAAATTTACTACTGTACTAGTACATTTTTATTAAGGTTTAACGAGTTTTCTTAGTGCATGTACTCGTTTCATAATTGAGAATTACATTTCTCCTCACGATACTCATTTTTTGATTTAATTAAAAGTCTTAATTTCTATATTCAACCTTATTTAAATTAAATCAGGTGACTTACTAATAAATTAAATTTAATTAGTATAAGAAAATCCAAAATTAACAATGATTTTAGATTAGATTTGAATAATCTAACTTAGGATTAGGATTAAATCAGGTGTATTATTCGAGATGGTAAGGAGTGTTGCTGGGAAAATGCTATCTAGATTTCAATATAGTTTAAAGCTCTTTGCGATCGTTGCTGACCTTTTGTGTATGAAGACTTAATACACCAGTCTCGAGCAGGTTATTACCTTTGCAGGGATTAAATTTGCTTGGTTTCCCTTACGTGCATGTAGGTAAATAAAATGACAATGTAATGCTTTTTCGCTTCTTTCTGCTTTGGATGCTTGTTTAGCTTGTTGAGAGAGGGTAGCGGTGAAAATTAATAATAATAATACAGATTTACAGGTCTTGTAGACCCATGGCTTCAAATCGTTTTGTTATTCTTTTGCATTTCATTCTGTCCTCGGCCTTCTCTGGCCACTCCTCCACGCCCACTCGTCGGCAGATCATCTTTCACTGCTGTCTTCCTCTTATTAATAATAATAATAATAATAATAATAATAATTGCTTTATTACCATAACTTTACCAGTTTACAGCTTGTCAACATATATACCTATAATAAGAGATTGTATAATACTTATAAGAAAACATTAAAACTATAAAATACAAAATAACAAAAAATGTACAAACAGCATTCATAAATTACTCTTGTCTATTGTCCATTAGGGGTAAGCATATACTCGCTCACGCTATAATAGCAGTTGAATAAAATATAAGTTTTAACCGAGTTTTTAAAAGATATAAAAGGTAGATTTTTCATATTAATCGGTAATTTATTGTATAGTTTCTTTCCTCCCTCTCCTACCGTAAGTACTTTCCTAGCGAGTCTATTATCAGGCATCCCTGCAAAATGTCCCAGCCATCTTAATCTCTGCACACTTGGTTTCTCATATAGTTCCAAAATTTCTCGGTTTGAACTTCTCTGCCCCACGCCTGCTACTTCTATTTCTCCAAATATTTTTCTCGGTATTTTCCGCTCCCATATGTTCAGTCTCGCTTCATCTTGTTTGTTAAGAATCCAAGTTTCGCATCCATATAACACAGTTGGTTATTATTATTAGCATTATCGTCTCAGAATGTATTCTTAATTTTGGTTTTCGGTATAAATTTTATGATTTTATTAAGCTTGTAAGCGCTCCTACTGCTCTGCTGCCTTTTGCCAATCTTTTGTTTAACTCCGTTTCTTCTTGGCAGGTGTTCGTTATTGTCACTTCTAGATACACGAACCGTGTTACCTTCTCGAAATTATTAATTGTTATTTCCTGTCTTCCATTTAATTTGATTTGTTTCTTGTGTGGATATTGCTTTCATTTCCATGGACTTTGTCTGGTCTTCGTTTATAGTTAGTCTATATTCTTTTGCTTTCCTCCCTAATTTCTTAAACATTTGCTACAACTCATTTCTTCTTCTAGTCATCAGTACTATATCATCAGCATAGGCTACGCATTGTTGTCTATTGCTGTATATTAGATCACTTCTTTGCATTTCACTCTCTCTAATTTCTACCTCTAGGGTGAAATTCATTTTCGTCTGCGATTTTATTATTTTTTTAATTTTCGTATTACATCGATTATTTCTTCTTCAGATGGCTCTTCGACTATGGTATGTGTTTGCGGTTCCACTTCTGCATCTTCTTCTTCCTTATCTTGTTCCTCCTCTATCTTCCTTTCCAACAGCTATTCGTAGTACTGAACCCATCTATCTAATTTTCCTCCCCTCTCCCCTATTAAGTAGTCCTTCTTTATTTTTCACACACTGTGTTGTTCATGTACAGATTGTCCGAAATCCAATCTAAACATACAAAAATTAATGTGCAACAAGGAAGACATAAACAATATGGATAGCACAACAAAGATAGAATGAAATCATGGCTAGGTAAATTTTTAAACTAAAGATCCCTCGCCAATAACAAGCAAGCAAGCAAAAACATCTGTCATAGATATTGCTTGTTATTGGTGAGAGATTTTAGTTTAATAATTTACCTAGCCATGATTTCATTCTATCTTTGTTGTGCTACCCATATTGTTTATGTCTTCCTTGTTGCACTCATTAATTTTTGTATGTTTAGATTGGATTTCTGATAATCTGTACCTATATAGCCTTGTTTGTTTTTCTGTGCTTCCTGGTAAAAGTTTCTTATCTCATTGTTAACGTAGTATTCTTCTATTTTTTGTAGTTTCTTCTCCATATATTCTCTCTTCTTTTTCTGGTATATATGTTTTGCTGTTTTGCTATATCAAAATTGCTCCTATTTTCCAAAATGCTTATTTTTAACATCTTTGCTTTGTTTCTCTGCTTTAGAGCTTTCTTTGCATTACTCGTCGAACCACTCCCTTTCTTTTTATTTTTTTCCTTCATAAACCGTTTTCGGCCTCCTCCCTAATGATCCCTTCACAACCCTTCCATTCTTCTTGAACATTTTGCATGTGTGAATTACTTCCCAAGTGTGTTTTAACTGTAGTGTTTCGTAATTTGTTTACATTAAACGTCTTCCATTTTACTGCCTTTTCTTTTCGATTGTTAGGGATTTGCTGTTTTATTATTACTATTCCTAACATTCTAACATATGATCCAAATTCGGATCTGCGCCTACGTAACTTCTGGCATCTTTTACAGCTCTTGCATGTTTGCTCTCTATTACCATGTGATCTATCTGGTTCCCTGTCCTGCCATCAGGTGATGTCCATGTTATTTTGTGGATGTATTTGTGTTCAAAGGCACTCCTCATTATCTTCATGTTCATAGTGGTGGAAGTTATAAACTAAAAAATGTTTGGTTGCAATTCCTGTTTTGAATGATGCGTTAATAATAAGCCATTATTGGCGTCAACCAAAGGAGTAGAAGAAAGTAGGAAGAAGAATGAGGAGAAGGGTATGAAGAAGAACATTTTTGACAGTACACATAATTATTTAAGCTTTCTTCATTTATTTAGTACTATTCGTGAAGAAATATTGTATTTTATTGTTAATTGTCCAAGAAACTAATTACACATATCAATTTGGTTTTTGGTTTGTTTCGCATCTACAGCCTATTTTAAAGTGCAATAAAAAATAAGAAAGATTGTTCATCAAATTTTATTCCAATTTGTGTGCAGACTTTTAAACTTTCTATGTGAAAACCTACTTTACTTTCTGGTGCAACGAATTTGTTCACTTAAACTTCCATTAATTCTTCATGAGAAGTTTCGTGTAACTACTAAGGTAATAAAACCGAATTCTCAATAAGTTTGTTCGCAAATTAGGAGTTCATTTATTAACCACATGTTACTTCCAAGTTTATATCAAAGGATTCACTGCAGTTTATTGACGTGTTCTAATGTGTACCGCGAACATCGGGGTGTTCTATTTATATACCTAATACATAACACACGAGTTTAATATGTGGGTTTATATCTGATATCGTAAACTAAGATATACATGTACACTTCTAAAATTCTAGATGAAGAAAACCTGGTATGATGTTATTACATCACCCTGGGGGATTGTATTAAATTTTCTAAGTTTTCATTTTTTAAGTAGATTTCACTCCCTACTTATTTTAATTTTGCAACTAGATACAAGTATAATCAATTTACTGTGCTAAATTTTAGGTTTAATTGACCTTTAAAACAAATGTTTATCAGTAAACGTGCCCAGAAATATATTAACATACGCAAAATTAGAGGGAGATTAAATTTAATTAGTTTTTCATAGACTACCCTAATAAACCAACACTTTGCTACGTAAACTCAGATATTAAATTAATATTAGGATCATTTGTAATCCACTCCTATCATAAATCTCGGCAGAATTGTTAGTTTCGATTTTTTTGTACTGTGCCTGGACTACAAAAGGCAGATATTACATAAAAATGTTGTGTTTTACATGAAGTTTGCTCTTTACTTAACAGGGAAATGTGGCTAATTATTTTTTCTACTCCCACCATGGAAAGTGGGCTTTTCAGACTTCGTCTCCATAGATACGAGTATTGAAAATAAGTGTTCGCCGAACAAGTGAAATTTGCGTGCGGAAAGTAACTTTTCCGCACGCAAATCTGATTTGCGTGCGGAAAGTAATTTTTCCGCACGCAAATAAAAATGTCAGATTTTGCAGAAATATTTAATTTCTTTTTATGGAAATGTGGTTGTAGAAACAATAGCGTGTAATACATGTGTTGAAAGCTTGTTTTTGCCACACTAATGTGACTGCAGCACTCACTGTCGTTCGTGCTGCAAACTTCACATTCGTGTGGCAAACGCAAGCTTTCAACACTTGTTTTACAATATACTATGAAGAAGTGTTTGTAAACCAAAAGGGTTTTCTAAATTAATCTGAGTCAAATTTCACAAACTGGGAGTTTATTTATTCTGGGCTTGTATCAAAGAATTTTCTGCAGTTTGTTTCATATTTTCAAAAAACCAACAAAAGGAAGGAAAGACAGGGCTGCCAACTTGGTTTAGAACGTTAATACTCGTGTATGAGCGGGCGTACTGGAAACATTCGCTTTAGTTTAAGGCTGCTTATAATTAAATAATAAAAGCTGAAAGTTACAAGTAACAATAAATAAGGTTAACGATCGATATTCGTTATTGTGTTGGAGAATAACTGAATAATATAGGGACGAGTCGTAAATAAGTAACGATAGTGTATGTTGGGAATGAGGACAACTGTGGGACTGTTAGCGATAATTCGGGAGGAGGATAAGTGCAGCAAAATCTGAGTATTAAAGTTTTTAAACCATTAAGCACATAAATTGAAAGCTATCAAAATCCAAGCCAATGCAACTCAATTCCGATGCTATCAGAAATGTATTCACATCACTGGTCACAACTGGACAAAAAACACTCTATTTGCGCATTGAACCTTGCCTGGATGCATGAGAACGTTCCAGTAGACCACACTTACATAAGCTTACCGTAAAATATGTAGTTCGATATTTTCACCACAGGTGTAAATAAGTTGTAGCCTGTACGGCTGATATTAAAATTTAATAGAATATTCCCCAAGTCTGGCCACGTTCTAAATTCTAAATGAATGTTTGTCACGTAAGCAGACGTTCGGAGAAAGCAATTTTTACTCTTAAATTTCCTCGGTGCTTAGTGGACTCGTCGAAATACATCTCTAAAATGTTAAAGGAAATTAAATTTTAAAACAATTTGTCTGAGCAATGTTACAAGACACTGAAAATTCCGAGAAAATGTTTCGTTACGTGACTGTAAACTATTTACAAAGATAAAACTACATAAAACATAATGAATTGGCAAAAATTTAGAAATATTTCTTCCTGGAAAGGATGAAAAATGCACGAAACGCAATACGGGGTGAAATCGCTTTTTGTATTGTTACAGAAAAAAAGGTTTGTTAGTTGCTTCGTATAACTGGTAGTCACATTTCAGAGGCAAAAGGCAAGGAATTTCCTTTATTCACTTTATTTATAGCCGTAAAGCGAACAATTTGTCTTCGATCGAATGAACTCTGCGCAAATTGCTGCAATATCAGGGATTTTTATTAATAGGGCTGAACTGGGCCAACACAGTGAATAGGTGTATATCTAGTGGGCCACGACCTTCGTTATTACAGTTATTACACATTTATAACGGAAATCATCTAGAAATTTTTCTTAACTTAGTACTGCACAAAGTAATAGGTATCTAACTATTGCATTGAAATACTAAAGATTCAATATTATTGTTTCTAGTAATCCATTATTGTGTGTAGATCATTCAATAATATAATAATAATAATAACAATAAGATGTTTCGTTATTCCTCACAGTCTTTATTGTTTTTATAGCATTTGTGAGTTAATGTCACTATATTTTTAATAACTGAATAAACAATAGGTATCTATGTTTAATCCTGATATAGGTAAATGAGGAGCAATGATTGATACTTATATTTATCTAATCTGTTCGGAAATAAAATAAACATTAAATTAATTATGAAAGCAGAATCAAAAATAGCAAAAGTCGGCTAAGAAAAGGTTCGTGATAAATATTTATTTAATATCGTGATGGATTAGGTAATTAAGCAATTTCATCATCTACTGTTTTTTGTCAGTTCATGTTTTAAGTAATTATTCAGGATTTGATGTGATCTTTAAGGCTTGATGATTTATTTGACATTATTAAAATTAAATATTTGTTGGAGTTAGTACTTTACTAAAATGTTTTGCATTCATATAATACGCTTATTGTATTTGTCATTTAATTAATACTGTTACTAATAACTCTACAAAAAATACTAAAAGAAAAGAGTCCTCGCCAAGAGGCCGATATTTATATTAGACTTATTAGAGGTATAAACTGTAATTTCTTAACATAAGTTTAGTTTCCCGCAACAATATTCAGCAATAGAATAAATAAATCAAGTTGTAGAAAACAATTACGAAGAACCGCCGGGTTTTTGGTCGTAAGTCGAGCTCTTAATCAAGTTTGGCTTCTTGACTTCTTATTTAAAATGTAAAACGATGTCGTGTGCCAATTTTACAAAGGTATCATTAGACACTTATTTAGAACAAATATACTTTGATGAACATCAACGGTAGCCTTTCGTAAACATTCTCTAATATTGAAGCATTCGTTCCACAATGCTACGTCATAGACCCTGTATTATATAAATCATTTGAGCAAAGTTCTTCTGTAGCATACATAGATATCAATTTTGCTCAGGATATGCTTATACCTACAAGAACCCGATACAGTTATCAGCCTACAAAGCTTCCTTTATGCTCTGTGCAGTTCTAATTTTTGATTTGAAGAAAACTCCTTCATTCTCAATGATTTTAAATACCACAATTGTTCAAGAAGATATAAAGTACTTTCAATGTAAACTGATAAGAAGTTGAAAAATATATCCAAACAAAAATAAGAGATATCAAACAGACACATAAATCACATCGTAACTGTAGTAAGAATGTATTGTAAAATGGTTTGAAACCTATCAAATAAAGATAAGCGAAATAAAATCCACTTTTGATTTGATGAAAACTCCTTTATTCTCAATGATTTTAAATATTACACTTGTTCAAGAAGAAGTAAAGTACTCTGATATGTAAGCTGATAAAATTTTGACGTAAACAATATATCAAAATAAAAATAAAAGATATCAAACAGACACACAAATCACATCGTAAAAGTAACAGGTGCTCTTTAGGGCAATGTATTGTAAAATGATGGAAGGTAGACTTACGTGGAAAGAAATAATAAAATCGGACCTATAACGCCACGACGCTTGAATTCCGTGATCACTGAAGTACAAGAAGAAGAAGAAAAAGAGGAAAAACGGGAAGAGAAATAACAGGGATAAAAATAAAAAGGATGCATTGGTTACTTAGGTATAAATCACAGTGACTTTTAAATAACTGTTCTTTAAATAAAATGTTAGTGCCAATATGTTCTAAGACTGCGCGAAAACTCCAAGAGTTATTAAAAATATGGCAAAGATTTCAAAACAAAGCTTTTTACTTGGTAGCATTCTATATTAATAACACATCGACTTTTAGGTTCTTCTGATAAAGGAAATTATGAACGACTTTTCTATCTGATATATGTGACATCCTAAAATGCATAACTAATCTCTGTAGATGTTTAACTAGCGAAAGACTAATGTGATCCAATTGTTTAATAGTTATTAGGAAACACTCTCTATATGTTATATAATTTATTTGTTAGCCTAGTAGGCTAGTCAATAATATGTAGTAAATATAACCATTCCATGTGATGCCTTCGTACCCTAATTTAATTATAAATAAAATAATTACATAAAATCTGCTAAAAGGATTAATACATTGAGAAAAAAGAAAAACTGAAGCTTTATGTTTGAAACTTTAAAAATGTTTGATTTAGTTAAGTCAAAGGGCATCAAATTATTAGGTATTGTTTGGTTGAATATACAAAATTTATAATTTTAATTATTAAACCGTGGTTGCTGTTATTAAGGAGGCTTTTACCTGTAGGTCAATCTATTGTGTAAGTAAATAAATAAACAAATAAAAGGTTACTTTTTAAGTTGTCTGTGCTTTGTAGAAAGTGCATTCGTCCCTTAATTTAGACTTTTTGTATGAGAATTATTTATCTATTTTTAATTTAGAAGAAATTTGTAGGTTGTAATTAACTTGTTTGATGTCTTTTATGTTTCTACAAAAAACTTTGTTTATATTGCTCTAAATTTGAACTAGCTAACCAAAGAAGGTTATTTTCTTAAAAAGTAGTTGAAATTGGTCAACTTAAATGAAATAAAATTTACAAAAAGTATTAAGGGTTTATTGTTTTTAATTTCCTTCTCTTACTTTTTATGTAACAAAAATATTGTTATTATGTCTAAAGTTCTATTAATTTGTAAACAAGAAAAATGAACGTAAATTGTAAAGGACACTTCGTCAAAAGAAATAAAAATCAATGCAAAAAGGAAATAAGTAATAGTATAACCAGAATAATGGAACTGAAAGAATTAGACAAAAGTACTCCAGTATATTCAACTAAACAAAATTATAAAGAAGAAAACAAGGGATGACTTAAGATATTTTAACATAGAAATGATGAAATCAATAGTCGAAAACAATAAAGATATGAAGATTCTTAGGGCAGTTAACAACATGGGTCGTCTTCGAATAATCCAATTAAAAGACACAAATGGAATCATCAAAGAGGGGATTTGATAGAAATTCTGAAGAATTACCTGACATTACCACACAAGAAGTACCGGGTGTCTTAAAAAGAATTATATCTAATTACCTTTGAAATTTTTTTGCATGTAGATCAAACGCAAAATGTCATGGCCCACGACATGCACGTCGAATTTGTAAAAGAGTGAGATGGAAGCCTAATAGTGAAACCTAAAAACATGCGGCACTCAGGAAAAAGGGCGCGAAATTTGAAATTGTTGCTCTTATGAAATTGGAAATAAATACATTTATTAGCTGCCACCTATATTGCAAGTTTCTGAGCTTATTATAACATAAAGATAGGTTTTAACTTTTAACTAATAATATTTTTTCGTATTTTTCAAATTACCTAATTATTAGGAAAATATAAAAAGAATTTATTCATCCGAAACTAATGAGATTGTTTAAAATTTTACCAATAAAGAGCTAAAATTATGGACCTTTGCCCTTTGGACACTGGCAACTTCAAGCAGTTTTTGGTTCCATCATGCCAAGCAAGTGGCACAGTATGTGAACTGTGTAAATAAGTTTATAGTAATTTACGATACTAGTAACGTTATGAAGCATTTTACATTACGAGAGAAAAGTTTGAAATCTCGAGTAATGTAACAGCAAATAACGTTACGCGTGTCGTAACACGGTTTACACGTTTACATCATCCTATAATAATTTTTTTCAAAAAATAAAAAAATATTTTCAGTGACAGTTCAATGACAATTCATAAATAGTAACGTAAAACAGCCATAACAGAACGTTATAAGCTTTACAGCACTAGAGTTATGTTTTATACGAATAAAGAACTTAAAAAATTGTTTTATAAGCTTTATTCGGAGAACGTGAATATGTTACATAACAAACATTTAATAAGATGATAAGTACATTCTGCGCGTACAAGTAAGCGTCAAGGTTTTTATAACCTTCCTTGTCGTTAAAATAGCATCTAAGTGGGGATATGCAATATCACCTTGCTTAGGATATCAAGTTACGCTGGCGCGTGTCTGTATACATTGTATGAAATATATTACTCCTCCATCTTTAGTTTGAAAAGCATATTTGGAGAATTGATTTTCATGAAAAACTTATGGAATATGAAATATTATTAAAATTTATATGCTGTTCATACTTTACATTGTAACAAGTTTGATGGTTGTTCCGACACTGTATCTAGGATATTCGGAGTTTGCAATTTCGAACTTATTTTGTTAATTAGAGTATGACGCCTAAAGTAAGCATATATAAAAAGGCATATTACGATTAATATAAATATGGTAACAATAATAATTGAACTTAAGCTAAAGGTATGCGTTGTTGTAAAGTCATGTTCTTGTGACAATAATTGTTTTTTCTGGTAACCAAGCTTCAATTGCTCGTGCTTTAATAAATTCACGTCTATGTGGGATAAATCTAATGAGTTATTAATTTTTATACTTTCGTTGAGTGCACTAGGTTTTAGTTTACCAATAGTGGTTGTTAATAGGTTCACTGAAAATTTTGAAGAAGATTCGAAAGTAAACAAAGCGTCGTTGTAATTTATAATAGCAAAACAGTCGGTCGTTAATTGAATTAACTGGGTTTTGACAAGTGTTTTTCGGTATTGAGTGCCATCTGTGCACTGAATTTCACATACTACTTCGATAGGAGAACTGAAAATCCAGCTGTTTTTTGTTAGTTTGATTAATTTAGAGTTTGATAATGAAAACGTAAATGGTTTACAAGTTTGTTTAGAATCGAAGCTGAGCAACTGCGTTTCGCATAATTTAGTATTAGGTATAGGGAAATGATTTTCTTTTTGACAGAAATATCGATCATTAGATATTGATTGACAATGTTGAGGTTCGATAGGGATGCTTTGTTCTTTTGAAAATAAAATTGCATTAAAGGTTGGTATTATCATATGAAAGAGTTGATCTTTATAATAAGCAGGAATAGGTATTAGATTGATAAATTGATAACTCGTGGATTTCTGAATAAGTGGAATTTCGTAGATGAACGTAAAGGTGTTGTTTACTTGATACACTTTAATATTAGTTAAGCTTTCGTAGAGGTGTAAATTCGATGGTTCGACAGGATAAGGTAGCTGTAAAGATTTACTTTGCATTTTGTTCAGATACTTGGGAATTTCAAATAATGATGTTAAAAGGTCATTGTTATCAATTAGAGAGAGGTGAATTTGTTGATTCTGTGCGAATGTTAAAGAAGTTTCGAGTTCCATGAAAGTGTCTATAAAGAGTTGGAGGGCTTCCGTTGCTTCGATAAGCGTAGTTGTGGTAAATATAGTGCCTAGAATTTTGTTATTTGTTGATGCGGTCTCTAAGATAAAGTCCTTTAAATTTTGCGCAATTGTGTTTTGATTTTTGGATAATTTTTGGATCTTATCATTAAATGTTGTGATCGTATTGTTAAGTATTTCGGTTTGTTCCTCTAAAATTGTTTTTTGTAGGTCCGTGGTTTTTGTTAATCTTGTTATGGCTTCGTCATATCTTCTTCCGTCTTTTGCGTCAAGGTTTCCGGTGAAAAATTTGACTATTGTCCCGATAGCGTCAAAAAGTTCGCGTTTGGGACGTATGGTTTGTATTTCTGGGAAGAGCTGGTTAATTAACAGATCAGACTTCTTGAGGTATTGATCGAGAATTAATAATTGATTGTCGTGAGTAGTAAGAAGGCCAGATGGATGGTACATGAGGTAAGGGCGTCCTTGTAGTTTCGTGATAGTTTCAAGTATATTAGTTTTTAGGTAGTTATAGTTTTCTAAAAGGGGGGAATAGTCAAGAATTTTTATTAGCGTCCATTCACTTTCCTTTAATAATGCTGTTCCTTTTACTAAAGGGTAAAGTCCCGGATTGTCAGTTAAAGTTTTTATTGTCACATCACATTTGATGGTCCAGGCGATTGAGATAAGGATGTAGCTTGTCCTGTGGATTGTAATAGTGCGTTAGCATGTCTTTTTATTGTGGATTGATTTTTGTCATTAACTAAAATATATGTGTCGTGTTCTAATAATTCTTGAATTCTATAAGGGCCAGTGAAACGGGGTTTACTTTTATTTCGGTTGTCGGTTTTAACGAAAACTAAATCTCCTTCTTTAAATTTACGGTCAGTTCTTTGAGGGTTAATTTTCGAATTTCGATTAATTTTTGTTTGTTCTTGGATATTTGATAAATTTCGATAAATACTTTTCATTTTATTTTTGTGGTCATTAACGTAGTCTGTTATGAAGGTTTGATCAAATTCCAGATCAAAAGGGTTTCTGTTTTCTGTATGTCCGAAAATTATTTCGTTAGGGGTCATTTTTAGATTAGAGTGGATAGTATTATTGTAAGCTAAGATGCTATATTGCATTTTTTGATGTTCTGGAACTTTATTTTCAAATAAACGAAATTGTTCGATTAGAGTGGAATGTAATCTTTCGACAGGGGAGTTAGAATTGTGATGGTATGGGGTACTAGCATGAAATTGGACTTTATGAAATCTAAAAAAGTCTTTTAAGGGTTCTTTATTAAATTCATTGTCAGCTATTATTATTTGGGGAATAGGAAAGGTGGTAATAAAACAGAACAATTGTTCTATAATATCTATAAGATTGCTAGATCGAAGATGATAGGCTTGCGCAAATTTTGAAAATGGATCTATGAAGGTAAGATACTTTTGATTATTAATTTGGAATATATCCATGTGTACAGAATAGAAAGGTCTATTACTTGTAGGGGTTAAATTTAAAGGTTGATTTATAGGATTTCGATTGTATTTTTGAGTTTTACAGATAGAACAATTCTCTATGTAATTTTTAATATCCTTTTGAATGCTTGACCAATAATACTTTCTTTCTAAGTGTTCGAGTGTTTCTTTAGTTCCACGGTGGTTGGTTTTTCCTTCATGGTATAATTGTATTTGACTTTTTCGGTCGTCAGGGTTAACAATATATGTTACTTGTGTCATGCATCTATGAAATTTGGGCGTATTTTCATTGGTTATTTCGTTAACGTATTGAGAAAATTCATGATATATTTGATCCGATGAAAAATAGCAATAATAATTCGTTTTTGGTTGGCAATGTTCGACTAATAGTTCATTAAATTGAGTTCTTTTATTATGTCCATTTACAAAAACTGAAATGTGTTTATTATTATCAAAAGTAGTGATTTCAATCTTTCGTGGGAGATTAGCTTCAATAAATTCAATTTGGTTTTTGAAATGTTGTAAGGGTTTTTCAGAAATGTCTATGACAGGTGTAGAGCTGGCTTGTGTATGTATTGTATCAGGTAAAGAGTTGTTGTCAATATTTTGATCGGGTGGTTCAGATTCGTGTTCAGAAGGTTCGGGGGGTAATGTAAATTCAGGGATTGTCATAAAATCGTCTAAGTTAGGAGAGTCAGTTCGTTCAGGTAAAATGCTAAAATTATCTTCTAATGTTGGTTCGGGGGTATTTAGGCCTGTTTCTTCCAAATTTTTATTTGTTGTATTCAAAGTCAACGGGTGTATTTCAATTCTAGAAAGGGCATCTGCTACTTTATTTGATTTTCCAGGTAAATATTTAACTTCAAAATCGAATTCTTCTAGTTTTAATGACCATCTAGTTAATTTAGAGTTTGGTTCCTTTAAATTTCTGAGCCAGACTAAAGGTCTGTGATCGGTATATAATGTAAATTTGGTTCCGAATAAATACGGTCTAAATTGTTTGGTTGCCCATACGATTGCTAATAATTCGCGTTCAATTGTGGAATATTTTTGTTCAGTTTCATTAAGTGTTCTAGAGGCATAACAAATTGGTTTTTGATTTTGTGAGAGAACGGATCCTAAAGCAAAACGGGATGCGTCTGTTGTTAATTCAAATGGCTTTTCAAAATCGGGATGTGTTAAAATAGGTTCGCTGGTTAATAGTGTTTTCAAATGATTGAATGAATCTATGAAATTTTGTGTATGAATAATTTTGTTATCTTTCTTTAAGCATACTGTTAGGAATTTTGTCAATTTAGCAAAATCCTTTACAAATTTTCTATAGTAGCCTAAAAGTCCAAGGAATGATTTAATTTCTGTTCGGGTTTTAGGAAGGGGAAAGTTTATGATAGCACGAATTTTGTCAGGATTTGGTTTGATTCCGTCAGGTGTGATAATGTGTCCTAAGTAGTTAATTGATTTGTGTAAGAATTCCGATTTGTCAAGTTGAATTTTTAAATTCGTTTTACGACATCTTTCGAAAACGTTTTTTAGTCTAATTAAATGTTCTTGTAAGGAAGTAGAAAATATTATTACGTCGTCAAGATATACAAGGCATTGTTGAGGCGTTAGTCCTAACAAAGCTGTATTAATTACTCTTTGAAATGCGACAGGGGCATTCTTTAAACCAAATGGTAATCGTTTGAATTGATAATGACCTTCTTCGGTCGAAAATGCAGTTTTTTCGCGATCTTCAGGTTTAATTTTGATTTGATGAAAACCGCTAGCTAAATCTAGCGTTGTGAAATATTGGGCTCGACCTAAAGCGTCTAACACAGTTTCTATATTTGGTAGAGGATATTTATCTTCTATAGTTTCGGCGTTTAATTTTCTATAATCGATTACTATACGAAATTTTTGTTTTCCTGAGGCATCAAGCTTTTTGGGAACTACCCAAATTGGAAAATTATAAGGGGACTCTGATGGCTCTATAATATTTTCTTTTAACATTTTATTTATTTGGGTCTTAACTTCGTTTCTGTGACAGTGTGGGTATCTATAAGTTTTAGTAAAAATTGGGTCGTCTGTTTTTGTTCGAATATGGTGTTCAGTTAAATTGGTAGCAGTTAAAGGTAATTCGGGGGTATAAAATATGTCTTGATATTCATGGCAAAGATTTTTGAGACGGATTTGTTCTTCTTCGTTTAAGTGGTCTAATCGTAGATTTGTTTTTAGATTGTTTTCTAGAATTTGCTTCTTTCTAGATGGGGTAATTTGGTCATCAGATGATATATTGTGATTATTAACTGGTATTAATTTAGCGTTTGGAATATCGAAATTTTCTAAATATAAAGGATCGCTTATATATATGTTTTGTTCTTTATCGGATGTATTCAATATGGTTGTTTTAAACCAATTATTGTGTAAATGCACTACTGCGGAAGGTACAGTTAACACATTGGAAATTTTGATTTTCGGACATAGTTTATTTCCATTTTTTCCTATGGCTGGCAATCGAACTGTCATTTCGGTACGAGGAGGAATTGTTTCCGAGTGAAGAATATTTTGGGGGTCTTTGAATTTTAAGAAGTTACATTCATTACGTTTTTGCTGTTGCTGTCTTGTCATAGATGGGTTATAATAAAATGGAATGGTAGTGTTTTCAGTCTGTATATGCATCCATTTATAATCAATATTAGCCGGAAGGGCGGATAATAAATCTGATCCTATTAAACCTACATATTCGGTGTGAAAATTGTAAAGGTAAACTTGATGGTTACCTTCTTCATGAAAAAGCGTGGGTAAAGGAATGTCTGCGACTAAATTGTGTTTAGAGGTACCGTGAGAAGTTGTAATTTCGAAATTGTGTTGATATATGGAATCAGGAAAATTCTTGAAAACAAATTCAGGGGACATTATAGTTTTTGAAGATCCAGTATCAATTAGAAGTTTTTCGTTGGTTCTAGGAACATAAATAAAGGGTAAATTTGATTTAGGATTTATAGAAAAATGTTCTAATTCATCGTTTGTTCCGAGGCTTGTATCTGAAAATTTTCAGTATCAAATTCTTGTTGATCTTCGAAATATTGTTCCGTATCGTCGATTTCTACGGGATAATCGTCGTACGATTCATAGAATTCTTCTTGTTCGGGTTCGGTATTAACATTATGTAATTCTTCAGATATAAAATTAGGGCGTTGGCCACTATTTGCGAAATAATTTGGTGTACTCCTTTGTTGAGAAGTACTTGGATGTTGAAAATGTCTCCGTCTAAAATTACTCATCTGCTGAGATGCAGGGCGTTTTTTAATAGTTGAAGTTTCCATGGGCTCTGGTTTATGAGAGGGTTGAAAGTTTTTCTTCGGAGCAAAAGCGTTTTGTCCGGGTGTGTTTGAAAATTGAGGTCGCATAGGAAACGGGCTTGAATTTAATTGTTGTACAGGTTTAAAGCTGGGTTGGAATTGTTGCGTATAACGTGGAAAATAATTTTGTTGTGGTCGTGAATAGGGTTGCGAATTTTGAATTGTGGGTTGTGACTTTGGAGTTAATTTAATTGGTTGTTGAGGTAAATTTTGGGGTTTAGATTGAAGATTTTGAAAGTATCTAACGTCTAATTCCTCTTTAACAATTGTCAATGCATTTTCAAGTGTAGGAGGGGCACGTGATCTAAGGAAAGATCCTAGGGGTTCTAACAGTCCACTAGTAAAAGCTTTCAAAGCTAAAGCTTTGGCATGATTAATGCGATAGTCTTTAATAAGTTGGGTGTCGTCTGAAAGTGATATTTTCGAATTCAAAATTGCCAATAAAGAACGACATCTGTTATAAAAATCAGTAGGGTGTTCCTTAAAATTTTGTTTAAGTCGGGACAAATCAATAGTTAAATTTAGTTCGGATCTTTGGTCTCCAAAATTGTCAATTAAAATATTTTTTAGTTCATCCCAGGACAAAATAGTTTGTCCGGTAATTACTTCGAGAGCTGGACCTTTTATTCTATTACGGGCAGCTGACAAAAGTAATTTGTTGATATATGCACTGGGATTATTTTGTTGGTAAAATTGAACAAATATATCTTCTACGGCTCTGATATATTCGCTTAATTCAACTGGGTTACCGTCGAAACGTGGGATTTCATTTAAGATGGATATGTGAAATCCAGCGGGGTAGCTTGACAAAATAGGCTGTTGAATGAGCGGTTGATTATTAGTCATTTTTAATGTTGGTGGTTTTAAATGAAATCTAGTAGGTACAAAATTTTGTTTAATTGGCTGAGTTTCTAAATCTGAGTCGAAATCGGGAGTTTCTAAATCCGAGTCAGAATCACTCATTTACAACTTATTTTCTCAAAAATATATTTATTTTAATTTTTTTAAAAAAATGCTTATTTTAATCTAATTTTTTAAAAATACTTATTTGAATATAAAAATGTTTATTTTAACGTAGCACTATTTATTTATTTTAAAATTTATGTTAAGGGCCTATTCAAGGTTCCTACCCATTACTCAAGAGTATACTAGAAATTAAGTATTAATAATTAATACACTAGTAATTTCGCTTACCATGAGTAACGTAATTCTTAAAACTAAATTTAATAATTAATGTTAGTAAGGTTTTATTTAAATTCTTTATAAAAGTGTAAGCCACTGCTTTTCACTTGCAAAAACTGAAATGTACTCACAGCGTTGAGATTTTCATTTCGTAGTTATTTGACTGCTATAGTCAAAGGGTTGACTGCGATAGTCTAAGGGTTGTCTGCAATTGACCAAGCTTGTGGAATCCAACGGCGTCTTCACGTCGACGATTTTTGTTCTCGGCGAAGGGTTGGTTGGCTTCCTTTTGTTAGGGTATCTTCTTATTTTGCTTCCGCGATTTTTGTCTTCGGCAAAATGTTTGGATCCCCTTGGAGCGGTTTGTGGAAATTGTACAATTAAGAGTTGAAACTCAAAGACACGTTGAATTTTAATGTTTGAAAATTCATTTAGTGCCCTTTGTACATCCGAACGACTGCGCCAGTTATGTTTTATACGAATAAAGAACTTAAAAAATTGTTTTATAAGCTTTATTCGGAGAACGTGAATATGTTACATAACAAACATTTAATAAGATGATAAGTACATTCTGCGCGTACAAGTAAGCGTCAAGGTTTTTATAACCTTCCTTGTCGTTAAAATAGCATCTAAGTGGGGATATGCAATATCACCTTGCTTAGGATATCAAGTTACGCTGGCGCGTGTCTGTATACATTGTATGAAATATATTACTCTAGTGCTGTTAAATGTATCATAACATAACCGTTGCTAAGGAGTTATTACCATGATAACGTTATAGGATGATGTAAATCAGTATAAACAATATTTCTGCCCTCGTTTTTGTACAGCCTAAATTTTCTTAAAAACTCTATACTTGACTGTGTACGACCCGCTTCATGTTTCTCATTTTGAAATGCTCGCAATGATAACAGTATGATAATTGGTAACTGGACACAAAAAATTCAAAATCTCGTCAAGACGGATATGTATTTTGACTTTGACAGAACGAATTTTAAAATCCAACGACTACCTAGGTTTTTAGGTTGAGTAGTAGAAGAGTTTTCTCTTTCTGTACTGAGTGCCATGAGATATAGCGATATATATGCCACTACATTGTTTCAAATCATACTAGAGGTATTTCATTCTAAGACACTTTGTAGAATTAGCACTATCACAAGTAAATAATGGGAGAGCACTCGGAGAAGGCGGCGTTTCAATTGAAATGATAAAATTTTGCGGAAACAATACTACAGAATCAATGGCAATACTCTTTAATAAATGTCTGGTGGAAGATGCATGGAAAATGCCCAAGTTTTTACTATACAAACAAGGTGATAAACTAAAAATTGATAATTACTGTACCCATACGAACTCCTAACAAAGACTATAACAAATAGACTTACAAACAAATTTGACGCTTATCAACCTGCAGGGGAAGCTGGATTTCGTAAAGGTTATAGCTTATAGCACAGTAGTGCAATTCGTCCGCAGACTGATTGAAAAATGTAACGAATACAACGAAACATTACATCTGAAATTCGTTGACTACCATAAAGTGTTTGATTGAGTGGGATTGTGGGCCAATTATGATAACGCTACAATAACAGTTAACATCACGGAAGACAAGAAAAATGTGAAAAAAGGGAATCTGGCAAGGAAATACCTTCTCCCCAAAGTTATTCACTCTCGCATTGTTTTGAAATTACTAAATTGGGACAAAAAAGGCATCAAAATCGGCGGTTGATATCTGAGTCATCTCCGTTTTGCGGATGATATTGTAGTTGTTAGCCAAAATATAATGGAACTGCAAGATACGATAGATAGAGGAACTTTAAAGAGAATCCGCAAAAATTGGACTAACCATAAATCTAAATACAACAAAAATCAAGACAAAGGATAATGTAGATGTACATACTTATGGAGAATTAGTTTATTGGAAATGTTAAGGAATATGTCTATCTGGGACCCAGCATCAAATTAGGGACAAAAATTACAGTGCCGAGATAAGTAGACGTGCTCGGTTGAGATGGGCAGCCATGGGTAAATTAACCCATATTTTAAGGAAAGTGCATACTTGCATACTACCCGTGATGATATATGGGATGGAAACCATGACCTTCACTATTAAGACGATCAACAAACTTAGGACAACACAAAGGGCAATCAAGCGGAAGATGCTAGGAATAGGAAAAGTTTTAGAGACCATGTAACAGGCGTAGCACCAAAAGAGAACACAAGTGTATCTCTTGGGACCAGCGCCACAGTCTTCCAAGCTGAAATCTTTGCTATAATGCAGTGTATACAGGGAATTTTTCTTTTTAGTATACATATCCCCTATGTATACTTTTAAAATAAACGCAATATGTAGGCAACCAACTATACACTATACGTCACGTCACGTGGTGCGTAAAGGTTATGTTTCATCTTTGTAAATAAAACATAAATCAAAATTAGTGGAATATCAAAATAATTTTAATTCAACGATTATTCTAAAACATAAAATATCAACAATACAGAACAGAAAGGAGAATAAAAACAGCAAACAGTTAAAGATTAATTTTTTTTTGACATTAACTTAATTTTATGATTTTTGCCACAGCATGCCAATTTTTTAAATCATCAAAATAAGTTAATGTCAAAAAATTAGTCTTTAACTGTTTGCTGTTTTTATTCTCCTTTCTGTTCTGTATTGTTGATATTTTATGTTTTAGAATAATCGTTGAATTAAAATTATTTTGATATTCCACTAATTTTGATTTATTTTTTATTTACAAACATGAAACATAACCTTTACGTACCACGTCACGTGACGTTTAGTGTATAGTTGGTTGCCTACATATTGCGTTTATTTTAAAAGTATACATAGGGGATATGTATACTAAAAAGAAAAATTCCCTGTATAAGAGAATGTAAAACATGGGCATACTCAATAACACATAAGCATTCTGCCTGACAGTCAAGCAGCCTTAAGAGCGGCTCGAATTAATTCTCAATTAACGAGAGAATGCCTATCTCACCTAGCAATCCTATCCGAGAAGAACAAGGTTCAACTCATATGGGTACCAGAAACCGGTGCTTATAGAACCAGAACCTGTATTCGGAATACCCAAACGAAGCATTCAGGTAGCGATACAGGCCTGGACTAGGACACAACATGCCTCTCGCTGCTCTCGATCTAGCACGACGGAAGGACATAGTTGCTCACATATTATTGACTGACGTACTCCATTTAGGACGTAGCTAGATCAGACGGCTGGGCTGGTGGAGCTTGTTGCACTTGGTGCAAAAAAGACCATAGAGTCGAAGTGCATTTACGAGGCTAGTAACCTAGTGAAAACCCCTCCGACAATGGACAATCGACCATGTCACAAATGAGGATACTAGAAAGAGAACAAGAGTCGAAGATGTTATAGCACACGCAAAGATCAGTCAAAGTGGAGTTGGGTGGGGCATGTTGCTCGACAGGACGATTGAAGATGGATAGGAGGATAAGACATATTGTACATTGGAGACCTTGCCTACATAAGCGTATTGTTAATAGACCACAATTACGCTGGCTTGCCGACATCAAGGAAGTGGCATCAGCTTGCACAAAATAAACAATCGTGGAAGAGTATGGGGGAGGTTTATGTTCAACAGGAACTGTTAGAAGAAGAAGAATGAAACTTTTACAACTTGGAAACTGCAAAAAAGACAGCATTTCGTTGTGGAATTTCTGTTCTTCCGAATCTTACAATAAGCGCCAATAGAAAAGATCGATACCTTTGTTTTATTTTAAAGGGTGTATAGATAAGCAAAAAAACATACAAATTTAGTTAGTAGGAAGTCTTCAACTCTTTTCATAGATTCCTAGAATGTAAAATATAGACTGCATTAAAAATTAAAAAAAAAAGTTAATTTATAAGCAATAAACTCAATGACTTAAGACTGAATTAGGCCTCCATAGCTGTGTTTTATTATAAAATTTTATCTTGTATTCCGTTTCAAAAAATTTATTTCGGGAATGAAGTTATCCCAGCTGCTCTTTTCTTCTTTCTCTCTTTCGTTCTCTCTCTTTCTGCGATCTTCACCTTATCGACAGTTCTATTAGCCTAATAATAGAATATAAAATTAATTTCAGATAATATACATTTTAGTCGGTATATGATTTAGTGGTAACATCAATAATGAAGGATCTTATCGTGCATGTCAAACCTTTTGAAACAACTAACTAGGTTACCATTAATTAATCTCTATTCATATATCTAGTAATTTACTGTTTATCACATGTCAGACCTGTATTGTTTTACCGGAAAATAGCTGTGACACCTGCGAATGTTCTCTACTATAATACTATACATATATCGTGTATTCATTTACAAATCAGATTACTGTCAGCTAACAGAGGCGTTTTCTTGCAGTAGTGTATCGTCGTTATGTCTACATATTAGAGTTAGATAATAACAGATCACATATATCCTGTCCTAATTGTATTCTCCTCCTTTCATTAAATTATATAAATTGGGTAACTCATGCTGCGCCCTAATTTTAGTAGGATATTAGCTTGAAATTGTTTACATTCGTAGAATTAGTAAATTCAACCTTTTAGAGAAATCAAAATGTTTTTGAATTAGAAAGTACAGTAATTTTATATAGAACAAACTTTGTTGGTTGTTCTTTTAATCATTAAATCTAATATTTAAGGGTTTGAGATTATGTGCAATGAATGTATTTTGTTTGCTCTGTGTAGGTCAACCCATTCAATAAAACAAAGAAATTCACAATCAATTTAAAAATAAAAATGTATGAAGAAAGGGATCTGCGTAATATTTAACTCTTTGAGGCTACTCTAATTCTAAAATATTATGATCAATCCATATTACTTGTGTTTATTAGATTATAAATTTGTTTAAAATGTAACTATTTTTTTTAAATACAGCTAATGTTTGTGCCATTCAAAATGAAATGGAATAATCAGTAGAAAATAGAATTAAACCACGACATAAAGAACGCTAATTGCGTCAAAATGCACTTCGAAAAAAAAAATTAAAGCACCTTGTCACAACCTCTACAACAAATTTTAGTCGTCTACGTTTCTCTTTAATCGAAGAATGGTTGTTAATTACAACTCTGAATTTTTTAATACTCATAAAAAAGTAAATACACTGAATGAATACAAAAATACGGATTTTAAAATAAGAACACATTCAAGCAAAGGTTATTCTCAGTGAATTTTATTTGACAGAGTTGGCCGTTCCGTGACATGTCTGTAATTTAACCGTACAACGTATCTGGCAACAAATTGTTTATATTGTAGAACTTGTAACCTAACTTTGTTCAGAATTCCGAACAGTTTAAGTAATAATAGTTGGACGGGTGAGGAGTACAATTGCTTACATTGTAATACAAGTTTCGTATGTTAATTGTGAGGACTCGAATGAACATTTTCAGGTTCATAGATGACATAACGTTTTATACGACTATGTTTAAACGCTTAAAAATTGCCCTTCAACGGTTTTTTATAGATAATCACGAAGTAAAAGTGGTAAATATAGGAAAACATTTTTTTTAATTTGCCACTTTTTACGCTTGCTGGGTTGTTACGAAATACATAAGTTAAAGGCCTTTTTTAAATTGTTGTGTTGTACAAAAAAATTTAATAAAAGGAATCTTTAAAACAACTCTCAAAAATCCCTATGTCACTGAACTATGCTCGATGTCAATAATTCCAAATTTAGTAAAATACAAGAGGAAAAAACTGAAAGACAATCTGTAAATAGCTGTCAAAGCCTTAATATTACAAAATCCGAGGCGAAATAGAACACAAAGGCGAATTCGATATACATGAAACGTTACGTTATGAAGGAAATGGAAAACCAGAAGTAGTGGTTTGCCAGTAAACCGACAGAAATAATTTTACACAGAAATGTAGTTTTGTACTGATGTAGCGGTATGAGATGGAAGAATATGGAATTAATTTCCAAGATCAAACGCTTACTTTTTAATTAGAAATGCTGCAGCACTGCTAGACTTTGAAACATACGTTAACAGGATAAAGTTAGTCCTTACAAAAGGATAAATTAATTTATTGTGTATTAACTATTCATATTTGTTTCTGCAAAGCAATAAAAGCAGATATGTAACAATGAAAACTAAACTCAGGGTGCTTATTTAAAAAACATTTTCTTAGGAAACGAGACAGACTTTAGAAGAATTTAACCAATATTAATTTCAATAATTACAGTACTGTTTAGAAGTTATCCTTAACTACTGTGAAGAAAGGCTTGAAATATCAAGAGAAATAGAAACCATTAAAAATTTCACTTTAGTTGTGAAACTCTTAAATCATTTAGATTTTCATATTAAAGCATGTTACTTCCATATCACAAGTTGCCAACTGAAATTTTATTAATCTTATTATTCTAACTAGCATATAATAACAATCTTGTCATTTACTGCCAATAAATACAAAATACACAACTGTTAATGTGGCTAAAAACACAATAATTAACATCATAGGTAATAAATAACAGTCTGTAAACTAGTATCAGGACTGTTTATCCATCATAATTGCCTTAATAATTCCACCAACATAACGAATTACTACTATTAGACCAATCAAACAATAATACGTTTATGACTTTATGTGTCTGTATTTTGATTAACCCTTAAAATTCCTAATGTGCATTATAATTACTTTGCCTTGTAAAATATTCTTTTTGGTGTTTATCCGGCAGCAAATTGATGAAAAATAAATTAATTACAGAAAATTTTAATATACTGCGATGGAGCTGTTTCAACATTACTTTGAAAATTATACGAATGACGTCATACGTGAGGTGGATATATTTACATTAATTTAATTAAATTGTTTTTAATAAAACTTATTTACATTTACACTAATGCATTTGAAAAGCTGGGCAAAAACTAATGTTGAATAATATTAATTAAATGCAGGGAGCTGTAGTTTTTACTCTTTCCTGAGTTAATTTTAATTGTATACATTTCAAACTGAATTTTCATTGGTTACATATTTTTCCATGGCCGATGCGATAAGTTTTGCCATTTACTATGTAACGTTTGATTACTCTTCTCGGTGGTAGATTGATTTACCATTTATTTGTTAGCTGTGAAGACAGTGGAAAAGGAGTGTACATTTATTTACCTCTCATAGCATAGGTAGGTAACTGTCGCTCAGATTTGTGCTGCATTAGCTTAATGAAAATTAACGTTAAATTATTTTGTCAAAACTTGTAGTTTTTAAGGGAAAAATATTGCAGTAGGGAAGTATGTGACGTTACTTTCTTCATATTCGACTAGGAAAATTTTGCCTACCTGTCTTGCTATGTAAATCCAAATAAATATGGCTTAATTGTTTTTTATTTAATTATTTTTAAATTAATCCATTAATACAAAGAAGAGACGAAGTTTTGATTTTTTTAATAAATCAATTTCTAACTAATTTAAAATAACTGCAGTTACAGTAAGGCTTCATATTTAATCTGAAAGATTGCCGACGATGTTCCAGGAATGTAGCTTTGAAATACAAGCTTTTCCAGGAAAGACGAAACTTTAGAGAACTTAAAATTTCTAATTTTGCTGTAGTGTTTCTTTATTCTACACTCAAGCGTTTGTATTTATTTATCTAAGTCTTTAAGCTGGATATGTTGGAGCTGTTATATTATTTCGTGAACTTACTTTAAACTTAGAAAACTTGTACGATCCAAGAACGAAATGAAAATATTATTCTCATTTTAGTGATATTTTGCTACTTTTATTAACGTTCTATAAGACCAACTCTTAAAATTAATAATACTTCGTTACAAATATAAAACGAATAAATTCAAAATATGGCTTATTAAAAATTTTAAACAGAATTTTTAACAAAGTATTTGGTTGGTATATGCACGTCCTTTCGCTAAATTTAGAAGCTGTAATATTATCACATAAAGTATATTCCGAATAGAAAAATATCGAGACGTTGTGCTGAATAATACTGAGGACTATTGCATGGCGCCACTGAATAAGTTATTTTAAGTGGCCCTAGTAGTGATCGACCAGGAATATGAAGAAGATATATGACATATCCATAATATTTTTCGGCAAATCGAACGACCTTTTCGAAATATTATTTTTTATATTTCAGGGTTCAAATACACCGTAAACGAGTGCGTTGAAACGAGAGCTTCAGTATATTTCAGTATATTCCTTGTATTTGTTGTCGAAATGAAAATTGAATTTGTGGATTTACATATATTTTATTGTAATTAGTTATAAAGGAGTTAGTATAAAAGCGTAGCTTTGGGACAAATGTAGTAGAAAATGCTCTATTGCTGTCCAAAATTCACATTATGGAAAATGACAGAAATTTTGATGCTTACATTATTAAATTATCGCTACAGATAGAAAGAAATCCTGCAGATATAAAACTTCTTGCTTGATATTTTGGACATAACAGCATATCAGAAAATTTTCAATGGTTGTTTTAAGGCTTATTTTTTTAAGTTTTACCAAAATTTATAATGTGGCATTCTGTTTAGTGCTGTAAAGATTTAAATATATTATGATTTTGAAGAAATAAGGTTAAGATGATTATTGGTTAGTATAACCATTGGTATAACGGAGTTTTTTTTAGATTATTGTTCGTTATACATAAAATTATTGAAGGGAAAGCACCAATATTTGCTGTTTCAGCTGTTAATACAATAGTAATTTCAAACAAGAAATTAAGGATTGCAGTGTAAACAAGAAAATTTCCAGCATTCCATCAAGTCAGATACTTTCGTACTGAATTTAAATGTATCCGAACTTATACAAGAATTAACCATAAATTACAATTCAACCAGAATTTATATTTTCAATAACGCAACAGAAGACTTACTTATTTTTTAAGAGCGCATACTCTTTGGTGAACGTTATAGTAACAAAAATTACAGGAAACAAAGTGTTTCCACTTTAAGCTGGGGAAATAAGTTCACAAATATTAAAAGTAAAATGAACCCGCACAGCAATATTTTCACTAAACCACTAAACAGAATCAATTGGCCTTCATCAGGCACTTTTAGCCAGTTCATGTTATTCAAAACAAAAACGAGATTCAAATGTAAAAGAATTGTTCAGAAATACTTGAGTGGGGATGAGCCAAGGGTGGTAGAATTTTTAATTATTTACTTCTAATTTTGCGATACGACTATTGTTTGAAATAGTTTTGGCGATATATTAAAATTAAATTGATTATACCTAAAACGTTCGTTTGGAACTAGGTATTTCAAACAAACTTCACATTAGGCCGAGGTTCAAGGGAATAACAAAGAAACATAATGCAATTGGAGAAACGCCACGATTATATAGTTTCGGTGCTTTTTGTTTTCTTAAAGTGGCGTGTCCTTTACAGGGCATGTCCGATCTTCCCTCCATATACCTGTAGTGTACGTGTCAAGTAGCCTACAGACATATGAGACCAACACCTTTTCGTTGGCTCTGAACCACAGAAGTGCTTATTACTACAGAGAAGACTTGCTAGGCAGCGATACCCCGGTGGTTTACTATTGCTTTCCGAGGGAAGTGGTGCCCTGGGATTCGAACCCGGGACAGTGTAATCTCAGTGGTCAGACGTTCGCTGAACCAACTGAGCCACCACCGTTCTTCTGATTTTTGTAAATCTTCTGGCTAATTTTACATGAACATCTCGTAAAGCTAATTAAATATCTCCATTTATAGAACTAGAGGGAAAACGAAGCATGGGAAGAACATCATGGCTACGTAATCTAAGAAAGTGATACAACTGTAACTCAACCCAACTATTTAACGCAGTAGTATATAAAGAAAATAAAAATAGCCATATCTAATGATAGCCAATTTTCGTAGGGAGACGGCAGCTTAAGAAGAAAACTTATAGAATAAAGCATATGTTACTGTGATCAAAAAATATCGGAAATGGTTCATTTAAATTGGGCGTGTACGGGTCGACGCTGTTGCCATTTTTTCCAGTTTGGTACGACTTTCAACGACATCTAGGCAATCCGTATGTCATTCATTCAAGAGTTATCGTTTTCGAATAAACGCCTGTTTCTTGCATAAAAAATTTTTGCTTCTACGATTTTTCAAAATTTCGAGTGTAGTGGGCAAAGAACCTGCATTAAATTTTGTTTGTGTAACGGAATTTCTGCTATAAAAAGTTTTGAAGGGATTTCAGGAAAACGACTTTAAAGCATGTTTCGAAAATTAGAGAAAACGTTGGTATAAGTGTATTGCAGGGGAAGAGGATTACTTTGAAGGGGATGAAATGAATTTTGATGAATAAATACAAATTTTATTGAACCATTCTCGATACGTTTTGGTCACAGTCGTATTAGCATCGACGAACAATCATCGAATTAGTTCACAGTAGTTAAGAGAGTTAGACAGGGATGTTTTTCCTTCGATATTCTTCAAAATACATAATCGGGAAAATAACAGAATACTGGAAAGACGGCATATACTTAGCGAGAAGGAAAATCTTCAACTTCTGATACTACAATTTTAGCATTTTCAGAAGAAAAGAAATGGCAGGTCTAATATGAAGGCTAATACCAAAGTCGGTTTGAAATTAAACCGTTGTAAATATTCCTTAACGATTATTGACAAAACAGGTCAATTACCACCATATCTAACCGGATTATAACCTTTAAAATCAAAATTGAGGTCATCTACCTCGGCTTTCAAAAACCAAATAATGGAAACTGCGAGAAGCATAGGAATGGTGAAAACATTGTTAGTCAAAATGAATAATTTAAAAAATCATTAGATAACTAAAAACATTAAACAAATATTAATACAGCCCTTAATCTATTCAATTATAACATTCGGATTTGAAGCTTTGGTCCTTAACGCAGCCTCCTAACCGTAGGTGTTGAACGTCCTACCGTAGAATGTCGTGGATGCCATGGATGGCTCAAAAAAATGATCTCAAAGACATCCTTTATAGAGCATTGCCTGTTTTCTCTTCATATGTCGGTGGTGTGCGTGTCAAGTAGCCTACAGACATAGCCGTTTTACATGGGTTTCGCGGAAGTGCTTGGTATCTCTACTCCAGAGAAGACTTACTAGGAATAGTTCAGTGGTTTGCCATTGCCTTCCGAGGGAAGTGCGGCCCTGGGAATCGAACCCGAGCCATCTCAGTGATCAGCCGCACGCTGAACGAACTGAACCATCGTAACACCACGGGAAGATTTTTGTTGCCTTTTTGGATGGTAAAGTTAGTTTCCTAGCTTACACGTAAAGAGGGAGCCCTGATTATTAACTAATAAGCATAGTTAATAATCAGGCAATGGCCTAGGCTTCTGTCCAAGAGGAAAAGAAAGAAGAAGTTGAGGAAAAACAAGAAAAAGAAAGAACGAGGAAACAAGAAGAGGTGGGTAAACATATCCAGGCACCAAATCCTACAAGCTTATTAATAATCAAAATCATGAGAAGCACTAAGATCAGAGATTACTGGAGTGATATCTTCAACTCTTTGCCAGCATCTTAAGTTACAATGTTTGGAACGACCATCGATTAAGAATAAATTCATAAAGAAATATTAGCCAGAAAACCAGCTAAAAGAAAGTACATTGAAAAGACCTCTTTAATTAATTGAAGAGGTTTTGATTTACTTAAAAAAGTTCGTAATTTTAAATTCCAGAACACGGTTTCTGTATTAGTTACAAAGTGAAACCATTCAAATATCTGAAATATTTCGCTTACTTTAATAACAAACTTTTATCCACAGCAGATAATATTTCATATGATTTTCCGCATCAAATGAGCTTAAAGAAACAATCAAAGAAAGTTTTAATGACCATTGTTTAAGAATTCAGGTCGTGTTTTCTAGGAGCATATGAAGGAAAACATGAACACTTGGGAGTATGTTAGTAATTAATTCCACATTCAAAACGTTTTCCAATTCAATTAAATTTTGAAAGATTTTGGTTTAATTTTAGCATTTAATTCTGATTATTACCGTATACGTACAAAAGGAAGCATTCAATTTAAGTCTTCTTTAAGAAATAACAAAAGAACCGGAACATACATAAAATATTGAAAGGTTTAAATAATTACGTAGTTTATAACAGCCTATAATAAGCTGAACTGACTTCAATTATCTGGAAAATCTGGTTTTAAATTCTGGACAACGATTCCAAATCAATTAAAATCTGAGTTTTTCAGGTATTTAAAACGTTTCAGTTAGCTTACTAATGAGTTTCATGCATAACTGATAAAATTTTCAACAAGTTTTAGCAATAAAAAAGTCCCAAAAAAAGAAGGTTATATCTACAGGTTACCTAAGCATTTATTGAAATCGTTATTTAAAATTAATTTAAAAAGAAGAAACGTTAACCAGCCTGTCATTATTACCTTCCAAATTTTCAAACCAGATTAATTTCGAGCAACAAATACAAACAATTTTTAACGTTGCATTCTATCAGGTTACATCTGACATTGGTTTCCTGAATGATTTGTTCTTTTGTATACGTTATTCTTATTATAGGAAACGTTGAAAATAGCGAATGCAGGGAATGCTAGTTTTTTTTGTTCGCCACTCAACTGCATAAATATGAACAAACAAAAAGCTTTTGATTTCCTCCACAACGAATATTTGAACCAAATAACGTTTACTAATAAATTATTTGTTTATGTGGGGCATAATTAAAATTGCATTTTAACGACGATGCACACACGTACAGCTTTGTACTCCGGCAGAATTGGAATATTTTTATTTGGCGTGCAAAACTGTGCCACGAGCGTCAGGTGCTTTTATTCCGGAATATTTTATAATTTAAAAACGAATCAGCGTATGCTGATTAACCGTAACTTTTAGCACTTTTAGCTAATGTAGTCCGGTTAAGGATAAAAAAATTACCAAGTTTTCTTTCTAATGCGTACAAAATGTATATAATTACGGTACAAAAAAATAAAGGACGTAAACATTCACTAAATGAAACAATTTTACATTTTAAGCACTCTTTTTCGTAGCACGGGAGCAACGGGAGCTAAATTAAATTAGTACAAAATTTTATTCCTGTTGAAGCCAGATTTAAAAATTTCATAATTTCATAGCGAAGCACGTACGGGGGGTTATTTGTTGTTAGTATGGCTTGTAAAATCAGTGCAATGTTTATGCGCTAGCTTTGTGATACATAATTCATGTTTGTAATAACCTCGCACCGGCGTGATCACAGAGCAAAAGCCTTTTGTCAAAGCCTCCTATTAGATATTTATCGTTGCTACCTATCGCCTGTGCCAGCACAGCCTGTTTTACAAATTTAATTAACAGACTAGGGCGTTGTATAATGCAAAACTATGGTAAAAACGCTTTCTTAACTTAAAACACCTTTACCTGACGGCTTTGTATCCTTTAATGAAATTAGTTAGGAGCGGTCCCGAAACGAGAACATATAATAACAGTTAAATTTGTACCTACTACTTTGTTACATAAATTATAAATTAATTTTGGTCGTAGCATTATGGAAGTTAGCAAGATGCTTTCTCTCTTCCAGTGCACCATGTGCGTTGCGTTCACGCAAGCTATTAAGCAGAGTTCACGACTGTGGCCCCTTAGGGGATTTAGAGACATTCACTAAAGTACTACGTACGGCATAATTACTGTTTAATTAGTGGAAGAACTTTTTATACCTAAATTTAAAGTTTCTATAACGTTTAAAACGTAAACTAAGCCTACGTCTCTAAAATAAACGGTTCGTTATTTGCGGCAACCCAAAAGAAATCACCGTCGACCTACGCAGTAAACTAATTAACAACCACATTTCATTAAACTCCTTTAATTTAAAAATTCCTCTTCAGATTTATACAGGGTATAACTGGATGTTATGAAAAAATTCGGGAAAGTTTGTTAATTCTCAATTTAGGGATTTTTAAATACGCCTCTCATGACTCAAGCTCGCTTTCTTTCTCGAGAAAAGTTCTTGAATAAAATATTACACGTTAAATTTTTGTTAGATTAGCTAACAATATCTTTTTAGGTTCATAATTCAATATTATTAAAAGGTGTTCAGATAATTAGTACTACTGGTCGTTTGAGCATGAAGTGGAATATTTCAGGGAAATGAAGGTTTACTGCTGATTGCCTTGTTTTTAGCTGACGAGAAAAAAATTGTTTCATAATTTAACGATTTCAATTTATAGGTGCTTCAGCTAAGGATTTAGAAAAGTAAAAAGCAGAGCATGAGCCAAGCAATTAAAAAGTATAAATAACGAACCTCAAATTCATAAATTCTAGGAGTATTAAATAGCAATAAGTATGGGCGAGTAGAACTAAGGGAGTATTTTTTACCTTCAAATTATAAATGCTTAAATTGTTAAATAACAAAATTTTCACTAAAAAATTTCAAATTCATTAAGAATTATTAAGTATGACTGTATGAACTGGAAGAATCAGATTCAAATCAGAGAGCTAGAATAAATTGAGTTTCCATTCTTTCTTTCTCGATTCAACAGAAATTGTGAAAAAGGATTATAAAAACAAAATAAACAGGAGATTAAAGATTTAATTTCGAATTTGAAGGTTCATGGCGGATACTGATCGAGTGAGTACAAATCGTTTATGAGCGAGTCTAGTCTATTTGTTTATTTTCAAAGAGTTTTGCTTAAAAAAGTAATACATAATAAATTGGCGCTAATTGTAATGAAACTAGTGAAATAAATTAATAAATGAAGTGTGTTGTGTTACTGCAAATAAAAAGACGAAAGCTTGAAAAAAAGCGAAATCAAAGGTAGTGCACAGAGGAACATGTCCAATCACATTCACGATGAGGAGGAAATTCGAATAGCGATACCTAGTACACCTGTAATTCATTGCAAGAACATAGGTGGAATCAAAACGCACACCTAACACGCAGCTAAGTCGTAGTTTAAATAATATCTAGATTGTTTATATTAGTATAGATTGAACTACAATCGGATAGTAATGATTGTGTATCTTCTATCTGCATTCAAGTCCGGTATATGTATGAATTATAACAAATTAGATACATAAACGCAACCGATATATGTACATATAAGCAGCGTTACCAATAGGGTTCATTTTCGCTTGACTGGCGTCACTAGCCCTTCAGAAGGTAGTTTTTGGCAACCTAAGGAACCAGAAGATAGGTTGACACAAGACACAAATAAAGGAACGAACGACACCAATTAATATTGTATTATGTATAGTGAGAGGAAATAGAAGTTACAATTATTACAGTCAATAAGTATAAATATAACAATCATAAACGTAAGTCACACAGAAAATAGGAAGACAAAAATGAACCATAAACAATACGATTGGTACGAGCATCACTGTCATATGCAAGTTAGGAAAATTCTAGGAGTCAGAAACTGCATATTTGCAGCAATAATGTATCAATTAACATAAGGTAAAGAAAACAAAGATGAACTTAGGAAAGAAACCCTGGACCTAGAAAGAAAAAAACGCATATCTTGAAAATAGAGGAGAAATGCAGCTGAAGTTAGAAGACAAATTACAAGGAGTAGGTTAGGAAATACGATCACTTAAATCAGAGCTTCCGCTTAGCTATAAAAATCAATGCATAGAAGATCTAGGAAGAAGATTTATCATGAGAAGAACTTTGGACCAAGTAAGTGAACGATGTTACCTGTCCTGGATCTTGTTAAGCAACTGACACGGTTTCACAAACAGTTTCTATAGAAACATTAAAAGAGCGGCGGAACGCCATGGCACCTAATAAATGGGATAAGCAAAGCAGCACTAAGAGAAAACGCCGTTATCCAGTAGTTTAGACGAAGAACAAAATTCCACCGAAAGTAAAAAGGAATAAACCAAGGATGTCTACTCTCATTTCATACTCTTCACCAGAACTATTGCTAAAACTTAACCGAGCTCCTAGTTAGCTAAAATGCGGGAATATGTAGACAACCTACTTATTGTAGCTGAAGAAGAAAATTAAGAATGGAGAACAAAATCCTAGAACTTTTCAGAGTAAAGTCGAACGAAGACGAACCCAATCGATTAACAGTGGAAGATTTCTAATCTAACAATAGGTAGAAAAATAATGATGGAAGATCTTGCTACACCTGTATTACTACAATAGAACCAGAATAGAGTCCGGAAGTAAGTTAGGTGCGCGAGAAGTACGACAACGATGGCAGACGTGCGAGACAGTTTGAAAAGCACTAAAGTATGAAATGTAATTTAATGAAAATAAAGAAGTTTGTGCAAAGGCTCTGTTTAGCTTTCCCAGAATGCCACAATAATATTTATTGTTTTATATTTATAATACAAATACCCACCGAAACGGTCCATAAATCGGTATTCCTAACAATGGAATGCAGAAATATAAAGCACAAAATAAAATTTGTTGTTCAAAAGCTTCTTAATTAAGTCTAAAATTTTCAACGTAAAAAATTTGAAATGCTTTAAAGCCCCAAAAGCTCGAAATATGAATATGAAATCGATATGTTGAGCTCTGGATTTTCAAATTCAAACTAGAAATTTGAATCCAGGATTATTTCAAGAAGTTTGGATTAATTCTTCAGTTTAAATATCGAAAAAGGTTAAATTGAAGAATAATATCGGTTTTGTTATTAAAAGAAATCTTTAAATCCGATATTAATTACACACATTTATATTTCCCCCATCGAATTAGTTTTGGCTACGACTAATTTGCAAAATTTTTGAAATGCTAAACAAGTTCCCAGTTTTTGGACACTTCTAAATACAAAAAAGTTCCTCGAACCAGAATGTTATTAAGTTTGGTGACTTGAGTTTGGACGAATATTCTGATTTTTGAATTATCAATCCATAAACATGTTTCCAAATTTGGGGCTAAAGTTTGAATCTCAATTTAAGTTTTATCATTAATTCTGGAGTTGGTATTTGAATTTAATTAGAGATGAAGACAGTCGAGAATATCCAAGATTCTACCTTCTGAATCGATGGAAGAGACGAAGAGAACAAAATCTATAACTTACTTTTAGGTAACAACTCAGAATTAATTTTGTAGCTTAAAAAACCTAAACTAAGTTTGTTGTAAATTTCTGAAGCGGGATTTTCAATTTTTGACTTAAATTCAAACTTTTAGCACGAATTTGCTTGGCATGTATATTACATACTAAATTAAAAATTGGAGTTTATGATGAAACCGTTCTAAAATTTCTAATAAAAACGTGTTATAGTTATAGAGGGATTCACTAAGTCACAAATTCACATAACACGAAAATGGTGGACGCACCAGAGGGCTTTTAGTTTTTACGATTCAAATATATTTCCCCATACAGAGAAATATGAAAAAGTTCCGGAGCAAAATACGAGCTTAAACATTTACATTAATGCAATTAGAGCTCGGAGCTCGTTTAGTTTATATTATCAAACTCCGCTTCCAGCGTTTGTTCATTGAGACCGAATGCGCCAATATAGCACTCAATATCAGAGGAAAAAAATTAGATTATGGGGATTTTTTATCTGTAGAGATGATCCTGCACATCACATTTAATGCAGTGTGCGATAATCCAGAAAGTTTCCGCTAACGATGCGAGCAGTGGTTGGCAGCACTGTGCAGGTCTAGTCTTTTGCTTTTAAAGGAATACACGTCATCACATTTTCAGGAGGGCTTTCCTTCCCCTACTGGAAAAACGTTTTTAATTCATGTTTAATGGTTATCACTACACATAAAATTTAATAATACTTTTGCAGCAGTAACAGTTTTGTCTTGAATTTATAGAAGTAAAACCATTATTTCCTCAAGAAACCAAAGGCGATCTCTTTGAATGTTTAAAACACTAATTAGTTATACGATTAACTAAATATTTCATCATCAGATATTACCCAAAAAAATTAGTTAATCAGCATGGCTTGTTAACAACTCTGAATTTAAAGAGATATTTTAACGCAGAATTAATTTTTTTTTTGAAACATTAATGGTAAAGAAATTAACACCGTGTGTCCCCTTTTAAAGCAACATGGTTTAGATGTGGTTTAGCGGACAGTGCCACTCTACACTGATGTACGATGAAATTTCCATAATTGTCATAGCGAGTGCTTGTTAAAAGTTCTGAACCACAGACGTCAAGAATGGCAGTGATGATTATAGAGCGGTGTAGGTGCACCACAGGGATCGCTTTAAGGTCCTCGGTAGCCTAAGCTCTTAAATTAAACAAGTTAACTTGCATTACGGGGTTTACAAACCAAGCATTAATTTACTTTATTGAGTTATGCACTAAAAAAGAATCGAAGCTTTCCGATGTGTTCTAATTTTGTTTTATTAGTCAATTTTCATTTCACAGCGTCCTCATAAAGTAAATATTGATGAATTTGCAAAAACTTCAGCGTCGGCAAAATAAATTGATGATATTAAAAGACAAGGTAAACAAGGAACTCACGAAATAACTCAATTTGTCTCCTGCGTTTCATGCTCGACCGTGCGGGAGCTGCCATTTGGTTACTTATTGGTGAATGTTGCCTACACTGATAACGTTTGCTCTCCATTTTCTTTATGTTTTCGTTACGGCCTTTTTATTATATTAATAACGTTAGGTATAAATGAATTTAACAAGCTGAAAAATAATTATTTAAATTAACCTTGGCAAAAAATACGAAATGCTTTGAATACAGAAATTTACTTTTATTTTTTTTTTGATTTAGCAAATTCATTTCTTCTTGAGATTAATTATTAATAATAACTACTACCTATAGAAATCTATAAATAAATTAAATTAATGCCTCAAATTACAACAATTAATAAACATTTAAAATATATTGCTATTTTTGTCTGTAGTGAAAATTACACTATAAAACGTCTCATATTTAGAAGTAATGTTAGTTTATTAACTTTTTCTAAAATTGGCTCAGTTTAGACTTGGGTCAACTGTTTTTCATCTGCTACAAACGCAATTTATTTTCAACAAAACGATCATGGAACTCTTTTCTAAACCCTCTTCTATCTTAAACTAATTCTGCCTTCACACAATTTTACGAGTTTGTTGAAGTGTTCTGTCGAGTTTGTAAAATTGCTAACGGATGGTACGAAAGAAGACCTTTTTCTGTAAATCTTGAACACACTTACGTCTCACTCCCTTCAAAACCTATAACAATTACATTCAAAGATTAAATAGATAAATTATTTAGTATTTCTTGTTAATATAAAGACAGCGGCAAAACTAATTTAATTGTCCAATTTAAATTTAAATTATAAAAGAAAAATATTTACAAGGAAAACACCGAGTGAAAAATATTCTCAAATGCCTTTGTGAAGAATTTCCTATAAAGTATTAAATAAAATTTATGCTAAGAAGGAAAAATAATTATGATAACAGCAAAGAATATAGAAAGCCAGTTTGTAGAAATACGACAAAGTATTAAAAAGCATCAAAAAGTGTAATTTTAAATTATTGCTTTAAATTGAAGTTAGTAAAAACTCATATTCTGAAAATCAGAATTAATAATGTCGTTTGAAAATAAAATATGGCTGCGTATTCTTGTGTTTCAATCATTGAGTATAATACGGAATGTATGATAGAAAAAGTTTCGAATGCTGAGCTAAAAGAATGCTAAAAGTTTAATCAAAATAAAACGTGCAAAAGATTATCGAATCCTCTTCTTCATACCAAAAATAAAAAGGTGAAGCTTTTCACATTCTGTATTTTTAAGACTTCTATATTTCATCTTAAGAAAGCTTACGAAAAACCCCGAAATAAACTTTGAACAGCATATAAAATATATGAGAGTAGTTTACAAATTTATTGTTATGGCAAGAAAAAACTACCTTGTTTTTGTATTTTATAACCCCCCAAATATTCTTCGTTATAAAATATAAAGTAAGTGCTAACTGAAATAAAATTCCCAGAGTAAAGTTTTATGTTCGTAATTGTCAGAAATTAACTAAGAAACTAGGGGGTTACAAGTTACAATTTGGTTGTAAATCATATAAACAATAAGACGTAATAAATTCAGAAGGACCTATAAAATAAATCATTTTTTCAGAAAGGGTGTTACAACTTTCTTTGCCGAAATTAAACCAACGGTACAATACTAACCCTAATTGAAATTTTTATTTCGAGAACGAACGTAGATTGTACAATTTGTTAATAACATTTTATTTTAATGGGCCTAAGCTACAGCTCTCGGTAACGCCACCTCTAAGAATATCAAAAAAACTTTAACAACAAACAATATTTGAATAAAAACCGCCATAAAGTTATAACCTCACTTTTATTTCCAAAAAGTACAAAAGTGACACGCAATACTTTTTTTACATTTAATAAAATGTCTGTGTATTAAACAAAAATGGGAGTTCGATAAATATAACCTTTGAGCGCGTATTTGTTTGTACCCACCCACGTTTTCGGTATTTCATCAACCGATTCACCACTCCACGAACCTTTGAACTTTACCTTTTGGTAAAACTGTGTGACCTCTGTTCGAATTTGGTTTAGAGTAAAGCTTTGACGCTTGAAAACTTGTCCTGGACTTATTAAGGTTTCCAAGATTATTCAGATAACGCCATCATTCTTTTTCGAAAATGTGCTCGGCTTCCCTTTCATCAGTTAGTGAAATATCGCCGAGGTATTTTCTGTTCGGGTAAATGTTATACGTTTCAAATAGAAAAAGACCTAAACAAGCACAAAGCGTTCGGTTTCCTTTTATCAACTGTCCTTGCTTTGGCTAAATTTAGCGCTAAAAAATTCGAATGTAGATGTTTATTTTGCTAGCCGTTATCGTAAATACATTTTATTTTCGAAACATAAAAAAAAATCTAACCAGAAAACTACAAGGATTTATAAAGAAAAGAAAATTTCCTCACACTATTTATTTTATTTAAATCAAAGAAATTTGAATTCTTCGAAACTTTTAGAAAATACTCAAGCAAATGCGTTGAGCTTTTCATTATAACAAATCAAGTGAGTCCCGACATTAATAGAGTTATAAATGAAAAATTCCAAAAAGCATAAGCAATTTTAAAATATAGGTAGTTTCAGCAATAAATCCGTTAAACATTCTATATGTTATGTTCATTTCACAGCGAAAGGGTAACATCAAAGCTAACTGTACTAATTCCGTTGTACAATCGATGACATTCAAACAAATCTGATGGTTCGGAAATAAATCGGTGAAAATCTCGAAAGCAATTTCGATTTAAATAAAAGGGATTCAATTATTCGCAAATACTGTTTCATATACGTGTGTCGAAAAGGGAGTTTTCAGATTTCATTTTTAAATATGTATAGGCAAAAATATGAATTTTCTAATCATTATCAGAACTTAAAACAAAATTATGTATGAAAAGACAAAAACAATAAATCATACAGAACAATCCTGTTTATTTTAATAGAAAATCTTCTTTAATTTAATAGAACGATGAAGGAAGTGTGTTGTTTTCTTAATGTTTAAGTTATTAATGAGGATTATAACTAAAGTGATTTATGCTTAATTTAAAAAGGCCAAATTTGTGAAAACAATCGAATTCGCCCAAAAAAGTTGCTTGACTGAAAACTTTTGTAAAGATTCTGTTTTGAGAATGGTTTATATATTTGGGGCCGTATAATTAAATTGCAATATTTTCTATTAGATGGGTATTTTGCACCTATTCTGAAAACATAATCATTGATATACAAAGTCACCCGATGAGATTTCTGTGTAGAAATAGCAAAAATTAAACATTATACCTTTCGGTATCGTGGTGCGTAATTAATTTTATTATTTCGACTGAACTCATATTATACATGGTTAGAATTAACCATTGTATTCGAACCAAAAAAGGGTTAAGTATTTATTAATAGACATTTTTACATTAGTTGTACTCATTAATAATTTTTGGACAAAAACATCGCAAAAGGAGGTGGTGAATTTGTAAAAGCAAGTACATATATTAAACGCAATTTAACGAGATAAAAGTTTCGCGGCCTTTTTTTGGTTACCTACGCCCATTATCGCAACATTTCGCTTTATAAAGCTGTTATTATTGGCTATCACATAGCCTTCTACACTCAGGTACAATATTTAATTAATTCCTCTCATTTTGGCAATGGAGTGGGAATGCCCGAAGTGCAACTTTTTATCAGGTTAAATTGTGTTTACTATAGTTCAGTAAACAACCTGAAAGCTGTATTACTAATCCTGTTGCAAGTAGCAAGAGCAAAGAAACACATGAAAGTGAATTTGATTATTTTAAATGCTCAGAAAAGGAACAAGTAAATATATTTTTTCAATATCATCCCCAAAGCTTCAAAGCGCTACTAATTTTAAAAGTGATAGAGTTTCAAACCTTGAAAATGGAACCTGGAGGCAGTGATTAATATGCAATTTGGAACAATGCACTTCACTATTCGGTCTGTCAACATTTTCTCCATCCTATTCCAACAGATTGAAGAACATGAAAAGACATCGCTACAAGGCAAAAGTGCAGAATCTGTTTTCACGTACACTCAATACAAAGCCTAACAAGTATCGCACCTTCAGCTCGATACAATTATGGTCACGTTTAATGGAGATAATAATGCACGATTGCCTGCATTATCAGAAATTAAATGTCTAAGAACACTACATTTTAAATGTCTGCTCTCGGCAACAATGCATTTCTACAAATCGGAAATGAGTTTTGTAAACAAAGCGCGAAATACATAGCTAATTTGATCCTATGTATTTCTCCTCAAGTCTTGTAAAGTTTCTGGTTTATACTATATACTCGATATTTAAAAAGAACCCACAGAAAAATATAAGCAGAACAGGATGGGCATGGTGGGGTATCGTTTAATTAAATTAATCCGTTCGGAAAAAGTTCTTACAAAATTTCCACTTTGATACCTAAACCTAAATACCAATAACACTCTGAGTTGTTTTAAAATTTCTTAAACTAAACCAAAAAGAAAAGTTTATTATTAATTAAGCTCGTCTGAAAAAGCCATTCAAGGATAAAGAATATTTTAGTTATGATTCTCGTATTTATTGCCTGGAAAAGTTGGTTTAAGTAGAAGATTTTATATGTTTTTAATGTAATCACGACCTTCAAAATGTCATATATTTTCTAAATATTTACAGTAAATAAAAATTAAAATATGTGTTGCTTTGAGCAGTGTATTACATTAGCTATGCTTGGGTGATATGCGATTAATATACACGTTTAAGTAATATGCTTTTAAAAACCAGTACGTTTAAATAAAAAAAATAAATAAAAAATATGGATCTTATACATAACATTTAACTTCAGTGTTTTCGTATTGTACCACATTTCAGTTTTATCCAAACGTTGCAAGAAAAACGTACGAGGTGTGTCTAGAATCCTATCCTTATACGCCATCCTTTTCTAATGGTATTTATAGCAACCTTCTTTTTTGGCCACAGAACACTGAAGTGAATATTTTCTACAAAATGGTTTGAGTTTCAGTTATTATCTGATTCATTTACCACTTTTCGCAATTTTTTCAAATGTTTCAGATGGACAAGATGATATGATAATGGCTCGCATTCGTTAAAGGCATTAACCATCATGTTTAAGATTATAAGTAGGTATAGGTATTATTGTCATACAGTAGCCCATCCGCCCCTGATAAGTAGCATATCCGGAGCATCCTTTAAGGAAATAACTAATTTCGTCGACTTTTAAAACTCACTCTAAAAATTTGCTTTACGACAGATTTTAAGGTAAATGTAAAATTTAAAATAGAAAGCTCGGAATTTTTGTCAATTTTTTTAAAATTAATTAAATTAATATTTTTTGCTGTAAGCTGTAATAAACTTCAGATACCCAGCAAATATTAAAAATTCTTTCGAACATTAATTTAATTAAAATAAATTTTGATTCAGATAACTAATTTAATTTTTAAAACCCTAACAAGAAGAAGAAACAAAAATTAAAGATCGCAAATCTATCTTTCTAAACTTCTTTATATAAGTGTGTAGCATAAGAGTTATTAATTAAATTTGTTTGAGAAGATATAATTAAGGGAGCAGTTCGTGTTTGTAATATACGTTATTAATAGCATAATACGCCTACAAACAAACAACACCCAAATCCACGCCTGTACAAAATTTGTAATGGACGGTAATAAGAAACGTTAATTCAGTTTACCCGGTTGGTGCTGTATAATTTTGAATTTCATTTCATTATATAATTTGGGATCTGATAATTAGGAAACAAGTCACGTTCAGAGTCCCAAATTCGCATGTGTGTAATATATAATACAAAACGTCAAAACTTTAGGTTTTGCTAATTATCAATTCAGGTGACCACATGTTGCTGATTACTGCTAGAAGTTTCCCTACATTGCCAATTTGTGATGGCGTTAAACCCCTTCTTCCCTAACGCGACGAGATATTGAATCTTAAAGGTGCGTACGGGCCCAACCTTTAATTTCATGAAAAATTCCAATTTTCATTTGGATAGAGCACCTTATGAGAAACGTTAGTTCAATTTTATTACAGTCATGAATAATAAAATTTTATTAACGCGAACGCTCATTTGAACTTGATACAAAGTCGTCGCCATGGCACCACCTAAGCTAATTGGGCACTTTAAACAAAGCACTATTAAATTCGACAGTAATATTCGCATACTTTCAAAATTTAAAATTAATTAAAGACTAAGCACACCTCTATTAAATAGACGTTGGAAGACCTAAGTACTAATTAACTTGTTTGTAATTTTGATATGGAGTTTCGGTGCTATTATTAAATCTAAAATAACTCAAGCGTATACATGCTACCAAATATTAGTCTATTTAGTTTCAAAGTTAGCTTAGTTTACCAAACCGAAGGAGTGGATCGCATTATTTTCTAACGCTTCGCTCGTCTTCGAATAGCGTGGACGATTGTTAGCATAACCAACGTTATTTAAAGCCGAAGGATTGAAAAATTCTGGAGTTATCCCGAAACTTCATTTATATTACTTTTTGAAAAAAAAAAAATTTTTGATGAAGGGTTGTCTAAGTATAGTTCTTGTTTTAAAATGTAATACATACATATGAATCCCACGTTTTTTAGAAATGATTAAATCTTAACCGAATGAAAAGAAGTAATAATACATTTTAAGGAAACAAAGTCAGTTGTTGCAGGTATTACATTTTTAACTTTGTTGTTACATGAATATTCTAGGTACATTATAACCGTTGGAAGTTTTAATAAATTCGATGAAGTTCATAAATAAGTTCCTTTGGCAATTTTCAGCATATTGCATAGTCTTCCATAATAAAAATCTGCATTCTAAAACGTTCTTTTCAGACGTAGTTTGGCTCTCTATCAAAGTCAAGTGTTCTAATATGTACATGCAATTTTAGTTAACATATATTGCTAAGAAGTCATGAATTTTTATTCTATTAATATCATTTTACTGCACAGTCGCCCGGTACTTCCGTTGCCTGGCAAACGTTTTTTGTTGTTTTAAAACAAATCAGTGTAGTAGCACCAGATTTTCAATTTATATAAATAACATCATTTTCCGGGGGCCAGGGTGGCGCAGTGGTAAGAGTGTCAGGCTAGCGTTACGCTAGTCCCCGGTTCGAATCTCGCTGGGTGCAAGTTTTCCCGGAGATCGGTATCGAGCTCTGGTGACCATTCGTCGTTGGGCACCTAATTAACGACGCTCTCCTCCGAATACAGACCTACGAGGTAGAGTAACAAGGTTCTATACGTACACACACATACACTATACACATGGTGCTGTATGCAGGCAAAAAACGGCGCACCAATCACGTGACTCGCATGCGGGCCGGATTGTGCATTTCACGCGTAAGACCACATACGCTAAAGCTTTGGTTTCCTAGGAAGCGGTGCCGTCATTTAACGGCCGTAAAAATACGGTGGGTGACAAGACGCACCGCCAAAAAACGTTGCTGAACTGATTCGTACCATACTGGCTCAGCGCTTCAGATGAGACGACACCGCTCTATTACGTTGGGTGTGCGCTACCGCTCTTTTGGAAAACACTTCGCTTAAAATACACGACACCGTTTTTCGTGACGTCACCCACCGTACTTTTACGGCCGTTAAATGACGGCACCGCTTCCTAGGAAACCAAAGCTTAACGCACCAGCCTCAACACGGAAAGGTACAAGAGGTTAACGATTACATACATACAATTACATACATCATTTTCCAAGTCGTGTGCCGGTCGACGTTAATCATTGTTCTGCCTATTTCTTGATTACAAATGTATTTACTGTATAAAGTTTAATATACTTTGTGAATTTCAATTACTTCATTTGATTGTGTGTTTCCGGCGCTTCATGTGAAAGCTTACATCTCATCAAGCATCTCGCAGAGCGGGTCTAGCAAAGAATTATTCCAGAACTAACGCTTACATTACCTTACCTAACCATATAGTTTGTATACATTTTCAAAATCAGCGTCTTATTATTCGCTACTTAAAACTTTAAACGTAATAAATATAAGAATAAAATAGTAAATCACCTGAATTGACATTTTTTCAACAAATTAAAGTTGTCCTAAATTTCTATAAAAACAAAACAAAATTATAAAGAAAGCAAGGACACTGAAATAATAAAGCAAGAGCGTTAATGGGTATATTTTTCGTAAATTTGAGGACAAATATTCTGCTATAGAACATAGAAGCGGAAAAAAACACCAGAAAGAGATACGGATAGAAAGACAGATAAATATACCTAAACAGACAGATAGATACATAGATAGACAGATTGTAAGACAGACAGACAGATAAACAGACATATACATACAGCAGATAGATAGAGAGACAGCAGAGCATATGCAGAAAATAAAACAGGTACAATATGAAAAACAAATAGAGAAAGAAAAATGTAGAGAGAATGAGAGACAGACGTGCAAACAGGAAGAAAAAGGAACAGAAGAAACGGAAACGAAGGCGAAAAAGAAAAAGAAAATGTAACGGAAGGATAAAAACAGAGAATGAAAAAGAAAGGAATAAACTTCTACCTCCTCATTTGCAAATACTCCAATTCTTTATTTATTTCAACATTTCTTTTTAATTTCCAACAAATTTTCCGTTTCCTCAAATATTAATCATTAGAAATGTCTATGAAAAGATTTCCTAAACCCTCTTAAAAATCTGTTCCGACAAATAAGATCTTTCCTTAAAACATTACTATTTTTTCAGCACTTTAAGAAGAAAATTCGTGCCTCTTCAGCTCGAAAGATCAGCTTTTGTTTTACTTTCCACAGTATATCTCATGTGTCACCCTTGTGAGAAGGTTAATCCTATTATTTCTTCTCTTTGCTATTTATTGTTCTATTATGTGGATATTTTCTTGTTATCTTAGCTTACACCTCGTACCTCACTTTGTTCAAGTATTTTGTCTTTGTTATCATCGTTTAAACAAACTTTATTCATTCTAATTGCATTCCTTATTTATGGTGTGTTTTGCTGGGAAGGAAATTACGTTTCCTTAATGTAGGTTTTAATTTATTTTAGCTCTATTTGTAAAATGCTGTGTTTTCAATTGAATGGTTTATGTTTATGTTTTGTGCTTTCCTTAAAATTATGGACACAATATTTTAATAATTTCATAATAATTACTTAGACAAAAACAAATAAGAACGAGAATAAACAAAATCCTTGTGGAACTGAAAAGATCAAAGACACAATTTTCCACGAAAGCTGCCTGGTTTTCTATCGAAAAAAGTCATATAACTTATATGTAGGTTGATTCGGAAGTTTACTAGAGAGGTTTCTCAAATTTTTATTTTTTACGATAGAGCACTCTCTCACTGAAAATGTTTCGTTTGTCAGTGGTCAGTGTACAATGGATCCCTTGGGCCAGTTCAAGGTAACAACATAAAAAGGAAAAGGTCAATATGGCTAGAAAATAAATTCAAAACTTTATTTCCGAGGAAAAAATATGACAAAGCTTCCCCATTTATCAATATACAGTAGACAGAACTTTTACAAACAGAAAATTTTGAGTTACATCTTTACTTCTCAACACACAGGATCTATTTGTATGGTTTTAGCAATTAATATTTCTCTACTTGTTATTATAGGCGAATTGTTAAAAAAAACTTATTGGCACCTCAATTTAATCAATATTAAATTAAAATAAAGTCGAAGGAACGTAGAGTTTCACAGCTTATACACTATTAAACTGCCAGTTGAAGTTTTAATTATTTCGAAGTTACTGTAGGTTATAAAGACATTTTATTAGGTGCTTTTACCTTGAACAGCTTCGGAATTACAAGCATAAAGCTGCAGTAAGAATCACAACAAATTGAGCAAAAAATTAACATAATGAAGTCGGATTAGATGAATTTGTTCGAGTGAGTTGAACTGAATACAAATTAGGCAGAGTTAGCATGAATTATGCTCCAAATTGAAAAATTTATCGTTGCCGTACGGAAATTTACAATTCACTTGTGTTATATTTTCAGTATTATGGGGGATTTAAACCTCAATTTATAATGATGAAAAATTGGAAATTAAGTAATTTGCTTAGAGGAAAATTTTTATTACTAAATTAGCGTAATTCACTTTAATCCTTGGTTACTTAATGGAATTCTTGAGCTTAATTTCGAAGCTGTAAACAATCTATATTAATTGAGTTAGTAAGATAATTTTGAATTATACGAGTTTAACATCTAACTGAAGTTACCCTAACTTTCTTGAAGCAATAAACTCTTAAAATTTGGTTTAAAAATTAGAAGTTTTTAAGTAATGAATAATTTTGATGGAAAAATATGTACAAAACTGAATAATAGCGTTAATTAGGAAATTTTATGAAAATTATTATCCAACCAGAATTTTCCCATAAACCATAAAATTATTCCCAGAGGTAATAAAGCCCTTGTTCTGGTTCAGTAAATTTAAGGGTATTTTTGCCACAATAGCTTGTTACTAACTAGTTTTATGCGGTTAACCATTCGTTAGGGGTGGATGTGAATTATTACAAAGTGTAAGAAATCACCAACCTAACGGCAGCTGAAACTAACAGTTTGCTAATTTACAAGTTTTCGCTGTTAAAACCTTGAAGTGAACATAACAGAAAAACAGAATCAAAAGAAGACTTGAAAAGCAGCACAGATGATCTTCGTTTGCTTGTGAAGTACAATATCATTGTCATTTTGGCTCATTGCCAAACAACGAAGTTGCATGCTAAAAGGAAATATAACAATATAAAATGTAATGTAATATTTATTCGCATAATTTGCTTTCCGCAGAGCCACTTTCATGATTTCTGATATTGTAGAATTTGTCGAACTGGTTTATCAACAAAGAATAGAAATTTAATTTCAAACAATCAATCAATTTTAACATAAAATTTTTGACTTCTTGTTGTGGTTATTATTATTATTATTATTATTATTATTATATTAATCTAAATCAAGAGTGGTACCGCAAAAATATTTTCATAACTGCTAAATTAATTAATTAAATTACCTGAACTTAATAAGGTTCCATAAATTGAAGCCTTTATTTAAAAAAATGGTAAAATCTGATCGTATTACATTTCGTGGAAACTTTTCAACAAGTACATTAGGTCGGTGTGTGTTTCTATCAAAGTTTTAATTAAGGTTCACAAATTTATCTGGCAGCCAAACAATCCTTATAGTGTTCCACGCTTTTCGCCTTAAATAAATCTGTTTGCTCTTGTAAACTTTTGGTGGTTTACTAAGACCTAAGATGAGATTAATTATTGTTTAAATTTCAATTTATATGGTAAACAGTGGTTTTCAACAACAAAAATTTTCAACTCCAAGTTTTGATATTATTCGAAGGAGAATGTTAGTTTTTACGATTGTTTACAAAACAATTTACGGAGATTATTTATAATCCTCCCAACAATCTGAAGAGATATTTTTATTGAGAAAACGCTACTCGGAAAAAGAATGAGTTGAAATAACACTTTTCGATAAAGGTCGAACTCTGCTGAAATTTTCGGTGATATTTAACGACCCTCATCAAAGCCAAGCTTGGCACAATACAATCGTTAACTTCAGAATAGAACAGAAAGCTTTATCTCTACAGAAAAAAACTGCTTTAACATCTAGATTTTCAATTTATTAACGGCAAAGCTGATTCCTCTCTTTATATAAATAATAAGATAATAACTATATTTCTTTTGCTTTCCTACCTAAAATGATTTTCGTAGGTTAAATTGTTTTGTAAAGTGCACCGCTTAAAACGTAATGCAGTTAAATGAAACTTGCAGATACATACAAAAAATGTTGATGTAATTATTTAGATGAAAAAGGTTTTTTCCCTTTTTTAAAAGAGGAATCAAAGCATTCCAAAAATACCTAAATAAACTGTTACAATGCGTTATGTAAGTACAAGGACTGGATTAAATCAAAGTAAATATTAAATTTCGTTATTTTTTCTGGAAAGCTCAATTTTTTTTTAATTCCCAAAACCGCGAACATCTAAATTTAAAATCGCCACAGCTTAAATTTCTGTTAATAAATAAATATGAAAGAAACACCAAACGAAAGACGTTTGCAATTTTTTAAACGAAAGAACCTAATTGCCTCGTAAGAGGCAAAGAAAACCTCGTTCTATTTCTAAAACTTGAAGGATAGTGATCATAGTCCTCACAGAAATGAAAGAAGAAATAGATTATCCAAAAACTTTTCTCAAGAAAATAACATCCACAATGAACTAAACTAGTCCCATTTCAGTAATTAAATTATGGAAATATAGCACAAAAACTGCCAAAAATGTTTGGCCAAACAAATTACAAAAGGAAAATTAAAATTCAGATTAATAAACTTAGATAAATATGAAATATAAGAACATTACGATAGTCTAGTAAAAATAATTAAAGAGGCAGAGAAAGATGCTCGGAAAAAATTTAAAGAATGAACAACCTATAAGCAAAAGGGAACGGGTGAAACAAAGAATAGAATACACAGGTTTAAATAAACTTACAAAGAGAGAACTAGGAAACGATATAACAAATAATAGAAACAACGAGCTCCACTAGAAGATGAAACTTAAAACTGAAAAAACTGAAAGATATAAACAACAATAACAAGAAAAAGAAAGGAAATTGTGCAAGAAACTAAGCAACAACTTCAAATATAAATAAAATGATAAGAAAATATAATCCTCTCGCCGATATACTAGAAAAAAATTAAAAACAATAATAATAGTATATTACGTGCCAAGTGCTCGTAAGTAATATTTTTTTGGACGAGCACGCAGCTTGGAAAACCGAGGCATAGCTGAGGTTTTTTAAGCATGCGAGGCCAAAAAAATACTTACGGAACAAGGCGCATATACTATTTTTTCGACCGCCTGGAAAAAATATTAAAAAACGTAATAATATTAAATTGACATAAGTAGGTAGCCACTTATTAAATATTAGTCATAATAAAATTACGAATTAGGTAGCAGGTGTGGATGTGTTTTGTTACTTTATATATTTCCTAAACTGAGCCACATGGCGGAGTATAAAAACGAAATAAATAAAGCCTTACCCACAGAAACAACTGAAAATCTACACGAACTTACCTATGCAATGGAAAAAGAGTGAAATTATATTGTGTATAAGAAAGGTGATAAACAAGGTATAGCAAACTATAATAAACCTCTCTCACTTTTGCTTACTCTTTGTAAGATATTTCCACCAAGTATAAGGAATAGAATAAAAACGAAGATACAAAAAAACAGCCAGTAAACCAAGCAGGATTTAGAAAAGGCTTAAACCAAACAATAGAAAAAGCAAAAGCAATGGATCTCACAGTTTATATTGCATTAGTGGGCTTTCAAAAAAAACTTTCGACAATATAGAATACTCGAGCATAATAATTGCATTAAAAAATCCAAATTTTCCAGAAATACATAAAAATAATAAATAAAATCTCCAAAACAAAACTAAACATAAAATCTAAAATTAAAAAAAGAAGGAAGTTCTTAAATTGAAAAGGAGGTACGGCAAGGGGACTCTATATCTCCCGATCTTTTCTGTATGCGTATTGGAAGAAAATTTCCGCAAGTTGAAATGGGAAAAACAGGGAATCACAGTTAGTAAGGATAAGTGGTAGTCAACTAACTCATTTATGTTTTGGGACTGAAGGATGATAATATATTATTTGCCAACAACGGCAAAGATTTGCAAAGAATGTTCCAGGTCATAGAAGAGGAGAGTAAAAAAGCGGGACAAAAATTAACCACAAACAAACAGAAGAGATTACGAATGGTCTCCAACACGATATCACTTTAAAAGGTAAAAAATTCAATACGTCACTGAGGCCAATTAAGAATTAAGAAGATGGGTGGATGCTGTGGAAGAACTTAAAGGCGGCTAATGGAATCATCAAGACAATAATAAAATAAGATGGCTGCATCTGAGGCAGGTTTTTGCTTTTCAAGGGGATGAAGAGGTTTAAATTCGAATTCAAACGTACGTATGTAATACAAAACAGCAATTTATATGAAGAGTAGATTTTTAATTAATATAACACTTAGTGAAACATCCAAACTTACTTTATCTAACCATCACAAACACTTTAAATAATATCAAATAATGTCAAATTAGCAACACTCGAAAGTGTTAACAATGTTGTAGTAATTTAGTGAACTAGCCGAGAACTAGAAAGCATTCTGAATTCTGAGGCCTTCAAGTTACAACAGCTTTTAAGCAACTATCCTCTTTCTACACGTTGCAGTGTACGAATCAAATGGCCAGTATTTGTACGCGTCAAAAAGAGATGAAGGTGTAACGTGTTGAGGGTGATTACTGCATGCTCTTAAAGACAGGACAAACAACTGCTTGAAAAAAATAGAGGTGTCAAAACGGTTCAATGTTGTTCGTTGGTTTCTAAATATTTTTGATTAACTAGACATCAAATTGGACTAGTAAAGTTGCAAAGTTTGTTTTATAATGATCAGAGTGGAAATACTTAGTAATTTAGCTCAATAATAAATAAAAAAGCAAATAACAAGACAGTCACTAGAATAAACTGTTCAGGACCGCTAATATTTAAGCAAACGTCCGGCTCAAGCGCTAGACGCGATGCGTAAACCGCAATATTTTGTAATATTATATAACATACAAAACTACAAACAAACATGTGTGTCTGTGTAAATCAATTGCGTTTATTTATTGGAGTGGGGGGGGGCAAAGATCTTAATGCTCATCGACTGCTATGGTCGTAGGTTAGTAGGCTACATTACTCAATAATGTTACTGCGAGATATAAGGATAGTCCAATTTAAGTCTTCAAAAAAGTCACAATGACATTCATTTTCGAATTTTATTTATCGTACGGTAGAATTCCGAAAAAGGGGATAAACTTTTTTGTAAATAAAAAGAATTATAATATTCAATAAAACTACATGCAGTAATAGAATATGTAGGAAAAGTTGTTTTAGAATTATGAATACAAGAATTCATGTTTTCAGTTTAATCCAACTATTGTTGGACTAATTTATAACAACCTTAAAATGTTTTCGACTGCATATCAATCAACATTCAACCGAGTACTGTTGGTCTATTTTACTTCGCTTGAGGATACTCAAAACCAACAATTATTTTTACTTAAAAAGTCTTATTTTTTGTTAAACTGTAGTATGTTATAGCTAACAAAAAAGAATAACTTAAGAAAATAAATTCTTCGAATTACCGTACAGCTGGTTATGGCACTGAATACGTTGAGTAAAAACAAGTCAATCTAAAATCGTTTACTGTTTCTTCCAGAATACATATTTAAATCTTATTTGATATTTCTTAAAAGTAAGATATAATTATTTTAACTAGATTGATCCCCAAACCTGCTCACGGCTTTGAAAAGTTGACTAAAAATTTAAACAGTATTAATTCTCTATAATTAAAACTATTCTGAAAGAAACGTTTAATTTAAGAAGGTTTCATCGGATCCTACTTGAAGCTTTCTTAGACAGAGAAGGAGCATTTGGCAACACATCTTTCAGAGCAATTACAAGCGCCCTACGAGATCGTGGGCTAGATGAGACATTCTGCAGGTGGATAGTGTGATAGTGCTGAGAGTAAGGTTAGCCTATACATCACTGCTGGATGAAACTGCAGCAGTTGGGGGATAGAAGGGTGTCCCCAGGGGGAGTTGTTTCCCCACTGCTGAGACCTTTACTTCTTTGAGGTAAAGAAACCGTTCTGTCTGGGGAGGTCAAGTATCTGGGAAGCATACTGGATTCCAAACTAACATGGAACCAACATATTGGTAAAATTATCAGAAAGCGGAAACTACGTTAGCAATAGTTAGACAAATGTAGGATAAATCTTGGTCCTAATATAGTAATACAGGAGGAAACATGATTGGGAATACATAGCTTACAAAGTTCACTGTACCTATACAACCCTCGCTTAGGTACAGGACACACTAGTATAGTTGATAGCATAGAGGGTGCTCTACTTGAAATGAGGGTGAACTGTATGACTCCCAAATATTCTGGAGGATCACTCTTTAAGGTGGTAATTAAGGATCGTGATAAGTTGAAAGATTCCAAAGAAGATATCCCTCCTGGAAGTCTTATCTGGTACACAGGCGGTTCCAAGACCGAGACTGGTGCCGGATCAGGAATTTATGGCGAAAGACCAAAAGAAAGGCTCAGCTTTTCATTGGGTAAGCACGCCTCCGTTTTTCAAGGGAAAATATATTATAATAACAAGTGGATCTATATAATGTCAGACAACCAGGCGGCTTTGAAGGCTCTCTCGAGTAGCAAGACTTCTTCCAGACTGGTACGGGAGTGACTAGGCGAACTCAATTGCTTGGCGGAACAGAACGTTATGAGACTGTTCTGGGTACTAAGTCATTGTGGCATAGGCGGTAATGAGAAAGCCGATGAATTAGCAAGACAGGGATCGACTGAGGCTTACCTTGGCCCATAACCAGCCTTAGGAATTTCAAGAAGTGCCATCCGAGGATACGTTAGTGACTGGATTGGTACTCAACACGAAAGATACTGGACTAACAGACAGGGACAAAACCACTTACCATAAATAATTCATTGAATTCTATTGATAACCAAAGAGGAAGAAAAATTCTATTCAATGAGATCAGTTTGCAATTTTCATAATTCGTTATTTTTACCATAAGTACAATTAATGTATGTAATAACTGCACATACATGATTTTGCTCAACGGAATTATAAAACTGTTAAGGAACTTTGCCTTCTAATTAATTTTGATACTGTAAAACTCAATTTGAAAATTCGAATAGCGAGTTTAGAAAAGGAGATTAGAATTTTAAGGATTTGATACTTCTTGGATTTGAGATTTGAATCCTATGTATTTTCTGATCTTGGCAGTCCTAGCATCAAGAATCTTACGGGCAATTAAAGAATTTAAAACACCAAATTGCTAACTTTTAAAACAAAATATGGAAATTCTGGGATTTTAATTATTTTTTTATTTTTAAGGGTATATTTTAATTAATACTTATTCGGAAATTTAAGGAATTTATTAAATTCTTGGTTTCACACTAAGCTAAAAGTCTTAACTTCTGAAAAAGATAAATAAAATAAAACGGAAAACAGGTTTCCAATCGGGTATATCAAAACTACAGAAAATTGTAATATTCTGCACATAGCATATTCTTCTTCTAGAAGTGGCGTGCCTTTCACAGGGCGTTGACGATCTAGCATATTAGGTATATTATTAATTATACATTTTCGAACTTTGAACACCATGATGTGATTTTTTTGAAGTATTAAAAAATCGACAAAATAAAGGGCTCGCCAGCTCATTTAAATATTTGCAGGAAGTTTTCCTAATTAAAGGATTAAGTCAACCTTCAGCTTTGCCTTCAAAGTCCTTTTGATGACTTCTCAAAATTTTATTTTTACAAATATTCCTCGGTTTCCTCATCAAACTTCGTTGTGGGAAAACAATGAAATTATAAATAACGAAGACTTTTGTGAAATTTCCTCATTATGCAAATTTAGGATTTATTTTCAAATGTTGCTTTTATTTAAATACGAATGCTCGGTTATATATTTGAATGCGCTCTGTTCTATTTTTTAATATCATTTCGCAAGTTTCCTTTAAATGTCTTAGTAAGAGTAAGGCTTTAACAAAAAGTTCTTTAAAACGTTCCTTAGAGCTCGGAATAATTAAAAGGTTAATTAATATCAAAATAATCTCCGCGTTAAAGGTACCTAGTAATCAGAAAGTTAATTACTAAAATTATAACGAGAGGCAGTAATATATTTAACAATTTGACACACGAAATTATACCGAATAAACTATCTAATTCCGGGCAAAGGAGAGGAACGTAGCTTGAATGAGTTCTTTGTGTTCAAATGTAATTTAAATTGAGTTAGGAGGCTTTGCCACGCTTGGACAATGCAGCAGGATCCAATTAACATGAAAATGGAATAAAATAATGCGTTTCGCAAATAATACCCTTCAGTAAATAATTCTCAACTTGAAGTTCTCGCGCACATTTCCTCTTCGAGTTTATTCCAAAATTAAGTCTTTATTGTAAATGGTGTCGAATGGAGGAATTCTAGGTCAATGTAAAGTTAAACACGTCTAAATTTAATAAATATGGTAATACAGAAGCACAACTGAATATTATGCAGGATTTTACAGAAATCAAGAGCAGCTTAGGCGGTCCTTGGAAAATTGCCGGAATAAAATACGGAGACGTCTTAAGAAAACGCCTTTTCTAAAGTTTTCGGACCTTCCCCTATTAAATTTTGGGTTTCCAAGATTTCAGTCTACCGTAGATATAATCCGTTTTTAAAAAGTTAAAAGTTAGACGCGGAGTTTAATAATTAAATTTTTCCTTCCACACCCAACATATACACCTAGTAAAAGAGACTACCAATTTCTTAGATTTTTTTTTCTTTATAATGGAAGCAACTACTTCGGAAAAGTTACGAGTTTGAACATCATTAGTGCATGTTTCAGAGAACTTGAAGTAAACTTCGTTAACCTTGCTGGAAAACTGCCGCTTGCATAAATGGTGCAAGCAAATAAAAAGATATAAAAGTTACAAAAAAGGGTTAGTGAACATCAAAGTGACTCACCGGCCGGGCTTTCCTCGATCCAAAAAGAGTCATCCAGGGTGTAATCGGCTTCTGCAAAGGCAAGGGAAGTGCATTAGTAGAAAGCTAAATGCTTGGTGCATACACATATACTAAATAATGAAAACGCTATTTCAAACAAACTTTTAAGGTGCTTAATGCCGGCTCAAATATTAAACTTATTAATATACTGTGGATATTGAAGTAACATTAGGAAAAATTATGTACGTACATTTACCTTTTCTCTTAAATTACTTCGTCTGAACTTTACTTGGGAACGAATTCTAATAAATTATATACGTCAACACACCTAGTAATTGGTTTTCTTTTGTTAACTGTAGTTTTAATTGCAAATTTGTGATCAGAAAGCTTAATTATTGAAGCAGTGTTTTAAGCGGTATTTACAGACTGGAATACTGTTTCGCTACAACAGTAAGGCGCCAGAAACAACTATATTAAATAATTCTTTAATTAATTCAAGTCGTCAATTTTAATATAATGCCCAGAGGACAGTTAAATTAAAGTTTTATGCTTCATTGCTCGAATAAGGCAATAAAACTGTAGACTAAAAACAAAGCACTAAAGACTTACAAGAAGCTTGAAATTGTTATTTGAATGTGCATTTAAGTAACTAATTTCATTAGAAGAACAACTGAGGTGAAATGTGCAATAGCAGCTACTAAAAGGAAACTACTTTAGTGCTAATACAATGGGGAAATCCTGAAAATAGCAACACATTATTTATTCAACACAGAAAACGGTTTACCTGAGATAAAGTTGCAAAGTAGAAATAAATTTATGAATTATTTTCGCTTAAATTAACATAGAGGCATACTGAAAATTTAACCTCTTAATCTATGAGCTGTCATTCAAATCCAATCCGTTTCTGAAAAAGAAAAGAGCTGCAAGACGAAAATACACTTGAAGTATATTGGTTGAGAGTTTCAAACTAACTTCGTCGAAAAGATTTTAAGGGTACGATTTGAAATGATTTTTCAAATTAAATTCCAGAAAAACCTCTATAACATCTGTATTTCGATGAATTTTGATTATTTTACTTCCTTTCATTTTCATAAAATACTATGTCCTTACGTGGAATGGGAACCCCTGGCAACAAAATTAAGTGTCGGAGTATGGTTTAACCCCACACTTAAGTAAATGAACTGAGAAAAAGGACAAGATAATTTCGATCTAAAAACCTTTTTGAAGTGCAACTTCTCAATTTTGGTCTCTTGCCTCTTTTATTATTTATCTGTTACCTTTTGAACATTGTTTTTTGGTCTAATACGTACGCAAATAAAATCTTTAAGTTGCCTGCTTTTTATATCCAAGCAAATATAATGCATTAAATAAAAAGGTTTTTAGTTAATAAAATATTTCTATTTAATCTTTTATTAAATCTTGTGGAACAGATTTTAAGAGATAGAAAATTTAAAATGAAAGCTAGAAGTAAAAAGAGATCGAAAGGTAGTAAGGGCCTGAAATAAACTGAAAGAAGGTGATGAAAAAGTAGAAAAAGCAAACAGATACATATAAATATAGACAAATAAATAAACAACAAAAAAATCAAATGTCCCATAAACAGACCAATGGATAGATAAATTAATCAACCAACAAACAGATAAGCAGAGGCAAATAGAGAGTGAACAGATGGATAAACAGGCAGATACACACAGAAACAGGCAGATAGACAAACGAACGAACAACAACGAACGGACTGACAAATAAACAGACAGATATAGAGAAACAGATAGACAGATCCTGATACAGACAGATAGATAGATAGACGGGCAGGTGAATAAAATACATTATATTGGTAGTATACAATATACATAACAAACTTGTTAGCTCCATTACATCATATTTTCAAACAGAGTGCTTTCACTTAATACATTTTGAAATTTAAAGCTTTTAAATATCTTTTTGTGGTTAAGAGATTACACATCTATTTGTATTAATTAATTGTGAAGATGAATTTAGAAATATTGGTGAATCTTTCTTAAATAAGTACTAAGCTTTTTATTCAAAACTGTTCTGTATTTTCCTTTAAGTTTGATTGTTCATTTTAGATTACCGATTTTTACATTATTCTCGAAGATTAAGTAAAATCGACAGTTGAAACATCACACTTGAGCTTGTTAATTTATTTGGTTTTCTCGTTTCCTCCCTTCACATTTTTTAGCACACGAAGCCTAACGTATTAATCTTATCTACAATTTTTTCAGTAATTAATGAAGGCGCTCGAAAACTTGATGGATCACCTATCTTTTTAAATCCATTTATTACGTGAACACCAAATACTGAACGACGATACATAACAATAAAATCCTTTCAAGCACCCTTTCTCTGTTTTTTAGACGGTTTTTATGCCTGAAGACGAATTTGTGAATTTCTAAAAAGAGGAATTTTGTGATAATACAACGGCAAAAATAATTTCCTTTGAATTATATTCTTAATTAACCAGCTTAGTATATTATGTATTTCTTCTGTTTATAATTCCAAAATTTCTTTATTTATTTTGTTATTCAATTATAAGGATGGTGCTTTCACTTAATCATACTTAAATCTGTCAATATAAATAATGTTGGTTTGTGACTTTATGAGCTATTAAATTGTAATCAAAACTTGGAAAATAGTTTGAAATAAAATAGAATATGCGATTCATGAGGTATCAGGTAAGTGTTAAAAAAATGAGAAATATGGATAAAGAGGTAATTAAGATGCTGGAAGAATTTTTTCCTAAGATACCCATTTTCTTTGGCCTTCGCTTTGTGAAACTTAAACTTTCCCACTTGCACTTTCATGTTTTGATGGAGTCTCAATGACATAATGGTAATCTAGTCACGTATGCAACGTTCTATCAGCGATGCTCCCCAGATAAAGACATTGCCCTGATCCCCATTATCCCGCTTTGGGGAAATTGGGCTCGGTTTTTACAACCTCAGTTCATCGCCGTTGCGTCCATCTATCCACGGGATTGGAAAACGCATTTCTACCGATTCATTCACCCATACGATTATTTGGAACCGTCGAAAAGATTGGATGTGTGCCGAACACGGTGCTTAATAACAATGAAAGGTGAGTGTATCGAAAAGTTCTCATCTCTTTCAATAGCTGCAATTGGCCTGGAAAAGCAAAGCTGTAAGATTTTGAGACAAAGCCGACCTTCGTTTACTTTTGTACTTTTTTCACTATTGCATTAGAGTTAAAGGACGCTAAACGAAAATAGAAACCATTTTAACTGGAAACGATTGAAACTTCAAACTAAGGAGCTTTTAGATTCAATTATCAGATTTTGTTTGTTTTTACCTTAACAATCATTGCTTTCTTAGATCTATTTTACAATACTTTAGTAAAAATGGAAATAAAGACAAAGAGTACAAGGTTTAATTATTAATAAAATAATTGCTTCTGAAACCGACAAGAAATAATAATATTAAGGTTTTCACTGTTTTCAGCGGCTGTTTTTACAACATTTAACCATTGTAAAAATAATATTCGATTTGAAGCCAACTTTTTCCCATCCTACATTTTTATATTTCGCATTCACGTTTGTCAGTTCGTTTAGATAAAAACTACAATATTGCTTTCACCGATGAATAAATAAATACTGAAATACAGAATCTGAGGCTGCACTGCGAAAATTAAATATTCAAGTGATTTAAAGTGCTTTAAACTTGATGCAGCTTGTTAATTTTAGGTATGGATTGCAGCAGTAATAAAAAGGTTCATAGAAGTAAAATGCCAATTCTGTTTATAAAAAGATTCAATGCAACTCCAAGAGGCATCTCTGTACTCAGATGAATACTTAATAAGCTTTAATTTTAAATAAAAGTCTTCCATTTAAACTGAATTATTCTTATGACCCAAGAAATTCTCAAATATTGCAATTTAAATTTTAGAAATCTCTATCAAATATAGGATATATGACGTGCTTTGGCTCTAAGTTAAATCGTAAAGAGACTTTATGAAGTTACGTATTATAAGTAGATATTTCAATGAAAAACATTTTATTGTTAATAACATGTATCAATGAAGCTATCGTGCAGGTTTTTAATGCTGTACTGTAAAGTAAAATGTGGTACATTAGTTATACGCGTAATGATTGCTTATGTTTTATGCATAAAGTAAAAGCTTTTTATTTTGATTCAAATGATACGAGTAAAAAGTGTAAATGCTGAAAATGGTGGATTAATGGATACATTGATGTGCTATTACGCAATAGTAATATTTGTAAACAAAACGATTCCAATAATAAACATTTTTATATGATTTTCTAGTTGTAGATGTTTGTTACCATTTACTTTAATACAGCCTCACGTACTTTCAGTAAAATGCCAACAGCTTTAGGATTATCTGTATATAACTCTGTCGAACAAAATTTGTTATTTTTGTCTCCGCTTTAAGGAAACGGGTGTTTGAAATAAAAGTATATGATTACAACCCCCGAGCATTGTTTCTAATTCATTGCACAAATTACCTCCCCAAAATAATTCAGGTGTGATATTAGGGGATGTGCAGATTCAAAGCTTTAAATCTTAGACGTATATTTCGAATTATATATGTAATTCTTTAGAAATATAATTCTCAAACACAAGCACAAATATTAAAAATTTGCGGTCCATTAAAAACGCTTATCATATCCCTGGTTAAATATTTATACATTTAAAACACGTATAATCAATTAATGTTATATTTATTATAATTTTCCTGATTTGATGAAGCTGGGGATAATTAAACCTGTATAAACATGTGGCTTTGATTTTCCTGACCAACATCCTTAAAGGGTGTGGTACGTAGAGAAGAAGAATTCTAACTGAATGAGTAATTATAGGCCTATACGTATTTAAACTTATTGTTCAAAGACCCTTTCTTCGACAACAGTTTTGTTGCATTCCTTGACTTTAACCAAGTGCTTTGACTACTTATACTGGATGATCAACATAAGTCGCGCCCCTTAACATTTAGAATAGGCAACCCAACTGACTTTTCAAAAATAACTTTGATCTATGAATTAATGTATACAATTAGAGGTGGTTTACTTCGGAATGAAAATATATAATTAAATGTCATGTTAAGGTTATATTCTAAACTAAACTTTCACAATCAATCGCCTTAATGAAAAATTACTGTTACGACTAGAAATTTCTAAACGTCATTTTTAATGAATAAGTAAACAATAACTATTTGTGAACATATTTACCCCGCTAGATCAAAGTTTCAAACGTTTTTTTTTTTTTTTTTTAATTAGCAGCCTAAACACCGTAAGGTAAAAGGGGTTACAGATACAGAAGTAGGCATTTCTAATAGCTTTGGAAACATGTATGTTTGGTTGCATTTGAAGTTTTCAAGGAGCGTGTCTTAATGTCACATGATTTTGTGAAATTGCAGAATTAAAAAATGAGTACACCAACAAATATTTACAGGAATTAACAGACGCTAAAGAATCAAATTATTCCCTCTGGAAAGTCACGTAAAAACTAAAAAGGCCAGTGATGCACAGTCCACCAATCAGAACCTCAATTGAAAGTTGGGTTAAGTCAAATCACCAGAAAGCCGAGGAGTTTGTTCGCCATCTATAACAAACTTTTCAGCTAAATGGAAGCCAAATCATACAAGAATTGATACCGCATGAAAGTAAAGACGTAAATATTGATTTAGTAACGCCCAAAGAAATTAGAAACAACATTAACCCAATGAAAGTTTCAGGTTATGACCTTATAACTGGAGAGATCCTTAAGGAACTACCCAGAAAAGCTTTGGTTTAATTTACTTACCTAATAAATTTCACAACATGTATCGGATGTCGGGAAAATGGTTGAGGTAATTATAATTGCTAAACAGGGTAAACCTCCGAATGAAACCTCATCGTACAGACATATTTCTCTATTGCCAATTGTATCTAAACTATTTTAGAAACTATTGAAGCTACTAAAACCTATCAGTTTCGAGAAAAAACTAATCCTTACTCATCAGTTTGGGTTTAGGAGTAAGTATTCGACAATTGATCAAGTACGTCGAATAACAGACATGATGGATATATGTACAATGTGATTTTTTAAAAACTCAATTGCAGCAGGCCGAATTCTGTCTTAATAACCTTAGAACTGTCTGTATTAAGTCAGAATACAGCCTGCTGTAATTGAGTTTTAAAACAATCACATTGTACATATGTTCAGCCATATTTTTAGATGGTAGAATGCTGGTGCTTGAAACCGAATTGGTGATGTGGTAGTAACTCTTCTAAAAATGTATCGGCGTGTATTCTTTTGAGAATTAATTTTTCTAACAATTTTGAAATCACTGATAGTAAACTGATGGATCTATAAGAAGTCACCTCATTTGGTGGCTTTCCTGGTTTTAATATCATAAAAATTTGCGCAAATTTGATGCCATCGCTTAGTTGGCGTAATAAATAAAGCAATGAAAGACAAAAAATACTGCTGTGCAGTCTTTTTAGATGCTCAACAAGCCTTCGATAAAGTCTGGTATCAAGGCCTATTATACAAAGTTAAAAAATCCTTTCCTCACCAATATTTCCTTCTTCTTAAGTCCTATCTTGCAGATCGTTACTTTCAAGTAAAGTCCGGTGGGGAAGTATCAGATATTATGCCAATAAACTCCGGTGTTCCGCAAGGTAGCGATCTTGGCCCTCTGCTCTATCTGATTTATACTGCAGACCTACCCATATCTGAAAACACTATAGTAGGAACCTTTGCGGATGATACGGCTATTCTCTCCTGCCATGAAGACCCACAAACAGCAAGCTATTACGTACAAGACCACATAAGCTCTGTCAGTAATTGGTTGACTAACTGGCGTATAAAGGTCAATGAATCAAAATCCGTTCAAGTAACGTTTACCCTGAGAAGACAGCAATGTCCACCTATATCAATTAATTGCATTGAAATACAACAGTCCAAGGAAACGAGATATCTAGGTATGCACATGGATAATAAACTCACGTGGAAAACACATATTAGCAAAAAAAGAAAAGAAATGGACCTAAAAGTCCAAAAAGTTTACTGGCTTATAGGCAGAAACTCCCGCCTTTCATGTGAAAATAAGATTCTACTGTATAAGACAATCATCAAACCTATATGGACGTATGGTATCGAACTGTGGGGGTGCTCTAGTTCCTCAAATGTAGACGTGCTACAGAGGTTTCAGTCCAAAACGCTGCGTGCCATAGTCGATGCCCCGTGGTACGTATCTAACCGTACACTACATGAAGATCTAGGGATACCATACGTCAACGAAGTAATACATCACTACATGACCAACCATATGCGTAAACTTCAAGCTCATCCCAATCCAATTATTCGGCCTCTATTAGACAACACCTATCGAAGACGCTTGCGTAGGAAATGTTATTCTTAGCATGCCATGTACATAGACAACAAATTAGCTTATGGAATGTGTATACAGGGTGCCCGTTTTTCGACCTCAAGCATGGGGATCTCTGTTATTATAACAGATACGAGATCGGTTAAATTAGGGCAAAGTTGCGCATTTTTATGGTGATCAATTATCTGAAAGAAAATTTGATCTGTCATTTTTAGTTTTTGAATTATTGGAGAAAAATGGAACATTGTGATTTTTGTTTTAATTTTTTTAAACGAAAACCAATAAAACTAGAAATTTTTAACTAAGACATTGTGAAGGCACTTTTTTACAAGGAATCTGAATCTGGCATCGTGCTTTCCAAGGCATCCTAGATGCAAGAGTTACAACACTTAATTTCTTTTTTCTTATGGGCGCCATATTTGATTTTTGCATTTTCGAATAGAGCTCTTTTTTCTGATTACGACTATGTATCACATGATATGGTCAAGCTTTACATTTTGATTAGAATTTAAGAAAAATGTTTTTGCGAAGAATGCTTTGTTAACAACAACATCTACTTTTGTCTAACAAACAAATTTTTGACAATTCAATTAAATTTAGAGTTGCACGTTCACATTTCTTCCCAATTTACCTACAAAATTAAGTTTCAAATTAAGAACAGAATAAGGCAGAATTTTTGTATTTAAATTGGAACAAAATTAAAAATAATGCAACCGAATAGTGAAATTTAATTGAATTGTCAAAAATTTGTTTGTTAGACAAAAGTAGATGTTGTTGTTTCCAAAGCATTCTTCGCAAAAACATTTTTCTTAAATTCTAATCAAAATGTAAAGCTTGACCATATCATGTGATACATAGTCGTAATCAGAAAAAAGAGCTCTATTCGAAAATGCAAAAATCAAATATGGCGCCCATAAGAAAAAAGAAATTAAGTGTTGTAACTCTTGCATCTAGGATGCCTTGGAAAGCACGATGCCAGATTCAGATTCCTTGTAAAAAAGTGCCTTCACAATGTCTTAGTTAAAAATTTCTAGTTTTATTGGTTTTCGTTTAAAAAAATTAAAACAAAAATCACAATTTTCCATTTTTCTCCAATAATTCAAAAACTAAAAATGACAGATCAAATTTTCTTTCAAATAATTGATCACCATAAAAATGCGCAACTTTGCCCTGACTTAACCGATCTCGCATCTGTTATAATAACCGAGATCCCCATGCTTGAGGTCGAAAAACGGGCACCCTGTATATGTATATGTAAATTATTCCGATTGATAATAAATAAGAAACTAAAAAAAAAAAAAAAAATTTTTTAGATGTAACCCAGGCATTCGACCTGGCCCGGCAGGAGAGACTAATATACAGGGTGTCCGCAAAAAGGAGGTCAATCCGTTAACCACATATTCCTTGAGCAAAAATAATATGACTTTTATAATGCCATTTTTGATTTTAGATCCACACGTGCGATGTACAGGGCGTCAAAGTTTGAAATTTAAAACTGATTATTTTTAATAAATGAAGTAATTAATAAGCTATCAACTTCAAATTTGGTACAGAGCTTCAACATAAATAGTCACATCTTTTGAGAAAAGCAAAACGAAAACAACGGTCAAATAATCAAAATACGGGGGGGTGCAGTACCCACTGACCTCCCCTGTTTTTTAGTACCTACGCCAGTGACTTCCAAGCTATTTTTTTTGAGATAATCATGCATTTTGGATTATTTTTTGTCTCTTATCAAATTTTGATAAAATCGTTCGTTTTCGAGAGAACTTGAAAAGTACTGGTCCTTGATACGCGGTTTACGGCAATCTCATACGTATCTAATACTAGAATAAAAAAATTAAAAAAAAAATGGCAGTATAAAAGTCATATTATTTTTTCTCAAGGCACATATTGAAATTTGAAATTGATAGCTTATTAAATACTTCATTTATTAAAAATAATCAGTTTTAAATTTCAAACTTTGACGCCCTGTACATCGCACGTGTGGATCTAAAATCAAAAATGGCATTATAAAAGTCATATTATTTTTGCTCAAGGAACATGTGGTTAACGGATTGACCTCCTTTTTGCGGACACCCTGTATGTACAATGTACAAGCTCGGAAAAATGTTGCCAAAACAATATGCAGAGATATTTATATCTTATATTTCTGGAAACAAAAGGAAGCGTACTCTACAATAAAAAAAAAACATAAAAGTAGGTATACTCCAAGCTGGCGTACTAGAACCGGTGCTGTACCTGCTGCATACTTGCGATATAACACACATTCAAAGTGCCTCAATTGCGACTTATGCTGATGACACCTATCCTAGCAACGGGAAATGATAGTGAAGAAGCTACAACGAAATTTCAACAGGCATGTAATTACGTAATTGAATGGACTAAGAGGTGGAGAACAAGAATACACGAGAATAAATTATCGCATATTAGTTTATTTTGCAAAGAAAGGGAACTGTTTTCCAGTAACACTTATCTTTATCTGAGTATCCAAGAGATACCGATGGGAACATCTTAGCTTAAGTAACTAGTTTTAGAAATTTAAAAATAAAGTTGTAGGTTAGGTGTTAGTAACTACGAATAGCGTTCAAATATGAGTGAGAATGAGTTTAGAACATCTTTATTATCAATGGAACAAAAACATGGTATATACCATTTTTCAACGTAGTCCCCGTCGACTGCAATACACTTGCGCCAACGTTCTGGAAGCTTACGTATACCATTTTTGAAGAAGCGGTTTGGTTACGTGCGTATCCAGTTTTGCACGGTTGTAATGAGTTCATCATTATCCCTAAATTTATGGACACTTAAAAACTCTTTCAATGGTGCAAAAAAATGAAAATCTGATGGAGACAAATCCGACGATCAGCCCGAATAAGCTGATCAATCGACCCAACATTGTCAGGAGTTACGGATGTTTTCGGTCGTCTCAGATGGGGTATGTTTCCTACGCGATTTCGACCTTCTCGAAACTTTTTCGCCCAACCAAACACCCTTGCCTTGGACATACATTTATACTCAAACTGCGTTTGAAGTCTTGTAAACATTTTAGACCGATAAAACATTTTCTTTCGCCAGAAATTTAACAATTATGCGTTGTGCAACACAACAGGGTACTTCTTTCTCTGACATGCTAATTATTATTGGCAGGTGTAACGGAGAAGAATTTGATTGTTGCTAATCGCAAGTCGGAACATATCAGAACATGATACAGAGTGCTTTTTCTATCCATTGTTTTCCATACTCAAGGCAACTAGATTCTCACTCATATTTGAACGCTCCTCGTAGTAACAATAGTTTCTGTAAAATTAAAGGCATTGTCAACTTATGCAACATATTTAGTAAATATCAAAAAACGTTAGTTAAAATACTCGTAAAAGAACCCTATTATGACCTATTATGACATACGCTAACGAAACAAAAGCGGAAACACAAATCACTAAACGCAAATTAAGGACAACAGAAATGAAAATTTTAAGAAAAATAACAGGAGTGTCTTTGAGAGACAGACATAGAAGTGCCGAAATACGAGAATGGTGTGGGGTCCAAGACATAGTCAAATGGACCAAAAAACGTAAAAAAGAGTGGGAAGATCATGTTGAAAGGATGGACGATAATAGAATGGCCAAATTATGTAAAAATGGTATACCATCAGGAAAAAGACCCCCCGGAAGACCACCTAAAAGATGGAAACAGAGTTGGTTTTCGTCGTCAGCGGAATAGAGAGGCAAGACAAACAGGACATAGTCCTAGTCGAAAGGAAGAAGAAGAAGAAGAAGTAAAAGAACCCGTGACGTCACTGGTGTCAACAACATAACCTAAATTTAGCTTACCGGCGACCGACGTAGGTGACGTCATAGCTAAAACTTTTAGCTTCCATAACACGGTAACGAATTAAAATTCGGCCGTAAAATTTTGCAAAGGTGCAATACTCAGTTTACTCAATCAAATTACAAAATAATAAAAATCGACTTTTCATAAGTTGACAATGCCTTTAAAAAAGAAACATGATTTTGTATTCGGAAAACACATTTTGTTGCTTAAAGAGGAAACAGTAAACGAATTGACCAACATTTAAACTAGAATGTTCACATAACTGACCTGTCCAAAACTAAGTAAAATTTACTATAATGTTGGTTCTGAAATTATGAAAATTTTGTAGATTAAATGTTTCATAAGAAAGCATAGGTATAGAAATTTTTGATGGGAATAAATATTCCCATGTTCTAAACCTAAACACTAGTTTTTTATGAATATAATCAATATTATGAATAGGATTTACGATATGTTTCTGAAGTCCTTTAAAAATATTATTAATTTTAAGGAGTTCCATCATGAAGTAATAGTTATTTATGTATCAAGTGTGTAAAATTAAGTTTCGTGATGAGACGAAGTCGAATCACGAAAAAATCCGAACGAATGCCATAAAACTTATTTACACACGTGTTGCATACATTATTTTTTGCACAGACGCAGTATAAATTCAAATAGTAGGTTATACCCAAATTTAAAAATTTTGTATCCGAGAATTTATTAATTTCGTTTTCCATATTGTAATAATTCATTTCATCTTTGTCGGAATTATTAATTTCGTTTTCCATATTGTAGTAATTCATTTCAATAAACTGAAAACAGTTTTTATACTTATTTTATTAATTCGTACAACATTCGTACGTAGGTATTTAATGTGACAAGTAAAGAATAAAAGAGAAAACATTTGCCAGTACGTGACATCGGATTGGCCGCGACTGAAGATGCACATCATGAAAGTTCATTGTGCGTTCGATACAATCTTTACGTGTTAGTTACGGCAGTCGTTTTGTAAACATCGACTTTTGCAACTGTTTAGAATTTGTAAAACGTCAACTTTAGAGGCGACTGTGCAAAAAAACATTTTTGATATGGAAGGTTCTACATTCTCTTGCGAAATTCACAAGTCTGATTGATGTAAGTAACATGTATAATTATAATTTGTTTTTATCTCAACATTTACTTATTGTATTTCATTAGTTTAAATAAACAGCACACATATGTTCGTACATATCGCCATTATTATAAATGGATAATTATTTAACATTCAACATTTTTTCAGTTAACTAAATACCTATATGCCAAAGTCTTTTTGGTGTAAAATAAAGCAAGTTTTAAGGTCCAAAATAAACAAAAATTACTTCGTAATCTTCTTCTTCTCCGTCTTGTTTTGTACTTGTTTTATTGCATTACTAGGATTTCTATTCTTGTTCTTTCCATCTCTTTCTTGGCCTTCCTATATTTCGTCTTCTTTTTGCTCTGTATCGACAGTATATCTTAGGTAGCCTCATATTTTCCATTTTTGCTAGATGTTCTCTACATTATTGTTTATTCTCTTTTATTTTATCACTGAATATGTCCTTCTCTTATATCTTGGTTTCGTTTCATATCTCTTCTATTATATCCTGATCTATAAAAACCTGATTTCTGATGTTACAATTCTACGTTCATAGTTTTTAGTAGTGATCGAGCATTCACTACCATAGGTACCTAACACTTGGGACTACTGCAACTTTGTAAAATTTTATCATTGTTTCCGGCCGTACTTTATTTTTGAGTGTCCTCCTTATTGTGCCGTTATAATAATTGTATTTTACAGTTTTTTGATATATATCTGTTTCTCATTTTAAATAAAAGGAAAATCTAAAACCTAAGATTTTAAAATACCCAATAAACTGGCAAAGAAAATAAAATGAATCTGAATATTTACATATTCAAAAGCGGAATTATTTGTGTACATGCTAGGAACAACACCTACATTTAGGTAATGAAACCACAGGTTATTTATTTTATTGCCGAGCCCGTATTTCCTAAACTCAGTAAACACGTACTTTCTAACATAACTTCCTTGCTGTTACTCCTATATCATGAATATCGAACACGTAACCACTTTTCATGTATACAAGTAATAAAACCAGCGCAATACGTCCTGGAATTATAATTTAACACGGATAAACTTTTAAGTTTATGTTGTGGTGTGTGGTGTGCATAGTTTCACTTTTGCCAGTTAAAATTTTGTTAAAATACGACCGAAACATTGCTATTTACATCTGAAATTAGTTTTTACTTCCTGTTTCATATTTCAAATTTGAAATATTAAATAAATAATTATTTTCAAAATGCTATTATTCGCGCCAAACTTGATTTTTCTATATTTTAAGGTTTCGAAGTGAAAATAAACTAAACAAAACGTGTTTTTCAATTCCCCTTTCCACGGAACAGTTGAAATAATGCAAGGAACAAAACGAAGTAGCAAAGTAATAACGTAATTTCAGAAGTGATTTATTACTTTGAAACAGTATTAGCACATCTCGTGACATCGTAAAAGTTGCACATACAAACAACTCAATAAATCAATTTCCCGCCTGTAAAACCTTTACCAGCGACATATTTTATACTGAAAGTATTACGTTCATTCCTAGCATTAAAAACTTGCCTCTAAAACGATTTACTATTTTTTCTTCTACTTTCCTTCGGCGAAAAACTGATGGGACAAGATTAATGGTCTTCCCCAGTGGACACTTTTAAAATTTAAAGAGACACACTTTGACATATTTTACAGAATATTACTGATCGATATGCAGGGTTTCATAAACGTATTTTGCTTTTCTTAATTGTCATGCAAAATTTCAGTTCTTTTTCTAAAATACATAATTTGCCAAAGAACAGAAGTTTTATTAGCTTTTAGTAAATTTAATTAGATGCAACTAATCAAAATGTACGAAAACTTCCACGTCAGAGCCTTAAGAAATGAAAATACAAACCCAGACGAATTGTTAAAGCAAAAGATGAAAAATTCAGCATTCACGTCACGTTAGAAGAAAATCAAAAAACAAAAAGGTGAATTTGTCCAACCTGTTTTAGGCCAGCAAAGATTAAAATAATAGCGAGCCATTAAAATAAATAACTCAGCAATTTAAAAAGGCTTTCCTAACTAGGTTTACAACAGTTAGGTTTAGTAATATTGTTTTAATTTACTCCAACTGCTTGGCGTAATTCTGACTGAATGTTAGAAGTGATCAATTGAACTATATTTGCATAAAGTTTAGATTGAAACCGTGTTTCTCGATCTGTGGTTATTTCTAATGGAAGCCTACAGTTAGTAATTCGGCTTAGGATTTAATACTCGTATTACAGCGTTTCTATGAAATTTAAACCCTGTTAATTGTTTTCAATATTCTAGTTTAATTTAATTTTAATTATAAAATTAAATTAATTAAATCAAAGGAACTATTGGGAAAACTAGAAATTTAATTTGCTGCAGCAAACAGCTTTATTTAGAGAATTTTACAGACTAAAAGAAGCAGGTTCCTCTTCAGAAAACTTACAAACTTGGGGGGTATTATAGAGGTTTTACCTTTGTAGAGATCGAAAACTTTACACCATTGATTCTTGCCGATAGTGGCTTTATAATAGAATGAAATCGGATTAAAAGTTTCAAACAGCGTGTTCAATAAAATTTAAACAGAACTTCTAATGCATTCACAAAAGATTACTGCAGGTGACTTCATCAGTTCAGGTTTTGCCGACATTTTATACTTTTGAAATATGGTTCTTGAATCGTTTTGTAACAGGATTGCGAGTTACCTTTTATTAATTAAGGATCGTTAAAAAGATAGAAAACAATGTTAAAATGTTTCCTCGAGGGCTCTTTAAATTATTTTTTAATAATTGTAATGGTTGTTTTACAAATGTGTAAATTGTCAAAACCTTCCTTTTCAATGCGTTTGTTCATGAAATGTAATTGTCTTGTTACTTAATTTAAACAAACAAAATTTGTTATATTTTATTAATACAAAACAGAAAAACCAATCCTTTGTTTTGAAATATTTTATCCTGCATTGAAGTTTGCTTTAGTATTTATTATTTGTGGTTTAAATCTCCTGATGTTCAATACAGCCAACAGCAACTGCACGTATGCGTTAAAAATTCTAGGTAAAGAAAACTTCAATGCAACAACCAACAATACAAGGAACGAGATAAAATAATAAATAAATGGATTGCTTCTGACCTTTGATTATCAGAAATTTTTGTTCTTTTGTTGATGACGGTAAAAGGCACAAAAGTACGATTCCTTTGTGGAAGAAGAATGTACGGTAGTTGCTCGTAATCAGTATCTTTGTACCAAAGTACAATATTTTATTCTTGAAAGAACGCAAAAAAGTCAGTGCCGTTTCATAGCTTTAATTAGAAGGCAATAGTAAAGGCACGTGAAACTGCACTGTGGACTTCAGTCACTAATGATAAAACAATGCGCCAAATTGGTTAAGGAATGTCGAGAATTTCAATATATTTCGCGATCAATATGAAGTACTACTACAGCGTGCTGAACTACGGTAATGTACGTCTATTTATATTCTATTTGCCGTTCATAATTTACTGCATTTTAATTAAACGGCCTTCCAACGCAAACTCAAATATTTTAATTAAACTGATATTTATTTTATTAATTAAACCAAAGCAGAATATTAGCATACATTAATAAAACATACAAATTTAAATATTTAATTGTTCCGATTTCACACAGGGATTTCTTTATTAAAATAAAATACTCTCATAAAAGCAACATTCATTTTCGAAAAATAGAAAAGTACCTCATTCAAAAGATCAAAAATGTCAGGTTATGCCAGTTAAAGTAATAATAGTATTTAAGAATTGTAAATGGTTATGGAAACAAATCTTTGAAAACAATTAACTGTTATCAACCAAACAATTCCTGAAAATTAACGAGTGCATTTCAGCTGCTCTACTGTGATGTAAAACAACCCTTAAATCTAGAGTTTCAAATCCCCTTCCGAACGTTATATAAAAATCGTAGCCTGCTCTTTTAATAAGGGATTTTCAGTCGAACCATGACAAATATTTGTTGTGGCTTCCTTGATCTTTGTGGCGGTTTTAGCAAGCAGCAAATTCTTTTCTTAAAAATTTCAGTGACGACTTATCCGCATGCACTACTTCGGGTTTTTGAAGGATTTGCATGTATTTTTGGTGCAGTGCTTTTAAAATCTGCATTTGCTGTAAGTATGAGTTCGACAAGTCAAAAGATTGTGAGTGCAGCTAGAATCGTTTGAACATGTTTACGGGATACACTTATTTATTTTAGATTTCGTGGTTGCATTATCCCGCCAGTCCGTATAGGACATTTCCATATTGATTTTATAGCGGATTTAAAAATTTTATCCCAACTACTCCTCAAGCTTGGGATGGGCAGGAAAATTTATGCTTTCTTTAGAATTCGTTAAATTATTCATGTACTGACGCAGTCCGTGGCCGATACAATTATGTAGAATAGAACGTTTAAGATTCAATATTTTTTAGAATATTTTGTAGTCGTTACGGTATTAAATCTTCTTTTTGTTGTCATTTTTACCAGCTGACAATAAAATACTAAGGTGTGGAACGTTTTTAAATCGAGACTCTTAAGCATCGAGTGGATTTTATACATAAAAATATCGTTAGTTGAATTTGCACCTTTCTAAAAATAAAACACACTGAGTTATATTTTCTCAAAAATCACGGAATAGTTTACTTGAAAATTCGGCGAAAACGAAGGCAATTTGGTCTATTCACCGTCAAAGCATGCCATGGAAACTGAATGGCATGACAAAATTCAACAGAACAGCATTTCAAGTACATTATAATAGAAATTGTTATTCAGAAACATCACAAAGTGAAGATACAACGGAATTCCTAATTAACATAGTATATGCGTTCTTTGCAAACATCGAATAAGCCAACTCTTGGCGTCTATTATTCGGTCTTCATAGGTAAATTGGTTTGATAACCGAAAACGAATTTATAATGTTTGCTCTGGAAACGTAAGTTAAATGTGTTTTATATAACGAAAGGGTTTTATTTTTAGTTCATGCTTAGAATAAAAATTCAAGAAATGTATAATACTTAACAAAACCCTAGCAAAAACTGGATGAATAAAGCAATTCTGCATGAAATGTGAGATTTATTTTGCATGGTAGGGAATAATAATGATGAGTTTTTTCGGCTATCGCTTGCTGCATTTAAAATCCACGAACCCGCTTGTATTTATTTGTTCCTTATGCTATATGCTCTCTACCCTCGAACAATAAATTTATACTCTTTATCTTGATCTGATCCAGATGTATAAAACTTATTTGAATACACCGGGGAATGTTGGTAGTAAGGAATATTTATTCGTTATCTACATAATGGGAATACAAACGTTGATGTTTTATACAAAATATAGTAATTAATTATAGTTATACGGGACAATATCTATTTCGTTTTAGAATTATTTAATACAAATTGGTATAGCACCTTTTGTAACAATTTTTTGTGAATTGTTATTTAATTCATTTATTTTCAACTACTATTAGTTATAATTATTTAGCTCTATGTTTCCTTTATGTTAAAGAGTAATTTCCCTCATATTACTATGTTAGTCTTGATCACCGCGATATTTTGCTTATTTTTGCATATTATCTTGATGTTTCTGTCATTTGAAAACATTTTCATAGTTAAACCGATCCTGGGTTTACCTATTATCCTTAATTCAACCAGTATCCTTTTAATCCTTCTTCTGTGATTGTTTTGTAGATGTTTTTCTATATCCCAATCCTAATTTTTCATTTCAATTTCTACTTTTCCTTAGTGTTGAATTACTGTAGTTTTTGATTAGTTGTGATTGTCAATTTTGATTGGATTAAAAAACTAGTTGTGTTTGTGGAGATTAGTTAATCTAGCGGCGCGCTGTTTATATCTTTTGTGCGATAGATTGATTAATAATGTTTGTTAATATTAATTGGATAATTTCAGTAATTTAAATGCTACCAATTTTTTTATTCGTTATCTTACTTATTTTCCTTTTGTTATTCCTTTATGTATTGGGGGGGAGAATTAATTACTACAATTAGTAGTTGGGTTTATTTCTGGTTGGACTTATTACAAGTTTGTTTAAATATATTTCTTTAAAAACCAAAAGTTCTTCGAATGCGTGCCTTTCGATTATTTTATCCTTGCTGCACTTTAACTTATGTGAGCTTGGAAATTTTCCGTTTCGCTGCGCGGAGATTGATTATTGGGGACTGTTTAATTTGACTCCGGAGAGTCAAGAAGTATTTTTCACATCGCTAATTTTGTGATGATTCTTTGAAGTAAATTCCTAATTTGGAAATCTTTATATGGGAAATGGTGGAAGACTGAGTCCTAATTCTTTCCAGAAATGTTAAGACAGGGATTTTGGTTCTTAAGCCCCCATTTTTTCCGATTTCAAAAAAGGCAATTATTGGTGAGCAATTTTTTCTTTTCTTATTTTATCTGCTTAGTCGTAACTAATTTTGGTACTGCGGTTGCAGCCTTTTTATTCTAGCCCATTGTTCCATGCATTTTAACTAACTTTTGGTTAGCTGTTTTTTTTTTCATTTTGAATGCTTGAAGATAAAAATGGCGTTTCAACTCCATTTTGTGCAGTAAGCATCTGGTAACTTTCCTGTGGAATTTTCCATGGTACCATTTTGTTTGACGATCTGTTCTCCAAGTCATTTTATCAGAGAAGTCATTTTACCAGAGAAGTCGTTTTATCAAAGAAGTTAAGAATTTAGAAGATTTTATAAATACTGGATATCGGATTTGTAATTTAGTAAGTGTTATTTGTTAGTATTAATTCTTTTGTATATATGGTTTTTCAATTTATTTATGATTCTTTATTTCCCGAAAGTGACTAAGATCCATTTAGTGTAGTTAATTTATTATTTTATTTTTTATTTTAGTAAAGTTAACACCGATCTTTATTACTCAAGGTATTCTGTTTGTGCTATTTTTGATCAAACAACTTGTGTTAATTTTTATTCCTGGTAATTTTTATATTCAAGAATTTCTTTATGTAATTTTGTTTATATTAATAGATACGTTTATTGTTCCCATTGTGTTTCATTATTTTATTAGAACTTTGTGCCCTAGCTGGACTAGTAGGCCACCCGGCATTGATTGTAACGATAATTTTTCTATTATTTATTCTATAGTTAAATTGTCGCTACACTTTTACTTTTTACAGTAGGCTATAAACAAAACAAATTTATGTATATGAGAAAAAGGTCTTATTTACATTAAACAAATTGTTTCCTTAGCATGACCTGCTGTTGTTGGAAAGATCGAGAACGCATTAGCTTTTGAATTAATTATCAATAAGAACTACAAATTGATTTCTTAATAATTAATTCTTGGAAAGCGATAATTTCTCTTCATTTCATGCATATTTAAGTACCTCCTACACCTAAGGTTTCAAAATAAAGCATTTCTCAAGTAACTGAACTAACAAGAATGTCAGTTAAAAAACAAACAGCTTCAGAAGTACAATAAAATAAACCAAAAATATTAATTTTCAACTCCGTGTTTTGATACTCGTATGTTTAGAAATATTTTCCTGCCATGCCTCATTAACGCCATTAACTCCATGTCCCGTGGCAACTTCCACCGAATTATTTTCTTCAAGTTCTTTTACATTCATTGAAGCGTTTAATATTGTTTTCACACTGTCCAAAGCTGTTCAATGGAGTAAGTTAGGGACAAATTTTGGTCATAGTGCGATGTTGGCCAAAACAAAATATTCTGTCTTTAATGATGTTTATTGATAAAAGGAATTAGTCTTTTCTTGATGCATTCGTATAAGTAAATTTTAGCGTTGATAGCTTTGTGTTATTCAGAAACGTTTCCAAGTTGGTCCAAGGGTTGCCATATAATGTATTTCTTGTAGAACTCACTTGTCTTTAACTTTATCGACAAATTTTACATCATTAAGATTGGAAGAATGGAAAAATGTCCGACCATGAATTTCTTCAGGGTTAGTAGGAACATAAGTAGATATATCATTTTCAGTTCTCAACATTTCACGCTTGGCCGAATCAGTCATAAAACGAGATTCAGCTTTAAATAACATGAAATGCTTATTTTTGATATATCGCGGCACCATTGATGTTTATCCTGATTTTTATGTTCAATTTTCTGACAAACTTCGAACTGATATACTAGATTAAATTGTAAAAGAGTATATAATTTTCTTAACAGCTTTGCTATTAGCAACAGATCGCAGATGTCCACTTAATTTCCTATTTCTCTTCTTCTTCTTCTTCAGATGGTAACTCATAAGGCCTGTGATTAACGGCTTGTCGCTCCTAAAATGTTGACGGCCAGCTGTCCTTCCACTTTTTTTTGCGGCCTTCCTGGTGGTCTTTCTCCTCTTGCTATGCGTACTAGCCTGTTTCTGTTCATTCTATCGATGTGATCGTTCCATTCCCTCCTCCTTTGTCGTGACTACCTCACTACATGTTGTGTTTTGCAGACTTCCCTTATATCTGTGTACCCCACCCGACCTCTTAGTATCTTGTCTGCTATCGCCCAAGGGACTCTCATCTCCATTGTACGCAAGATTCGTTTTGTTTGCGACATGTCTGCTCTATTTAGTCTCGTAGACATCCTAATATTTGAGCTGCCTTAATTATTGGTTTTAATACTTCGTTCCGTAAGTTAGTAAAAGCTGATATTTCTGCCCCAAGGTATTACATATAAACGACATTACCTGTTCTATCCTTGGTCATTTACGGAGAGTTTACATTTAGTTGGTTCTTTAGAAAACGACTAAGCACTTTATATCTTGGTTATCGAGATTTGTATGTTATATGTTTCTGAAGATTCCTTAAAGGTTAGTAGCATACGTTGGAGGTCGTCTTCTGCTTCTGCGATTAGGGCTACGCCGTCGGCATAACAGACAATTTTTATCTCTTCCGGTCCGAGTCTGTACCCACTTCTTGCTTTTTTTTCGATGATTCTGTCTATGACTATGCTAAATAACACTGGGCTTAGGTTGTCACCTTGTCGGATACCAGATGTTAACGGTATATCTTAATCAACTTTATTATTCAGTTTCAGTTTTGCACTGTTACTAGTATATCCCGGGTGAGGAGTTTCAAAACGGAACATAGCACACTTGCATTTGAAACTACGCTAGTGTACACTATTGCTTCCCATTTAAACATACAAAAATTGTAATGGTATCAATGGACAGAGAAAAATAGTACGCATACAAGAGGTAGCTAAAATTAACTTGTAAATATTATTATTAACAAAAATAAATGATTATAAAAATTACGATTTAGAAAATTAGGTATAGCCATGGCTTCTCAGATTTTTCACTTTTCATCCTGGGACTGAAAACTTGAAATACCTAGGGACTGTTATAGAAGATAACGAAAAATAGATGCAAATATAGAGAACAGAATAAGGGAAAGTAGCTACCAGATCACTACCTACATGGACTAATATGGAATAAAACCTAAGAAAAGAGACAAAAAGAAAATGTTTCATAGCATAGTAGAAAGCATAGTGCTGTACAGAGGTGATATGTGGTTATCAAGAAAAGATAAGTGGTGAACCAAAAGAATATGGAAGGAAATGAACGTAACAACATCAATAACAAAGAAGCTAGAAAACAGAGCACTACAGTGGTACGGACATGTGGAAAGAATATGTGAAGATAGATGTCCAAATAAAATATTACATTGGTCATCCAAAGGAAGACGACAAGATGGAAGACTTACATAAATAAATTAATGGACGGTAAAGATTTAAAAGAAGGAGACTGGAAGGATTGCGATTTATGAAAGCTGAAAACGACGAACTCATAACTTAATTTAAGATTCGGACGACGAGTTATAAAATACCTGAAACAAATTTCATATCAGCAGAAATATCATAAACGGCATAGTAAAATTCGAATCTGAAACATGGATTCGAAGATTGCATCAGTTCTCGAAGGTTGATTTAAGAGATTTAAAGTTAAAATTTAAACCTCGATGTCAAAATCGAGATTCGAACGTTAAGGATTTCTAAAATTGGAATCTTAAATATTTTCGAATTTTGACGTCGCTAAAAAAGATGTAGAACTTCAAAGGTATTGCGACGAGTTAAGTATTGACATTAACAATAACAAACCAGGAGCTCTTGGAAATTTGAAAAAAGGATATTCAGTGGCAGAAATGTAAACAATATGTAGGAAGAAAAATGGTAGTTTTTTATGATGAACCAGGTAAACAAATGTAAACGTTGTGATAAAACCAGAAAAAGTATTAATGATGTCTGGTGAAGATGTTTGAAGCATGCCTTTTTAGGAGAATAAAGAATAGGTAGTAGAGCTAATGTGAAAATACATTAACAGAAAATAATTAAGAAAATTTGATGATCGGTCTGTGGTGTTGAGAAAAAGTGTACCGTACTAAATAAATACGTAAAATATAACCTCTAAAATTAGAAAAATAATTACATTACACTAATTACAATATTTTAAATATATTTCTTTTTCAGATTATTTTAACATTTCACATGCCATTGATAGCAAAACAATAAAGCCCTGAAATCAAGCATGTGCCTCCTCTTCATAGCTACAAAACTATTACTTTACAACAAATATTTACAGAATGTTATAGTTACGAACTTATATCATCGTTTCATATTTAGTCTGCACACAAACAAAATAAACGATGAAATCTATGATCTATTGCCACAAACCTACGTAAATGTTAGTGAAACAGTTGCAGAATTGTATAGTAGAAGCTAATATAACGATTAACTTTTTTGCTATAAATTAGTTCCTCGCATTTATTATCTTACATACTTTGAATAATGAATAAACACGCTTGTAAAAACGCCGTTTTTAAGCACATTTTTTGATATACTGATATACAAAATTACAACCTAAAATTACAACATCTCTACAAGCATCAACCGACTCAAGAGGGCAAGGAATAAAGGCGAAATGGGCCTTTTCGAGCTAAGAAAGTGATGTAAATAGACATAAGGTGACATCGTTTGTTACGGTCATAACATATTTTACAAAAATATAGCCCGTATTTGCATCAGATTCTCAGAGGGAGTTGCTGAGGTTTTCTGTTTTTTTTCCCTGAGATTAAATTAAATGACGGTTGCCAGATGAAAATAATAAGATTTAATGATGGATATTAAATGGTTGTAGAGACAGAAAGGTTGTCACATTACTCCGGGTTTATTGGGGAAAAAAGGTAGAAACATAAAACACATAGGTAGTGTTATTTAATTTACTCTAGCAGCTTTTACTCATCATGTCAACTATCAGTTTGGTATTGTGAGGGGTACAGGACAGAATAGGCAAACGTGACTACTTAAATTCTTGTTTTTCAAAATCTACGAATAGTTTTCGAATAATAAAACATTTAAATCAATAAGAGAAAGAGCAATAAACGAAGGAAAAATCGAGGAATTTCTAATTATCTTAAAAAAATTCAGTATTTTTGAAAACGTTAAAAAATAAAAAATAAAGAAGTGAATATTTTTTAAACGTTAAAGTAAAGGAATAATTAATAATAGTTTGCAGCAAATAAAAGGCGGTAACTTAAGAATACATGAAAAATGCAAGTAGGTTAAATGAATACCGAGCTACCTTTTGTATAATTAATTAATTAACATTATGTCTTAATTAAATAGGTAATTATTAAATTTCATATAAGAAAAAACATGTTAAAATGCAGAAATATCAAGTTCTTGAGAGTTTCATTTTGATTTTCTTTGTGTTGGGGACTTCCACTAGTTGCGCGCCGACTAGCGTTCCGCAGTAACATAGTTTTTGAGCCTGCGCACTGCTCACATTTGTCGCTTCATGTAATTTTAAAGTGATTATCAGCTATAATATCCCATTGATAATTACGAAATATTTTTTTCACAGTTACCGAAAGCACGTTGCTTGGTAACCGCCCGACGCCGAAGGCGGGGGGCTGTTACCTAAAAGCAACGTGCTTGAGGTAGTTGTGGTAAAATTATAAGTTATTTATCAATGATCGAGGGATATTCGGTGAGAAATTTTTTTGTAATTTTAATTAAATTAAATACCGTGAAAATTACATTTTCAAATTATAACGATTAATATTTAATTATCTGTTAAAAACTGTTTGTTATTTAGCAACCTAATTTTCTGATCACGTGTGCGAAAGTAACCAATCAGAACAACATTACACTGATAATCGTCCTAGGGCGATTATCAGTATAATCTTGTTCTGATTGGTTACTTTCGCACACGTGATGAGAAATTCAGGAATTCAATTGGATAATTTTTTAAGCAAAAAATGTTTAGCTAAAATATCCCTAGGACATTGATAATTACGAAAAATTTTATCACAGTTACCGAAAGCACGTTGCTTGACCGCCCGACGCCGAAGGCGGAGGGCTGTTACCTAAAAGCAACGTGCTTTGGTTACTTTCGCACACGTGATCAGAAATTCAGGAATTCAATTGGATATAGTTATTTTCCCACGACCATATAAGAAAGTCGCTCCTAACGCACAACAAACTAGGCGCGAAAGTTGACAATATCACCCGTGCGATTGACTTTCGCAAAACAAATGAACAACCCGTGCGATATGAACACGTATAGGGATATATCGCACAGTTTGCGCAATAATAGGAAGCTGCGGCCGCTTCAAAACAAAAAATGACGGTCGTTTTACCTGAACTGTCAGTGTTACTTTTTGACATGTACATTTTTGGTCGTGGGAAAAATAGTGTTCGTAACTCGTTCGAAAGGCAAATATCTCCGCTCGTGTTTATAAATATTTCTACTCGTGCTCCGCTACGCTCCGCACTCGTATATCTATTTATAAACACTCGCTTGATATTTGCTACTTTCGACACTTGATACGAAAATAACTATTTCGTATCAAGTGTCGAAAGTAGCAAATATCAAGCGAGTGTTTATAAATAGATATACGAGTGCGGAGCGAAGCGGAGCACGAGTAGAAATATTTATAAACACGAGCGGAGATATTTGCCTTTCGAACGAGTTACGAACACTATTTTTCCCACGACCAAAAATGTACATGTCAAAAAGTAATACTTGACAGTTCAGGTAAAACGACCGTCATTTTTTGTTTTGAAGCGGCCGCAGCTTCCTATTATTGCGCAAACTGTGCGATATATCCCTATACGTGTTCATATCGCACGGGTTGTTCATTTGTTTTGCGAAAGTCAATCGCACGGGTGATATTGTCAACTTTCGCGCCTAGTTTGTTGTGCGTTAGGAGCGACTTTCTTATATGGTCGTGGGAAAATTTTTTAACCAACGGTGGAGGAAATATGTTCCACCAAAAAATGTACGCACCAGATCGGAGAATTTGGTAAAACATCTTCCTGGTGTAAAGCCAGCGTAAAGGATTTAATAAGTCCATTTGGGATTTGAAAGTGTAGGTTAATTTTATGCGTAAAAGAGACGCTAAATTGACAGACGCTACAAAAATTGAAATCTCTGTGGCTTGTTATATTTAGCTGGTGTACTGAAATCAAATCGTTTGAATGTAGAAGAACGAAGAACTATGAAATACAAATGGCACAGGCATAGAGGTATTTCGACTTACAATGCCTTTATAGCGATTTCGTTTGATTTTGCTATATCCGCGATTCGACGATTTGGAAACCCGAGAAGAACGAAGACAAATAGACAAATTGACGGCGATTAGAGACGTATTTGAATTATTCGTAGATAATTGTAAAGCCGCATATACCCGGAGAATACGTCACAATAAATGAAAAGTTGGCTCAGACTCAGTTGGTTCTGTGTGCGTCTGATCACTGTGATTAAGACTGGGTTCGATTCGCAGGGCCATACAAACACCTAAAACACCCGACCGCTTCCCTCACAGAGCAATGGCTAACCACCGAGGTACTCTGCCTAGTAAAGTCTTCTCTGGAGTAGAACTGCAAGCAAGCACTTCCGTGGTTCGGAGCCCACGTAAAGCAGTAAGTCCCGTATGTATGTAGGTTACCTGGCACGCACATAAAAGACATATGGAGAGAAGACCGGCATTGCCCTGTAAAGGGTACGCCGCTTCTAGAAGAAGAATGGGAAAATGCGGTTTTCGACAATGAAACCGTCGATAACTGGTTCACCAGCATAGAATTGTTAGATACACTACTCAGTCCAGACTTACTTTAATAGGAATATTACGCAAAAACAAAAGGAAACTACATGGTACATGGTAAAAATCGCTCGATTAGATTCAGTTTGGTTACAATAGCACTGGCACCCTCGTCTCCTACGTTCCCAAAAAAAATAAAAATGTATGGCTTATGCAAAGTTTACATCGAAATGACAAGATTGATTCGGAAACAGGAAAGCCTGAAATAATTGTAGACTACAACATGACCAACTCGCCGACTACAATGCGGACGGTCTCAGGGTCAAACTCGAGTCGGATGCTCAGTGGGTGGCCTACCCAGTCACTGAAAATAATTGGGAACTGAAACAAGAGTGGTGGAGTAGGGAAGGTAGGCAGTTGTCGAAGGCGTGGTGCTTACCACATCACATCGTACTCAAAGCGTGCGAGACAACCGATGTATGAAAGCGACTTAGGAGGCCCCAACCCGCCATGTTGCCGGCAATATTCCCTCGCGGAGTGTCAGAGTCGTTATCTTCACGTTTCTTACAACATGACCAAAGGCTGCGTAGATGTCGTTAGCAAATTATGTGCAGCCTACAAATTATGTACTAGAAATATCCGCAGGCGGCCAGTTCTAATTTATTATTGAATTCTGAATGTTGGTGGAATAAATTCTGTGATCATATTATATTCAACAAACAATTCATACATTAATACCAAACCAAGACAATTTCTACGGCAACTTGTCCTTGAACTGATACACGGCCATCCCCACGTTCGTCGGAATATACTTAGTAATATTCCAAAGACGATGAGTAATATAATTCCTGAAATAGCTAGGATTGAGACACCACCACCTACTTCTGATTACTGTAATAACAAACGAGATCGTCGTGCTTATTGCGATCGGAAAAAAAACAGGCCAACATGCGACATACGTGTGCGGTAATTGTTTTCCTGAACAATTTCTTTAAGAATAAATAAGTGAAATAAAAATACATATACCTACATGTATATATTTTTAACAATAATTATTATACTTGATCTTCGTTATCTTACTTTCCTTAAATTTAGATTTGTTTAGTTAGAATAAAATTTTGATAGCCTTTATGTGCAGTATTAATTTATAATAATAGAAAATTTTCAGAGATTCTTCTTCCTCTTATGGCTGAAGCCTAGACGGATGGCCTGTTAGAAACTCATAAGAACGAGTTCTGTGAGCCCGCTTTGCACGTATGCTGGGCAGGAGGCTAACCTAACCCATTGAGAGAGGTGAAGAAGATCGATCCGCAGTTATACCGGGACCGCCGGCTTAACGTGCCTTCCGAAGCACGGAGAAGCGTATGACCTTATAAGTTCCGGCGAGGATATCGCATCGCCGGTCTCAGGAATCGAACTTAAGATGCCTACGTAATAAGAGACCGAGGCCTTTTACACGCGGCTATCTGCTCCTCTTTTTCAGAGATTAATGTTCAGAATAATCAAACAATGCTCTCTAATTAATAGCGGACTGGCAGTTTTCAGCGACTGCCAGCGTCTAAAAGATAAACACGAGCACTAAAAGGTTAAGTAACACATTTAGTTACTTTGATCAGATCTTTTCAACAAAACTAAGATATTGCATGAACTTTGTGATTGTTAGTGGTTGTTAACGATTATATATTTTTAAAGACTAAGAGTGGGAATGATTCTTGGGAATACACATCTACCTCCTGTAAGTTTTTAAAATCTTAAAAATGTACAGCTTCTCTTTACATTTCACATAACAGAGTTCTTTTTAATAAAAGTTTACAGTGATAATTAGTATTGAAAGTCATTAGCATGAGCTTTCTTGGATGATTATAAAGAATTTAGAATTTTGCAATTCCACATATTTAAATTATGCAGATTGACAACGGTCTTAGATTTATAGGATGTGTTTATAAGCACTAAAGATTTCACAGGATTTAATTAAAAAAAGTTAAGAAATAGCGTGAATTAAATCATAACCAGTTAGACAAGTTTTTGATATTTTAATTTACCAAATGAATTTAATTGGGTGATAGTTCATTTACAAAAATATCAAAATTATCAGACATAACTATGTAACATCAAGTTTATAATTTTTCTGAATCCTACGATACATCTTTTCATTATTCCAAAATGAATATAAATTTCATACAATGAAGTGTGCCTGTTGCCCTAAATACCGTAGAATTTACATTATTGCATGTTCTTTGAAATTTTACGATATTGGAGCTATACAATCTTGGAATGTGCTTCCTAGTACTGCATATCTTCGAAAACTACGCGAATTTAAAACCGCATATTCTCAAATCGATATCTTATCCGAACAGGAAGAAACTCGAACCGTATATACTTGAATTCGTGCTTTGATCGAATTCCAATAAAAAATATTCTTGGGTATAACATAATTTCAACTAAACTTTCCAACTTTATTTTCAATTCTGGGTGGAATAACCTATTTTAGGAGTTATTTTATAACATCAATTTATTAATTTTACTGCTTTTAAGATAAAAATTATTTTGAAAAACTATAAAAAAATGGGTAAAGTATACGGATAATGTTTATTACTTGGTTCTTACAAGTTAATTTTAGTACGATTTTGTTAGTGCAAGTTGGTGTTTAACGTTTGTCTTTAATGTTTGCCTACAATGGCCATAAGGAAAACATTTAAAAGTTGGGAAGTGCTTGTGATACGAGTAAAGCGTAGTTTGAGATTTCGTGTTGCTTTTATATTTGGTAGCTGGTGGAAAAAGGTAATTGAAGGCCAGAGCCTGTGTTATGGACGTATAGAAGCAACAGGTATGATAAACATTTTATAAATAAAATAAGTCTGTTAAAGACACAGCAATCACTGCTCGCCAGAGGGCGTCTAGTCTGCTATAGCCACTATAGACGCAGCCGTAATCAACTTTATTGTTATCTGGAGATCACATCATGAACGTCTGGAGGAACCTTTTTGTTAGTACGTTGAAAGACAGTCCGAAGAAAAGAACTCGTATGAATTAATCGGACACCCATTAGAGGAGACTGACCAACAAACCGTTCGTTACAATCCGTGTTACGTAATTGCTAATTAATGGGAACTTGGATACGAACATGGCCGGGCTACATTCGTAATTGGCACTCTACAAATACATTTAATTGGTATATGCAGCATGGAGTATTACAGCTAGATGGAATAGAGATTTGCTTTTATTTGGTTTTGCTGATTATATGCACACATACACATTCTATTTATTATGACGCATGGCTTTTCGACTAACGATTCTACTCACGTTTCGGTTTAACGTACATTGCGTTTATTTTTTGGACAAATAAAAAGCGTACGCGACGGCCAGGAAATTGCCATTTTCAAAATAACCAACGTGCAATCTTAAATTTAACAGAATTCCACACGATATGAGAAGGAGAAGATGGAATTTTTCTAATTATACAAAAAAATCTGCGGGTGTGTTATCAAAAAAGGTAACCTTTATACCATCTGTAACAAAGGGCGTTAGAAACATAACTTATAATTTAATATAAAGCATGCTGCAGACAGTTCTGGTATCTTTCCAAAGCTTTCGCAATGAATGTCTTTATGTTTGTCTAATATAAACTCGAAATCACATTGTTAAAAATGTCTAAGCCCATTACCCTTGCGAATGTTTACAATAACATAAAAGCAAAAGCAATTTGTTTATAATTAAAGAAATTTACCCCAAATCCCTCTAAATCCTACACAACACGTTTGTGTATAATTTTGATACCATACAATTTACGGCTACACCACCCAGAAATATTAGTACATATTCTGAAACAAATTGCAAGCTGTCATGGCGTTAGAAAGGGTTATCTATATACGAAGGGAACACGGAACATTCTACTGTTCTAACATTAATGATATTCAGCCGGCAATTCTAAGTGTAGGCATTCAATAACAACTAAAGCTCTTAAGAAATCCTCAAGCAGTGTAGTGCAGCAAAAGCACTAAAGCACGATTATTCATGTGTAACAAGCTCAACATAGGCCGTAAGATACAGGAGAATAAACCTCGCACGATTTAGTTGGAATATTACATCAAGTATAAGGCCATTTCGAACATAAAATTTGAGTTAGGTACAACTTACACACAGTAAGTTGTCTCAAACATGCTAGAATTTTCATGGAGTTTGTTGAAGATAGAAACAATCTGCTTAAATAAAAATGTTACAATAAAGGTAACATGAGATTTACCTCGCGGATTCTGTGGTAGAATAAGATATACACAGAAGCAACAAAATTGTAGTGTTTAGAAGGTAATCTCTATACCCACTCACAAAATTTCATGGTAGAATTAAATGTAGTTTATTGAGTTTTAAACAAAAAAAAAGTAAGAAAATTCGATGTAGGTAGATACATATAGAAATAAAACCAAAAATTTTCTTTTCTCGTAAATCACAAGATAAAGAAGAAAAATAAGACTTGCCGACAGAATTTAAAAGCTTGCTATAAATTTTGTGTAAAGATGAGCCTTCATAAGTTTATGCATAGGCCGGTAACAGACCCTAAAACCTTCAAAGTCTCAGCTCAATACAAAAAGATTTTTTCTTTGGATGTTTGTTCTGAAATCTAGATTTTCACAAGTTTGTTTTCATAAACACGCCAACACTGCGTGTTGAATAATAAATTTTCGGTGATCTTGGCAGAAACACATACTAAAACGTGTGAACACACAGATGAATCTTTAAATGTCCCTTTTATATTTTTTTTATGAGTGTTTACGACCGTAAATTAAAATACATAATTTTTTGTAGATTTTAGCTATCGCACATACATTTTGGAAAGATTTCGAATTTCATAGAGATTTTAAAATGCGTTTGTGTATTTATAAGTTATTCTAAATGTCTTTGGATAAGAGAGACTATGGCTTCGTTTTTTTAATTTTTGAAAATCCCGCCTGACTAAGCTGCAAAGAAAATGTGAGATTGCAATGAGTAATGCTTCATAATTAACAGAAATCATAACCTTAATGTATAGGAAATGACAATCACTTTAAAGAACCCAAAAATTTACACTATAATCAGCCCTATTTACAATTATTTTTCCATAGACAAGCCTTATCCCAGAACATTTAGAAGTGATATTATATACACTTTGTCTGGCTTCACTAGCCACATAGGCTATTATATTTTTATGCATAGAAGGCATACATCACAAGCAACAGTTAATGATAATGTCAAAATAAGTTGCACGTAATAAAAAATTCACAGATTTCGCAACCATCGGATACATTGGAAATGATAATGCCATATACAGGCTGTTTGATAAAAAACGGAGCAAGCCGTAGCACTCTTATTTATTAACTGATTTTAATTAAAAAAATGTTTGGTCTTATAACTCATAAAAATCTACATTCTGCCGTAAAAAAATTGTTTTTTCGGCCTCATTGGTTAAGCGTGGTGACGTCATGATGAATTTTTTAAATTACACTCTATATATTTTTTTAGATATTCTCATAGAGAATTTTTTTCTCTTTTCAACCGTATAAATATTTCATATGGTTGCATAATAAAACTTTCGAGTTAAAGACAAAAAACCAATACAAGACTGAAACATTACGAACTTGTATCATGTCCGTCAATTCATCAGAATCCATTTTCTAATGGTTTTTCAGAGGAAATGCAACAACGCTGATTAAAAACACAAAGAAAACACTTGACACTTCAGTAACGTTTAGGGCGACTGTTTTTTGTTTCAAGTTATTTTAATTTAATGGCCTACTGGCTTGTATTGGTATTGTGTCTTTAACTCGAAAGTTTTATTATGCAACCATATGAAATATTTACACGGTTGAAAAGAGAAAAAAATTCTCTATGAGAATATCTAAAAAAATATATAGAGTGTAATTTAAAAAATTCATCATGACGTCACCACGCTTAACCAATGAGGCCGAAAAAAATTTTTTTTTACGGCAAAATGTAGATTTTTATGAGTTATTCGACCAAACATTTTTTTTATTACAATCAGTTAATAAATAAGAGTGCTACGGCTTGCTCCGTTTTTTATCAAACAGCCTGTATAATATATAAAACATATATACTGACCTCACTTACGACTTCGAAATTGTGGAAATATCACACTTCTGAGAGTAAATTGTTTTTCCAATTCTTACACATAAAGTGGCATGGTAATGTGCCAAATCTAATTATCAAAGCAATATTTTAACGTGAAGGGCGGATAAAGTGTTGCTATAAACATTTTATCCACACTTTCCTTGTCGACACTGTTGCTAACGCGAAGGGTGGATAAAGTGTTGCTAGAAACATTGTATCCACACTTTCCTTGACGATACTGTTGCTTTAAACATTATATCCACACTTTCCTTGACGACGTGAATTTTAGATTTCCAATCATTAGCTCACTCGGCTGCGCCTCGTGAGCTAAACTTTTCCTTTCATGGATACAATTTCTCTTTATTCACTTGTACCATAAATACATATTTAATTAGTTTGTATCTATTTGTAATACGAGTTTCTTGTAAAATTTTCGTACCCTCTAATTGCTTAAATACTTTTTTGTTTCGACGGTCAAATGTAGTTATCAAAGCAACATTTTAACGTGAAAGGTGGACAAAGTGTTGCTATAAACATTTTATCCACACTTTCCGTGACGACATTTTATACACAGTTTCCTTGACGACGTGAATTTTAGAATGAAAATCATGGTGACTTTAAATGTAGGTTGCTAGGTATTGTTTAATAAAGAGATTTTATCCACTCAAACTGTAGCAGACCTTGTCTATTCTTCTTACGCACTTTTAAACGAATAATTTAAATGTTTACTATTAATGAGATCATCGAGTTGTAGTCGAACGAAGTCCGAACGAGGGCATTCAATATTTAACATTCAAACTGGTCTTATGTTTATATTGTGTTGTTGTACGTATTTTATCGAATTAAACTTTGTTCTCATTTGATTATTATCTTAATTCACATCCTAACAAAGTCACCGCCCTGATAAATAAGGTGTGTGGCCGCTTTAATTTTCTATACAAAGAAATATTACACTTTATGACCTAAAACAGTCGTACTTGTGTTATAATTCTGTGGGCAATACAATTCTAATGTCTAATAAAAACGTCTAATTATGAAAACACAAATACAATAATTAGAATAAAAAGTAAGTGAACGTCTTGTCAGTGCAAAACCCGTATGAGAGAGCCGGGCGCGCGAAAATGTGGTTTTAGGCGGTTTTAAAAACAGTCGCTGACTACATACTATAACCCGCACATGAACAATTATGATTCTAAAAACTTTCTTCATATACTGGCTTCATTTTGCTCGCAGCATGTATATACAAATTTTCATAAATAAAAGTTTTTCTCGATTGCTGAAAAATACATTCACGAAAATAACAAGTTTAAGTTTGCTATTATTGTAACAAATTAAAAAAATATATTTTATACTGACGTGATACGTGGTTATAAGCGCTAATGTGTCTACTTTAATTTAAAAAAAAAATCAGCTCGATAGCACAATTATTTTTAGAGATATAACGATGGAGACGTTAAAAAACATGCTTCACAAACAAATCGATTTTTTCGAAATACAATAGTCTTTGACCACCAAAAAATGCCGTAAAAAGTGGTTTCGTGTACACGATCACCTAATTAAAGAATTGCATCAAGTCTGGTTGGGTTCTACGCCAATTGTTTTTTTCTCACAACTAAGCGACTTAAGCTTCTCAATTGTAGTCGTCTAGTACGGTATCTGCCTATTTTAATTACTTGTGAATTCGTCATCAACAAGGCGCTGCGTATTTAGACTCAACAAAACGTGCTTTTCTTAGAAACTCAATTGTTACATATTTGGTTATTCAAAACACATTAAATTGTTAATTGTTACATAAATTCTTACACTTGTCTCAAAAGTTAATTTTATCCAACACCTACCTACTATTTGAAACAATAGACGAAAGAACGCGCTACGGAAATTATTGGTTTACTGACACTTTGGTGGAATTTACCGACACTTTTGCTGTCGAGACAAACTACTCAAATTCTTGTAACTCTGTCCAATATACGAGCGCATAAACATTTCCAATGTTAAAATAATAGCTTTTGTACTTTTTCAAGTAGCAGCTACAAAATGGAAGTGTATTTAGTCAATGAAAGAGTACAGATTGTTAAGTCGTACTTCCAAGGAAAATCTCTTCGGAAAATTACTGACCTGTTTCAAATTCTATTTGAAAATCGGCCAGTTCCTTCTGTTAGGACTGTTCAAAGAATTATACAAAATTTTGAAGTTTCCGGATGCGTTTCACCTATAAATCATAAAAAACCTCGCCGTGAAAGAGATGCTGATCAGGAAAACATGGAAATACAGGTATGTGCTGCAGTAGAAGAAAATAAATTTCAATCTTTGCGACATGTAAATAGCACGGTCAACATGGGCAAAGATCGTGTGAGGGCCATTTTGAGAAAGAACAAATACAAGTGCTTCAAAATTCGAAAGAACCAGGAAATATATCCAGAAGATTACATAAAACGAATGGAGTTCTGCGAGACATTTCCTGGGCGCGTAATAAGTAGACGGGAAAATATACAATGGCAACCTTGGTCCCCAGACTTATCAGTTAATGATTTATTTCTTTGGGGACACATAAAAAATTGTATTTAACGCCAACGGGAAACACGTGCTACAAATGTAGATGACCTAAGGGAAAAATTATTATATAGCTGTAGCTTCAATTACGCCGTACATGCTAAATCACGTTCGCCAAAATTTTTACAACCGCCTCGCCTGGGATATTGTTTAGCTCAAGAAGGTGGCCTGTTTGAATACTTGTTGTAACATTTTGCTTTAATTTTTTATTATCTTAAATAGTAGTTCTTTTTTCACCTTCAAGACAATATTTTACTATTAAGCAAAGTTATGCATTCCTTTTTCGTTGTGAGAAGTTCGTTAAGAAATAATATATTGTTTGTTTGTTTGTTGTATATTTTGTAAGTAGAAATTTTCTAGTTGTCTTGGATATATGGAACAGGATCAGTACCTATGTGGCTAGTAGTTTCAGACAGACTGTATAAACGCTCTACAAACTAAGTAATAATAATTTAGAAACCACATATTATTACAGCAATATTTGAGTTAGGCAAATATAGATTGTTATTATCTACAGATTTTAAATTCCGAATTTAAATTTGGGTAAAAACGAATTAAAACGCAAAATCCCCAACACATAGAAAAAACGTGTTGACTATTTTTTAAATAATTAAAATATTGCATATACAGGGTATCTCAGACATGACTCCCCAGGCCTATAACTTTGTTATTTTTAAAAGAAAATTCTCGAAAAAAATCGATTGAAAGTTGAAGTCTAGGTTTGCCATGGAAACAACTGATTGTTGTAATTTGTACTCGTCGGCGATAAAAACAATAGCGGATACCTTTCTGCATACAACCTTGCTGCTCTTCTTGCACTCCTCTCGCATAAACCATAAATAAGGATCATATCAAGCTTTTCAGAATTAGTGTAATTCATTTCTAATACTCCTATGATTTTAAACAAGAACATACAAATACAGAAAGAACACTTGTCATTCTTTACAACGTAAATTGCAATTGTTTTACAGCTATACGCTACTGTTTTCATCGCCGACGAGTACAAATTACAACAATCAGTTGTTTCCATGGCAAACCTAGACTTCAACTTTCAATTGTATTTTTTTCGAGAATTTTCTTATGTAAGACCCATATTGGTTTACATGGTTATAAAGAGAATAAAAAGTACTATCAGAATGAGCGAAAAAAAGCATAGTGTGCAATTTGAAAAAAAAAATATCGCTGCCATAATATGAGTACAGATTTTCTAACATTTTCTTTCCCCATCTTATAGAGAATTTGCTCCCATTTACGTATATACATATATAGTTTATTATAGTTATTTTTAAAAATAACAGAGTTATAGGCCTGGGGAGTCATGTCTGAGACACCCTGTATATAGTTTAACATCAAAAAACATACTATACCAAAATGGGTAAAGAATTAAAAATAAACTGAAATATCTTTTTCATTAATTGTCACTTTTGCTGTCATAATTTTAAAAACTGGAAATAGTTGTCAAGTCTATATGAAAATCAACAAAAGAGAAACAAATAATAGAATTTTTGTACCGAAAGATAAAATAATTAAATTAAAATCCTATTTAAATTACTGGAAAATAGAGAGCCTTAGGGCGGGTTGCACAAACTTGATTAACGGATTCGTTAAATTAATCAACGAACAAAATCGAGTCAAAATTAAAATTCATTTGGTAAATAACGCATAAGTAAACACTGATGCTCTTTGGCGGACTTTAACCACTTGTTAATTTAGTAAAAGTTTTGTGCAACCCAATCATAGGTAATTTACTGTTCTTTATATTATCTGCATTTCCGAATTTTTGATGAAAACCTAAGTGCATACAAATTTCTCATTCTAACATATACCTAGGTTATATTAATATCCTATTGGTAAATTCGGACAAATGAATGGAAATTGAATTTACACTGGAAATGTAGGTATCATTTATTCTCTTTTCTAGTTATAAGCTGTTGGGTGGCTGAAAGAATCATGCAGAAATAGTTTTTTAAATGCATTTTAAAATTGTATTTGCATTGTTATAACAAGTGATCCAACTTAAAGTCATCCTATAGGTATATCTCATGGAACTAAAAGTCACATTTTAGCTATGTTCAAGAAATATTGATAAAATACAACACAAATAATAATGTAAATGTAAATACCTAACGTGACTTTTAATTTTGTAGATTACTGAGGATCACTTTAAATTGGATCTTGGTACTTAAAATAATACCCATTAAGACACTATTATCTTTTTTCATTTTATGTCATCTAAGACTTACAAAAACAAAAACTACCATGTTTATACCATATTGCTGACAAGTAGTTGTTCCAAGCAAATTTCCAAGCTAGGAGGGCATATTTTTATGTTATCTACCTAGCCATGTACCCATGAAACAAAAAAGCGAACATGTCAAATCAATTACTTATTAAAAAAATAGCTGTGACATTTAGCAGTACATGTGCTACATTGTGTTTAATTTGTGCGGTTTATAGAGATTTCGGAAGGTTTTTTACTTCTTGATAAAATGAGTGAAATTAAGGTGGAACATTGCAGTGTGATAAAGTCAGATAATCAATGACTGTGGGTTCATAGAGTTAAGGCATCCACCTTATAGCCTGACCTAGCTCCGCCAGACTTCTTTCTATTTAAAAACTTTAAAAAGTATCCCAGGGAAAAGTGTTTTGCATCTGATGAAGCACAGCGGTTAAACACTATTTCGCAGTTGCCGAAGGAATTGTCGTCTGAGAGTATGGTTAATCGGAAAAAAGATGGAATAAGTGTATAAGTGTTGAAGGGAGTTACGTAGAAAAGTGCTAATGGCTAGGTAGATAACATACAAATACGCCCTCGTATCTTGGTGGAAACGTCGAACCTGTATACTACAGCTTGCATTACTTATTTAATTTGAAATATTTGAATTTCTCATATTGTATGTATGTATGTATTATCTATAACCTCTTATACCTTTCGGTGTCGAAACTAGTACGTTAACGTGTGGGGTTCTATGGGTGCAATGCACCACCCGGTCCGTCTCTGTGTTACTCTACCTCTTAGGCCCGTATGCGGAGAATTTCCTAGGAAATTTGTGCTGTGTGTTAATTTTGAACAAAATCGAAGATTCATTTTTTCAAATTATTATCGATTTTAAAGCGTTCTCTTGAAGCAATTTTTCATTAATGTGACAATTACGGTTCATAAAATTATTTCTGATACACTCCAAATATTACAAATAAAAGTAATGTCGATGTTTTCAATAATATTCAGAATATGGTTTACTTGAAGTAAGGACCTGGTATTTCGATAAGCTGAAAAACATTTAATCCTAACTCCGGTATACATATCAATGATTTTTTCTGATTTTCAAATACTGTAAATTGAGTTTTAATGTAATTTCATCCACAGTAAAAAGGAGTTAGTTTTTCTAAATTTTTTAATTTATCGTATATCAGAAAAGGTGCCTGTTAAGTTAATTTGGTGAAAAACATTTATAGTTATAGCTATAAGATATAAGTTCTTCTTTAGTGAGAGTATTATTCGAATTCGCAATTATCAGTTTCCATTCAATTTTACTGCGTCTTGTTAGTAGCTGTAGCCTAATAGTGTTCATGTACTCTTCGAATTTTTGTTTTCGTTGTAAATTACATCCTAAAAATATTAATCTTTGTATGTAAAATTAAATTATAAAACTTGACTTGTTTTTCAATTGTTTTGAATTGTTTGAAAGCGAAGATAAACTTTATTTGTCTCCAAAACGTCGCACGAGTTATTAGTTATTTAATTACCGGTGGGGAAAATTCCAATAAAGAACTATTGTATATAAAATGTCAAACTCGCCACAACAATCCTTTAGAAAATATTAATCTTTGTGTTTGAAGTGCCTGAAGTGCATTTTAAGCAGTTTTCTTCTTGTGTGGACAAGCAGTTCGTGTCAACATATTGCTTAATAACAACACCTTCAAGCTGTTCACAAATTACAGGAGATGTATTACTGTTATCAACATTATTTTGCAAATTAAGTGCATTAGGTGCAATATAACTGTATTTAAACCAAACCTATGTTGGTGAAACTAAAACAATTGAATTCATTGATATCCTTTCTTGCGGTTTTGGAAATCTATGAATATTTAAAATCTATATTGAAATGTTAGAAACTTTTACAGCATTTAATAAAACACTTTATTTTGTGCAAATACTAATCAACATCGTCCATACCAATGCAATGCCTTAACAATTATTGAAAGTCTATTAAATAACAGACATTAACATAATGGAAACACCGCTTAAAATTATATTCAAAGGTGAAAGGTTTTTACTTGATGTTTTTGGTAAAATTATGTTTGTTTGAAAAATGAGAACGCAAAAGTATTTCGCATTCGAGATACAATTGTTTTCCAAAAATTACATTAGTATTAAGAAAAATTGAAAAAAAAATATGGGAGCGTCAATATTAACTTTTTGACAGTTTATCAAAAATTTATGCACAATCACCACTTTCCAAATGTCGAGATTAAAAGAAGGATGGATGTGGAGGAAAGTCTGATGGAAACTATAGACAGAAAAAGACTGAAATGGTATGGCCATATAAAAAGAATGTCAAAGGAAAGATGGCCAAAGAGGATAATGGAATGAATCCCAAACCAGGGGAGAAAGCGTGGGCGACCAAAAACAGCATGGATGCAAGGCGTGACAAAAGCCATGATAACAAGAGAACTAAATGAAGAAGACCGGAGTGTATGGAGTAAGGCTTGCGAGGAACGTCAAATATGATGTATTAAATAATTTTGTAAATTATTTACTCGCACACAATCACCAGATATACTTTGAATAGATTATCAGCAGGCAACGAAGGAAACGAAATAAACATTGATGTATTTCTATTTATTTATTGGGTGGGTTTGCGGGTGCCAGGAATTTCATCCACTATTATGGTTTATTTATTTCTGCTACTACTTACTAGAATTTTGCCGAACCCAAGAGGTTTCCGCCCTTGGAAGGGACCTTTATTGTGCCAAACATCATATTGACATGGAACCTACGGTTTTAGATCGTATCGGAAGAACGACATACTTTCAGATATTTTTCCACATTAAAAATCTCACCGACCTGGACTGGGACTTGAACCTGAGATCTCTGGTTTACAAAGCAAGTATGCTAATCTTGACATCATCGAGGCCGGCTTAATGCATTTTAGTCTTTGGACGCGAAACACTATTCAAAACTGTCACAAAAAGTTTTACGTATGCAATTTGATACACAAAATTCCGTTTCCTATTTTATCGAACGTTACCATTGACAGCATCCGCTGAGGCATTTTGCTGCCGTTGCTAATGACAATTTTGAAAAAAAATAGTATATGGCTCTCGGCCGAAAAATATGCGCCTCGGAATCTTGTTGGCTAACGCTTCGGCCAACAATTGAAACCTTCAGTCGCTGAACACTCTTTTTTCGGCCTAGCCACCCACATAAATAATAAAATGTAAAAGCATTTCGCGATCTATTCATGAAAATGGACCACTTCGGCCATTCAAAGCTAAATTAATATACAAACATTGCTTGAAGGTTTTTGAAAAAATTTATTTTACATTTGGACAATTTTGAATGTGCCAATAATTTTTTGAATTTGATACTGTTTTGTGATTTTCACCACCAGTTTCTGAAAATTAAAAATTAAAAACACTGACACAGCAAACAACAAATTTATCTCCATATTACAGCGACAGTTCATAACACAAAACTATTAGAATAAAAATACCTTTTTATTTCGTTTGAAAACGGAGATAGATTTGTCTCCGGAGCATTACGTTCGCTCTGTTAGTGTTTTTACTAATTTAGTTATTAATTTTCAGAAACTGGTGGCAAAATACTCAAAAACAAAGTATCAAATGTCAAAACTCGCCACAAAAACATTCAGAAACTTTAGTTAATCTGATTTAAAATTATTAATTCTTTAGTAAATAAATAAAAGTGGAAATACCAAATTGAATACTATGCGAAGCAAATGCAAGAAGTTGGGGCCCAAAAATAATGCGGTAAAGTACCTATGTCCATAGTAATCTGCTATAGAACTTTCGATAAATAATAGAAGTAACCATGGAGGTTCAAAATATAGTCCCTTTTTTAGGGCCGTTCCTGGCGGGGGTGGAAAAAGGTGCCCCTGCACCTAGGTCGCCTAACTCAGAGAATATTTCTTATAATTTTTGTAAACATTGTAGATGTATAAGACTAAACACTGCATATGAATTTTTAAATACTTGTATATCTTCTCCCATCCTTACTAGGTGTCCAAACCAACTCAATTTTTTTTTATCTTCCAATACTTCATTTGCTGGTTTCACTCTGTTTTCTCCTTATTTCGTTATTTCTTTTCTTGTCAGTGCCTTTTACTTCTAACATTTTCCTAAGGTATTTCATCTCAGCAGTTTCAATTATATTTTCTTGTCGATCTGTCAGTATCCAGTTTTCTCCTCGGTGTAGCAATACTGGCAGGTATACCGATTAATAAATGTCCATTTTTTTCTCCGTCATTTGTTGGTGTCCTAGAAACTTTTTCTGTAGTGCGTAGAATATTCTATTAGCTGACTGAATTGTTTTGTTAATTTCTTCTTCTCTATTCCCCTTGTAATGAATTATACTTCCTAAATGTCTATAGATGTTAGCTTGTTCACCATTTTCGTTTCCCACGCACCTCTGCACATATATCAACTATACTTATTGTAGTTGTGTATATCCTATTATAAACTTTACCATCTTTTCGTGACATGTTTTAATTGCGTCATCTAATGCACAGATAAATAACAACGGGCTCAATACACTGGCCTGCCTTACCCCTTCGGTTGCATTAAATTGCTTTGATAATTTATTGCAGGTTCTTTCTTTATTGGTGGTATCTCGATTATATACCTTTGATTGCTTCTATTAGTTGTTTCTTACTTTTTAGACTATTCCAGTTTATATTTCAATGGCTTGTTCTGCTGTAAAAACATGATCTTGTATACTATGCATTGGGCGGAAGCCACTTTGTACATCTTGTAACTGTCTATTTTCCTCAATCTACTTTCAGGAATTCGTTCATATAATTTTAATTTGGTTGTCATGTTGTCCATGTAATATTGTCTTCCTCAATTTCCGTTTCTTGTGCTTCAGTATTATTTCCTGCACTAATGTTTTCTCTTTCGTTATCTTATTTTATTAGTTCTTTTCACCTATTGATAAATGGAGAAGGCTAATATAAATAATTTTAATAGCAGCAGGAAAAGTTTGTGGATATAATAGAGTAGCAACAAAGAGAAAGGGAACTATATGGTGGAACGAGGACATCAAAAATGAGGTAAAATAAAAGAAGAAATTATGGAAAATTTATCTAACGAATAAGAATCACACGAACCACCAAGCTTACAAAAACTAAGGAAATGAGGTTAAGAAAAAAGGGGTTGAAGCTAAAAAGGACGCATGGAAAGAATTTGAAAAATTGTTAGAAACAAATAGCAAAGAAAACCAAAAAATGTTCTTCAGGGTAATAAAAACCTTTAACAACAGGACTGTACAGAACAAACTACAAAGGATAAAAAAGAAAGAGGGGGAGATACCAAAACAAGAAGATAAGATTATCAATAGGTTATCAATATTGAATTAAGTAATACTAAATTAATAAGAGCGGAGATATTTGCGTCTGGGCGGCCAACAACCCAGGAATGGCCCTGCCTTTAATATAGAAACGTATTAAGCAGCTTATACTGAACAATTCAAAAAAACACAATTTCCATTTCTAATTCGAGTACGTAACTATAGAGGGGTAAGGGTCCACCCACGAGAAAGAATAGATTAAAATCCTGCTTGCTTTATTTCATTAATTTTTTGGTGTGTTATTATTGGCTAATTAATCAATCCACCTACCCACTATAACATGACCCAATTTTCTTAAGTCTGGTTGTGCCTGTTCTTCTGTTATACGAACAAAGAATAATCTATTCTTATTATCTAAATACATATAGGCTACATTAACACTTTTCATATATTAAAAGTCCAAAAGTGTCGGTCTTTAAAGTTTCAAATTGGCACCTGAAGAGTTTTTTTCTTTTAGTTGCAATATGAAGTGTGCAGTTAGGTTTCCAGAATTTTTAATAATTACACATCTGGAATTGAATTAAAAATTGAAAATAAATTACAGAACCATAACAGAGAGTCACTTCAGAAGGTCTAAAAGGGCTTTATATTGGCTTTAGAGTGTCGAAGCTTGGCTTAAGCATTACTGCAATTTAAAGGGGAGGTTTCTGTAGGGGTTTTGTCTGAAAAGGACTCGGCGGTTTGAAAGAAGTGAAAAACCCATTTGCGGGAACCTTTCTGGAATGGCTGAAATACGTTTAGTTTCATCCATCAAAAGCACTTGTTACATAACTTTATTTATGATATAAAACATTCACATTTAGTAGAACGCAATTTAGAGAGAACCCTAATTCTTTTCCCTTGTTTTCAAAATACACCAAGATAATGAGCCTTATAAACTACTTCTACTACATCGGTTAGGATTTTCTTGGCCTCGTTGTGTTTGTCACGCAAGCCGTACGTTCTCAGAGAAGTTCTTTGGTAAAATGGCGCCATATATTACACAAAGAGCAACTTGGAGAGGGTAGTTACAAATTGAAACATACGTAGAACAAAACTGCACTTGTACTACCTAAACTAACTTGAGATACTAACAGCCGGCTTAATGCCGCGACATTTTAACGTCACTAATGTAATGTATAACGATGTTTTCGCTACTTGATGGCCGTTTTAGAGATTCGTGCGCCTTCAACTTTTTAAACAACCACGTTAAGGATCCGTTTCAGTTTGAAAAACGGGAATTGAAAGCGCAAACAATGCTCATCTGGGACGTTTACGAAACATCTAAACTATTTGCAGGCTCCGTGAAGGTTTTATAGGTACGCCGTACGCATCTTTAGCACAAGAACTCGTCAACGCTGAGGGCTGTGGTCTGCAAAGGGGTAACTTTAATGGTAACCATCATTTAGCAAGCAAGTCTTGGTAATCATGGACGTACGTCATTGGGGCTTATTGTCTTGATTGAATCTAACTGGGTCGATAATGTGGGCGGTCGCTTATTCTTTGTTACACACCGATGTGTCGCTTGAAGATTGATGTTTATATCGTACGGTTCGATTTAGAATCCAAACGCTTTGCCAGTCTTATATACGGTAAAGCGTAGGAATTCTAAAGCGAAACATAAGAATCGTCGAAATATTCCATCATCGCCTATAAATAGTAGGGGCTGGGTTTTTCTTCATTCACTCCGCTGATTCTCCAAGCTTATATTCAAGAAATTTAAGACCTGCGAAACCTTACATAACTACTAACATAAAACATAACCCGGTTGTACAGTACAAAGTATGTCAGTTTTCTTGTTGATGAGAACCCCTTAATTGATGAAACGTTTCCATATCCTAAAATCCTACTCAATAACCTCTTATTCTGAAGATAAGTATGAATTTGGCGTGAAAAAGTTAAAAAAAACTGCATCTGGAATGTCGTATGGTAATAAGGAGTTATACATGAACATGAATTTATATATGTAGTTGAAGATTCCTCTTTTTTCTACTTGCCATGCATTTGAATGATTCTTTAGAAAGTCTGTATATAGAAAAATATTTTCTCTGTGGGATTTGAACCGCTAATTTGTGATTTTTAAAGCTCCACTTGTTTAATTGCAAACTTTTGTTGAAGCTCAGTTTGAAAACAAAAACTAAAAGACTATTATTGGTTAATTTAATACAAAAAGTTTAAATTTAATCGTTGTTGAAGTGAATCGTTTAAAAGTTGCAATAAACGTATTCCCGAAAGTCCTGGGCCTTTCTACTGTAAAGTGTAAGGTTAAAAATAGTTAAATACAAAATGTAAAGGTAAAGGTATCACTAACGCCCCGCGAGGGATCATGATCGGCAACATGGAGAGTTAAGGCCTGCTAAGTCGCTTTCATACCTCGTGGTGAGCACCACGCCTTCAACAACCGCCTACCTTCCCTACTCCACCACTGTGTTTCAGTTACCAATAATTATTTTCAGTGACTGGGTAGGCCACGCGCCGAGCATCCGACTCGGGTTTGACCCCGGGACCGTTCGCACTGTAGTCGAATGCCTTAACCACCCGACCCCTCTAGCGATTAAACGCAAGATGCAATCAACAAAATGTTAAAAATCACAAAACCAGTTGTAATTAAAGACACATAAGTAATTACATTAAATCAATACGTTGAGCTTCACATAAATCAAATATTCTTAATAAATCAACTTATTTAGCTAGCTTTAGGTATATGCTAAGGGTCTAACATCTTTATCTTTTAATAAACTTGAGCACAGCTTTTCTCTTTTATTCTAAACTTCAGAATAATTGTATGCCAACATTTTTTTAAACACGAATCGTAAATCCTTACTCATTGATGTGTCTATTTAACTTACTCTAACATTGACTCGCCTAGCTTAACACCGGAAAATTCTAAATTAAAAATAAAGGTATTTCAAACCGTACCTGAAATTTGGAATACGCTTACGACAACTCTAAAGCTATGATAAATAGGAAGCAAAAATAATTGTTAATAAACTTAGAAATGCTTTTAGTTGGGCTTTTGATCTTTAAAGTTCCATTTGATCGATTAAAAAATTTCGTTTGAAAAATCCTAGTTTTAAAAGTAAAATATAAAACATTTTGTGGTTAGTTTAAACAAAAAGTTTACAATTACTTGTAGTTTTTAAAGTAAATTACAATCCAAGGCTTAAAAGAGTTTATTTATATAACAAAATATTAAACCTCGAAAAATAAGGCAATTAAAGAAACATAATTATAATAAATGTTTAATCAATATGCCAAACTGCACAAAATTCATAAATTACCAATCACTAAATTAACTTATTTATTAGCTAGCTTTATATGCCTAAGATAACAGATGATTATATTAATAAAACCCCGAATTTCTGTACTTGCTGCTTTATTGGAAAAATTGTGTCATAATTTCTTCTTTAAGCATGTACGGTAAATGCTTCATCAAACCTGTGTCTGTATTTAATTTGCGAGACAACCGCTTAGTAATAAGGAATTCAACAGTTGGGTATAAACTCAGAAGTACCGAACAAGTTCTACAAAAAACAAAAGATGAGTTGTCAGAAAATTTGTACTGAAATAACTTAGCAATTTAAAATCCTAGTCTTCTTCTGTTAACAGCTAGCCCTGTTTGCTTTGCCTTCGGTTTTTACTCTATTCTGCGGATGAAGAGAACCAGCTGCTGTTCTATGTTCATCTCTTCTTCTTCTTCTAGCAGTTTAACTACAAACGGGTTTTGCTTGCGCAACTATGTCCCTCCAGGTTTTTCTGCCACTACATTTCATTTTCCAATTTCTTACTTTCATTTTTTTCAGGTCTGTTTCTATTTCATCTGTCCATCTTAACACATACCTTTTTGAGTTGTTTTTAATTTTTAGTACGTTGAGCTTCCTTAGCTTTGGGTTCTGCATTTAAAGGCAAACTAGCTGGGTCTGCGCCCAGGTATTTATTATTTATTCAGTAATTGCTATTTTTGTCTTGTATTCTTGGCACTTGAATATGTGAGAGTTTGCACTTGTTTAATATCAGATTTTAAACTTCCTTTTACTAGTGCTAGTAAGGACTGAACTATTTTATTTTTAGTCTCTATTTCTTTCGCCTTTCCTTTAGGTTTATCTTTTACGTCTTCCCTTTGTCCATTTACTTCTCGATTTATTCTGTCGGCTGCTGTTCTTTTTGTAGATTTTTTGCCTGCCGTTTTCACCTCCTTTAACATTTCTGGAGTGTAAAAATCGTTACTTATTAGCAGCCTAGTTCCTATCAATTTTGCATTATAACCTTTATCTCTGGCCTCTAACATATGTTTTTAAGTACTTTACGATTCTATGTCCATCTAAAGTTTTTTAATTCTTAAACAAGCAGAAATTTATACTTCTAAGTAATAAAACTTAAAACGTCAAACCAAAGATTTCAAAAACAATGTTGTAGAACATCTCTAACAGAAAGTTTTAACATTTTTTAATGTAACAATTTCTTTCACAAAACATGGCATTTCTTTTATAAATTGAATTATAAGGCCAGTAGTTCAATTCCTGCGGAGGTGAGATTTTTCTATACAAAGAATTTTCATAGTTCGTTAAAATACAATGACATTTGTTTCTTAATTATACTACAATATTAAAATCAGGGCAAGAAAAGAAGATAATCAAAGCTAAGTGTTGTATTCAACTATTTTTTTTTTCCAATCGTGTTGCCCCTCGACCAATCAGCAGAACAAAGAATGAATAAAAATAATAATTTTATCAAACACGGGTAATTTAAAATCAAGTCAAGTTTCGGAATAATCAAATCCACCCGGTATATTTGAGGTCATTACTAGAATTTCACTTTCTGCTTACAACCGTATGACATAATATGGGACTAAAATGAATAATTTACAAGTTATTAGAATTTGAATGGACAGGGACGGTAGGAATTTCCTATTTCCTGGCTATTGCATTGCGGTTATGGCAACTGTAAATTTATTTGCACAGCCGTACAGTATAATTTTCTTGCTGAAGAGAAGGGTTATAAACCTAAATAATAAATACTTCCCCGTACTTTGCGTTTTAAGTAAAAATTTACCTTTCTTAGATATCAGTCTATATTTAGTTGAAGTGAGAAGAAATTGATAGTAAAATAAAATTTTTAGTTATCTTTAAATACGATTTACTTATTATTTTCGCAGTCTGCTTCTTGCTTTGCTAAATGTCAACCAAACACTTTTGCAGGTATTTATAACAATTCATAATCGGTTCAAGATTAATAGAATAATCATGCATGGTTTTAAAAGCCAATGAGTATTTCCGTCTTTTTTGTATTTGTTTTCTTACCTATTCTTAAACTTGTTCGAACAATTCATGCTGGCGGTAACAAATAGCATTTTCAAGCAAATGGTTTTCTAGAGTATAAAAACGAGCAAACTACATTGTTTTGGTAGTCCATTAAACTTTTAGGACAGTGTTTAAGTAAAAACATCCTAATTTACGTTGCTTTCTAAACAAAGTGGTATTACCGTAATGTTTGCATATAAATTCATTCCCTTAGAAATACAGCAATAAAAGAACGAATGCAGTTTTATTATGCCGTAATATGCCAAACTTCATTGCAGTTTGTTTAGCTTCCGGCCTTTTAAACAAATGTAAGTTGTAGAAAGAAGTCTTGCCGTTTAATGTCTGCAAAACCTTTTATCTTTTCATTTTTTTTTTGACTACTTACGGATTGTGTGGAAATGAAAAGGGGATTCTCAGTAATTTAGTACCCAATTTACTAAAATCAAACTTAATAAACTCAAGAAAAATCACCTTTATTGAGAGCACTTGTTAAATTTCCCAGAAATATTCGTTTTCCTTTAAACAGCGTTGGCGTTACTGAAAATGATAATTAAATATTCCTAAAATATTTCATCTCCTTTATTAAATTTTCTGCGTTGTTTCTTTAAGTTAATAATTTTAATTTTCTACTTAGTCTCACTGTTTAAAAAAATTCGTGAAATATTTTCAGGTATTACAGTTTTAATAAAATTCCGTAAAATCCTCGGTTGGTAGATTCGTATATTATTTGTTTCAAATTTAATTAAAACTTTAAACAATACGTTTTATACATAACTACTTCCTATGATTGTTTTTATAAATTCAAGCGAGTTCAAGCATATTCAGATGCACACTTGAAAGGATCACAGAGTTTACAAGTGGCGTGACATTTTTTTTGCATCACTGCTTTAGTTTATAGTTCACTTATTCTGTAACTTCGATACATCTTGCAATTTTTACAGATAAATTGACTCGCTAGAACATTGTAAATCTCGCTCGTTAGTCACCGTATATGTAGCATTCAAAACTGCATATTTTAAAAGGACTTTGAAACTGGAAATAACGACTAGGATTTATTTGCTGATTACATGTGCCGTTCGATAATAAATCTTGTTACAAAACGAAATACAATACGAAAGAATTATAGTTATGTGCTGCTCGGTGTTTATTTAAATTGTAAATGGAACATCAGTAAATTTTAAAATATGATACAAATTGGTTAGTTAGTTCCATTTCTGGTACTGTTAAAAGAATCTCTATAATCCGAAGTCAGTTTACTGATCTAACGTTATTAGAATTTTATGCAAATAAATGCTGTTTATGAATAGTTATTCAAAATAAAATATAAAAAATTATAATACCTAAGATCTAGAACTACAAGAATCAATGTTGACAAAAGAGTAACCATTATTTATTTACTAATGTGTTATGTATTTTCTATATGCATTCAAATTTGGATTCAATTTTGTTCATTTTGACGGACGATTAATTTATTTGTCGGAGCTGTCAAAGCATTTAAAATTCAGAACTTCTGGGAAATTTAAGCTCGATCTTAAACACATAAAGATTTTTATGTCTTACCGGTATATTAATTGACAATAATGACTCTATTTTGAGGTATGTGATATACAAAATAACGCTCTAGGGCTATTATTTTTTTATAATGCCCTAGGGCGTATTATGACCAATAAAAGCCAGTAATACCATTTGTTTCCATGGATAGAACTTTATTATGCGCCACTGTCACAGTGAAAATTAATTACAGCTAAAGTTAATGTCACAAATCTAAATTTCAAAATAAATGTGAATTAGATAAGAAAACTGGTAGGACATAAAACGTTGAAGGCACCATGGGCATTATGAACTAAGCGCCCGCGATTGTTGTACATCCCTCGGGCCAAAGGCCCTCGGGTTGTAAACTAACAATCTTGGGCGCTTATTTTACTCATAATGCCCTTGGTACCTTAATAACTATAAATGGTTAAATGGCACTTTTCAATGTAAAACATTTCAATGCAAATATTTGTTTTTTTTTAATTATTTAGTTACGAGTATATTTATTTATTAATTGGCAATAAAGAATAAAAGAAGAAAAATGCACACGAAGCCAGCAAAACAAAAGAAAACGATGTTAAGATTAAAGAGAAGTAGAATTCAAGGGCTATAGGAGGAAAGAAAAAGAATAAGAAAGGAAAAAATAAGATAATAAAGAGCTTATCAAAGAGAAATTGGAAGAAAAATAGCTGCATTTAAGGAAATTCTTGATATTCAAAAAAGCAAAGCAAATGATAGCAAAGTAGTTGTAGCAGTAGATACTTCTTTATAGTCTCGATGAAGAATGGGCCTACACAAGTACTAGCGCCCTTGCCCATGCGAGCTCTTAGTTCCCTTTCACCATCTAAAAGCGAGAAGAACCATGCCCTAATCCTAATACCTTCCATCCAGCAATTTATTTATTCCATATTAATATGCAACTCGCCAACACGTCTGGTTTTGGAGCCTTAAATACCCAACTTAAATTTTTCATTTTCATTTCTAAATGTAATGCCGACTTTTAAATATAAGGAACCCCAGGTGGGTAGAACAACCAGTTCATAATCCCACGCTACAGTAGTAATCTGCTCTACGGATTCTAGGGTGGGCAAAAATTCCACAAGAAACCACGCGCTGTACATAGGGACATCAACATAAATACTATGAGATCCGACGACAAATTAGGAGACTTAGAGAAAGAGCTAACCAGAGTAAAATGGAACATATTAAGTTTAAGTGAAATTAGAAGAAAAGAAGAAAAAACAATAAGACTAAATTCAGGATGCTATATCGCACAGAATGTAAAGAAAGCGGACTAGGATATTTATATCCCCTAAGCTTTTTATACTGGTCCTAGAAGAAGTATTCAAGAACTTAAACTTGGAAGAGAAGGGTATAAACATAAATAGCAGCCACCTACACAATTTTAAATATGCAGACGATGTAGTGCTAATTGCTACAACATCTATAATCAATGATACAGAAATTAAACGAAAGCTCCAAGTAGAAACTACAAATAAACACAGCTAAAACTAAAATGACAAACATAGAAAAGATAGTAGAAATCGAAATAGAAGGAGACAATTTAGAACAAGTAAAGGTAATATACATATCTCGGCCAAAGAATCACACTCGCACAAGCAAACTAGGAAATAGAAATCAAGAAAAGAGTGAAACTAGGATGGAAAACTAAGTTATATACTGAAGAACAAAAAGATACCTCAATATTTAAAGACAAGGGTTTATGATAGATTGAAAAAAGCTGCTAAAGAAGAAGAAGAAAGCAAATGGAGAGAAAGAAGAATAATACGATGACCCATAAATAAAAAGAAGGAATGAGATGAGGAAGAAAAGCAGTTGGGGGAATAAGAAAATAAGCGTTAAAAAGATAGCAACTGTAGCAACAGAAAGCGCGATTTTGCAATGAAAAACTGGAATATTTAAATAGGATTTATCTAATTAACCTTTAAAAATCAAAGAAACTATTGAAAGCAGGAAGAAAATTATGATGTAGTAAACAAAAAATTAAAACGACGAGAACAAGAAGGAACAGAAAGCACAAAAAACAAAGATGAAGGAGAATTATAGGAAGTAAAGAATAGTATATTTTACAACAAGACATGAAAATGACGTTTTTTTCGTGAGATGAGAAGTTGCCCACGAGCTGCGTTAGCAGCGAGTAGGGCAATCACGAACGAAAAAAACGTATTTCATGTCGAGTAGTAAATGCTATTTTTTCTACGACATTTTAATTATCTGTTTGAAATAAGTTTTAATTCGACTTAATTCAAACCGAATTGTGTCAATGCAAATTATTAATTGTTTGTTTAATCGGTTCCATAGTAACACACGCATTTTTTTATTTTGTTGCCATAGATTTGGAATTCTTGTTTTCATCTCTAGAAGTGAAAATGTTTTCATCTCTAGATAGAAAATGTAGCGTTTTCGCATAGGGTTTATCGTGAAGAAAATACTTGTTTTCACATCATGTGTAGAAAAATATTAATACATAACTTGGTTTTTAAGGCGAATATAGATAAACTAAAAAGAATTGCTAATCTTCAAGTACTCAAATCCGTAAAAAAGTAACAAAATTAGAAAGCAAGGAAAACTCCAAGAAAGATTCAGAGAAACCAGAATAATACTGATTGAAGTTCATAAAAGAATGAGAACGAAGAGTGAGGGAGGGAGAAAAAGAAAGAAAAAGGAATAAACAAAAACAAGAAAAACAAGTGCCAGAAATTTAATAAAGGAGGCAAGGAAACAAGCGACGAAGGCCGCGCAAATAGCAGGCTGCCTAAATAATACAATCTGGCATAACAAATACATGCGTGTAGAAAGCAAAGCGCAAATATATAAGTCAATGGTTCCTCCAATTTTAATCTATGCTAACGAAACGCGTGCAGAGACCAAAGCAACAAAACAAAAAATGAGGACAACAGAGATGAAAGTTTTAAGATCAATAGCAGGTGTAACAGTGCGAGACAGACAGAGAAGCATGGAGGTAAGAAGAACATATAAGGTAGAAGACGTAGTGAAATGGATGAAGGTTAGGAAGAAGGAATGGAACAACCACGTGGAACGAATGGGAGCAGAGAGATTAGCAAAAATATGCAAAACAAATATACCAACTGGGAGAAGACTCCCAGGACGGCCACCGAGAAGATGGATAGAAAGCTGGATCTCTTCATCGGTGGAATAACAGGCCAGGCATCGGAAAGAGAATATGCTTTCCAACTTTTATTTATCTATAAATTTGAATTTTACATATATTTACTAAAGCGACATTCTTTTATACAAGGTGTTTACGGTCTTCTCTGTATCCTTTTAAGGGGCGATAGTAGAGGTTAAAAGGAGTCGATAAACCTTAAAACACCTTAGTAAAAGTTATCTAATAAGTGAGATAATAATTTTTTTAAAAATTTTGTAATCTACTACTTAATCGGCATTGTCCCCTTCAATTATTTTTTAGTATTTCTACAAACGTTGTTCGAAATTATTACCATATTGTTGTATACAAAGTGTGGCTCGGCGTACCCAAGGCTCCACGTATGTACTCAAGGCCCAAAACCTTGTTGAATTTTTGGCCAAACAAAGGTGACAGTAAAGGTTAATTTGATAACAACTTACCTATCAAATAAACAAACTTAATAACAATTGGACAATGCTTATTAAATACGAGATTACTAGATTTTTAAACTAATTAAACTATTTAATGTGAAAACTAAAGAATTATTATCTCGCTTATTAGACAAATTTTTACTAAGGAGTTTTGAAGTTTATCAACTCCTTTTCACCTGTACTATCGCCCTTTAAAAGGACACAGAGAAGACCGTAAACACCCTGTATTTAAGAACAAGTATTAATCATTTTATATAAAGCAGCCTTTAAAAAAAGCAAGCAATGGTAAAGAAAGGAAGGAGCTTATAAAAACTGAGTGAAAGCAGAAGGGGAAGAACGAAAATACAAAAAAAATGTTTTTGTAACAGCAGAGGAAAATGGAGCTTGAAACCAGTTCAAAGAATATCTTTTCTATACAAGGTGGTCCATAAGTAATGGGCCACAGACCAAGAGTAGGGTGAAAATATTACGATTTATCTAAGATTAACTTGGCCCAAAAGTTAACATTAAAAAGGATACAAGGTGTCAAAGTCAACATTTTATTTTTGATTTTCTTCTGCAACTATACAAGTCTTTCAGTTTTTATTTTTTTGAAAATTAGGAAAACTAACTTTTTTGAGACGGAACACAATTATCCGTCCACGATTTTATTGTAGCTCCTGAAAGAAAATTAATTTGGCTCCATCTAATATCTTGAAAAAGCTGTTTTATACTTAACATTAGGACAGATCTAATTGAAAAAAAGCAATTGCCTCATCTTTTTTATGCAAAAAAGGTATACTGTTTAAAAGTCACTAAAGTGAATCGTTTCCAAGATATTTGCTTCTATGCACCACCCTGTATATCAACTTAATATTCAAAATAGCTTAAAAAAGCGATGATACAATTTAAGTTAGTCACCATATTCATAACTCGCAAATCTTGTTTTAATGTCAACTTCTAGTACTCTTATAGTTTAACTTTAATTTGAAAAAAACTTTCATCACTTCAAAATTTACAAATATTTACGTCTTGCCCTTTACAGTAGAGGGAATACAGCAATTTTTGGACTAAAATTAAATTGAAATGAATTCTTTAAAGGCTTCAATTTCTAACAAACATAAGTCAGTTGTTTAGATGCCAACAATAATGACTTTTAATGTTTACTTTAAATTAGGAAAACAAGTTTCATTATTTTAAAATTTAAAATATCATGGGGTTTGTGCTTCATAATGGAGTTGAAAGAGCAATTTTTGTAACAGGTCTGAAATTGATAAAGAATGCTCTTTGGGCTCAAGATTATCGGAAATTGTAGATCAGAGTAAATCAGCATTCATCCCTGGGATGGTTCTAATTTTAAAATGAGAATAAACTCTCAAAACTTTAAAAAATGTTTTATATCTTACCCTTCGCAGCAGTAAAAACTAAAATATAACTACTAAAAATGTCATCAAAAGGAACTTCTTGACAAAATAAACATATTCATTTTTTGCATATTACAAGCTATGTAAGGTATGTATCAGAAGTAGCTGCACACTTTACAAATTATTCTACAGTGCCGAGAAGGTGTCATAACTTTTGCTATTATTCTTGGAAGGTGTTGTAAGGGTCTGAATCTTCTTTCTCATTGCATTAGTGTGCAACTGTCAAGATGAAAATAAGTGAACAGGACCATTTACGGAAACGTGTCTTTGAAAAGCTTGGAACTTAGGATAAAAAATTCATTTTAAAACATTATCTAAAAGAGGATTTTTTACATGAAAACTGTGTATGCAATGATTTCAAGATTCTATAGGAGCGGTGATGTAGAAAACAAGAAAAAACCTTAAGGAAGACGGTTTTGAATAAGTAGAAATTGGATTTACTGAAAAAACATGCTGAAGACAAAATCGGGCTGAGCACACGTAAACTTACAAAGAAAGTGTCAAAAGATACAATATCGCCGAATTTAAAGAAAACTGCATTAAGTAGTTATAAAAGAACTGTCAACCCTAAACATAATGAGAAATAGTTAAAAATTCTTGAAAGGCGATTTGATGCTGGAATGGCTAAACAGCAAAAGTACCTTTTGTTCCGAAATCCTTCTATCATGCTTCAGGCACGTTCCATAGAACACTTATGGGCATTTTTGTCTCAACTAGCATATAAAGATGGTTGGCAAACAACAACAGCAGATCATTTAAAAGAGCGGATTTTATGTTGTACAAAACAATTGTGATCCAACATATGTTGGAAGAAGTTAAAAGAGCATTGAGGAAAATCGAGGAAGAATCAGTTTGATATGTCAATTATAAGTACAGTGTGTTTCACTTTACATGAAGCCACCTAAATAACTATTTTATTAATACCGCAATTAGTATTTTTACCAGTGATAGAGGCCATTAAGACGAATCTTTTTTGTAGGAATGGATTTGCAACTTAATAGAGAATCATCCAAAGTTCTGCATTTTCTCAGAATATTTTTTAAATTTTTTAAATCTTTAAAATTGAGGTCTTAGAGGGAAACCCAAATAGAATTGTGTTTACTATAACATAAACGGCAACGTTCGTTTTTTCAACATTTTCCTGTGTTAACCTACCTACCAGGAAATGTTTTTGTAAATTATTATAAACGACATTCTATCCTAAAAGTTAATTTAACGTTATATGAATTCTAAAATTAATTATTTTATAAACAATGAACCTAGAGCTTTTATTTATTAAAGCCTTTTGATATAATATAAATTTATAGTAAAAATTACAAAATATGAAATTAGTACGAAACATGGACGAAGTGTAAAACTAAACCCAAGTCCAAAATACATCATTTTACAACCCTGGCAACATTTTAGTTTCAAAGCTCGCGACGTTTAATTTTAATTTCACACATTCATTTGTTAATTGCCGCTTTTAAATTAATTGCTCCTCTCGCGAAAACAGCCCTTGTTTATAGTTATTCGGAAGTAGTTTTTGCCCAACGTACTGTTAGTTATGGCAAAAAGTAGAAACGGATACCTCAGGACGAACCTTTCATTTCAAGCCTCTCGCTTCAAATAAAAAGTAGATCGGCAAATAAAAACTGTAATAACCGAAACTCTTCGCGGTGGCACAATTTATTTATGGAACAAACGTTAATTTATTATAAGTGGGGAACAAAAAGGGGAAGTTTTTATTAAGGGCTTTTACTGATTGTGACTTTTCGCAATGAAGAAAATTTGTTATTAATTTGTGTTTTTGCATAGAACGTTCTCGACAGTCAAATTTTTGGTTTGTACGTAGCAGAAATGGTACACATTTAATGGAACGAAAAATTAATTACGGAAATGCAGTTTCTTCGACGAATAAAATACGCGCGGTATTAAAAATTTGATGGAGAGAGGAGGGTTGAAAGCATTAGCATTTCAAAGGTTGAGCAAAGTATTTTAAAAAGCATAAAAACTGAATCTTTTAATTTTCATTAGGGTCGTAAGACCTCAATTATTTTTGTTTATTATGATGAACGCGCTTTTGCCACGTCTGAAAGTTCGTTAGGTGATAACAAAGTTCGTTTATCTGTCCATTTTGTCGACCAAAACAAGTCTAGTTGCGCAATTTCTGTTATTGATCCAAATTAACATTTCAAATAGTATTATTCTATCGTACTAAAAATATACAGTACCGAATTGAACAATTCCAAGCGAATGGTGATTATTAGGGGACGTGTTAGTGAATTCTCCGGACCTCATTTGGAGGGTCCAAATGAATTAGTCCACTTCAGTGAAATTAAATCGACAAGAAATTTTAGACGCCATAATAGCAAATCTAACAGGGTGATATGTTTTAATGAAGCAATTAGGATAGAAGGGATTTCAAGTTGCGATGGAAACGACTACATAAATCTCACAAAAGCGCCGCTTAAAAAACACCAACGCCGTTCCTGAAAACGCAAATCTATACGCAAACTGAATACCATAACAGTCAAGATCTCTAAATTAAATTTATCTATTACCCATAAAAATAACTTTTGTTATAATTAAAAAATATTCTTGACGGTGGCGACTTAGAAAAATCGATAAGCCATAAAGTTGAAGATTTTAAAGCTCTATTAAAATTTCTTTTTTTATTAATTTAGCTGCAACATTTCATAATTAAATTTAATAAAGTACGGAAGTAGGGTCGAATTACGTCTATATATACGAAGTAAAAATTACGGCTGCGTCCTTTTTACGGCACCCTCTCAGAAAAAGGTCATACGTTACGACTCCGGGGTTGAAATAGGATATGATCCAAATTCACTTTATGGAAAATACAATATGTGTATGCATAGAAATTGCCTAGCAAACTTGTGAGCTATCTTAGAAATGGATATTAGAAATGGAAAACGTGAAAGGATTTTATTTTTAAATCTTCACTAATATTATTGAAACTGCTTCTCCTTCCTTATTTATAACAATCTCGTTGCAAATGCAACATTTTATTAGGAGGTTGCAATAAATGGCTATCTACTAGACTTATTCTGTGATATTTTGTGTGTATAACAAATCCTTTTATAATGAATTCCTTTATAAGAAATATTCTTAAAAGATCAAACTTTTATATTTAGTTAAAAGCAAATAAAAGAATAAAACAGTATGAAAATATTTTCAAATTTCTCTGTGAATGGAAAAACGGCGAAATATTTAACACTAGCAAGATTTTATGTGCTGAAGACACAACAAATCAGTAACTTTTAAAACTTCTACACATATCTATCGATTGCAAATTTAGAAAACAATCATTAGCGAAACGACGGGATAGAAATAATGTATGAAAAATTACAAAAATAGCTTTATCTTAGCAGTGTGTAACAGCAAACTATATTTCGGTTCCAAATAGTAAGAAAACAAAACTTTCTATACATTCTGAGACAATAATTCAAATGCGAAGCAACTCTTGCTACAATTTAAAGACCATTCGTTTTAGATACGGTGTGTTTGTTTACGAGATACATAAAACATTTACTAGGAAACTTAATTAAAAGGTGTAGCTGTATGTATTCTTTGCAAAACAGATTAAAGTGGAAGAAAATACACTTAATTTTTAAGTACTATCTGAAGATTTTCAGTAAGAAAGGCGATTGTTATATTTTATTATTAATAGCTATTAATAATGGTAGTTGATTTGTACAACATATGTCTGTCGATGAACAGGTTAGATTTATGTTACATTTGGTGGATGCGCCAAGCTAATGGGATCATTCTTTTCCTTCATTACATTTTTAAAATAAAATACGCAATCTCTTGGATTTACACTTTGTGAACTTTAACAATTTGATTACTACAAAATGTCTTTAACTAATAAATTCATTTGTTAATTAATTCTTAAAGAAAACCATTACTATTGACCTTTAATCATAACCAAATACTTAATTACTAAAACGTATAATCGAAGCTAATAAACGTCTAAACGCCAAAAATCGACGTTAAAATTATTCAGCTTACTAAAGGGATTTTTAATTGTAAACAAGCAATGCATACGAAGCAGTCCTGAACTTAAATTACAAACGGTTGCTATTTTTAACAGGAATCCTGTCCGTTTTGCGTTTGCGATCAAAATTTAAACACTTATGAGTTTATTGGTGAGGGATAATTATTAAACCAAGCGAAGCAGGATATTTGGGTTGCATTTGAATGGAGATTACTCCAAACGCGTAATCCCGGCTTAAACACCGTCATTTGTTAATGTCACTTTCACTAATAATAAGTTACTGGTATCCCTTGGGTTCCTTCTGTTGTTCCAAACACGAATTAACAGTTCAGTAAACGCATTCTTGTCCTTAGTTACCGTACCCAATTAGATACTGCAAACGTTCTGTTTACCTTCCGCTTACCTAAACAAATAACTTTCGAATAATTAAAAACAAAATCCGAAATTGTAATTTTAGTTCCAAGTTTAGTAAACGAGCTCGTTAAAATCGTCGAGACTGAAAAACTGATTTATTTTAGCTACGCAACTTTGAAAAGGGTTAAGTAATAATTTATGATAAGTGTAAAAACGCGACTAAGTGGCTTAAAGTGCTTTTTAATTGACGTTTCCTCTGCGAATTTAGACTTTTAAATTTTGGTTTTCTACAGTAACCCTTGATACATAGTTAAGTATCTTTAAATTTCAAAGGAATTTTTGAGTTTCACGCAGTTAAAATTTAAATAAATACACAACTTGTGATTTGTCTTTTTTAGAACAGCCATTTTAATTTTAATAAGACAATTTTGACTAAAACAAAGAAGAAGAAAATGTTCTTCGGCGTTGTGGAATTTGAGGTTTAGCATAAAACATGAATTGCAGTTTCTTTTTATAAAGTCAAACTTGTTAAAACCATTTCGTTTTCAACAGTACCAAAAATAAAACTAGACGACAGACAATTCAGGGGCTATTTGTCAATTTCAAAAATAGTAGAAGCATATAAAGACACTCCACGAATGTTTACCCTTATAAATCCTCCATAAGGTCTTGGAACAATTCGGTATTCCGAACCGAACAAAACCGGATTTTCCCGTTCACATTTCATTATATTTAGACATACAATTTTGGATCCGTCTATAGGAAATATAATCGGTGTACAAATTTTCCCAGGATGAAGAAAACCAGGAAGGAGGGTTAAAAAGACGAAAAAACTTTAATTATAAAACTTTTGAAGTTCGCAAACATTTTGGCAGGACATTTCTTAATATTCTGATATTCTAAGCTCGAGTTTTCTTTTATATTCAACCTACTTAATTAATTTTTTAGATATTTGATCCAAATAACTGAAAATTTCAACGCATAAAGAACTGTTTTAAATTCCTCCGAATTCAATACGTGTATCAAATAAAATTTTTAATTAAATTGATTTGCCGTCTTCAAGTGTGTTCCCGTAAATGGAATTTTAGGAAATCAAGACAATTTTAGGTTTACAAGATAATTTTAGAAAATCGAGTAGGACGCGTTGGATAAAAATCCAGAGAAAGGTGAAGGTCTATCAGGCTTACTAATTTATTAACTGACACCTTTAGCTCTTACACGCTTGTAGTGAGTGTGGTTATTCCCAGAAAATTCATTTAGAACTGGAGACGTCCTCTTTCTTTCTGCTATAAAAAGGTATAGTGACATTAATCAAAGCTTCTTCATCTTTTTTTCTGTAATTTTGATTTTTCCAACTTTTTTTTACCCGAAACATAATCCGTTTATTTAAATGATCTTAAAATTGCAATGGCGGTTGATAACTTTTCTAGTTATTCCAAGAATAAAACTCATGTTTATTGCTTGAAAATTAGAAACTTCTTAAAACCAAAAGCCAAAAGTACCCAAAACCGTAAAAACATATATCTAAGTTATTTACACAAATTTCAGAGCTTCTGGTTTCTCTGAATTAAAACAAATAATTAGACGATTTCTAGTTATATCCTTGTGTTTGTATTATTATTATATTAATGAATACATGAAGCACGTAGTTCATCAGTTTGTTTACCTCGTGATGAACACGTATAAAGGCATACAACCTAATTTGTTAACAGCCTACTACTGTTTCATATTACATTCAACGCGAATGTTGTATAGAATTCTAATCAAATTCTAACCAAATAACGCAACTACATAAGTGTTACCGAACGCTGAACCGTTTTCTTACCTAACATATTTCTTAACTTTAAAGGAAAATATTCTTAAATAAACAGGGAGGATTTGTTCGTTTAACTCCGGAATTTTTGTCCGAAGAAAAGAATTACTGCGACGTAGTAAACAAATTTAAAAAATCCAGCATCTTTCACAACAATTTTATAATGTCGAAAGAATATATCAAAGTTATTTTGATTTACTGCGCGTTTATGGAAACCTCACGTTTGCCTTCACATACGTTTTGCGTTTGTTTAGTTCAGCAATTTAATAAATGAGTTGAAAAGCGAGAGGAATGAAACAATTTCCTCGAGAGTTTAGTCGTCAAGGTTTCCTTTTTTACTGGGTAAACATTAGGACGAAGAAATTGCTGAGCACGTGGATATGGAAAGACAATAAGTTTCAAAATCGTAGTGAACAAAAAAAGTACGGAAAATCGCAAATGTAATATTCACATATGCTGATTTATACATGAAGTCGGTTCACAATGAACCAAAAATAAGGCCATAAATCAAGTGGATCGATTTCAACGAAAACAGCCCCGAGACCATCTCTGACTAGTTGTATTAAAGGTAAAAACCTAAGAAAACTATTTTACCTTTAACTTATAGCCTTTCGTTTCGGCTTCAGTAAAACGAAAAGTCGAAACAAACAAAATTGCGCCCGTTTAGAAGCTTTTACTTTGAATTACTTATGTTTTTCACCTTTCCTTGCATTATTTAATATCGGCGTGCGCAGAAACGTAATATTATCTCTGAATATGAAAAATCCCTTAGAAACTTTTGTATTCCTGAGAGTTTCTTTCGCGATCTATTTTAAATGAAACAGTGCTCTACTTCTCGGTGTTTTTGACGCTTTTAATTACGAGCAACGTAAGGTATTCAATTTAATCCTTTAATCTCATTTGTGGTTTTAATTTTCAGGAGTAGATGATTTTTCCGTTCCGTTAAGCAGAAGACACGAGTCATAAATGTATTTGGTTACGTGGTTTCCCCAACATTTTAATGCGGATGCTTCCAACATTTACACCAAATTAACGTGTACACGCAGACCGATATTAGCAGTAAATTACTATTTGTTCAGATCGTTCGGTGCACTGAAATGGAACAAAGCAAATTGGTCGAAATAGAGAATCGTTCAAGTGTATTTACCTTCATGTACCGCATACAATCGGCATAATTTAATCAAAACCGGAAATGATTTCGTTACAGAAAACATCCTGCTGATTGCACAACTTCTCTCTTATTTTGCTGACTGTAACTACACAAAATTTAACTTATATTGAACCACATTCGGTTGAGTCAAACCCCGTTTCTGATACCAACGTATTTTCTTTTTAACAATAGATTTTACATTTGTTTTATTTTCTGTAGCGGTCTCTAATGACGTCACAACCATTTTTTATATTGTCGAATCTATCATTCCTATCAAGAGGGTTTTCATATTTTATGAGAAGTTTTTATAACAAAGGAGGAAAATGTAGGTCGAAATCAGTTCAACGAATATTTTTCCACATAACAGTCTACATATTAAATATCAAAATGACAAAAACATCTGTGAAACTTTTCACCTATTTAATCACTATATTCAGAAATCAAGAATTGTAAAACAGGTTTTATAAAAGTTAGCTTTTCTTAGTTTCATGGATTTACTTCGGATTAAAAACAGTAAACCTTTACCATATCGAAATTTAAAATGCTTTACGTTTTATCCTTTATCGCAGATTGAAAAGTGAAATGTTTTGGAAACGAATACTTTAAGACAATTACAAACTGTAAATTAAAATTTTAAGTGCTAACTTTTATTACTTTTAATTCAATTTATAACACATATTAATTTCATGATTGAATGGTCAAAATTTCAAATGCTTTAGGTCTTGTCGTTCACAACAAAGTAAAAGATGAAATTTTTGAAGTTGAAATGTAATGCAAAACGAATCCTTTAAAGGTTCACGCTTATTACAAATTGTAAATCAGGTTTTTAGACGTCAAATTTCAGTACTCTTCTAGTTTTACTTTAATTATAAATAGTGAAATTTCAGTGATTTCAAGATATAAAATGGCCTTCAAGATATAAAATGGTCATACTCCTCATAACAAACTAAAAACGGAAAATTTTGTAACCGAAATGAAACAAAGAATAAATTCTTTTAAGGTTTACGAAATGGTAAATTAGTTTTTCTTCAAACGTCAGAAAAACACGACTTTGTGTCCTTGGATACACACAGTTAAACATTCACTTTTACTCCTAGGAGTAAAAGTGACATAAACATTCACTTTTACTCCTAGGAGTAAAAGTGACACTTAATGAGCCAATGGCAACTCGTAATTTTTATTTTTTATAACAAAGCAACGACAGCTGGTATGACGTTCATTTTTGACTTTTTTTAAATTTTCTTGCTGAATTGCTTTTAATTTGTGCGTTTGAAGAAAAAATAACATGTGTTATTCGGAGTAAAAGTGATTTTGTGTGCCTCGCATGAAATTGTACGACTCGCTAGCGCTCGTCGTTCAAACGTCACGCTCGGCACACAAAATGACACTTTTACTCCTAATAACACAATATACTATTTTTAGATACCAACCCTTTTTTGCTTTACAATAATTGACAAATCGAGTTTCATGATTTTTAAGTTTAAAATATTTTCTTTTCGTCTTACCCTTCATACCAGACCAAAGACTGCATGCAATATTGGTAACTGCGATTGGTCTATTAAGTTTATCAAAAGAAATAAAACAGTTTTTATAAACAAACTCTTAATATGTACTTTCATAAATTTGTTTTAATTTAAAACGTAGTCACTTTTGTAATTACAAAATTTACAAAATACTACCTAATTGCCTAAAACTTAAAGGTTAAAATTATCACAAACTGCTTAAATTCTGCTTTACTTTTTCTAGTTTTGCTTTTATTAACAAAAGCAAACTTTAATGATTTCAAAATTTAAAATGAGCTCAACTCTTACTACTTTTATCGTTTTGCTGTAATTTTTAACAAATGCAGTTTTATGTGCGTGTATTTTACCTTCAGTAGAGTGAAAACTGCAATTTTTGGATTAAAATGGAATTAGCGTGAATTCTTTAAGGTTGAAGACCACCATAAATTGTAAATTAGTTTTATGGGTTTCTTTTTCTTCTTCTTTCGGCGGTGCGAAGTAGCAGTACTCAGGCCCTAGGCCTATTGTGCATCCGCTGCAAATTAAGAGTTGCCTTCAGACAGACCGGCACCTAGCCCAAAGCTCTTGTTCATAAAAGCATTCCGTGTATCCTCGGGCTCTAAAAGACCGGCACCAATTAGGCGATGATTCAGAAGAAGTAGTCTGGGGCATCGCAAAAGGCGATGAAGGGAGGTTTCATCTGCTTCGTTGCAGAATCTGCAACTTCAGTCCTCAGAGATGCCCATTAGATGCAGATGTCTTTTAAAAACGCCATTGCACCTAAGGAGGCCTGTGACTATCCTGAGGTGCTTCCTACTGAACCTAAGAAGCTGTTCGGGCGTAGTTTTTGAAGGTCTGTGGCCCGGAGCGCGAAGCCCAATATGAGATGAAATGAGAGTGAGTCCGATCTCTAATTGCCTGTTATTGTAGCCTCTGGCGAGGTTTTCCTAAGGCTGCAAAAACCTGAATCTGAAAAACGGTAGGAAACTTGCCTAGTACGAGGGACAACCATTCTAGGTTGGTCGCCATAAATGCTAACACCAGAGCCTGCGTCTGTTTTCGATCCATCTGTGAGCCACAGTATATCAGAAGTTATAACGCGGTCCCTGAGCACTCTGAGCAATAATGAGCATTCGTCCCTTGCAGGAATAGTTATCTCGTAATTTCTGGCGAATGAATAGCAAGGAGACACTAAATCGCTGCGAGCGCTAAGCATCGGATCATACTCTATCTTGTTATCCTCTGGAATTGGGTTAGAACCATCTGTGTATGTTTCCCTGCAGTTTCGGACCACCACACCAGTGAACCATAGGTGATGGCCGGTCTAATCACCGTAGTGTAGATGCTAATCAGCACTTAAGGGGACAGGCCCATGTGATGCCGAAGGTCCGACTACATACTCAGAAGGTGGTTATGCTCCTCTTTATCTGTCTGGCTATTTGATTGTTCCATACAAGCTTAGTATGTACTTAGAGCTAAACCCAGGTAATTTACTGTGCTTGAGAGTCTCAAAGCTTTCCCAAATATTATGGGTTCCTTGAAGGCTTCCACTCTTCTTTTTTTTTATGAAGATTACAAGCTCGGTCTTGGCAGGATTAACTGTCAGGCCCTCAGCTGAACACCATCTCATGGGTTACTTTGAGTTAAAAAAGAAATATTACTTCGAAATTTAAAATGCTTCAAGGACTGTTCTTTACAACAGCCTGAAATTATTCTAACTGGAATAGAACTGAAAATGAATTCTTTAGAGGGTTAGGATTATCGTAAATTATAACTCAGATGTCACCTTTCATTGGTGTAAGTAGATGATGGTTTTACTTTTAATAAAAGAGAACGAGTCTTAAAAACTCCAAAATTTAGAATGTTTCAAGCTGCATCCTTAGCCCTTCACGACATAGTAGAAACTAAAATGTTAGTACCAAAAATAGTTAAAGCGAATTCTTAAAAGTCTACGATTAGCACTTCTTGATCAAGTAAACTGATTTAATTATGCTTGAACTTCTATTTTTGTATGTTGGAAGTCACCTAAAACAGTTTTTATATAAGATAAAACATGTAAAATAGAAATGGAAGACTCAGATGGTACAAATACCAAATCTAAAAAGCTACTAAACAATTAATATCCACTGAACCCACAGTTACAAAACACCTTTAAAAAAATTATTTGCACCACACTACGTCACAAATATACCACGAATTAAAAAGTTAAATAGTGTTCACATAAATCGATAAGAATTGTCAGTTTACATTCAGAAAAGTGTTAAAATTTCTAAGTTATAATAAAATTATAATGGCATTGAATGCAAAATTAGAAAGTAAACTGTTTTAAGGAAAGTTTAATTTATTTAGTTTGTAACGTAACTGTTATTTTAATAAAACTAAAAAGTGTCCAAGAATTTAAACAAGAACTGAAATTAGGTTTGTTAAACAGGCAGAGTTTCAGTGTTGAAAATTTTAAATTCAACTGAAAGGCAAACATTGTACAAAGTTCTGTTAACTTCAACAATTGTAATTCCTAATTTCAGTTCAAACAGAATTGAAACATTGTCGTGAATAAATAAAACGAGAAGGGAACTAATCGTATTTCCAAATGCTTGATATTAATTCGAATTTTACACAAAGAAGGTGTGGGTTTGTTTCGAATCGGTATTAATATATTTATCCTAGACTTCTTGGACAAACTCGTATTTAAAATCGGTTTTAAAATTGATTCTGCAATTTACTTTTAATTTTATTATTATTTGTTGTTGTTAGGATTATTTCTTTACACCCTAATATGACATTTGTATACAATATTCCTATCACAGTAAATTTTGTAAATTCATCTACGATTTTTTATATAAAAAAATCTTTTGTGGTGATGGGTGATTTACTTCGAAAACCTGGATAATTAAATGTTCCATGCAAGAAATGTTAATTACGCCATTTATTTTCTAAGTAAAACGGGGGAGGATTTTTGTGATGTCACATACAATCAAAAGTTTAACTTACGGTAAATTTTAATATTGGTGCACTGATTCGAGTTCACACACTGCAAGTATGTACCTGCAATTAAAAATCTTTATCAATTACTTACTTTGGTTCCTTTTCGTTAAAAGGGGTGATCAAAGTCCTGAATTTGATAAGGATTAAAAAATAATAAATTCCGAATTTTTAGGTTTCAATGGGAATGTTCTTTATTAAAGCACCCTGCCATGTATTTCTTTAATTTCCACTTAAGCAGGCACATTGTTAATCAGCCACCAATTATTTCAGAAAAGTAATTAATAACTAGTTTATCTTACTGTTTAATTTGTAGCCTTTTAGTAAAATAAAGAAGTGTTTTAGGTGTATCAGGAATTATATCTTAATGCCATCTATATCTATTTTAAATTTAAACTCGAGTGTACCTTATATAAGCAAAATCAACACGTACCTATTAAAAAAAAAACAAATTTTGGATAAACTCAATAAAATGTAAACATTCAGGCGTAGAATTTATACCTTGTATTTTTTTTTTTTTGTGTATAGAAAACATAAACAATACCCCATGAGTTGTTTTTACTGGTATAAACTGTAAATATGGTTATTAACAACTGTAATGATGCCTACAGGGAAAACTATTAGGATTATGTAGTGTTTTGCTAAACAAATCCCTTATAAATTGTAACACGATTTTGTGGTTAGGTATTTCAAAAGGAGGTTTGAATTTTTATAATTTTTTACTGAGGGTGAAGTTTTTACAACAGAAACTCAAACAATAACCTGAAAGTTTAAATTATCTCCAGGCAGCGTAGATTAAATTCAAGTATACTTTATAAAAGAATGGATCAACTACGCTTCCAAAAAAGTGTCTAAAAAGTCTCAAAATTTATGCTTCGTAAACAAGAGTTAGAAAAGTTTTAACGTCGTTATGCCTAATATGTCAACTTCTGCTAGAACAAAAAAGTTTTTTTGCTTGGAATCCGTTTTCTATTCATAAATAATACCGAGGTTACCTATAATGTCCAAAATTTATTTCCCCTTTTATATTTTATATAATGCACTTTTAGTGTCATTTTTATTGCAGGAAGTTCCAATGGCGATAAATTAGAAACCTTATTGTTTTTCGTTAGTGCTCTATCGGTTTTATTAAAGCAATTTCCGTTATCTAACACAATTTCTCAATCTCACAATTTCTAATTAATTTCGGGGGTAGCATTTTCGTGAGACAAGCTCTACGCTTTATGAGGCAGAGCCCATTTAAGGAAGTTATTAAAATCAACTCGAGAAATGGCAGTGGCAGGTGCACTATGTAAACTGGTGGTCAAGTTTGACAGCCGTATAATGTATATTCTCGCCATAAAGTTGGCTGCACTGGCCGCAACTTACACTAACTCATGCACTGACTGCAAATCCTGAGAGGATTTGTACGTTCTAGGATGCAGTTTCTGTGCACAACTGTAAAATATCATCCACAAAATCCTTACTTTATGATAGTGTGAGTTTTATTGCTTCCAGAATATCAATGTCAGATACGACTACTCATAAACTTGAAACAATTTCGATGAATATTGGAGAGACCTCTAGTAACAAACCCTTAAATTTTTCGACAAAATTTAATATCGAATGGCGAAGAAGAAAAAACGTTGAAAAATATGCGAATTTATTTTGGGAGTTTAGAAATGGAAAACTTTGTATTTCCATAAATTTTTTATACTCGATCACGTGTGGGTAAGCGAAAATTTAAAATTAAAATGTTCTTTAGAGCGAGAGCATTTGTTTACCCAGATCTTTTTTGTTATGTTTTTGTATGGAACTTATCTAGCGTAAAAAGCTAGAAACGACGAGTTTTTCAACAAACATCCAATATAACAATGTCTGTTTAAAACAGAAGTGCCTAGTTTATACTTAACTACGTTTATAAAATATTAGTTCATTATTAACAAAACTATTTTAATTATTTCGTTCATTATACTGCCAGCTAATTATAGAAGGCAATGATTAAATTTAACCAAATTCTTGACTTTGAAGTTAAATTTGATTCCCAAGCACATCTGAAATATAATATTTTTAATAGTTTTTATGTTAAAAAATAATGTTAACGAGCATTATTCGAATGAAAAGATGTTATCTGTTACAAAGTATAAGCAAATATTTTAATTTTATATGAATGTCTTCGTAGATACTAATTTTAGATAAGGCCTCACATCTTGTAATGTTTAAAATTATTAAACTAATTACTATTCAAAATTCGAGTATTTAACCGCAAGGCGATTTAACGAACCAATTCTTGTTTTACCTTAAAGAATAAAATTTAAAATATCTCTCCTCTTGTTACAGTCTGGCACACTTGCAAGGCCCTTTTGTATACTTGTAGCTTGATTATTCTCCTACTTACTCATAACGCAACTAGTATAACATAACTGATTCGCGTTATTTGACAACAGGGTAAGAGTACCTACTACGCTGCAAGAGAATGCAATAAAATCTCGCACGTGCCTTGCAGTTCAACTCCTTGTCTTGTTTTGCTATGAAATATGAAACATCCCCCTAGTTCTTTTAGGCTGTTTTCTTTCATTGGAGAAAAAACGACTTTACAAATAGCAGAAAAATGAAAAAACAACAGCTTCGGCACCAAATTACATATCTATGTTTCTTTTAAAAATATATTCTTTCAGACATAAGCGGATCATCTACTGTAATAATAAAAATCTGAATGGCATGGTTACAGAAAACTATCAACCCTATTTTTCTATTTCTTCAGAGGTTCCAAAAATTTCTAAAACATAGCTAAGCGAGTTTTCTTGAGGAATTCCAAGTTATTTTAAAATGCCAACATTGCATTTGTATCGGTAAATCACAAGGCAACTCTATACAATATTCAGTCTACAAAATTTAATCCTGTTCCTACATTTTTAGAATAATTCCAGTGATTTAAATCGTGCCTTCGATTCTGTAAATCTTAACATTTTAATTAACAAGTTACAGTAATCATTCAGTTACTTTTGTTTAAGGGTAAGCAGTCTGTAACTCTAAATTACTTTAAGTTTAACTATAACGTTAATATTAACGTTGGCGTCCCACAAGAGTCAATAATTGGTCCTATTTTATTTCTTTTGTACGTGGGTCGTTTGAAGAGTAAGGTAAATGAAAAAGAAAATGCGAATACATTTGACCAACTTGTAGTGGTTTTTCAACATAATCTCCATTGTGCTCGACACATTTTGCCCAAAGCTTTGTGCCAAAGCCATCATACCGTTTTTATAAAATGATTTTTTCCTGGTCTGCAAGATAGAAATTCACAGCATGAACCACTTCATTGTTGTCGGAAAATCGTTGTTCTCCGAGTCATCTTTTGAGGTTCGGGAACAAACGAAATTCAGATTCAGGTGCATTGTCCTCTTGAAGGAGGGTTATTTTGGGAAGGTGCGGTCGCTTTTGTTTTATTTCTCCATTCAAATTTTGCAGCAAACTTGCGTAGTGCGACCTTGCCGACAGACGCTATTATTTTCGCCTTCTTTGGAGCAGATTCCCCCTTGGCTCTCCATTGTTTTGATTGTTCTTTCGACTCCGGTATATAGTGGTGGACCCACGTTTAATGAACTGGTCAAGAACCGACGCAAAGTCATTGGGGTTACACTTGAAATACCAGAAGCACGCAGATGAAATGACCATTTAAACATGCTTTTGGCATAAAGTTAGCAAACGCGGCACCCATCTGCTATCCTGTCTGCTATCTCTTTGATCTTCAATCTTCGGTCACTCAAAATTATTTTGTGAATCTTAGTCAGTATATCCGAAGTTGTCACATCACTTGGGTGTCCGGTTCATCTTCGTTACTCGTTCGGCCACGTTTAGAGGCAGAAATCCACAAATGTTCGATCTTATATGAAGTGGAAGACTCGCCAAGAACACGATCTAGCTTACTTTTTATTTAGGTCGCCGTTTTTCCCTTTAAAAAGGAAATTTTATCACGGCACGAATCTTCTTTCTGTCCACCATTTTTGAAAATACTTGCACGTTCTTCTACTTTGCGTGACCAAACAATAACTTCACAATGAACGTGCTACCCATATTGATTATGTCTTCCTTGTTGCATTCATTAATATTTGTATGTTTAGACTGATTTTCGGACAATCTGTATATCTAATTTGTGTTCAAGCCAGTTTGTAAGAATTCTAGAGAATAGTTTGTAAATTTGAAACAACAGGTTTGGCTTGATAATTTTCCAGATCTTCTGGGTGTTTTTTCTTACATATCAGTATGATTATTGTATTTTGCCATCCATTAGGGATAGTTCATTGCTCGAGAAACTGATTGAAAAGCTGCTAGCTGTTGCAGACTTCTTTGCTCACCTTGTTGGAGTATTTCAATTCGAATTCCATCTTCACTTGCTGCTCTGCCCTTTTTCATTTGTTTCAAAGCTTTACTGATTTCACTTATTTCAAGTTCAGGCATTTCTTCAGAGTTTGCGTTGATAATCTTGCCAGCATTGTTTTTTGTTTCTATTTGCTTATTTATTATTTTGTTTTCTTACAGGTTTCTATAGAATTCCTCCACTTTTTTAACTATTTATTTTCTCCCTAGTAATAGTTGATCCCCGAAATACCTTTAGACCTTTATTGCTCTCTATGAGTTTTTCTACCATGTTTTTCTTCTAATCATTTATGCATTTGTTAGCCATTTTTATTATTTTTATTTGCTTCTTTCTGCACATTCAGTAGTACCTCTCTTGCCTTGTTTCATAAGTTCTCTTCTTTTTTTTATCCAATGGTTCCTTATTGTCGTTTTTTAATGTATCTTTAATACTGGCAATTTCGTGGACTGCTTCCTTTACTACCTTTGTAATGTGTTGTTCATTTCAGTGATATTACCATATAATTTTCAAGTATTATGCGGTTGTCATTGAATTTTGTTTGTAGGATTGTCTGATATTCTGTGGATCTTCCTTGTAGTTTATTTGTGTCTATCACTGAATGTGTTTTCTTAAATTGTTTTTTGCTTTCTAGCTTTTATTCAGGGTCACTTTTGCTCTCATTTATCTGTGATCGCTACCTGTTGCGAACCGGTTTAACACTTCAACATCTTATATTATGATTTTTATTGATTAAGATATAATTTGTTTGGTTCCACACTAGTCCATTTGGAGTTACCCAACCCCGCTTCCATTTATCTTTCTTCTCAAAGAAAAAAATAATAGATTGTAATAAGATTCGATTCAACAGAAAGACCAAATATTTTGTTTAAAGATAGGTAAAAATATTAATTTTCCTTTAATTGTTTATGATTCTTAAAAACGGGGATATTTGGTTTTAAAATATCAATTTATCCTATATAAACAGTTGAAAATGAAAAACAAAATCATAGAGAAATATATGACTGGTTTTTCTAAAAACGGGGGTATTTTCTTTGAAATATCAATTTGTCCTATACTTTTTATAATACTTAAAAACTGAGGTATTTGTATTTAAAATGTTAGGTTGTCATATATATTGATAAGCCTGTATAGTAATTTTTTTTTATATATTTGTTTATTTATGTATTGTCAAGGGTTTTAGTTATATAATCACTCAATCTAACAGGCGTCAAATTTCTAAGGCTGGTAGAAATTTCCATGCTACCGTCGCTGTGTGAGAAGACCGTGAAACAGGTTCCAAATCTATTTCACCACCGAACCCTTTTCATATATTTATCCACCCTAACTTTAGGTAATCCTTGGTTTAACTCTAATAATTTTTAAAAACATGTAGTCTGCACCAAAATATTTATACAACAGAATGGATGATTAATAACTTTTTCATTTTCTAAGTGAACTAATCGGAGCATAGGACTTATCTTGCAAAATGATCTCGAAGTTATGGGAATGTTAATACACATCATGTTGTTTATTTAAATTATTTAGTTTTCAAAACTGCTCGACTATTAGTTTTCTTTGATAATGAAGCTAATAACAGTACAGTTACAATTGTTGATTATGTTAATAGCAATACGTGACGTTGATGAATCAAGCTGTAATTTTAGGGAAATGGGTATCAAAATAATTTCCGTGCATAACACATAACCATATGTATGAGTTCCCAGATAATCAGCAACATAATAAGCTATTCTAATTAATTAAAAGTAAATTTGTGAATTGTACGGATAATTTCGTGCAATTCAAATTGGAATACTAGGTTACTATTATAAGAATGAGATCACATTTGTACAGTAAAATCTAAATATACTACGAGTACTAACAATACTAATAGGTTACATGCAACTTCGCATAAAGTAAAATTAAGTAGACATGAAAAAACAACAATTAGGTTGGTCGTATACGAAGCGTTGAGTGCACGAAGCGGGCAGCCGACTTTTAGATAAAATTCGATGCAAAAAGAAACTGCCCGTTTTGCATAAAAACTAGTCAGCTTCTGCTAAAACCGTATTAGTTATTCCATAATTTGATTAGCCTTTTGCTGCAAGAACTGGACGGCCCTTGGAGCTGTCTACCTTTTATGCTAAATCTGCTACGTTGCATTGATTGGTTAAAGTATTAAAGACAAATATTTTATAACTTTACTGGAAGATCTTTAGAGACGGGTGATGCGACTTACTTATGACTCTGATTGTTTTCCTTAAATGGAATTTGCTTTTACGTTGTAATTTCAAAATAAAATATAATAAAATTCACCTAAATTTTGTTATGATGTCTCAATGATAAGTAACATTAATGATCCTGAAGGCCAGTATGTCAAAAGTGCTTAAATCTCATAATAAAAATTTGTAGTAAACCAAACGAATTTTAAATTTGTCTACAAAATGTTTCATCAAGAATTTTGTAATGACAATTTTGAATTAATTAAGAGCACTTTTATATTTATTTAAACCAAACGTAAATATTCTTGAACGGATAGCCTGCTTCTATAACATAGGTCTAGGAACGAATAATATAATACACCTAGTTCGTAACCATTATATTCACCAAGTATTGCTGAAAGCCAGTTATTATTTCAGTTATGACTTAGAACATTATAAATGTATAACGATTTACAGAATTTCCGGGAAGTTATTATATTATTTTAAATTATTGTCACAACAGTGGACTTTATTTTTACTTTAGATAATAAATAAATAAAATATTTGTTAAAAAAAACTTACAAGCTATGCGACAGCACTTCACAGTAACAAAGTAAAAATTCGAAGTTTACCAAAACACCGCAATAAAGTATAATAGTATATTATAGACCAAGGTAGAAAAGACGTTTTTCTCAGCCGAGCAGTATTATTTCCCGACATGCGAAGCATGGAGGGAAATAAGTTGTGAGGCTGAGAAAAGTCTTCTCTACCGTGGTTTAAATACTATTTTTTTCACTACTAGCACCTTTATTCCTTTTAATTAATCATTTTTACATAAATAAAAAATAAAATGACAGATGCGTATATTTATTTCTAAATATCCACAAAAATCAAATAGCCTTGCTTGAAAACAAGGGGAGAGGTTAATTTCAATTGACATTTGGGTAAAACATGTTTAAAATAGGCACCTGAGCGCATAGCAATTGTTTCTATTATTAACCAGTAGTCAATAATAAAAAATTATTGACCACTAGGAGAGAAATTCATCTTCTGGGCTCGAAAATAAGGTCAATAATGACATCTTCTAATACTAGTAGTGAAAAAAAAAAATTATAAATCTTACGATTTTAGTCTGTTTAAGTAATGTTAAGGTTAATCATCTGGAAGGTACAGCTGCCATTTACGTGGAGCTATTTTATTAATTGCTAATTTACACATTTACTCTGCTGCTGAATGGGATCGGTTAATTACGGTTACCTGACGGGAGCCGCAACCATAGCGAAATCATGGTGGTGTCCTGCGGGCTGATACTGTTTGTTTGAAGGGATGAATATACGAAGCAGACAACTCGACTTGATCCGATGCAAAAAAAGAAACTGTTCGTCTTGTTTAAGAACTAGATAGCTCCTGCTAAAACTGTATTAGTTATTACATAATTGATTGTGCTTTTGCAGCAAGAACCAGACGGCTGATTCTGTTTAGTAAACTTGTGAAAATATTGTCAAGTTTGCTTCCCAAATTTAAGTAGATTTTTAGGAAATACTTTTTAGAACATGGGAAATCTCTACGATATTTGCTTTTTAAAGAATATTTGGTGCTATTGCATGAAGCATTAATTTAGAGAAACCTAAAAAATTAAACCTTCTAAATGATATTGAGAAGCACTAACCAGATCTTCTCAGGAACTTTATGCATTGTAATTTATGAGGTTGCATTGGATCAGATTTCTAGATTTTTTCTTGAGGATCCTACTTCTTTAAAGTTTCTTTAAACTATTAAGATCACATTTAGTATTTTAAAACATTACAAAGTCAATATAATTTAAGTCTCCCTGAAATTTGTTCACTATGCCAGTTGAAGTAATTGACCTACTTTACTGCTGCCTTAAAAAAACGTCGTGACAGGCAATATTGTTCCAAGTATTTATTAAGCTACGAATTTTGTATAGATTATTTAAAGAGTTTGCATAACATTCTAAAAGTTCACAAATTTTAAGGAAAGAACATTGTCTATTTTCAGGATTAACTTAAGTCAACTCTAGAAATACCTACTTCAATATATTTCAGAGTCAAATTTTAAATTTCTCTAGTTCTGAAATAACCGACTACACCACGAATCTGTACGAAATTGGAATCATTTCGAGTATCAAATATCTTATTATTGCGGGGCTGATCTGTTGAGACGATTTTTCACATTTTGAATTTCTGTTATGGGCGAGGGGAATTGAGAGAGATATATAAGTAAAAGAAAATTATTGTACTGGGTGCACCTACGACGATCGCCGGTTCGATTCTTTAATTTGAAACGAGCAATTTCCCGGAACCATATTTTAGTACGTATTCGTGAATATAAACACATTTTTCAGTGCTATAAAAAGCGGCACGAGTACAATAAAATTCATATTCGGCAATTTATCAACGAATGTTACCTACATAAGAAAAATTTGTAATATATTTCAGATATTGATGTGTGCGACGAATCGCTTTTCAGCCGATTGCTTTCAGTAATAGGATTTTTTATTTGAAAGATGTTATTGTGATGCCAAATTGTTACAACTGCTGACTTTATATACGGCAAATAACGCTGCATTTTTTTCTATTATACGTTGTAAATAAGCACCATGTCAGTTGAGTGGAAATATGGTGGGAGTTTTTTCATTACCTGAATAAGAAAAGAATATTTTCAGCGGGGAATTTCTGCGGTTCAGAATTGAATAGAATCGAATCTGAAGGAATGGTATTTTTGCTTAGTAGCAACATAATTTGGCATCGATCGATCTTAATACTCCTAAATAAAGAACCAGGGGAATAAAACGATGAATAATATATCACTAAAGTCACCCGTTTTTCAGCAAAAGATTGAACCTACTTTACAGACAACTTAAACTGAAAGTATTTTAGCTTCACGGACCTTTTTATTAGGTCGGGATTTGCTCTAGGAAAAGTGCATCACGCCCGCTATCTTACACATTTGTCTACTTCGACGGTGAGAATGAACTCGCTTTATCTAAAGAGCTCAAAGCCTGTAACAAATGAATTTTAAACTGAACTAAGAAATATGCGTACTTTGTTAGGAACCCCATTCGATTACGATAAAATTACCTTTAAATTTCTATTATGTTTGTTGGGGGATCAACGGCGCAGTCGACGGTTTATTATTTTCAATAAAAAAGCAATATCAGATCCGTGTTTTACTTTTTAATAAATTGAGGACGACAGTTAAATTGGACAGCCTATATCTTAGTATTATTTTTAGATTGTCAGGGCTGACAATTTTTCAGACAGAATGCGTTAGCAGCAGCACCGTGCTGTTATGCAAATTGCTTCAGTAACTAGAAATATAAAAATGATTCAATCTGAAAAGGCTGTTACAAAATGTAGTGCAGAAATCCGATAGTGAATCCGGGTGTGTTGCGAAGATTTCGAGGTAAAAGGTTTCTATTTATCCCCGAGATATGTTGTGGATCTGGAAGGGGAAGCAATCAGTCGACTCCCCTTTTCGGTGAGGACCTGAGGAAACGGGAAATACGCTCCAGATGGAACTGCTATTAATAGATTCTTTTTTATTCGACGATGATTATATTCAGGCCAAATAATTTGTAACATGTCGATCGAAAGAAGGGAAGATTACCTTTCCCAATGATATAAATACGGATTACCCGGCTGTGTTGAAATTAATTCGTAGAATTGAAAGGACCTAACTTTTTTTAATTTTTCTTTTAAAGGAAAACCACCTTATATTCCACGTTTTGTTTATTGATATGTTTTTTATGTCTTCGTGTCTGGAGGATAATTAACGGCATACGATCGTGGTCGAGTTATTTTAATTACACATTCTGATCTGTACTGTACGGCTCGGAAAATTTTGCGCTTAAATGTCACGTGTTTATCAAAGAAAATCCGTTTATAAACGCGCGTGTGTCTCTATAGCTTCAAACAACAAAGTTTATTATAATTAAAACGAAGCAAGGCGTGCAGACGACGGTACTACTTATAATGTAATCTGGCGCCACTTACCATAATGAAAAGAGCCCAGAAAACTGGCAAGACAACTACAAGTGTAGTCCTCTTGAGGAATCTTTCTATCTCGTCTTATGGCATCGACGTAAAACGCTGCCGGAATAATATTAGAATTTTCCTAGTTTTTACTTCCCATGATTAATAGCGACGCCTGCTTTTTAGTGCTTGTATTTTAATGACGAAGATAATCTCCTTTGCCAATTGTATAACGATAATAGTGATAGAAATGGTGTTAAATCGTTCCATAATTCACCAACGACACAATCTGGAATTCATCTGCGAATGTCGAATTCACGATTTATCCCAACCAGATACGATTTTAATACTATCAGCCATACAGCCATTACAAAACAAGCAAAACATTGGGTTTGAGTTAAACGTTGTCCTAATGGCTTATTTAACTGTTCCGTGCATAACTAAAGTTAGGAGAGCGTTATGTTTCTAAAAGGCCCCACGTGTAGTGCGTTAATTTCCCCCAAAGTTCCCGGGGAAACCTCATGTTAAATATGACAATTATTATAATCTATGTTTAATCGCGCGAACTTGACTCTCCCCACACGCAAACGACGTACGTCTTGCATAATAAATTACTTTACCTGTGACTTGATGTCTACACTGTCAATTAAAATTAAGTAATCGACTTTTGTTTGATAATATACTGATAATTATTCAACTAAGTACCTAGCACCGTGCGTGAAGTTCAAATCTCTTGGGAAACCTCGAGTCTAACTGAAAGTGAATTGTATGGTAGTGAAAGTGAAACAAACGAGTAATAATAAAAGATAGAAGATAAAAATAAGTATCAAAAACACAAAATTCGGCTAAGAAATGAAAGTAGTTAGAAATCTCTCAGTAGAAATTTATGATAACCGCTATCATTCCTATTTAAATGTTAATCTCACCGGAGTACTTTTTGTTTAAAACTATATATACCGTCCGATTTATAAAAAGGGCCCCAGCTTATAGTGCTTTTATTATTAATATTACACCCAATAAACTATATATATTCTTAAATGGCATTATAAAAGCTATATTTTCCCATTATAACTTTCTCAATATCAGTCAACTGTTTTGAAGGGCGATATTCAACTTTCTTATTTTAAATGCAACACCCTGTATATTTTATTTTTTTTTGATAGATTTTTAAATTATCGTTCTAGGGGTGCCATACAAGTATACTTTTAATACATAGATGAACGATTTTTTAAATTTAATACCTAAGACCTAGTAGCGATGCTTAAATGCAAAACTAACATGATATTCACTCATTTAACAACACTATTATTAACCAAATTACTGAATAAAATGCATAAAACGAATTAACAATTTTGGTATTGGTATTGGTATTGTTAATTCGTTTTATGCATTTTATTCAGTAATTTGGTTAATAATAGTGCTGTTAAATGAGTGAATATCATGTTAGTTTTGTATTTAATCATCGCTACTAGATCTTAGGTATTAAATTTAAAAAACCTTTCATCTATGTATTAAAAGTATACTTATATGGTACCCCTAGAACGATAATTTAAAAATCTATCAAAAGAAAATAAAATATACAGGGTGTTGCATTTAAAATAAGAAAGTTGAATATCGCCCTTCAAAACAGTTGACTGATATTGAGAAAGTTATAATGGGAAAATATAGCTTTTATAATGCCATTTAAGAATATATATAGTTTATTGGGTGTAATATTAATAATAAAAGCACTATAAGCTGGGGCCTTTTTTATAAATCGGACGGTATATCCTTCTTATAGGTAACGACATGTTAAGGTTTTAATTCTGAAAAAATTACAAAAAAGGTATTGACAAACGGAAAATATAGGTACTTGTGTGTATAATCTCATGGAATTATTTTAAAAATTTGTGCAGTAATGAATAGCACTAAATTACTATTACGACACCTTGGAATGGAAAGGTTCTAAGTGACATTTTTTGGTAAATTGAGTTATGAGTGCGACATGGTTCCATGTACCATTTTTCAAACGATTTTAAGACTAGGAGAGCCATCTGACGTATATTAAGTGAGTTGGTATAGGGGCCCAAAGTTCTATCTGTGAGTCGCATTTAAACATTTTACTAGAACACAGTTCTATCTGCTGTTTTCAGTATGATAAGGTGTTAACTACTGTTTAGATGAAACCTTGTCACTCTTAAAACGTAGATAAATCTTTGTCATAGTTTGTTTACTGTTTAGTTGCATTTCTCATGGTCAATACACGTGCCTTGTTTAATAGAAGTTTTTGATATAAATTGTGTGGGAAAAACAAATAATTATTATAAAGAGTGACAAAAACCATGGAAAATTTAGAGGAAATGATAATTACTGCTTGGTAAGTACTTAGAAGTTTGGTAGTTAAAATTTACATTCATAACCTAAATATTTATTCCAAGAGCAGTCATGATGAAATATTCTATATTCCATTTGATGGAAATGTAACAGCAGATACAGAATATAGAGATGATCTCAGAGAGGCTGCTGCAGCCGAAACAGAAAAACTCGTAAATAAAGATCAAGGTGGAAAAGAAATTAGTAATAAAGCAATAACAGTTGTAGCTGCAAAAAGTAATGTAAGAAGAAAAGTTAGAAATGAAGCAATATGGAAGAAGTGTAATGAAAGAAAAAGAAAGCACCAAGCCGGCGAGGCTTATTATGTTAGTAAAAGAAAAAAAGAGGTACCTGCAAAATGTGTAATAAATAAAATAGATTGTCTAAATAATTGCAAGTTTAAATGTAGTAAGCAAATCACCAATGATATGAGAAAGGAGTTGGTTGCTTCTTATTACAAATTATCAACTCAAACTGAAAAACAATTGTATTTGTTGCAAATAACAAAAAGAATCGTTAAAAACGTATAACAAAGAAAGACGATAATGCAACACCAAGTCGGCGCCAGTATTCATTTAATTATTACATTCCTGTGGGGGGTGATTTGATCAGAGTTTGCAAACAATTTTTCTTAGGCACTTTATCCATATCACAAAAGCCAGTTTATAATGCACATGCTGGAAAAGATACAAACGAAGTACCTAAAAGAGATGGAAGAGGTAAAAGTATTGCATCAAGTAGACGACTACCCAGCGAGATGCTTAATGATGTGACGACACACATAAAATTATTTCCAACAATAGAAGCTCATTATTGTCGTAGCAGAACTAAACGTCAGGAGCTTGAACCGAACTTGAGTGTTCCAAAACTGTATGATTTGTACAAGATATGGTGTAATGAAAACGAAAAGCAACCTGTAAAACTGTCAATGTACCGTCGTATTTTTGCCACTAATTTTAATTATGGTTTCCATATTCCCAAAACAGACCGATGTGACAAATGTGAAACATATAAAATACAAAAATCAGAAAGAGATATAACACACGACGAAGAAAAGAATTACCAGTCACATGTAGCCAAGAAAACCGCAATGAGTATAAACAAAAAGAAAGATAAAGATAGCGAAATTCCCATTTTAGTGTTCGACTTGGAAAATGTTATAACTTGCCCAAGGACAGAAATAGGCTCATTTTTTTATCATTCTAAATTATATGTCTATAATTTAACTGCCTATTTAACTACCACCAAAACAGTCTACTGCGCTATTTGGAGTGAAGTTATGCAGGGAAGAAGTGGAAATTGTTTGGCAAGTGCTTTCGCAAAAATTTTAAAGCGAATTTTAAGCGATATTGTCATAGAAGATCTTGTAACATGGAACGACTCATGTGTTGCACAAAATAGAAATTCATTTATTTCAATTACTATGTTGGAAACTTTAAGAAAAAATAGTGATTTGCGAAGCATAACTATGAATTATTCTATAGCTGGACATGGAGCAGTCCAAGAAGTGAACTCTATCCACAGTAGAATAGAAAATTTTATGAAAAAGGCAGGTTTTTTTCACCGTTAGGGTTTGTAAAAAACCTGAAAGCAGTTAACAAGAAACATCCATATGTAATACTTCAAATTAAAGCAGAAGATTTTAAGAATTATTGGCAATGTGCTTCGCAGTTCAATTACAAAGTTGTACCATTTTCAAAAGTTTCTTCGTTAAAATTCACACAAGAATTCAATATTGTACGATACAAAAGTTCCCACCGTGAAGAAAGTTTTAAGTCTGCAAATATTATTCTACCAGAAGATGCTCCTCGTACTGTTAGACAAAGCATAGGTGGCACAGTTCCAACACGTGGTGGGAAAACTAACTGCAACAGAGGTGATAGATCTGTACAAGTTACGCCAGCATTGAAAGTGATCCCACAGATACTTCCTGCGAATAGAGAAGTTTCTAAAGCAAAAATTGTTACAAAAGGTGCGATGGACTAAAAATGTTTGAATTTTATTTTAAGATTGTGGGATTAAGTCCTGCTTGGTTTGAAGAGAATTTAAAGAATATTTTCAGTTTTTGAAAAACAAGTAAGCCTTGACATTGAAGCGAAAACTATTTTCTTTTCGGGTAAAGTACCTACCCTTTTTGTTCAGAATACGGCAAAAGTTTACTGAGCAAAGTTGTTCAGAATGCGAAATTATGGTCCTATACAAAATTTCAGGAAGATTAGTCAACGATTGTCTTTTCATGACCTCCTGGCAGTTATGTTGAATAAATAATTTATTGTAGATCAAGGTTATTATTACGTTTCGTAAGTTAAATTTGTTGTAAATACTATTTATTTCGTTCAAAGTTCTACAAATAAAATTTTTAATAAATACAATTTATTTTGTTTAATCTAAAAGATGACGGTTTAATCAAAGTAGGTAGATCTCCTTGAAATTTTGTATAGGACCATACTTTCTCATATTGAACAACTTTTCTTAGTAAACTTTTGCCGTATCATGAACAAAAAGGGTACTTTACCTGAAAAGAAAATAGCTTTCGCTTCAATGTCAAGGCCGACTTATTTTTCAAAAACTGAAAATATTCTTAAAATTTTCTTCAAACCAAGCACGACTTAATCCCACAATCTTAAAATAAAATTCAAAAATGTTTAGTCCATCGCACCTTTTGTAACATCAATCCTGGGACACACTGTAGATGGTAAAAATTTTGAAATACCGAATTTCAGTTCTTAAAGACTAAGTAAAAAAGTAAAGTCAGATATTTAATTTTTTATGAGTTTTTCGCGAAAGCAAATATTTCTAGATTAAAGCAAATATTTCTAATCGAAGCAAAATAAAAAACACTGAAACACTCGTTAACAACCTTTCACCGCTGTATCTCATAATGTCATAATTAGTTATTGGGGCATGTTTTAAACGTGCTTTTTATTTATTTTGACACTGATCTGTCATTATTTATTTATATTATTTTAATTTATTAAAACACGACATTTAAATACATATTGGGTAATTCAGAATTAATAAAAACAAACCTGTGGACATCGTAAGCTTTCTGGTATTGAATATTTCCTAAGCCCTCAATGAACGTGGAATACAATTTGAATGTTAACTCCATCGTCCTGAGTTTAATATTTCTTTGTTCTAAATTTTCAGAATTTTTTTATTAAAAAAAGAAAAGATCTTCAGCTATTATCAACTAATGAAGTCAAAATACCACTTTATGAATTAAAAAGAAAATAAATACAAGTTTTGAGACTAATCCTAACCTTCTGTTTCTAAGTATAATTTTATTTATCTAATTTTTAAGTCGAACATATAAAATAAGTAACCACTTTACTGTAAAGCTAGTGTCAGTTAACTATACCTCTTCTAAACAGATTGCTAAGTTACTTTGGCACAGTTGAGAGCACTTCAAACAACTTCATAGGTAGTCTGAAGAGCAACAAAACAGGTTTTCCTTTAACAAAATTTCGGAAACTAAACTATGGCACAACGTTAGTTCAATAACGTTATAAGTTGCGTTTGCCATAGGGTTATAGTTTTAATTAGGTTATTAACTCGCGATAAACCTCTACGTTTAGGTTTCCTTAAATTTAAAATTTGCTATCCAAGCTTTCATAGTACCCAGCGAATGCAATGGAACTGTTAATAAGTTTATTATTATACGAAAATAGTTCTAATAAGACGTAGATGTTTTATCAAACTGCGAACAAACTTTTGGCAGAAAATAGAAATTATACCTAACCTTGGGCGATAGAAAATGTCAGCAATGTTCTTTCTTTTGTGTAAATATCTCATTAGTGGAGGTTTATTTGTAGGTAGTAGTAAACCTGTAGAAATGGGGAGAAAAATAATAGCAGATTCCTAAACCAATACACACCACTGCATTATAACAATATAAAATTAGCTTACTACCCCCCTAAAGCTACAGAAAGTACGTTTCATTCTAATAACTTTTAATAAAATTATCTATTTTTTTTATTATACGTAGTTTACTAAAAATATCTTCAAACAATAATAGGATTTACGTTTAAAAAAAAATCTGGTTAACATTGAAAGAGATTAGTGTACAAAACGAACGTACATGCCCGAATGAGATATTTGCATTTTAATTTACACCATCTACCCATATTTCAAAGATTTGGAGCTGTATTTTGTACTGATTATTTTTTCCAATTAAAAAGCCGGAATTAACATCGTGTCATATACCAACGTCACTCTCCCACACGTATAATCCTAATATAAAATGCGAGGCACGTATTAATGGGGAATGGCCCCATTTTTCGTTTAGGATATTGTTTAATAATTCTGTGTACTTTGTATCAGTTTTAATTTGACGGTACGTGTGATTTCCGTGAAAATAACAACATAGTTGAAACCTTTGTTACATTTTCGTTTTAAATATAAAATAGAAGCTACTTTAATCACAAAAATTAGCATTAAAATCCAAATAACTCTAGAAGAGAAATTTAATAGTTATCAGAACTAGCAAAACGTGATGTAAAGTAAATTTATCTCGGTAACTACTTTGATTTTTACAACGTGTGATAAATTTTCAGAAAGGCGTACGTAAAAATCGAGATTAGATCAATTAACAGCTAACTTGAAGGAAAAATGCCATCGAAAGAACATCAATAAACCCTTGACTTGAGTAGGGTTCGGCTTGTCAGTATCGATCATCCTTAACTTGACCATACAGCAAGTGTTACGGGGTTTATATTACAGTATATCATTATGTATGTATTCCTGCACATTTCGATGTATGTGACATGCATTCTAGATTAATATAACTTATTGAAATGACTTACATGACAAGAATGATATCTACAAAAGAATTATTCAGAAAGTTCGGAGCTTTTTTCGATCTTTTTGAAAATAAGACGATGATTTTCAAAAGCTAAATGAAATTAAAAAAGGGACATGTAGAAATCAGTTGTAGATTATGGATTTTCTTGGTGTCTTTTAAATAAAAGCTAGACTAAAATAATACCTATATTTCGGAAGCAAATGTGGCCCGATTGCGCCGTTACCGCGACATCTCTCTCCCATGGGATGGGGAGTAGACCAAAACCCCTAACCCCTCACAAAAAGTGAGAAGATTACAAGGGATGACAGAAAGAGGGTGGCCTTTGTCCTGTGTAGGGATGTGTGAGCTAATAATAATAATCATATATACAAGATCGGTATTATTCAAGGCCTTTGCTGAATATTATGTTATGACAAGCTTTCAAAAAACTTAAAAAGTATAGAGTTAGGGAATACCTCTACATAGAACAAAGGTTAGTTATCTGCAAAGAAGGAGTACAGGGTTTGTGGAATGATAAAGGCACTGGAGGAAGAAATCAACATATTCTGAAGGAGACTTATATATTTAGGAAATACTTCAGCATCTGTTTGAATGCAGAAGACGCTACCCAACCTGATATACCCATATTTACTGATGGACCTAAAACTACAGAACGTATAGGCGCAGGCATCTTTTCAGATGAACTGAACCTTCATGAAAGTATACCACTAAACAATCTTACCACAGTCTTTCAAGCAGAGACAAGCAGAGACAGTTGCTATAATGCAAGGTGCAAACATAATTCTGGAACGAAACATTCGGAATTAAGTCATCAGAACAGCTAGCGACAGTAGAGTTTCCCTATTAGCACTGGGCAACTACAAAGTTGTCTCAGAGATAGTACTCCAGTGTTACCGCATTCTATGGAGAGCTAGTTACTGAGAATAATAATCTAGAACTCGACTGGGTTAAAGCTCATGCTGGGCTAGATGGTAACCAGCAGGCTGATACTTTAGCAAATCAAGCCTTTTTGGAGTCTCGAAACAGCTTTTGCAACTTCAGTAACCTTGCTTCATACCATAATTAACAAAGAACCCACAATCGCCACTGTGATAGGTTGGTGAACATGAATAAATGCCACCATGCGAGAATGGCTGGTGTGCCCTCAAGAGCGATGGCAAGTTTTTGTGGTCAGTTGCTCCGGTATAAATTGGATAAACCATGCAGAGGATGGGGCTGACTGATGATCCCACCTGTCGAGGGTGTAACATTGAGGATGAGACAGTAGAACAACTTCTGTATGAATGTCCTGTACTCGCTCAAATAAGAGGATCCATGTTGAGACGCTTCTAGCCTAACATGGTTGGAATTCGCAGAACTTTTGTGGTAGATATCCTCAAATTCGTCGAAAAGGTTCAATAGCTTGAGTGAGAATTTAAAATTGGGAAGTTATGCTGCAATGAAGGCAGTACAACCGACCCAAAGTGAGGCCTTAGTGCGCGTGAACTAGTTCACTCTCTTTTTACAATCTAGAATTCAGAATTCAGACTTGCATCACTACTTAAGAAATATTTCACCTCCGGGTGGACATTACGCGAGAAACTTTAAGGGTATTTATACTATTTAACTATTATAGAAATTTTGTTGGGGAAATACCATGCGGGCTTTTTATTTTGGGAAACAGGAAACGCATTTATTAAGTATATTTAAACTTTAAAGCGATTGTTCGAATTCCATAAAAATAGGTCTTCTAGTCATGAAAAATGCATTTTAGAAGCTAAATATTATGACTTTTTCTAAATCATACATTTTACAAAGTGAATGTTTCATTCTTTCATAAACACTATAGTCCAGAGAAATTAGACAAAATAAAAGCCCATCTCCGGAAAAATTCCCGGAAAGCTGAATTTTGGTATGGACCTTGATATTGTGGTTCTAAACAAAATGTCAAAAGTCCCCATCGATCCGAGTGCCGCTAAAAATTTCATGTGGGGTCAAAGGTCACAAAAAACGGTTTTTTGTAAATATCTCGTTAACGGTCACATTTACGGAAAAAATGTTTATTATCAAATTTGTAACTTAGGAAATTTCCTACAAAAACCATGTAATGACTTTTATTCATAGAAGTAACTCTTTTGGAGATAATGCGATCTACAGAGTTGTAATCTTTATTTTTCTTACGAAACGTGCACTCCTTTCCACACTACCTTCTACCTTCGAGGTAGAATACAAGCTGAGTTTTTTGTACGTGGTGTCTGCAGTAAGCCTAATCCACGTTTCTTTTTGTTTGAAAAATGTTTATTTAAAAATAATACTATAGTCCAGTGAAATTAGACAAACAAAAGTCCCATCTCCGGAAAAATTCCCGGAAAGCTGGATTTTGGCATAGACCTTGATATTGTGGTTCTAAACAAAATGTCAAAAGTCCCCATCGATCACAGTGCCGCTAAAAGTTTCACGCAGGATTAAAGGTCACACAACGCGGTTTTTCGCGAATATCTCGTTAACGGTTACTTTTATGGAAAAAGTATTTATTATCAAATTTGTAGCTTAGGAAATTTCAAACAAAAATGATGTAACGTCTTTTATTCATAGGAGTGACCATTTTGGATATAATGCGATCTACAAAGTTGTAACGAACAGTGTGCACGTGGCGTATACATACATGCCGTTGAGGAGTGCACACCATTCGTTACAACTTTGTAGATCACATTATCTCCAAAACGGCCACTCCTATAAATAAAAGTCATTACATCTGTTTTGTAGGAAATTTCATAAGCTACAAATTTGATAATAAATATTATTTCCGTAAAAGAGACCGTTAACGAGATATTCACGAAAAACCGTGTTGTGTGACTTTTGACACTGCGTGAAAATTTTAGCGGCACTCGGATCGATGGGGACTTTTGACATTTTGTTTAGAATCACAATATCAAGGTCCATACCAAAATCCAGCTTTCCGGGAATTTTTCCGGAGAGCAATGTCTAATTTCACTGGACTACTAGTTATAAAACCCCAAACTATGTACGAGTATAAACAAGTTTTCATGACAAAAGTTCATATGATGGCATAAAACTTTATAATACGTTTCCAAAGTTGATTTAAAATATTGTTCATTTTCAACAGTTCCGCCATAAAAAAAAAACACGTTTGTTAGGTGAGGTTGCAGATTGTCGGAACTCTCTGCTTTGACAGACTGCTATTAAACTAAATTATGTGTAAGTCTGTAAGTAGAATTTGTTATTGTTATAGTTGAATTATGTACCTATTACAGACAAGCAGTGCACATATGTTTCTGTGTAATGTTGCAAATAAATGAGCATTGAACAATGTACGTTTATTTGTCGAAATTTCAATAAATTCAAGGTTTATAGAAACAATTAACATTCAAAATCTTTAAAAAACTATTTATTATTGTGTCTACTATGATATGGGAAAAAAATTCTTGGAATTTATTTCAGGTTAGTTACATTCAATCAGTGCCTGAAAAATATATGGAAAATCGTTTTCTAAGCCTTGATATTTTGAACAGCGAAGTATTTTAACAATAGCACGTGTCATAAACCCATCACTGCGGACATAATTCCAGGACAATAGTAACCTACCATTAGCAGGATCAGGATGCGAATCCAGGTCTTTGTGCAGTCTAATTGTTTAGTATCGATTGGAGTCGTCTTTGTCCTCTCTATTATTCCCTTGCGCCTCTAGGATATCGGTAAGCACAACAATATCGCATGTAACGTGTTCAGAAATAAATTTATACAGTGATGGTATGAATACTCTACAAAAAATATCAACGAAAACTAAGCAGAATTTTAAACTCAGGTATAATGGGCGCCCCTACCTTCGCAGGGCGAATTTACAAAATTTCACACGTTTTAGCTTAAAGCAAGTAGAGTGAGTTAAAGTAGTAATAATAATAACGGAACAGAATTAAGCTTGTTAATGCTAAACGCATTTGAAGGAGCGATTTACTCCCTGAGAACAGTAGATATTTGTGAATCTGGATTAGAATTGCTGGTTCAGTGAGGGGTCCTGAAGGACCTAATTTACATATCAGATAACATGCAGATTAAAGCAGGTGCCCCCATAACACAATACACTCATTATCAACGCCAAATGCTAACGGTACTTTATACGCGGCTCTCGAGATTTGTTATAGCATACCCACCTAAAGATTTATACTTAATAAGGGTTATTATAGGTGCAATCCCACACTTTATTTTTTATTAGGTGAAATTTAGGTATTCAAGGGAACGGCGAACTTTATTGTAGAGCGTTATGCACGAACACGCTCGGTGGGCTTAATTATAAGCGCCGGGGAAGCAAGTGTATTAAAAGCACAACGAAAGCAACCCATTACACTTGAAGGAATGTGTAAAATGTCCTTAAAGTGTTACGGAAAGGACACACCAGTTAACACAAGGATAAACAACGATTCTACACGAACAGATATCGCTCTGTAAAAATACGTTCATTGCGTACTATGTGTAACTTGTTAATTTTGATCGTCGAATTTTGGCAGTTTACTAAGAATTTATAATTAAACTACGCTTAAGAACGATGTTTGTGGAATTTTTATTTCTGATTTGGCGAACTGTTATTATTTTTGGTTAGAAATTTATGTAGGGATTATTTTGCATTCATTCAGTTTAAATTTTCCCTAGAAACATATAATAAGACTTTCCATGTGTCTGCGTCTCTTTTTCTTTAAATTAATTTAAGCTTATCAGCATCGATTGCTACGATCATTGGCTTTCTAAACTTAATCCTACTTAACCTACACGAGCTCGAATGCCAACCACGCTCCAAACCGAGGTTTGGTCATGGTTAGGTCCGAACCCGGGACGTGAAGCAGACTCTGTCCTTTAAAAACATTTAAGTATACATATATTTATGAATCCTACATTATCAAAATGGGAGTTTTTATGACGTAAAGTGGAAAATCTGAATTACTTACGCGCAAAGGGTAAGATAAAACTGTGAAAGTGCTTTCTCTAATAACAGAAACAAATCCTTTTTATCAATTTTATTTTGGCAACAACCTGTTTGTTATACAATAACAAGTTATTTAATTAGATATAAAACTGCTCTACTGAGAGTATGTTGTATCATGGTGTGAGGTATGAGTATATGTCGTAAGTCCTGTAAACAGAAATTACTAAGTTTATAATTAATACACAACTTTAAGAGTTTAAGATATTAATTATATAAAAAATGTAAATCCTAAAGCTGATAAAAAATAAAATATAAAATTTCCAATCTTTATCTCTAAGTAAACTCCCTAGCTCAAAAATAAATCTCAGAAGTTTAAACGTGGTTAAATTTAAAATTAACCCAAAATAACTAACAGATCTTGCATTCAATTATTGTTTTCATTATTATTAATTCCGCAATTTCATTAATTTCTGAATCTTATATGTATTTTCAACACAAATAGAAACTATTTTTACGTTTTATTCGCATAAAGAAATTCATGTTAAGGATTCAATTAATATCACATTGTCAATTAAAACCAATAAAGTTCGAAGCCCTATTAAAAACGCTCATTTTTCTACAAAAATAAAAAATGAAACCATATTTTACCGATTCATTTAGTTCCCGACAAGGTGCAATTCTCTACTAAATCAATTACTCTGACATATTATTAGGCGGTGTTTGCATTCAGAATACGTTAGTGATTTACACTTTTGTTGATTTCTCATCTCACGGTTACAAAAGGACATTTGATAGCAACGCTTTACTTTAGAAACTCAAAGAATTAAAAACTGTATTTCTTTATAACCAACATTATAAAAGGCGTAAAGGTTTGATTTTGTCAGTAAAGTAATTTCAAAACAACCCGTTTTAAAGAAGGATTTGATTTGGTTTTGTGGGTTTTTCTGCACCAAGCTGAACCAAGCGAATATTTGAAGAGAAATATTAAATTAGAGGTAATAAGCTAAGATGTAAGATGTGATTTAAGAAAGAACTGGGCACAAGCCTAATCTTCTCCTTTGCAAAAGCCTATTCGTTTGAATTGCATACATATTTTCAAATTATAAACAAAACTAAAAATAAATATTTTTCTTTTCTTACTGGGAGCAACGGCATGGCATCCACGAAGTCATCCTGGTATATTCTGTAGAATATAACGCAGTTAAATCTTACCTGAAATGAAAGACAGTATTAGAAATATTAATCATCGAAGGTGGGCAAACAAAAAAGATTTTGGTGATGTTTAAAGGTTGAAATTACAGCAAAAACTATAATAGCACCCAACAAATCAACCGCATCATAATATAATTATATAAATTGCAAACAAACAAATCAATAACTGCAATAATTTCAGTAATATTAGTTCCATAATTCTAGTTTTACAAAAGCAAATCACGATTAAATTCCACAACAACAAATACTGCAAATAGCACGGGCATTTCCATTTACGGTCGCTTTTATTAACAAACTTTATAAGTACATATTACTATTGCAGGAATTACTAGTTATGAGGTTAATTAAAACCAGATTCATATATAATAACGCACAGAAATGTAAATTAAATGTTGGCTCTATTTGATCGCCTAATTCAATAATCAACATTGATCATACGATGCAGTTGTTTAATAATTGCCTCTAACAAGTTGAACCCCAAAATTTAAAATTAAAAATTTAATATTAAAAATGCAAGCAGTAATAACTGAAACAAAAGAATTAAATTAAGGGGTGTTCTTTTGATTTGACGTGTTTTCGTTAATTAATTGTGTATGCGTGCTTATTATTGAAGCTTGCTTTTAGCATATGTGGACTTCACCTGAATACTTCCCTAATTTGGCATCCCTTCAAATTACCAACTACTTCTTAACAGAATTTACTAAAGATAATAATTATTACATTTATTTTCAAGGCTAATCAATTCGTTTTCGATTTATTAAATAATAGGTTTGTTCAAAATTACAACCAAATAATTAATTTTAATTTCCTCCAGACCCCTAAAAGTTTCCTCTTTATTTAGTATCTAAACATTTTCGAAGTTCGAGATATTCTTTAGGTACAAAACAATTACTTCAGCAAAATGTTATATTCAAGACATCATAAATTATTTAAATGTTGATGGGAGTATTAAAATAGCAAAACATTAGCTATGCTTTTATAACAATCAAGATGATGGAAAAGGATCGGAGAACAAAAATGGCGAGGGTGAAAAGGCCAAGGGTCAAAAAGTCTTAAGAGTAAAAAAGCCAGGGAGTAAATGATGAAAGATAGAAAACCTCAGGGGTGCACAAACCATCCATAAAAAATTTAGAACAAGCAAAGTTTTTCAAACCTTCTAAAATTAATAACTTTGTTTGTTTACACGTCTTTTAGTGCTGTAGATACTTTAAATTAATTATTAGATCAGCAAGAATGACTGTTTTAAGAAAATTTAAAAATAATTTGGAAGTTAGAAAAATCCGAAATTAAAGTGATAAATACAAAATATAGAGGTGTGAATGTTTCCATTTCTTTAAAAGGCGGCATCCAGGATTCTGTCAACTGATTTTTTGTTGGTTTAAATGGAAAAATTATCCGTAAAACTTTTGGGAATTTCATTCCTGGTCTAAGAAAGGGTATCAAATACAACGCGACAGATCACGTTCAATTTTTGAAATTTAGTATTTGTTAGAAGATTTAGTTGTGTTTTTGCGATAAACAGAAAAGTTGGTATAAAACAGAGGTCTAATTGAAATTTATTTGTGTTTGTAAACCTTGTTAACAAGACACTAATTTATTTCTTTTGGAAGTTTTCCCAGTCAGTTGATAATCAAGGCAATTACTTGTGCGATTAAATTCGATTATAATTAATCTCAGTTTAACATCAAACTTCTCCCGAAATCGGATTTTTTAGCTAAACTTTTTTCTGTCGAGATATCTGCGAGTTTGCAAACTTTCTGAGATGTTTTTAACACCCTCGCTATCTACTTACTGGCGTGTGTCACGACAGAGACGGATCGACCAACGTGCCTTACCTGAACACTTAACAAAAACTTCCTACATTTCGCAAAATTGAAACTTCCTCGGTTAAAATGGAAAATTTCCTGTACATAAAAATGCGCACCGCACACCTCAAATACCCAACTCGCCCGAGCTTATTTATAGAATTCGAAGAATCTAATTTCCAAGTCAATTTCAAAGCAAAGTACGGGAAATTGGGAATGATGCACGCTGTAATTACATTTAATACAACATGTACTGCTTATCGGGAAAACGTTGCGTTTGTTGGTGGATGCCGTTCAAAGGTTTTTACCCGGGATAAGAGTTTTCAGCCTCAAGTTTTCTTATCCGGACCTGTGCTTCTAAGAAGTTCTTAGTTATAATCCATTAACGTCTTCCTCGGAATTTCCTCATGATTTCCTGATATATTAACTTTAAGATAACAAGGATGTCAGTATTTTTCAGCATCTTTTAGTGTTCGCTAGCCGCTTTCCCCCTTTATCATTGTTTTATTTATTTGCGGACGCGGATATGTGAGAAAATTTCGTTTTGTAATAGGCGAAACCGCCATTCTAGACCTACTTAACGATTTTGAATTATGTTTTCTAGGCGAGCAACTCCGAAAAACTTCACATTCTCTGATAACGCATTAAATAGTGATTAATGCGAGCGGTGCTTAACAACTTCAAAACTTTTCGTGTTTTTACCACTTTCTCATTTTCCTTAATATCTGCAAATGTAGGACATAAATTTTGCGTGTTTTATGAGTATTACGGTGCAAATTTTAATGTTTGTTGCTTTCGTACTTGCCTTACAAATCTTTCTTTGCATTCTTCTTATGTACGTTCTGAATTACTTCCGATTTAGAAAACGTTTTGGTTAGGCTGACTCCGACTTTTTTTGATAAAAGCGTTTCCTGAGAGGGTCCAAGTAATAATTTACAAAAAGCCCTAAACAAACAAAACTCGTTTAACCTAATTTCCGTTAGGATGCATCCGAAGTACAATTAAAATCCATTACGTGTGTGTAACATGGGATATGAAGACATTTACACGGCCTACTCGTAATTCAACGGGATTAAATAATACCCATGTTGAATTGATGCGCCTTATTTGATCGTTATATAGGATAATCTGCATGTAAATTATTGCTGAAGGTGGTAAATGCGTAATATTAGTTTAACGAGTGCGTTTTCTCCCTTTTCGCTGAATAGTTAATAAATATATTGATTTAAAATAAATAGAACTTAACTGGATTACCTACGCCAAGTTATTCTAAAAGAAAACTTCGTGCCACCTATTGGATCATAATACACCGTCAAATATGTTTTTTTTTTCGTTTGTAGTTTATTAGAAATCGGAATACAGTACTTACTTATGTATTGTTGTATATTCTAAACACTAAACATTATAAAACAACATTAATTTATTACAATTTAACACATATACAATTTACACTACAATTTGACATTTACGATACATTATTTTTACACTTACAAATTACAGAAATGGTCCATTTCCTTTCTTTTTTTGACAATGTGGGTTTTCCACGTGAATAGTGTGTCCAAATGTATACCCAGGTATTTAGTTTCGTTGGCCTCAGGTATTTCAATATCATTTATTAATACTGGTACGCATTTTTGTCTACGTAAGGTAAATGTGACTTGGACGGATTGGTTTTGTTTACCCTTATGCGCCACCTTTTCATCCTCTTGCTAATTAGGTTAATGTGTTCTTGCACATACTGACTTGGGTTAATGGATTTTCATGGCAGGAAAGAATGGTTGCATTATCCGCAAAGGTACGTGTTACTGTTTTATCTGATGTAGGCAGGTCTGCAGTGTAGACTAAGTAGAGGAGGGGCCCAAGAACACTACCTTGTGGTACACCTGAGTAAATCTGCTTTATTTCCGAAAGTTCGTTGCCGAACTTTACTTGGAAGTAGCGGTTGGAAAGATAGGATTTGATAAGAAGGTAGTATTAATGAAGGAAGGACCCCTTGATTTTAAATAGTAGTCCTTGGTGTCAGACTCTGTCAAATGCTTGCTTAACATCTAGAAAAATGGTGCAACAGTATTTCTTGTCTTCCAAAGATTTATTTATCACATCTTCTATTCTATGGCACTGTTGTACTGTCGAATGACCCTACATCTTCCAAAAATGTTTCTGCGTAGATCCTTCTGATAATCAGTTTTTGAAGTAGTTTTGATATCACCGACAGTAAACTAATTGGTCTATATAATGTACCTTCATTAGGCGGCTTTCCCGGTTTTAGTATCACAAGAATTTGGGCAAATTTAAGCTGCGTAGACCAGTACGTTAGACGAAGTATTGAGTTGAACAACATAGTTAATAAGGTGATACCTTTTCTAGGCAGTTCTTTCAACACCTTGCCATTTATAAGGTCGTAGCCCGGTGCCTTCGTGTAATTTAAGTATTGAATTTCATTTCTTATTTCTGTGGGCGAGAATGCTCGCATCGGCGGAGATAGCTGTAACGGGGCTGTTAGATATTCTTCGACTTCTGGACTTGCTTCATTTATGTGTGGAGTAAAGACATCTGCTAAATGGTGAGCAAAGACTTCAACTGTTTCTTTTTCCGATCTGGCCCATTGTCCTCCTTGGTTTCTTATAGGTGGGACAGGTTCTTGCGGTCGTTTAAAACACATTGAAGCTTTCCAGAGGGAGTGATCATTTCTTGTAATTCTGCCGAGATATGTTTTAAACTGTTGATTGCGAACTTCCTCCACTTTCTTCTTGAGCTGATTGCTTAAATGGTTATAATTTCTTTTGTCCAATATATTATGGATACATTGAAAAAATAGCCCGCGCGATATTCACTGAATCTTCGTCTACGTTCAGACGGCTTTCCATCCAGCTTCCTGTATCGTTTTAATGAATTTGTCAGTAGTATTTTCAACGTCCTCTGGTTGTTTCAAGCTAATATTCAGTTCTAGATTATGTTCGATATACTCTCGAAAGGAATCCCAGTCCGTAAATTTATTGCAAATTGCCGGAGCGCTTTCTCTGAAGATTACTGTAGTACTAAGTTTGGCAATGATAATAGGGGTGTGATCAGATGAAAGATCGTAGTTGGAACTAGTATTAACATAGTTGTTAGAAATCCCGCTTATGACAAAAAAGTCCAGTAAGTCTGGGATTTTATCTGTGACAATTGGCTAGTACGTAGGAGTACCTGTCGAAAGGTACGAATAATTTTGTTATTAATTACATTATACAGTTGTCTACCTCTTGAAGTTATTAGTCTGGATCCGCAATGCGCATGTTTCGCATTCCAGTCCCCACCTACAAGGAATCTAGGTCCTAGGGTATCAAAGAAAGGTACTAATTTCTCTCTAGGGAATCGGTATCGTGGGGGACAGTAAATTGCAGAAACAATTAGTGGAGCAGGTAATCTGTATAGTTGTAGCCTGTAAAAATTCTTGCTCATATTTGGGCAGTTCATGATGGATAATTGTTTTTCTTATAATGACAGCTGATCTTCTGCGAGCTCTGACATCAGGGTATTCGGTATGATACGTTCCATAGTATGGAATCTTAAAATATGTTCTTGCTGTGAAGTGGGTTTCAGAAATAAGCATGACGTTTAGGTAGGTAGGTTTAAAAATGTTATTACTTCGTCTGTTAGTTGAACTAGGCCATTAGCGTTCCATAATGCGATTCTTAGTGACGTGGCCATTATGATCCTATTTTGTTGATGACAGTGGTTAGCAAGATCATACCATTTCGTTGAAGTAGCTGATGAAATATACTTTTAAATTCGTCAAGAAACTTGGTTAAAGTTGTTTCGAGGTTTGTGGACGAGTTTTGTGGGGTATTTGTGGGGAATATTTTTGGGGTAGGATTAGTTTTGAGTGCGTCAGCGTAGATCTTGGTAGATCTTACAGCCTTTGTAGTTTGCAGGATGCGGTCCACCACATGTAGCAGGCGTACCCCTTGCTTTTTTACAAATTTTAGTGTCATGAGCACCTCCACATTTTTTGTATGATTATATGACTGATGATATCTTGTATACTCTACAAGTTCGACTTTTTTACGCGGAGGTTAAACCTGGATGGACATGTTTTGTAAGTGTTTGAGATGATATATTTCTTTATTATTTTCGGCTGGTTCCAAGTCTACGAAAAATAAAGGTAAAGGTTCTTTAGTTATTCTGCCCTTTATATTATGGATATTTCTAGTTATAAAGTCAAAGATGTCTGATTAAAAAGAAGGGGAGAACTATTCTGCGAATGTTTTTTTTTTGTTTTTAATTTTGCTGGATGTAAATAGGTTTTTTTTTCGCTTCGACCCGCATTCGCTATTTTCTTTTTATTTGAAACTGTTTACGTTTAATATCAGGCGCTTGGAAAATCTAAAACGTAAAAATAACTCAGAAATGCAGCAACGTAAACTTAACAGAGAAATCAACTTTCATCAAAAGTCTTATTAATATTCATATAAGCTACACTGCAGTAATCTTAATTTAAAATGGATCTTTCGGAGCGTACGGAATAATTTTGGTTAGCTTTAAGAGATAAAGGTGGAAATTTAGCCTATACTTAATTTACAATTAAGAACAGAAAAGAAAACGTAATGAATTCATCAGGATCCCAAATAGTTTTTATTCGTCCTTAAAACACGCTTTTAACAACACCAAAACGGAGTTCGCTCGTAAAGAATCACCTTTAATTTGAGAAGATTAAGTTCTTAAAACAATAAAATGTACAAAAGTTGACACAAAGCGAAATTTCAAGATGCCAATGAATGCGTTATTAGAAAATTTTAAAAGTCTTTCCTTCCATCATTATTAAAAATTTTAGAGAGCGGAATAAAAGCCAAATAATTAGATTAGCATCGCGATCACGTAAATTACATTTTTTATTTCTATCTCCACAGATTTTTTTGTTCACGTTCTTTTACTTCCTTCCAAGATGCTGAAAGCATACCTCGGAATTGCAATAAGAAAAGAAAAGCTCTTGTTAAATTGCATGTAAAGAATGTTAGTTATCTGTAGCAATATATTTTCTATATCGTAGTTTTTACGTGATTCATCGTGAAATCTTACTTTTATTATTTTCTAAAGATCAAATTGTGCAAGAAAAGGACGACAGATTAAATCATGTTAAATACTTAAAATAAAAAGGGATTTTTCCGTTTTTGCTACGTGGCGTAAAGACGCCCACTTAAAACATTTGCATTCATTCCACTGCCTCGAATTTCGCCTTGAAAGGACTAAGAAAAATTAATTGTGTTTTTATGCACCTCCCAGTTTTAAGCAGGAAGCCAACAAAATGTTTCGCGCTTTTAAAACAATTTTTAGTGGGACGTCAAATAAATCTAGCTGAGACCTTGATTATACATTCATAATCACCCCACAAAATAAAGATTAAAATTCTAGTCTTAAGCTTATCCTCATTTGAAAGATGCGATTTCTCAAAAGTACACTGCTTACAACACATCGTTATAATGAAAAAATCTAAACGTATTTTGACGCACGTTTCTGGGAATTTGATAAAAATAATATGCGTATTTAGTACTTATAAACATTTTGGATTATAAGAAACGTTGGAATTCTACATCTCTGCTACTGAGATTTAGAACTAATTAAAATTCGATTTTAACCTCGAATATGGATCGACGCTTTGGGTTGTTGTCCACATTCGTGTTTTAAGTACGCAAACAAATATTTAGCCTAAATGAATTCAAGTTTTCAACCTCAACCCAAATTCGATTTACAAACAAGTCCTCAAGTTTCAAAGTCAGATAATTTAGTTCAAGTCTGAATTTTAAAACTAAATCTCTGTTTTTTAAAAAAGGAATATGATTAAAGTCTTTCCATATCGCAGTTATATCATATTGTACCAATATTTTTTGAACCTTAAATTTGATTCAAAAATTTTAAACCTCAGTCTAGATTTTAGCATCAAGCTCTGAATGAATTCAGTGCTTCCTCTTCTATAGAATTTTGAATCAACTAGATTACACAATAAAGTTCTCTTGAATTTAAAATACAAATCCAATTAAAGTCTGATAAGGTTTAAACCTTGAATATGAATTGATGTTTTGGATTTCAGTCAAGACTCGAGATTCGAAAGATGTTTTAGACTTTCAAATTCGGAGATAGATAATTTAATTCAAATCTGTATTCCACAATCCAAATACTTGATTTCTAAATACGAATTTGATTAAAGTCAACTGACAATTAGAACCTATTAGGATAAGATCAAGATCTAAACCCCTAATATCGATTAATCTTCTGAATCCGAGTTTAGACTCGAAGCTCTAGGCAGCAGGAGCTATACTTCCGAACCTCAGGTCAGATAATTGGATTTAGTTTTTAACTTGATTTCCCAATAAAATTGCGTTGAATGCACACCTATTTAAAGTCATTGCTTTTGTATTTAGATACGATTTAAAATTTGAATACGGATTGAAGTTTTCACTCTGAAATCTAAAATAAGCTCTGAAATTTCGAAATTTGAATTATCTAATTCAATTCAGGTCTGGATTCCCCAATACTTCAATTTAGTATGTAAAACTGACTGACATTCAAAATGTTGAATATAATTTGAGGCATCGGGTTTCAATTAAACTTCAAAGAATTCAGTTCAAATTTAAAGTTCGAAATCTGCAAAAATCCTGAAATTTCGATTTGGAATCAGATTATTCAAATATGGATTTCATAATCAAATTTTCTTCAATTTGAATACGATCTGATTAAAGCCAATGAGATTTAGAGCCTACCAGCATAAAATCTCTCCTCCTTGAATCACATTTTGAATCTTAATCTCTAGATTAATAAATTTTAAAACGACTTTATGAAGTTACGTATTATTATAACGGGCGTTAAAAAAAATGTGGTCAAGTGACCTATAGAAAATTTTCACGTGGGGCGCAGCGTATATGTTACAGTTGTGAACATAACCCTACTTATAAATGTAATTTTTTGGTCTACAACCAGCGTGATTCGCAATTGAACCGTGAAAAACTGGAAAGTTACTCGCTTGCTAATTCTAAAAAGAACTAGTTTTCTTATAAACGCCAAAAAATTATTTTGTTGCCAAAAACGTGTAAAATGACGTTTCACAGCTGACATTAGATGCCATCAGCTCCAGCTGTGGCTCTAGGTACGACTTACGGCAACGCTGACAAATGCAAACACCTGCCAACTTGACCACAGGTTTTTTTGAACGCTTGTTATTATATTAAAATATTTGCAGTCTATTAAAACCGCCTATCACATCCCTGGTTAAACATTTATACATTTAACACGTATAATCAATTAATGTTATATTTATTATATTTTTCCTGATTTGAAAAACGGGATTTTCCCGAGAGGCCGGTAGGACCTGAGGCCGCTTGGCCGGTCTTATAAAAAAAAAGTAGCTGGAAGTTAGTAAATAGAAACAAACGAATCGGCCCACTGGACATCAACGAATGTGTCAAGTTGCTTCCGATAGCAATAAAGAAGTCGAATTTATGACCGCGGCCCGAAATATGAGATGAACTTCGGGATTTAATGAAACACTGAGGCTGCCGCCAACGCCCTCGACCTTCGACCACCAGAAATACTTTACGAACTGCATCTGGAAACTTTCTGCTTCAAACGACACTAATTATTCAATGTGGAAAGTCACTAGAAAGCTCAACGGCCACAACTAACAGTTCCACCAGCAAAGGGAAACTGCGCACAAAGTCCTAACGAGAAAGCAGCTGCCTTTCCCACCCACTTAACACAGATACTTCAAGCATTTTCTCAAACCTGCTTTGCTGAAGAAGAAAGAAAAATACACGAACTAATCGAAGAAAATATCCAAACACCGCAAATCATTAAACCATTCAAACTGTTTGAAGTTGATTCAAGTATAAAAAGCCTTAAATTAAATAAAGCTCCTAGCTATGATTTAACTTCAGCCAAGACCCTGAAAGAATTACCTGAGAATTGAATTAAATGATTACGTATATATTGAATGCTATTCTAAGGCTAGGAATTTTCCCGGAGCACTGGAAAATAGCACAAATAATCTTAATCCCAAAACCAGGAAAGAACTCAGAAGAAGTTATATCATACAGACCAATTAGCCTGCTCCCAGTCATAGGTAAACTTTTGGAGAAGCTTTTATTGCTACAAATGAAACCAACTCTTTTGGAAAAAAAATCTTATCCCAGATCATCAGATTTGATGTAGAGAGGGGCATGCTATCATAGAACAGGTTCACGGAATAGCTACAAACATCAACCATGACGGGCAGTTGAAGAGATACTGTTCTGCAGCATTTTTAGATGTGAGCCAAGCATTCAATAAGGTTTGGCACACAGGACTTATATACAAGATAAAAAAGCAATTACAAGTTTTCTACAAGATGTTAAAATCTTACCTAGCCAAGAGATACTTCCAAGTCAAATACCAGGAAGAACTGACTCTGCTGTACCCAATACACTCTGGTGTTCCACAGGGCAGTATTTTGGGACTAGTCTTATATTTGCTTTATACTGCAGATCTTCCAACAACAAGACAAACAATGGTAGCCGTCTACGCAGATGACACTGCCGTGCTTGCATCCCATAACAACCCAAACACAGTATCACAAATACTCCAGAGAAACTTAAAGAAGATAAACTGATTAAAAATCTGGCGAACAAAAGTAAACGAAAACATGTCAATGCATGTTACATTTACACTAATAAAAGGGACATGCCCTCCAGTAAACCTAAAGGGAAACCAGATTCCCCAACAAGATAACGTTAAATATCTGGGAATGCACCTTGATAAGCGACTTTCATAGAAAACCCAGATCTGGAAAAAAGAGTACAACTATGGCTAAACTTTCGACAGCTGTATTGGTTAATAGGGAGAAGCTCTCAGTTAATAAAAGATAATAATCTACTCATATCCAAAATAATAATAAAACCAATCTGGACGTATGGAATACAGCTATGGGGGTCAGCTAGTATTTGGAGATTTTGCAAAGATTTCAAAACAAGGTTATAAGAACTATCATAAATGCTCCGAGATACGTCCCAAATTGATTAATACAGCAGGACATCATTGTTCTGACCATTAGAGAAGAAATACAAAACTTCAGCAAGAAATACCATGATAGACTTTATGCCCACACCACAATCGTTTGAGAAATACTTTCTCAAGATAATTTGGATAATTTTTGCTAATGGTCGTTGAAAAAGGCATCCTTTTTAATATTAAAAATTCTCAAATAATAGATTCAATAGCGGGAAAAAATAAATTGTTACAAAATATGTTAGTATATTAGATAATTAAATATGGATAATGGATACATATTGTATAATATGTATACATATATTTTTCAATATAAAACATTTAAGTTTTTTATTAATTATACCTAGAAACTGTATTAGATTTTTTCATTTATACGTTTCTTCATATTTTAAGTCCAATTTCAATGCTTCAATATTTCTATTTGCAGTTTTTAATTGTGTAAGTATATTGTTTGCTGTTTAATAAAAATGCAAATCTTACCTATACTTCGTGTTTTTTATTTTTTGTAATAGAAGGCCGGTTTGTCGGTAAATTTCCCGGGCCGCTCAAATGAGCCAGTCCGTCACTGCTACTTATACTGGATGATCCACACAAGTCGCGCCCCTTAACATTTGGAATAGGTAACCCAACTGACATTTCAAAAATAACCTTGATCTACGTTAAACCTCAATTAATGTATACAGTTAGAAGTGGTTTACTTCAGAATGAGAATATATAACTAAATGTCAAGTCAAGGTTATATTCTTAACTGAAATCTTTCACAACCAATTTAATTCTAAATTATTATCTTTACGACTAAAATTTACTAAACGTCATTTTTAACGAATAATTAAACAAAGTCACGGTAAAACTAAAAAGGCCAGTGATGCACAGTCAACCAATCAGAACCTCAATTGGAAGTTGGGTTAAGTCAAATCAACAGAAAGCCGAGGTGTTTGCTTGTTATCTAGCACAAACTTTTCAGATAAAACTTTTCAGCCAAGTGAAAGCCAAATCATACAAGAATTGATGCCGTATGAAAGTAAAGACGTAAATATTGATCCAATAACGGCCAAAGAAGTAGCATAAGAAATTAGAAACAGCATTAACCCAAAGAAAGCTCCGGGTTATGACCTTACAACTGGAAAGATCCTTAAGGAACTACCCAGAAAAGCTTTGGTTAAACTTACTTACCTAATAAATTTCACTTAAAACATGCACCGGATGTCGGGAAAATGGCTGAGGTAATTATTATTGCTAAACAGGGCACACCTCCAAATGAAGCCTCATCGTACAGACCTATTTCTCTATTGCCAATTGTATCTAAACTATTTGAGAAAGTATTGAAACGACTAAACCCTATCAGTTCCGAGAAAAACTAATCTTTACTCATCAGTTTGGGTTTAGGAGTAAGTATTCGACAATTGATCAAGTCGAATAACAGACATGATTGAGATATATGTTCAGCCATATTTTTAGATGTAAACCAGGCATTCGACCTGGCCTGGCTGGAGGGACTAATGTATGTATGTACAAGCTCGGAAAAATGTTGCCAAAACAATATGCAGAGATATTTATATCTTATATTTCTGGACGAATATTTCATGTGAAACAAAAGGAAGCGTATTCTACAATAAAAAAAAAAACATAAACGTAGACGTACCCCAAGGTAGCGTACTACAACCAGTGCTGTACCTGCTGTATACTTGCGATATACCACACACCCAAAGTGTCTCGATTGCGACTTATGCTGATGACAACTATCCTAGCAACGGGAAATGATAGTGAAGAAGCTACAACTAAATTTCAACAGGTATGTAATAACGTAATTGAATGGACTAAGAGGTGGAGAATAAGAACACACGAGAATAAATTATCCCATATTAGTTTATCTTGCAAAAAAAGAGAACAATTTCCAGTAACACTTAATCTGATTTAGCATTCTGGATTAAAATCAGGAATTGTATCTTCGATCCTTAATTTCTAAATGCTAAACATGCGGACCATACTGGTAATTGTAATAAATTTGTTCAGAGGTTTTTTTTAAATTTAATTATAAAAGAATAAAATGAAAATCTAAAATTCAGTGACAGATTTACACGACTACCTAAATTCACCCTTCTAGAAACTAATAAATTCATCATGTCTAATATACTTGAAAGTGAAGTGAATATCAGATCTATAAAAGTAGATTAGAATGAATTAAAATTTTTATTGAATATCGTTTAGTGTAACAAATTTATAATTTAAATTTTTTGAGCTTAATAAAAGTCCTAAGATCTTAAGTTTCAATATAAAAATATTTGAACTTGCATGATTTCAAAGTTTCGAATTTAAAATATGGATTCGTACGTTCGAATCGGGCGATTGGATTCAAAATTCAAGTGTAATATATAGATTTAGTCAACCATATTTCTGAATTCTTTTTTTACAAGTACCTTTATCGAAGTTTTAAAAATATGATGCATAAGTAAATCATCCTAAATAAAGTTGCAAAAACCTCGAAAGTTAAGATTTGGATATGAAATAAATATATGTAAAAGTTATCTGTTCCGTTTAATAAACTTTGAATTTAAATTTTTTGGGCAATAAAAGGTGCAAGTTTTTATAATTTCAAGGTTCGATTCTTTGAATCGGTTTCGAGTATTCGAATGGATTCGAAAATTTGGTTTAATATATTGATTTAATGCATGAACCATTGTTGTGCATTAAAATGCTTTTATTGTTTCCAATTATTTGAAAGCTAAATTATGAGCATTTTTATTTACAAATAAAATTTCTACTAAGCCTTTTTTTGTGGAAACCATTCTGTTAACAAAGGAGTAAGTATAAAGGACGACCGCGACAGAGATGAATTATGCGGAAGACAATGCCAAAAAAATTTAAAAACTCTAAATTGGGAAACAACAGCTTAACTGTGTAGCTCTAAGGATAGAAAAAGAATGTGTAAAATTTGGAAAGCGTAATTGGATGCACAAAAATCTAACTTCTTACCTTTCGATTGAGACTCGCAAACACAAAAATAAAGGATTAAAATGTCCCAAAACACACCGCAAACCAAGAAAAAACTATGTAAAATCATTTCTGCACTTTACCCGTTCAACTTTAACTAAAATGTTACGGACAGAATTATATACGATAACTGAAGAGCCAATTATAAAAATTCAACTCAAGAAATACATGCAGCACACTCAAACAAACAAGTACTTATCGCAAATAATGGCACGCGCGCCTTCGAATGTTAAAACTCTTCCGGCAATTTTATGGCTTTTATCTTAATTTATGTTGCCTGGCTTTGATAATTTTACGCGAACATATTACAGAATTTTAAATTGTCAATTTAACACCCAAATGTTTTAATTGTATTTAGATTTAGTTAAATATCTTTTTTTCGCTACCAGCAAAGTAGACCTTACATTCATGGCAACAGTGACTGTAAGTGGCTTATAACATTTGAGCTCTAGTTACCCTTGACGATGGAACTTAATAGTGTCACTTACGTTACTAGGAAAATAATGAACAATGACAACAGAAATGCAAGTTTACTGTTGTCATTGTTACCATTGTTATTATATTGGTTTTTTTACGTTGTCAAGTAGGTATAGGACGCATAGTTACCACAAAAACTGATCACAAAATAATTCATACTTTGCAAATAATATTTTCTTGTTCTTTTAAACTACTTGCTAATGGTAGCGAAAAAAATATAATAAGCAACACGGAATGTATGGACTATTAACATTTTCGGAAGGCGGCGAGCATCACATCTATAAAAGCAGATTTTAATTATAAACTGAAAGATAATGTTTCTTTAATAATTTTTTTGAACAATAAGAGTCGTAAACTTTTAGTTTTAAGGCTTGATTTTTTGAATTCGGTTTCTAACATTCGAATTGTAAATATGGTTCGAAGATTCAGATTGTATAAATGGATCCGAATGAACTATCTTCTTCTTCTTCTTCTTCTTTCGCAGCCATTCTCTGTCCACTCCTGGACATAGGCCCCTTTCTTGCTTCATGCTTCTCTGACTGTTGCTACCTGAAACCATCTCTTTCCTGCTAGTTTTTTTGATGTCATCTAGCCATCTCTTCTGTGGTCTACCTACACTTCGTTTTGTTTGTCTTGGTCGCTAGTGTGTTACTATTGACGTCCATCTGTTTTGATCTTGTCTGGCCACATGCCCTACCCATTGCCATTTAAGTTCTGCTGCACGCGTTATTACGTCAACTACTTTGGTTCTTCGTCAGATTTCCTCGTTTCTAATTTTGTCTTTCAGGCTGATGCCAAGCATAGCACGTTTCATCGCTCTCTGCATTACTCTTAGACTTTCTGCACTTTTTTTGTCATTGCCATGGTTTCCAAACCATAATTAGCTACTGGTAATAAATATACACGCATCAAAGACTTTACGTTTAAGATTTAATTCTTGAATATCACTACTTATTAGTGCAATATCGTCTGCGAACCGTAAATGACTTAAATAGGACCCATCAATGTTGATACCTTTGTTTTCCCATGGCAGTGATTTGAATATGTTCTCCAACGCCAGAGTAAACAGTTTTGGTGATATACGGTCTCCCTGACGCACGCCTCTGTTAATATTAATTTTATCGGTTATTAGGTCTTCATTTATTTTAATATGAGAAGTGGCATTTTCATACACATATTGTAGAAGATTCGAGTATCTTCAATCGATTCTAGCTTGTTCCAATGCTTGTAAGACGGTCCATGTTTCGATGGAATCGAAAGCTTTGTGAAAATCTATGAATACCAAGTGGAGAGGTACGTTGTATTCCGTTTTTTTCTCTCTTAACGTTCTTATCGTTTGCAGGTGGTCTATGATGGTACTGAACCCCTTTCGAAATCCTGCCTGTTCCACTGGTTGGTATTCATCGAATTTATTTGTTAGTCGGTTTATACCAATCTTAGTTAAGAGCTTTTATAAATGTGACAGGAGAAGAATGATTGGGCGATAGTTTTCTATGTTGGCATTGTCGCCTTTTTTAAAGAGCAGGATGACTGCATTTTACCATGTATTTCGAATATTTCCTTCTCTGAGACATTTATTAAGAAGGATTTCTAATGCCTCTTCTATAATAGTGCCTCCTATTTTTAACATCTCACACGTTATTTGGTCTTCCCCTGGACTATTTTTATTTTTCATTTACTTCAGTGCTAACCGTATTTACTTGTAGCACATATCCTGGAAAACCTTTCAAGGTATAAGTTCTTATCGCAGATAGTGTAACGATGCCTGTAAATGTTAAATACCAGCAATTTTATGGCTTTTATCTTAGTTTTTGGCTTTAATAATTTTGTGCGAATACATTTAAAAATTCGAAATTATCAGTTCAATACAGAAATGATTTTCTTCGTCTCCTTATTTTTCTTTTATCTTCTTTTTTTTCTACTAATAGTTTTTAATAAATCAGTATCAAATTAAATTAAAAGAATTTGAAAAATAATTGTGATCAAAATTCTTAAAGATATAGGTTAATTGTCATTAAGTAATCTACAGTTATATACCGGGAGTTGTAAAAAAGTTAAGTATTTAAAGAGCTTATAGATAGTTTTAGAACTAAAAACGATTTGATTTGGTTATACTTTTGGAAGATGTTCCTTTAAATCAGAGACTGAATCTTTGGGTTATGCAAGATGGTACACCATCGAATTTTACACTCGCTGTTAAGAAGTACCTAGACAGAATATTTCATCTGTTAAGAAGTACCTAGACAGAATATTTCATGCGAGGGTCTCACTTGATAGCCTCCTAGGCCTCGTGACCTAACTCCTTTCTACTTTTGTATCTGGGGTTGAGATAGATTCTGTATCAATATGGAAGAAGGACATTTCGAACATCTTGTTTGATAATTGTAGTTTGTAGCGATAAATAATGAAAATTAAAATAAATTATCTATTTATGCTATCGAAAAGAAAATTGTTCTTATCTCGGAATTTGCGGAAGCATGTATGGATTGTGTTATTTCATTTAAATATTTAACCCGTTTTCTAACAGCCGGCAAAACGTTCTTATATTTATAAAATATTATACTGTTTTCGTTCTGCAACGATTTTTGCAAGGAAATTTCCTTTATCTTCTTTCTTTTTCTACTAATATTTTTGAACAAGTCAGTATCAAATTAGATTACAAGAATTTGAAAATCTAAAAATACTTAAATCCAGAACTTAGATTAAGACACTTCAATTTTTTTTTTATAGTTAATTAATTAATTTGATAAATCTGTAAAATTGTCTTCAGAAATATGAGTTTAAATTTGTTTCTCATTTAAAGTAATATCATTAACAACTTTCAGAGAATTTAGTGAAAAGATGCGCAATTTGTGATGAAAAATATAATAAATAACTAACACATTAATGAGAGTGCATAAAACGAATCTTATAGGCTTTTTAAATCTTAGCTTCCCTACTATTTAACATGCGCGAATTTCTGTGTCTTTTAGACAATTCATTCATAAAAACTGAAAGATTTTTTGCCAAAAGTCACTTCTATTTTCTTTTCCTGTTTCTTTAAACTAATTAATCAGTGTTTTAAAATTCTAAACATGTAGGGGAAAGCCGGGCACAATTACGCGGGGGGTATAATTATGCACTTAGTAGTTTCTGTATTTAACTGTAAGCCATACATGTTACACCTTAATTAAAATATTGCGCTTTGGCCCATAGACGAATTAGTCGCGCTTCAATCGGTCTATCGCTTGATGTAGTGACATATTTGTTTTTGTTGGTGCCAAAATAGTTATTTTCATATCCAAGTGTCGAAAGTAGCAAATATCAAGCGAGTGTTTATAAATAGATATACGAGTGCGGAGCGTAGCGGAGCACGAGTAGAAATATTTATAAACACGAGCGGAGACATTTGCCTTTCGAACGAGTTACGAACACTATTTTTCCCACGACCAAAAATGTACATGTCAAAAAATAACACTGACAGTTCAGGTAAAACGACCGTCATTTTTTGTTTTGAAGCGGCCGCAGCTTCCTATTATTGCGCAAACTGTGCGATATATCCCTATACGTGTTCATATCGCACGGGTTGTTCATTTGTTTTGCGAAAGTCAATCGCACGGGTGATATTGTCAACTTTCGCGCCTAGTTTGTTGTGCGTTAGGAGCGACTTTCTTATATGGTCGTGGGAAATAGTTATTTTCATAACAAGTGCGGGAAGTTAGCGATTCCGAAACGAATGCAGGACGTTACAGAAACGAGCGCATGAGTAAGTAGATGTGTATATTAAATATTATTTTATATTTTTATAGAAAATTTTGATTTGATTTTGCGTTATATCTTTCTAATATTAAAATGGTAGTAGGGGCACAATTGCTCACAACAGCGTGGGGTAGTATTGCGCGCGGCATTCTACCCCACATGTATACAATATAATGCCCCAGTATTGCGTAATTCTGCCCATATTAGTCAATTTAATGTTTGTTAACTTTTTCAGTGGTGAGAAATTACAAAACAAAAATAGACACAAATAAAATTAATGAAGCGTACATGTCAGCTGCATTTTCTGAAGTAGCATCTGGTAGGTACATTATCTATAAGAAAAGCAGCTCAAAAGTACCAATTAAGTGCCTCCACAATAAGACATGGGATAAAAAATATTGGTAGAGAAAATAATGTCCAGGCAAAAACACAAAAATTTACATCCAAATACACCGTATCTTAAGTGTTCAAAAAAGAACAAGAACGAATGTTAAGAAATTATTTATTAAATTGTAGTAAAATGCATTACCGTTTAACGCTGGATCAAATGAGGGTCCTGGCTTATCAGTATGCAGATAGTTTACCATGTCAATGTCCTGAAACATGGAAATAAAATGGACGTGCTGGTAAGGCTTGGACAGAAATAGAAATAAAAGACTAAGTCTGGAGGAACCGTAGATCACAAGTGCAGCAAGAGGTTTTGCCTTTAATCTATCTAGGTATGGATTTTCACCTGATCGCATACTGAATTTAGATGAAACTGGAATAATCACGGTTTTGTCGATACCTAAAATTTTAGCTGCAAGAGGACAAAAACAGGTGGGTCAAATTGTATCCGTCGAAAAAGGAGAACTGGTAACGTTTTGTGGAATTATCACGGCGACTGGCAATACTATTCCACCAGTATTCGTTTTTCCTAGGGTACATTTCAGTTCTTGGATTATGCAGTAGAAATGGATGGATAACGGCCGAATTACATCTGGGGGTTTCAGAACATATTAAAAATCACACATTATTATTATTATTGTTTGCCATAATTTCAGATTAAAATCGTGGGCGTCGATAACGAACTCAGATTATTTTTGGGGTGAATCACTCCGTTTCTGTGCTAGTTTTTGTCTCTATAGTTTCTTATGTGATTTGGCTTTCATAACCACTTCTCTCCAGTTTTTCTTCTGCTATCATTATATGCCCCCACCATCTTATTCGCGGTGATTTTATTTCTCTCGCTATGTCCACTCCTCCTATTTCTTGTAGTATTTCGCGGTTCATTTTTTGTCGGTATTCGTTTTCGTTCATTTTCTTTGTTCCAAGTATTGTTCGGAGTATCCTTCTCTTAAAAATCCTTAATTGTTCTGCTTCTTTTCTTGTCAAACGTATTATTTAAATTTTAAATTAAAAAAAAGCATTAATAATGAGATTTTATTAATATGCGATAACCACGGATTACACATATCAATAAATGCGATACATTTTTGCCGAGACAATTGTATAGTTTATGTATCTTTACCTCCACACACGTCTCACCAAATGCAACCTTTGGATGTAGCAGTTTTTGGTCCATTTAAAGTGAAACTTCAAGTTGCTTTCAATGACTGGCACGTGCGGAATGTTGGAAGAACTTTGTCAATTCATTACATTTCCGGATTAACAAAAATTGCCTACCTGGAGTCATTTACCCCTAAAAATATAATTAACGGAGTTTGCACCTATTGAAGTGTTTAGCTCAGATTCGCAAAATGCAGAGCCAACAAATGATTCTAACCAAGAGAACATTAGCGAGTCGAATTTTGATCCTACTTATAGTGTCGATATAGAAAATTTTGGAGAACCTGTTGAATCTGAAGATCGGTTTGAAAATCAACCGTCAACCGTAAAGAAATAATTAGACCATACCCAAAATTTCAAAAAGATGGTAATACGAACTGCAGCAAATCCACAACGAAAAGGAAAGGAAACGTTTAGAAAAAGAGAAAAGACAGTAAAACAGCTTAAAACAGCAAAGAACTTGTTGGGTCTGTCAGCTAAACATAAACTACCAAAGAAGAGATCACGAGCGGTGTTAGAATCGTCAGCATGGGAGGACGAGTTCGACTAAAAATATGAATTTCTGCGATGATAGTAATGATGATGATGCGATGTCAGATGAGGATATAAATTCTAAAGCTATAGAAACTCCTATACCTATCAGATACTATCGTACCAGAAACTATAAAAGTAGATGATTTTTTGTCACTTAAACTGGCAAGTAAAAAATCTGTGATACTTATATTACGCAGCTAAGCTCTCCTAAAATACAGTTTAAACTGAGAATAAAATCGTTCTCTTGGATCTTCTTTTTCCCTATGGTAGAAGATGTGGCTAGCGTTGGAATCCTTGGCGTTGTTTTAAGTTGCCTCATTCTAATTGCAAAGGAACATCTAGAATCTAGAATATCATCACTTTTTACGTTTCCTTTGGTCTAAGTAACTATAACGTGCAATGATGACATTAATTTACTTCCTGGGTATAATGTTTTAATACTATGTTAAATTGAAAACGTTTTACTTTTAATATTTTGTGATAGATAGTACTCGTATCACCAAAAACTACCTGTTTAAATGTTATTATAATTGTTTAGTCAGAAAAGATTAATTTATTTTTTTTTTTTGAGAAAAGTTTATTTTTTTTTATAAATATAATAGTTTGTTAAGGAGTTTCATCACATTGTTGATTTATGTTGATGTCGTTATTTGTAAAATTTGTTTGTATTTCCGTTTCTTTATAAAAATTTTAATAGGTTTAGATTCTATTTCATTTGTTTATCTCTTTCAAATACAAGAAAGATGCATACTGCCTTTCAAATATTATGTAATAATAATATTAATACTGAGCGTTAAATTTGTAACTTTGAGACTGATTTTGGAGTGCATTTACAATAATTAATAAATAAAATTAGCTTTCATAGATCTATAAATGTTTTATTCAGCTTCCAAAAACCTGTGCAAATGCGCCCCTTTGCGTTGCGTCAAACTGCCCCACAGATTGGGCAGAATAATTTTTTCTTAAATTTCTTGCACCATGAAAACCTTTTCTGATAAGAAACCTTCCTCTTTTGTGATAATATCACGTTGAACACAGAATCTCTCGGTAAAAAAATAACGATTGTGTTATATCAATTGTTAGTACAAAAATATACAAAAATAATACTATATAAAACGTCTTCAGTATAATTAAAATTAAAATCAATTTATTTTTAAAGTGCTTAGTGTTACGTAGTTCGTAAAGCAATGTTAAGTATGAAATTAAGATATTAAACGCGTCGTTATTATATTCAACAAATTAAAAACGTTGTAATATAAAAGCCGATTAAAGTACGGTCGAATGAAAAGCAAACTCAACGAATAATCAATAAAAATCAAGAAGACTAATTGGATTATTTATGTTTAGCTTTCTTTGGTTTGTTTTCCATACGGCCAATTACTTAGACTATAAAGGCATTAATTTGGGTTTTAATTAGTATCAAGCAGAAATTCACGAAAAGATGAAAATTTTCAAGTCTTAAAATACCCACATTTAATTTGGAACAAAGCGAACAACCCGTGCTTTTCGTGAACATTCTTATTTGAAATATTTTCCGAGAAAAAGCTAAAAGAAAGAAAGGAAGAAAGAACTGTGATGTAATTAAGTTTATGTGTATATTCGTTGATCCAAACAAATTAAAATTCTAATGTTCAGCTTGGAGTGAATGCTGTAGATTCTAAAACGAAAACCCGCAGGATAAGCATTACTACTTTTTCATTATTTCACCAAATGAGACATTTTTGCAGATGAAACTGAAAGTCGTTTATTTAAAACGTTAACGTGAAAAAATGTGTGGCATTTTTCTAATGAATCAGAAAATATTTCGGTGCGCGCGTTTTTAGAAAAGCCAAAATGCTGACGTAAACTTGAAAGGTGATCGTTATGTTTTTCGATTGGCGACTTTTTAAAAGATTGTTAAGAGGGAGTAGAATTACCTCGGGTTTTTCTTTCGCCGGAGAATGGGGTCCTCAAGAGGAAGGAAACATTCGCAGTAGATTTTAATAGGACCGCAAAGTAAAGGAACCTGTTTTTCCTACTACGAAAATATTTTTAGTTTAAAGATTTGACGAAAAACGAGGGCTGGAAGAGAACGCAGAAAGAGGTTCCTTTTTTCTGCGTTTTCACTTTATTATGTTGACCATAACAATTTAAAATTGAAAAACGAATAAACTCATAAATCAAATATTTGTCCGCCCGTTTTACTGGTTGCAAACATTTAGACGGAAGTAACAATGGCTTCCTCCCCTTTATCTGTTATCAATAACTGACAAAAGGCAGCGCTGGGGTTGAGATCGCTATGTCAGATACGAAACTCGACGGTTCAAAGCTTTCGTTTAGCATAGACCGTTGAAATAGAGCTATTCTTGCCCTTACTTTTCCTTCTTTAGTAATACAACCAAGAGCAAGATTTTCTACGAAATTTACAAGTCCTCGAGCAGTAGGCGTTGTCTTAGACTCGCTGGCGCCTTCTGCAAAGTCTTAGAATAAATTACTAAAATACACCACCAGATTACGTAATGCCTTTTACAATCCCCATTTTATTCGTCCTTCCTTTCTACAAAAAAAACCTAAATAAATAAAACAAAAGTTCATTTTTGACCAAATAACTACAATTTCCTTCGAAAATTTCCCTCATAAGCTCGCAGTGGGATACTAAAATAAGTTTGCCAAGTTCGAAGAAGTGCAGATGGTGCTGAAACGATTCAGTTTACACCCAAACCGAGCGTGACGAATGGCCACATCTCATCGGAATAAAAAAGAACTTATATTCACTGGCTTTGTGCACCGGAGTCTCGACCGGAACAGACCGAAACCAGTAGCGCCACACCCAACACCCAGACATTTTACCTCGCGTCGAACTTTCCGCAACTCCAAATTTAATTTGCGACTCCCAAATTTACATATACTGCCGAAAACACATTAATTATAGTTCCCTAATTGCTACGTGGCGCTTCCAAGATTATTTCCAGTTTCACACTTTAACTATCACTTATAAATAGCTTTCTCGCGAAAATTTTATAGGGAAAAAATGCTGGGATATTTCGGCCGGCTTAAAATGAAGTAGGAAGTATCTAAAAGCACTGAGATGAACGCTTTGAGAGAGTCTGTTTTAAAAATACTCGAAAACAATGTAGTAAATTGTAAATATAAAATAAATTAGTTGTTAACTTAATAATTAAATTGCTTGTTTGTTTCAAGTACGAGAAATATAAATGCCAAAGGATGTTTGACCTAACAGAGATTCTTCAGCTGACCTAATTATTCCATTTTATACAGGATATAGTCCGTACTGCCAAACTGCAAACCGTTTTCTAAAACCATGTCGCTGAAAATAACATGACATTCGGAAAATACATTTAAACTACTTTCCATAGGATATCGTTTCACTTTTGTATAATTTAGCAATTAAATATTCGCTGACCCATTTGACTTTTAATTTCAGAAACTGATCGTGAACTACTCAGTCAGAACTCAAATTGCTAACAACCAAATTTTCAAAAGTTTAATTTTTCCTTTAAAGATTAAGAGAAAAGAATTATTCCTCCTTTTTCAGTGCCCATAAAAACCAAAAAGCCCCAACCTACTACAAAAATAATTCAAAGTGTAGTTGTGGATCTTTTGCGATATTTTCAATAATTATTATTTGAATTCAAACAATTTCTTTTGAAAAAATTTAACATAAATTCCATTCAATTTCCCTAAGTAATTTCCTGTGAGTTTAAAGGTGCGTTTTCATGAGTTAAAGAAAGTGATAAGCATCTGAAATAATTTACAAATTTCCCATTTTTCATTCGCGCCTCCCCGTGGCGTTCATGCTTACGTTCCCAAAATGCTTCCATTGAAAATTCACAAAATGGGTTTATTTATATACTTCATCGCCATTAGCATTCCTTGAATCCTTGAATCCTTCTTGCTACTTTATATTAAGTTATTTACTGTTACAAATTGCAATACTTCGAATGTTTGAAAACCTTAACGTCATTACGATGACACCAATTCACTTTTAATGCTGATGTTTTGAAAAGGGTGCAGTCGTCGAAGGTGAATACTGAATACACAATTTAGTTATAAATAGTACGCCACTGTAGCCTTAACACGATGGAGAATTTGCGTGAAACTCATGAAAAGTGTGTGACCGTGTGTCACAGTTATTACGTCGTCTTGGGATTTCGCATCTTCAGGAAAGAGTGACGGTTTCTGTTTCACAAAACGCACGCTTTTCACTGATATTACCGAACACACGCACAGGAAAGAACAAATTTGATACCAAGACATTTCCTTCCTTTTGCAAGGGACCAAACGCCGGGAATGAAATTTAGAGTACAAATTTGTGAAACCAGGAAATAAACATTACTATTGATATCGGGGATGTTTCGCTTCGCATTTTGGTTTTGATGAACATTAAACGATGCTGTAATGTTAATAAGCCAAAAATAGAAAAGGAAGAAATGAATTCTAGGCCCTGTATATGGTTAGTGTCAACAAACGAGCTTTCTTTTTTAATGTTCTATGTTTAATAAAAATGTTATTCAAAATTTAAACACGTGAAGGGGTTAGATGTGGTTCTGGATAAATGAAGCTCCCATGACAGAAAGGAATAAGAAGTAACCATGGCAATGAACACAATCTATTTATTATTTTTGGAGTAGGGTTTGACCACACAAACCTGATAGTTTTGCCTGTGTAAACTGAATCACTGCCTTTGTTTTCCCTGTTCAACCTAACTCTGTGCCTTCGTGAAATTACTAATACTGCAGCTTACGAAAGCACAACATGTTTAACTTTTAACCTAAACCCTAAGACAATAATAATAAACATTCTAGCTATTAAACGGTTGTCAAAGAACTAAATTAAAACTGTGTTAAAGCATAAAAATATTAAAATGGCCAAAACTTATCATACTAAACATTTACAAATTTAGTCAATTTTACATGATTTGACAAACCTGGAAAATACAGTAGGAATTATATTACACAAGCTCAATTTGTACAACTCTAAAAATGCACTTCACCAAGTAGAAATTTCATTTGATGTTTAAAATTGATATCTTTTACTCCATGGTTACCTTCGATTCGTATACAATTTTAAATGATTGCAGCATTATTTAAAATCAACCAGCCCACCTTTGCTGCCTTTACATATTGGCCCAACAGAAAACATACCTGTACCTAACTTATTAGACTAGCACGCCTCTGGTTTAAAGTCCCACAAGTTTTACTTAAGTCGAAAAAGTCAAGATTTGCTTTAAATACTCGTACTTGTCTTTACAACCTAATCTCTTTTGATAGCTTGAACCTTTCAATATTCAGCGTAATCAAAATTGTAATAAAATATAAAAGTTGGTTGAAAATTAAGTATAATTAATTCTTATCAAAGTAGTATGACATTAATAATATTTGGAAAGTAGATTGATCCACACAGGCAGTTTCAGTGCGCGTGATAAAAAAGTATAAATTTGATAATCCTAGGGGTTTGCTGCGAGGCTCGTGACATTAACAAATAATATCAATAAGTACAAAGACCGATACAGAATTGATCGTAGTCTTAATTACTGACAGTAGTAGAAGCTGTAGGGCGAGTTGGTCAAACTGAACAGTTTAATAATGTCCGATGAAATTGATTGTTCGATTTCCAATTCGTGCTTAAACTGAAAATGACCCGCGTGTTAAAACTGCTAAACGATTAATATTCGTTAGTTTGTTCGTTGTTTTACATTTACGTGCGCTGAACACAATTATTTAGTGGCAGACTCGTGCACACGTTAAATTCCGACATTTTCACGCGAGAAGACATAATTTTTAGTGAACACAAAAGGTTTCCAGCTTTGTGGGTAAAATTCGCGAATATTTGCGGTACAACGCTCGCAGAAGAAATTCCGGTTAACGGTTTCGCGCTATACATTGTTAATAATTTAAATAACTACAAAAACTTCGGGAAGAATTCTAAGAATTTATCTCGAAGCGCAAAGCTCGGTAGATTTTCCCTTTTTTTGCATTTGTTTGTACAGATATCCCGGCTATTGTCTCGATCATTGACGCTTTTAATTAGGTAAATGCCCATATAGAGACTTCTGAGTATAATAACAAAAGAAAGAAATATAAAAGGGAAAGATAATCATAGAGTTTTAAGTGAAACAATATCAGGTTGCTAACTGTCCAGGGATTCACATATGAAGACAATAGAAGGGAACGCGAGTGCTAAATAGCGATACCAAGCCACAATCCCTACAAAGCTTTCTCTGCACACAGGCTCTTTGAAACAATCCCTGAATTACAGTGTTACAATAACATGGAATGTATTTTTAAGAAGGTTCGGCGTTATAATGTTTATTTTGAATCGTACAGATTATTATTATTAAATTTAATGCTACGTTGGTTAACATAATTCATTGTAAATTGGGAAAACACAGCTCTAATGTTACTGTAAAATCAAAGTCACTTGCAACCGCACACATTCAACAGTATTTGCACTGTATTAATTTGCATAATTATGCATTATAACAATAATATTAATTAATTTAATTAAAGTTAAGTATCTAAAAAAAAAATAATCAGGAATCAAAATTTACAATTTACATGTTGATTAGAGCCAAAGTAAGTTGGAAGTAAAGTCACCTAAATTCCGATTCAGTAATTTTATTAATGCACCGCTTTAAAAACTTTTAATGAAAGTTTCAATCATTAAATCTTCCTAAAATACTGTTAAAGTATATACCTAGTATCTAAAGAGACATCGAAAGCTTTAACAAAATTCTTTATGCGCCTATATTACATACATTTCGTACTTCAAAGGTTTAGAGAAAATAAGTGAAACATAAGCAGCGCCAGAAACATCCTTTATTTTTATGCTTACGTTACAAACCTCTCATATAACTCGAAAAACATTTCGAAACAAGATACAATGGTCCATGTGCTTGCAAAGCCTGGGATAACCCATAATTCAAGGGGATCGTGGCCATTTGTTATCTTGCTGTTGAAAGATAATATAGATTACGTGCAAGGACTTCGGATAATATAGTAATGGATATTAAGAGGGCTTAAAGGTACCTACGATCTTTTATGGGTATTAAATTCCTCTAAATTAGGTTCTTTCTGAATCGAACGGTAATTAACATGTGTGTAATTACGAGGAAATCAATATTTATGTTCGTATGTACCTTTGGATTTTATTTTCAGAGCAATTTGCGTCTATTCTTACAGTTTTGAACACGGTTTAAATGAGAAGTTACCTTCGTTAGTATTGTGTTGCAGCGGCACTTTAAAATTCGCGTGAGAAGAAAATTTTAAGGTAGCACGTTGGAAAAATGCAGTTTTCGATAATTTTTCATATAATTTTCTTTAGCACAAATTTCTTTGATAAAAGAATTTGCATAGCACCATTTAGAAATACGTATTTTCTAACAGACAGAACAACTGATGAAGCGATTACTCTTACTAAAGCTGTTGTTACGAACTGTTTTCTTAAAAAATAATTGTTTTTCGCATTGAACAGAAAACGTAAGATGTTGAATTCAACTAGCATAAAGAAGCATTTAATTAAGAAAAATTTGATATAGTTGGCCTCTATATGATCTCTCGTCTTTGAAATTCTTTCAGCGCCTCCACCAAATTCACCTTTGGAATAAGTAAAATTCAGCGTGGATGTTCTTTATAAACAAATCTGGCCTTACTTTACATTTTAACCCTCCTAATTTACTTCCCTACCAGTTTGTTTAAATATTGAGCTCAAACTGAACAACAACAAGAGAATAGTAAATGAGTGATGAAAGAAAATACGTCGGAGAAGTACTGAGATACTAAGTGTTGATTCAGGTTAGTGCGTTAATTTTTTGTTTTTGTAGTGTAAAATAAACCTTTATAAACCCATGTTTCGGTGGCGGAAAACCTAGAAGTTGCTGAATAAATACACAAGCAATTATATTTGGTAATGGTCTTATCAGTGTCAAAACAAATCCCCCAAAAAACAATTTTTTTAAAACGAAACGCGCGACTTTGAATTACGTACGTATGTTAAGAGCACAACAAAAAACTCAACAAAACTTAAATTATACTTCTGCGTGTGCCTGACAGATTCAAAGTGAAAACGTGACAAATTACTTAGGTATCAGAAGAACGAAGGTAAACGATAGTAAGTAAATAATTTACACCAAAACGTCAATAAACATTAATGTCAATAAAGGTATTTAGTGTCCGTGGAGGCGATTTAGTTCGGGTAACAAAAGGATAATCTGTTTTCTGATAACGTTAACTCATTTTATGTGTTAGTCGCTGTCACAGTGTGATTAATTGGATATTAATTTTTATGTGAAATACAATTTAACATGTAATTTTCAAAACGTTTACAGTGACAATGTGTTTCGCCCTCATTGTCAGTGGCCACGCTGTTTATTTCGTGTATGGCATTAATTTACAACAAAAAGGAAGAATTTATAGCATGACTTGGGAGTTTTAGCTAAATTTATGGGTTCAACTCTTAAACTAATGGAAATATCTGACCTTAATAAAAATACTCAGTGATTTACTCACAATGCTCCTAAATAAATTGTTTTTATGATATAAGATATTGCAGATTATACAAGAAACATGAAATTTTGCTGTTTATAGTGAGGCAAATCCTTAGTACGTATGAAGTATTCCAGCAATTCCGAATTTTGTACGTTTGCTCGAATGAATGTACTTTGCTGCTGAATTTTATGTATTAAATATAAAGATGTAAGGTTTCTAAAATAGATGTGAACATATTTCACGGAACTGAATTTTATATCAAGTGCATTAGATGTGTGCAAGTAACTGAATACACACATTCCATGATGATCACGTAAAATATAAATATAAAAAGAAAGTTCAAAGGTATAGTCGTGGCAGGTCTGAATTTTATAAGCAGACTGAAATAAATTCCTGAAAGTTCGTTTTATGAACTGCAAAATGGGAGATAGTTTGATAGTTGGATCATAAATTCAGAAAATTGAAAATAACGTGAGCATTCGCCTTGACTGGTCGTTTTAGTAGCTGTCATTTGCACAATTAGAAATATTTGGCATTCATCGTCGGCAATGGGTGCATTCGTGACGTGGCAGGAGCTAAAATCCAATTACCTCTTCTGATAACATAACAAATGATTCGGCCGTCAATTTGTGCGTTACGCTTTTATCCGGGTCTCGTTTATTTTTAGAGCTAAAAGGCAATTAATTAAGGGGTATTTGATATTTTTTTACTGCTCACGGGCTGGAATAATTGGCAGTTATTTTTTGACAAGCACGATCCTGAAAAGAAAGACTCGGCCTCTGATACGGTGCGATACTTCTGCCAAATTCATTCACGAATCTAAAAGCAAGAACATCAAAGCGTCGTGGTATACGCCATCAATATTCGTCAATCATACAGTATCACCGTTTTCGACCCCGCACTGAATAAATGCTAAAATGGATGCCGTGTTGCAAAGTACGGCGTAATTTGATCTAAAATAAAACGATTCTGCTGATTTGCCGAAATTAACTTTAGCTGATAACAGTTCATCCATCATTATAGCCACTTCAAAGCCTACAGCCTCCAATTTTGAAGCGCACCAGATAAACAAATACTGAAAATTCCTATATCGTACTGTACTAATTTCGTCGTTATTTTCCAATAAAACTCGCAATAAAAAAATGCTACAGAACTTTTTTGCCGTGAGCCATACATTTTAATTTTGAGTTACATATCATATTAAAGGCAACCCAATATTACGGATTTTGAGATACGAAATTCTTCTCGGATATCAATTTTTAAATTTTCGAAGCTTTTATAGGATGCTCTATTACATTTCGTTATATTTGACTGACATTCTGACGTTTCATGTAGATACCTTTGATAAGCGCCAATGATCATTTTTTATAGAAGCCGATGTTTACCGATATCTGCTTCTTTAAATTTCAACTTTTTTTGCAAGAATTAACAGGACTTTAATTTCAAAAGTCAGTAGTTGTTTGTGGGCTTTATAAAAGCTCTTCGATATCGCCAGAATCAGTTTCATAATTAATATTTAGATATGTATTCGTGGATTTAAATTACAGCAAAAATAACTAAATAATTTTGTTCCAGAAGCCTTAGTAGTAGTAAAATTGATACTTTTGAATAAAATATTGGATGGAAACTATTTCTCAATGAAATTAAACCAGAAATTTCCTTGATTAACATTGTGCATTTAATTTAAACCATGATTAACCTTAAAATAAGTTTGGTACACCAATAATAATACTCAATTATGTATGAAAGCTAAAAAGACAACAAAAGTGTAGGTTCTTTGTAGTAAAATTCAGTATAAAAAATTTACAGAAAGTACAGGTAAGAGTTACCACAGAGCAACCCCCGCTTTTCCAGTGTTTGATTTTCATTTACTTCAATTCAAAGTTAGATTTAAACTGGTGTGATTTGACCCAAGAGGCACATAAAGATCATTCCATCGATTTACTTTATTTTGATTACAAATTAATTCCTACATTTCTTTAAACTTCCCTGTGATTTACCACAAATCGAATAAGTTCCTTGTAACAACTTTAGTCCCAAGGAAAATTTCGTGTTAACTTTAACGAAAGTTCAAGTGCCTTTCTTAAGAGAACAATTTTTAACAGTCGATACAGAAAAAATAGTTTTATCCACGACTACTTAATAATCTGTCAATTATTCATGTGTTTGGTCACTCATAATGCTATCCATTATACACTGACAGCAGTGTATAATGATCAGTCAAGGTGTCATGGTAACATCATTGTCTATGGTGTATAATGAAGGAAATAGGTTATGTTGTCATTGAAATAGGTTATGTTTCTAATCATAATTGACAGACTATTGACAAGTCGTCGATAAATTTTAATTAAAAATTCATAGTATTTTGTAGTCGTGGACAAAGTATAGTATACGACTCGCTATAATGGCTATTATTACCTCGGATAATTGCAAAACTCGCTCGCAAGCTCGCTCGTGTTGCAAACATTATCCTCGGTAATAATAGCCTACATTATAGCGTCGTGTATAATATACTATTATAAACGAATGCAAAGTTTAATTACGTTAGCAAAGACTCAATAATCGCCTGTGGAAATTTCTAACAATAAAAGCAATAATTAGTCTGTAATTATGGTATGTAGAATAACAAAAGCGGGTATAAGGTACATAAAGTGGGAAAAGTTGGAAACTAAAAGGAAAACATACACAACTTCAATTGTTCTCATAACGGGTTGTTTTAGTAGAAATTTACTCAGTGGAAGTTAAGTTTATTTGCTTTTAGTACACAAATTGTTACATTACAGTATATGGTAAAATTCTGTTCTTAATTTGGTATTGTTATTAAAATAAAATCAGTAAATATCTCATCGGCAACTATTATTGAACTCTATACCAGCAGAATCTGCTTGTTTTGCGAGGCGAAGTTAAGCAGCATTATTGTGTTTTCTGATTTTTAAAGTATAACCTATTCACGTCCTTTTCTAGCATGTTGATTAATAATTTATTATTTTCGTAATGTTTGAGGTGTTACCATCTCTTTAAATCACACAAAGAGCTGTGTTACGATAGTTTCGCAAGACTTCTTGTTATCTCTGTTTGTCTGTTGAACTAATAGAATGAAATTTGGTATAATTATAAAATGTGCTTAAAAAACGAATCTTGGGGAGAGGTGCTATATGTTTCTGCATGTTTCTTGAACAGAAGTCCTGCTGAAATTATTGAACGAACACCTATAGAGAAATGAGCAAGTAGAAATCAGCTGTTTGACTGTGAAGCATATGTAAATGCGGTGCGACACCTTTAAAAAATCAGATTCACGCAGCATATGTTCCAAATGGTTATCATTTATGGGATTCTGAAAATAGAAAATACTGTTTTAAGAGATGTTAGTTTTAATGAACCCAAAAAAGTTGAAAACACAGAGAATATGTCAAAAACCAAAACAAACCTGAAAGTACATGAAGAAGGGAAGACAGAGATCAAAACATAGAAAATAAAGGTCTACTGGATATAAGCAAGGATCTGCGGGCTTAGAAGAAGGTCGACAACGAAGAATTGGAGGAACATGAGAAACATAAATGACCCGATCGACCAACAACAGTGCTACACAAGAACAAAAGCAATCGTTGGCTAAAAACAATACATAGAAACCAGTTCATGAAACAGAAGTAGGCGAACAGAAGATCTTGATAAGTAAGTGGATTTTTACAGTCACAGATAATGGAAGGTACAAGGCTAAGTCAGTGATTATGTGAATAAAAATACGCCATTATTTAAACTTTTAGTGCTGGCGTTAGTTCATTAGGAATTATGTTTGCCATTGCAACTAAGCAAGCTTTAATAACTAAATAGTTTCATATAAAAACTGGAAAATGTAATGAAAATATATGTCAGTACCTGAAGGCTACGATGAAAAAGAAAAAAAAGTGTGCTCCAAAAGGCCTTATACCACTTAAAGCAGACTTCATTAAATCACTTCACTACCTTTCTGAAACCGCAAGAGTTAATAGGAATAAAAGCTCAACGTTATACGTTATATATTTATGAATGAAGATAATCCAATATCTTTAGCTGTGTATGTTGATGATGGAGTTCTTTTGAGAAATAATGGACCAGAAATGAATAATTTATTTCGAAGATTAAATGAAGAATTTGAAATGACAACGTAGTTTACCGCTAAGCCATTCTTAAATTTAGATATCAAAAAAGCAGAAGATTAAGTCAAGAAAAATATATAGAAATAATACTCGAAAATTTTAAAAGAAAGTCTGCTACATCGGTTAGAGCACATATACAATAAACAGTAACATGAATTTAAGAGAAGAGAAATATCCTTATCGAAACAAAAAAATGGTTTGCTATATTTGTCAAATAAAATTCGACGAGACATTGCGTACTTAATAAGTTTTGCAAAACGAAATTGGAAAATCTTACTTTGAAAGGAATACTGAGATTAAATTATACTAGAACCGAAGGAATAAAATATCACAATTCTTCATCATCATCTTCATTCATTTTGATTAAGATTCTTTTGGCAATTTTGAAATACGAAAAATACAGTAGGGTTTGTTGTTATATTTTATGGTGCATCAAGAAATTTGTGTTCTCATAAACAATCAACTTCAGCTCTTTCAAGTACCTACGAATTTTTATACCTAAGAAACTTGAACTTACCAATAAAAACGTGCCAAAAAAGTTAAATGTAGATAACTAAAGTCCTGTCAGAATCACTACGAATGGCCAGTTTAATCATATAAGTAGAAATATAGATGTAAGGTATTATTTCATTAGTGAAAAAGGTAACTAAAAATTGGTTGACTTTGTTTATTGGAACTAAAACAATTAGATTGCCGATGAATTTACAAAACCCTTAGATAACAAGTTTGAGAAGCACCGCAATAAAATTGTTTATAAATTCTAAAATTGTATTTCGTTTGTATTGGTATTCTTGGTGTGTTTTATATGAAATTTTATAATTAGGAGAAAGTATTGAATAAAATTGAATAGTTATAATTATAAAATCGGTTAGCATGGTAGCAGTAATAAGTACATGGCCAAACCTTTTTTCGTAAAATTGGCCCAAGAATCGCCCCCCGAACTTTGGCCATATACACCCTTTATACATGATTAAGAGAAGACACATATGTATCTACGTATAAAACAGTCAATGCGTTTTTGTAACATTTTTGCATTAAAAGTAAAAATATTAGGTATTAATTCACCTTCGGTATCAGTAACGAATAGTAATAATTATTGTTTTTGACTGTTTGGAAGAATACTTAGCATCTAATTTTTGAAATTCGTTTATTTTGTAAATATTGGAGGGACTGAAATGAAGTTTCAAGTTTGAAAGTACTTAGTACTGGTTATTGTTACGTCAGTTTATTCCTTAACCTAAAAGCTAAAACAAAAGCCTTAATTACACTAGGTAGCAAGTACACAAGAGAAGTCTGTATTGCAATATAAAAGTTACTAAAGAACTAAATTTAGCCACCCATGCCGAAAGTGTATTGATAATAAAAACTTTGAATAAATGTTATGATTCAGAGACAAATCAACGTTACTGCCATACAATTTTTTGTTGTGCCAGAAAATATAATAATTTGTTTCGTGATATTTCAAATAAAAGAAATTTGTAAACAAACCATCGACTACATAACCTAGAATTAGGCACATGACAGTTACAGGTTACAGGCTGCTGTCCAATTTGTATTACCAACAAAATAAACTGAAATAATGGCCCATTACTACCCGAATAATGAGTAAACAGCATATAGTTATATGGTTGCAGGTTTGATTTAGTTCAGTCAAAATGAAATATTTTGACGTCATGTCAGTCGGACGTGTGTTGTTCATAACCGTAAATCTAAGCTACCATAAACATGCGAGTATATGAAAAAGTTTCATTCACACAGAAATACGTTCAGATTCCATAGATCTTTAACAGAAATTTTTCCCAAAATATAAAATTTAATTTAAAGTTATTCATTCAAACTCAAATTTTGCAAAAATTTATTTTTATAAGTCTATTTCTGAAGATGTTTCCTGGTAATTATTTTTTTATCATTTGGGATTTGTAAAGCAAAACTGAATCGTGATGTCAGAATTTTTAGACGATATAAATGCAGTATTTATTTTTTCTTGTGGAAATAAGATAATAAATACGAGGAGTAGGAGTAAATTTAAACAGGCAGATAATTTCGTAGTAACGATGACATTTTCCTACTCAATTGCAACTTATTGCTTGTCGTCAGAAGATTGTTACACGTGAGCTCATACGCGTCACAAGGTATATAGGATATGAGAAAGTCGCTCATCGATGCGGAAATTTCATCCTATCACACGGTACAACAGACATACGTAATAAGATATAAACTGAACTTGCAAGTGGCCTGTAAACCTTCGGGTTGTAATTTCTAGATTTCCCATAATCTGCAAGGGTTTTCGGTGATCGCCTTACCCGTAAGATTTGAACATAATAACGTAAAATCCTTATACGCGTATCAGGAAATACGATAACATTTTTAAATATAAAAAGAATGACCGGAACGAAAGTAGGACGCATAAATCACGCGGGAACCTAGGATGGTTTTGCAAAAATTCTTATCAGGAATGACCCCTTAACTCAGACTCAACAATCTGGGAAGTTATAAAAGCATATCCAGCAAGTCAGAGCTTTCGTCGTTTAGTCAGGTTCAGAGTTGAGATACGTAAGCTCGTGTTTTCATGAAACCGACTAGCAGCCAGTAGAAATGTCATCGTATTTTGGCCACAACGACCGTCTGTTGTAGCCAGATCGCTCTACACCTCCCTCGAGATGGTGCTAGGTCGAAATACGCACGAATGTTTATGACACCATTACCACTGCACTTCGAATGCCGGATACTATATTCTGGGGTTATGTTTCTGTACTACAAGCAGTATATGGTTTTGGGTTAGACCGTATTGCTTATTGATCTGCTTTATGGACCGAATGTATTATTTTCGTTTATAAGCGATCCCTTCTAATGTTTCCTGAGACGTGCATTATACGCAAAAATTTATGAAAACGTAAGAATGTCCCAAAACTCTTTAGGTGGGACGAAGTGTCAACTGCAAATTACTCTTTTAAGTTCCGCCTTTTAGGGGCACTTAGACTTTATTAAAGGTTTTATTTTTTATTCCGCACATTTCATAACAAAAACTCGCCCAACAATCGCACTACTAAAACCAAAAAAAAAGGTAAACGTTATTAAAAGTTTTCGCTCCAATAACGGAATTTTAACACCAAACGAGAACATTAAACTGAAAAAAAGCTTACAGAAAAATTTTATATAAAAGCCTTGCTTAAAACCACTAACGCTTTCGAACTCGTTCCAACAAAAAATAAACCACAAAACGCACCTCCTATAAAATTCTCTTTGTGATCAAACGAAATTGAAAAAGCCAAAATTTGATTTTAAAGTGGAGCACAATACGCTGTAAAGAATTTAAAAACGGATTTAAACTAAAAAAAATAAAATAATAACCGAATATATCTTCATTCTAACACTTTGTTTCGATTTATACGGAAATTAGTTACGTATCAGAACATTTCCCATGGTAGTAAAGCCCAACACGATTCGTGTCGTTTCGGTATTTCAAGCGGGTAATGAAATGAGTGCGTGATTTCATGAACCACCTCGGAGTTTTAGGCTTAACACAAAGCGCACGATGATTTAATCTATTACTTAAACTACAACATAATTAACATTAAAGGAAGTTTATTAATTCAGAGCAAAATTCGTGCTATTACGTATTCATCTCGAATGGGTCAGTCCGAACACAATGTAGTCCTATTAAATTAACTCAATAGGGAAACACGAACTTGGTTTGCTCAGCATTAACACAACAAATGGAAAATGACTTTCTCAAATCCACTACCCTGCAAACCACTAACATTTGAAAACGGAAGAAGTTACGCTTCAAGTTGAAATTTTTTAAATTACATGGCAATCTTTAAAATAATACAAAGAGTTGTTGGAAATTTTAAAATTTGAAATTAAACTTGGGTAAATTTTTTTTAATTAGAATAATCGGTAACATCTTCATATACATATTAAGCATATCAGTTCTTAGGTGTTCATTTTCTAATGTAAACCATGCACATTTAATAAATTCATAGGTTTTAATCTAAATGTAAATAATATAAATTAACACATCTGCATAATAAAACTGAGGAAGCTACAAGCCAAATTAGCGCGAGAAAGCTCCCTGATATCATGTAAAGTATTGCGACCTACTTTTCTGTAGGGTCCTCCCCGAATATTATCCATTTTGTAGTATCAGGATTTTTAAAGTATCTTTGAAATATAACACCTTTTTTGTGATAACTACATAGTAAGTCTCTATTTAATGATCTACCTCTTGATATTTGTTATTAATTAAATGTAATTTATTTTTATTTCACCATTTAATAGTCTATACTTAATGAAATTTATGCTTTTTGATAAGATTAAACAAACAATAATATCCAAAAAATACCGTTGATAAAAGCAGATTTCGTGTCTATATTTCGAGTTTAGATTGCTTTTTTAATACTTTAAAGCTATGTGATTTTTGTATGAAAGCGTTCGATGATCCACACGAAAAATGTAGAACAAAGCATGATTATTATAAGCTTAACGAGCAAATTGATAACTGGTAACTTTAACTTAAAAACAATCAGATAGATAGTCTTTAGCAACCCTATTAGGTGTGCCACAGGGGTCTCTTATATAAATTTTAGAAAAAAGAGTTAGTGAGAGAGATCGGTGGGATGTTGTAGATTTTAACGTAAACTTTGAGGCTAATTACAGCCTTGCCAAGTATGTTTTTGGTCCTAAATGCCTCAGACAAAAATAATTTGGACCTATTGCTAACAAATGAATTGCATATTAAGCACCCGATTTAAATAAATATAATTATTTATAAAATTTAGTCTTGGAGACTTCAACGTCAGGTTAAGACACGAACCCATTAATTGTGCAACAATAAATTAGTTAAAGGGGTCCAGAACTTGTGTGTTTATTGTACTTAAACACATAAATTTCCTTGAAATTTAGCGATTAAACGCCCATTTTCAACCAAGAGGACATAGATTCAAACCTGTGTCGCGGACAGATCTTACAAAACTACGAGCGACTGACAATCCTGTTAGATAAAGTTAGATGATTAAGGACCTTAATAAACACTACTTGGTAGAGTGAATAATTAAAAAATAAACAAATAAATAAGAAGAACAATCCTCCAACGGGCAGATTTTTTTCCTAATTTTTCTGTAATTATTTGTGTATATTACAGTTTGATGGATTGTTTGTTCCATGCAGTAAATAGACCAAAAGTTAAAAATGCTAGTTTTAAAACTTTTTAAGTAAAACTTTTAAGTTAAACGAGTAAATACCAAATTATAAATAATTATACTTTGTTTTTGAAGGATTGGGAAACGATTGGAATATTACTTTGGCGAAACTGATTTTTACTTTAAAATATTGGCCATTTTGATATTTATTTATTAATTCGAAGGTGTTCTAAGCCAGTTCCCCTACGCCAGTTGTTAAATTCAAAACTGTCAGTCACAATCTTTTAGATAGTTACCTGAAATTTATAATTAGTAACACAATTTAAAATTTAGAAAAGTTCTAGTCGGGTAATGCTGATGATCATAGCAATCACCATGAGTTGAGATCCCTGGCACTCGCAGGCCTAGATCTCGCGTAATAAACAAAAAAAAAACAACGATCTAAATTTGAATTAACTCTTGCATTTGGTTTCTTTGTTTTACTTGCCCTGCCTAACTTCTTTAAATCTTCTAATGCGTTAGTTTAATTTTCATGATTTAGGGCTATTTAGTCAAACTTTAATTTTAACCAAAATATTCCATCACACAATGCAAACAATGGAAATTTCTGGTTTAAACTAAGCTTAGAACTTTAAGCATAGGCCGTGCAAATGGCCCTCGGTTTATGTTCAGATCAGAGCTACGGAATTTAAAACTTACGCGTTAATCTTCGAAATTTCAATGCTGATGTTACCTTTCTAAGTTTGGAATTTATTCCTTAAATAAATACTGAGCTTTTCTCAAACAGAATCCAAATTGATTCTTTTTAGCATTCAGCTTTTTAAGTTTTAAAATTGCCAAGATTTATTCCTCAGGTTGTAAAGGACAAATTTTAGATTTTAATTGACGTTTAAATGTGGATTATTTTATATTATAATGAAAACAACTTCGGCAAGCTTGCAGCTTTTAATGGCTTGTAAGTAGTTATAATAACATCAAAGGAAACGAAAGCAATTGAGAATTCTTTTATAGTAATCACAATTCGCTATTTGTTTAACAATCAACATCAAAGTGTGCCCAATTAAAAAAAGTGCGTAAATTCGAGTATTTTCTGAAAAGGCAGAAAAAACTGAAAAAGGTCTTAATGACCGTCATTTTGTCTGACAAGTAGTTTCGAACCGAACTTGAGGCAAAAGAAAAGCTGAAATAAAGTGCGGACGTTACGCATAAACGGCAAGCGAACAGTAAACCGTAAGCAAATTACAGCTAAAATAAAACGGCAAATATTTGCCAGGATAAGTCGCGAAAGAGAAATGGGCACAATTTGTCGCCCTGCTGTTAACTAGCCTAGGGCTACGCATGGACATATGTATTTATTACACGCTTTATTTGCTGTATTACTTCTCTTATTTTATTTCATAGCATAAATCTTTGGGTGTTTCTGTTGCAATTTTTACAAACACCGAAGATTCTTTTTAATATGAATATTTGTTTTCTTTTACACCTATCACCCGCAAGTTTAGCTTGGCCCAATAAATAAACCAAAAATAAAATAATTTTTTACATAATAACAGAAGCTAAATGGAGTACAAATTGTATAAATACGTACTTTATATCCATATAGTTGGAGTTATATTTGAAATTTAAACATATTTCATTTTATGTCCGCCATCAGTAAATGCAACTGTCCGTTATTTAGAGCGAAGCAATTTGCTTGCATATGGTTAACTTTTCATCAACTAATAGCATAAAATCTGATTTTACCGAGCGACTAATATTTAGTGCATATCAAAATTAATATCCATAAAAGGAAACCGCATGAGCTAGACCCGACTTTATAATTTCATAAATTTAATTACTAAAATTGCTGGGCTACAACGGTTAAATTTGTATTTCCTACGCTGAAATTATTAAACTGTCTATTTGTATTAAAATTAGTAATTAAAACATTAAAAATACGATTGTTCTAGCGCGTAATTAATTTGATATCAATCTTTTAATACCAGCATTGTAATAAATGTGGAAAATACCGTGGTTATAATAGCGAACTGCATAATAATTGTTAACGACTCGTGATATTGTATGCGAGTGCCCATACTGCGTGCTACAAGACCATTATAACTCGCAATCCCCTCTAAAATTATATTTATTTAACTACAGGGACAGATCCAACTGCGAAATAAATCCAAATAGTATGTATCACAACACAGGTTTAGTAAAACTTCGCTACAAATCCAACCTCACGTGAAAATTTCCAACAATTTAAAAAGTATTCGTTGTTGGCTAACTTACGCCTTGCAGTTTTATTTAGTAAAGTGTAAAAATTATTAAATTTTTTTAACGAATTCAAGTTCTGCAGTTGACTAAAAACGCTTTTGACATTTGATCTCGTTTTGCTTCTATCTGGTGCGATCCATACGTCGACGCTTTCAATTCTCAGAAAACGAAATTACATTTTAAACCGGCATTTTAGTAAAAGCTGATATCAAATTTTAAGCCAACGTGAAAGCTTGTACATGAATATATAATTTGGACATTATTGTTTGTAAAGCAACCTCTATAATAAATGGAAGGGTGGAGGCTGCGAGCAATTAAGGACTTAATTGAGTTATGTTGGTCCGAGCTGATTGGAGTATTGAGTGATTGATTTTATGACGTCATTACGTAGTATTCGAACCGCCAGGAATGGCAATTAAATCGATTAGTGGAGACAAAAATTAATAGGAACCAATTTAAAATCTTCTCTACGGAAAACGTTTACGTGCTACTTGCAAATCACGTCGATTTCCCCTGGAATTTTCGTCGTTTTTAAACTTTATAAAAAAACGCTTTTTAAGGAAAACATAATGAAACATACTTTCGATATTTTTACCCTGTCAACGAGGGTGAAACTGCCCGGAGGAACGAATAACTCGATCGTTCGTCATTTGCCGCCCCGCCAATCATTATCAGGTTATATTTCCATCAGCTTAATGTAAATAGATCGTTCGAATATTAGTATTTTTTACAGAAAATCCGGAGGAAGAGGAAGCCTAAGAAAATTGCTTCGGTAATGGGGCATTTGGATGTCAAACAGATCGTTTTCTCCTGACAATATCAACATAAAATAATTATAACTTTAATTAAAAATCAACCCTTTAGCCTTCAGGCCTACCCAAATCGATTTTTGACGTAACATCACCGGAAAAGAAACAATCTTATCTTATTCAAGGTTCAAAACAGGTCGTACACTACCACTTGGCAGGTTTTATCGACTTTTAAACAGGATTAGTTTTATAAAAGTCATTTATACTTTTAGGAAATTTCACTATTAGTCAATCCAGCGTAGTATCTTTCAAACCGGCCAAGTTTTCCCAATGGTAGTGCACAACCTACACCTACCTACTCTTGGATAAAGGTATAAACAAATTTTATATAAACTAAATATTTGTAATCTTAATTTACAATTTAAGCATGATTTGGTAACTAATCGAGAAAAAACATGAAAACTAACACAAGCTTATATCAATAATGTGACCCTAAAACTTTAATATTTTTTTGTTAGAATATTTGCTAACTAGGGAATGCGGAGGCTGCATCACGTAGATAGTTAGGATAGTTGGGAGTTTAGTTGGCATCGGTTCACTGAAAGTTTGTGGTCAAGTATACTTGACATGATTGCTATAGAAGTCGACATATTAGAGAAGTGATTTAACGCTGCGAAGGATTATAAAAATTTGATCCAATATTATTTTATTCTTCGACGATGCGGCATTTAAAAATTTCTTATGGTTTTCAAATAAACATCGTTTATTAAATATCGTACTTTAATAATTTATAATCCACGCAGTATGATTATTTAACTTTTCAACCATGAAAATATATGTGGGACTTGATATACCTAATAATCTAATAAATAAAACCATACAGAGAATTACGGAAATTTTACCGCTAATTTTTTAAAATGTAAATGAAGCTTTTATTTCGGCTTCAACCTTTAAAGCCGTGTGCTGTAAAATGCCGACGAAATTTTAGCTTATTTGCATGCATACAAAATCATATTAATGGTAATTTTATTTGAGATCAAAGCGAGCAAAAGTGCATCATGTTCCAGGAATTTATAATAATTAAAAAATTTATTGACAAAATTCAATCAAATTACTTCCCTTTTGTTCGCCATTTTAAACAAGAATAAAATTAATTTCTTTTTAGTTCTTCGCATCATTGTTTAGCTACTATTTGAACCAAAGTTACTTGGTTGAGAAGTACCTATATTTGATTTAAAAATATGATACTTTAAATGATCGACACATTTAAAACACAAATTGTGAAGGATTAGATTTAATTAAACGAAATAAACAAACAAAAACTGAACATCGTAAGTATATATGCACCTTATGCCTAGAAATCACAAGAAGAACCACTAACATTCTACGAAAAGCTTAAAGAGATATACATGAAAACACCAAAACACAAAAAAACAATTATATTAGGAGGTCTTAATGGACGAATGAGTAACGAGAACATAGCGGGAGTGAAACAAAAATACAACAAGTTATCAATGATAAAGGGGAAGCACTAACAGATTTCTGCATACGAAATGATTTAAAGAATAACAACAAGAATAATATAGTATAAAGTACCATGGGAAGGCACAAGCAGATAAATTTGGAGACTTCTGGAACCATCCCCCACCACTCGTCCTTGAGACCAAGACCAAGGTCTGTTTTCAAGGCTAAGGCTACCACTGGCCTTAACGCCACCTTCAGTTGAAGGTCAATAAGTATGTTTGCAGTTGTTGTAAACATGCCTGCTCTTAAGTTTTTAATAATTCTTTCGTCTATGTTTAATGGTGTCTCATACGTAACGAAACCTCAACTTCGGCTCACATAACTTAGAATCGCAATAATATTTGGCAGCAAATGAACGTGGGTGCCTTGGTATCAAGGGAGAGTGGTGGAGGGTGGTTCAAGAAATCCCCAATTTCATTTACTGACATAAAAGGACACAAATCAACGATCGATTATATAGTAACTAATAACAAACAGAGCAGTTCACCCCAATACAATCCTGAATGTTCGAACTCTAACATCAACCAACATTGGCAGTGACCATGGTCTAGTATTAAGTAAGATAAGATAGGCCATTAAAAGACACAAACGACAACTATGTTACGTAGAAAAATTAAAAAGAGTTTCAATGACAAGAGTACAAAAGCGTTATTCAAGAACGGACTAGAAAATTAAAAAAAAAAAAAAAACAAAGACATACAATTTGATAGAAGAAACGTGGACAAATTCAGACATGATGTTATTAATGCAGCTGACGAGGCACTACGTAAAAGGAAAGTAAACATAAATACTGAGAATAAAACACCTTGGGTTCACAAAAAAATTGGCAGATTAAAAGAAGAAGGCATACCTGGCATATACAACAAAGCCAAATGAACAAGATTACCAAAAATACAAAACAATACGAAATGATATAAACGCAGAAATCAAGTAAATAAGAAAAGTCCACAAAAAGTATGGGAAGTGATCTTTATGGAAGGCAAAGAAAGTGTGGAAATGGCGCAGAACAGAAAGAAGAACCTAAACGAAATTTTCAAGACAAATAAGTGAAAAAGAATGGAATTTCATCACTATATGAAAAAAACCCCACACTGAAGAAAGAACACAAGAAGTACATAATCAAATCAATAATACGGAACAGGCTGAATTAACACTAAAAGAAATTTGTAAGATGCCACCACTAAAATAAAACAGGAAAACATTGGGATCAATAAATTTATAAAATACGGAGGCAAAAAATTAGCCGAAGAATTTAAAGAACTCTTTAGTAACAACGTATTTGCAGGCGACATATCCCCTAAGGAATGGGAAAAAAAGCATCACCGTATCGCCCATGTTTAAGAAAGGAAGTAAAACACAACCAAGTAGCTCACATGACTGAACTCATCGATGAAACTGTTTATAAAATTACTACAACAAAAACTTGAGAAAAACGTTACAATGCACAAAGTTTTAGCAAAAATCGAAGCACACCTGATGCCATCTTTATAAGCAGAGAGATAGTTGAAAAACCGATGGAATATATTATAATAATAGAAGAGAATGTCTCATGTCTCATCATAAATAAAGACCATCCCCAAAAAAATGTATCTAGTCTCGAAGTCAATTGTTGTATTCAAGTAGCCTTCGAAAACGAATGACAACAATAGTTTACATATCAACCAAGCATATTCAATAAGAATATAATTAAAATTGTTCCTAATTTAGTTAAGAACATGTCGCGTTCACAATTACAAATGAGAAAGCTGATTTTTTACACAAAGCAAGAAAATTCCAAAATTGGACTGAATAAAAAATTGCGAATCATATTGAAATTTCGCAAGCTACTGTCAACGCGTTTTGAATACTTTTAAGAAAATTCTGGCACTAGAAAGAAAACTGGATAATAATAATTCAGCCAAAAAGCTGATTTCAGCTTCCAAAAGAAAATTTAACCTTTCGGTTACAGATGTTGCCAAAAAATTAAGTGTGTCGAAAAGCTATCTCTGGAAAATAAAAGGTCGAGCCAAATTGAAGTCATATCAATTTTTGAAAGTACCAGACCGATCGGAGAAAAAGGATTAGGAGGCCAAGAAACCAGCCAGAAAATCGTATATACTCAGTTTTTGACGAAATTCAATTGTGCCGTTATGAATGACGGAACTTATGGCAAAGCAGACTTTAAATGGCTTCTTCAGCAGGAGTATTATGTTTGTACAATTCGAGGAGGAGTGGAAACAAGATTTATGCTGTGTAATTGTAATTGAAATTTCCTTAAAAACATTTAGTTTGGAAACCAACTTGCACTTGTGATAGGAAAAGCGCCTTTCTATATCAGTAGGTACAATTAACCAAGATATATACGTTCAGGAATGTTTGGAAAAGCCTTTACCTTTTATACTTAAGATTACACGATATTTCAGTGTCATTTTGGGCCGATTTGACCACAAGTCGCGAAGAGCTGATACGAAATGAATCAAGTACAAATTGCACCAAACGAAGTAAATTTCCCAACTGTCCGGAGTTTCAACCAATTGAGCAGTATTGGGTTATTCTTCATTGAGTGGCGTACCCTGTACAGGGCGTTTCTGTCTTCTCTCCGTATATCTGTAGTGTGTGTCTGTGTGTGTAGTGTGGCCTACAGAGATAGGGAACCTACAGCTTTACGTGGACCCCGAACCACGAAAGTGCTTGCTCTTCTACTCCGTTTTCCGTGTATATGTGGCCCTGGGAACATCCTTAATCTCAGTGGTCAGCCGCATGCTGAATCAACTGAGCCACCACCGCGACATTGGCCTATTGTCAAGCTAAAATTAAACAAAAAGTTGGCGAGAACCTTCAAACATTACCTATTTTCATGAGAAATGGCGAAATGCTACTAGTAAAGTGATTGATTTAACAATACAAAATGTAATGGAAAGAATAAAGAGAAAAGTTAGACAGTTTAAATGCCTAGATACTAGTTATTTGTTTGTTTTTTCAAGAGTTTGAATATTGGGAGATCTTTATTAAATATAAGGATAAAATCTGTGATTGTAAAAATAAATGTTTTTAGTGGATGCATTTTTCGTGAACAGCCTTTAATTGCAGTAATAAACGACTTAAATACCAACACCACACAAATTAAAAGTAACATTACGGTGACAACAGACATATAGACAAGGTAACCCATTGAGTTCTGTACTGTTTAATTTGATAATGAATAGAATAATAAAAGTGTATGAATGAAACCGGGATACAGAATGGGAAACCATAATATCAACATCATATGCTAGATGAGAGGAAGACGAACTACAAATACTCCTACAACAGTTCTACCATACTGTCAAGAATTACAATATGGATATAGCACTAGACAAAACAAAGGGCTTAGTAGTTGTCGAATAATCAGCAAGATGCAAATTAGGAATAAACAACAAAATAATTGCGCAAGTAAATAGGTTTCAATCTTTCAATATCTGGGTCTTCAGATATCGGCCTACAAAAACATAAAACAAGAAACACGTTCCCAATTAATAAGAACCCAACAAATACCTGGATGCCTTAAAGGCCCCCACAGACGTCGTTCTTTTTCAGCAGTTTTACCCGTCGTAGAGGTGATTTGTTTTGAGCAAGAGATGGCCGATTTAAGGCATTATAGCAAAGATAATTACACCAATCACCTGGTTCTAGTCCTAACTCATTTAATAGATTTACGTGGTAAATTTAATTCGTTTAAGCAACCACTCTTTAAGTCTTTAGCCCATTTTGAACGTTTTCGTTTTGAATTTCGTACTTTTACAGCTAATGCCGCCGCCACTGCTAATAAGGTGATCGTGGAATTTATGTTCAAAACCCGGTAGTTTCAGAAAAACTGGACGAAAAGAACGCGAGGTGTGTGGATATATTATACAGTGAGTGGTCAGTGAATTAAGAATTTTGTTGAAGGCATTGTGCACAAAGAACAATAACTGGAGTGATAAATGATAAACGAATACCTTAAAAGAAAGAGTGGATTCCTAATAATGATGGCATTTTCTTACAAGATTGGGTCCCTTGCCACACTACTAAGGTTGTGATTAAACATCTTGCTGAACAAAATAGTCAGTTTCTCGACTGGCCGAGCAATAGCCCAGATATGAATCCAATCAAGAATGTTTGGAAGAAACTGAAAGATCTGATCAGTTCTAAGCGTGTTACTACCAAGGAAGCCCTTATGAAACAAATAAATGAAGTATGGAAGTTTAGCAGCGAAATTAAGGAATTAATCGACAACTGCATAAAACGTACGCCCAGGTGTATCGCCACAGTTATTGCCTTTAAAGGCAGTTGGACTAAATATTAAAATGTTCATATTATTACCTAAATGTTAAAATAACTATTTAATCACCATATACCAGTTCTGCGTTAATTAGTTTAATATTAACATACATTTATTGTTATAAATTAAAAAATTCCTAATTCAGTGACCACCCACTGTAATATACGTTGTTCGTTCTTACCCGTAGTTTTTTCCGGACGGGCAAAACTGCTGAAAAAGAACGAAGTTTGTGGGGGCCTTTAGAGACATAATGTGGAACAACAGAGTATAGTGAAAATCTATAAAACATTGATGCACCCAGTAATGACATACGTAAAAGAAAAGCGAGCAGAAACAAAAAAATCCAAATAGATGTCAAGAACAACGGAACCGAAGCCATTGAGCTCCATTCTTAGAGTAACACCATACGATAGAATACGAAATACAGAAACAGGTGTAGTATAGAAGATGCAGAAGCTGGAACGAACATATCTCGCGAATGGAAGACAAAATAATAACTAAGACCTGCAGAGACAATAAACCACCAGGTAGAAGAAAACCAAGCCGGCAACAAAGATTGATATCATCATCAATGGAATCACTTACTTTACCTATAGAAAGTGATGAGTTGGTTAACCCAGTGAATATTTCATATGAGGCAGGCTATGCAGCGATCACGAAACAGCTGTCTTATTTTAGTTTCGGAGCTGACCTCGAAAATCTACTTGTTCGGTAGACATCGCTGTTGTACGATGGGGTTCGAGGTTGCAAAATTAAAGTTAGAATTGAGCTGCATGCTATGTTATTAAAAAGCTACCTCTTAAACGTTATTTTATAGGATCTTTACATTTTCCTTGTATGACTATGTTTACAAACATTCGTAAAATGAACGATATATTTAAATTAAACCAAAATAAATTCCCTACTCTTAATTATTAAAAATTAATAATAAAGAAACGAGATCGCCGTATACCGAAATTAAATATCGAAATGCGGTAGTCGAGCAAAAACACTTTCGTAAGGATATACATATGTTTATAGAATAACTAGATTTGTAGTTTCTAGTAAATACTCTATTTTGTTTTCTGAAAAACTATTAGTATTATTTTGATGCAGAACAACCAAAAATATTTGGTTCGAAGGAACAACGCTACTATCATCGACTTCTTTTGTTAATTATGTAATTTATATCAGTTTAACACTTTTTGGGCCGTCGGTTTGGTAAGTTACATTTAGCTGGTGATGTTTGATCATATTTATAGGAGGCACGCGCAAATTTACATCCCTAGGGAAGTAACAGCCAATTTAAAAGCTAAGGACAAATATTTTGATAGATCAATTTAGTGGCAGTTAATGTAGTAAAATTTTTAATCGCAGTTTATGTGGGCAATAGAAAAAACGTTCATCACATGGTTGCCATTTCGAACAGAATAAATTTGACTTGCTTCCCCTGCTATGTAAATAACTAACGTGGCTTTGTAATCAAAACTAAGTATGTAAAACCTAAGGATATTAATAAATAAGTATTTTAATTAATTAAAGAAGCATTGTTACAAAAAAGTGCTTCATGATCATATGATCAATGTCTGATAAAAAGAATATGTAGGTATGTCTTTCGAAGTTTACCTACCCTTCAAAGTTGAAATCGCATTGTTATAATTTAACAACGATCCAGAAAAAAGCAAAAACCTACTAATCAAAGAGAAATCCAGTTCGCAATAACAAAAATTAATTTTAAAACAGCTTCTCTAAAACTTTAAACTTCGGGTATTCGACAATAAAATGAGCAACTGATCAAAGAGATGAAATTTTATATCCTCCAATACCCAGTATTAATTACACCCAACAAAAACCGTATTACGGAATCGAAAATTTACGATAAAATTTTACGATGGCGGTACAAAACCGGCGTTCAATGAAGCAGTTTATAAACTAAAAATGGTTGGAAAATCTCTTTAACTTGTAACGTAACACCTATATGTCCCGTTAATTGTAATGCTATTAACTAAAAGCACGGTTCACTGCGATTCATTTAGTTTAAATTTGAAACGAAATGTCGTTTTTTTTTGTTAAAAAAGCACCTATTCGAAATAGTTAGAATACGGGTTTGCTCCGTTTTGTTATCTGACGCAGTGTTGAATCCCCAATGAATAAACGTCTACAATTCATGCCGCTATCCTACGGTATGCGACATGGGTTGTGTTATTTAAATGTTTATAAAAGAGGCCTTGAAACGTGCATACATTAACCGAATGTAAAGCTTTGTCAGTATGAGGATTACAAGTAGATTACATATATTAACGTTTGGAATAATCAGGAATGCATTACGATATGTTGTACCTACATGTTTCCAACAATCCAACTTTAATAGTAAGTTTTTTCAGTGGATTATAACAAGCTCTTTTCGCTTCTTTCCGCCTATGCGGTCTAATGCGACAGGATAAATCAATACAATAAATGTTTGTGTTTGCTGTTTGCATTGGACTAGAGATTTCAAATGTCCTTTGTGTACAGCTGCCTCAGCTTAATTCTCTGACAGCTTCTTTGAAGAGACACTACTTGTTTACTTACGATGGAATCAAAAAAGTGTTTATTTTCTGAACAGTTTTTATCAAAACAGGTAGATTGAATAACAGATACGACACGTTCTATTTTTTATCTGATAAAAAGGTAGATTTTTCAAAACGTAAGAGCTACAAAAAATAAAAAGATTTAAAAAAGAATTAAGAGAAGAATTAAATTTAGGTTTTCATTAAGAAGAACAATTTGCTCGTTTATAAAAATAGCACAGGCTCAAAAAACTCATAACGTTACAAGCAAACATTGATTTTAGTGCGGAACGACAAGGAATGCTATATGAGGAGAAGCCTGGGTCCAAATATTTTTGCTTCACTATATTAAATTATTTTATACATACTGCTTCAAGCGGGAAAATATGTAATAATATTGGCGCCTTGACAGACGTGAACTTAATTCAACCCTTAATTTTAATTTGTTTACCACAGAACCAAAATCTTAAACAATATATGGACAAAAGGATTAAATAAAATCATAACCTTTAACTAAAGAATATTTTCATCATTTTGTCACAGTTTCAAATTTTTGCTTATAATGCAAGTTTCGTAATTTTAATAAATGTAAAACGCAAAAAATCCAGAAGAAAATTGAGAGAAATATAAGAAGAGATTACAAGACAAAATCATCTTTTGCGACATAATGGCGAGTTGGAGGAACTCTTTGCGGATCATTATTAGAAGCTCACAACACAGACATCTCACAAGTACATAGATTGTTTGCAAAAGTGTTTGCAAGCCTTTCTTGCTAGGGAAGTAAGAAAATACTTATTTTCTAATAGCAACAAAACCCATGGGTCAGAAAGGTAAGACACACTACGCATAATAATGTTAAGCGCGAATTCAGTTAAAAAAATCTCATCGCCAGTTCTACAGAAAACAATCGGTGTAAATTAAAATAAACAGAATTTTGAACCAAAAATTTAAGCTGGGTTGTCGAACCAACAGAGAGATCATGTACTGTCAACACTTACCCATAATAGCCCGTATGTGGATGCAGAAAACCTCATTTGCACAATAATGCTTTACGATTAATCTGAATTGGTAAACATATTGAATGATTGCTTATTTTGCTGTGTAAATGAAACTTTCTGCATTACCCTCAAATACAGTTAATGTGGACAAACGTGAATATCACGTGGTCACTCTACTGGTTCGGCAAGGCAATTCAGGTATAGCTTTAAAGGGTTTTATTTTTGTTGCCACAGAAACCTCATACAAAGCTGATTTTTCGAGACGGTGGTAGCCCGAAGATTCCCTACCATACATAATTTTTACCTTTTATAACAATTTCCAAAATTCCGGCAAGCCCTTTTCAAGTCGATATTATTTTGAGAACTTTCTAATTATATTCTGTTTATAAATTGTTCCACAGATTCGTCCTAATTATTTTAACACAAAACACCAACCTTCCTTTCGTGCTACTTCATAAAAATAGTTTTCAACTTTTCGAAAAAAATTAAAACAAAAATGCAGTTAGTTACCCATTCCTGAAATCTGCATATTCTTTTAATATTCATCCGAGAAATTTCATCGAATGACTTTGAAGTTCAATGAATTCAGGTTCTTTCACTGGAAACGGAAGCTTGTTTGGTAAAAAGTTTTCAAAAGGCGAACATGTCCTTAAGAATGCGTACTTTATAAAAAATTCTTTAATAATAAAATAGTCTAGTGACTTTAAAAAGGATCCGAACTGTATTTGACTTATTCAATAAAATTATGTTGGTTCTCCCGTCGTTTCAAATGTGTAGTAAAGCAGGCCCAACTTGCAGTTTTGATGCTAAAGTATTGTTGTACTTCATAAAGCATTTTGAGATTTTTAATGCAGCTTTTTGAAATGACGAAGTACGAAGTTTAACCTTTGGACGCCGAATGGGGGTACATTTTTGCCCCACAGTTAGCTTTTTAATTACTAATTTTGTAATAATTGAAGTTTCACTCAGTTTATCATCGTTTAGATCCTTACTGATAATATACAGGGTGAGTTACTAAGGCGTACTCGGAAGATAGCTCCTTAACTATTAATTTTAGAAAAAAATGTTTTAGATAAAAGTTGCAGAATATCACGCGGGTCACATGCTAAAAATATTTTTGAATATACAGGGTGTCTCAGTTATTCAGGGTGATGCATGACTTTTTAATTTTAAATGGAAATCTTATGTGAAATTTTTTTTATAGATTAAGAATATAATTCTGAATATTTTTTGTTAATACTTCCCTATACCCAACTTTAACCGTTTTCGAGAAAAAAAATAAATTTACGAAATTTTGATGAAAAAAGCTACTTCCAAAACAATCAATAACTTTTAACCTTGACTAAGCAAAGGAGTAAAAGTTGGGGACAAGAAAGAACGGAAAGTGTAGTTTTCATCTGTATACTAAATTAAATGAAATTTGTTTAGGAAAAGGCCAAAATATTGTTTTTTTTGACAGGTTCGGAAAAACATTAAAAAGTCCATTTTTTTAAATGGAACACCCTATATTTAATCAAACAGTTAAATAGAGATTTTTTTTCTCTACAATTTCTGTTAAGCAAAGACTATACCTAAAATGTAAGGTAAGCGAGAAAAACTTATTTTAGTGACTTTTAATCGCTCTATTTTTTACTTACTTCTATGGATACCAATTAAAGCCGGTATTTGCCGCAGAAAAAATTAAAGACAAGTAATAAATTGTTATCTACGGTTTTTAATATAAGAAAAGGATCGGCTCACGTTTGACAATGTTTTTAGACAACCTTTTCCATTTACAAAGTGTAGGTAATCCACGATACCATTGAAATTTAAATTTGAAACAATTGTGTTAGTAAATTGTCAATTTGTTTGTTATCGCTTTTACCAGCTGAAAGTTTTTTTTGCTGTAAATCTGGTGAAAAAAAGTTTTCAATGGAGATAAAAGACAGCGTATAAGGCCAGTTAATAATGAGGAAAATGCTTTTTCTGATTTATTAAGTATAACGCAAAATCCGCGCTATAGTGCTCGCGATTTAAGCCGACAGTTATGCATAAGTCAAAGCACCGTTTCAAAAATTATTTGGACCAACAAATTTCCTCCTTATCATATCCAACTTTTACAAGAGCTGAATGAAGCGGATTTTGCCAGAAGGAGTCGTTTTTGCAATTGGGCACTAAACAAAATTACCGAACAGCATGACTTTTTTGAGAATGTTCTTTTTTCCGACGAAGCCACATTCCATAATAATGATAACATCAACAAGCACAATTTACATTACTACGCCACCGAAAATCCTCATTTCCACCGAGCCGTCCAAAAACATAATAGATGGTCTTTAAACGTATGGGGAGGCATCGTCGGAGGACATGTTGTAGGGCCACATTTTTTTGGAAATCGTCTAAACAGCGCCGAATACTTATTTAAACTTTTTAAGATTTGCTCGAAAATTTACCCTTGGCTCTTCTTGGTAGAATGTGGCTCCAGCACGATGGACCCCCAGTACATTACAGTGCCGAAGTTAGAAATTACCAGTGGTGTGGCACCCTAGGTCGCCTGATTTAACCAAAATAGACTTCTTTCTATGGGGTTACGTAAAAGAAAAAGTCTTTCAGACTCCTCCGACCACGCTAGAAGACATGGTTGAACGGATTCGAGAAGCCTTTCAATCCATTAATCATCAAACGTTGTCAAACGTGAGGCGATCCTTCACCAACTGCCTACGCCTACGGTTGCAGCAAAATGGTGCACATTTTGAACATTTTAATTAAAATTTTTGTTGTTTGTTTAGTGTAAAACTGTTATTCGTTCATTTTGACTGAAAACGCGTTTATTTTGTAATTTCTACTTGTCTTTAGTTTTTTCTGCGGCAAATACCGGCTTTAATTGGTATCCATAGAAGTAAGTAAAAAATAGAGCGACTAAAAGTCACTAAAATAAGTTTTTCTCGCTTACTTTACATTTTAGGTATAGTCTTTGCTTAACAGAAATTGTAGAGAAAAAAAATCTCTATTTAACTGTTTGATTAAATATAGGGTGTTCCATTTAAAAAAATTGACTTTTTAATGTTTTTCCGTACCTGTCAAAAAAACAATATTTTGGACTTTTCCTAAACAAATTTCATTTAATTTAGTATACAGATGAAAACTACACTTTCCGTTCTTTCTTGTCCCCAACTTTTACTCCTTTGCTTAGTCAAGGTTAAAAGTTATTGATTGTTTTGGAAGTAGCTTTTTTCATCAAAATTTCGTAAATTTATTTTTTTTCTCGAAAACGGTTAAAGTTGGGTATAGGGAAGTATTAACAAAAAATATTCAGAATTATATTCTTAATCTATAAAAAAAATTTCACATAAGATTTCCATTTAAAATTAAAAAGTCATGCATCACCCTGAATAACTGAGACACCCTGTATATTCAAGAATATTTTTAGCATGTGACCCGCGTGATATTCTGCAACTTTTATCTAAAACATTTTTTTCTAAAATTAATAGTTAAGGAGCTATCTTCCGAGTACGCCTTAGTAACTCACCCTGTATATACAATGTGATTTTTTAAAAATTCAATTGCAGTAGGCCGTATTCTGTCTTAATAACCTTAGAACTGTCTGTATTAAGTCAGTATACGGCCTGCTGTAATTGAGTTTTTAAAAAATCACATTGTAAATGTTTACAAATATTTTGAAACGCTGGTTTTTGTTATAATCGAAAAAATGCGCCTGGGGTACAATTTGTACCAGGCCCAGCAACACTATAGTCTAAGTAAGTTTTAAATGGCGGTTGAACGGGTTTTTGATTCCTCGCCCTATGCAGTTTCAGATTTAGTTACAACAAGATATAACGCATGGCAAATTTCACGAGTCTTGTTGTAACTAAATCTGCAACTGCATAGGGCGAGGAAACAAAAACCCGTTCAACCGCCATTTAAAACTTACTTAGACTATACTGCAGCTTTATTTGTCGATTTGAATTTCGGTGTTACGATTATGTACGATCATTGTAACGATATAGACGACCACGTGCTCGCCAACGTTGGTGTTATTTGTCCTCAGTGTGGTTGTGTAAGTGTCCACGACGTCACAAAAAAGAAAATTAGACCTATCACGCGAAGAAGATTGTACTAGTACCTTTCAGTGGGCAAACGAAAGTGAAGACGATTTTCCTATCGAAAACGAATTGTCCGAAAGCTCTGAAATTGAAGACAACATCGACGTAGTACACTGTGAATCAAATATACGAGGCTTAATCAAACAATACGCGGAATTTTTAAATTTCGTGGGTTGTGTAAGTCCAATCATCACATTTTTTTTTTGTTATCCTTATCCCTAACGTATATTGACATTTGTAGCCATATTGGATGCTTACTTTATTATTGGCTGTCGAAAACATTACACGTGTTTTGGTGTGCTCGGCGATTTTTTACTTTTGGAAAAAATGGAACAAAGAATTTGTATTCAATTGTGTTTTAAGAATGGAATAAAATGCAGCGCCATATTGGAAATGTTGAATGTTGCTTTTGGCAAGTCTTCTATAAATAAAACAAGCGTTTACTTCTTCTTCTTCTCCTTCTTTTAGCTAGGAATTTCTTCCTGTTTGTAGAAGCTTTCATAATAGTTCTTGGTAAATATAAATGCCTCTCGAAAAGCTGCTAGCTTGTCGGATTTTCTACTCTCTATTCTGGTTGTTCGATCGTCAAATCTCATGAACGATATTATCTGTACAAATCTACTGTAAAGGGGATTTTTACACCAAAGAAAATGAATAGGCTCCCTGTTTGCCTTTAGAGCACCAGCAGTTATCAAAACACCAAACACGGCATACATTTTAATATCATCTGTGGGTTTCCAGTTTCGCTAATTGTTGGGATGATTACTGTTCCACTCTTCAAAATATTTTTCTGCTTTTTGATTAGTAACCCGCACGATAATTTTCACTACTTCATCGTCGATAAATAATTTAAAACAGTCGCTGGGCGAAGAAACGCTTTGGGTTAATCCATGTTTATTACTTATAAAGTCTTGTTTCTGAATATGTGATTGCTTAGGATGTTTCTTCTAGACAGTGCCATTTTTTTCAATGAATTTCGAATGACGGCCATTCACATCCTCATCGTCATCACTAGAACCCTAAATGTACACAAATAACACATTTATTATTGAATTTGACTTGACAATAAAAACAAAAAGACATTGATACCTCTTGTACGAGGTTTGATCAAATAATACGCGAAATTTTTGTTCTTCTCAAATTTTTTAAATTTATTTATCAATATTAATTTTGTCCCCTTCAAAGATGATAGTGATTCAGCGATTGTCCATAATCATTTTCTTCGCTTATTCGACGTTGTCATCGGTTGTTGATGTGCTGGGGCGTCCAGGGTGCTCGTCATCTTCGTCTTCACGGCCCTCTTGGAAACATTTGTACCACTTGTAAACGCTTGTGAAACTAAAAGAAAAGGCAAAGGAACTGCAATGAGAGGAAATTACCTTCTAGCATATAGTGGCGTAGATAAACACATAAGAGCGCACGCAGGGGTAGGAATACTAATACACAAAACATACATAAACAACATTTTACAAAACCAAAAGCGAGAAATAAGTGAAACCATACAAATCAATAATATCCAAGAATAACAATGGATTGAACATTTCCAAACACTATACAGGGAGCCAGGAAGAGACGATATAAATATGAACCAACCAAACAATGACAACAATCAACCAATAAACATAACACTAGAACAAACTACGCAAGCCATAAATAAACTAAAAAATCGCAAGTCACCTGGACCGCTTGGTATATTCAATGAATTAATAAAATATGGCGGAGAAACCTTAAATACACATATAGGTACATAAATTATTGAATAAAGTGCTAGAAGAAAGAAAAATACCCCTAGAATGGAAAAGAAGTTTTACTATCCTTATATTTAAAAAAGGAAACAAGAAGCTAGCAGAAAACTACCGGGGTATCACACTACTAAACTCAATCCTGAAACTACTAACATCATTAATCAAGAACCGCCTACAAGAAACCATACCCATAGTGGAAGAACAACAGTGCTTTAGAAAAACAGAAGCACATTAGATGCGATATTTATGCTCCGCCAGATGGTGGAAAAATCAATAGAATATGACAACCCCATGTATCTATGTTTTGTGGACCTTAAAGGAGCGTTTGACCGCGTCAGAAAAGCGAACATCGTTGATATCCTTCACGAAGAGAACATATCGCAACAAATAATAGACACCTTAAACGATATTAATACTGAGGTAGCAACAAATAAAGGTTCAACAAACCATATAAGTATAAATATAGAAATAGGACAAGGGGACTCGCTTAGCCCATTCCTTTTTAATCTAATAATGAATAAGATGCACAAAAAAACAGGATACAGAATGGGAAATAAAAATCAATATAATATGTTATGCTGACGATGCGGTGTTAATATCTAACAGCGAGGACAATCTCCAATGACTATTGCATCAATTTAATCTAACAAGTAAACATTACAAGATGTAAATATTAGAGAAAGATGTAATAATATACAAGACGTAGTAAAATGGACCAAGAAAGCAAGAAAAAGTGGAATGACCATGTAGACCGAATGGATCAAGAAAGGCTAGCTCGAATTTGTAAAACAGGACGACCGGAAGGAAAGAGACCACCAGGACGACCGCCCAAGAGATGGGCACAGAGCTGGTTTTCATCGTCAACCGAATAGAAGGGCCAAGCTCCTAATTCAAATCTTACAGTTGATGAAGAACTTGTGGCTTTCAGGGGAAGATGGTCGTTCCGAGTATGTATGAAATCAAAACCTGCCAAATATGGAATAAAGGTATGGGCCCTTGTGGATAACAAATCAAAATATTCTCTAAACCTTCGGATATATACAGGCAAAAAGGATGACAAAATTCGAAAAAGTTCAAGGGAAACGTATCGTTCTCGATTTAGTATCGTGCCTTGGAAGCGGTTATGGCATCACCACTGATAACTTTCTCACTAGTGTTCCTTTGGCAAACCAATTACTGAATCAAAACCTCACACTCTGCGGCTCTCTGAGAAATAATAAACCGGATATTCCTACAACCCTTTTGCCAAATTCGTCCTCAGTTTTTACCTTTCAAGAAAAAATAACATTATTTTCATACGTAAAAATAAAAAATAAGGCGTTCTTCTACTTTCTGCAGAGCACCATGACGATAAAACTAGTGATCAAGAAGCGGATTTCAGACCTGAAATAATTCTCTATTACAATAGCACAAAAGGTTCAGTTGATACAATGGATAAAATGGTAAACAAATACTCCTTGAAAAGAACCACTAAAAGGTGGCCATTTGTTTTATTCCAAAATGTTCTCAATATTTCGTGCCTGAATGCATTTGTTTTGTGGCTAGCCAATTACCCATTCTTACGCCCTAAGACGACTCATAGAGAATTTTTGTTGGAGTTGGGAAAAGAATTGATCAAACTTCGCACTAAAAGACGATTCGAAATACCAGGAAAATTCCATAAACGCGTTCTGAATGCAATGTATGATATTGTTCCACCAAGCCCAGAACCAACGACAAGTAATGCTGACAGTCAAACATCGTTTGGAAGATGTTTTTTGTGTCAGAGAAAAAATACCTAATGATGTCCTGAGCATCGTGCCATTAAGAAAATTATAGTGTGTTCTACATAGCACATAAGTGTCACCTTTTGCGTACTCCAATTGATGAACCAAAATAATTTCTAAATACCTATCTTTACTCTTTAAGTTTTTCAAAGTAAGGTATATATATTTTTTATATTTTAGTAAATATCACTTCGAACAATGCTGTTTTGTTTTATTTTAACTTTTAGAGCAAATAAAAATATATTAACGATGCGGGGACCGACAAAAAGGTTGGGATACAAAATGTACCCTCTCAGATATACTGGCAACAATTTAGACTCCGGTATCCAAAGGTTAAAATAACAAAAATTATTATTGTTTTTTTTATTTAAATAATTTAAAGTACGTCAACTACATAGGTTTTTCTAACTTTTACATATAAATTTAGTTAACTAATATTATATTACAGAATACATTTTGATTAGTTTTAAATAGGTACCTAGATCATAATACTACTAATGTCTGCTTTCGTTTGCATCTTTTCCATATCTTTGCATATTCCCATCTTTGGTACTGTCATCTCTTTCCACGTCAAATCTGATGCATTAATCTTTTATAAAATCTGTTGCAATTGAACTGTATGAGTTATGATTAAACATGTGAAATATAAAATTCTAAAATTCCTTTTTCCTAATTTATTGGGCGTGATTTAGGTTTGTAAATTCCAAAGATCTGAACGCGCGTCAACTACTGTAGTAGTTATTTAAGACTATTCGACTAAAATTTTGACAAACCCAAGGGAAAACCCCCTGGAAGATATTTTTGTCGTGCCAGAAATCACACGGTTTTACCTTGTATCCTAAAGGCGGTAAAGTTTCAGATTTCTTCTGTATTAAAAGTCTTACCTGACCGTGATTAGCATAACCTTTGGTTTACAAGGCAACTGTTACTCTTCTACACCATCGATGTCGGCGATTTTAATTTATTGTAGTAACATAACTTACTTAAAAATCAAACAACCTGTTGTTGTATTGCCAGGTGTCGCATGTTAGATTATGTAGGAGATGCCCCTTGTCTTAGAGATTGAATATTTAAGGATTTGAGAAAATATTTATAAAATATTTTAATGAATTAATAGAAACATGTTGAATCAATGACCTTCGGCTAAAATTCAACTGGTAGAGCTATAGCGCGTAGGGCGTAGAGAAAATACAATACATTTGCATTTAGGAGAATAGAAGTGAAGGATATAAAACGGTGGGGAAGAGAAAAGGGAATGGAAAATAAAAATTGATAGGAAAACATTGAATAGAATGGCATGGGACGGGATGGGAAGGGCAGGGAAGATTAGTGAGGAGAAAGGAAGATACGGACTGGAAGAAAAGGGACGGAAACAGCAGAAAAGAGAACCAAATAGAAGAAAAATAAAGAAAACAATAGAAAAAAAAGAGAAAAGAAAAGGGAAAGGAAGGAATTGAATACAAATTGCAGCACTGTAACTATAGCGAATCAAAACTTTAAAATTCAGTAATTCAATCGTGTTTATTCTTACGAACCTAACATAGCCTACTGCGATTCAAAAGGGTCATGAATGTATTATACAAATCCTATGTTTTTGTACAGCTTGTTGGAAAGTCCAACATGTCAAAACCAATAAGCGCAAAAAGAAACATTTAACTCCATTAGCCTTAGCCAGAATATTACAAAGCGATTCGCTGAAATCCGTGATGTCTTTTTCTATTTTTAGTAAACCAGATAACAAATGCCATCTTTGATAAAACAAATATTGAACAATGTTGATTGTATTTTCAATTAAATCGGTTCGTAAACAAAAGGAATGACGCAGTAACAACGTCTGAAAGGACGAACGTTGTTTTTTTAGGCATAATAATAATTGATTTCATTTTTAACATCATTTCAACTACTTGACAATTTCGGTTAACATAAATAAGTTCTGTTGCGACTCGAAGTTTTTCTAGTTTTTGTGTTTTAAAGCACCATTTTATAAAAATTGAACATTGAAAGTTCTTAGAGAGATTTATAAATAGTCTATTTGCTTAGTGAAACGGTTTTTCACTTACGATAAACACTATCATTTACAAGTTTTTTTTTGTTTTGTGATGCTTCTCAATTAAATCACTTTAAAGTCAGGAACGATTTAGTTAAAAATAGAAAAGCTAAAGCAGGAAACCAAGTGAAGCGTTTTTGCTTATTATGAGCGTTAGTTTTCGTTAACTCACTTATAATACATGTTCTAATACTCCGGAATTAGTTTACGAGATAGGATAATTCAATTTTACATGATAGTTCGATGCTTATAAATCGATAATATGCGACCTTTCCATAAATTCGATATAATTACCGACAAAGCAGAAATGTAATTAAATTATATCAGGCATTAACGTCACAAATGAATAAAGTCGAGTCATTAAAAGATGTCCGGTTAACAAGATTTGTTGCTTGTTCCTCCACCTAATTTCCAAAGCTTTATTGGACGAGAGATCGCGGTTACCGCAGGAAAGGGAATATCTAGAGCCGGGCCTGTGCCCAACCTCGATACTCCACATAATAATCAATATTTGAATATAATAATGAAAACAAAATTATCTCGAAATTGCGTGGCCCTTGACAAGCTGTTCATCGGTATCTTAGCAGCCGGTCGACGGAGCCGCGCCTTAGTTTACTTTCCCCCGGGTCCCCAATTCCCGCTCCGTTTCCCAATTCCCCAGCCTACCACCCCCGCGCGCTCCTGGCAAATACACGCTACTCCGACTCGTCGCATTTGTCACACTTGGCTATCTCGGAGTTTAACTCTGACCTATTTAATACGGGAAAATCTGAAGGGGCTGGTTTTTAGGTGTCGTCTGCGTCACCTCTTTCAGGAGTGAGTGATTACATCTTAAATGTTACAGAAGTTCCGCGATAAAGACCAAAACTCTGGTTTCACTAATACATATCTGATCCCATTGTGCATGCATACCTGCCTGCCTGCCTGCCTCTTCTCTCGTAAAACTTTTCACGAACATTGATAAAAAGCACTCCCAGATATATATCAACCGAAGGAGAGTTGTTTTGCGTGTTTTTCGGTATGAGAGAATTACGAAATGTAAAATCGTTTAAAACAAAGTACAACGGGATAAGCGAAACATAAAAAGAAAAGCTGTGTATGTAACTTTAACTTTTTACAAGATAAAAGAAATACAGAAACGAACAAGTTTTAAAAGTGTCACTTGAATATTAGACGTGTATGTACCACCAGATGGCACACCCTTGCTCACTCAAGCATTTTACTTTCAAACTCCCACATAACAATTTTGAGGTTTCATACCTGAAGGTTTTTATTTGTATATTTTAATAACAATCAACAGTATGAATATGGATTTATAAATTTGTATTGATTGATACCTTATAAAACGGAGAAGTCTACAACAAGAGTAGTAAAAAATCACAGAAATTTAATCAGTTTCAATAAACACCAATCGTAACAACTGGAAAGCGTGCTAATTAATATATGTTTTCTTATGTTCTCCACAAGTGGTTAATTAATTCACGATAAAAGTTAAAAAAGCTTATCTAAAATTTGCAATTTTTTTTATATTTTCCCCAAACATTTTAAAAATGTCTGTATTAGTTTGATCGCTGGAGTGGTTAAGGCATTCGACTACAACGCGGACGGCCTCGAGGTCAAATCCGAGTCGGATGCTCAGCGGGTGGCCTACCTAGTTACTGAATATAATTGGGAACAGAAACGCGGTAGTGGAATAGGGAAGGTTGGCGGTTCTCGAAGGCGTGATGCTTATCAACAATATCAACCCGTGCGTATAGCGTGCGAGACAAGCGGCCATAGGTACTCCCTCGCGGAGTGTAAGTGCCGATACCTTTACCTCTACCTGTATTAGTTTGAGTTTTCTTAATGTTATTTACACAACCTATGAAGTGGGAATTTGATTGAACGTTTTAAAAATCTTTAAATGAAGAAAGAATTAATTTAAGTAAGTTTCTACTTCTGAACTTCCTGGCTTGGAAAATACTAAAATGAGTATTTTTCTTTTAATAGTTATTACATTTCTATCTCCTGTAAGTTAAACAATAATAATTTCTTCGGAGATCAAAAAGAGCTTTATTATAATTACCAAGCAACTTTTGTACAGTTTTCAGCACAACAATAAATTTCGGCTTTTTTTTCTTTTTCTAAAGAGACGAAAATGTTTTAAAAAATAAATTAATAGCAAAAATCGTATCTACTTCATTTTAAGAACTTTTATGTTATTAAATTCACGATTCTAAATACTTACTTAATTCGCATAGTGATTCTGGAAATTACTTTGACAAGAAAATGCAGAGTCAACAACTAACAATGTTAGAATATTTTTGTCCACAAATATAAAAATTGAACACTAATAAAACTTTCATAAATTATAATTACCTAATTAAATTTAAACCATGTACAATTTCAATAACATGAATGATTGCAAGGAGCTCGTAGCTCCTACTGAAAGCTTTCTCAACAAGTTTCATACTTTCATAATTTTCTCTAACAGTATCTTAAGGTGTTTTTGTTTTGGTTATTTTTACAACCACAAAAGCATAAAAAAAGCTTTAGCTAAAGATAATTTTCTAAAGCTATAAGGTCGAGAGCGTAAACTGACTATTTTCAGCACCTTAGGAAAATATTGGTGTAAAGCGCAACCTCAGATTAATAAAAATATTAACAGAAAGGAATGGTGGATTCAAGGCCGTATGCAGGGGAGAGGTTCAGGATGGACAAATTCGGCCTGAAAAAATGCCCAACCTGACAAAATGCCTTTAAATGTATCCATGAACTGACATGAGTATTAAATTGAAAAAAAAAAATTAAAATTCGAGATAAAATGTAAGTGGTATAGGAACCGTGGACCTTCGCATACAATAATTATTAGCAAAGATTCCCTTGAAAGTATCAATTCTAGAATATCTTAAAAAAGGTTTTAAAACATATCAACATCTCTGTATTCCTAATAAATTTTCAAATTACATTTTTTCATTACCTTTGTATTTGTGATTATTTGTAATACTGCCTAATTGGCCCCTTTAATTAGAAATACTTCAAATATTATTCCCACAATTGTGATGTTACAGACCCGGAAAGAATTTTTTTTATCAAATAACAAATAAATGAAATAAAAGAACTATTAAATATTTTACACTTTCGAGAACACCAACCAACAATAATTAATAATTTGTAATATTATTTATAAAAAAACAAATCCGTAGCTTGCTAACAACATACTGCCTAAGGTTGTCTTCTCCTTCTTCCTATGCTACCCTTGTGACACGATGTTTGCGATCATTTCTCATATCGATGTCTGTCCGTTGCTATAGTGAAAGGTTCTTGTACCCCAAGTCCTCTCCAATTGCGTAGATTTCTGAACCAGCATATCATTCAGTGTCCGATTCTTCGCTTTTCTTGTATTCTTTCCACCATTATTAGTTGCAGTAACCTATACTTCTTACTCCTTACTATGTGGCCCAAATACTCAGCTTTTCGCCTTTGACTATTGAGAACAATTCCCTATCTTCTAAGGATTTCGTCATTAATTTGTTACCCTTGTAGATTAAGATACTCGTATTTTAGACATCCGTTTATACAGCCACGTCTCGAAGACTTCTAATTTATTTATCATTTTTATTTTTAGAGTCCATGTTTCTACTCCATGTAACAGTACAGTCAATACATAATATTTAGCCATACGCCAACGTACATCAAAATTTAAGTGTTTGTTGCAAAGTAAGGTTTTCATTCTAGCAAAGGTGTTTCGAGCTTTTTCTATTCTTTATTTTTTTGTCTGGGTTCCAGGCTTCATTTAATTGTGAACCCAAATAGTTGCATGAACTAAGTTGTGTTCGTTTTCCTTCTAAGTATTCTATACTTGTTGATTAGGTACTGGGGTTCTATCAACTAACTATTACTCTTTGCTGCATTAATTTTGAGTCCTAAGTTGTTATATTTTTCATTAATTTTATTTCCAAGGTATTGCAAGTCTTCAAGGTTGTCAGTGAAAATATCCACGTCGCCAGCGTATCTCAAGTTGTTTATCTATTAACCATTGATTTAATTAATTTTGCTTTATTAGCTAGTACTAGTTGTACAGCTACTTCGGCATATACGTCAAACAAAGTCGGTGACAGTACACAACCTACGAACGCCTCGATTTATACGGATTCCCCTGTTTTACTGTAGCAACTTGGTTCCAGTACAGTCGTTTGATAATTCGAAGATCTTTAAAGGGTATTTGCAGACCTTCAGTTTTTCATGTTATACTTTCAGCATCAATAAAACACATATACGCCCTTTTATGAACATGCAAACACTTCTGAACCACAGTGCCGTAGCTTGCTGGCGGCTGTGGCACGTTAATAGTTTTGCGCCCCCCCCCCCCAACCTCCAACCCGAAATAAAAAATCTGATAAAATTTAAACTGCATCTACGCGGTAACGTATCATACAGACATGAAACACCTAGGCGAGGAGCAACGAATGAGCGCCAAGCTACCCGAGCGTAGCCAGAGGTGGCGAAAATGAGATTACTGGAGTTGTCAAGCTGTCATCGGACGTCGCACCATCAACATTTCTATTATTGATTCCTAAATACAATGTGATTTAAAATAAACTGAAATTTTGAATGTCCCATTGAAATTACATGAAACATCGTAGTTTTCGTAAGGGGAATGAGCGCCCCTAAAGTTTGTGCGCCTGTGGCAAATGCCATCTTTGCCACACCCTAACTACGGCACTGCTGAACCAATACGTATATACCTACTACTACATAATATGTAATGCCTCTCTAGTGCCCATTACCTTGAAAACCCGAACTCAGAATCGCTTAGTATCTCTTCGCATTTATTGTATATACGTCTATGGATAATCTTAAAAAATACTTTTAGAAATTGACTCATTACACTTATTAGTATATAATCACTACAAATCTTAGGATGGCTTTTCTTGGGCAATGGTATAAAAACTGATTGTAATCACAGTGATAGCATTTGCCAATTTCGTATTTATATTCTATTAAAAATTTAGTCAAAGTGTAAACACCTGCTTCTCCTTGAAAACTTAATTAGTTATACATATTTGTAATTTATCGGGGCCAGTTGCTTTACCATCATTGACAAAAGCTGCAGCAGCATATCCGATCTTAAAATTTCCCTTGGACTTCCGATGCTGTTGTTCACTTCTATTTGATTTCTAACATCATTAAATATCCTTTCAATATAAGTCTTTAATGTTATTGCAATCCGTTTCTCGTCTAATATAATCACATTTTCTTCGTCAAGTATTACCGTAGGTACTTTCCGTCGTCATGTATTTCTAAGTATTTCTGTTCATTTTTATTTTTCCATACACGTCGTTGTTCCATCATATTTATTATTTCGTCAGTCATCCAGCTTTTATGATGCTTTTTTTTATTTCACTGTCTCTTAGGATATCTTTTCTTGCGATTAACATACAGTTCCACCACTCTTCTAAGTCATTTTTCCATCTGTTATGTTTGATAACACTACAGCAATTGCTTCTGCTGAGTTTTCTTTTCCTCCTCTAGTTGTTTCAAGTTAACCTACCTACCTAAGGGTTTGCAGAAAGGGTGGCTACTTGTACCTAAACTACCGAGGTAGCCCCTCGGACACGCTACCGACAGCTAGTGGGAAAGGGTCGGGATTCTTCTAAATGCTGGAAAATAAAGGGCGCCAACCAGTTGCAAGCGTGTCTTGCAAAAGACGCAGAACCGTAACTGATAACAGTTCTCCTGCAAATAACTTCAAAACACCAGGTACCCCAATAACCCAATAAAGTACACCTTCAGATCGTTCAGATAAGTAAGTATATTGAGTATAAATATATATATGTAAATAACGATAACAATAATTATTAACAAACAACATGCATAAATATAATAACAAGTAAATAAATAGATATCACGATAAATATTGGGGAGGGAACAATCTTAAAACAGAGCGGGTGAAACCCAAAACTCCTGAACAATACGTCGTCTAGATATGAAATGAAATTGTCAGGGATTAAACCCAAAATGAATTAAATATGAATATAAGCGGATTAAGCGAATTGCCGATCAATAACCGAGGTCGCAAGTCTAACGATATATAAGCTAATATCGTACGCAAGATGGTCGAAGCAGATCTGATTCGGTAACTTGTCGTATATCGCGTAAAAGTTGGTATAAAAGATAAGAATTAGAGTGACTTAATTAGTCCTCTAGTAACCTTGCGTAGCTCTGATGTCAAGATAAACGGTAATTCGACTTATTATAAAAGCTAAAAATCACAAGCAATAAGTACTGATTGAATAGAAAAACGTTACGTGTTGTTCGAGGCACTATAAATATTAATGTTAAACTCCCGGTGCGGTAGCATGAGACACTACCCACCTTTCAAGACAAGTTATAAAATGGTGATACTTAATAACAATAAAGATTTGCGAACACAAGAAAAGGCAAGGAATCCGAGTGAGGCTCGTACCCCTGCGGATATCGAAATCTACAGTAAGTATTTTACCATACTAAATTGATACAAGAAATAATTAATAAAACTACGGCAATCTTGATTCATCGGTTAAATTTTACAACGTATAACCTCAAATAATTTCAGGTTCCGCAAACACAAAATTAAACGTGGAGAAATGCTACCTTGCGAAGATTCCTTTGAATGATGTAAACCCCGAAGGATTCCTTCCAGGTCCGGCTACTGCAGCAGGCTTTCCAAAAATATAACTTCGGACTTGGAAAATGTGGTAGGTAAATCTTCAAAATAAATACTCAGGTGCAAATCTTGTCCCCAAAGCCAATAATTAATAATTCATCCAATACGAACATGCAGCCAAACACATGCCTCCAAAGGCAGACATCCAAAAGGTGGCTTTACCAAATGCGGTTACCCAAAAGTAACCCTCCAAAAACCGGGCTATAAAATCGAAAGGGGACGTTAGGGAATTCTACAAGAGGAGTAACAAAGCAGTAATTACCTTCTAAAAGATCTCGAAGCCCTCAAGTCGTGTAAGTAAGTGGAACATATAACCACACAACATGTGCTCGATTATGTTAAGCTTTAAACCAAAAATACTGGTAACACTTGCAAACTAACTATCCAAAATTGCTTAACATAATTCCCAAACTATAATTTGATGCTGGATTATCCGTATAAACGTAAATTGAAGCAAATTATCTTCCAGGCATCCGGAGTCAACCACCATTGACGACACGACTTTTGCAAAAGAGAACGAAACTAAGAAGAGGTTCCAAAAATCCCCAAAAGGCTCAGGATCACCAACCAAAAATATAACTCAACCTTGCTGATAACAAATGACCTTTCCTATAAAGAGGTCAGCAGGCAACCAAACTACCACTAAGTTAAATGTGGATTAAACTATGACTGGTGAAACTAAATAAATTACAAGGGAACCTGTAATACAAGTTAACTATTTTTTTTTTCCTACTTTTCAGTCGTAATCTCAGTTGCACACATTATTATGCTGTGGTTTGTGGGTAGGTACATCAGCTAAATCTTCTATTTATAAAAATATAATTAATCTGATTATGTACTATATTTTTGCTGTATGCTGGAGAGATTGCCAGGTATATAATTGTGTTGATGGAAGTATACCATGTATTAATTACTGTATATTCATTTTTTTTTGATAAAGCTCAATTAACTTGTCTCCACTGTCATTTCTTTCCCTAAGTGCGTATGTACAGACTGATCGTAAATCATTGACCTTGCCGCTTTATAGCGTGGAGGTGCTGAATTCAGAAAAAATGGTGTTTTGCCGCTCTACACTTGTTCTGGTTTAGTAGTAAAATTTTGTGGTTGGTTGGTTGTCATTTCGAGTTGCTTGTGTTAGTTTATTTTCGCCGTTTTTGCATTTTGAAGCCTCTTACTCTTTACAAAACAGTCGTTTTCACGACTACCAGTTCCAGGAATATCCTTGACTCGTAAGTTTTGCATGTAATTCCAATTTACAGCGGTAAATATATTCCAATTTTTGTTAGGTTAACTTTCTACAAAATGCCAATTTCTAACAGCAGGAAAGATTTATGGTTGAATCTTATTTCCGAACAGGCGAAGAAACCAACGGGGAGTGGAAATATTCGATTATTTCTTGCATAGCACAGTTTCGTATAAAATTTCCAAAATTTGAGTTCGACGAAGATGTTTTCGCAAGACATGTAAATAGAATTGTTAATCGTTTTCGAGAGACTGGCACTGTAACTAAGAAGCACCCTACTGGCAGGCCAACTGTTTTAACAGAAGAAGTTTTGGCGAATGTGCGGGAACGATTAGATGTTAGTCCGCATAAATCTTTGCGGAAACTGTGCGCAAACAGGTAATTTAGTTATAAGTCACTGTAACGAGTTTTTATTACCTATGTATTGCTTTTTTAGGTTTGTCGTACGGTACCTGTCACTCCCGATTTTCAACGACGTGTAGAATTTTGCGAATGGTTTAATGCTAACCTCAACCGTGATGATAGACTGGACCTTACTTTCTTTCCGAAATAGGATACATACGCTAGAAGAACTGCAAGAAGCGATTGTTCAAGAAGTCAACAATATTAGCGAACAAATGTTACACAATATTTTTGATAATTTAAAGCGTAGAATTAATTTATGTTTAGAGGTAAGCGGTGAACATTTTGAACAACTTCTGTAACAAAAATTAATAAAGCATTAAATTAATGTTTTAATTATTTCAAATGGGTGTGAAATAAATTTCCTTTATTGTTAATTTTGAGGTTATGCTAATTTGTTTATGTTTGACTGCATTTTCAAGGCAGCGGCGCTGCCAACTTAAAAACTGAACTATGAAGCGGCAAACCGTAATTGAGCAAGTCATTACAATAGAGCGGCAAGGTCAATGTAATACGATCACCCTGTATGTGACTTCTACTGATATCTTACTCACCTTAGCATTAAAGTATCCCATAATAATGTTCAATTCATGCCTTTTAATGTACTTCATTATTTCTTTCATTTCAGCGTAAAAATCTTCTGCTTCATTATTTTCAGCCGTTAGAGCCGTTGGAGCGTAGACTTAATTGTTTTAACATCCACTACCCTCCGTTTCAGTTTTAAAAACATAATTCTGCCTGAATAGGGTGTAAATTTTATGACAGATGTATCTATCTCCTTATCTATCATAATAGCAACTTCATTTCTATGATGAGCATCGTCATTTCCTAAATAATATATTACTTTGTAATTTATCTGAAGTTTTCCACATTCTGTCCACCACGTCTCGGACACGCCTAATATTTGAATATCTTTTCTTTTCCTTTATGGTATTATGCATCTTCCCAGTTTTGTAAATGCTGCGAACTTTCCAACTTCCTATCTTCAAAATACCTTTCATTATGTCAAGTCCGGAGATTCTTCGTGCCCCTGTCCAATTCAAGTGACGCTGGTACTCAGTGCCGTTATTAAGCTCACTTGCCATAATTAAGTATAATGAAATAATGATGAAATGATATTTTTCTACAACCACCAAGGAAAGTAGGCTTTTCAGATTTCGTCTCCACAGATACGAGTATTGAAAATAAGTGTTTGCCGAACAAGTGGAATTTTCGTGTGAAAAGAAATTTTCAACGCGCAAATTTTGAGTGTTGAAAGTTCTTTCAACATGCTAAAGCAAAATCATGGAAAACTTTTATTTTAACAATACAAGTAGATAGTATTGTACAAGTAGTTATAGACTAATTTTTAACATTAAAATTAATTGTAAATGATGTACAATTGTTAATATTAATGCCTGGCGGCAAGGAATCGACCAAATTGTGATTTGTTGTCACTGTAGTGGTAGGGGAATCGGTGGAATCTGTCAATAGTTGAGAAAGTACTGAATTAATTTGGATTTCTCAGGCAGTAATTCTAGCGTAATAGCGTTATTGTACCGCCAAACTATGTATATAATTAAAAAAATTACAACACATTCCCTTTACTTACGATGAATAATTACAATATAAAATTCACACACAATGCAGCGGTGGAAACGAAAAGCGGCGCATATTTCACTTTAATGACTCAGTCACGTCGCACCTGCATCCACTGCATAGGAATTTTAAGCGCTAGACTTGTATATTCGCTAGACGAACTTTAATACATGTGTTGAAAGCTCTTTGCTACACTAATGTGATTGCAGCACTCACTATCGCTCGTGCTGCAAACTTCACATTCGTGTAGCAAACAAAAGCTTTCAACACTTGTATTACAATATACTATTGTAGAAAATTTCCTCTTGCTTTCCGTACCGCAGTGCAAGAAACTTTCAACTAATTTAGCTTTGGTATTGGGCTTGTAAACGAAGTACTTCTCGAATAGCCCCAACTCAATACTGATAGTGCTACTGCCAACTACCAGTCCCTATTTGGTCCGCAGGTACTCTGTGTACCTACCCTATATATATTTATAGGGGATTCCCCTATCCTCCGCCCGGAGACGCGCCTTGTTGAGGTTGAGGTTGCCCGACTAGCTTCGCGTGTACAGTATTTGCTTATTTGCTACCTCCTACTCAGTTCAAAAGTAGCCTGTGCACGATTTACATCAGCACTGGTACAGCCGCTTGTACTAAGTCCTTAATTACTAACAGCTTATATTTCACTACAATTTTCAGTTGCAGCTTAGCTAAGAAGATTGCAATTAGAACTTAAGTCAAGGCCTGCTAGACCTAAGCCCTAGTTTAAGCTTTTGCTTAAATCTGCACTGACCCTAAGGGTTTTCCTCATATAGTGGCTATAAATAATAGTTTTTTTCAACAAGTCACCACTGTAAAACCTTATTTCTATTAAGATTCGTCTATATTTTATTATTTTATACACAGTTTTTTGCCAATTCTCCAAGAAACCCCTTTCAGTAATTTTAAATGTTTTTAAAATTGTTCTGAACTCAAAGCGACTATATAAGAGTAACAGAAAAATTACAAAAAAAATTCCTTCTAAACCATACACAAGTTTCGTTAAAATTGCTTAAACGTGAATATTAAATAAACGAATTATTGTGTCTCCCACACATTAGAGAGTTTAAAAATTGGTCCCCGAAACATTTATTTTTCAAACACTACTTTCTGAAATCAAAAAATAAAACAATTATGTATAGCAGTAAACTCCCTATATGTTTGATAATTTAAAAATAGAGCTCCAGTTATCAAAGAACGCATCCGCCCACACCCCCAAAGTTGTAGTTAGTGAAGTGTAGGTTTAACTTTTTAACATTTAAGGTTAGAAAAAAGTGCGATAAAAGGTACATATTTTCGTTTCTAAAATGTAAATTAAACCTTTTTCATAAGTATTATAAATAACATAAAGATAGATGTAGGAATATTTGCTATTCCACAATAAAACCTTTAAACTAAAAGTTTATCAATTTGGATACAATTTAATGAGGAAGTTAAAAACGTTACTTTATAGAGCATACATAAATATTAGTAATAGAGTTTTATTAATTTTGAAAATCAACATGTCGAATGTAAATATCATAGAACATAATTGGAAACATTAAGAGACTTAAATAAATGCTTATGAATAGATATTTAGAAACCTATGGTTTCCTCGATACCCTGTCATTTTAAATAAAGGAAGATATAACCAAAGCCTTCATGACTGATAAATACGTACGAAGAAGGACAACTCAAAAATTGTGTTGTAAATCTTAATAGGTATTAAAATAATTCGAGGTAAGGTCAGTTAGGTCACAAAATGCTATTAAAAAAATACTCAGAGAAATAGGTAGCCGAAAACAAGTTTTATTTTTCAATAAAGTCTCCACCAACATTAATACACTTATCACATCGCTTTTTCAATGCCCCAATACTTGCTGCATAAAAGTCTTTGTGCTGATGTCTCAGCCACATGGTGCGCATGTAGCCCGTAGCATCAAAATTTAATAATAAGTTATTTTTCATATTTTCGAAAATTCGTTAATGTGTAAAGGATAAATTTAATATCATAAAGTAAATTACAAGCAAGCTAGCTATCAGTCTTGTTGAACACTTGCAGGTAATAACCATAAAGTGTAATACCGAAATTAAAACGCCTTTACAATATAGTCTCGTCGTATAATATTATACAGCTGCAATCTCATATAATCTTTAAAGTAAGTGCACGTCTTGCATAAAACCCTCGTGACGCTACTACATTTTAACCAACCATTTCTCACATGTAAGGATACCGCAGGGTGTGCCCTTGTTTCAAGTTACATGGGACTATTCGGATTTGGAACGGTGTGTTACACTTAAAACTTCAAGTTGTGTAGATATTCAGTATGTTTAAAGTTTTCTATTTTAATCATTGGGGCCTTCATTTACTAACCTTGCTTAATATTAACCAAAATCCTCTTTTGCTTTTAAAAACTATTTTTGAATGTGTCTTTTTTAGGCTTTTAGGCTTTTAGGCTTAGGCTAAAAATTACTTAAAAATGCATAACAAAATTTACCTGGAAAACAACCAAAAATAAAAATTATTCAAAGCTAAACTTTGGTAAATATTTCAGTGAAATTTAATTAAATTTGTAATAATTTGGACCTTTGTAATTCAAAATTCTACCTTGTTTGGAAACTTCGTTTTACTTTGAGCCTATTTCGTTAATCAAGCCAATGAGTATTTGCTGACCTATAAATTAGTGTTGTTTTGTAGTGGGCAAAGGGGAAGAAAATAGGTTTAGGTCTACTAATCAACAGAATGGTTAACCATTGCTGTCTCCATAGAAACTTAATAGACTTGGGGTCTCACACACATTATACAGCAATCAAAGCAATACAGAGCAGAACGCTCTTCTTAGGGGGAAAACGTAACCAATTACGTAGTATATTTTTCAAGCAATTATTCAGATGTCTAAAAAATTATTTAGGGATTTGAAAAGCCCATAAAAGAAATGGCCCCAAAATAATTCTCATCTCATATTCAAAGTTATCCCTAACTAAAGTTGTATTTAAAGTAAACATAAAACTTTAGGTATGCTCTTTTTAATGCGCAGAACAGAGTTGCCTAATATTGCCATGGTAATTAAACATAATTTAGATGGAGATAAGATTATAGAAAAAAATCATATTTATAAAACCACAGTCTTGAAGGTCGTACTTTAAAGTTTATGGCGAAATATCTGCATGAAACAACACTAAAAGCTGTTTTTGCGAGAATATAAGGCCCGGTTTGTGGAAGTTATCATATCAAAAAGCTAAATCTGGTTCTAAAAATCCATCTTATAATAAACTCACTGAATACGTAAATTTTCAACTCTTTCAAAAAAGTATTTACACGCTATAAAAGCTCTTTGAAGCCAGAAATTAATTTTGCCCATGTGGAGAAAGCAATAACTTGTCTGAAAATGGGGGATATACACGAGCTTAAAGTATCTTTGAAGAGTTGGGCTTTATTCGAATGCGTATTTAAGAGATACTTAAGAAAAAGTAATAAGCTGACTGTGGATAATAAATGAGTTCAATTTTTTCCTCCCTAAACAACAGAAGCTACCGAAATTAAACCTGAAAAAACTTTTTTATCGTAGTCGAGGAATATTTTAGTGGAATATACAAGAACGAATAATAATTAGTTTCGTGAGTGGCTGTTGAAAAGAAATGAAACTAATGTTAAAAATCTTCAGTCCTAGAGAAGCAATATTTAATCACGGTTATATTAAATTCTAATAAGATAGTCAAAAATAATACCTTCAAAGTTGTATTGCTTATGTATTAAAGTTTCTGAGATTAATCTAAATTTCGCCCCAAATAAAAGCAAGGTTATTTGAAGTCAGTACACGTGTAGCCTTTACTGCGCCACACAATGGCAAACATTACTTATTTATAAATTTTAATTCGCGTTAGCTCTGCTTTCAACTTTGAATAAGCAACACCGTAGCGAATAATTTTCTATAGAGTTTGCTTTTAATACGCGCACCTTTTTATAATCAAAACCGTCTTGAAGTACGTCAATATCGTTTAAATTAATAGAAAAGCAATTATCGGTACAGGATTTTTGTACCTGATAAATTACAAAACCAGATTAAATACAATAATTTTTTAATTAAAAAATGATATCGGTGTAGATAATAAGTAGTAACAGATTTATCAGGCTAAAGTTTAATAAACGAATAAACGCCAAAAATTAAAATTAAAGAGATGTTTTCCTACAGTTGTTTTATGTACCGAGAAGTGCCTAAAATACTTTTAATGAAGCAGTTGTTTTTAGGAAAATCATGGAGGGGTAGATAATTATTTCAATTTAATTGCAACTTACAGGACTTCAAGGATCTTCTAATTAATATTCATGGACGAATTTAAATCTCGTTTTTACCTTTTTGCTTTGTTTTATTAAAGCATTTGATTACCCTTTCTACGATGCTCTTCTTTTGGGCGAATGGCGAGGGCTGAACTTACCTAGAACAAAAACACAAAATTTAGTTATTAATAACTAACGTTCGATAAGATTTGACGCCTTAGCACATTAATGTTAATTTTTAGAGTAGCAACAGAATTAAATAAAAGGGCCAACTTACATTTCAAGAATTTGTTATTTATGAGCTTTGTAGAAGCAAAGTTTAATATATTTCTAGATATTCATTATTTAGCATACGATTTAAATGTGAACAATAATTGTAGCATAATTAATTAGGATAATATTTGTCATTGTTCGTATCTGGGCTAATGAAATTTTGTATGTAAATAGCAAGACCAACAGGATGCTAATTAACTCATTCTTTGTTTTTATATGTTAATTAAGCCATCATACACCGATAATTTAATTAATTATTTTGTTAACCCTAAAAGATTTGAACATAATTTCCGTATTAATTTAATTAAGAATTTACGTGAGCATTTTCAAATTTACAAAGACGTTCAAAGGTACTTTCTACTAGTGATGTAACGAATATTCGTATTCGCATTCGCATTCGCGAGTATTCGCATATTTCTTGACATTCGCATTCGCACTCGCATTCGCAAAATTCATGCGAATATTTTGCGAATATAAATGCCAGAAAAAATACATAAGGTGTAAATCTGTAAATAATATTAGGGTAAATGAAACAAAAAATATTAATTTTTTATCATTTTTATTAGAAAAGAAAACTTTTTTCCTTGTAACTTAACCTAGCCTTGCAATTATATCTGTATTCAGTATCACTGTATTCATATATTCATAATCAGCCTTTACTTTTATATTTGTATTTGGTATTATAAAATATAAGTAATCAACTTCTCATTAGAAATTACAAAACAAAAAATATATAATGTATAATCTATAATGTATGCATTTTATGCAAACAAACAAAAACGTATTCTTCTCTTTAAACTTTTATCAGTCTTTAGATAAATCTACTTTTATTTTGAACTTAAAATAATCATCTTCTTTTATAAAACTAAAAATATTAATAAACAAACAAAAAAGACATTCCTCTCTTAAACTTCTTTAAAAAAAATAAATAAACATTAAAAAAGTTACTTTTTTTCTTCTTCTTATAACATCTATAATCTTTTATAATAATCTTTTAACAACAAATTAATAATCAAACTTCAATAGAGGAATATTGAACTTCAAAAATAAAAGCTTCGAAGCCTTTTCGCCTTCAAGTCTATTGCGATGCGGTGTATAAATAAGCCCAGCACCACTAAACATTCGCTCGCTCGGAACACTCGTTGGTGGTGTGACTAAATATTGCCTCGCTATAGGAAAAAGAAGCCCGTACTTCTGCTTGTTCACCTTCCACCATGTTAGAGGGGCGACGTCATTTGCCACGCGTTTTTCCGCTAAATATTCCGTAATAGTTTTTCGGATTAAAAGATGAGCAGGATTTTGGTAACTGAGTAGAGGAATGTCATCTTCTCCTTCACTGTCGCTCGTATCCATTAGTAAAGTCATCGTGTCCCTTAACGATACACGTTTATTGTTTACGGAATCTTCAGTTTCATCCAATCTGGCACGCTTCGCATTTGAGCAACGTGAACTTGAAGCAGATGCGTCTGTTTGACTGTCTTCAAGCAGATCCAAAATATGCTGTATGACACGCTCTTTAGTCAACGCACTTTTAAAAAATTTTATTTTATATCTTGGATCAATGAAGGTTGCCGTGACAAACAATATTTCATTTTGTAAAAATGAAAATTTGCTAATGAGCTCCTGTTTCAAAACGGCTGTCGTGTCACCAATGTGTTCATCGGATGAATCAAGATCATTAAGAATTCTTTCCAAAGTGGCGATTAAGGGAATTACTGATGATACAGAAACATCGGCCGCACTTAATTCTTTGGTTACTTCTTCAAATGGTCTTAGTAAACTGATAATTTTTTCAATGAGCATCCACTCTTCGGAAGTCAGTTGGGGAATTTTATTATTTGTGGATGCGTAAAGACATAAAGACTCTTTGACTTGCAAAATGCGCTCTAGCATATAAAAGGTGCTGTTCCATCTGGTAGCACACTCTTGTATAACCTTGAGGGGTGTTTGATTAAGCCTTTTCTGTAAAGTTTTAAGCTCGTCTTGAGCAGTATTCGAATGATGAAAATGTGTTGCCATCCTTTTGCATTTTGTTATGGCAACAGTGACAGTTTCTTGAGCTTTCAGACCTTCTTTTAACAAGTTTTGGATCTTGTGTGAAGCACAGTCGATGTGTTGAACATTTAATAAGGAAACACCTTTTTTCATGTTTGCGCCTGCATCCCGAACTACACATTTCACTTTTTCTTTAGGTATTTCCCATGACGACAAGATGCCTTCAAGTTTAAGAGCAATATTTTCTCCGGTATGGCGGCTGTCATTGAACACATCTGCCTTTAACACTATCATTTTTCTTTCGAAATCTTCTGTAATCCCATGACAAGTCAAACTCAGTAGCGAAACCCCAGAACAAGAATCGGACCAGATGTCACTAGTAAATGACATTTTTTCAAAGGACTTCAGCAATTCTAGGATTTTCTGGCTCACTTTGCCATATAATTCGTCGCAGATAAAAGAAGTAAAATACTGACGAGACTTTAAATTATAGGATGGACATAAGTGCTTCACAAGTCTTACGAATCCAACACATTCCACGAAACTAAATGGCAAGTCTTCTAACGCAATCATTTCACTTATTGATTTATCAACTGCCAAGGACCTCACAGATTTATTATCCCACTGTTTCGTTTTTTCGACACATTCTTGAAGCGACATCTGTTTAACGTCAGATTTAGTACTTTTGTGGGAAGATGATGCAAGTGAAAGTCTATTAATTCCATCCTGTTTTCCTTTTTCGCATTTTTGCAATTCAGAAAACTCGGTTTTATGCATTGACTTCAAATGATTTCTCATAGCCGTTGTAGTTCTTCCTTTTCGAGAATAGTCATTGTTACAAAGCTTGCATCTAGCTCGTTCAGCATCGCAAAGCGTAAAATAAGTCCATATTTCACTAGCAATTGATTTACTCATGTTAACAAATCACTAATCACACTCTAACCTCAAAATTCACGTGTTTCCGTTTACGATCTGTCGAAGTACTCGAAGTGTCGGCGTGTCGAGTGTCGATCAGTTCGTCAATGCTCGGAATGTCGGAATAAGATGCAAACAATGACATATGTGCGTGCGACTCGCGCGGCAAGTCGGCCGTCAAATTCGAGCCTTAGATAAATGGCGCCAGATTTAAAAACTGAATATTCGCATTCGCATTCGCATTCGCGAATATCGGCGGTAGATATTCGCATCCGCATTCGCATTCGCGAATGCTTAAAAATTGATATTCGTTACATCACTACTTTCTACTTCTTAGAGTCGCATATCCATATTACAGGGCGTTGCCGTCTTCTCTCCGTATGCCTGTGGTGTGCGTGTGAAGTGCCCTACAGACATAGGGGACCTACAGTTTTACGTAGGCTCCGAACCACGAAAGTGAAGACTTCCTAGGCAGAAATACCTCGGTGGTCTGCCATTGCCTTCCGAAGAAAGCAGCCAGGTATTTCAGATGTATGTGTGAGCCCTGGGAATCGAACCCGGACCATTCTAAATCTTAGTAGTCAGGCGCACGCTGAACCAACTGAGCTATTACCACTACAAGGTACTTTTAGCTCATACTTTTGATTTGGTATTTATTTATTTTATATGAAGATTACCTGAGGTAAAGGAGGAAGTTTGCAGTTATGGCGCCATTAATTAAAGTCAATTTCTAAAATTAACGCAAGCCTATAGTTCTCGCCCAATAAATAAAAGGAATTTCCAAAGCTCGAGAAACAAAACTGTCTCAAATTCTCCAAAAAACTATAACAATTACCAAATAAACGAAAAACAAATTTTTGCCTTTGGAATACTCTGTTCTTTTATTAAAACTGCTTTGCTCGCCAGTATATCAATCAAACTGAAAGTGTTTCACTTTAAATGGAAATTAAGTAGAAAGACTCTATAAAAGTTCTGACTTACATTCATTCATCAATTCTATGGGAGCAGAAATGTTCGTAAATTGTATCACTATTCATTCGGTATTTACTTGGATATTTTTTCAATAACTACACAAAATCGTAAAGCAATGAAATGTTTTATGCTACTTAAAAAATATTTGGAAGTTCTAAACTTATATTTCCATCAAGCAAGGAAGCAAAATCATACATTTCTGATCCATAGCTTACTAACTTCTGTGTAATGCTTGTCCTGCATGTAGATTTAGTTTCTGAAGTTAGGTACTGCATTAATCAAGGCGAAAATTCAAGATTAAACCAACTGTGTTTAGTAGCGCTACAGATATACCGATATCCCATCAGTATTTAACTTCCTTGGATGTTAACGATGTTACACCCCCTTCAAACTAACACAAGATATTCAAGACGCCAGTTGATAACTTCGCAGCCTGTTAAGTTGGTTTAAAAGTTTTTTTTTTTGGTCAAGACACTTAATTTTACAGATTTTCATCAAGAAATTTGAGGAATATTAATTGAAAATTTTGAACACTTGACAAAAATTACTACGACAAAAGACAGAATGTGAAACTATCTTATTTTGCTCGTTGAACTTGGTGGAAACACCGAAGAAAAGGCCAGATACCTAAAAATATTTCTATAAGCTTCTTAAAAATATTTGCCTTTGATCAAAAAATACTAAGATTCTTGCATATGTTATTAAAAATACTGTTTGATAAAAAAAATTGTCTCAAATAGTCTTGGAAATAATAGCTTTCCTCCAAAGGATACGCATTTCTAAGTTTTCATAATTGGTAAAACAAGCTCATTAGTTTTAAAAGCTACTAACTAAGTATACGTTCTGTAGCCAAATAAAACTAACTTTTACCAACGACAAGAAGGATAGAAGTTCGTAAGAGAAGCAAAGGTAGAAAAGTTGACAAAATTAACTTTTCCCGGGTATTTTGTCAGTAAAATATCGTCTTTCAGACGGTTAACTTTCAGGATACAAACGCTGAAACAGGAATTTTAATAATTTCGGGAGTAGGAAAGGTTGCCATTTAAAAGACTTTGTTTTTGGTAAGGAAAAGAAAGGAAAATGATGGGTAGGGAAATGAAAAATTGTTTTTAAATACATTTTTTTATCTACAAAATACCAAGCCTTTTAGGCCTTCGTGGTTATAGCAATAAAGAATTTGTTAAAAACATTATGTGCTTAAGACGTAATTTATTAGGATTGATAATTGTTGTTTAACTTCTTCTGCGTATTTAAAAACATAATAAGTAATCAGATCGTACTGATACAGTTCGAAGTAACAATAAAGGTTCGTCTCTCCGATTTTCGCAAGAAATGTGTAATTTACAATGAAGTCTGTTTCTTTTATTTGAATTCGAACAGTAGATTTCTAATGTTGAATAAACCCTTCACTAAAAGTAAAATGCATGAAGTGAAATTGGCAGAAAACAGTTCATTGTATAATCTTGATTCAACAGAACATAAAATCTAACAAAATGTACCCTTGTTGAAGATTAGAGCAAGCTGTTCAAAAATGAAGTACTTTGAGAGACCGTGTGCTTTCGGCATCGCAGAATGAACTTATCTGCTCTCCGAGCATGACTAAAGTAAATATACCAACTCGAGAAAATATTTTGCTTCGTAAATAAAGCGCAAAGTAAACTAGAAAATTGCAGATAGGGTAAAAGTTGTGTCATGCAGATAAGTGTAGTTAAAAAAAATATATAAGTCTTTTTGAGAAAAGTCGTTCAACTTAAGTTTGAGCCTGAAAGACGAATTAAAATTCATTATTTTCCGTTCTACATACTCCAATTAAAATAATTGAAAGTTAGGGCTGCAGCCAGAACAAAAATTCCTTTTCTCCTCACGTACTTTCGTCCTGGCACGACTTTACAATGAATTGCAGTACATGCAACAAAAAGGCGGAACAATTCGTTATTAAATTTAGATTATGCGAAAAAAACACGTAGCGTTGGTGCAATTCCTGCAAAATTTGAAAAGGTTTCCCTTCAATGCTTCAATTTCAGTATTATGCAAAGGAGCGCGTTCTACACAAGTGTGGAGGTTTTTGTAACTCCACCGCGACGTGAACATGCAACAACTATGTTGACATCGTCATGTCAGCTTCTCATACATGTTCCAAGCTTGGTACGATAGATTATGTAAAATCGGTCGTGCGTGATTCACCAACCACATTATGCACGTTTTAGAATAGCCCTACACTGTCAATATAAATTTTCAAATAACTACGTGCACGAATATCTAAAAAAAATTGATTTCAATGTATTATTTACTTTACTGAAAATCGCTCCAACATGCTATGATTTCACACCAAAATGAGAAATTAAACCAAAGAAAAACATAATCTGAATTGAATTAACTAATTTCAAGAGTGTTCAAATATTGCTGAAAGTCCTCAGAAATAACGCCGTCATATATAACTTTTGAAGGATTCAAAATCAAAAGTTGGTCCATTCGATAGCATATCTGTTTATTCGTGGAAATTTTTAAAAACTAATGTTATTAACAAAAGTTACGCAAACCAGTACTCACAAACGAAAAATTCAAAGTTCTAAAGTTCCTGACTATTTCAAGAATGGGTGATTTGATTTTACCCAAAAATTTTAGAAACTCGATTTACAACTAGGTTTCACAAAAGTTTCAGCAATAAGAAACTAAAATTCCTTATCGATACAAAATATCTGACTACCCCTAAGTATGTTCGAAAACTCAATTTGTAACTAAAGATTTCAATATAGTTTTAAGATTCGAGCATATTTTATTAGAAAAGACTTTGCAAGCTCGCACTCGAAAAGGACAAAGTTCCTTATAGCTTCTACACAATGTTTAGGGCTTCCTGTAAATTTATACAAACTCCATTTCCAACAAAATGTTTCAGGAATGCGAAAATAAATTTTCTAAAGTTCTTAATTCACCCAAGAAAATTATTCCTAATATTTTTTAGAAATTAACTTTCTAAACAAATATTTCCCTAATCAATTCAAGGACGAAAACTAAAAATTTATGTGGGGTTCGGGATAACATTTCAAAATGCCTGAAACAATTTAGACACTTGCTTTACAAATAAGGGTTTCAGAGGCTAGAAAATAAAATTTCTAGGATCCCTAACCGATTCAAAGAACTGTTTGATTCTGCTTGAACATTTTATAATGAGAAAATAAAATCTTTAAAATTCATTGTCGATGTAAAAAATGCCTGAAATTTTCCAGAATCTAACCTAAAAGTTTCTTAAATCAATTTTCAGAGGTAATAACGTAATATGCATATATAATATGATAATTAATAATCTTTGAAGATTTTCAGGTACTTTATTCACAAAAGATGTTCTATAAAGGTTTCAGAAAAATCTTCAAAAACTAACTTTATAAACTAAGGTTTTTCAATTTATAGTTTAGGAACAACGAATGAAAATTCCTAAAGTTGCTGATCGTTTAAATAGAATAGTTGAATATTCGTGAAAACTTTCAGAACTTCAATTGCAAATAAAAGTTTTACAACGGTTTCAGGAGTGAAAAATAAAATATCTAAAATTTCGAATTATTCAGTGAAATGTCTGATTATTCATTATAAATTTTCTGAAAGTACTTTATGGAATAACAATGATTTTTTTTTAATTACTAAACAAGGAATTGTGATTAATATAATATTAAAAAACCGTTTTAAATAAAGGATTGGTATTTTGTTCTCCAAATTTCCTGATAGCCTCGAGTATTACTGAAAACTCGGAGAAACTGGGTTTACATATTAAAGTTTCAGAAATCATTTTTCATCTACCACCTTAAACAACATTTCCAAAGTAGTAAAGCTCAGATTAAAAGCTATTTGTGTTATCTAATATATGAGGTTTGTCAGAGCTTGTTTTCGATTGAATTAATGCCCATAGAATCTCATGTTGGCCTTTTGGCCATTCAGAAACGTTGAACAATGAAAAACATAACAACAACGTGTTCTACCATGTTTTAATAACAAACACTAGAACTTTTTATACAAGCTAACGTATAATTAACGTTAACTAATGAATAAATGCATGCAGGACTAATTACGTTGTACAATATATGCTCTGAAATTTCACTACCCGCAATTACGGCTGTGGTTACGGAAACAGCAGATAAAGCAAAGTATTGAAACTATGATTAGATTTTGGAATATGCCAATAACAGATAACGTATATTTTGGGTTTTGGGTTTCGGGTTTCTATTGAATTTAATCCGTCCACCTTTAGGGAATTGATTAAGTATTTTGTTTTCTGAAAAAAACATAACACAAATGTTACAAATAACACACCAGAAATATTATAAACTATATTTTGAAGTTCATTAATTTTCATTTTTAAAAGTAGTACCACTAAATAAACTTTCAGTGTTAAAAGAGCCCAGTTAAATCAGAAGTCAAAGACTTCAATTTATTTGAATTAGTACCGCAGTTAGGAACATTTCAAGTTACGTCCTTTTTATTTACGTTTGATGCACTTTTATGTACCACCTTCAATCAATATAGACAAAAGTAAAACGCCACCATTTACTACGATGTCTAACAGCTATTTATCGTGTCGTAAACTTCCAACTTGATTTAGCTGAAGAATTTGTAGTTACAGAAAGAGAATTTCAGGTAGTAATTTTTAAAGAAGATTTGTTATAAACCCCTTTCTTGAAAGATTTCTGCTTGATAAATTAATTGATCGATTAATGTATGCAAATGGCAGTAACTAAAAAAAGCATAGCTTTGTTTAATAAACTGCATGTTTCAGTCTTCAAGTCTTCTAAGGTAAAATTATTATAGATGTCGATGTTAACAAATTAGTTGGTTTCGTAAATATTTAAAATACTTCCTGCCTTGAAGCAAATTTTGTTGTACATTAAATACAGATCCCACTTTAAGCAACTTCGATAATTAAAAGACACCACAGATTATTTAAATTTTAATTTCTGACACTCAGATAGGAAGTATTTTCCAGAGGAAATATTTAACATTTCGCATACTGCCAGCTGCAACCATAAAAAGCTTCAAGCTGGAGCAATAATTTTCAATTTCTTTTCTGCAGACGCTTCATGTTCAACAATAAAGAAGAAAATAACTTTAAATTGCAAATTTCTCACTAAAATTTACATTTTTCTTTAAAAAAGGTTGTTTGTACTAAAGAAGGATATGTAGTATTAATATTTTTATAGCACAAATTTCACGAGTACTTACAGTTTCAACAAGCTATAAAATACGAGAGATTTCTGATTGTCATGCATAATTAAATATTTTATTTTTATGTTAACACTCCCCCCAAATCAGAATAGCAAATGCAAAATATAATTTCCCCCCCAATGAACTACAACAAAACCTTCAAATGAAGTTGACGAAATTATTAAAGCAGGCCATTCATTTTATATTTCTGCATTTTATAATTAATTACATCTAAGTATGTTTTACATAAAGATTGCTTAAAGCTTCAGACATCCGTGAAACTGTCGTTCTGATTAACTAATATCGTTAGAAATTTCTCTCCCTACAAAATATTATTTGAGTCGTCTAAGAAGTTTGAAAGCAGAAACTACACCCTTCTTAAGATATTACAGTTGCATGTTGTTGTAATAGAGTTTACACTTGTAAGTTGCTGTTGCTGTTCGTGGCTCCCATTATTATGCAAACCTTTTGTACAAGCTCATTATACTGCAAAAGCTGTTATGTACCTGCTTCAAACTCGCCTACCTGAATAATTTATTTTATAAATTACAGTAAACGTTTTACGACAGGCACTAAGCAAAGGGGTGATTTTTATACGTAATGTTATTTAAAAGCCCTTGTTTAAACGCGTTACTATAAAGTGTATTATGAACAATTTAAATAACGGAAAATTTTTGTATCTTCGGTACGATCGGAAAGTAAATATACGACGCGACACAATTACAACGCTTGACGTATCAAAAGAATATATTTCGCAGCAATTAGAGAGAAATTGTGAATTTTTAAAAAGGAAATAAAACAGGTTCGTTATTATTTTTACCGCCCGTTTCATAATGTCCTATTAAACAGACTGTAATTTCGAACGGATCGCAATTTCAAGCTGCTTCAAAGTTACACTCGTTCGTTTTCTTATTTAAAGTTTAATAAATGTCAAGCAAAGTTGACTGGAAATGAATTCAGTAAAGAGAATAAATATCTAAAAATAAAATATAAAGATTTAATATTTTTGTTGCCGTAAAATTAGGAGAGCTAGTTGCACAGCTCAGGAGTAACGTCGACATCGACACTACCGTCGTCAGATAGGTTACAGCCCTGCTGACTAAACGGGAAATACTAGCATAGCTTAGCGGTATCACAGTAAGGACCTCGGTGAGATGACGCTGCCTCCAGGGAAGTGTTTGATTTTGGATTGCCTCTGCTGTGGTTCTTGTCCTCGATGCTGGCTACTATGCGCAGGGTTTTATACAGATGATCTTGCAATCTTGGTCTCAAAAAAATTTCCTAGTACAGACAGTAGATTAATGCAAAGAGTACCATCTATGGTGCAGAGGTAGTGTTCAGCTCTGGGCCTGACAGTTAATCATGCCAAAGCCGGGCTCGTAATTTTCACTAGAAAAAGAAGATTGAAAGCCTTCATGGAAACCATAATACTTGGGACAGGTTTGAGGCTCTCAAGCACAGTAAAGTACCTGGGTCTAACCCTAGATACTAAGATTATCTGGAACAATCACATAGCCAAACAGATAAAGAGAGCCACGAGGACCTTCTGGGCATGTTGTCCGACCTGCAGTATCATATGAGGCCTGTCCCCTCAAGTACTGATTCGGATCTGCACTACGGTGATTAGACCAGTCATCCCCTATGGTTCACTCCTGGGTGGCCCGCAACCGCAGAGCAACATACACAGACGGTTCTTACCCAATTCCAGAGACTAGCAAGTTCTACTATCACAGGGGCTGGTCGCATCACGCTCTCAGAGGCTCTGAAAGCCCTTCTCAACCTTACACTCCTTCAGATTGTGATTGAAGCATGTAACTGTACGAACCCCAGGTGTGTCACCCTTTACAGTTTTTCGCTGTGATCGTCTAGTTTTTCACTAAGATTTTCTTCGCCCTCAACCCTTATTGGTTAAGTGAAAATCTTACCCTTTACTTAAATAACTGACTATGTAGTCAGAGGACCCTTAATGTTGTTGTGGTTCGTTGATCTAGAGTAGCTCACATTGTAAAACTAGAAAAAAAATTGGTAAAATTTGATCTCGTATATATACTGAAAATCTGCATACAGCGGGGCGAAGATTACACGTTCTCACAAGTGTTTTCCTAAGTGGGTTGGTGGCTAAACGTTCACATGATTGACCCTTGCTCTCTAAACTATTAAATTCCATGGTTGAGTTAAAATCCTAATACTTTGGCATATCTTAAATTTCTTTGAAATTTGATACCTTAGCAGAACACGTGTGTCCCCACTTGTTTACATATAGGCGGCGAACTAATTTGCAAAAGGGACGTGATTTTACGCTGAGGATTTATGATATTTCTGTTATTAGTTTAGAAATATAATTAACTTTCTGTTACATTCTTGCCATAAAAAAACACCCCTAGCGTTATGCTTTGAAAATATAATTACAATGAAATTCTAATCCCTGAAAAATAGAAAATTAAAATTACAAACACGCAGGTGGCTATCACAAGCAGAAGCACGAAAGTTGGCCTACAAGCTGTTTACTAGCAGCCTTTGGAAGGGTAATGGGAGCCTGAACGGACACGTTCAGATTCTGCCTCGTTTGATAGTCTGGCCCGCTACTTACTGTGCTCGCAGCGATATAGTGCCTGCCTGCTACACCTTCATGGCCAAGGAGGGCTCCTTGGAACCCTGAACCGACCCTCGACCTACCTAAAGCAAGCAATGAGACTAAACTCACTCTCAGTTCATCTCATATTGGGATTCGCGCCCTGGGCTGAGACAAGCGAAGCAACTCATCCACAGATCTTCAAAATCTAGGTCCGAACAGCTTCTTAGCCTCAGTAGGAAGCACTTCAGGATAGTCACGGGTCTCCTTACCAGTCATGGCCTCGTTAAAAGACACCTGTATCTGATGGGCCTCGCTAAGGACCTAAGTTGCAGATTCTGCAACGAAGCAGATGAAACCTCCCTTCAGCTCCTTTTGCGATGCTCCAGACTACTTTTTCTAAGGCATCGCCTATTTGGTGCCGGTCTTCTAGAGCCCGATGATACACGGAGCGTCACTATGGACAAAATCTTAATCTTTGATGTCGGTCTGTAGGAAGGCATCCCCTAATTTGCAGTTGATGCACAACTGGCATAGGGCCTAAGTGCTGCTACTTCACACCACCGAAAGAAGAAAACGAAGAAGAAGAAGAACGTTTTAAATTTCATAATTTTACAGTAACTTTCAAATAAAGTTACAAATTTTTTGCTTTACACACTTTTAGACGTTGGAAGGATGAAGATAAAGATGTATCTGTATCTGTAACCTCTTTTACCTTTCGGTGTCGGGGTTGGTGCGTTAGCGTATGTGGTCTTTACGGGTCCAATGCACAATACGGCCCCCCCTCTACGGGTTACGTGATTGGTGCGCCGTTTAATACCTACATACTGATGTTTAAATAGATAAATAGGAAATCAACTAAACTTTTAACTTTTTAAAAAGCTACGATATATATTTTTTTAATTTTAACTTTTATAGGAATTCCAACGCTGTTTATTTATTAAGGCTAAGGATTGATTGTACAAACCTTTGAGAAAAAAGTATCAAGCAAGACAACAAAACTTAAATTCTACAAAAATTCCTAAAAACTTGTAAATTACAATATCCTGTCCCTCTCAAGAAGAAAAATTCTTGGAAAATTGTGTAACTTTTAAAATTTCAGAATTAGTTGTAAAAAACTTTTTCATTTTTAGCAAAAGAATAAATTTTTGCATTTTCTAGTATTTTCCTATTTAAAATGTCCTTGAAAGAATCTTACATTTTGGGCTGCTTGTACTAACACAGAAAAGGGCAATTTCTTTGTGCAGTAAGTAATTGGAAGAGCCTCTAAATTTTTTTAACGTTTTACAGAAATCCTGGCATTTCAAAAGCCTAAGGTTTATCTATCATCCCGTACGTTTTATGTACTTTGGAGTAACTAAAAGTATTAATTTATAAAAGCTGAAAAATAATTCCGAGATTTTAAGAAAGTATTATAAATGTATGTTAATAGTTATTTGTATACTAAGGCCGCGAAATTCCATTTTAGCGTGCCGAGAGAAAAATTGTCGCCGAGGCCGCTTGCGGCCGAGGCAGGACAATCTCGAGGGCGCTAAAGAATTACGCGGACGAAGTATACACAACATTTTTTGTGCAACTGTAAAAAATACATAATTACAAATTGTTATCATAAATGAATGTAAATAGAGTCGGCTTTCACGTCACAATGTTTCTATGGAAACATAAATAAAACGCGTTTCGCGGCCGTTACCCTTAGTAACGGCCGCGAAATACAATTTTACGGCCGTTACTAAGGGTAACGCAATACAGGCCGCGAACTCGGATCTCGCGTCCTGTATTGCGTACGCGAAATGACCACTTCGCGTCCGGTTGCACAAAAGTTAAATTAAATAAAGGAGCGAATCCTTAAATACTTAATCTTGAAAAGAACAAACGATAGATATCCTTAGTTAAACATACAAAATATATTGAGAGGTCTATATTGCTATAAAATATGTAGCAAAGATAGTAAATAAAGATGTAGATAATACATTTCTGAACAAACAACTAACAACGAAAGCACAAACTTGTATGATTAATATAAAATGGCAAGAGGACACAAGTCAATACAATAATAAAGGGAGGCAAGAAAAAGCTTTATTTGAAAAAAATAACAAATACGTGCAGAGATAACTAACATATTCTTAGGGATAATATGAAACATGAAACAGAACACCTGAAAACATAAAAGGCGATAGAGGAGTTGTAATTATATAAGAGAAACAATTAAATGAAAAGGTTGAGTGAGCGCCAATAACCAACCTTCACTAGAAGAAAACGATGTATAAAATACCCCAACAAACACAATTCACAGTAAGGACCCTAAGGAAAGTTAAACCGGGAGAGGTTACAAGACACGATAAAGTTATGTACCGTCTGATGACAGAATAAGAAGCATTAGAAAAACTAATAAACTAATAAACGCAATAATAGGACGAGGTAAAGTACCTGAAAACTGAGAATCTTTGAGCGTAAAGTGCTGAGAACAATATTGGAACCAGAAAATGATAATGAGGGAGGGCTTAGAAGAAAGATGACCCACGAAATATTGAGCGAAATTGGAGGAGGTGACATGGTGCGCTTAGGTGGCTAGGCCATATAATAAGAAACGAAGATAGCACCATTAAATTAATTATGCAAAGAAAACCGGGCGAAGATCGACCCAGAGGGAGACCGAGAATAAGGTGGTACAACGAGGTGACAAAAGATCTAAAACAATGGGAGTGATAGATTGGGTTAAGAAAACAAAGAACGGAAAGGCTTGAAGGAACATACTAAACGAGGCAAAAACACATATGGAAGTTTGTGAAAGTGAAAATACAAGAGTGAAGTGCGTGTATGTAAAAACAGAGCGTAAAAACAAAATGTTAACCATGGAGACCGATTCACCCCAATAAAAGGATATTAAAAGTTCCGGAATTAACAGCTAAAATTCCACTGGAATGGGACGCTATTATTATTATTAAAGTACCTGAACACCGACAAGTAAGCAACATAACAACATTATGTAAACAAGAGACTTACTGAGTGCTACGTTTTTCTACCGTGGCCTGTAAGACTACATTTTTTGTAATTTAAATAAAAATAAAATAAAGAAAGAACCCTTATACGGCATCTTTTTTAATGAATTTTAATAGCTTTACTTTTTGTTTTTAATGAATTTCAGTAGCATAGAATATAAATTTAATACTTTGTTCACTTCGCTCAATATTTAATACAAAAAAATCAACCTTAAAGAACGTGATAGGCACAGAAACAGATACACCCAGACGAAGAACAGACTTTCGGTAAGCTTTTTAAAAATTTACGACGGCCAATAATATTTCAAATTTTCAAACTATAAGATCAACTTAGTTCCTAAGATTTTTTATAACTAAATTCTAAACTCTTTTGTAATAACAGAAGCTTAATTTTAATTGTTACTAATTTCCGTACTGAAAAAAAACTTCACATTTTATTTAAAACCTTCTTTACGTACATATTAATTGTTGATTATTCATTACGGTTTATTTTGCGTGCTAGAACATCGAAAAGCATGTAGGACTACTTAATTGAGAACCCCATTAAATTAGCTTCCTCTTCGGTTAGGAATTAATTAGCCTTAAAACTATAGTAGTATCAGGGTACTGAGTATTAACAGGAATCAAGAAAAAATGAAAACCAAAATCTTCAGAAAACAAGAGAACCAGCACACAATTCTAGTGGAGGAGGCAAACCTGCAACAATTTATATTCTATCAGAAAATGGAAAACTAGAAAGAACAACAGCAGCAGGTAAACTATATAACAGCTTCAAAACGGCTCTGCTAAAGCAAATGCCAAAGAGAAAATATCATAAAAAGTAGTCACCCCTATCATAACATACGCTTTTGAGGCGTCAAAACTGTTAGAAACCACAGAATAAAAATAAATGAGGGTAACCGCAAACAGACTGCGGAGAACTATAGATCACCATACATACGCATAAAACAAATCAAATGAGATGTTTCGGCCGCACTAATAGAATAAGAGAACAGAGAATAATCCAAAAAGTATACAGGTACCAAGCTAATAAGCCTTGGTGATCGGCTCACACAAGTTTAAATCCCGATGATAATGTGGAGCTGTTGAGGTGCAAAGTCTGGTGTAAGTAGGACTAGCCATATAGCAATTGCAGTCGGTGACTTAAATCGAAAAGAAAAGAAAGCGTAGGGATAGAAAAGAGCAAAAAATATTCAATAAATAACACCACTGACACGATAACGGAAGCAAATATGGAGAAGAAATCCACAAGATCACTTCCTCAATACTCATGCATAGTCCTCCATCCGAGAAAGATACATAAACTTCAGGATTAGATAGATAAATATGCTGGGGATTATCATTTCATACGTTATCAGCTTATACACTGTGTCCCAATTTCGATGCTCACCATTGGTATCTCGGTTATTAGAAGACATAGAGCAACGGTTAAATGGGGAAATTTTTGCAGAATTCAATACTCACGACAAATATCATTTCAAATTTGACCTAACTTTTTTAATTTTTAAAATATTTAGAAAAAAACATAATTTGCCGATTTCGTTATTCCTCAATAACTCTTTAACGCTTAATCTGACCTCTTTTAAAGTTTTACATTGTTCAGACACTTTTTTCAGACAAATTATTTGATACAAACAGAAACCCCCGATTGTCATTTGTTTTTAAGTTATTAGCGCTATCTTTTGTTTTTCATATGGCGGCCCGTGCTTTTGGGATTTGATTCAGGGGGCTAAAAGAAATTGAAAATGAAGAATAGAAAATTTTCCGATTGTCATTTGTTATCGAGATAAGATATGCTACAGAGAGTTCGTGCTTCAATGATAAATAGTGTGAATGTTTGCCTTGAAGTAGGAGGCAACCTATTTTAACACTTTTTGTGACAACAGATGTGGAAAATAACTTGTTTTCAAATATTATTCGTTTTTAATAAAGTTTAAAGTTTATACTTAAATTTTTGTTTTTATGGATAACTCGATAACAAAAGACAAACGGAAAAATTTTCACTCTTCATTTTCGATTTCTTTTAGCCCCCTGAATCAAATCCCAAAAGCACGGGCGTCAATTTTGGGACACCCTGTATAAAATGTCTAAAGTATAAATTTCGAACTCTCAGCTTTCTACGTAAGTTAGTGATTTTAATATTTCGCTTTTGTCGAGAACGAGTATAGAAATTTTTATTTAATATGACTTTTATTTGTTGGGTAGGTACCACGAAAAACGAAGTATTTGATTTTGAACCGCCAGAAACTCGGGAAATTTTAGAACAAAGCGTACTAGATGTGCTACGATCAGTAAACGGAAACACGCTACGTAGAGTCTGTAACTCTACTAGAACAAGGTGTCAAAAGTGTATGGAACAGAATGGTCGTCATATTGAGCAATTTCTTTAAACTTTAAGAACTGTTTCTTTACTTTTTATTTATTATGATTTTTGTATCGTTTCGTTAGTTTACAGTATTACTTAGAATATCTTTTCACTTTCATTTGACATTGCTGTTTAATTTTTCAGCCTACTAATTTCATATTAAAGATTAATTTACGTTTTTATTAATATTTTCCTTATAACTAAATATTTTGCAGGCATGTTATACATCGTTGAAAAGCACTTTTTAAGGACTATCTAACTAACCAAAAATCCAATATGGCCGCCATATGAAAAACAAAAGATAGCGCTAATAACTTAAAAACAAATGAGAATTGGGGATTTCTGTTTGTATCAAATAATTTGTCTTAAAAAAGTGTCTGAACAATGTAAAACTTTAAAAGAGGTCAGATTAAGCGTTAAAGAGTTATTGAGGAATAACGAAATCGGCAAATTATGGTTTTTTCTAAATATTTTAAAAATTAAAAAAGTTAGGTCAAATTTGAAATGATATTTGTCGTGAGTATTGGATTCTGCAAAACTTTCCCCATTTAACCGTTGCTCTATGTCTTCTAATAACCGAGATACCAATGGTGAGCATCGAAATTGGGACACAGTGTATATCAGATCAGCGTTTCATATTAAATAAAAATTTCTATACTCGTTCTCGACAAAAGCGAAATATTAAAATCACTAACTTACGTAGAAAGCTGAGAGTTCGAAATTTATACTTTAGACATTTTATACAGGGTGTCCCAAAATTGACGCCCGTGCTTTTGGGATTTGATTCAGGGGGCTAAAAGAAATCGAAAATGAAGAGTGAAAATTTTTCCGTTTGTCTTTTGTTATCGAGTTATCCATAAAAACAAAAATTTAAGTATAAACTTTAAACTTTATTAAAAACGAATAATATTTGAAAACAAGTTATTTTCCACATCTGTTGTCACAAAAAGTGTTAAAATAGGTTGCCTCCTACTTCAAGGCAAACATTCACACTATTTATCATTGAAGCACGAACTCTCTGTAGCATATCTTATCTCGATAACAAATGACAATCGGAAAATTTTCTATTCTTCATTTTCAATTTCTTTTAGCCCCCTGAATCAAATCCCAAAAGCACGGGCGTCAATTTTGGGACACCCTGTATAATTCGAGTTTTCATTACACTCTAATCTTTTAGTTTATGTAATTACTAGTCTGATTGTAATGATTTGTTCTGTTAAAAAAGCCGCCATTTAAAAAAACTGCTTCAAAGTTATATACTTTTTTTCTTTGCTTAAAGTTTAACCTCCAAATTGTAGATAGTTCATCAACAAAAAGAAGTAAATATTTAAAATGTAGAACTACACAGCACGAACCAAAACATAAAGATTTAATCTTCTTATTCAAATTCAAATTAGAAAATGGCATTAAATTACATTTCATATCTTAAAAGCTGACAAGTTTTCAATATCTCATGATTTATATTAAATAAGTAATCAGTTAGGATGTGTTTTTAAAAGTTTAAGAAAAAGCGCGCATTACATTCGGAATGACTGTGGCAAACTAAAAACGAAAATACCAAAACACGTTCATATCACAGCTTTCTGTTATTTCCACGATTATCCTACGTTAACTTTTCGACAATCGCTTTAAGAGTGAAGAATATTAGTATCGATCGCGACCTGTAGGCAGGCTGAAAACGTTACATCATAGAGGAATGATCACCAACCCCTAAAAACAAACAGAAGAAGTGTGAGGTTTTTCTCGAATTCTTTTTCACGCAGCACGACCTAAATATTACGGTTTAACGCTGATAGGACAGAAAATTTTATACATTCATCCCTTAAAGGACTTTTGTTTATTAGTAATAAAACTTTGCTTAGAATATTAAACAAAGGGGAAAGTTAATTATTTTAGAATTCCTTAGAGTTCTATTTAGGTAAAACGTCTGTTACCTGTAACCTAAAACTTTATGGAAGGTATAAGGCTTTATTCGACATAAAATTCGTAATAAATTTTCAATACAGCCTCTGATCGAATACAATAACGTTTTGATAACTATACGGAAGTAGAAAAGTATCTAAAGGGCCATTTGAAAACATTGGGAAGCAGTTTGAAGAAGTAAGTGTTGAGTTCAGCTAGGGAACATTTTGCGAGGGTTATACGGTTTTCCTGCTGAGTACAGGGGTGAAACGTAAGGGTTACAAAATCGTTTCGAACAAAACTGCGGTATGCAAAGGCACCCCCTCATAAAAACCGAGGTGAGAAAGCGCCACCCCTGCTAACGCTATAACGCCCGTGATGCTTATTGTCTGACATTCAACCAAAGTTTTCCACACATACAGATGTACTTTTTCCACCGCTGCAACTTTATATTTGATTCAATAAAAGGTTAACACACGGAAGAGAAAGCACCGGTAGAGTTTTTTTTTTAATTCTTTAGAATTTTGTAGCATTTTTTGCTAACCCTTGTTACAAATAAGTGGGGCCCGAATGAGACCACTAATCCAAAGGGTAGTCGCTTAAAGTCACAATGGCCATCAAGACCCCTAGATGGTAGTTAGTACTACAACACCTTCTTTACGTTTACTGGAATGAGAAGGTGGGTGTAGCCAAGGTGCAACAAATTTCAAGAATAGGTTGTAACTTTTGGGAAATAAAAACCTACGTTTGTGTATCCGCAAACATCTCTTGAAAGTCTTCCGTTTTTTAAAAATACCTTTAGGATTTTAAATAATGAGGTCTTTTAATGGCCAACAAAAACAGAACGAAATTTTAAAGTAATTACGTTTAGAAAATAAGGATCTTTAGGGGTATCAACGTAAAAGTACGTCAATTAGGGTGTTTATCCTGGATTTTCTAACGCAAGGGTAAGATTAAGAAAAATTAACATTTTTATGTTTAAGTTTACTCCCATTTCCAGAAAACGCAGAGTCAGCCGTTAAGATTAATTAGAATTATATTTCGCGTATTTTACATAATTTTTGTAACGCTGCTCTATTGCGCTAATTTAATTTAACAAACAAAAGGCTTCAGCTGTAACTCGTGCTGCAATGTTTTAACAGCACGATATAAGCCGTTATTTTTTGTAAAAACTTTTATAGCACAATGGCGACGATTTGTTACATTTGCTGGAATATTTTCTGATCATCAGGGCCATTGGTAATTTTATATTCTTGTAAATAAAACCCTTCTCGAAAATAGAAAATATTTAGAAATCTTTTTGGTTTTAATTCTAATGTCAAATAATAAATTATAGATCTAGGACTATTCAACACAACACTAAAACGTTGCAATGCTTACTAATAAACTGTAAAACGTATCTGAAGGTGTAAACCTTGGTGTTGCAAAATCAAGCGGGAGTCCGATGGAATTTGTGAATTTAAACTAACCGAGGTTAATTCCACTTGAAAGCATTTAATTCGGCAAATCCTGTGGAGGTTATAAGTTCATTTTAAAATTCGTGCATAAATTATACGTAATGAACCTTAATACAACATAAATTATTAAATATATGGCCATTTTAATTTGATGGCGTACTTATACAGGACGAGTTTCGTAAATGAGTTGGGACTTATCGTTCGCATGCCCAACTAAGCGTACTGGAACAGCGCCGTTCGCATTCCACCCTTAATCTGATTAGTAAAATCAGAACGCAGCGGGTGCATGAATATTATATGTTTACACGTGTACATTGTTAGTAAGTAATGAACCATAGGTTGCAACCTCTGCACCTTCCCACGAACGTAATTTCCTTTCGGCGAGGATGACGTGAGAAAAAAAGGAAATTCTTCTAACGACATTAATTTGATAAAACAATAGAGTTGGCGCTGTCCTCAAGTTGCAAAAAGTGGGCGATTATGTCCAACAATGAGGCACAAAAGAAGTGAGATTTCGTGCCCATTGTTCGTTCAAGAATAATACATTTCATTAAAAAGCTCCAAGAAACAATAAAACTTTCATCCTGTATAAAAATAACCTGCATCCTAATTAATGACAAATTTAACTATAAAGTTTGCTACAAAAAGTCACTAAAAATTTCTACCAGTTTAAAAAAGCATCATTTTAAAATTGCCTTTGGTCAGATCTTTTCTAGTTTAACTGCAATAAATGGTAAATTAAAATACAGTCTGCTATACTAAATTAAAGAAATTAGGCTTTTTAAAAACAGTATCCAATTTGAAACCAAACCAAAACAACCCAATTATTCACAAACTACCTTTGAGAATTAAATTGGGTACTTAATTTAACGCCTGTTTTAAATACAGAGAAAATTTTATCAATATTTTAAAATTGTATGATATGTTTTCAGAATAGCGCCTCCCCGATATATTAATTTAAGTTTAAATAAATCCTTTCTTCATTCTTTATAAATCACAGAGCTTTGGTAGTCAATAACTAAATCTTTATAGATTCCCTAATTCCAAGTAGCAGAACATTCCTTTTCTATTTTGTGATAATCCAATTTCCAGCACCTTAAATTTCAACAAGTTGAAAACTTTATAATCAAACCTTATTGTTAAACTAAATCGGTTAAAGTTTGCTTTCGTAGTAACCCGATGTAGTTTCAGGCATCAGAGATTCAGTGAAATAACGTTTAATTGCAACTGCATTAACATGAGGTAGGTGAATTAAAGGATTATGCACCATTACAGTGCCAACTTTGTTAAATCTGCAGCAGCTCAAATTTTACAAAACAGACAAAAGGGAATTCAATTTCGTCCTGAAATTAAATTTTTATACGGTTTATTGTCGCTACAAAATTCAATTTGCTAGAAACTTTGTATTACACGAATGTACGTGTTGGTTCAGCCGTATTTTACAAAGTAAAACTATTATAGGACTAAGTCGTAATAATTTCGATGCATATTTGTTAGAATTTAATATTTTCAGAATGAAAAACAAACTCTGTAATAAAAGAATTTAATGTTATTAAATCGCAAGACAAATTCCATTATGCATTTATAAGACTTGCACTAAACTTTAAACTATCGAATCATACAGTTTTATGACTTAAAAAGAATGCACTGTGCCTAAAAAGTATTACTTTGTCATCATAGTCTTAATGAGTTCAAAGTTTACATAGTTTTGCAATTTATGCCAAGGAAACCCACACCGTTATTTTAAAAAATAAAAAGTATTGCAAAGTTCATTACTTAAAGTAAACGCGTTAGTTTAATGAATTTGGTATTTATACCGACATCCACAAAATAAAAATAACAGGGATCATAAATTCTCTGGTATAAAGAACAATGACGAACAGAAGACGTAAGATTTAAGGAACACCACTTGATGACTAAATGGCAGGGTTTTTAAAATTTACTGAATTTGTTGAATGAAAGTTTATATTAAGGAAGTAAATCGAAAGCAGCCAGATTTAGAAAGTCGTTTTTCATAAAAAAAGAAACATTAACCAAAAAGATTTTTAACTTGAGTTAGGCCTTAGAAATACGAACCAGCGTCATTTTTCTTAATACGTATCTTACCTCATTGTGGAAAAGTAGCTTGCGAAAATTGAAAATAAACGAGAATTTAATGCTGGCGGTTTCATAAAATTTGTCACCTTCACACAATGGAAACTAAGACGGCATTCAAATTCGTAGAAACCGCTTTCAATAAATAACTAACATTTTTCGGGGTTTTCCTTAATATTTGTTTTAAAATAAAGACGGTTATTTTTTTAACGTTTCGCATTTACTCAATGCTACGACGCGTATTTTTACCAAGGCTGTATTTTAACGATTAAATGTCAAATTGTATTTGTACCACTCCATGTGGCTAATATCAAATTCTGGAATATTACATGGGGATTATGAGGTTTCTCACTACGGTTGATTACCAAACTTACATCATATTACATCTGTGTCAATACATGCCATTTGTCTCATTACTAAATTATCAAAATTTGTTACTGTGCCATGTTGATTGTAATTTAATTAATTTCTTCGTGATCTTGTTTATTATTACTGTTTACATCTGAAAAAGATTCAATTTCGTTAACTGAAATGTATGAAAAACAAACATTTTAGTTATTATTTTCCTTTAAAAGTCATGAAAGTGAAAATTAATAGAAGTAAATAGAGCTAAAACATTTGTAAAAAGCAGAGGCAGCAGTTTCTCTTCATTTTAAAGAATTATCTTCACTTTTTCAGGTCTCTCAAAAAGCACTGAATAATGTGGGGTCCTTTCTTTAAATCACACTCATGGAAAATCCGTTATTATTCAGTGTCTTCCAGAGATCACATGTAGATAACTCCATATATTTATCTTTAAAGGGTAGCACGTCTATCAACAAATTGCATAATAAATCAAATGTCGGTCGTGCAGTAAATCCCAAGTTTACTTTGAAAAAACGATTTAAAATTAAAGCTGTCAGGCCACCCAATTAATTAACTTATTAAGAACTTTGTACTGAAATAGAAACATTTCAGCATGCACGTAAGGTTCTGTCAACAGTTACAAGTAAAAGTTTGGTCAGCAAAAAGTTTCAATTGAGATTATTAGGTTGTTTGTTTTGGTAACAGACAGACTGAGTTTCTTTGTGCAGTTCGTCAGAATTACCTGAGCTTACTGTTTCTCTATTGCACACAATACCCTATCTTCGGTGTTTTGTCAGAGAAAATAAGAGAATCGTTCATGTTTTCCTCAGATCCATTTCCTCCTTACAGACAAGATATTAAAACGGGAAATGCTTCATTACCTACTAAATTAAAAATAAAGAAGACAACTGAAATTATTGCAGGTTGTTGTAGATACATGGTTTTATAACGAGAAAACCTATAATTTTTCGTTATAAAAGCTCGTATGAAGTAATCTAATAAATTTCCAATTAAAGTAGGCGTTGTAAAAGTTTAGTTACGAAACCTTGGAGCTAGAGTTCTGCTCAGTTCGGCTCGAGCTTTGAGCGAGATCGAACCTAAGATTTGTTGAACCGAATCGAACCTAACCGAGCTTTTTTCTACATTGCTTGTAAATCTCGGAGTTTATTGCAGGCTCAAAGCTCAGTAAAGTCTCGAAACTCAGTGAAGGCATGAAGTTCGGTAAATAGTCGACGTTTCATTAACTTCGTGCACCTCGATAAAAATTCGAAAAGCGCAGGAAAAGCTCGATGCTCGGTAAAAGCTCGCATCGTGGTAGCCGATCCGAACCGAGAATATTTAACATTTTCTCCGATTCGAACCGAACATGTTTCCAATTTTCTCCGAACCGAGCTTAGAAAAAACTAAAAATTCCACGTGTATTTAGTACGTCTAAAGTTAGCAAAATTTGAATAATTCTGGCCGTTCATAAGGCAATAAAATAAAATGTGTGTGGGGTTCTTCAGGTTCAAAAATAGTGGTAACTTTATTTGAAAAAAATCACTAATAAACCTTGTTTGAAAATACTCTGAACACCCTGGGTTTAGTTTGATTATACATAGCTTAAAATTCCATGGTTTGCTAGATCTAAATTATCAAATTATTCGAATAAATACCGATAAAGGTGTGATAATCGTTTGCCGGTGTAAATCATTTTTGTAAAAGTACTTTTGAGTAGATTTGATCCCTCTTTCGAGACATTAATCAAAAACGTGTATCTGTTTATTTCCATTTCATTGTGCAGTATCTCAAAGATTCACAGAAAATGTTATAAAGATATTTTCCAAGATTTGCAGTTGTCATGCAGATATGACAGGGAAATTTATTTAAGTTTTAAATTGACCTGCAACAAAAAAACCTTCAGAGAACGATTCACCCTGTACAAGAAGCATTATCGCATCAACCCACTCTGCCAGCAATTTTCTCATATTTTTGCTTCCCTTCCGCCACATCTCGGCTATTGTGTGCATAATATTTTATTTATCTTCTAAGACGCATTGCTTGCTCACATTTGTATCACAAAATCCTGGAAGATATTTCGCACCGTAAGTATACAACTCAACCGTTCGCATTTCACACGTTTTTCCTTTTTCTTCCATTAGGCGAGTGATACAGCGGTGGTTTGTATTTTTTTAACGTATTTCCTTATTTCTTCCGTCCGGGCATTGATCCCATCCGCACTGACGTCACAACGAGTTCTCATTATTCTGCTTCTACATAAAACCTGACGGTGACAGGAGCTTTTTCGAGGACCCGTATTTTTTAGTTAAATTCACTTTAAATTGCAATTTCTTCCCATAATTTTCGGGTATCGGATTACGCCGAACCTATTTTGTTAATTATATTTTAAACGGCGAACTATCGCATTTCGTAGGCTTAAATTTAAATTCGTTATGGCGAAAATCAAAGGTCAGAGCTTAAGAGTAAGTATTCGTACCACCTGAAGCTAATTCCCTTAGGTAAGGGTGGTAAATGACTTGGGGGCTACGAATCCCACAAAGTAATTTGTCGGAGTTTGGGTTGAAGTCCCCGAAGTTGACACACCAGCTAACATTAGGAACCAACAAAATTCATTGCTCAATTCCCATCTTAAATTTCGTTACTTTTAATACCGGAAACTGTTAATCGCAATTTTTATTCCCCCCGAATGGATTTTCGGCGAAATAATAAATTTTTGGTCAACAAAATCCGAATTTATAAATGATCATTATTTGCTTTACTGCGTAGTAAAACTCCAATATTTAAATTTGTAGGCTGGTTTAAATTACCTTGGTTTGGAAAAACAATCAAATTACCCTTAGTTCCCGTATAGGGTCTAAATCAATGCAAACCCTTGATCAACATAATTCCGTACCCAACTTGGGGTGTTAAATCGCTGAGGGCTTTACAAAATTCTCACACCAAACAGAATCCAAATTCCCTTAAATTGTCCTCCTTACGTTAGATACAAGTAGATTAATTATAAACACGAACTTGTACTGAATTAACGTCTCACTTAATTGAATGAATTCTAAGAGAATTTTCACCTAAAATTAATATTTCAGAAGCAACCCTACAGGTTGTTATAACTTTTCGTAAAGTGTGTTTGAATTTATTTTAATTGACCTGTTACTAACAGAAAGTTTATCTAAACAATTTTAGAATCGTTTCTTGACGTATAAACTTTTCAATTACCGAAATATATTCAAATGTTAAAACCGATTCAGAAAAATCGACAAAGAGGTTTAAATCGAGGTGAACCTGCATTCAAATTATGTCTGCTTCAGAGTTTATATGAAGTAAGAATGCAGTGAGTAGAATATTTGAAAGATTCTCGATTTTAAAGTATTTTAAAGCAAGATGCATAAAATTACCATTTTGACAAATTTCTGCAAGATGAAAATGCAGCCACATAAACATTTACTGCACTTTATAGTGATATATTTCAACGTCGTTGTAAATGAAAACACATAAATATAACCTATTTTGCAAATTTTTATGTGGGTTGTTTCGTGAAATATTAGATAACGTTTAAAAACTTTTTCGGGTACTTTATTTTTCAAGATTCCAGATTAGTTTATTATGGCGGTAAAGAACTGATATGTTTTGAAAATATGCTGATGAATGAAGGATGAAAATTCCTTCAATTTATTAATTCTGTAACAAATTCTTCTCCTGGAATATATTTTCTTAAAAAAATTAATTAATTTTATTATGAAAATATTAAATCAATTTATAACCACACAAACATAATTCAACGAATTAAAATTTTCCAAACTTTCACATTAAACATAATACGGAGACAAATGCTTTTCCTAAAATGAAATTCGTTAGTTAATTACATAAAGTGAAAAGAGATGAACGAGTGGCATTAACAATAATTACTAATTAAGTTAGGCTGCACTCCTCGCGAGCCTTAAGTGATTGATGTTTGTGGGTATAACTTGATGGAATTCCTTCTTTATTGATAATTAAATAATACTGAACCCCAAAGTGCTAAAACGACCATCTCCAAACTCACATAATATCCTCAAATTCTATTTAGCTGGTGCTAACGAAACTCCCGTATGTTGGTTGAATTAAATCTAAGGACTTTGATCCTTTGACTTTATTAGCTACTCCTGCTTGTATTACCCAGAAAGTAGTCAATTTTAACAAATATATGATTTCAAATAATCATTTCCATACTTTAATTATTTTAGCTCTAAGGATTTAATTTTAAACCAAATTTCTGGAATTGTTCGTTAAATAGGCTTACATATTTTAGCAATAATTTTATCTTTAATACGCTATTGAAGCTTTAAATGTATTTTAGCATATTCAACAAATAAAGTAGGCCATGAATCTTTAAATTGATTTCTGAATGACTATTAAGGTGACTTAGTATTTGAACATTTTGAGGGTCACCGATAATTCTAATTTGGTAGATTTTTTCTTTGTTTTTTTGGAACGGTCTAATTTTCTTTCCTCCCCTTTGCTTGCATTCTAATACCTGTTTTAGTAGTCTTTAGGCGTTCGTTCTATTTATAGCCTGTTTTCTCTATGTTCCTGGATTTCTACATTAATGGGGAATATCTTTAGTCCATTTCTTAAGCCTTTGTTCAGAATTGATCTAATTTCGTCCACCCTACATTCATTTCATGTCGGAAGCTTCCCTTTATTCTTTTGAAACTGAGTCCATGTTTCACTTTCTCATTTAATAATAATCAGCATGCTACATAACGGTTATTGAAACCGAAGTTACTCGTCATCGGCATTTAATTTAGGGTGGCAGTGCTTTTATGCTAATTGGCTTATTTATTTTTTTATTGTTTACTAAAGTAGGCTTTGTTATGTAAGGGATGAAAAAGGAGAATCGATATTTTAATAAGCTTTACTAAAAATCTCTGTTGAGTTGTAACAACAGCGTGTTGGTAGTAGAACGTGACATGAAAATCAAGTAAATCCCTTTATTTATTAATGGCTTCTAACTTTCGTGCCCTTTTCACCACCGCCGTGTCGTTTTTATCTACAGGACATTTGCTTTGATTATTGTAAATAGTCACCGGATTTAAGAAGGTGGTGCTCTGATTTTGCATCCCCGTAAATTTTTTATATAAATATCCGGCAGGGCTTAAAAAGCTGCGCCTATGACGTCACTACCTTGAGGATTTGCGAGTAAACAAAGCTTCACTTAATACACCTACAAAAGAGATTACTTTTTCATGAACGACAAAATCCTAAAAATATGGGAGCGGCCAAAATTCATAATCCAGAGCTGTCATATTACGGAAACAGGACTGAGTCGACGTGTCAGTTGTTTTGTATTCGCACAAAAGCTCCATGCGAGGTCATGCAAGTTCCGGTGCCCATGCGTAACCACGTGCGACAAAACCGCTACCAACTCGTCATTGGGGAAACGAGGGTTCAATAGTCCGGGGTCAGCTTTAAACTTTCCTCATATACCTGTAAGCTTTAACATACACCTAAACGGTTTCTTATGTATGTGAATCCGGATCTAAGGTTCTCGTTCCTGAAAGAGAAAATATCTTTTCTGTTTTTATCTTTTCCAACAACCGTGTAAAGTTATGCTCCACGGAGTTACTTTAAGATTTTATTTTAGAATTTTCTTAGTTGATACCTAACTTTTCGTATGGAGAAAGTAACCAACTGAAAGTTTTTAACTTACTGAAATTGTCTTTTACAGAAGTTTAAACCGAAATTTTTATTATTTAATTCAGATTTGTGAATTTAAAAGTGAATTTGATAAACTTTAAAGGACATTATATAACAATTAGTAATTGATTTTACCAAACTGGGAACTCAAATTGACCGATGAATCTTAATTTCTCAGTATATAAGGTTTCCATGTTCTACACATATTTTATGAAAACATTTTATCTACCTATTGTATGTATTAAAGAATAAATATATAACATTAATTCAAATTCATTAAAAGTAGTAAAACAACAAAAAATATCCTCCACGTTTATTAAGCTTTTACGGAAAAGTTCACGATTAAAACTAAGCTTTCCAGCCTAAAGCAAGGATTTATAAATATTTAAATTAGTTTTCAGACAAAACCTACAAAAAACTACATCAAAACTTTTGTTTCGGTTTCGGTTTTTTATAAAGAATATATCAATAGAATACACTACCAACAGAACAACAGAATAATCAAAAGGAGATTTACAGAACGAACAAGATATATGGGATTTCAGACTAGACTCTAGCCCTCAATAACGTATTTGCATGTAATTTAAGGTACTACTCACTAAGGGACCACATTCATGTTTGATGTGATAACATTTCAAAGTTCTACGAGCTTTGATAAAGTTTTAATTAAATTTGTGAACATATTGGGCAGGGATTTAAATATAAAACATAAATTTAATTTCCAGTTCTACAAAAAATGTTCGTCATTGTTAATCTACATAAAATAAAGCATATCTAAAAAAATAAAATTAATTGCCGTTACTAAACTTGTGCTTGAAATGTGTTATTGAAGCAAACTAAATTGCCTAACTACAGATGTTAATGGTTTATTATCACATAAATATGATCCAGTATTTGTTACAACGGTACATTCTATGTAGTTAATTATTCCATTGAAGCAAATACAGGTCTTCTCTATTATGGTTACACCATTTCTATTTGTTTAGCAATTGAACGTTTACTGAATGTGCAACCATAAAAGTATTATAAAATACAATCGATTGGGAACGATGGTATACACTAAAACCTTGACAATTAAATAAAAATTACTATTTATAGATCACCCGCTAGGACAAATACCTTTTTCTATAAGTTAAATATTGTAAAATAGGTTACAGAAGCTCTGCCAAAAATTAATATACAGTTTAATTCAGCAAGTAGGACAAACAAAAAGGCTTAAGAATATTTCCAAGTCCTTGAACCTAACTATTTTAGTTATATAATCTTATCAAAAACGGATTCTACAATTGATGTCGCTCAGTGCCGTTTATCTTAACACTTAGATTTAAACATTTGTGTTAATACTTTCAAAAGAAGTAAAACAGAAAAATAACAAATGCTGAGATATCTAGAGGTATAATGATGTGTTGAAAAGTATACGAAATCAATTAAAATCTTTGCCCATCAATACTTATTATGCTACATTCGACAAGAATGGCTCAGTTGGCTCACCGTGTGTCTGACCACTGAGATTAAGTTTGGCCCGCGTTCGAGTCTCAGGGCCACACATACTCTGAAAACGCCCTACCGCTTCATTAGTAGGCAAAGCAATGGTAAATCACCGAGGTATTGCCTAGTAAGATTTCTCTGAAGTAGAAGTGCAAGCTGTAGGACCCTTATCTCTGTAGGTTGCCCGACACACTAAAAACGTATGTAGAGAAGACTGGCAACGCCCTGTGAGGAAGATGCACCGAACAGAATACATTTCCCGATGAATATAGTGCCATTATTTAAAAAATCGAAGTACTGCCTGCAGTATCAAACATATCTGCCACTTTAAGAAAAGATGAAATTAAATAATTTCTTTAGAAACGAACAGTACGTTTACAGAATAGGTAGTTCAACTATCAAGGCAGTGGTTAGTGCCGTTCCGGAGGTTTTAGATGCTCTAGATCACAGAATTAGATAATGAACTTGATCTTAGTAGACCTTAGCTACGCATTCAACATTATAACATATCACTTGTCTAAGTTTCTACGGTATCACATGTGACCTACTAAACTTATTTAGATCATATCCAAAAAAGAGACGTCAGATAATAATAACATCTAATGGCGATCTCAGAAACTACTACAAAACGGAGGCGTTTCTCAAGGATCAATTTTAAGTCCTAATTTTTATAACACACAACGAAGTTATATGAGACCAAATACTAATAGTATTATTTGTTGAATTCATTAGTGAATACTCTACATATGATAATATAAAACATAAAGGAATATAAAACTTAGAATCTGCTGAAGATTGGTTCCATTTCAACAAATTAAGAATGCAATCTGAGCAAACGTAATCAGTATCTACTGTTTAAAATAGAACGCATAAACCAACCATCCTTTAAAATTCATACAAATAATTTTGAATTTGGAAATTGCCCTCAATAGAACGATTGTATAACAAAACAATTAAGCAATGTTGTATATCAGAATAGACTCACTCTCCAAGAATCTGTAACATTACATTATATAGCAAGACATCCAATATAAAGTCATTCTCAGATGGCTATGGAATTAAAAGTCATGTCGTAACTAGAATCGGCAAATGTCATGTTGACAAAATATAAAACAACAAATACGTCTAGATACCGTTGCCTTTATTTTGTTGTCATCAGTTTTTCATACAAAACTCTTAAATTGTGAAAATTATTTTTAATGCTCTTCGAAGAGTGTTTATCATTGAATCATATTTCTGGAATGACGTCCAAATTGGTAGCTAGTGGTCGTATTCAGTTCCTTCTAGTTTTTTTAAAGAAGTATCCCGACGAAGTTGTAACTTATAAGCAGTTTTATGATGTTGTGAAAAAGTTTATTGGGACTTTTCGAAAACTAGAGGTAATGAAACAAGGGCGTGGCAGAAAACGAAGATCCTCTACTTTGGTTCGGCAACGAATTGAAGAGGCTCCAAGAATACCAGTTAGATGTTTATACCAAGAAATTGATGGTTTAGAGGGGCGGCTTAAGGCCCGGGCGACTCGGGCGTCCGCACGGGGCGCCGCGGATAAAATAAAAATGAAATGAAAAAAATCATTTTCTTTTCGCCAATAAAAATAGGTAAAGATGAATTTTGGGCAATCTTGCAATCCACTGTTAAAACGATTATTTTTTCAATATAGGAATACGTAGTAGTTTATTATTTAACTGAAATGTTTACGTCCAGAAACGTCAAAAATTGTTAAGTACCGTACACCCTATACATTGTTTCCTCTGCTTAGTGCCCCAAAACTAAATAGACTCGTCGATTTCTCAAGAACGACTAGTCGGATTAGCCATGATGTTAATAGAATATGAATTACTACAAGAAATTGACTCATTTATTAAAGATTTTGCAGATAATAAAGCTCGCAAGTGTTTTTTGTAATAATTTAGCAGTAATTGTTGTTTATTGCTTATAATGTACACTAATAAAATTTTGGAATGCAGTGTTAATTTGTTTCTTATTAATTGTCCATCATAGTCGTTAGATATAGTTAAACCGGGGGGGGGGTCAAAATGCCCTCTTGCCCGGGTAAGATTTTTATCTTAAGCCGCCCCTGGGTTTAACTTATGGTACGTGTCAACGGATACTAAAACAGGAGTTGCATTTACGTCCCTACCGATTTACCTCCGTCCAAGAACCTTTAGAGGACGATTTCCCTAAAAGAGTTCAATTTTGTGGACGATTTTTGCAGTCTGACGATCACCGGTTGAATATAACCTCTTTTACGGACGAGACCTGATTTTATCTTGATGGATACATTAGTTCACAAAATTATGACGATGAACTACGAAATGATTTCTTCCAGCAAGATGGTGTAACAGTATATGCAGTTCCAGATCTCGCAAATATCTCAACGATTGGATCATTCGCAGTAACACTGAAATATCTTTATCTCTCCGTTCTTGTGATTTGACCCCGTTAACTTTCTTGTGTGGCCCTATTTAAAAAACACTATATTTAAAACCCCTGTTAATGAATTAATAGTATATTATTATATGAGCGATTATGACAGTCACGAAGATGACGTTTGAGCCCACGAGGCGCAGGCGAGTCGCTCAAATCATCTGAGCGAATAATGGCCATAATCGCGAATGTAATACAATGCTTTTTCTACACCCATTAAACAAATAGATTCGACTCAAATTTGATAACTTTAATGGAAAAACGTAAACAAACAATATGACAACACACTTGGGCGTGTCACGCGAGTCGATTGTCAGCCGCAGAAAGAGTGGATCGCGGGCGATTTAAAATATCATTGGATCAGCAAAATATTGATTTTTGAATTTGTATTTGTGATTGGCCGCAAATCAGTGAATTATGAATCCATAATTCGCTGCAGTGAATTATAGGTACTATTTTTCACGAAGAAAATGCTAATAATTGCAATATAATAATTAAATAAGTGTAGAAAAACGATTTAAAAATGATAAAAATGTCAAGGAATTAATAATATAATTCACCTCAACTGTTGGAAAAATTTGTGATGGAGTGAGGAGACATATTCAGATATGTTTAAGGGAACAAGGCAGACCTTTTCAGCATCTACTCTAATTATAATTCACCAATCTTTGTATTATACCTTTTTACTTAAAAACTTAGACATTGTTAAATTTGATACTTTATTGGGCAGCGTGCAGCAAAGACCACAATAATAACCTCAAAATTTTCAATTACTATGTTCATTCAGTTTGCCGACGCCGGTGCGGCTACGCGTCGTCGCACTTCTGGACATCGTTTGAAGGTTAACTGATAAGCTTCTGCCAAAACTTCTCAGCTTTAAACATTTTTCATTTGGAATGTCTGTCAAACCAAAAGGAAGTAATCTTTGTTGAACCTAGATATGACATGACTTTTAATTTCATGGACTTCTGATGACTTTATTTTGGATCTATGGATAGTAACTTTCACAGTGCCGTACATTATCGCTTGCTGTTATGAAGGAATTCGTTTGAGATTTTAAGAATATTTTTATACAAAAGGGTGCTCTTACACAAAATAGTAGTTAATGCACGAGCAACAGATCAATACACGCCCCTTTTTTGTAACATTAAAAAACTGCTCAGCTATTTCACATACGACTCCACAGCGTTTTCCAAGTCGTCATTGGATTGAAAGCGACGCCCTCTCAAGTGTTTTTTGAGTTTTGGAAAGAAATAATAGTCACAGGGGGCGAGGTCGAGGCTGTAAGGTAGATGTTGTAATTCCTCAAAGCCACATTCATTGACTACTGCTTGAACAATTTGTGCTTTATGCACTCTGCAATTGTCGTGCAGAACCAGAGTTTTCTGAGAGTTTTTTTCGCGTATAGCCGCTTTCAAGTTTTTAATTGTGTCTTTGTAGACACTCCCCGTTATTGTAGTCCCTTTTGGCATATACTCAATTAAGAGAATCCCCTCCGCGTCCCAGAAAACTGTGGCCATCACTTTTCCCGCAGAAAATTGCGTCCTTGCCTACTTGAGTGGAGGAGAGCCCTTATGAACCCATTGCATGGACTCTTGTTCCGTGGGAGGGTCCCAATGGTGTACCCAGGTGTCATCCCCAGTTACAGTTCTATAGAAGAATCTTCATCTTGGAATAAAGCAGTCAAATTCTCCTCGGAAATTTGTCGTCTGCAAAGTTTTTGTTCAGGACTGAGCAGCTTGGGAATCCATCGTGCCGACACTTTGCTCATTTCCAAATCTTTGTGTAGAATTTTAAAAACACTCGTTTCTGATATTCCTATTTCTTTAGCAATAACTGAAACTTTTACTCGGCGGTCAGTCAACACCAAATCTTCAACTTTGTTGATGATTTCTTCAGTTCGTGCTTCCAAAGGTCTTCCACACTTTGGGTCATCATGAATGGATTCTTTGCCCCATTTGAACTGCTTGCACCAATATTTGACTTGGAACTAGGATGGGCTATTTTCTCCATACACTGCCACCATTCTCTCATGAATATTCTTCTTCGATAGAAATTTTATGACGCTTCTGTGTTCAAGTTTCAAGTCACTCATTTTCACTTCTTTAAATTGACATAAAAATGGCAAATGGTATGCGATTGGAACCAAACTTTAAGATGTCACTATAAAATGTTACAGAAACTTGATATAAGAAAATTGTCCCGATAGCATATTGTTTTCATAGCTAGGCAGATAACATAAAAAACTCCCCTCGTATCATTACTTTACAAATATTTTTTTATTTTTTTGTGTATTTCACCACCAGAACGGTCAGAGAATATTTAAAAACAAAATTATCAACTCTTTTGAAGACGTTTTTAATACATTTCAATTGTACTTTAAATACTCGATAGGTATTCAAAACAACGGTACCTTCAAAGGTGTCAGTGGTTCAATTTCCCTATAGCAGATTTAAAAAGAAATTTGGTTTCTTAAAAAATTAGTATCCCCTATGAAATTTAGACTAAGTAGAATTAATTTCTTTAAATAAACTGTTTTGTGGCGTTTGCATTTTAATTAAAAGCAAATATGCAAATATTTTTTACATGAGACAATAACAAGCATGTTATGCATCTATTACATTCAATGGTTTTTGTAATAACAGACCTAAGTGTTACTACTTTTAAGTCGAAGTGATAAATGACAGGGTAAATGAAATTTGATGCTCAGCGCGTCCACCATTTGTAATTATGAAACCGTATGACCTTAGAAACCTTTCAGATGGCAGAGGTTTTTAAGAACTCAAATCGCAAAGATTTCCTTAGTTTTTCTTTAAAATAATATTTGTACGATAAAAAAATTACAGCTGCGTCAAGAAACCTTCTTAAAGCCTGCTGAAAAACGTAATTATCTGTGCCCAACCGTTTATAAAGTAAAAATAAAAATACCACAATACAATAGGCTACTACAAACTAGCAGTTTCTAAATTTAAGATTTCAGTGGAAAATACATGGTAATTTAGATGCAAAGCAAATAACAGCTTGCACAATTCTACGAAAAAAAGGTTAGATAAACGCATCAGGCTCTTCTTGTTATCAAAACTTCTTATGGTTATAGTTGTTACTATGATAGTGCAACAGTTGTTATGTTTGTACAAGACCTCATCGAGGAATACAAATTAATGATTAGTTACGTCATATCTTCAAAACAAATAAATTGTTCCTGGCAGTCAATTAGCCAGCCAGGTCACCACGATCTCCGGATTAAAATCACTAGGATTATTTGTATCAGGGGAAACACAAAGGACTTAGTACCACAAACAGAAATTTCCACCCGCCAGCATTTGATGGAACATAATTAAAATATTACTGATCTTCTAATAAATGATTCAAACATCACATATTATATTAAATCGCCCTGTATATTTATCTAAATACTATAAAATTAAAAGTGTATTGATAAATGTATGTATTCAAATTTTTTTTACGCACGTTTATCCTATATTTTGCATTTTGATATTCTAAATTCCTGGTCGAAATTATGGCTTTCTGTGCTATTGAATTTCCATTGTGTCGTGATTTAATGGCAGAATTCGATTTAGCATTGTATAATGTAGTGCAAAATAGTGTGACAGCGATGGTTCGGAAAGTAGTTATCCATTGATTACATGGCATAGAACCAGTCATCGATGAATAGTAGATAACTGCATAGTCCTGTATACTACATTCCTGACGTTAATGACGTCAGAGTGAGCGTTAAACTATCTCAATAATGAGAAGTGCACCGCGGTGTGACGTCATAGTCAGCAATCACTTGCTGTTGTCATGGTAACCGGAGCTTTGAATGCAGCTCGCAGCCTGAAGTGAGGAAACTGCTCCACTTTACTTCCTTTGCCCACGTTCTGAACGCACCCGTAAACAAAATCACCGATTTTATTGATTCACGTTGACTCAAAAATATGCAGATATTTTATATAACTAACCTTCAATACTCAATGACGTAAGTTTACAGAGTAAAAGCTTTGGTTATGAATTGAATACGTTGTAGATTTTTCAGTAGGCTACTGAAAGCTCTCATTATTTTTTTATAAGGCAACTTCAAGTTTAATTACGCTGCAATTTTCATTTTTTAAATCGAGTCATTGCAGAATGACGAATCAGATATATATTTTATCACAAGTAAGAATTTTCAGGGATTAATGCCCCGAATTTGTGACAATTTCAATTTTTCTATATATGTATTAACTATAACACACATATTATTGTGTTTTTTCAGATTTAATACATTTGTACCCGCTTTATTTTACACTGTGCAGATAAAAACTTCAACCAGTTACATTTCTGTTTTTGCCCTTCAAAACTCAACATTCCCTGCTTGTTCTAAAACATCAACTGTAAAAACGCGTAACTAATGCTGTAGTGATTAAACCCAACTAAAACTAACTAAATTGAATTTCAGAAGCTTATATTCATTAGTATTAATCTAAGAGACACACAAACACTACTACTGAATTAATGAATTGAATAACAGTAGCTGCCACTTGCTTGAATACGGTCCGTTGTGAGTGTCGTGACACTTTCTGGAAAATTTATCCTGAACTCTAAAATGAAGTGACCTAAATATTCCGGAAACCTTAGTGTGGGCTATAATGTTGGGTTCAATGTTAGGAATGTATTGTACACTTTTTGTGGCCTAAAATATGCTAAAAGTTTTTAAGAGCTTTATTGTCCTTTTTAATCAATTTTATGCAGATATTCTTTTTGGGTCCTGAATTTTTTTTTGTTTTCAGAAAATATTATTAAAGATTACACAAATACCTAATTAGAAATTTTACTGCTGAAATTTTGGTTGAACTTCTCATCCTAAATTCGAACAGGTTTTCTATTGAGAAGATTTCGAAAATTAAATATTAAAACTTCCCTGGTCAAGGCATGTATTTTAACAATAATTATTCGATCGCTGAAGTCAATTTTATTATAATTCTCGATGTTATCAGCTTTGAGTAGTAATAAAGTTGTGTCCAGGGAATCGATCGTTATTAAACGAGCATAAGGTAATTTCGGAACCAATCAACTGCATAAATTGCAACAGCAAATGTAAATTTTAACCGTCCTATACTAATTCGTGTAATATTTTCCCGTAACCAACAACTGTATTCTCTCTGTCAGCACCAAAGCCAACCGCAGTTCATATTAACCAAAAACAACGATCGCGAAATTTAATTCTCATCCAAAAATAAATATATAAAGCTGTCTGAAATTGCATAATCTATGCGAATTTCGGGAAACCTTTGATGCGGATCGTAAAAGGAAAATTACGTTTGACAAGCTAGAAATATGCGCGAGGATGTGTAGTTTTTGATATCAGACATTGTCAATGCATGCAGGGCTCGGATTTCGTATATGATGTAGGATAAAATTTAAGTAGGACAAACAGGATCGTGGCAATTCCACTTCAAAAGATCTCGCTAGCTTTGTAATTCAAAACTGCCTTTTTAATGATCTGTTGTTGTCTACGTTGTTTTATATTATGCAGCCTACGGAATGGCAAGTTCTAATCTCGGTTTAAATTATCCTATACTTATTCTTCCTAGGAGTTCCCGTTTCATTTTTGTATACATCAAAGAAACTGAGGTTTTACGTTTATGTAACGTTCACAAAGTGCCATTTGCCGAATGAGAGATATTTTTCCTAATACTTCATTCCATGATTAAAGAACCAAACTGATGTAATTTAATTCGAGTACCACGATGGAAATCGACATGCAGCGTTCAGGTGCGATTTTGTAATTTACAAGCCACTAAAATAGGACCTTCGTATAAGTAACAGTTTTATGCGCGAACAGTTTCAAACTTTACTGTTCTGGTTACTGCGCTACTTTTCTCTTTATGCAAGTCGTCTATCACCAAGAGTAGCTGTCGCGTTCGACGAAATATCGCCCAAGTTCCAAGAAACTCGGGGCGTAACCACATTCTTTTACTACCAAAACTATAACATTGTCAATCGTTTCAATAACGAACGCAAAAATAAGGATTATTCACACATTTTTAACGCTCAATATCTTTTTACTTTATACCAGTTTTCTTAATATAACTATAATATCACGGAAATTAATCTATGGAAAAATCAATAGAAAGAATATTGTCAAAATATCGATTCTTTTGGTATTGAAATTATTATAGCCGAAAGAATCCTTCGAGCGTTTTAAGTACTGAAAGATACTTAAAATCTTAAGAATCGACATGTCAGTCAACTTACCCGATAGCTAAAATCTACGTGCCTGATATTTCAGCCATGATTTAAACCGAATTAAATTACGCTTCTTGTCAAATCCTTACTGAAATACTGATCCCAAGTGAAGTCAGATCAATTAAAATAAAACCAATTCGTAATGATAACAAAAACGAAACTTTGAACTTTTTAAATACTGTAAAATGATTAGAAGTTTCACTCTAAATTGTACTAAAATTATTTAAAAAAATCAACGTTTGAAATTTAAACCATAGTATAGCTTAAGCCTACTTGAACTACAGCTCAGGGACCGATATTTCGGTGCAGGTTTAAATTGAAGCATAGAGCAAGTAGTATTACCTGTTCTGTGATTGAGGCTTAGTTTTTTAAGTTGGTTCAAATTCGAGTTTAAGCTAAGCCTCGTTACATTTAAATCTTAGTTTAAGCCGCCTTAAGCTACACTTTGATTTAAGCCTGCACTGAAACACAGGCGGCATAATTAAGCCATAGCTTAAGCCTGATTAAATTAAGCTTGTCTTGAAACTTGTACTGAAGTGTTAGTCATAAGTGAAATAACGATAGCAACACAAGATAATTAGAATATTGAGGCGGAAATATCTTGGCCGATACAACAGCTAATAAACGCTGTTTAAAGTCATGGCTGTGAGTGGTTCAAAATGCAATTGATTTTGAACATTTCTGTTTATTCAGTTGTGTAATATTTTGGTGTCATTTGATCGGCTCCATCGGTCATACGACAATCAGTCACTAATCAAAACATCAGCATAAAATAAAAAATGCCTCTGAAACAACTCAAAGGTTATTTTTACAGTTTCAGACATTAAACCAATCTTAATCTCCCAATGTAAAATTTGGCTTGCTTAATAGTCTTCTATCAAAAGAAAAAAACTTAAACATAAATTTCTGATAACTGATTTTACAGTAATGATGTTATAGATTGTAGAATTTAATGAGCTTTCAGGGCCAAACGAATGCTTTTAAAAACTTTTCAGGATTTCAAAAGGCCTTGAATTACGAGCAATTTAAACAGGCAGCGCCTATTTTAATTTGGAAACGATTAGTAATTCTAGATTACAAAACAAATTAATTAAAATCTCGAAGGACAATTAAACGAGTCAGCGCTTTATCGTAGTGCTTCTTGTACGTTGACTTTCAAGCCTGAAAAAAAATTTAGCGTTTTCGGATTCCTTTTCGATTTCAAACGAAAAGGCGTGTAACTGATATCAGGTTAAATGAGTGTTATCTTGTTTGTGACTATTGTTGGGACGCCATCTTCAGGATATCTTCCAAAGGCAAAAGGGGTTGTTTTCAATGAAAATTGTAGTAGTCTCAGCACAGAATTTCGTAGGATGTAAGACATGGAGGGCACGCAGTCGTTTTGCACCAGTAAATTTGGACAAAAGCCCCTTCTAATCTAGTATTCTGTTTAGGAAGAGAGCTTGAAACAAAGAGAAACCACGTATCTACAGAAGTCATATCGTGAATTATCCTGGTAGGTAGTCATGGAGACGGGTAGACACTAGAAATAGAGAGAAGTCATATCGTGAATTATCCTGGTAGGTAGTCATGGAGACGGGTAGACACTAGAAATAGAGGCAAATTCTTAATTGCTATGCCGCTGCGGTTGCATTCCCTAACATATCAGCACGTACGTCCTGCTATGGTTCGACGTACAACCTCTTCAACCGCTGTTGCACTCGTTTCAACAACGCCATATTTCTGATACGTGATCTACATGAGCAGTTGATGAAAGTTGTCGAGATAAGAAAGCACATCCTGAACCGCCGATGCATAAATACAAAGGAAAACGGGAGATATCGGATCGATTTTTTTTATTCAAGACCTATATTAACAGACCTTAACCTTGTGGGATGAGGATTTCAAAAGCAGAACACGCAATACACCCGAATGTCAAACTCTTATAGGGAGCGTACCAATTTTCTTTTCATTTTACTTTTCACCGGCAATATTTCCTTGTATGGAACCGTGCTTTCAAAATGACACTTATGTAGGTTTAACGTGTTTGACATTTCCTCCTGAAAACTAAATATTTGCTCAGTAAATGTTTTTCCCCGAAATGTTTTTACAAAATACCATTATTAATCAAAACGGCCTAAAATTCTATACAAAAACATCGCTTAAATCCTTACAAATGGTAGTTACAAAATTTCTCTTACTATACCTACTCGTATTTAACCTAATCAGTTAGTTTAACAAATTCTTACGCACACCCAAGTACAAACAGAAATTAATTACTGAGGATGATCAGAATTAATTATAATTTGTAAATTTTGCTTTACGTAAAGAGAAAACATCAAATATAATTTCATCTTGCTGTATATTAACTTAAAGTATCACGCATATTCAAATCAGGACGCCAGCGTTTGGTATTACCAACACGTTGCGTTAAATTAAGGGTTTCTTGCCCTTTTAACGCTTCCCAGTTCTTCATAAATTCCATACTCAGAATATCTGTACTACGAATATCGTAAAGCCTACACACTCATGGCGAAACTTATATTTTAACATTTTATTGAAATTATCGCAATTCTTAAAAACTTCATAATCACGAATAATGGTTTCGAAATTACAACGTAATTCAACAAGCGAAGAAACATACTTTTCAGACTTATATAACATTTTCAGAATATTTTTCCCAAGTTTGAAGTTCCTCTAAACTTCTAAATTCTCATATCAAGAAATAGAAAGCTCGGTTTGAACGAAAAACAAGGGGTAAAATATCTCAGGAATTATTTAATTAAAAGTTAGAATTACAAACATAACGGTGGGGTAAAACACGTATGAAAATACTAAGAATTAATTTCGAAGGGATTCAAATAGTTTCGACTTTTACCAGGCATAAGCGAATTCCTTATTCGAAGAAATATCGAGGGAAGTAACTCCAAAATGTAGAAATTATCATTTTAATCCATGGTGCTGGTTATAACGCAATATTTTCAGAAAATTAAAAGCTTTACTTAATTTGACGTTTTATTTAAAAGAAATATTTTCTGATTAATCTGAAAGCAATTATAATTAATTCTTAACTTCAATTATAAGGAAGCAACGGTGGCAATTAATATGACGCATGCTTTTATCCTCGCAATATATTGTAAACCTGAAATTCACTGTTAAGCAAACATCAAACTTATAAAAGATATAAAAATGGTGGGTGTCTATGTAAGTGTAACAACATAAAAATTTTATAGGAGTATTTCAGTGTCTTCATATTGTTATTACAGCCGTAGTAATAATCTCTCCAAACCTGTAAACATTGATTTTGTAACTTAAAATACAGAATATTACCTCTTCAGATTTTATAAACCGATATTTTATGAATTTCGCTGATTTAAAAATAGATTTTACAATTGTATAAATCTCACCAGGATAACTATAAACTTGGGGAGATGAAAAAGGCATAAAATGGAATTTTAAAGATATCTGGCATAAAAATCCTCAGATTTTACGTTTCGTTGTTTGGTTTAAAATAAACTCATTCCTGTTTTAAATGATGGGTTAGAACTTTCGAGTTGTGATGTACCCTTTTTAATGGGTGTTTTAAATGTACAACAATTTGTTGTTGTTTATTATTTTCTCAATAAAGATTTCAACAAAATCTGTTAAATTTTCCAATTTAGCTTGTATAAGGCAACAGTTCAAATGATGTCCCTTTCTTACAAAAAAAGCCAACTTCTGCTGACAAAGCTCATAAACTATCACAAATCACAAATCTGAATTATTTCCGACTGCATGTTTAAACAAAATGTTTTTTTCTTTATCTTTAATAGAAGGCGTGCGAATATTTGTGCAATAAATATTTTTAGTAAAACGTAATTATCCCAATTACGAAATAAAGGATTGCCCTTGTTAAAATTCCAGCAATTTTTGTTGATCTAATGAATCTGTTTTAGCGACGAGCTATGTTAACAGCGTCTCATAAATAACGACTCTGATTATCAGGAAACATTACTTTCTCACTGCGTCTGTAACAAATTCTGTTTCGATTATCGGGATCCTTGTAAATTAATGAGTTCTTTACTCCTTTCATTCCAAGTTTTAGCAAATCTGGGGAAAATCCTTGAGTTTTAATGATTTTTAGAAAGTTTTGCTGGTTTAAAACGGCGAATGTATAACGTGGGTGTTGCTAGATTTTAAAGTTAATATGATATTTAAATGGAAAAACAAACTTAATTTAAATCCTAAATACCAATTTAAAATTAACTTCTCGCGGTATTTGTACCTGTCTTAAAGTTCACGAAATTTTCTTAACTGATACGCATTTTGGGCTTTGATAATTTAGCGACGGTTAATAACAGAAATCCAATTACAAGATTTTTCATTAAACTACGGCAAATGAGCATAAATCAAACAGAATCAAAGAAACAACGTAACATTTTCTGCTGAATCCTTTAGAAGTAGGTACACCGTAACAAATTCACCCAAAGTACTTAGAGAACTACTTTCGTAAGCCCACTGATGCGAACTCGCGAAGATACTCTTTGTAGCTTTAGGTGTATCCGATACTGTTGTTTTGTTAAACGAACTTGAAATACAAGAGACATTTATACACAATACACAATTTGAATGAAATAAAATTAAAAAAATTGTTTCACGGTTTGTAAAAAAACTCAATACCGCTTTCAGTTAATTAAGTCCATGGGTTTTTGCTCATTTATTTTTCATTAATACATGTGTTACTGTTTCTGAAATTATGATTTGTTAATTAATTTAAAATTTAAAATAAAATCTCCAGCAATTTACAAAACACCTCCACACATTGCTTCACGTTACAAGGTAGAAAATGTTAAAATATGTATGCTTGTACACCCCACAACTTACAGATTACTCTCAACTGCACGTTCTACGTCAAAATATACTTTGTTTGCTTTCTTCTAGCTTTATAACTTAATTCAAATTAGATTTACTTACCCTGACTGAATTTTCTTTATTACAATTATTTTAAATAAACTCTGGCTAACTCAATATCTCTTAGGCGTTGATGAGGTTATTAATTTGGTGTTTATAAGAATTCAAAATTCATTTAGTTATTTTGTATTAATAAAAAAAACTCCGCCATAGCCGGTCCCAAGCCCGGTTGAGAAAGGAGGAGGGGACATCTACAGACCAGGTTAGCACCCTACCGGTAGATGTTAAAAACTACAAATGCTCCTAGAACCAAAAATAAAGCCTCGGACACAGGACGGAAACCTTTGAAGACGAACTTTGCGAGACTACGGAAAAGACGAATATGGAAATCAAAAATGCTACGTTTAGGATGATGGAACATAACATCATGGGCTAGTAGAGATCAATAAGTTATAGTGGAGATGAACAGACACGCAATCGATATATGTATGTCCACTATCTGAGACTAAGAAGAAAGGAAAAGGAAACTTAAGATATCAAAACTACATCCTTATATTAATTGTCGTGGTATATAGTAATAATCAATAATTATAGATAATTAATCAAAAGTTTATATTTACACGACTGATATGAATACACAAATTAAGAATATTTTAAGTTTAATTTTTGTGAACGTCAAACAACTATTTTTATATTTATAAAAACTGAATTTAGCCTTCTTGAATATTTTGGATGCACGCATTCGGGTAGGCTGCTTGCATGAGCCGCCACAGTACTCCCCTTATATAGCGGAAAAGAAAAGAGAGAGAGAGAGAGCCCAATCAGGAGTAGGACTACTCCTTCATGAAAAATTTGAACTTCACAGTGACGAAATAAATTATATTGACGACAGATTATTACAGACTACCCTCAAATTTGGTCAGAATAAAACACATATTATAAGTGTTTATGCCCCTGATATTAGTAAACCCAAAGAAGAGAAAGATAAATTTTATAACCAACTACAAAAACTTTTGGATCGAATACCTGTGCACGACAAAATCTTTATAATGGGTGATCTAAACGCCAGAGTAGAAAACAGAGTGATAGGTGGTGTGATGCAAAAGTTTAATGAAGAAATAATAAATGAAAACGGCGAAATGCATAAAACACAACATAAGTACACATGGTCAAACTCACGAGGACACCAATCTGTTATCGATTATATCATAACCAACAAAAACATACATCCGACTAGAATATTGGATGTGAGAACACTAGGACTTGCTAACGTGGGAACAAACCACAACTTAGTGGTATGTAAGTACCGAGACAATGTAAAATTGGAAAAACAAAAATACCAAAGTATGTTACAAAACTGAACATTGAGTCAATAGAAAATGACAGCACAAAGCAGTTATATCAGAAAAGACTAAAGAATAAAATATCTTCCAACCCGATAATGGATAATGATAGTGTAGGCGAGTCATGGAAAAAATTACGTAACAATATACGGGTGGTCCAGGTTTTTGTGCATTAATTTTGAGAGGTGATAGAGAATCGCAAAATAAGTGTACTTTTCTTAATAAACATGCCTCCAAAAATGCACCATAACTTTTCTAAAAAAGGGACATGTAACCCCTGTATCGGCGCCTATGGATTCCTGTAACTATTTTTGACCTGTACTGTAGATGCGTGTTTACATAGAAAGGTAGTGTGCCAAATTTGAAAAGGATCACTTTTGTCTTTCCTGAGATATTTAATTATAAACTTTTTTTTAATCCAACTTTAACACCCTGTATAAACTTATGGTGCATTTTTGGAGGCATGTTTATTAAGAAAAGTACACTTATTTGCGATTCTCTATCACCTCTCAAAATTAATGCACAAAAACCTGGACCACCCTGTTATGTAGTGCACAGTGCAGAAGAAGCGTTAGGAAGAAGAAAAGTTAATGTTCATGCAAAACGGAACATAAAACCGTGGTTTACGGAGGAAGTGAAAAAAGAAACGCTTACTTAGCCTATAGAAACAACAAAACGCAAGAAGAGTACGATAGATATAAAGACAAAAGGAACAGTGTTAACAATAGAATAGCCGAAATTAAAAAAGATTTTTGGATAAAATTTTCAAAAGACATGGAACACGATCTTTATGGCGGATAGAAAAAAGTATGGAACATGCTAAGAAATAAAAGGAAACCAATTAACGAATATGTACAAACAACAACAATCACACATCAACTGACGACGACAGCTCGAATTATGAACCACACGATAACGGAAACGATGATAGCCAACCAGACGTACCACTTATAACACACGACGAAGTAGTTACAAACATCAAAAAATTGAAAAACAGAAAATCCCCCGGTGTCGACCAAATTACAAATGAGTTAATAAAATACGGAAGCGACGAACTATCCCATGAAATAACGAAGCTCTTTCAAAAAATTGTGAACAAATCAATAATACCAGAACAATAGCACACAAGTATTAAGATACCTATATTTAAAAAAGGATCAAAAACAAAACCAGAAAACTAGCGCGGAATATGCCTTTTAAGCAGTGTATCAAAACTATTGACAAAAATCATCCCTGATAAGATAACTAGCGAAATAGGAGTAAGCGAAGGACAACAAGGCTTTCGTCAAAACAGGTCGACCATCGATGCGATATTTATACTACGGAAAATCATTGAAAATGCTATCGAAATTGATAAACCAGCGTTCTTATGTTTCATTGATCTGACACAAGCCTTTGACAGGATAAAATTGCATGATGTCTTAACTACGTTAAAAGAAAAGAACATCAATCGAAACATAATAGAAACTATTAGAGAGTTAAACATCCATAATAAAACTCGACTCAAAACTAATAACGAGCTAACAGAAGACGTTCCTGTCAATACAGGTATCAGGCAGGGATACAGCTTGAGCCCTACACTATTGAACATCAAAATGGACAAAATTATTGAAAAGGTTAAGCCGATGACCGAAGGTTATCAAATAGGGGATAAGAAAATAAATATCATGTGTTATACTGACGATGCAGTGATACTAGCGGGGAATGAGGACGACCTGCAGAGACTATTATACATATAAGTTTAAAACAACAGCAGAACAGCTCAATAAGAAGATCTCAACAGAAAAGACACAATCGATAACAATATCCAAAGACCCGATCCCATGTAAGCTAGCGGTTAACAACAAAACAATTACGCAAACTATGAACTTCAATTACCTTGGGGTAAACACGTCCAGCAGCCGAAATCTGAGACAAGACGCAAGCAACAAAGGCCTCAATGATATCAGGATGCCTGCGTGACATAATATGGAGAAACAGATATATGGCCATCGAAAGCAAAATACGTATTTACAAAACCTGCGTAAGACCTATTCTGACTTACGCCGTGGAAACTAGAGTCGAAACGTGTAAGACAAAACAGATCATTAGAACAACCGAGATGAAGATCCGCCGCGCCATATCAGGTAACACCTTACAAGACAGAATCAGAAATGAAAATATACGAGAGGTTTCTAGAATCGAAGACATCGTAAGATTTACAAGATCAAGACGTCGTCAGTGGAAGGAGCACGTGAGCAGGATGCACGATGACAGACTGGACAGCATAGCAATGAAAGAACAACCCAGCACAAAACGACAACGAGGACGACCGCCTAAACGGTGGAAAGAGAGCTGGACATCGGCATCGCAGGATAACCAAATATAAACAGAGGCACTGGTAGAAAACAGGATTTGATCCTACATTAAGAAGAAGAAGAAGAAGAAGAAGAATTAATAAAGTTAAATTAAATTGTATTATACATTTTTATTACTTCGCGGAACTCGGTCAAATGCCTTTTCTAATAAATGCGAAATACGCTTTATTCTGTTGATTATATTATTTGCTTTGTAGTTATGATATGACCTTGAATGCTTTTTCTGAGTTCACCCTGTACCCCTTTTAATGTGTTCTCTATCATTGATCTTAAACGTTTACCAATTATCTGTTGAAATATTTTCAGTGTTGTACTTAAAAGCGTTATCTTCCTGTAATTTTTACAATCCTTTCTGTCACCCTTTTTTATAAATGGCTAAGACTAGTGCCACTTTCCAATCTTTAGGAAATTGTTCTTCGTTCCAGATCTTATTATATATTTTTAGAAGTACTTGTGTTCCCTGATGCCCCATAGTTTTTATCATATCTGTTGTAATCTTGTCAAAATCTGGTGTCTTCCCATTTTTTAATTTTTTAATTACCGCTTTCAGTTCTTCTAGACTTATCTCATTTTGGTCTTCTAATACTATCCCTTCTGCTACTTTTTCTTCTTCTACTTCTATTTCAACGTTTTCATTTGTCTTTTCGTTTGAATTCAGCAGTTCTTAAAAGTATTCCTTCCACCTTTGGCAACTTTTTAACATTTTTTTCCTTCTATTAATAGTTGGCCATTTGCATCTTTAATCCCTTTACTTTAACGTTTCTTAATGATATTATTACTTTATAACTTCCTTTGCCGTCAGTTTCCATCTTTCCTTCATACTCATTTCATTTTTTCTTTTTTTCGGACGCCACTAGATCTTTTACTCTTTTCGTTTGTTCTTTATAGAGTTCATAATTTTCTATGGTTCTATTTGCTAAGTATTTTCTCTATAACCTTTTGTTTCTTTTAACTTGTTCTTTAAATTCTTCCGTCCACCATTGCTGTTTGCTTTCTAGTAATGGTTTGCATATGCCACACAATTCTGTTGCTGCTTCTATTATTGCATTTTTAAATATTTTCCACAACTGTTCTAAACTTATGTCTTCTGTTGCTTCAGTGGCCTCTCCAATTTATTGTTTACTGTCTGTTCATATCTCTCAGCTGTTTCTTTGGTTTTTTAATTTGTATGTTCTTATACATTCAAATTCCATTTTTCTTTCTTTAATTTTATTATTTTCACCTTGATTTGCTAGTTGTTCTTTAATCTTTGGCACCAAAAGGTAGTGATCACTGTTGACTTCTGTGCCTCTTCTAATCTATTCTCGATTTTGTTTTACCTTCTTCTACTAATATGTAATCTATTGTTGACTTTTCGTTTCTGCTTCTTACTTCTCTCGCATACTTGTGAATGTTTTCATGTTTGAAAAAGGTTTTCGCCACTATTAAATTATGTACTATACAAAAGTCTAACATTCTTCTGCTATCACTATTTCTTATTTCTTTTCCTTGTAACCCTATTAACCTTTTTATATATTTCGTCTTTTTTGGCTACCCTACTATTAAAATTCCCTGCAATATATACAGGGAGTCCCAGAGTGCACCAGAAATATTTTAGGAATCAATTGGGTAACTCATTTGGAGTGAAAAAGTCCGTATAAACATATATTATAAACTCAACCGTTAAGGAGCTACCTATTCTTGATTTTATAATTTTTCAAGGAACAGCACCTAGGGACCTAGGCCATGAATGCCTTTTATTTGCGAAACAATTGTACGTTATTATTGACATATTGTTTTCAGAGTTAACTATCAACATATAAAAAAGTTAAATAGTTGCAATTGTTGTATTAACGGTTTGTTAACATTCCTACCAATGCTGAGATTATTTTCTAACGCGGAATATGCCGATATTGTGTATACCGGGTGTCAACGAAACGTGGGGTACCCCCATAACTTTTTTATTTTTTAAGATATCAAAATTAAATTTGGTATATGTATTATACACTTTAAATTGCATTTGTTGACATAGGAAACAAGTTTCTGTCACTTCCGGTTTCGCCGGGATTAACATCAACTTTGTTATTTTAAATGGAATACCCTGTATATTTATACATTTTTGGAATCTCCATTCAATTTTGCGTATGGTAGTATCAAGTTCGAAACATTTTGATGACAAAGTAAATTTTTTCAGAAATTAATCTAGATTGCCATGACTTACGCAAAATTAAAGTCAGGGTGCCCCAACACTCGAGACAAATTGTTTTAGAACTTTAACTATTTTGGTTGCTGTATTAGAATGACCTAAAGTTGACAAAAATGCTTTTTCGAGAATAACTCTATTTTTTTCAAATGGCACTAGGGTGGGACACTAGGATATTAAAAACGAGCGTTTTCAAGGATTTTACGGATACCAATAACGCGGGATTAATATCAAACTTTAATTCGGAATAACACTCTCCGTTCAAAAAAACCGTATTTTAGACATTTAAATCTAGACACTGGGTTTGAAAACAAGTGAAACAAATGAAATGCACAAAACACTGACAGACTTGCTACAGTTGAAGTGCTAAAATAATTTGTTTTGAGTGTCGTAGCACCCTGACTTCCATTTTATGCAGGTCATGGCATCCTATATTAACAAATAAACTCTTCTGCAAGTATTTACTTTGTCATTAAAATGTTTCAAACTTGATATAACTTACGTAGAATAATATGGAAATTCCAAAAATGTATAAATATACAGGGTTTTCCATTTAAAATAACAAAATTGAGGGTAATTCCGGCGAAATCGGAAGTGACAGAAACGTGTGTTCTATGTCAAAAAATGACATTTAAAGAGTATATTACATATAACAAATTTCATTTTGATATCTTATGCTACCAAAGTGCAAACTGTGGAGCATTTAAGTCGTAGAATACAACAGGCCGCAGATACCATTCGAAATAGACCCGAAATTTTATTAAGAACCCAAGAATCAATCACAATGAGGATAATTTCGAACATTTTTTATAAATAATTAAATGATAGCATAATATTAAGAAGATTATTTTTATGAATATGTTAAACACAAATTATAAAATAAAGAATAACTCCTTAGCCGTGGTAATTGGGGCATATATGTTTATATAGACTGTTTGACTTCAAATGAGTTACCCAATTGATTCCTAAAATATTTCTGGTGCGTTCTGGGAAACCCTGTATAGTTAATTTTGCCCCTTCTATTGCTAACGTTAAATCTTCCAAGAAAGCATCCTTTATTTCAGTATTTTCATCTTCATCCTATCCGTACACAGTTATGATCGTACGATGGTTATTTTTGCTATCTCTTAGTTCTACAGATAATATTATTCCTGAACGCGCCTCCTAGTTGTTTACTTGTTCAACTATTCTTTTATTAATTATACAGCCAACCCCTTCTTCTTGTACCTACAGCTATATTCTATCCATTTTCCAATTTTGGACAAAAGCTTCTTCTTTACGTTTCCAATTATCCCTAAATGTTGTTTCCCTCAGCCATGTTTTACCAGGCACCTTCATGATATCGTCCGACCATCTCGCTTTTGGACGCCCTACCCTTCCTCTTTCCCTCATTTCTCAGTCTATCCCTGCGTGTGACACCTAACATGGATCTCTCCATGGCCCGCTGTGTGACCTCCAGTTTATGTATTAACTTCTTAGGGAACGTCCAAGTTTCTGCTCCGTATGTCAATATTGGGAGCATGCATTCGTTGTAAAGTTTCGTTTTTAAATAGTGCGGGATGTTAGCTTTGAAAATAGTGTTTGCCAATTTGCCATATCCTACCTATTTTAGTCGTATTCGCCTGTCTAATTCTTTTTCTAGTCCTTGTTTGTCTAGGCTAACACATTGACCTAAGTATATGTATTCTTCCACCCTTAGTAATATTCTTCCTTCTGTGTATATAGGGTTGTTGGGATATTATAGTTAGTCATAATCTTTGTTTTGTCTAAATTCATACGAGTTCGATAGTTTTTGTTGCTGCATTTAGTTCTAATAGCATTTCTGTTAGTTTCTCCGATGTTTGATATAACTATAACAATATCGTCCGCAAAACGAAGATGTGACAGACGTTCGCCGTTTATATTAATTTCCTTTTCACTCCAGTCTATCAATTTGAAAGCATCTTGTAAGACATTTGTGAACAATTTTGGAGATATTGTATCTCCTTGCCTTATTCCCCGTTCAATGTGAATTGGATCTGTGCTATCAAAGGTTCTAATAGTCATGGTTGCATTTTCGTAGGCTGCTTTCACTAACTGAATGTATCTATAGTCGATTATGGCCGACGTTTCCACAGCACGCCTTCTCGTAGTCTGCCAGGTTGTATTAGTTTGTTTTTTGTATTAATTGTCTTATTGTGTGGATGTGCTCCATCGTGCTGAATCCCTTGCGGAAGCCTGCCAACCCCTGCCGCGGCCCTTTTGTGTTTCAGTACTCCACTAAATACATGTTCTTTTCCAGTATCATCGTCCCCTGTCTTTTTTCTTTGTCTCAGTCATAGCTAATACATCTAATTCTGCTTCTTCGAACTCACTGTCTAACTCTTTTTATTTTCTTTTCATACTCCTGATATTCCATCCTTTCATTTCGTTTTCTTTTACTTTGTTTGCTTTCACTTTCTTTTATTCGTTGGCCAGTTATATGCCGTGTCGTTACCGTAGTTCCATCTGCGTTTTTTTTTTGTATCGTCGTCTTTCTTTTCAGATATTTATAATTTTTCTTTATCTTTGTTCCATGACCACTCTTGGCCATCTATTATTAACTTTTGGTAGCCTACTTTAGCAGTTTTTTCATCCTTCTTTTCTTCTCACGCAACCTTCCTAATTCTGTCTTGTACCTCCTGATTAAATAATACGAATTATTAAAGTAAATCAGCAGGGAAAATTTCAATTAAAAAAAAAATTATATTTCGGATTTTTCTGCAAAAAACAGCAATGGTTTGTGAGAATCTTCATTGCAGAGTTTTAGAAAATTATTTCTAATTAAAACCGTCAATGTCTTGTCGATTGTAAAAATAGAAAACACAAACGTTGTTCTTCTTCATATACCTATGTTCCGACATGATTTATTCTACATAAGTTAGCAGCAATATTTAAAGAAATTCTGCTTGTATAATAATATTTAGAAAAAGAAATTTTTTTATTATAAAAATTCCAACTTTGTTAAAAAACCCTTTAATATCATTTATGCTTACAAATTTAGGTGATTTAATATTCTAATCGGAAGAAGCCCTACAACTATATGTTTGACAAGAAAAAATATATTTCAATACACCTCTTACAGATATTAAAATAGAGATTAATCTGAATTTTTCGGGGTATTTATTCGTCTCCAAAAAGACCGCGCAGCCTGCCACAAAACTAGTTTGTAACTTCTCTAAAGATTTTCTTGAAATTACAATTTAATGGTTTCTTGGTGTGATACTTTAAGCTTTATCACATTCGCAATTTAATTTTAAAAGCTCAAAATTTTACACAGCACTTACGACGGTCTATAAAGTACAGTATAGATTCTTTAATATTCTATAAAATTTAAGGCCACAATAAAGCTTCAGTTTTACACACCAAAGACTTCGGTTAGATTTGATCACTACAGTCTTTTATATTGTAACATAATTATTCGATAGCAAATAATTATTTAAAAAGTTTTTATTTTAAAATAATAAAAAACCAAACCTTTTTTGTGCCAATATACACTTTTTTAGCTGTTTACAATGTAGTGAAAAATTAAAAAATAAGGGTTGCAAGAGTGGAAGAAGTCGCAAATAGTTACTAACTTTAAAATAGTTTAAACAAATTTGAGTAGTAGATAAGATTAAACTACAAGCTATGATAATTTTTATGAGTTTGATAAGAGGTTCTACAATCTTCCTAATTTGATCATTTTTCTCTTGAGTTTCAAACATTTTGTAAACAAACAGTTCCAATAACATCATGCCCATCAAATCATTCAAGTTAAAATTATGGTCACGAGTGAACAATGAATCATTCACAAAAAAGCAATGGAAGGCAATATTCGACAAACGGTCCCTGCATTCTAGAGAACCCAAACAACATGTATTTTCGGTATATCGATACACTTCCTCGTACAGGAAGTAGGAGGAAGGTAAAAATGAAAGGTACAGGGATGTTCTGTTTTTATTTATAGCTTGTAAACAGTTCCGATACGATATAAAAAGCGAGAAAAACCGAAATCGAACACACAACGACCATACGTAGCACGTGCAACACCGTGAAAACTTCGTTACATTACTTAGGTAACGTAGCTATCAGGCTAGGAACTGTCACTGAAGAATCTCATGTGACTGATACGTGCACAAAATGACAATGTTCAGCACAAGTGCCACACTTTATACGTGAGTATGCCATATATATGTACTGACAGCTGGGTAAATATGAACGCATTTGAATGTAACTCAGTGCTGAAATGGTACCCCAATATCACAAAGTTTACTCAATGCACTTTGATGTTTATTTGCGAGTGCATAAAGACACAATTCTGTGTACTTAGTACATTAAGAAAATATTTATTTCTAGGTATGACAAATATTTATATGACTTCCTTGATTAAATTATAGAAAAAAGGAATTAGCTTATGTCGAATCTAAAAGTTTTAGAACAGTCAACATAACATTTCACTGCTTTTTAAGCAGTAATGTTTTATTTGTTTATTTATTGGGGAAGATTTAGGGTTGCGGGTACCACTGTGCTTTTAATCAACATTTCAACTAATTACTTGGACGTTTGAATATTTTGATCTTATTTTTGAAATTGTTACAATTTAAGAAAAATCGACGTTTGTCACAGTCATGTATAGCTTGTCTGGAAACTTTCAGAATCGAAGCTACAAAATGGGCACTCTGTATAGATTGTTGATATATTGCCTAACTAAGAATTGACAGATGAAATTATAATCGTTAAAGATTGATTCCAAAATCTCTTAAAATCAATAACGATGGATTTATTTGTTTAATATTCGAAACGCCTAAAGAATTTAGATTAAATTTCCAAACTGTAAGAGAACTTCTTTTCTTTTGCCATGTCTTTGCTTTTGCGTCCTTTAGAGGAACGACACAATAACATTTGATGACTAAAATTTGATTATAAGGGTGCATTATTTGATATTCTGGAATACCTTTTTAGAAGTTTTGGGAAATTCGTCGTGTAATCACCCACTTCGAAAGGTTATCAAATTACCTGCAACATTTCCTCAAACACGAGGAAAAATATGAATCTTTTAGAAAACTCCGTTGTATGCCTTGGCTATAAAATTTTGAATATGCAAAAGGTTTATTTTCTAGCTGTGTGTTAATTAATCAGTCTATTCAATAAAAAATGTTGTAGAAAATCTTCAGTGCATATTAATAAACCCTAAGATTACTTTATTCAGGTTATTGAAAGATTTTTTAAATTTTTATAAACTATGACTTTCCCTTACTAGGACAATTGCCTTAAACTCGATTTAAATGTTCCAACAAAATTATCTGTACTTTGTAGTTATTTTTGAGTAACTCGAATATCGTATTTGACGCAATTAGAAATACCTCCGTTCGAAAAGAGGACTAATTAAATGCATGCCTATAATCGGATTCGTAATAAAAGAATATAAATTGAAAATTTAAGTACGTTGTGTACAAAAATCCTAAACGTAATTTAGATTTTGATCACGGATCAAAAGAAAAACTTGGAAACCAGTTAACGTGTTTATTTCCAGGTAGAGTTTCAGCCATTGAGCAGAATTTTCTGCAATAGAAGTACCGAGAAACTACTTAATTTTGAGGAAATCTGAGAAGAAAATGCGAGCGAGCATCGCCGTGCCGCTTGTTTTAAGTGTTTTAGTTTTTCCGTATTGAATCGCTTGAGAAATTCCGCAGGGGAATGAAGTTCTAACACGCACACGTTGGCAGAATGTTAGTAACTTTCGGAGACAAAATACAATAATGAGGAAGATAAAAAAGTACGTAAAAGTTCTACAAAGTATCTGGAATCGATTCAGTTGGCTGAATTATTACATTACGTGTCCGTAGTCTGTATACAGTTTTTATGAACAAGAGGGATCCGAGACTTGAATTCATAGGTTTTTGTTTTGCAACAGACGTTATTTTCAAAGCCGGATCTTCTTTCTCAATTATGTTTAGATATAGGTTTTGGATTGTACGGCTATCTCCTAGAAATATATGAAGTACACGAACTGTATAGAATTATATCGGTACAGATATTTTATTTTTAATACTACTCGTCCAATATCCTGGGAGTATTAAAGCTTTCAAGCAATACAAAAGGTTCTTATCTTACAACACACCTAAAGGAAAAACACGATTCACACAAGATATTCCACACGTAAAGGCTTACACTTCACCTTAAAACCGAAACCCGACACTTACCCAAAATTAGACAAATAATTAATGTTCGAGCATTAAATTCCTTGGATTTCGACGAAAATCTGCTATTAATATGTAAATCGTTTTAATAAAACTTTAAGCATCAATTTATAAAAAGATCCATTTCAAATTACGCAATCTGCTCGAGTTTGACTACAAAATTGCAACAATTTAAGTTTTAGGTTTACTTTCGGATATCAAAAAAGTTTGATGAATTTAAAGCAACAGTTTTTGGAAGTAATGTTTTACCTTCCTGGTTTAAAATATGGCAACTTAAAGCCTGTATCACCTAATTTGCGTTTCTAGCTAAGTAATTTGTAATTAGCCCACCATAAAGAGTATTTCTTCGTGGTCGAGCGTGCTGACATTAAAAAAACTGCCAAAGGCGTATAACTCGTTAAAGAATTTTAAAACTTTACGACTTCATTCAAAATTTAACCCAGCTCCTCCAGCTGTACAGAGTTTTTTTTATAAAGCAACTTCCTCGTGTAGTTAGTTACGAAAGCAATGAGGAAGTTTTAAAACGTGAAAAACTTGCTGTATTTTGTTTAACGTTAAGGATTTACTTCTCTCTGTATTCTTAACGATTCAAGATCAGAATTGTCTTTTTTGAAAAATATAATCAGATTAACTATTTTGATTAAATGTGTAAGGGTTAAATTTTTTATTTAAATCAGAGACAACTATGGAATAATACACAACAATGCAGAGGTCTCATTTCAAAATAACGTTTAGTAAAAGTTTCTGCGGGGTTTTTGTTAAATGGAAAATTAACTGTATCATTAATAGCAAGGAATTTTTAAATCATTTTCATATAAAATCAAAAGGAATATTTAGAAATCAAAACAGATAGTAAAAATAAACGTTTTGTTTAAGGTTTACATAAGCAAAGTTAATAAACAAATTTTTAATTAGTTTAAACAAAGGCAAAAACTCGAAAATACGTTTGAAAACTCAGTTATTCACAATAAATCGACAGATACACCAAAATTAATTAAACTGTTACTTCTAAAATAAACAAAAGAAGACAATCAATTTGAATCAGAATTGCTCGCCCAGTTAAATTGAATCGGAACTTCACAGAGGCATCAGTTACTACTTTTTCGGAACGTTTCATCACTAAACACGGCGTTGTTTAAATTAATTAATCCTACAAGAATCGATTTTTTAATTAAAATGTAAAGTTCCGGATATTTTAGAGAAACCCTGGAAGTACGGAGTAATGCAGAAAACATTGAAGTGTTTTAATAATTTGCGCGATTTTATTACATAATTTGGTTTTTATTAACTTACAGTGCCACGATGTAAGGCGCACGAAGCAGGAAACTGGAGCAAAAACTCACCTGAAAAAAATAAAATAGATCATTAATAATTTATTATTTAGCGAATTACAGGTTTGTTAAAATATTGGGTTTTAACACTTTTTTAAATTTAATTATAAAAAAATACAGAGATGGTAAAAAACGACAAAGACAGAGGAAGAGAAAATAGTTGGTATGACAACAAAAATAATCTCCTTCAGGAGCGTTGGAGGAGTCTAGAATCAGATTAAACGTTAATTTACGAACTGACATTTAATAAAATTAAATTTACTACAGCAGTCTAAGTTTTGACTTTATTGAAATTAAAGAAGTTCTGTAACTTCGTCGTTTAAAGTAAAAGCCAGAATTGCAACTTCATATAATAATTTCGTAACAGTTTATCACAGAATAAAACGAAAACTATGTAGTTATAGTAATTGTTATATAGCACTTGGAACATAATTTAACGTGGAACACATAAAATTCGAAGCACATCGCATCAAAGTTCACTCCATTATTATTAAAACTAGAACAGACGGAGTGGTACTAAAGTAAGTTTGCAAATCAAATTTCCCAACTTTATAAAAGTTAATTAACACCATATCCGAAAGCAGTAGCAGTTACACAGAAGCCGTATGATTTAATTAAATATACGCTGATCTTGTAATAACCTGGTATTTGGAAAACCAAAATTTAGAACCCTTAAAAAAATAAGATATCCAACTTTATAATCTAAATACCCCACGAAATACCTCTTTTTTATATGCACTCAAACTTTTAAACAGACAGTAAAAACCCAAGATAGCTTTCACTCCCTTAATGGATATAACGCAAACCCATTAAAATTTAATTATTACTTAATAATCTTCCTATAATTCACAAATTGACTACTTCACTAACTAAACAACGAATTAGAATACTTCAGTTCTAGCGGAACAGAACCGTCTACTTCCGGTAGAGATTATTAAAGACGGGTCGTCGCGTTATAAGCAAAACTTTGAACTCAGGTGTAAATAAAAGATCTTTAATTATACAAGTTTCAGAACTTATGTGTTCCACATCAACGCCAAAATAAATTGCGAACCTGAAACAAGTTTTAGAAAGCTTAAAACAAAACGAAAGTTCCAAAATTACGACGTCTGCAACCGACATTTGATTAGAAATTACTAAGGATTCGTGTTGGCCTGCATTGCTGCCAGCTTTACAATCTTTACATGGCACTTCGTAATTAATAGTAAGTTATAATTAACGCTGCACATTGTAAATGCACGAAATAGAATGGCCAAGTAAATTTAGTTGGCTCCTTCGTGTAATTTATACCTACGGTCCTGGCAGAATGCGCAATAAGTTTTCGTTCTCTTCGAATTTAGAATTATGCACCTGTAAATCTCTAGAATTAAGGGTATAAAAATGCAAGCTAAGTTTAAATCGGTTAAAGCAAACTTTGTAATCAATATAACCTGATGATAACGGTATAATAAAGCTTCGAATTCATACTCGATATTTGTGCTGAAAGCCATTCCGTGTTCTTAGTGTATTCGACCCAATTATATTAGCTGTACAAATTTTAAGACAATTAACTTTGGAACTCACGTTCTGTTCAAAATATGCTTACGTGAATATTTGGAATAATTTTATAGTTAGCTAACTCTAATAACCAAAATTTTAACATACTAATAGTTAATTCATTTGAAATATTAGGTTTTCAAAGCAATAATATATGAACTGAGGCAGAATTTTTAGACTACGACATATAATCCTCAAGTTACAAACCCCTACTGAAAATCAAACTAGTTTAGTGAAAAAACGTACCAACATAACATATCTGCTACAAATTCAGAGGTTCAAGCTATTACAAAATTAATCAAATTTCATTTTTGTAGAACAAAACGAGTTTTTACAAGACCACTTCAGTCAAAAATGACTTTAATAATTTTTACATTAATTAAATAGATTTTTAGGGTTACAGGAGGCTTCCCTAAGCAAAATTCATTAAATTCAGAGAAACTTCAGAAAATTAGAATATTTAGTATTCACTACTGAAATATGAACTCGGAATTTAATGAAAAGATATCAACATATCTGAAATACGTGTAAATAAGGGTGGGATGCTTGCGATACTTTTGTTGACTTAATAGATTATCAAAGCTGGTAAAAAGAGTATACATTATTTTCCATATAAATTTTGAGACGACCTTGTAGGTGTTGACGGATGCTTAAATTGAAGCAGCTGTTGAATAATATTTTTGCAAAACCGAAAAACTTTGAAATTATTATTAATAAAGCTTCGTTTCTATTTTAAGGTTGAAGCACCTTTTTAAAACATTACTTACGCAATTAAGAGGCTAGCTGGATATATAAATCCCTGCATACATTTGAACTACTACTGCAGTGGTAAAAAATAATATATCTTAATCATCAGTGGTCTTCAGCGTTCTGGCTGGTTTGTCGCAGCTTTCCATACACTTTATATCTAAACATTTCTTTTTCATTTCTCTGTAACTAGTATATCCTGTGTCATTCATGATGTGTTTGATATATTCACGTCTGGGTATTTCTCTTGCATTTTGCCTTCTACAATCGTTGTTACTAACCCACTTTTTCTTTTAGTATGGCCTGTTAGTTTATCTCTTCTTTTGTATGTGTTTCCATAATTGTTTTTCTTCTTCTTCTTCTTCGGTTCTTCTTAAGGCTTCTTCGGTGCTTATTCTATCTATCTAACTTATTTTTAATATTCTTCTATGGCACCATTGCTCTTTATAACCTCGAAAATTTGCAGGGGTTTAATTTATAGTAATTAACTGGTTTCCAAATACACCCTCTTTTCCAAGTATTATTTAGTATATAGTAAAATTTGAAAACAGTAAAAAATACCTCACACCCTACGTTCTAGTCCAAATTTAGTAAAAGCTGAAATAACCCTAAAACCTGCTAATCGTTCTAACTGTAACCAAATTTTGTAGTTCCGGAACTTTTAACATTCATAAAAACATAAAAATGTCATTAAACCCTAATGCCTAAATCACCTTTTGAAAAAACATTACTTATGTAGTAAGAAGCATGACGTTAATTCAAGAATAGAGTTTGAAATTTTAAGAAAATTGTAACTCTTTTTCAGGTGTAGGTAATTATTTCGACTAATTTTCAGTTTTCCCAGATCTCCTGCGTGGCCTTATAATTTATGAAAATTATCCGGATTTATACAGATAATCCTAACTCAACTCGCTTTGAACACTTACAGAAAAGGATTTGCCTTTAATTTATTAATTACGAAACCAAAATTAATTAATATCAAAATAAAACCACACAAAATCAAAAACACATTTGCAAATTAAATGGAATCAGAGCTCTTCATATCATTGGAGCGCACAATATATGAAAATTCTCGAGGTTCTGAAATCATAAACTGTTTCTGAGTACTCTTAATGCATATATGTTTAACAGTGGAGATGCATTTTGAACGCACGAATTAATTTACTTTGATATTTGGTTGGAAAATACATCGAACAATGTAAACAATCCTTCATTCTGAATTACCCAGTACTGAACGTTGCGGATTTGAGCACAATTAATAAGAGTTTATTAATGAAATACTTAACATTTGAGGATGTGACTGCATTTATGTTGCATTAGAACGAAGAGAACTTTGTTCACGGTATATTTACTAATTTTGATGTATACGAATAGCGTCGTTTATTACTCAATCAATTACGTTATTAAATGAAATTAAAATTTCCTCGACTTTTTCAACACAACACGTACAGTAACTTTTTAATGCAGAATAAATATATTCTATTATTTATTTTCTATTATTATGTTTACACAATTAATTAAAATTATGTTAAAACATGACATTGAGAGTAAACAAAAGAATCGAGGCATAATATTACTAAAGAAACCAAACGTTTAGCAAATAGAAACTGGAAAGAAGCTCGTAAAATATAACATTATATTAGGAGTTTTGCGATTCTCTATCACCTCTCAAAATTAATGCACAAAAATATCACATGCGATACATTTTTGAAAAGAGAATTTAACCCTCGTTCGATTAGCGAATAAATATACAGGGTGTTCCATTAAAAAAAAAAAAGTTATACATTTTTCCTGAAAAACAGTAGGCCATAAAAAATAATTAATTATGCCATTTTATAGAAGAATTACTACTAAAAAACTATTTCCTTTGACTTTTTCTTGTATTTCTAATAATAACCGAGATATAAGCTGGTCAATGAAAAATCAGACACCCTGTATACTTACTTGTTTATTGTGAGTTTGCATTTCTAATCCAGTTTGAAAATTTTGAATTCTACATTTGGTTTTAGTTATTTATTTATTTATGAAATGGCAAGTAATTAAATTTGCTTAGAGTATACAAACAATCGTGATACAGTTTTCATTGTGAAATGTGAGTTTTAAAAGATGAAGTAATCATTGAAGTAACACATTGTGAAACATAAAACAACCGAGGAAAAATGCCTTTGTAGACTAAGTTTTAGATTGGGTTTTCATTTTTTAACAATGAAACAAAACTAACTATTAAAGAAAAATAAAATAATGGCTACTAATTGCTTGAAATTATCGTATGATAGTATTCAAGGGTTAAAAATAAATTGTAAAACTTAAAAATAGTTGCCACGTGTTTAATGAGAAGACAGGAAAAAAATGGGGAAAGCTTTAACTCATATTGAAGCGGATTATTTATAAATTATTAAATAACATTTGTATAAATTTGACTTAAATTTTCTATATAGGTATGATTTTAATTTTCAGAATTTTTGTTTGGTTGTTGTTTATATATGTATTTAACATTTCATCTATATTTGCTTGAATCAAGTACAGCAGCCATAATTTTTGTATTACATCAAAATAATGTTTGTGTGATTTTTGATGAATAATTTATGTTAATTTATTCAGTTTATTTAGGCATTATTTGATTGACATTCTATACAGGTGCTCTTTTACATCGTTTAAAATTTACTTGATAAATAGTATTAATTTGTTTTTCTTTAGGTGTGGTAGATTTTAATTTTGAAAAAAATGTTTAATCAAATTTTCATTTAAAAACTTTTAAGACATTTTTTTTGCAACTTTTTAAAATATTATAAATATATACGTTGAATTTTTGTTTTTGTTATTTTATTATAAAAATGTTTGATAATTATAAGGTTTTAAAATGTTTTAAGTAATTTAACATTTTTATATCTAAATTTTTAAAGTTATAAAATTCTAATTGTATTTATTGCACTACTTTTATAGTCGTAAGGATGTTTGAATAGAAATGTATATCTCTTTGCCAAATGAATTTAGTATACCAACCTGCTATTAAATTATCATTATCATGAATTGAAAATATATTTTTATTAATTTGTAATTAAACAAAAGGTTCAGGCTGCTCAGTTAGGTAAGTGCTAGCTAGCCAGCTGACATCAGTTCGATTCCAGCGGTTGCCATAAGGAGCCGATTGTCGAATTCGTTAGGCTTAAGTTTAAGGTGTATGAATGTGTTGTGGATGAAAGCTGATTGGAGCGTGAAGTCCAAAATGGATCCATCACCTCCACTGCATATCAGCAAGTGCGAATGAGCCTCGATACTGCATTGCAGAAGAGAAAATGGATTATGTATGTATGTGTGTATCTAATAAAACAACTAAAGTATATAAGTAATACGAATTTCGGCCAAATCAAATATTTTTAATTAACGATAGGTATCTTCAGATTGAAAGAAGGGGCAATTAGAACCAAAGGAACTATAAAAAAAAAACAATGGAATCTAACCATAAATATTAACTGACTTGAAATGTGATTTCACTATGAGAGTCTAGAATTAAGCTCTGATCACACACCAATCATAATAACATTCCTAACCAAAATACAGGAAATACCAAAGAAACCGTCACTTTACAGTAAAAGAACAGATTGGGAGCACTTTCGCGAAAAACTAGATGAACAAATAACCCTCGCAATACCGTTGAAAACAGAAATGGATATCGAAGAAGCGGTAACAAGAATGACCAAAGCAATACAAAAAGCAGCATGGCAAGCAACTCTAGATAGTGGCGAAAAAAGTGTCAAAGAAGTATGTCCGACAATAATAAAGCAGAAAATATCGGAAAAAAGGAAAGCCCGAAAACGCTGGCAAATTACAAGAGCATTACCTGACAAACAACGATACAATAAACTAGCAAAAGATCTCAAAAAACTGCTATATAAGGTGAAAAATGAATCTATCCAAGAATATCTTAGCGGCCTAACACCAACTGAAGCGACAGACTATTCTATATGGAAGGCAACCCGAAAACTAAAACGGCCAATACAACAAATACCTCCAATACGATCAAGCCAAACCACCTGGGCACGAACGGAAGACCAAAAAGCTAAAACTTCCGCTGAACACCTCAACACAGTCTTCTAACCATTTCCACACCAACTAACCGCTGCGGAATAAGAAGAAATTAAAAACCATATCGAAACTCCTTTCCAGATGAACTTACCAATAGAAAAAGTTAGCAAGAGCGAGCTCGAAATAGTAATACGCAGAGAAATAAATACAAAAAAGGCCCCAGGTTACGACCTAATTACGGGTAAAATACTTCAAGAACTGTCTCAAAAAGGTTTTAAAGCAATAGTACAAATCTTTAATGCAATTTTAAGAATTGAATACTACCCGTACCAGTGGAAAATAGTACAAATCGTAATGATACCCAAACCAGGTAAAGACCCAAGAGACGTCGCATCATATCGCCCCATAAGCCTCCTTCCAGTTATATCTAAAGTACTGGAGAAAATTATATTAAAACGATTATCTAGCACCATAGATGAAAACATGCTGATACCCACTCATCAGTTTGGTTTTAGAAAAGAACGCGGAACCATAGAGCAAGTACATAGAATTATCACCGTAATTAATAAGGACATGGAAGAGAAACGATATTGCTCAGCTGCTTTCATTGACATAAAACAAGCTTTTGACAAAATATGGCATTTAGGACTATTCTATAAAATTAAAAACTCAATTCCACATCCCTTTTACCCCCTTCTAATATCTTATCTTTCCGACCGAACATTCCAAGTAAAATATCAAGAAGCATGCACTGACCTATACCCTATCAAATCCGGAGTACCACAGGGCAGTGTCCTGGGGCCGATCTTATACACACTGTACTCAGCAGACCTCCCCCAAACCAATTCAACGATGATAGCAACATACGCCGACGATACAACTAGCTTCAGATCACGACCCTAATACAGCAACCAGGAAATTACAAAATCATTTAAACCAGCTCGAACAATGGCTAACAAAATGGAGAATGAAGGCTAATGAAAATAAATCGACCCACGTTACATTTACGCTGAGGAAAGAAACTTGCCCTAGGCATTCACCTAGATAGAAGGCTAACATGGCGAACCCACATCTTTGCTAAAAGAAAACAGCTAGGAGCAAAACTCAAACAGCTTTATATATTATTTATTATTAATTATATAACACCCTCTCCACTAGTATTAAAGGGATGTCCAGTTTATAATATATGTGTAGTTAGTGTGACATATCACGTTTTTTTTTAAATTAGCTTAACATATACTTTGATCCTGGTAGAGATAATACCAGTAAACATATCAACATAAACTTCTAATTTATTATTATTTTTTTGAAGAAAGATAATCTTTGTTTTTAGAAAATAATTGATGTAAACTAGAATTATTTTTAAATACTGCGCCGTTACTGTTTCCTAAAAGTACTACTAATATTTTTACTGATATGTTTATTGTTTAATGTAAAAGGCAGGGCAATATAAAATTTTGGTTTATCTATTTGGTATCAAGCCAATATCAGTAGTATTATTTTTTCATTTGCATTTTATTAAGCATTTTACAGATGAGGCCAGATTATTAGAAACTGAATTAAAATTAGAAGAAATTTCAGATAGCACGTTTTGAAAGACCTTTATTTAGTTTTTTAACATGTGAAGTATCCCTTGGCAGGCTTTAGAGCTCGAATTATTCTTGTCGTGCTGGTTAATGGAACTGACAACATCTTACAATTGTTTCACACAGATTTAATGGCATCAAATAATTCCTATCTTTTGATCCTATCTACCATACTTTTTTTAAGAACTGGCAATTTATTTGTCAAAAAGTCCGGATCATATGGGACTTTTTTTATTAAAGTATTTATTAAAAAAATCAATAGGGCGTTGGTTTGTGCTTGTCTAAGAACTAAAAAAAGTGCACATAGATTTGGCCAAATGACATTCTGCACCTGACAAATTTGACACTTTTGGAAAAAATCTTTAGAAGTTACCCTATTTTTGATTTTTTCGAAAGATTTCATTTGAAAAAGTTGTTGAGAATAGCATTTTTGTCGGTTTGAAAATTTTCAGCTAAAAATTCGCACTTATTATTTTTTACTCATTTTTTTTTTAATTTTCCAAGTAGTACTACAAAATTCTCATTTTTTTTTCATTGAACTCAGATGAAACGTGTGGAATCAACTTATTTCGATAAATAATTGCCCACCTGGACTCTCTTGAAGAAATACTGTTTGCAAAAAGCTATTTTCCTTTTGAAAATTCTCAGCATCGTTGATCCAAAGTTGTTTTTTGATTAGAACTTGAATCATAATTTTCGAATTTTTTACTAAAAACATTACAAGTATAATAACAAGCGAGTTTCGTCAGATTTCAATGAAAAAAATCAGGGAGAATGTTGTAGTATACTTATACTTGGAAAATTCAAAAAAACGAGTAAAATAAATTTGTCCGAATTTTTAGCTGAAAATTTGCAAACCGACGTAAAATGCCATGCTGAACAACTTTTCCAAATAAAATCTTTCGAAAAAAATCATAAATAGGGCTACTTCTGAAGATTTCTTTTCAAAAAGTGTCAAATTTGACAGGTACAGAATGTCATTTGACCAAATCTGTGTGCACTTTTTTTAGTCCTTAGACAAGCACAAACCAACGCTGTATTGATTTTTTTAATAAATACTTTAATAAAAAAAAGTTCCATATGATCCGTACTTTTTGACAAACCCTGTATATGAATCAGAGTGATCATTTTCGATTTGTGACAGTGGACCATTTTGCATGAACAGTCAATCTTTTATAAACCATTTTTCATTTCGGATATAAAGAAGCTGTCTAAAGTACATTTGTAACTATTAGAATTCATTATACCACCCACAATGCAAATATAACTAGGCCCTTTTGTAAAAATGGCAGCCCAGTAAACTTTACATTTTGTGTGTCCTAGTTTTAATTTTAGTTTCTAATAATATGGCCACAACTGTATTAAATTAAATCAAGAAGCTTCATCGCCGTTGGAAGGGGAGATTTGTTTGATGCCATTTAATTCTTTATCAAAAATTATCTTAAACAAGTCTAATAATTAAAGCATAATAGAAACCTGACATTTTAAAATGCTGTATTACAGTTATTACTAAAAAAAAGAATTAAATTATTACTATCAGTAGAAGGAAGGAAATAGGGTTATCTCATAAGTGGATCTTATGTTATGGTGTTTATTAAATTGGCTATTATCATTTATAATATACATAAGAAGTATCTAATCCGGAAAATTGACTTATCTTTAAATTTATTACTAATTTTTAGAAATTTATTTTCAGGATTTGGCATAAATATTTTCGCAAATAAAAGAGGCAAACAATTGTCCTTAGCTAAACCATTCTTTTGTTTGTAAAATTTAGCACCACATTCAAAGAAATTTTGACCAATAGGCACATATCGTATAGTTTCATAAATATGATTTATCTAAATTATTTTTAATAAACAAGTTTATGGAATATGTTTACAATCTCGAGCAGGAACACTTGGGAATAAAATAGCAACCTTTAAATTAATCAACGTGGATTTTTGAAACAGTTACATTTTGATTACTCCTTTAATATTTTTCAATACAAAATTCTGGTCCAAAAACCAACGATACATACAAAACTTTACTAAAAAAAAGATCATTTACAGGTAAAGTGCCTTTATAAATAACTAAGCGAAAAGGTATTTTTTTATGCTTCTACTTTGTACTTTTGTGTTTTTGTTTTAATTTCTTTTGATATGATTATCTTTATCTGCTTTGACTAAAATGAGGTTAATAATTAATGTTAATTTTGAATTTTTTCCAAAATTTTAATAGTATTTTGTTGTTTTTTCTATTTCGATGGTAAATTATAATGTATTTGATAATTATTAAAAGTACTTAATATATTATCGCCGGAGTGGCCTAGTGGTTAAGGCATTCGACTACAGCGTGGACGGTCTCGGGGTCAAACCCGAGCCGGATGCTCAGTGGGTGGCCTACTCAGTCAGTAAAAATAATTGGGAACTGAAACACAGTGCTAGAGTGGGGAAGGTAAGCGGTTGTTGAAGGCGCGGTGCTTACCACACCCCCCCCGTACATGTAGCGTGCGAAACTACCGTGATATGAGAAGCGACTTAGGAAGCCTTAACCTTTCATGTTGCCGGCCATGCTCTAACGCGGAGCGTTAGTGCTGATACCTTTACTTAATATATTTTATTTTGTGTTAGTTTCATGTTCCGTTGTACACGTATTTATATCATCTGCATAACGTTTAAAGACAATTGATTTAAAATGTAAATCATGCAGCTGTTTCTTGTATATGGTATCTGTATACTAAAAAACGCCGTATTTAATACAAATTTTGTATTTTAAAAATTATTCTGGGTATAGTAATGTTGTAAATTCATTTATTTGGTTCCAGTTTGTCAATCATTTTAATAGCTTAATCTGCAAAAGAATTTGCAAATAATAAAACAACGTCTATTGATTGAGACCAAAATATGCTGTTTGGGTGTTTAATTTTATTTACGAACGTCTTAAATTGCCAGGAGTTTTTAATGAAATATTCATTTTTATCAACCCCATTCTGAAAAATCTTCGATAAATATTTTGCTAGATTGTAAGTTGGAGCGTTAACATAACTAACGATAGGTTGTCACGAAAATTATATCAGCAGGTTATGCAGGAAAGTTAAATGAATTTCTTTTAATTTAATTTTAAAGTAAAAAATATATGATGCTCTTTGGTCCTAGAGGAATAATAACTCACACAACAGATATAACTAAACCAATACTTATTTGCATCCCTAAACGTTGTACATTTGTTCCAAATTTTGGCTGGTAAAACTTCATTTGAATCCCCAAGATTCTTGTTCATACTTTTTAAGAATTCCTGGTTAATAAAGAAACGATGACATGTTAATGAGGGCCAAACAAGAATAGTTTACTATAACTATATCTTCATTTGACATGGGTTTGACAGTCATAGTATGGAATGAAAAGGGTATGTTTAGGTTATCGAAAACAATTGAGGATATAGAATATCCTTCCAGTGATCTTAAAATTATTTTTCTCAAAGGACGTTAACAGATTCTGCTTGTTGCTCTTTTATAGGAAAAATAAAGATAGTTTCTTTTTATCCTGTAGGTTATCCTTGACAATCGTTAAAAAAAGTATATCTCCAAGTTGAATTCAGGCAGACAAGAAATAAATAATAATAAATATATTTGCAGAAATCGAAAGATTAAGGGATTATATTTATTTTTGTTTTATAACGCTGTGTCTAGTTAGCAACCACAAAACGCTGACAAAACGACATGGAAGTAACAACACGCAATATTTGAATCAATCTTGAGCATTACACAACATGTAATTACCATTATCCACTTTCATGTATTTTAGTGTTAATCCATGGGGATTTCGTGTCTTAAATTATATGCAGTAAGAAGTTAAACTTCTTAAAACTTAATTATGAATGCAAACGAGAAAAGCAGCACTACCGTGATGCTTTCTAAAAGAGAATAGTCGTACTAATAGGTGGTTTTGTATTTTAGCCGGTTCAAGTGTTATCTAAATGTGTTAAAGAGTTCAGATCAAACTGTGTATCCTCGCATCTTCCAATAAATCAAATTAGGGAAACTGCGGCTAGTTCGGGATAAACCTATTCCCTCTGAACCACAGACAAGGGTCTGGATAAGTCTCCAGAGAATAACAATGTCAGAGCGTAATACATATTGTAAACTTAGTTTTTCTTGGCCCATATATGCATCCTTCCCTCTAAAACAACTAACTTTCAGAATTTAATCTCCTCAGAAACATTTGCGGGATTACCATAACGCAAATTAATTTTTCTTATCTCACTTCATATTTTAAAACATCACGCCTGAAAGAGCGTGCATAGTGAAGTGAGGTTATGAACGAATGAAGTCCCAGGCGAGCTTTAATTCGCTGCACCTGATAAAACACCGAGTATGTGATTGTTAGAACAAGTTGGAAACTTGATTTGTAGCCAAATAAAAATCAAAACAAGTCGTAAATACATTCACCTACCCGACGTGTCGCAAGGTGGAGGGTGCGCTGACGTTGCAGCCCGGGGGTGGTTACCCTAGCAACGCGGCTGCAGCTTCCGTCAGAAGGCCTTTCTACCTGTATTTCCAACATATGTAAAGAGGTGAATATTACAATGCAAACCACAAGTGAACAAATTACTAAAGCCGTTAATAGCGTGGGTATTAATGAAAAAACACCCCCAAAGAGACACACCCATAAAGTGGAAATTTAACTATCGATTGGAAATCATTTATGTTAGTTTCTACTTTATTCGAAGCTTTCCTGAGAACGTTATTGAATATAGTAAAATATTTTTCTAAATAAGATTAAATATGATATTATTAAAATACATTAAAAGAGAATTGTTTGCAGATGCCATTTGAATGCAGCCAAAATATTACAAAAATAGAAAAAACCACCACCTCAGCGCAGCCTTCGACCAACATCTGCACCAAATTTGTAATAAAGCAAAATTTAAGGCTGAAATAATCATCCAAATATGAAATTTCTTTAAAAATCCCCTCACGTCTTATAAATTAATAAAGATTATTCAAATTCTTTGGAAATCTCTAGATTTCCCGAAGTAGGATTCATCTTACGTGCTATTCTGGTTACAAAGGAATGTCCCACAATAATTTTATTTGGTCCGACCTTTGAACTTTAACTGACGATTCTGTAAATCTCGTTTTTATACGTTTCAGAAAAGTAGGGCTTAACATGGGGTTTGAAAATTAAAACCGTGGAAAATTTGCCAAGGTTGCTCATTGAAATAATTTATGTAGAAATTTTTAGAGTTGCCACTTAATTGGGAAGTGACTAATTTTTGGTTGCCAAGGGCATCTTTCCATAAAAGCTTAAATATGAACAAGTAGAACAAGGATATTCAATGATTTTAGAAAAATTATATTCAATTACTGCTCGAACTACGAAAGTACAATGATCGATCCGTGTAATATTCCAAAGGAAAAATTAAGCAAGACTTAACAAATAAACTTAACAAATTCAGATCACGAAAAGTGCATCAGGTGTAACTAAAGCATCAAGCCCCGTCCATCAAACTCATATTTTATAGTTTAACGTCATTAATGGTAAAGCCAACGATGCATATACGCACACTAATGCCCTGAAAGTAATTTCAAAGGGATGTCAAATGAAATGTGAAATTTCTGGATAAAAAGATCAAAACTTAAAAATAAAATTTAAAGGGTAAAAATTGTTATAAAAATGCCCTTTTAAAATTTTACACTCGAAAAGTTTTGCTCATATTTGTAGAGATTTAAAATAAGCGACGAAAAATATTTAAAACCCAAGATTTACTGAATGAAAATAGCTGATAAAAATGATCTTTTGAACATTTTAATAGCTCATTTTTTTAATTAGAGAAAAAGAAAACAAAATCATAAATCAATGCATCCAATGGTGCTACAGCCCAAATCGGACCTTGGTCTCCTCAATTTTCCACCTCTAATTTTCCCTGTCTAAACCCGTTTTTCCAGTTGGTGGTTGCCAGCATGGTCCGTCCCTTTTTATTTTATCTTGCCAGAGGGCCCCTGGACTTCCTACTGGTCACGTGCCTTCTGGTTTTCGGCGGAATATATTCTTTACTATTCTTGATTCGTTCATTCGTTGAACATGTCCAGCCCATTTAATTCTCTGTAGTTTGATGGAGGCTGCAGCATCGGCTTCCTTAAACAGTTGATATATCTCTACTTCTCCACTGGTCGTCCTCCTTGATTGGTTCATATATCTTCCGCAAGATGTTCCGTTCAAGTGCATTTATGGCTGCTTCCGCTCTTTGTGACAGTGTCCTTGTCTTGATTCCATAACACAGTACCGGTCAAAGTATTGTTTTGTAAACTCTCAGTTTCGTTTTTCTATGTAAATTGCTTGACTTAAATGTGAACGGTACGCTGCAATATGTTTTCTTTGCGTTATCAATCCGCCTTTGTATCTTCTTCATTTAATTTGATTTGTTGGAGATGTTGGCATCTAGGTATATGAAGTCATTCGCTATTTCGAAATTCTGGTCCCCTATTGTTAGGTTCCGACCTCTTGCCTGGTCTGTCTGCTGCAGCATTTTCGAGTTTTACGTAAATTTCTTTGATGATGTGGATGATAATGTCATCAGCATATCCTGCTATTTGGCTGGATTTATGAAACAGCGATGCATTGGCGTCCACTGTAACATTCGTTACCGCAAGTAAAAGTTAAAAGGAGACCAGTCCATCTCCCTGTTTTTGCCCTTGTCTTACTTGAACGGTGCTGTTAGGTTTCCGCTTATCTTCACTCTGCTTGCGGAGTTATCTATTATTAAGCGGGTTAATCTGACTAGTTTAACTGGGATGTTGAAATCCATCATGATGCTGTATAGTTTCTCTCTGTCGATATTATATGCTTGTTTAAAATCCACATACATTGGTACATATCAATGTTGAACTCCCAACAGTTCTCTAATATTTGTTTTACTGCAAACAGCTGGTCTATGGTTGATCGTCCTGGCCTAAAACCTACCCGATATTCACCTACATATTATACTTTCCGTTATCAGTTGTAATTTGTTTTTCGGTATGGTGGTAAACATCTTGTAGGCCGTGTTTACCAATGAGATTCCTCTGAAGTTTTTGCAGTCTAGTTTGTTGTCCCCCTTTTTGTGTATGCGGCATATAATGCTGCTTCTCCATCCGCCTGGCATGTTTTAATAGCTCGGATGGTCTGTTGTCGATTCCAGGTGCTCTATATTGCAGTCATAACTTCTTCTTATGTGGGTGGCTCAGAGAGAATTCTTCGTTTTCTATAAGTGCTGTTATTCTTCCATCCTTGTTAGTCGGGTTCTGTTCTTGTTTTGAGTTTCGCAGCTCCTCGAAGTATTCCGTCCACCTCCCTTCGATTTCCTTTTCGCTGCCGATGATTTGGACTGTCTTGTCTCGACATAGGTAGGTGTTTGGTTTGTATCCGCTTTTTTTGAAGATGTTGATTTCGTCGATGTTAATCGACCGTTCGAGAGATCTACATAGTTTATAATTTTTTAATGCTTCTCTCTGCTTTGTGTTAGTATCTCCCTACTAAAATAAAGAAATATACAGAAAAAGTCAACAATGTAAACATTGAATTCATAAATTTTACTTTAAACTGAGCTACTACTAGTACTACTTTAGAACTTCAGAGAAAAATTAAATTATTTAAGCTACTAAGTTTTTTATCTTCATCTGGAGAAGACTGAGTCATTCTCAAACTTAAGCAAGGGAAACTGACTCAGCAGATAACCGATATGTTAACAAATTTAAAAATAACGGAAAAATTCTCGGAGCTCTTCACTTGTATTTGTAGACACTTTATTAAAGAGCAATGTTTATTGAGCAAAAAGTCAACTATGAATTTCTCGCATTCAACAGTTTATTTTTGCGTTAAAACAAATGTCTATCTCAGCATTTCAGATAATTAAATAACAGTGTTTAACTATCCGATTGACTAATATTTAATAATTGTATTAAGTGACATAACCAGGAGCATCAAGCATGTAAAGGCAAATCAGTTCGTTAATGCAGTTCCGGAATCCTCACACTTTTGCTCCAATAATTTACAGCTCTAAATCGAACGTTAGCATGGGTAAACCTACGTCTAATTTATTCCTTAGGTACATATTGGCTTGATCTATGTTGTGCTTAATTTAATTCCCTATCGGTCTTGATCAAATATGGATAATTAATAAATATTACTTCAACTCGGTATAACAACATTGACTGTTAACATTGCCACTAAGGTCGAAACTCGATCAAAGTTTCAGTGAAGCTTATGCTTTACGTTGATATAATTTGCTTTAAGCAACATACGATTTCTGTAGTTATAGTAAATATTCGCAGACGGGACGTATTTTAAAAAATAAACAACATACAACAAAATTTTTATTTTTCTGAATTATTTGGAAGAATTTTCTTAATTTATTCTCTTTATAACAAAGCTACAATTTAGGTGAAACAGAAGAGAAAGATTAAATTTAGGTATAACTCTATGGAATCTCTATAAACCCCAAAAGAGTCAAGAATGAAAGGAATGTTTCAAGTAAAATTTAGTGCCTTGAGTAAACAATAACAACAAATATGCAGCCCTATTTTCAAAGGAATCTTCGTTTGTAAACATCTTTCAAAATCAGTGTATAACATTTCATTCAATATCTTATACAACGAATACTGTAGGCATAACCTAGAATAAAAGAATCGGCTTATAAACGTTCGATTTTTAAATTACCCATTTGGGAAAATACTTTTGTGCTGGTACATCGCAAGAGTGAATTGTGGTATCTTTCAATATCAAACACGGAATCGATCGGCCCTTTTCGTTGAAGCTCCAGTTGGAAGTATTTTACCGCTTTATTTCTCAACATGAAAGAGATCTTCAATAATAGATACAATTGTGCCTCGAAATCTTGCATTTAACTGATAGGAGCTGGTTCAAGGTTGCCAACAGGAGAAAGGAAATTGGGTTTCCACTAAATGTTTTCCGTATCATTAACGAAGATTTTCCGTGTTTGTTAATTATCAATATTTTCCAAAGTTAAAACGGCCACGATATTATTATTGGTTAACATTTAAAATAGATTTATGCAGGTGAAGAAAATCAAAGGGTTATGAAAATCTCTGAAACTTCCTGCTGTGGCCGCATTCCTCCGACCATTTTGGGTGAACGGAAAGCCCCAACCTACCTGCGTTAAATTTTAAAGGGTGATAGAACATCCCAGTTGAGGTTAAGCTTTCAGAAAGTTATCTAATTGTTTGGATTTAATTTTAAATTAGGTTTAAGGCTTAGAAGTTAGCTGGAATTCTAGTTCTGGTTGCACAGAGAACTAAGTCGACTTTAACAGTATAAACGGAGAGGTGAATATAAATTCGACCGCGGGATGAATACATTAAAACGAACATTTTAAAATTTTTACCACGGCTTGGCAGTTGCTGTATCAAAAATTTATTTGAATGAAGTTTTTTCAGAAATGTGGGTGGTAAACAATCACTCAAAATACTGTTAAGTTGTGTGATTCGTAACAGACAGCCTACGCTATTTTTTGCCCTGTTTGAAAATCTCCATTTAGATTTTGCCTAAACCGTTCAAGTTTAAATGTGAAACAACTACGAACTTAGGAAAACTGTTAGAAAAATTGAACTTGACAAGCTTGAGGTGAACCATCACAAACAAAACAAATCTAGAAACACTTAAACTTGAATATATCCTGGAAGGCTAAAAGATAAATGTCTTAAAAAATGTTCTTAGGATAGCAACGTAAAATAAAAGTGGCAAGTTTGGAAGAGTTCATTTTTCAACCAATACAAATAAAACCTTCTCTAAAGTCCTACTTGGTGGTAAATGGAAACGATGGAGGGCGCTAGAGTCTTAACAATTTCCCACGGCTTCCATTACAATCTTATGAAAAACAGGACGATTCCCGGAAAATAGAACTTAATGGTCAAAGTGTACATAAAACATCTGGAAAATGACTCGAATAGAAGTCGAGTAACAAGAAAAGTTAGTTGTAGATCTATCATATCTTACTTCTTACTTCACAACCTCGAGGCGAACATAAAACTTTTTATCATTACCAAAATTTTCTTTCTTTCCGTATGTGATCCACGAATCTCTTATGCGATCGTTTGTATAACTTTTCTCCCTAGATTATAAAATTTCCTATTTTTGTTTTCCTTCGCCTTCGCTTTAAATGACAAATATTTAAAAATCTGAGATAATTCACTTAATACCTAAGAATCTTAACAGATTTAAACGGCAGGGTAATCTCGCGAAACTGGATAAACATAGTGAAGCATATATAAGATAGCAGTAAAGGAAATTAAATGGTAAATTTTGAAGTGAAAGTGAGAAAATAGAGGCACCTTTATGGAACTATCTAACTTGGTCCACCATTCGTGGGTGTGTTTTTACGACATCTGAAGTGCCTGAGGATTACGGGAATTACTAGACCGCAGTTTATGTGTGCTGCTTTTTGTACCGGGAAGACCACTGCCATTTATATTTTGTTTAAAACGTGTAAGGATTTATAATGAATTATTTCATGTAACTTAAAGAAGAAATATTAAATTAATGTAAAGATTCATCGAAAGACTTCTTTAATGTCTAACTCATTATGACTTCGTAATTATTTAGTTATAAAGTTAAAAAGTCAGTTTAAAATTAAAAACAAACTCACCTCACTTATTATTATGGAGGTAGTTGAGTAAAAGGTTAAACTTTATCATTCAAAAACTAACAACTGTATCATTAATTAAAAACTAACTTAGCTGAAATCAATAACTAAATTAATTGTAACAAACATCTAAAAACGAAGCAAACGCTTTCGTTTATTCTGATTAAGGATTAATTTAATTCGGGTTGTTAACATCAGGAGTGAGTATTAATTTATTAATTTACTGAACAGTAAGAAAATTCCTTCATTAATCTTTATTAATTTTTTGCCCGTTTCAAGTCCTTTTTGTTCTCTCTACACAGTATCTATTTTTTAAGTATCTTTTGTTGTCCTATTCCAGTAATTACTTATTGATTAAATCATGATGAAGTACATTCTTTCAACTGGCTGAACGCCTGTTTTCTACCTTGAGATTTTTTCTAACCAAGAGATTCTAAATATTTTTGGAGTTCTATATTGTTGTGTTTTTATTTAAAGAATTTCTTCTTAACTTTTTAAATATTAAAATAAACTAAAAAATACTTAGAATGAAAATATGGACTAAAAAATAAAATCAAAGAAGGAAAATACACCTACTCAGTGAAGGGCAAGAACTGAATTGGAAGCAATATATTTTTGGCTAATCCTTGAGTAATTTTTGTGTCTATAAAAATTATACAAAGAAAATTTCTTGCATTCCTGAAAAAAACGGAAAAAACAAAAACAGAAATTAGCCAACTTGAAACATTATGGAGTATCCCAAAAATTAAAGTGATGAACATAGAGCGTGACTATAGTAATTTAGGGTTCTTGGATAAGAATGGAAACGCGAGTAAACGAATCTGAAAAAATAAAGGAAGTGACAGAAATAAACAACACAATGACTAAACTTTAATGTAAAACATTTAATGCCGCAGAACAATTTAGTTTCATCAAGAGACCACGAGTTTTCCTTTAAAAGTTATAGCTAAATGGTTCATTTAGATTTATTTATTTAGATTGTTAAGTTTACTTACTAACACTAACTTCAAAGTTACAAAACTAAGAATCGGCTTTTGAGACTTTTTAAGTCTTTAGATAGCGTTCTTTAGCCTAATTTCTTGCTAAATATGTTTTAGAGATACAATTACGAAGGCTATAAATAAAAACAACAGTAAGCTACATAATTCAGATAGAAGACAGCATTGTAAATTCACTTCTGGGATTTTTTATTATCCATCATACAATAATTAACCTAGGTCAAGTTCTGTTTCTCCTTGAAATATCGTGAATTTTATGTCTCAAAACAAAATCTCCGTTTCTAAATTTTGTTAAAATAGTCACGCGTTTCCTAAGCACTTTTATTTAATTAAAAACTCCTGATGAATCTTCGTGTGAGTGTAGCAGTTGGACCTGGACCCGTGCGGAATTATAAATTATTGAATTTAACCCGTGTAGGAGAAATTAAGCCTCTTACGTGCCCTAAGTACATTTTAATTTGAGTTAGATGTATTGCAAAATTAGTGAAAAGCGCTCGGCGCCGGGCGCTTTTCATTCGTGGTCTATCGCTGAAAAGCCGTACGAAAACCCCGAACTTCATTATCCTTTTTTCAAATTTAATCAAGTAAATCTTAGATGAAGAAGTGCTCCACCAGGAGTAAAAGAAGAAGAAAAAGAATTGACAGATTTATGATGTAGCTATGCTGCCGTATGGCACACACTCTCGGAGTTTATAACGAACACAACCACTTGTGATAATCTAACTTTACGGGGCATCATAACTTCAGATCCTTAGCGACAACGATATATATATATACGATATACGTGGACAAAAACTAGGCTGCACCTCCACGCTGGCTCAATATTTGATTAGCTAACTTTTCGAGGTGTATTACTTTATATTCCTTATATTATATAGTCCAACTAACAACTTCATAACAACTAAGTCCGCCACGTTTATATTAGACTACAAACTTGTTTAAAAATTTAGACTGACAAGGGATTACGGGAACGTGAACTACAAACTTCTCAAGTTGAAAACACACTTTAGACAAATGAAAACTCCTTTGAAGTAGAATCCATAATTTCTACTAGAACACTTATGAATTGTGTTCCTGTAATCGCTGTGTGCTTAAACGCAAATATCTAAGATTATTAAAATTTTCATTGCAGTTTCAACGCCCAGCAAGCTGAATGCACAATTAAATAACATGCAATATTCTCAGATTTTTTTTATTCTTTTGCATACTGAACGGTGTTGTATGACTTTATGAGTTTCTACATATGCAAATCTGCAGTTATTCAAATGTTAACATGAAAACTCTGCATGAATTATCTAAAAGCGTAGGATTTTTGATTCGAAATTTAATACTTTGCGAACTGAATGTTTAGTCTGCCTTTTAGCGTTTCCAAAACCAATCAGAGTACCACCTATATTTAGTGTGGACGGAAATTGGTTAATTTACATAATAAACTGCTCGATGCACCGTAATTAAATTGGTAATTAGTTAAAGTTAATGTTTGTCCTACGTTAGTTTTTAAAGCTATAAAAGTTGCACGTGAAAGAGTCGGTTGTAGTGCATGATTTATAAAACGGTACCTACCTACTTGTTCACAAGGCAATTGTTGGGTCATTTTAAAAAGTTTAATTCTGTAAAATTTGCTACAACTAACTTTTTTGTTATTCATGAACAAGCGAAAGGAATTGTAAAGTCTTTAAATTTATTTTCAAGAGTAATTTCAATTGATTTTCAGGGCCCTCTATAACTAATTAGTCATAAAAAGGTCTGAAAATCAATTGTATTTCACTTTTCATAACGAAGAATACAAATAAGTGTACAAAAAGGTTATTCCTGGATTATCACAAGTCACCTCTTTAGTACTGCCGTACGAAAGATTACCAATTCAATTCAAAAATTCTAAAAAATAGGTTTTTTAAATTCTCTTTTCGATTTCGCAGTTTTTCTAACTTTTCAAAGATTTTCCATCAACTAATAGTAAAACCAAGCAGATCTATTTACTCCATTTCAATACTGAAGGAGATAATGTTCAGATGGATAAATTTAATGCCCAAAGGAAGGGTGGTATATTCATCGCTGTCAAATGAAACTCTAGCAGTTTTTTCTCCCTTAGAATGTACAAATGGCCTTGTCATTATTATGAATTTTCAAATACTTCTATGACCAATTAATTCAACACTAGAGTTCAGAAAAGTATGGAAGGGGCCCTGATTATCATAACAAGATGAATTGAAAGTGGAGGCCAAAACCAATTTCGTACATATAAAGGTTACCATCTACCTGCTTACAAAATACCATAGCTTACACCAATCACCTTTAATCAATTTTACAACAGAAATTAATTCTGTCCTATAATTAAGCAAAAAACATAAATTTTGTTGCTGATGGTAAAGAAAAAGAACTATAGGAAAATGACCAACACTAATAATATTACTATATGGAAAATATTTCAAACATTTTACTTCTGATGTAGTTTTTCAAGTTTATATTTAAATTCTTTAAGTAGCCCTGTGAAGTTTCCAGTAGTGTGGTTTTACGATGTATTCTAAGTACCAGTTCATTGACTTTTACAAGGTACCTATTCCCAAGCTAATCTGGATGAAGTCCTTGTGCTGAAGAAGGTTTTCAAAGTTGGAGTGTCGGGCATCTTTTAAGCCCGTTTATTGTAATAGTAATCAGTGCTCCGTGTCTCTGTTCAGATTATTAGAACCTAGAAATTGTCTATTGAAGATCAACCTCCTCCGTCAAGTCTTTTAATTGTAACTTTGATGCGTGTTCTTATAAAAAGTGCCTCAAACATGTACGATCCCTCCTCATTTCAAATAGAAGATCCCTAATACTTTGCTTTACATTCAGGTATTCTGTGTCAGTGAGAACATGGCAGAGGAAAGCATTCTATTTGTATCAGTATCAGTATCATCTCTTCCGGAGGTAAGAAGAACAGAGGCCAGAAGGGTATATATGTATTGCAACAGTTGCTTTTATTACTCCTATAATATTAAGACAAGCAAACACATGAGTTTCGCTTAGTCTTAGTTTAGTGTTTTTTTTTTTGTTTTAGTTCAGACCACTATGCCAAAGCTGCGTAAGTGATTGCGTGATTCTAATTAGTCTGGTGTATGAGTAATATATCATCTTTAGTTTTATTCTCCATAATTTGTCATAAGATGCCATCAGGACAGTTATCGATTTTCCTACTCTTCTTAATGCGTTGGCTCCATATGAGTTTTAAGTTTAGAATTACCCTCAAGTACTCTTCCCCAACAATGTGCGCTTTTGGCCGCAGAGATAAACAGCTCTTTAGCTCTCTAAGTTTAGAAGACTTTATTACAATAATTGAGATGTACGAAACCAGCATTATGGTGCTACAACCGAAGAGCAAGGCCGCTTTTACAACTGTATGCTCGGCGTGGGTCTGAAAATGAATTCCACAAAAACGAAAATGATAACCAACCTCGTACCTAGTCCGCTAATAGAAGTCGAGGAAACTTAAATCGATCTGGTTAAGAAATGCACGTATCTCGGCAACGAACTAAAAATAAATAGTGACAACCAAACAGCTGAATTGACAAGAAGAATACCATCAGCCTGGGCAGCATACGGTAAGCTCGATGACATATTCAAAACCAATCCCATCGCCCTGAAAAGAAGAGCTTTCAACCAGTGTGTCTTACCGGTACTTACGTATGGTACGGAAACCCTAACCCTCATCAGAACATCAGCAATGAAACTTCAGAGAACACAACGAAAAATGGATATATCAATGCTGGGACTGGAACTAAGCTTAAGGGATAGGATGGATTATGGGTGGAGGCGCATCACTCAAGCAATCCTAACCTTTGGATGAACCTTTGTATGAACCTGAGGATACTAGCCAGAGGAATGCTGCTAATACTGGCCATACTAGGCCAGAAGTCTCCTAACATGGATCCTCTGATTGGAGCACAGAATATGCTCTGCGGTCTCGTCTTCTAAGTCGCAACCCCGACAGGTTGGGTCCTCACTTAGTGCTATCCTGTGCATCTGCTTATTTAGTTTACAGTGTCCTGACAATATTCCTACAACAAGTCGTAGTTTGTCTCTTGACAGCTGTATACAAAAGTTTGCCATCTTCAAGGAGAGGTTTCTGATCACCATCCTGGCATGGTGGCATTTGTCCATGTTGACTCTTATTTCGCTGTGGCGATTGCGGGTTTCCTTTTCGATTAAGGTATTGAGCGCAATTGGGGATAGTGTGAGTGCAGATTCGGGATCACAAAAGGGTTGTTCCGAGCCTTGCTTTGCCAAACCATCCGCTCGCTCAGTCCAGCCCAGTCTAGCTCATCTGAGAAGATGCTTGCCCCTGTACCTTCTGAGGTTTTTATCCATCAGTAAAAATGGACCCAGAATCCAAGGAATAGGGTTAGGAATGAAGAAATTCGCAGAGGAACAGGCGTAGAAGACATCATAAAACGCATTGCCACAGCGAAATGGCGATGAGAAGGGCATGTGGCGAGGCAAGATGACGGCACATGGACAAAGAAACTTCTTGAATAGCGTCCGATAACTGATAAAAGAAACCAAGGAAGACCTCCCACATGGTGGGCTGACGATATCAAAAGAATCTGTGCGAACTGGATAGCAAATTCTCGGGCTAATGTCCAACATAGGACAGGAGAAGGCTGCATGATGATGATGCTCGGCGTAACTAAACCTAAGCTGTTTGCCTGCTTAAAATCAAATTTAGCCAGGTATATGACGTACTGGTTAGTGATTAAATAGTAAGAAACAGTTTATACAAAGTTCAATTAAGATCTAGCAAACTTCTTAGAGATCCACCGTTAACAGTTAACAGCAGAGAACGGGTTTTGTGAGCACATTAGCACCTGAATTGGTCAAATCGGCGATAGTCATATGCAATGTGTTCGGATGAGCCTGACTTTGGGATATACTAGGGTTTGGGACCAATTAAACAAGTAAAAGATTTCGCTGCTGTCACGGGTCGTATGAATGAATTAGAACATGCTTAAAACATGTTACAAAGAAGAATTCTAGCAGATATCAAACATATCATTACCTCCAAGAAACGTCTCAACATGCTTGAAAAAAAGTTGAGGGCAATATCAGAACAAGACATTGAACACCTCATGTATACCTAACTCAATTGAAGCATTAGTAAATAATTGTAGAGGTCACATTAAACTACTAAGTACAATTTTATTTTTGATTAGTTAAGTATATTCATATTATACATATTTTAGTTAGTTTTCGCATTTTAATTATATTACGTTGCAAATATTTGTATTTGGTTTATTAGCTAATAAGAAAGTAAAATTCTGTTAAATTTATTGATTATATAAAATATCATTGTATTATGGGCACCACGTCACCATGGTGCAGTAAGCAATGAAATTGCTAGTGGTTCAGCATGTTAGAAATCGACCGAAACTCATCTCGACCCGAATTTTGACCTTGGCATATTAAAAACCCCAATTCAGAACTTAATTAACAACTGAATGAGCGCCCAATATAAAAGCTGCTGGGGAAACAGTTCAGAGCACAATCATAGCCAAGGATTTGCAAATAGACTGCAAAATTTGTGAAGCTGGCAATTAAAAGGCTACGCAGAAATACTCGTGTACCCAAATTTCAAACCGTAGGGCTATGTTGTCCACCGGCAAAATTAACAGAATTAGAGTATGAATAATACGGGCTTTGAGGCTGTAATGCTTCGGGAACCTAGGCATTCTAGGTAGACAAACTCTAGCAGACTGGTAAAGACCAATGTTCTTTAAAAAAATTAAATTTTGTAGAAGAAAGCCCGTTGTCAGGATAAAAACATACGATGTACCGAAATAAGTGTCCTAAAATACCGGGACATTTGGAATAGACAGCGTTTTTTCAAGTTTTTCTAAAAAGGTTTTCACAAAAATTCTTCAAAATTGAGCTAGTCGACCTCTTAATTTATTATTTCATTCCAAAACATGAAGTACCCCTTCACCTTCCTCGTAAATCGCATTGTTTCAATTAAAAAAAAAACTAAAAGGCTAATATGAATTAGATTAAAATTGACCAATATGCATTTTATTTATGGGCGAGTAAATGGGAGCACTGAGGCTGTACCAGGAAGTTTGTTCTATCGAAGAATTCCCCCAAGATTATTTTTCAGCGTATACATACATTAACATCTGCAAAAGAGTGGTCTACATTCTTATTTTTTTTTCATTAGAAATATCGGATACTTATTGAAACAAAAACATCCTGCATTTTTATATGGGGCTTTTTACTTATTTCTAGACGTTCTGTTAGCTAGTGCATTTTGGGCCACCCTACATAATTATATTTAAAGTCAACTTCGATGTTCAAAATATTAAAAAGAACGAGTTATCAAATTGGAACTTCCATAGTTTGCAAGTAATATTACATAGTACACTAACAATTCTTTTGTGCATGTCCTACAAACAAGTAACGCAAAACATTATTGATTTTCGAAAATATTGACAATTTTGCATAATAATCAACAAGAAATTAAAATCAGGAGACCTTCGAAATGCATAATGAACATATGCCACGAGAACGTGAATTTTCTTTTTATTTAAAGCAACGGTTTATAAAGGGGTTTGATAGTTCCAAAAAAATTTAGGATTTTCCAAAATTTAGATCAATAATTTTGGAATGGCAGCGAACTATCCACACAAGTTATTTATACGAGTGTAACAAATGTGATTAAATTAAGCATTGAAATTTGACATTTGTCCATTTTGTTATTTTAGTGTTTACTTTCAGTTATTGCATTGTAATGGAATAAAGGCAGAAATGTGCTGCAAAATCCCGCAAATGTGCAGAGAAGATTTATATTCCGTACACTTGCGGCAAACCAGTTGTTTTCACACTGAAATATAAAGTATACATGCACTTTCAAAAGTGGAAGTAAACAAAAAACACATTTTCATCAAAATTAAATTAAAGCATAAACCATAAAACATGAAAACAGTTCCTTTCTGGGCATTTTTACAATAATTAAATCAATTAACTATTAATTAATTTGATATTGCATCAATTTTAGCGTAACCAATACTATGTTTAAATAAATTCAGCGCTGCTATTTTATTATCGGAAGCACAGAGTAATTAATTTAGAATTAATATTAAAACCGTTCGGCTATATTTTCAAATTAATGTTAGAAATTAATTAGGTTACCAAACGCAATACCTATAAATCAAAAATGGCAGGTTACATTTTGATAACCTAATTTTGAACAGATTTGCTGGTAAACCAATTTATCCGGTGTTGAAAATAAAGAATGCACCCGAATGTGGTCGTAAGAAATTGTTCTGCCATTGGCAATTTTTCAACATTATCACCTATAAAAGAAATAAATGGAAAAGCCTTTTGACCGTTTTTGCCATAAGAATATGTTATATCTGAAATATGCAAACTTTAAGCAATGCGGAAACTGGAATTGAGTTTTCAGTATTTACATATTTGATAGTTGTATTTTGTCTCAATATGTACTTTACTTGAACTGGAAATCGATTTATGACACAGAAAATACATCGTATTTCCATTAGAGGTATATTTATATTTCTCCTCTGAAGTAACGGCAATTTTATTCTAAAAGCACGTACACATGCCATGCAGTTTATCTTCTTGCTCTTTACCAGAAAAACATTTATTTACTAAAACGGAACTTCTGTTGGAATATTTTTAACCCGAAAATCCTTGTTTTACTTCCGATTAGTTCCCTAAGTAATGCAGATTAATTCTGTAGCTATAAAACAAGATCTGATTCGAACAACTTTGTGCAAATCGAGATATATGGACGCTTTAATCTGGCTATTCTGAGATTATGGAGGAAATGCAACGTGGAGATGTGCAAGGTAGACGCATGGGAATAATTAAGTTTTCCCTACATCCGATACGGTAATTACTCGCATCTAGACACTTGGTAAGCAATTAATACCTCAATTTTAATTTATACAACTTAACATTTCGCCGCCAGCTTTAAAATATTTTGAAGCTTAAGGGAATTATATCTTTGAAACTAACGGAGACTTAAAAGGAATAACGCGAAATACCCTGTAGACAAAATTAGTAAAACGAATTAAGCCCGATAAGCAGACGAGTTATGCCGTATAATAAAGTAGTTTAAATTTTTATAAATAGAGGAAAGGTTTTGGCAAGGCGCCATTCCTAAGAAACGTCATGTAAAGTCATTTCGAAAATGGAAGCAGTAGGTTAGAGAGTTCCGGGAGTAGAGCGAAAAGAAAAAGAAAATTAAAATAACTCTGGTGATAATTTTTCCCGTGCGACATTTCGTGCATAAAATATGACAGAACTCCTCTCCCTCGTTCCAGTATACGCAGAATTACGTGCCTAAGCTTGTTGGTTTAAAATACGAATGTTCTCATTAGAGTCAACAAATTCGGAATTTAAAAAAGTACGCCCCACCGGAGTGCCCGGAAACTTGCAGCATGCCTCTTCAGAATCGAATCCGAACCAATTACTTTTGTGTTCCAAATAGAAAAGGGATTCCGCTACCTTAAGCTGTAGAACAATATCTTAATTTATAATCAATAGTAAGAACATATTGAAATTCCGGGTACGTCGGACCCGACTAGACGCCCGCATAATCTGATCCAAACTAAAAGGAAAATCATGTTCCAGGGTTTTTGTATTGCTTTTGTGTTGCAGGATCGCTAAGTACCATACATTTACACAATTGAAAACATTAAGTAACCACCATTATAAGCGGAACAAACCTATTCTGAATACTTATACTACAACGGCTTGCTCTAACTACTAAATTAAATTAACTAACCTATCTTGGGGCAGTTGCAACCGTTCACGTGAAAATTCCAGTTCAGAAAACAACACTCGAAACGATAATTAAAATTTTAAAAGCAAGTTAAACCGATGTTATTTAATATTTGAGCTTTACCATACAGAGAAGTTTTTAGGTTTAAATGAATGCTTTAAGTGATACAATAATAATTTAAATATAGTAAATTACTAAAGATGGGAGATTCCACGCTAAATTATCATATACGCGAACAGTTGCTTTTCTTTTTATAGATAAAAAGTTCCGATAAAGGGCTAGCTGCCTTCCAACTTTTTATCGCGAATTCAAGCCTTAGTTTAAGCTAGCTAAGTTTGATATGTTATATGATTGATTTAAATCAAAAATAAAATTTTCCAAACGTTTATAAATTATGTATCCTAATCTACGTTAAAGAAATTTCCAAATTTTATTGTATTTTTTTCATATCAAGCTTTAATTATTAAGAATTTAGATTAGATTTTAGACTTTTTAAAAATAATTTTCAGTGACCTATGATACATTCTTAAAATTCTGAAAGTAATCTCTTCTTATATTAAACCGCGTGACAGTTACCTAAAGACTTAAGATATTTTAAATATAAATTGTAATAAACTCGCTCCTCGCCGTACTTAAGCGAAGCTTTAATTGGTTTTTACTTTAATTTCCGTTCGTCTATTTCTTTCTTTTTTTGCTTGGTATAAATTCAATTTAGTTTAAATTTTGCTCAAAGATTTAATAAAACCATTGCGCTCATTTTATTTGTGAATACAAAATTATAAAATTTAATAAACATTTTGTAGGAAATTGTATCAAATTAAAAAAGAATTTAATTAATTTGGCTTTTGTGTAGGATGTAAGATACAATTTACGTTAGATACGAAATATAAGCAAATATAACAACGAAGATAATTATAATGAAACTATACTCGAAAGCACAATTTCTAGGAACGTATCTGCTTTCAATCATTTTTCAAGAAACTTTATTCTTTATAAATAATTTTCCTCTCAAACGTTTCAAAAACCTACTGAAATATTTTTTAATAATAAGGAAAATCAAAAGTATATACAATGACTTCGTAATACAATAATTCAAATTACCCAAGCATATATTTCAAAGCCAAATTAAATGCTATACGTATATACTCGGAAATATACTTTACTAAAACTAATTTGCCTTTATATATAATTCAAAATAAATTCAGGGCTAATGGTAGGTAAAAGATTATATTGCACAAAAAACATTTTAGCTGAAAACTATGTATTAAGATTATAAAGATAATCTAAAAACTTCATTTGCTGTAACTTCAGACTACAACTTTTAGAACATTTGCCATTCTCTTTAGTGGAAAATTTTCCTCCCAAAGCCAATACTTCGAAAACTTTTAGATTATCATGCATACAGTACAATAAATATTAATGTTTTGATGCTGCAAGAGGCACGCAAATTACTAACTTCTTCTAAAACAACATTTTTATAAAAACTTTAGAAAACAGGAATTATTATTATAAATAAAATGCAATGTGATTTTTAAATATACGATAATTCATACTGTAAATTTCTTATAGTTACTGTGCGATCATAAATAAGTGAAAATTAGTATAATTTTTCTGCAGTTTTTCAGTTTATTGAAGGGTTCCCCTTTAAATCCTCGTATAAAAACGTGAAAGAAGAATAAACAATACTAATAAATAAACTTAATGAATTATAAACGGAAAAGTTCTCCCACTAAAACGAATAACTACGCTCAAAATATCTTTCCTGGGGATTCCTCGGTGGTTTACGAAATAACATTTTTTCCGATTTATATTCAGCATTTTACGAATTCTATACGAGAGATTGTAACATGTATAAGGTCACAATTTTATAAGATTTTTAGGGTGAGCATGACATGTATAAATTGACAGCAGTCTGTACATCACTTATTTTAAGACAGTTATACAAAAATATAGAGCCGAAGCGGTCGGGAACTGTACTTTGAATTATAGATGATCCCGGATCGCACATCTTAGGCACCTTTGTTTGAAATGCAACGGGTATTCGCGAGGGAATCCCAGTATTCCACAACCACCTCACTTCTATAAATCAAAAGCTCCGTTTTACAGTAATATTAAAACAAAGCTATTCGTTTCCCTGTTTAAGACCAACGGTTCCGTTTAAAAGCGACCGCACTAAATTCCATAACCGAAACAAATTTCGATAAATCTCTTAACTTTTTAAGTGTAACCGTACAACTGCTCGTTACTCTCTGCATTTTCAGGGAACGGTAAAGTTTGCGATGGTTATGACGTAATTCTTGAAAGCTTGACGCTACAAATAAATTATCGAAACTTTCAATGGCCAATATAAAACTTTGAATAGGTGTTTTTCGTTCGCAGCAAGGCAACCCCACAGAGATATAAAATTAGGTTAGGTAGAGGTTACCTCACCGTCAAGTTTACTCGATGACGGTCTTGTTTTCATGAAAACCGTTCATAAATCAAAGTTTATAACAATTACTTCGCTTTTACTCGATGTTGTTACCGAGATTTTTATGTTTAAACTCCCAGTATAACACGAAGAAAATATTTCCGGGCGTGATTCTAGATTTTAAATTTATTGTACCTTCTCTTATACAAAGGCAAAAGTTTTGACAAAAACGGGTTTTTAAGGATGACCACACTTTCATTACAATTTCTTTGTTATGTAGACGATATGCACAAACTTTGGCAATAATAAAATTTATTATCGATCCCATTTTCATCCTTGTATTATTTATAGCTCTACCGTACACCTTTTTACCTTCGGGATTTTTACATAAATACCTTATTTAAATTTTCAGCACAAGAAAAGCCAGCCCAATTTTCCATAAACAGAGTAATATTAGCTTTATGGCTGAAACCTCGACATAAAACGTTTAAGTGAAATCAGGGTGCAAAAGTGCAAAATAATTATTTGCACAGAATTTCCTTATTTTTCAAGTCCAACAATCTAATCTCACCTTCCTTTCATTAGAGTTGGCTTAGAACTGCAGTTTTAAATACTCAGCGGAATTATCTACCTCGCCAACTTCAGAATTTCCGTAGATTTCCCACAGCGCCTTTCTTGTATGTTATTGAACCGTTCTGTTGATTACGACTGCATTTTTTAAACAAGTAATTGATTATAAAAACAAATTACTCTATAATTGAATTTTTATTTTCTCTCCACTGTTAAGATTCCCGGCCTTTTAAGTTTAAAGAATAAAAAAATTTGCTCAAAAATCAACCTGAATAATTAAATTTCAAATTTATTCCCAGAACAATTCGATTTAGGCTTTGCTTTAATATTTCATGCAATTAAAACTGTCCAGTTATTATTGTCCCTGACATATTTAACCTGATTGATAATTAAATCATTGGTCGTATCTGCTCGTAAACTGTCAGAAATAATCAGAATAAAATTTCAACACTTTAACTGTCTCCGTTTAAGTGTTGTTCGTGTTCAAATAATATAATTTGATTAGTTGATTTTGAAAAATAAAGGAATAAAGGGCTTCTTTTAATAAAATATTATAATGAACAGGCTTTCAAAGTTCTACATTTATATGAAATAATTAAAACTACGCAAATGTGCGACATAATTTTGAATAAAGAGTAAAAGTGGATTCACGAAATAACATGGATGCAACCAGGAAAAAGAGACGGAAACCAAATCGATCACGTTTTAGTAAAGAAGAAGAACTACAACTCTGTTAATGATGTAAGATCATACACAGGAGGTAACATAGATATGGATCACTTTCTAGTTTTAATAAAAATTAAAATGAAAACAATGGAAATGGAAAAGAACGAAATAAGTAAACAAGTAAAAGATAAGCTATTTGAACTCGCCTTGAAGGGAATTGAAATAACATTTGTATATATACCATCCCATAGAGGTATAACAGGGAATGACAAAGCAGACAAAGCTGCTCAAGAAGCTACCAAGTTAAGAGGAACCACACAAACAAATAAAATTTGCACAGTGCAAGATCTAAAGAAGTATATAAAGTGGAAATTAAATGACGAAATTGGAATAATGAAGATGCAAAACTCAAAGAAGTATTACCAATAATAAACAAACCTTTACCACAACCAACACCCAGGAAATTAAAGGTATTACTGGCAAGACTCCGAATTGGCCATACCCGATACACACATGGCTATCTATTCCAGGGAGAACCACGGCGCGACTGTGAAATCTGTCAAGTGCATCAAAGTATTAAACACATTATCGTTGAGTGGCCAAGATACGAAGAGAAAGGAGTGCAAATAAAATACAGCGGACGATGGTGCAAAACCTAAGCCCCCTAGAAAACCTACCAAAATTAGTTAAATTTCTAGAACATATAAATGTAGCTACTAGATAAATTGTAAAATTATATAATGTAAATACCCTAACACGTCAATAACCCTGTGGTGGAAGCGTGTTTAAATTTTAAATTTAAAAAAATGTGAAACATTGAAACTCTTAAGGATGAAGAAAGAGTAGAAAAGTATAGACGTGAAGTACAGAACAATTAATTAATAGAAGAAGAGAAACAGATAACATAGACGAAGACTGGAACCACATTAAATAAGCAGCAGTAGAAGCCGCAGAGAATACTTTAGGATACAGAAAACAAAGAAAAAGAAAACATTGGTTTGACAAAAAATGCGAAGAAGTCGTAGAGAGAAAGAACATAGGAAGAGGAAAGTGGCTCAGAACAGGAAAGGACTAAAATAAAACTGATTACCAAGAAAAAAGAAAGGGGGCAAAGACAGCATGCAAAAGTAAGAAAAGACAACACAGAGAAAATATTGGAAGAAATTGAAAACGAAAACAAAAGAAATAATACTCAACCGTTATACCAGTATATGAAACACACAACAGCAGAAAATATTAAAGAAGAAGAATGGAGAAACTATTTCGCTAAAACTTTACGAAGATGAAATACCAGAAAGTACACAAACAGAAGGGGTAATAGAGTCGGAAGAAAACATGGTGAACCTAGAAAAAATACCAGATGTTAACGAATTAATAGAACATATAAATAGATTAAAAGATAAGACAGCATCAAGGAGCGACAGAATAAATGCTGAATAAATTAAGGAAGGAAGAGAAAGCGTAGAGCTACGAATATACAAGTTGATAACAAACATATGGAAAAAAAAATAAGAATGGCATATGAATGGGAAAAAGGGTCCTCCGCGATTTTTAATCACAGCACAATGCATATTCTGGGCATTCATTTTCTAAGCTTTTCTAAAGTTTCGGACAAGATTTCGTTTCATCACTCTTATACAATCTCCCAACGGTTGCTAATAGTTATGGGCTGCTTTTCCCGTACCTTCCTGTCCATCTCACCCCTTTACAATTCAATAGGGTTAAGGTCGGGACTCTAGGCTGGCCAGTTGATAAGTTTTAGAACACCTCTACCTTGCAAATGTTCTAAATACCCTTTGCACAACTTACTTACATGTTTAGAGTGGTTATCATGTATAAAATTGTAATAAGTAGGATGAAAATTATTTCTTTCCAGAGGGGAAATTCTATGCTATGCATTTTAAAATTTTTATTTTAAAATAATTATTGCAAAGGAAACCAAAACCATGCTTTTTAATTAATAGCAATCCGTTTTCCATTCAATGCTTTACACTTTCAGTTCAAAAACGAACTCGCAAACAGGTCTAAACAAGGCGCTCATCTGATAAAACAATGACATCTGCATCCAGCACCAACTAATACGCAAATTATGATTGCTAGGATTATTTGTATGTGATTATCGTTCAAATTCGCCCCTCTCGAACTTTCTGGCGGTAGTGTATATTCAGAAGAGACAAGAACATACCACAAAGAATATTAACCGAATGGCAAACACAAAACATTAGAGTAAAAGGAAGACCTAAATTGGAGTGGGAAGACCAAGTGGAAAGCGATCCGAAGAGAATAAAAATAACAAACTGGAAACAGAAAATAGAAAAGGATGGAGAAAAGTGGTCAATGAAGCGAAACCCCGCCAGGAACTGTAAAAGAAGAAACAGAAAGAAAGATGTGGACTAATCCACCACAATAAATGGATTGATGAGTTTCTCTAGAAACAGCTGAAACTTCTACGGATGTGTATAGCTTGACTAATAATAATAACAAGTGGAAAAGCTTACCCTACAAAATTAAACAGTATGATTTTATGATTACTTCCAAAGAATATGATGAGCAAGGTTAGGAATTAACTTGTTCTGGATTGAAGTTTACAGACCTTAAACTCAAATCTTCGAAATTACAAATGTAAAAAATCAAAACTAACCAAGAAACCTTTCAAGTTAAAGATTATCGATTTTTCAATTACATGTTGCTGTTAGCAATTACAAACCCAATACTTGCCCCCAAGTGCTTTATTTTTGCGTTTGGTTTCGAAGAATTAAATTATGGATCTAAATTCCTACACTTGAATGTTAGAAATTTAAAAGTTACAAACATTGCCAAGGCCTTTCACAGATTTATGAAATGACTGTTTTCTTGAACAAGAATGTGTTATTGATGCATAATAAAATAATACATTTATTTAAGTAACGATTTACAATTTTTTTATGTCAGAATAGATTGTTTTTCTCATAAAGACAACAATTTTACTGTTGTTCAACCAGCTCAAACCTGCTATAAGTAAAGGAAAATAAGACACGACGTTTCCACGAAAACAAGAATTAAATCGTATTGTTATCTACTCAATTACTGAAATTCCGTTTTCAATTTATTGCTTCTTGTAAATGAAAAACGACAAACAAACATTTAAAAAACTGAGCAATATATCCCATCCTATTTTTATTCAGACAAAGTAGAACATATTTTTTAATTATATAGTTGCTAACGCTTTATCATAACATGTAAATTACATTACTTTAAACTCAATGTAATTTACGACATATGTTGTTTATAATAATCCTGTGCAGTCAACAATTTTATGGTTTTTATTTTTGCACTGCATTTTATGTGGTCCACTGCATTGTCTGGGTTTGAGGTAAATGCAATTGCGGTCTGTTTGTAATGCTGGTGACGTTCAACAAGGCAAACAAAATGCAGTTCTAAATGTGGTTCTGTGTTGAACTTTTAAAGCCTAGTAAATATTTCTTTACATTTCTTATTAAATGCCCTTAAATAACGTAAATAACTTTAAGGTTTTTCAATGCCAAAAATAGTCAAAGCTGAAAATCAAACTACAAATATATGCAAGCCCCCTATTACAGCATTAAAGAGAAAATACAGATTCTGCAATATTTACTTCTTAAAGATATCGGTAGATGTATTGGCCTAAAAAGTATAAAATTTTATACAAAGTAGATATTCTGATATGAAAACGTTAAATTGACTGACGTTAAGTTATTCTGACTGCCATGCACAAAAAGCTACAATATTTCGGCTGTCGAACCTAATCCTCTCAAACCTCGAGAAAGAAAATATTAAGCAAATCAGAAAACAGAAGAGCTGTTGCACGCGACATACAATCCGCTTATTTAGCCTTCGTTTTCATCGAAAGATTTGTGTTAACTCTACTAATTTTAGATATAACTACAAACTTTCATATAGAGATATAAGTGAAAATTAAAACAGATTAAGAGGACGTGAGGCCAAAAATCAATTTAGTAAACACATCTGGAGGAATAAAAATCAAAGAACTTTAGCATTTGTTAAACAACGACCCAAAGAGTTAATCAAATAATCGAAATTATAAGACAGGCGATTGAAGCTTTACAATATCAAAGCCCACGTTTTCTTTCACGGTATCCTGAAAGTTCCTCTCTGTATTTGTGCCTTATTTAGATGTAGCTTGATCAAGAAAAGACTGAAAGTAAACCGCATTTCTGTCAGCTGGTAATTTTTCAGGCAAGCTTCCTTTTATGTTAATTTGCATGTTATGACAGGAGGACGAAAACAATTTGAATTTTTTACAACCTTTCCGAAATAACCCTTCAGTGTAAGATGAGGTCTGCAAGAATTTGGTTTTCTAAATTTTATTACGTTTCTGATTTCACTCGTAAAAATCAAACATAACGTTAAGCGGAGATGCGTTTTCATATGGCGTAACATAAAATGGAAGATCTTAAGCATACAGAAGCACGGTATTAACTTTTTATGTTTAGTGTCATTTGGAGATTACTTATAAAAGAGGGCACAGCTGAGACGTTGCTTACTCGTGACCGATCTGAACCACTAGAAATCGTATAAGCAATAAGATTTACGATAATATTGAATTACATCGTAAAGTGCCTATATTTCGGTTTCAAAGTTAGTGAAACGATTTTTAAGTTGTAATTTAGGCTATATTTCGTTTTTGATAATTCTATGTTTAAAAATGCATGGAAAATTAAAACACAAAAAAGTTAATCTTTCTGAAGACTTTTTACAGTAAGGAAATGGGAAGCTGATGAAAAATCACATTTTCCAATTTTAATCACAGATAGTTTAGAAAAACAGCGCTATAATGTAATAACAAACATGCGATCGACAAAATTTCACTTCCAGTAGGTCATACTTTCCAAAACATTTGCTATTTTGAATTTCCCATCTCGGTAATACAGCTGTCAAAATTACGAGGTCTGTTCATACCGAACTTACCTGTGGACTATTGGTCCTCGTCACCGTCGAAGTATTCTCCTCCCCGACTGATACACTTCGCCCATCGGTGTTTCCACTTCTTGAAGAAGTCCTCATAACCCGTTTTTGGGATGTCTTTCAGAGCCTATGCCGAATTTGTTTTAATTTCCTCAAATGTGTCAAAACGCCTCGCTTTCAACACTGATTTTAATTTGGGGAACATGGAAAGGTTAGATGGTGCTAAGTCGGCGGAGTAGGGAGGCTGGGGAAGAACGATCATTTGATTTTTCGCACAAAATTCTCGACTTGACAAGGCGGAATGAGCAGGGGCATTGTCATGGTGAAGCAGCCACGAGCTTTGACGCCAAAGTTCGGGCCTCTTCGTTCGCATCTTCTCTCTCAAACGTTTCAAAACTTCAGCGGAATAATGACGATTAACTGTAATGCACAACCCTTTGAAAATAAAAAAACAAACTGTCATCATCATCTTGACATTTGCCGACCCCACTGTGATAATTGTTTCAACGTCATAGCCGTAAATAAAAGTTTCATCGCCTGTAATCATTGCAGACTTGTTCCAGCAGTTCTTGGCAAACTTCAACTCGATGATCTTTTTGCTCTTGAATGCATTCTGTTAAAATTACATGGCATACTCAGTTGAAATGCCACATTCCTCTGCTAATTCCCGCACTGTTAATCATCGAATTAAACGCATCAAAACGTTGTTTTTCAACATGACATTCATCTGTTGACGTTGATGGCCTTCCATAGGATCATCATTAATCAATTCACGACCACTTTTAAACCGGGTAAACCACTCATAACACAGGGTACGGCTTAAGGACTTATCATCGTAAGATTATTTCAACATTTGGTAAGTTTCTGTGAACGTTTTTCCAAGTTTTATGCAACACTTCACATTGAAACGCTACTCCCGTAAGTTATTCATCACGAAAATCAGTAAGCAACACAGACTACCTCTAACTGAAAACGAAACACTAGGACTAAACAATGAATCAAAAAACCGAAAAATGGAGATTATTCGTCATTAAATTATACTGAACGCACGTTTATAGGACCCTCCGTTACCGCGAAATTTAAAAAGTTCGGTCACTTTTTGAACAGACCTCGTACATTTTGAGGTTATGTCAGCGAGATTTCACGAACACTGGCTTATTTTTTTAATTTCACATCAAAATTTGTTGGTTAAAGCAGTTCTTTGTCACTGATTGTACATGGTGGACCATTTTCGATCTCCGAAAAGAAATTTCAAAAAAAAATCGGTTTTAACTTGTAGTTCGAAAGCAAAAGTCAATGTTAAATTTCGGTTTACATCATTAAATTTGTTTTTGTTGTTTGGTACTTTTTGCGTAGGTGTAATACTTGAGGAATCCCTTCGGAAATGGTCCACCCTGTACACTTAACCTAATTTAATCACTAAATTTAGACGAAAAGCGTATAAAACATATTGGTAAACGCCATAACTTAACTTCTAATACTAAAATGACATTTGTAACTGCCGATGTAGGGGGTTTACAAGGAGATCAATTTTCGAAAATATGCCTATTAAAGCTTAAATGTTGTTAAGCTCGTGATGAAAGTTAAGGCCTTAATTTTAATGTTCTGTTTTTAAAGAACAAAGGGAAACTTAATAAACAGGCAATGCAGGAAATAAATGAACAAGGGAAGCCGTAATACAATTCACGTGGTGTTCAAAAACTTATATTTCGATGTACAATTAGCACAGAATGCTAGATTGGTATAAAAACAAGGGCGGATGAGTAACATAGCCGCAGTGAAAAAGAATATAACAATTTCCCTGAACTCCCCAGGTGTAGAAGGGAGAGATTGAACAATACACCGTTTCCGCTCAACCCTCTCTTGTTAAACATCCCCCTACATCAGGTAGCTCGCGGCACGGCCCACCGTGATTTCTAAACGCCGCTTTTTGTCAAAGTCTAAAGTCTATTTCGACAAGGATGGGATGAAAGAATTGCTATATTGAGATCGCGAATCATGATAAAGGGATTCTTTTTGATGAAATATTACCTTTTTGAAGGGAGGACAACTCCAAGTTACATTTTCATGATTATGGGTGATATAGGCAGATTCATTTCTTTATGAAATTCCTCCCAGATCCAATTTATTGAAATAAAATTGGAACGAAATTTACTTTGAATTCATAACCAGCGCATTCTCAGATATTTTCATGCGATGTTTATTAGAAAGCAAAATTATTTTTCTTCAAAGGCACTTCAATCTTATCAATTATATTACTTTTAGATAATTTGATGTTTTTATTAGAATAGAATATGAAAGCAAACCCTGAAAAACAACCATTAATTACCAACGATAGTATGAAACATTTTATTCGCCCCAAAAAATACAAAATTATTATTGAAATTTACGTAGAAAACGTCGAAGTAAATCGTGAGAGGTCACAGATACGGATTTATAAATTCAGAACGGTAACCTATAAATTTCAGATTGACGCAAAAGGAAAACTGTATATTTGAGGGAAACAATTTATTCGGCCGTATATACTGACTGTCCTACAAATAAATAAAAAGAAATCAAGATGAACACTTGATTATAACCGAATTTTCATTCAAAGCCTCAATTTATTATTCTAAACTTCAATAAACTTTGCAGAAAATTTAAAACAAACATTTAAATTTAAGCACTGCTTAAATTCGTATTTTAACTAAGCACAAATCAAAATAATTTTCGGAATTTATGTTTCACTTCTGTAACTCAAAGCTTGTTTTATAAATTTAAATTACAGAAATGTGCTGAAGGTATCGAGATGTAAAGATTCTCAAGCTTTTCCGATATATTTTAGCCTTTGATTTAAGATTCTTTCAGGACTTGTTTTTAATAAAGGATGTCCTATTCAGACAGGATATTAATATAGATATGTAAAGCTACGAGTGATGTTACACGTTTTCATCCTGCATACATAAAGGTTTTATTACAAATATTACATTTAGAGCAGGCGAACATACCTTTTGCAGATTTCTGTTATATTCATTTATGCATCTTTTTGTCTTTAAATTAATATTTGGAGGTGAAGTAATTTGTCCTTAAAACTAAAGGAGCCTCTAAAAATTAACATTAATTTTAAACTTCAAAAAATTCCGTCCTTCACCATCTTTGTTGGCTCTGTAGATTTTATATAATGTCTTAAGAGGTTATTCACAATGAAATTTAATTAAGTTCAAACTTTAGTTCCAAGTCTAACGAAATCTTCGCTGCTTGAGATTCCTCGTAGTCTCGTTAACTGGTCGCATTTTTATATATGCAGTTGCGTCTTCTAGAATAAGGTAGCGGCCTCCAGGATATTCTGGGTGTTTCTTACCCGATGATATGTTCTGCTACAATATTTTATAATTTCTTTTAATAACAGTGCAAATATTTTACACATCCAAATAGCTCAACAGTGTTATTTTCATTTATGCTTTCGCTCCATGTAAACTAGCAAGTTTGTTTTTATTAATATTCGTATAAATACCAATTAGTGGGCTAGGCGAGTGTAGTATCTTAGTAGAATAAATTTGTAAACGAATTTTAAGCCAAGGCTAAAACGCATGATTTTAAGAAGTCTCGTATTTGCCCCCAAACGAAATCAACAATTTATTTACGTCAACAGCGTGTTGCCTCGGGGCATGCTTGTAAGTTCAATTTTTTTCAGAAAAAAAAACGAGCTTCGAAAACATCCTTTCAATATTAGGAGTCGCCAACAACACTGCCCGGATTACTTATCCACTCTTGTCTACAGCAAGGCATAACAATACCGATAAAGCGGCGGTTGCTGAAGAGACAAAGCCTTTAGGGTTAATTGCATGTGATGAAGCCCTCGCGTGGGTTGCATATCGGCTATTATTATCTCTGATTGTATCGGTCGGTATTAATATCATCTCTGTTTATTGTGATTGGTGGTGCTTATACACTGACGACAGATAACCCACAGGAAAACAAGATCATTACATGGAAAATATTCTCATCCACATATTTATTACTCGAAGGTATTTAACAAATTTAATTTGCTCCCAAATCAATTTTGGGAAAACTCTCAAACAGAAAATAATTTATGGTTAATTGAGCTCTGAAGGTACTTCAAAACATTTTAATTATTACAGCACACAAATGAAAAGTCATTTCTAACTTTAAAGCGGAATAATTTTAAACAGCAAACTACATTTCGTTAATTATTTACTTCTTATTTTAGGATTCAGAATAAAATTAACAAAATTTATTTAACAACAAAACCCCAAACTCTAGTTTCTTGTCGTGGCCTATATCTTAGGATGATTTTCTACACTTTTTATAAAACCAACAGTTTTTTAAATTAGTAAAATTTCAAAATTTTAAATGTATGCAAATGCGAATCCCTACGTTTGTTTACGTTTAAAAACTGAATTATATTAACCTTCTTCTTAAACTTTCCACCGTGTACAGTAAATTGTGATACTTTTCCTTGATATTGCTTAATTTGTGGGTATACTGACTTTTGTTCTTCTGTTAAGACGATTCCCAGAACACCGTTTCATTAACCACCCTTCACTCACTTGTTTGTTTACTTTATAACTTAGCAATCTCGGAGGACATATTTAATTTGCATTTTTTTCCTAAAACACCGTTTCCTTTTCTGTGGAAATTCTAGCTGTAGATTTACATCTACCGCACTCAATTTTCCTTTTTTGCATTTATATTTACCACAACTACTTTATTTGCAACCTTAATTTACTTCTTGAATTTATGCGTAATTACATTGTTTAAAAAATATTAGTACTGTTTTGTAGGTTTTCTCAAATTCTCATTCGAGTATTATTAGCGAATGTTGATGCAAGTAGGTTAAAATGGCTAATAAAATCAATAAGGTTAACGTTTTACTGTTAAAAGCCGATTTCGATTTGATACTAATTAAGAAGTTCGCAACTACGGTTCTAATTACCACACTTCTCTTTGTAAAATAACAATGAGCTAATAACAAGAATACAATGCGCTATATTCTCCTCTTGTTAAAACTTCAAGTACTTCTAAGGTTTGATTATACCGAAAATCGACAGAAATCGCTTTGCATGCTTTGCTAGGGTAATTTCGGTGACATGGTGTTTTTACAAAAATGTAAAAAGTTCACTCATTATATTAAAATCTTATGTATCGATTTCAAGGATTAGACACTTCAAAAAGCTGAATTTGAGGTCAACGAAAATTTGGAGAGAGTAAATCAACCAAGCACCAAACCAAATTTTTAATTTCATTATTTCTATTTTATTAGCCTTGTAGAATCTCAGGAAAAGCTAGACTAAGAAGAAAGACAATTTAATTGAATTAAACTGAAAGAAACGGTTCTTTATTCCTTTCCCTTATAAAATTAACTGCAGCATTTACAATCAGTTGAATCTTTAAATCAAACTTTTTGTACATCTTGAAGTCTCGCTTTGAATTCTGTTAACATATCTAGGTTGCTTACTATTAAGTTAACAATACCCTAGAAAATAAGCGATCTTAATCTTTAAAGTTCTGTGTCTAAACTAGGAATTGCAAAATCACATAACTGTAGAAAAGTAGAATAGTGAAGATAGATAATCAGTGCGGTTGTTATATCCTCCCTTAGTTTACACATACATCCTGTTAATCATGCTCGTTGTATAAAGCAAACTTACACGATTTTAATCATCATAATTAGTATTACTGTAAGACATCCGACCCTAGTTGGAGATGAAGGCAAGTTTCGAAGGAGACATGTGCTTGGAAATCTTAACAGATATAAATGAATTACTTGTAGTTTTAGTCTTTTGAGAGACGTAATCTCTTTTATTTTATCTTGCGTCCTACATTTAGATTTTAAAATTCTAATTCGTTACTTATTTTAATACGTGGGAGCTTAAGAATGTGAAGTTGCCTGCTAGCTTTTGAAAATTGCTTTAGAATTCTGAAACAAAATCAAAAAACATTTCTATTCAAATAAAAAATTTAGTAAATTTTGTGTAAAAGCGAGATTTCTGTTAGTTTTATACATTTTTCATTTAGAAAAATCACAAAACAGCTTCAATCTAAGTCTCAAAAAGGCTGTCAACACGCACCACGTTTTAAAAATAGTCACGAAAAGGATTAAATTTGTCCTTTATATTTTTCCACAACGGCAACATGCTGACATTTGCAAATTTTCAGTTTTCTTGTGCTTGATTTTGAGAAAATATAATACCAATATTCCTACCGAGCAGCTATTTATTTTACTTATTTTGCGGACGCGGTTCAAAGTAAAAAAAAATTCAATTTCAGCATTTTTCATCTTGTTTATTATAGAAAATCGAAGTGTGCATAAAGCACTCGGCATTTTTGTAATTCGCAGAACGCGCTTGTACATATCTAAACTTAATTGAAGAGTAAACTGCATCGCTAAGTAGAAAAATAATACTAACTTGTAATGAAAATCCCTGAAGCAAGAGTAAAATGCGAAGCTTCGTCTATTACAAATTTCCTCTCAGGATATTGTTTATTTTGCTTACGTATAACTTAATTTACCCCCTCTAATAAGAAATACAATTAACCTGGACTAACCTTATTAAAAAAGTTTTAATTGGACATAAAATTATTTTCTCCGCAATGCAAAAAGTGCAAAAAATTACAGCGGATAAAGCAAATCCCACTCTTGAATTTTTTGTTGTAGCTTTTATTTTCACCCCGAGGAGTCGGTATGAGCGCGCACACAACGGGTGGTCTGGCAAAGTCAGCGATAAGAGATGACGAAGGATGGGAAGGCATTATGTGCGGGACAAATATGTGGCAATTGTCGAGATAGTCGGCTACTGTGCTTCTGAATTATACCAAAGGAAGGAAAGTATAACAAGGATCCTTACAGGAAAATAAAATATATGGTTTTCCCTAATATTCCCTCTTTTTAAACTAGTACGCCCCTAAATACTAAACATTAAGTTAACTAAATCCCTTAAACTTATGTTGTTTACAAGATCACAGGATTAACGACGGATCCTTCCAGGAAATTACTGAAATTAGGAATTCACAACGGTTTAAATACGCAAAAGCTTCCGTCATCGTAGTTATAAATTGTGCTGAATAACCTGTGTGATCTTGCATGAAATAAAAAGAAAGAAAAATACCACGTATCGAAAGTACACCTTAACATACAAAACAAACCAGTCCAAAGTAACTAGAACAAGAATCTCACCTTCAGCTTGATACGATGAGGGCCACGTTTTGAAGCCCTAAATATACAAACTAAAGTAGACATTAGATATATCTGAAATTGTGGATAAATTTTAAACAAGTCATTAAATGCAATATAAATACATAATAATTTTAAACAGCATCTTCTTATAAAAGATTTTAGATAAACAATTGGTAGCATTTGCTCTTGTTTTAATAGCTGCTGGGGCTAAATCAATTGTAATGTAAGATTATAAAATTTTTACAAAACTGAAGTTTTGAATATCTTTGTATTTAATAAAAATATCTTATAGAAGTAATCACTGTTAAACTAAGACACTCCCAACATAAAACAAAATTGAAATATTAAATTTTAAATAACTAATTGAATCATAAAAATAAAGACACCTTTATATCTCTATTTTTTTTATTAGTCTTACCCTAACATCTGACCACTCTGCGCAGTAGGAATATTTATGAATTCGAACATTATTCACAATCTAAACTAACCTCTCTTTTCAGAAATCTTTCTTCAATCAAACAAACCTTTAAAAAATATTGCTCATAATAGATACAACATATACTCAACTGCAACTTAGTTCAACGTTCAAGACTGAAAAGTTTCACTCATTTGAAGGAAAAGAATTACCCCTCATATTTTAATACCATGCAATTGAGACCTATAACAGATCAAAAACATGAAGTATTCTGGATTGAGTTACCATACCCTTCGTCCTCTTGCTAAAAAAGTTTCACATCTGGCATGGTTCACACGTTGAATTATCGATTACCGTGCTCTTTTAGTGTCCCCTTTTTCCTCCTGATGAAACCCCTTAAGAAAGTGGGCGAAACGTTGCGTTCATCTTTCGCAACACTGACACGGTCCCAACTCGGAAGACGTTCTTTTAATACTGACACTGACCATGGAAGTCTTCGAATTCAATATGAAGTTTGATTGACTTGACCCAATATTTAAGACAAAAGGTTTGTCTCATTCAAAAAAATAAAGACAGAAGCATCCTTGTCCGTTGCCCTTTTCCAACGAATTCTAATAGAATCTAAGTATGGTTTGCTTAGTTCCATATTTAAAAAAGTTTGTTTAGATCGTAAAATATAAAGAGAGGGTTTGCTATTCTCGGTGACTTTTTTATTTTCCGGCAAACAACACGAAACTATAACGTCCCTATATTACTACACGTATCGTAGACGTGGCCCTAAAAATACAGTTAATTAAAAATACCGTTCAATTTATTCCAAAGTTTTGATACTACAGAATACAAACACTTGAGTGAAACGCTTATTCTTCTGTAAAACTATCCCTTCAAAACCCGAGAAACCCCATATTTCTAAAATTAGAATTAAATTTTAAACCTACAAAGGCAAAAACGTACATCAAAGTTACTAATTTAAGTGTCCTCAAAAAAAGTCGATAATTACGAATAGCTCGTAGTGCTGAGCTAGTTGAAACTTCCGGGGTTGTGCTGATTTCTGAAAGTTGGCAACGATAAGCCGAGGTTTGTCGCCCATGGAGGTCTTAACAGAAATTAGATATATTTCGCAAGTTCTCTCGTAAATTAACAAGATCGCTTGTAAATTTAACAATGATACTTATTTGATACCGTTGTTGAAGATGTACTCGTAAATAGAATTATATCGATTTGAAAATGTACAGTTCCTTCAGCAAAAGTTTTTCTCAAGAGGTTTTCAAATCCTGCGGTGTTCATGTTGGAGAGGTAAAACAAGCCACGGGCATTAATTTGAAACTTGTTTAGCTTATAGTCTTAAACAACTTTGAAAATTTCAAACATTTTCTTGAAATTAAGCTTTGTTTATACTTTATAGATGAGAAACTTAGTCTAAACTCTGAGTAAAAAATGTGTAATTAAGGCCCACCTCATAATTTCTAAAAACTCGGTATTTCAAATTTCTATAAAAGAACTTTAGTAATCGGTTAAGGTTTTTTGTGTTTCCATGAAAATTCATACTGCAAATAAACTAAATCATTGCTAAACTTACTTCAAGCTGCTGAAAAAATCAGTTACCTATTCGATTATCGGGAAGAATATTAGTAAAGCTTGCTGTAACTACATCATAAAATACAAATAATAATTGCATTTTTATTTTTTTGTTTGGTGGCTAATTAAAGTTTTGCAGACTTTTTCGGGGATAAAGCATTCCCGCTCTTATACAGAAAATCTTTCGATATTCAAATAAAAAATGGAATCGGAGCAATTTATCTTTTCTATAGATTAGTAAGAGAGGTCTACACAGAAATGTAAAACGGAACTAAACGTCTTTATCCCATTTTCCCCTAGTTTCCTTAGAAAGCATCAGAAGCACCTTCACATACAGAAGCCATTTCCATTAGTAGTTCTAAGACCGGATGCTCCGACCCGAGTAGCACTATTCTGCTGCCCCTGCACCTCTCGACAGAGCACTTAACAAAGAGGACAAAACATTTACCGCCTCACCTCAGACCACTAAATCAATGAGCTTCTCCGCACCTGCCCTTATTTAGCTTTCACTCGAGAAATTAGAAAGCAGCGAGATTTGGCTAATTTATTTTTCCTGGAACTGTGACGTTTTGTTATGATCCTCGACAGATTTTAAATTTCTTTTAGGGCAGCTGAAAAAACGGAATGGCCGCGGGCCTTTTCAGAAAAGAAATTAATTAAGGTTTCTCTCTTTTATATTGGGCTTTAATTCATTCGGAGGTTTCAACTAAGCTTTTCTTATGTTAAATCTCAAAAAGAATGTTCCAAAACGTTTGACTGAATATCGACATTAATAGGAGATAAAGTTCCAAGATTCGATTGGCTTATTTTGCGGGAAAAGAAAACAGCTTAAAATATTCCATTTTTGAGTTTTCCGCTTACCGTTTCGTCTTTTTCAGAAGCAGCTATGAAAAATAATGAGGCAAAATGGGATGTTATGTACACTGATTACTTATTTAATAGCGGCGGGGCTACTAAATCTGAGTATTCGTAATTTACAACACCAAGCGGCCTACTTATTTTCTCGCTAACTTGCATTCAGAAAATTCCGAAAAATACCGAATACTTTTATGGCTTATCTTTGTAAACACGTTCAACTTAAATAATAAATTTGACAAATTACACCTAAATGTAATTTTAACGTTTCAAAACAACACAATTATAACTTTAGTGTTTTCAACGTCCATTCTAAAAGTATGTAGAATATAAAAATTCTTTTTTGCACAGCGCAGCGGTTCTGTAGTTGCAAAGCTAAAAGAAAAAATTATAAAGAATATACTGTTGAATTCAGTTATTATCCACTATTAAACTGAAAAACATGGCTCAAAGTTACCCCAAATTAAATAGATACACCTAAATACACTAATACTGTTTTACCAAAGAAACAAACGAAGTAAATAGTTTCAGATGTTTCTTCTTTTTCTCCTTCGGATATTCGGTTATTACCCTCTTGTGTTTGTCGTTTTATGTTTCTATAATTTCCTATTCTCCCAGTCTCCCTCCTTCAAGTCTTTTTGTGACACTGAGTGGTAGAACAGCTATTATAGCTGAACTCCGCCCTGTGATATCTCCCATTGTAGTATTAACTGTTTTTGTCTAAATTGTATTTATTTTATTCTGTAAAGGGGAGAAAATAAAAGACGTTTATTATTATTATTATTATTATTATTATATTATTTATATGAGTTTCTCATTTTAGGGCTGGCCGACCTCTTTTGCTTTTGCTTTCCACTCCATTATTTTCTTGGGTCATCTGTTTTCTGACATACGTTTGATATATCCATACCATTGGAGAACTCGATTTTCCAAAATTTTGATGATTGAGTTGGTTATTTCCGTTCTTTTCCAAATCTCTTCTGTCCTCAGTCTATCTCCTCTTATAACTCTCAGGCATCTTCTCATATAATCTAGCTCCACCGTTTGAATTTTATTTCTAACAGCTCTTGTTACTAATCACATTACAACTCCATCAAGTACACTATTTTCAACCAGGGTATGAAAGCTATCCTTTTTGATCTTCTTCTGACTAGGATTTTCAGTCCATAGTAGACCATGTAGAGTTTCTGTCGCCATTTTTCCCATAGCTATTCTTGTGGATATGTCCTTTTCACATGTACCTGTCGAGGTTGTAGTCGTTCCTAGATATTTAAAAGTATCGCAGGATTTAATGTCTCGGGTGTCTACTCTTACATTTGAGTAGCTCTTCCCACGCACATACATATATTCTGTTTTTTGTAAGTTAATATTTAAACCCCATTTTTCATATTCTTTCGTAAGTTTTCATAACATGTATTCCATCATGTCCTCTTAATCTTGTGCGAAAACGATTTGGTCGTCGACATTGGTCTGTCACTTATTCTTAATCCCATTCCTGAAGATTTGCGGTACCACGTTTCCAATTCCTGTTCCTATGTATATGTCACGGGCAATGTGGGAAATCCGGGCAGTGTTCACAATGCCCGGGCAATGTGGATAATGTACTTTTATTTTTTTTTAAACTGCTCTTTCTGTACCTCTAACCTCCAATAAACACCTCTACTGTTTTGGCAGAGGCATTGACTGGAGGTTAGAAGTAGAGTAAGGTAAGTTTAAAAAAAAAATAAAAGTGTTATACTAAGTACATTATCCACATTGCCCGGGCATTGTGAACACTGCCCGGATTTCCCACATTGCCCGTAACATATATACGGGATGAAGTCTTACAGAAAGAGAGAGAAAAAAGTTTTAATATCACGGCTGAAATATTTACATAGTTTGAAGAGTATGTATGTCCTGAAGTTTACATGGCTAAGTTAACAAATGTTCTATGTGTGGCCCTTTTTTAACAGGGCAGATATCAAAACGATACTCCAGTTCTTCCCAAATACGTCGTAACATTTCTTCCTCCAATCATAGATGGACTGCCTTGTGGATGGTTGTTTTCCATACCGTGTAAAAAGACGAACAGAATTTGATTTTGCAAAATCAATCGCGCAGGAAGCCTTCTCTACCTGGCTGGTGGTCATAATGCTCGACTGACGTCAAGGGAACTCATGTGATGCTGACGTCATGACAACAAACGAAGAGCGGAGGTCGCAAACTGAAATACTTTCTCTATAAAACAGTACTAAATGCTCCCCGATAAAACAAACAGTTTTGCATTTATAAAACGTTTAATCTGTCTATTTGTTTTAGGTTCACCCTGTATATTGAATAGCAAAGGCGATAAACTTCAGCCTTGCTTCAGTCTCTTTGGTATTCTTATGGCTTTCGTCATTTTGCTTACTTTATAATTGCTTACTTTATATTTTACACCTGAGTACGTTATCCTATGCTTTTTCAAGATCAATGAATTTCATATGTGTATCTATTAACTTTTCTCTGCTCTTCTTCATTATCTGTCTTACTCAGTGTATGTTACCTAAGCATGATCGTTGTTTTCGGAAACCGCTTTGTTCTTCAGTAAAGGTAATTTCTTCTTCTTCTATTTTACTTTTGATGATACTAGAGAACAATCTGGCTGTCGAAGGGATAACAGATATTCTTCTATAATTAGTGCATAGTTTTTTTTTCATTTTTTGAAGATGGAGCTTATACATGCATCATTCCATTCTGGAGGAGTATCATTACCTACTTCAATTTTGTTCAATATCTTTGTTTTGTACTTTCTCATTTTTCGTCTTCCATATTCTAAAAGCACCATTACTATATTTCCTGATCCTGGTGCTTTTCTGTTTTTTGCTTTTTGAAGGGCTTTATGCACTCTTCTTTCTGTTGGTATTCATATCTATGCTCCATTAGTAGGTCTGGGTAATGTTTTATCCACTCTTTTGGTGGTATTGTTTGTATTATTCCTCTTAAGTTCTTATCCCTCCTTATTTTCTTCATTGTTTTCCATGCTACTGCTGATCGATTGTATGTTATAGTGTTGTTTATATCTATACAAAGCCTTCTACAGTGTTCGTGCTTTTCCTCCTTTACTATGTTTTTTACATGTCGTCTGAGGGATATACCTATATTATTTTCTTAATTCTGGCGTTTTGTCCGATAACCACTTCATGTACGCATTTTTATTCTCTTGAATTAAGCCCTACAGTTCTTCTGAGAATTGCTCAACATGTTGGGTTTTCTTGTTTTCCATTCCTAAAACTTCTACGGCTGCTTCTAGTATGACCTTCTTCAGATGTTCATACATTTCTTCTTTTTCTCCTGGGTATTTGCTTTTCTTGATATTTTGATGTGTAAGATGGCTTGTTAGCATATGGTAGTTTCTAGCACATTGCGGTTATCGGTATACTGTTACGTCTTTTATGTGGACTTTCCTGGCCATCCTCATTATCATGAGATTTCTTATTGATTTTAAGTTCCTTAACAGATAGCTTTGTGTTGAAAGATATTATTTGTGACGACATATTCTTGTTCTCGGAAATTATAAATGAATTAGTATTAAAGAAATTATATCATAAAACCACTAAGCTCCAATCTACAAACAAGAATTTACTACTGAAAGACTAGATAGCAACTTTTATAGTTTTACCCAAGAGTATAAATATTATATATTCTTTGGTTTTACGTAGTCATTTCAACAACGTATTATTCTTGGCCCTTTTACTTCCAAGTAAAAATAACAAAAACAAATAATAAGGAAATGTACTCTGGATTTTCGTAAGTTGCTCATCAACCGTCAGTATTATTGCATAAACCTACAATTTTATGAAAATCCCCAGAAATTAAATGAATTTAAAAAGATAAAATTTCCATAGGATTAACATAATTTGAAAATTTAATTATAAACTGACAAAAATTAGAAGCAAAATCTAAAATTTGTTAAAATGCTCGGCGTTTGCTCGGAGTTAATACGATAGCGCCGTTTTAATTTTAAGACCAATTAGAAGCATTTACAAACAATTTGCAACACTTGAGAAATTTTATATTCCAATCAATAACCCAATTACGAGCAGCCGTAAACTTAGGGCTGCGAAAACGTAATTTTTAAAGCGTCATTCGTTAAAGAAGGTATTAGGAATCCTTCTTCATTAGCCGTAACATTCACATTTAGTTCAGTGTAACCACCTGCAGCCCATAAATGTTTCTAAATCTACAACAGTCACGAACTACAATGAAGACATTCTTTAAGGTGGATGTTTTACACACACTTTAATTTAGGAACACTTTAGTTTGTTTTCAACTGATACTTTTAGTTCTGAGTAGTTTTTCGTTGTTTCCAAAAACAAAGAGAAACTTTCGTATTAATGTTATCTGTTTTTGACAGCATCCGCTGGCCTATTTCCCGGATTTTACAACCGAGATTTTGTATTTTGCTGTTTATTTTAAGCGGAAGACTAATATCGAATAGCAATTTGAATTCCATTTACTTTGAAACTTTTAATCTATGCATACACGTAGTGGCTATGACGTCATTAGGCATATTGGATGCTAGTTGTGTTAGGATCTAATATTAGATTTAGTTGTGCTTTGTCACAAAGGAAAGCTCGTGATAAGCTTGCAAGGAATAATTAAACATACGGTACAGCAGCAAATGATTTAGAATGGATACGGATCCTACACGTATGATATTGATTTTAAAACTGGAAGATATTTCGATCCCCTCGAATTTAAATTAACTTTCCAAAGAACTCTCGTTAAACTTTCTAGGTATATAATTAATCAAGTTAACTTTATTAAAATTTGTTCGCCGGAGTAAACAATGTTTTTCTGAATCACGTTATTTTTCACAACTTTTCTCCCCACTTTAATATTCTTCTTCCCACTCTTGGATCTACGATATAGTTTGCAGTCTTTTCCACGCATATTAATTATTACCGCCTTTAGGCTTTCTTCCAAGTAACTATTTCTAGGTAAACAAGGAAAGTTCATAGAAGAATTCAAGTTCTTGTTATTTTTGCATTAAAAAACTTGCTTCTGTTATGTCTTTTAGAACTATCTAAAAATCAATTTTAAGAACAAGCTTTGAATTTTAATCAAAGTATGTTTAAAGAAGGTCTGAACTTTTGGACGTTTCCCAATAAATTTGATTTTCATACTGTAATTTCTCAAATAATTTAAACTTGTAAGTGGTGAACTCTTCAAAATATTTAAGCTATTTATTAATGTTCATTAGTAAATAATAAATGTTCGGAAAAGCTTTTATTTCAAGGCTTCATGATTCCATTCATATAAAAGTTAGAAAGAGTCGTTGAAACGATCAAATATTGTACAGAAAACAACTTAAATAACTTGTTTTCTTCGTTTACCCTTGAATACACTTTAATTAGAGTTTTGTCAGTTTATATCTATTTATGCTTCACATCTTAGACAGCTACACGCAGAAATTTAATTAACAACAACACGACAAACTTTAAAATTTATTAATAGAATTTCTTGGTTGGTATTCTCATATACTAACTTCGTAATGCTTTTGTTCTCCTGTAAAATCAAGACGTATTGTATTTTAAAATCTAATTTGCTCCCGAAGGGAAAGTAAATATGAATCGCTGGGGAGTACCTCACTAAAAACAACATACAAATTTGTTTTAACCGGCGCGAACTATTTAATAAAGGGCAAACCGGGTCCACGCGAAAGGGCAACAAAACAATGTCATTACCGAAACGCCACGCAAACTATGCAAATTTCCTAATTAACTATATGGTTTATCACCCAATAATAATGCACTTGCAATTTCCAATAGAAGATAATAGACTAGTACCACGCAATTATAAGCTGAATTGTCTACAGACGCTCGCGCTCAGATGACCACTTAGTGAATTAACCAGAATAATGACCAAATCCCCATTATCTGTCGACAACGTAGTCCAGCAGATTTCTAGAAACATAAACTAATTTGCAGAATGAGCCCCTTTATAAAACAATGGCCATGAATCATGCAATCTCTAAATTCTCCATTTGTGGCAACAAACACAACAGAAAATTGCTTAATTATGAAAGTTTAAGATGTACTTAATCTCTCCTTCCCTCGCTTTACCATACCCACCCAATCATTTCAAAATTATGATTCCTTTGTGATAAAGGGTTCTAAAATGGAAATGCGTTGGGGAAACGGCAAACTCGTTCCTCATACAATTTAAACCGAAAATATGTAAAACATAAAGTTAAAACATTTAAAATTACTACAAGCTTAATTATTTATTCATTTTTTTATATTGAAATATGAATATTTAAGTTACACGTTGATTAAACTTAGAGCCCTTTATTTGTTTAATAAATGTCAAAGTCAAATGTTGCTTACAAACAAGTTAACCCTGAAAAACAAATAAATGAACCGAAAAATTAAGAAAAATACTAGCAATTCTACCAGAGCTTCCTTTGGGGTGCTGCTAATTATTTAGCAAGCAAATAAAAGAAAAAATTGTAGAATTACATACATTTTAGTAATGAGCATGTAATTTCTATAAAAAATTAACTTTCAGTTTACAAGATTTTTATTCAAGTTGAAATATCAAAGGCAGTTAAATCACGTTAACACGAAAGTAAAAGGAAAACCCTACCCCTATTCCCATGTCAAATCATCCTATGCTTGTATATTTCAATTGGCAACATTAAGAACTTTTTCAAATCCAAATAGAACATTACTACAGATTTTAACGCAGCATATTCACCACATAGTCTAAATGAAAATAAATCGAAAAATATCGTGGTATCAAAAGTCTGACAACATAAATACTAAATTATGCTCCTCGCTTCCAGTTGATGGTTGAAAATTTATTTTTAATGCTTGCGTTTTAGAGTTTAGGCTCGTTCTGTATTTTTTACGACACACACGTGGTTTATCAAAAATAAATAGGTAAAAGCAGGAGAATCGAGCAAAAGTTACGATTTTTATTTACTGTCAACCGTGCAGCTAGGCCTATAAAACTTTATAAACGAATTTTTCAATGACGGCTTGTTTATCCGCAGTATATCGCTTATATAATGGATTAAGGCGGCTTTAACTTAACTAATACTGACATGTTTGATATAAGATTTCTCCGACAGTATATATTTTCCATTAGGATGTAGCCATCTTCGTTTTATGGATCATCTAGTTACTTATAAACTCATAAACGTACCGCATTTAATAAGCAGCAGGAAAGCCTCTTGCCAGCAGTAGACTAATATTTGAGGGTCGTGTTTGCGTTAAAGAGTACTTCCTTTGTGCAACAAAGGATTAAAAATAAAGGCAACGTTTAAAATGCGAAGGATATTTTTCCCATAATTAGCTGACAAACAACCTTTACAATTCGCTGTTTATAACTTACCATTTTAAATTCGCGGATCTTCTTTTAAAAAATATGAATACAGCGCACTTTATTTATAAGCCATTTAGAAAGCGAGTTTAGGCAACTTTTACAGTCTGAAAAGTTTATGGAAAACTTGAAAGTTCAATGATTTTAAAGACCTGTAAAAGGCCGAAACTGGATATGTTAAGGAAAAGGCATTTTTTATTGGAAATTCAGGAAATAAAATGCCGCAACAAAAATAAACCCCCCCGTCATCAAATTTTACTGTTATACATTATCATACGATATAAAGGCTGATATATACGCCTCTGTCCTTTTACATTTTCATTCCTTTGGCGTCAACAAACCATATAACTTTTTATAATTATAGAAAACGTTAAACTTTAACAATGTTTCAAAAAAGACCCAAAAGGAAATGAAACTGGAAAAAAAATTGTTATCACAGTTGTCTTTCAAAAGTATTCTTAAATAAACTTTCCATAATGCCAAGTTCAATGTAAAAAACCGTAATTTAAGCTACAACATTTCTGAACCTCCTATTAAACCTACACCTGAATACTTTTGGAATTTTTTTGATTTTCCAATTACAAATTGTTTAAATAAGAAATAAATAAAAAAATTAAATGAACAATTTAAAGACTCAAAATCGCCCAATTGAATTCTAATGTCGGTGAGTTTGAGCTTCGAAGTACAATAACAAGATATAACACTGGACAACATCAGTTAGTACCAGAATTTACAAGGAGTTAATGCCTGAGAAATGTAAGTACCAGGGATACAACAAAACCCAAATTAACACAACTGCTAGGAAACCCTAATGGGAGCGTAAACTTAAACAAGAGTGCCTCAAAAATTAGAATGGCCCACTTTTCCTAGAAGAAATTGAAGGAGTCATTTTTTACTTACAAAAAAGACTTGAATTTTATATAGGAATTCAGAAAAATTCGATTTAAAACATTTGTGCCTCTAATTTGTTATGGCAGGAAATTATTTTATTAAACATAAAGATAAGTAAAAATAGAAAGGATTAGTTTAGCTGAAATAAGAGAAATAGATTGATAATTATAAATTAACAAAAAAAGAGCCAAGTCTAACACTGTGTTTAAGTTCAATAAATTTTGCAATTTAACTGCTTACAGTCTAAAATCGCCGATTAATTTAAAAACTGCAGAACTAAAGTTACAGTTTTAAATTTCTTGAAGGAAAGGCTTATTGAAAACCCAATTAACAAGAAATAAAATAAAACACTTCACTTTGGATTTCTGAATTTTATAAACAAATTTTGAAGATGATAAATGCTTCCTTTAGGTCTGAGGTTTGAAAATATTTAACTCCACAAACGGATTTGGCATGAGTCAGATCAAATTGATATACCCATTAGTTTTTCTTTCGGGAAGATTCACTTTAGTTCTAGGAAATTCTTAATTCTTTTTAATTTCAAGATTCGCTCGCATGAATGTGATGTAAAATATGTTAGATTTGACTAAGTGTTGGGAAGGACTTACCAAGTTTTCCTTGATTGAATTCGTTAAATCTCATTGACTTACCTGAAAAGTAAACAAAAGAGATTAAGACAGAATAATTACAAAAATTATATTTAAATTTCTTATAAATACATGTTCCGAAATTCATTTTTAAAAGTAATTTTAAACCTCCAAGAAACAAAATTTTAACTTTAAACGGCAAAGAAGTGTCACACGAAAGCTTACTGGCATTTTTTATCTGTCCTCAAACTATAAACTGAATTAACAGTGACAGTCAGTCGTCCTGAGAAACCCTGTTTTAAAACTTTATTACAAAGTAATTATAGTCTGATTTTTTATTATAGAAACAAAATAGGTTCTGGTTTGAAATTATTTTATATAGGTACGAAATTGATCATTTTTAAACAAAAAAATTAAATCGCAATTTTACTTGACGGAAACATTAAATAATTAAAAGAACCCCCAGATTGGTTTATTAACGGGTTTCATCAGTTTACCACCTACGCTATGAATCACGCAAACAATGCCATTGTAACAATGTAACAATGCATTTATTAATGACAGATCTAAAATAATTCGATTGAGATGTCATCTACATTTCTCATATCTGGAAATATACCACATGCGCCCATTCCTAAACCTAAAAATAAAATATGATAACGTACTTTGTGAAAAGCGACGACATGTTTGATCCAAAACTAATTTATCACTGTCGTAAATAAGGAAGGATGGGGAATAAAAACATTCTTTTTTTATAAATGGTTTTCCTGCCACTCTGTTTACAATTTTACAACGTAAGTAGTATCTTTCGTCTGCCTTTTCAGTGACATATCTGTAGTAAAGTTTTCTACAACATGAACATCGTCGTGTAGTCACGTACAGCCGGATTTTTTTTTTTTATTGGAAAATATTATCGCCGCACCGCGTTACATAATTCTTCGGTGAATAATGGCACCTACAATTAAACCCTCACTTCTCACGCCAGTCAAATCTGTCAGTCAGTTTTTCATGACAACCAAACGTGTCGATCGTGAGTGTGTGATTACATCTGGAGCGGAGATTTGATGGAAAATGTGATTTCTCCTGTCAGAGCTTTTATTAAGCTAGATTCCATTAAGCTTTGCACCTGAGGAAATTGTTTTCGGATATCACGACGAGCTTTAGTCCAAAATCGTTCATTACATGAAGAGCTTTTCCAATTAATGCTTTAGTGAACTTAATTCGTTTGTAAGAAAATACAGATACGTCATTAACAACTTAATCAAACCTTTCTAGTTTTTGTTAGGTAAGCAACAATACTGTTTCCTACATGCGAGTATTTTATTTTAAAAGATAGCAGAGGAATTTGAATCCACAGTAAATCTTCGTGAACCGTTTGAAAAGGTTTTTTGGAAATAAAATTTCTAAAAGCGCCCTTAGTCTTGCGAACATCTAGCAATTTCATTGAAAGAACAGTCTGCAGATTCAATTTATGACTTGCAACAATTTTTCACGAACACAATCTAAAAGCTGATCTTGAAGTTGCACCACTTTACCCGTTTGCAAAGCGCTGTTATCCAAACAAACATAAGTTCTTAAAGATGTTCTGACATCTTATTTACTAACTTCCGAATCACAGGCTTTTATGATGCAAAAATGATAAGGCATTCCAGGGGCAATTAAGTTAGAGCGCTTCGAGGAAGTTCCCAAGCCCCGATAAATCCACTAAAACTTAAACTTTAATCAAATAAGCCATAAGCGAATACCTGGCTTTGTAAGTAATATACACGCACGAATTTTAGTGCTGAACTACGTGTTTTACTCTAAAACACAAAATTAAACGAATTCTAGACCGAAATGAAGTTATTACACCGCCTGTAAGGAAAAATGTAGGCAGCCGCCATATTAAAATAACGCGTTTGTTGTCTTTGAAGTTTCTGAGAAATTGCTTACTCTTAAATTAAATTTATATCTCCTTCTAAATAAGACGCCGCCGGCTGTTGTACCCTACCGTATTCTACTGCCCGTTATTCGTAGAAATAATTAAGAAAAGCTCTTAGATGTTTGGCCATATTTTGCGCAAAACACTGGCGAGAGAACATCTTTGAATAAATTCTGAAACCGTCAATTTTTACCAAAAATTAACCTTCTACTTCAATCTGAAGAACTTACGAAAAGTAACAAAAGTTGGCTATAAATACGATGGCCTCTACTATCGGTAATGCAGCTTACTTCGCACTGCAATAACTGCAGATTCATATTTTCATTGCCGTAAGTAGATGAAATAAAACCGATACTAAAACTAATTTTATTGCGCATTTCAATCGTAAAAATCTGCAAAAATATAAAACCAAAGTTTCCCCAATTAAATCAAAAAACTTTATATCTCTCAACCCTTTCATATACTTCAACTGAACTTAAGGATCAAAATTAAGTTGTAAATTCATAAAAAACGCATAAATATGGAGAAGAAGAGAGCAAGTTGTTAAAACTGTACTCAAGAGTTTTATGTTCATTTTTAGAGGCACTTTTAATATTTAGTGGAAGCGAATTGTCTTATATAACTCTGAATTTATTAGTAATGCCCTATTTCCTCTTAATATACAATTTATTTACCAAGGAAACGTTAATGGTAGCTGAATTATGCATATATTATAAGTGAAAAGAGAAAACGTAAACTTTAAGAAGGCTCTAAAACTAGCCACGATCGTTACATAACCAACCCATCCAAGTATTTTAATATAGATGATCAGAGAACCTATTAGTCACGAAATGTCTGAATTGTGCCACATAAAAGACGGACAACTGCACGAATAAGTTGCATTTTTTAAAATGGCCATTTCCGGTTTCTAACTTTAGTTTTGCAGGCATGCTTTAGTAGCCCATTACGTAATGAACTATAAAATCGAAAATAAGAAATTATTACACATAATTTCTCCAAATTGGTTCGTTTATGGGGCGCCACTTTGTTGTTGAGGATATTCTGGGGTTATAAATTCTGAAACACTAGAAACAAACTGTAAAACATTTGATTCCATATCTAAGCGAGTCATATTGTAAGTTAGGTTTTTAAAGATGTTTTTTATTCTCTTTAACATCCAAAATAAGTTTGAAAGTTAAAGTTTTTCTTAGAAATAGTTTTGGTGTAAAATTATCCGAAATATACGACACGATTTATCAGTAATAGATTTCAGAACTTCGTCCCAGCAATTTTTAAAAATGATATCCTCAATGGAGAGCTAAAACAATAAAATTTACTAAAATTACGTCATGATTCGGTTGAATTAAAGGCTTCAGGGGGCATTTTATAAAATACTGCAAATCGAGATGCTTCCTGTAGGGCATAAACAGGAACTAATGAAAGGATATTGGAACCATTTTATACTCGGCCAAAAACCGCGGGTTTCAATGTGTTCCTGTCATCCACAGAATTGATTTTCTGGATTTTCTGAATTTCTTTCTAACACGGAAAGACTGAATTATTAAACAACATAAAGGCAAGAAGATTTCTTTTCAACTCCTGCGTTTAAAGAAATCTAACCTAACCAAGACTTTTTTATACAAAAATTAATGAAAAATTATATCTGAAAATATGTAAAAGAGGGGGAAATAGTTCGAAGGTTTAATGGTTCAATGTTCCAAATTTCTAAACAAGAAAAAAAAATAGTGATACATCACCCACCAGGTTTAATTTAGGGGTAATACTACAAATTGAGAGAAATCGGAATTGATTTATGGCCATTTAATGCTCAGGAGACTAACAACCGAAACGTTTACGGAATAATTCTGAGTAACTATTTGGTGAGTTGGCTCAGTTTAAAACTTACATACATATAATTTTGGTTAAGGAACTTTCGGTAGAAGCTCTGTAATATTTGTAATAACCATAAACATTAAAAACAAAACCGTCATTAGTGTTCCTACAATATGAACCAATTTAACAAAACCTTTAAGCCTGCAAAAGTTCAAAGATGAATACGAATTTTCAGAGAAAATACTATCCCAATTTAATAACAAAAGCGTATTCTATTTTTGTTTTTCATTAACAAACCACAAAATATTTCAATTTAACATTTCTGTGTAACTTAATCAACTGCAAATTTCTGGACGTTCCCACGTAATTTGCTTTAACCATCCCCTTTGTAAGTTAACCTCGCTTTTCTCGCATTTCGAGATTAAAACAACAGGACGGTTGCCTACGTTTGTTACACAAACAGGTTAAAATAACATCTTTAATTAGTGGTCCCCACTCACCTCGATAAATTTAAGCCCCGTCTTATTACCTTTCTTTGAACTTCAGGAATAAATAATGTAAGACTAAACTAAATTTATAAAAAGAAGTGCTTTGATTTCGTTTTCTTCGGTTAATCGTATAAAACCGGTTAATTTAATATAAGCAAGGTTTCTCAAAACCCTTCATTATTTAAATGCCTCTGAGGTATAATCCTTGTTTCTAATTGTTATTACAGAATCGATACTATCAAAGTAATTGATTATAAAAGGTACCCGTTTAATATAATTAAATTGTAAGGGATTTTGCATATTAATTGCTTACAGTTTAAAGCGCCGTATTGGAAATTTGAGATAATCAAAAGTTTTAATTTGTTTAATAGGAATAAAACCGATAAGTTATTTTAAACGTTTATATTAAGGGTAGTTAATAAATAAATCTATAATAACCCCTTTTTCATGAAGTAGTAAATCTGTAGTTTCGCAAAAAAAAACATAGTTAAATTAATTAAAAACTATGACTAAGCTGGGTTTTCGTTGTTAGTAGGTTATCAGAACGAGGTAATGTATATTTCACCTATTCTAATATTTAAAAATGTCTTTAAGTAATTCGCTTCTTAACTTTGCCCAATTTATTTAAACTTTAAAACTAGTATAAAATTAACAAAACCAACATTAGCAAGTTCTGTGTGGCTGTGGAAAAGATTATAAAGTTCTGTTGATTTAGAGAATAAACTTAATTTTTATTTTGTAAACGTGTTATAACTCCTGTCATTTGGAGCATGAAAAGTAGCGATGCAACTTTACTTTAACGTAGCCTTTTTTGCTTAAATTTATATCGCTCGGTACTCCACTGCGATCGTAAAAATAGACTAACGGAATTACCCATAAAAAGAATTCAATACAGCTTCTTACAAAAGTTACACCGTTTTAGAACTTTCAGATATCGTTCTGACTGTTAAAAAGTCTTGGAAGAACTAACAAATTCTAGGAGGAAGTAAACTAGTCTGGGGCGAATTAAAAAAGCCTGGAAAGAATTATAAAAAAGCTGGAGAGATCTAAAAGGTTTATCTATCTGGGAAGATGTAACAAGATTTGGGAAGAAGTAAACAGAATTGGGAAGTCTTTGGGAATGTAACAAAGTCTGGGAGAACGTAAAAAGTTTGGAAAGAAGTATCAAAAATCTGAGAGAATGTAGAAGGTCTGTGAAGAAGTACTTAACAACGTATGGGGAGATATAAAAAGTTTGGGAAGAAGTATAAAAAGTCTGGAAGGAAGCATAAAAAGTCCAGAAACAAGTATAAAGAGTCTGTAAAGAAGTATACAAATCTGGAAGTGCGTAAAATGTGTGTGACTTAGTAAAAAAACATCTGGGAAGATGTAGAGAAGTTTGCGAAGAAGTATTCTGGGAGAGCACAAAAAGGACCCATATGGGAAGAAGTAAAAAGTATCAACGAAGTAAGTTCAAGTAGTTCGATGAAAACCTCGATAGATTTTAGTTAAACAAAATTTGGCACGACTTATTCCGAAATTAAATAAAAAATTAGAATAATAAAATGCCCAAATGCTAATAATAATACCCAAAACGAACAGTTAACATAACTCATCTCTAAAATCCACAGATTCCTCAAGAAAGTCATGTTTACAAAACAAAAGTTTCAGTTATTTACTAAAGTTACTAAAAAGGATGAATGAAGAATACTTATAGGTTTCTGAGTAAGATAGGTCGTTTATCCAATGGATGTTCGGTGATAGTGTAAGATAGGGGCACCTTGTAGTCTAATCCCAAAACACAGCCAAATCTTCTGAACTTCTGAATATTTCAGATGTCTAGAGGGGGTGCGGTGACCCGTTGACCGTTTCAGTTATTTACTAAAGTTACTAAAAAGGATGAATGAAGAATACTTATAGGTTTCTGAGTAAGATAGGTCGTTTATCCAATGGATGTTCGGTGATAGTGTAAGATAGGGGCACCTTGTAGTCTAATCCCAAAACACAGCCAAATCTTCTGAACTTCTGAATATTTCAGATGTCTAGAGGGGGTGCGGTGACCCGTTGACCTCGAGCTTGATTGTTCAGTTCCCAGGCGGCTAAACCTGCAGCAAATATTCCCCCGGGTCCGCACCTACCTCTAACATCTACGCAACCCCCTCATACACCAGGTTCCTGATTAAGTGATGCTGTTAAGCTCATGGCCTACTTTACATGATACACCCATTCCTAGTTTATAGTCGAGAAACAAGAGAATAGAACGGACGAAAATATATTACACCTAAATGGAGCGTGGAGTACTACGAGATTGCCAACTTCGATAAAAAATGTAATTTCTATTTTTCATTACTTCTTGCAATTGTAAATATTTAGATTTCCGCTTCCGGTTATTCCGGAATAGGAAAGCAATCGCCCACCACGAACAAGGCAACACTGAGAGCTAATAAAACTACCCGAACACATAAATTGCGAAAAGGCAACGAGTTGATTGTATAATTGCTCTAAGCCTAACGAACATACTTGTAGGCGGTGGATGAGTTTAGAACCAAATAGCTTGAAACCCAATTAATCATTTGGATATCTGTAATAAAAGTTTTAAAAACGGTATTCTAGTCTATTTCTTAAAATTTCGCATAGAACTCAAAGCAGCATCTAATATTTTGGAATTTTTTGTTATAATTCTTGGCATAACTTGGCCTCTGATGAAATATAATGAGGGTTTATATGTAATGTTGCATACTCCCAATAGTACAGTATACGGTTTAAATACTGGACTATTATTACACATCTCAATTTAGAAAACGACTAAAGCTAGTAGCTACAACATGAAATTTAAGTGAGGGGGTATAATTAACGACCGTTTGCAAAAACAATGCTAATTAAATTTTAACCACCTTAATGGCTCTCTTCACGACATTAATATTACCTACGGTATAATCACTGCTATCTGTTAACTTAAAATAAATTATATGCTTACTTAAATTATTTCTTAGCTTATCCTATTTGCTTAATTTTTGAAAACCTTTGGTTGAGTATGAATCTATTCATGACCCTTTAGTGTAGGGTTTGGTAATGGAAGTTTAATAAATTTGTGTGTTGTAAACTAGACATTTTCTGCGTGAATTCAGCTTTTTAACGAAGGTTCAAATATTTTTAATTTGAGGTTAGGATTGACCCAAAACACCATAGCAGTACAACAGCCAAAGACTTCGTTTTTCTGTAACATTTATAACTCAAACAATACCTCGTTTTATTGAATTAAATTGCAGAAAATTTTTTATTGTAGAAAGTCTATAGCCGATCAATAAAACCAGAGTTATTACCTTAAAAATCATTGGCAGAAATGCGTAAATAAGTTATAGATATTACCTACTTTTTTTAAATCTTAACAAGCATAGTAAAAAAGCTTTTTCGTTGTTAAAACAACCTGAAATCAAATGAAATACTAGTTTAATAAATTAATCAGACTAAGCACACCAAAATCTAAATAACAAAAGCAAAAAAATAAAGAAAAACGAAGGAAAACGCTAATACAAGCTGTTCTAATCGATAGATCGTCATTTCCATAAATATAACTGTTTTCTTTTGATACAAAATTCAGCCATCAGCAATTCTTACAAAAAGACATCCTTTTCGGACAAAAATAAAAAATCGAATCGCCCACAGAAATAAAATCTAAAAATTTAACCTGTCCTACAGCAAAAAAAGATATCGAAGACGAAACTTTCAGAAAGATAATAACACTTTTAAAACTAACCCTCTTCGGTCGTAACCTAAATTTGTGTACTTTCAACTTTAGACAAAAACTGGCGTGGAAATGTAGAGAACGCTTTTGAAAGTTGAAACCATATGCCTCTTTTGTATAAATATTCCGTAATTTCGTTTTGAAGAAGTGCTTTCAACAAAGCTGCGTAAATATTTTAGTTTAAGTTAATCACCAAAGCTTGTTTATTTTAATTTTATTTATTTACATGTTTGTATTAATATTATCAAAGGGAAACATTTAAAAGAAAGCAAAAAAGCTCTTGCAAAATTAGGTGAAGTTCTATTTAAAAAAAAAGAATACAGCAAGGTTTAAGGCTTTAATGAAGTGTTTTAAGAATATAAAATGATAGAAGCACCAGCAATATACGTATAATTAATTATTGTTTTGAATTTCACATTTCAACAAATTAATTTTCCTGAAAGTAAGTGAACGGTTTCATTTGTTTATTTAGCTATTTTTCTAGTTTTTCTTTTCTAATAATAAAATATTAAGTATCCCCACCAGAAGAAAGCTTTGAAATCTTTCATTATTTTACAAAATAAGTGTTATAGTAAGCTTTCAGAAGTTATTGCTATGGCATGAAATTGATTTTCGTTTAACTTTGCACTTTACCGGTGCTCGCTCCTAAGAATATTCTGCTAGTTGAGACACTAATTGGTTTATTGGTAATTGCATTAGCATTACGTGTTTACAAGTATATGCTGTAAAATAGCTTGCTTTAACCGCTAATTGCAAAAAGGCATTCAAGTTCAACCCCAATCAAGTGCATTAACAGGTTTGACCTTTACCGAAAATGCATTTCCCTAAAGGGCAACATATTTGATTAATTGCAGCTAATATGAATATACAGCTAAGATGAGCAAATAAAGTTTTTAAATTTAATACATCTCCCAACTCTAAAATAATATTGTTTTTAATCCCAAAAACACAAAACATAAATTTACTCGACTCGTTGACTGCAAATGATTTACGAGTGCAACACCAAATTAGGTTTTTTAAAACGTACGTACGTTGTAACTTCCCGTAAAAATTGGTGGACTTATTTTTCTTTTCCTTCTTCAGATTTTCGTTTGGTATTCTTACCATCTCTTGAATTAGTTCCGAGATGAATTTAGTATCCCAAGAGATTTTTATGTCATAAAGCCATATAATTACTTCAGATCGCAGCAACAGTTGAAAAAGGGAGTTATTTAAACTCGACGTTATCATTTTGAAATTATTTTCTTTTAAAAAGCGGTATTACTGTATAATTTTAGTAAATGTGTAATTCAGTTTTTAATTGGATTTTGAAGGGCGAGAGTGAGGTTAAAGTGAGATTACTTTAAAAACTGATAGATACCAAGAAATATGCTTGTGTAACAAGCAACATTCGATTGCTTAACTAAAAGGTTTTTTTTTTACTAAACTCTATAAATATTTTTTCCTTAATATTATCATCCAGCAAGTTACGTGAACAATTTTCATGGGACCTAACGGAAAAGTTTTAAAGGAGGTTGGACATTTTATGCAAATTATTAACCATAGGTAAAGTAAAAATGTGTTAAAAGTTCTTACTGCTGATTACGTTGAAATGTGTATACTGGAAAAATATATTCTATAAAGCAAAAATTTGAATTTTGTTATATAATTTATAAATATCCTTCTTTCTACCTTTCACAAATCTTTCAAAGGAACCCCAAAAGTTCGCCTATTTATATGATCCACTGAAATTGCTATGACAATGAAAAATAGCTTTATAAAAATAGTTTAGATGATATGAAATATCCAAAATTTCAGAACTAATTCTGGAATTTCGAAAAACATGCTCATAACACGGTTTGGTGTGGCTCGCTGAAATTTAGAAAGGTCATCATCCTAAATCGAGATTTTAATCATCCAATAAAAATGTATGCCCACATACATTAATATGAAAATATGACGTACGCTACTGAACAAATCTGTTGTTTCCGTCCAGGATTTAATCTAAAACTGAAATTCAAATTTCGTTGGAATCAGATAATTTTGTCGGCGAAAAAATAAAAAGATTAATGATCGGTTGAAATAAAACTGGCAATCAGTTTTAAAGTAGGGCAGGGCAGAGGCGAGTGGTTGGTATTGTTATTCAAGGGGCGAACGCCGGCATGAGGGAATCATCCGCGTTGAAGAGGTTGTGATAAACGACCCGATAGCGCGGCCACTGAGCACGAGACACTTGAAAGCTAGTTAAGAGCATAGGCGTACCTACTTTCAAAACGTCGTACTCTATAATGGTCTCAACTCCAAAGTATATGCTAACAAAGCAGTTACACAGTCACCGAAAGCGTTATTACTTTGAACTCAAAATTCACCATAATTCTCTATTATCATCTGCATCAAAATGTCAGCGAAACATGCTACTTTCAAAGGACATTCCTCAACCTTACTGGTTAATGTTTTACACAACCGCTTTCATGACAATTTAATAACTTTGTTTACATTACTCAAGACTCGAGACCCTCTATTTTAAGGTTGAATATTTTACTTATGGCCTCAAGCATGTCTACCGTCAAAATCATCATCCACTTGCAGCAAAGTCAATTACTGAACTAACTTAACATGAAAACAATTCCAAAAATTACTTTCAAAAACTTGCCCTTTTCGTCCCTTCAAAATTTAAAAATCACCCCTTAATTTGCAACTTCAAAGCCTTGCCAGTAAACTCGCGCTTTGATCAACTCAAACAAATATAAACATATCGTTTCCTCCATGAAAAATATTATCCTTACAGGATACAATCTCGCCCTCAGTATTTTTCCCCCATGTTTGATCCATTTTAGATATCGTACGATCCTGCGGGCAACTCCCCTTAATGTTAAAAATCCGAAAGTTACTTGCCGAATTTTGACAATCTATGCTCCTTAACTATGTAATTAAACAATTTGTAATAATTTGAATTGTTTCGTACGATATTTTTAAATAAAGAGGTTTCAAAACAACCAAAAATTAAAATGATTTACCTACACCTTGCTCAAAATTAATGCCCAAACGGTGATTAACGACATTCTCACAAGCATCAATTAATGGAAGCAAGCATTAAATAGAATTATTGCAGATATAGCTAAAGCTTGTTAGGAGGCACTTTATCACGTCTAAAGGTTAAACTAATATTTACCTAGAATGAATTTCTTTACCCTTTAAATTTTTTAAGGTTTTATCACCTGAAGAGCTGGATTATATTAAAATAGAGTGCTATCAAACTTTAATAAAGGCACCCTGGGAAAAAATTAAATGAAAATTTAATACCCTTATTCATTTAACGTTTTCATAAATTACCAAAGGTAGGTACTTAAAAAAAACAAGAACAAAATTGCATAAAAATAGAACGCAAATTTCAGAACAAGAACAAAGATTGAGATCCGAAGCAAGATAAACTTTAAAGCAAACGCAAAAGTTAAAATAAGATTAATCGTGCTCGTTTAATGGCCGTAAAGCAAAAGAACTATGCCGAAAATTCACTAATTTTTCTTTAACCAATTAAATTAAACGCCCTAATTTAGCGTTTGCCGAGTTGCCTCTTAAATTATGAGTGTACTAAACCTTTACAAACGATTTATTTTATTTCAACGGATTTTTTACAGTAATTGGTTATAAAAATTGCGGTGAAACTGTAATAAAATGAGCGGTTAATACTTAATTATACTGATTTTATTATGGTACTTAATTCTGATAAATTGACGCTGGAATTCTCACCTTAAAAAATAAAATTTCAAACTTCCTTGGACTATGTTATCTGTGCAAATAAAAGATAAAAGAAAGAAATTAAACAGACAAGAAGGTGAAAATCTATGAAAGCACAAATATAAAAAAATATTATTACATCCTTAACTACACAGAAAAAATAAAAATTAAGTTAATTTTAACTTGGAAAATTTGACAAACCCAAAAGTTCAACACACCGTCACATAAAAAGGTACAGAGGACTACAAGAATTGCAAACAGTCTAAGGCTTTTTTTCCAGAAAAGGAAATATATTAAGTGAACTAATTAAAATTACTCGTTTTTTAGTAGCTTTTGTACCAGAAACAATGAGAAACAAATAAACGACTCAACCCAATTGAAATCTCAGAAACTTACAAAAAAGCAATCAGAACATTAAGCTATTCAACAAATTTTATTACTAGATTTTAGAAGTCTGAAAAGACGCTTCTTAAGAAATTACAAGCACGTGGAGAACACCAACAGGGACATATTGCCCGAGAGTATTCTACTGGCCATCCAAACGAAAATGAAAAAAAGAGAAAATCTCAACGAAGTGGAAAGCAAGTAATGGAAGATCGTCTGTTAAAATAAGGACGCTAGAAAAATCGACATCTTTAGAATTTGAAAACGGCGAACCCGTAACGAATTAAAAGACGGAACACTGAAAGGAGAACCGGATTATTTTTCAGAACATTCCACGGATCCTGTGCGATAAATTAAAAAAAAGATTAGACTGATGCTGTCTCCTCTCGTTCGTCCTTTTAATTCATTGTGTTATTAAAATTCGGTTTTGCGTTGCGTGTATTGTACCACGAAAAGCTTATTTTGTTTAATTATTCCATATTTTAACTTTATGGACGATATTTTGTACTAAATGGCAATTCTGTGTTACGCAACCTGTATTAATGTTATGAATGACATGAAAATCTTCAATTATACTTAACATAAAGCCACCGTTACGTTTTTATGGACATCTGCAATTTTAATGCTTTATTTCACATTTCAGCCATGATAATTTGTAAAATCTAATAAAATAGACAATTATCGTACAATTCGTTGACACAGTATTGAAGTAAGCCGCAGCCGTTCTACCGTTTTCATTCTATTAACTCTGAAGTTTCAGGAAGTGAAATTTAAAATTTAAGACAAAAATTGCTCACCTTTATTCATTGTTAATAATTTTTTTAATTTCTACTTTCAGCCCTTTGGGTTCACAACCAACATTTTTAGTTATTGTAACGTGGTGACGACTGTTGAAAGCAGTTTAAAGTGTTTTGCCACTGGTCATTGGTACTTAATTAAAACGGTCTTAATACGTATCTGGAACAGCTACGTTAGAATGACGTTTATGGAACTAATACTGGCACGTTCAGGGGCCATTGCGACTACATGATATCAACGTCACCACTTCATAATTAGGACTTTCAAAATATCTGTCCGGTAATATCGTTCGTCACTAGCCGTTCTCTGTTTTAATTTTAGAAACTGCAATTTGCCATTACCCTCAGTATAATTATCATTAATTAAAAATCTTAGTGGATACAAGATTGGAACTACTAACGTTAACATATTATGTTACCCGGGTGATCCAGTACTGATGGCAAGTATTAAAGATGATCTGCAAAGACTGTTACGTAGATTTAATATAACATCCGAGTCATGAAGTATACACAGCTTGGGATTGACGTTACAAGTGACAGAAAGCTATTCTCCGAAACTATAAGCCAAACTACAAAGTAACACAAGTTGCAGGCTGCCTGAATAGTACTATCTGGAAAAACAAACACATATCAAGCGAGAGCAAAGTAAGAATATCTTCTTCTTCTTCTTCTTCTTTCTTTATTAAAGGATTGCTTCTGTTCTTTCCCACTATTGTAATGACTCCCTCCATCTTCTTGCTGGTCTTCCAGGGGACCGTTTTCCTGTTGATGATCTGTCCCTTGCTACCCGAATTATCCCATCTTCATTCATTTTTTGAATGTGGTTGTTCCATTCCCGCCTTCTAATTGAAATCAATTTCTTGATTGGTTCCTTATGTCTTCGCTTCATATTCTATCTCTACGTGTTTTTCCCACTATCTTTTTTAAAGTTTTCATATCGACTGTTTCAATCATCTCTTCATCTCTCTAGTTTTTTGTCCCCGCGTTTTTGTCCCATATGTTAGGTCGTGTCGTAGATTTGTAAATCCGACTTTTGACTTCTGTATTTATTATGCCAGATTATATTCTTTAGTTCACCAGATGTCTTGGACGTCTTTATAACTTATGGCATTACTTGCTATTTAAGGTTTCCGTAACTGATTATATTAAGCCCTAAGTAATTAAAAGAGGATACTTGTTCTATTATGTCGTCCTGGATTTGTAATTAACATCTTATAGGCTCTTTTCTTATTGTCAAACATTAAGTTTTTCGTGCCTATATTTTCATATTGTATCTTTCACATGCCTCAGCTGTTTTCATTAATAATATTTGGAGGTGGTCTTCGCTTTCTGCTACCAGGACGGCATCATGAGCGTAGCATACGATTTTTATGTCTTTGTCCTGAATTTTGTATCATTCTGATATTTTCACTTCTTTAATTACCTCATCCATCACTATATTAAATAATAAAGGGCTTAAAGAATCTCCTTGTCGAATTCCAGTTGTTATATCTATAGGTCAAAAACAAAATTCCATTTACATTAATTATTACTTTATTATTGGAATATATGTATTCTATTAACTTCATAATTTCATTTACCACTTGCCTTTGTTTTAGTGGGATGTAATACATCTTTTAATAATATTGTGTCAAAAGCCTTCTGCAGATCTATCATACACATAAACGCACGTTTATTATACTCTAGTGATTAGTTGTTACATTATTTATTATTATTTATTTATTTATTTATTTATTTATTTATTTATTTATTTATTTATTTATTTATTTATTTATTTATTTATTTATTTATTTATTTATTTATTTATTTATTTATTTATTTATTTATTTATTTATTTATTTATTTATTTATAAACAAAGGCCAAACCAACAGATGATGTCGGTGCAGAATCTACCCTTTCTAAAATTTTATTGTTCGTCTGCGAGAGTTATGGTGTTTCTATTATTTCTCTTATTAATCTTGTTGTTAGTTTAAGTGAGGCGTCTATACCAAATTCACCCTAGCGATTCACCTCCATACTTTAAAAGTTCGTTGTATACTGTGTAGTGCCCTGGAGGTTTTCTGTATTTTAATTTTGCTATTAATTTGTGATCTGATTTCTTCTAAACTTTATCTCTTGTTCTTCATTTATAGTAATTAGTTCTTGATCTTCATTCTGTATCCCTATCGTATCTGATCCTTTATATAATTCTTGAAGAAGTTCGCCCATATTTCCGAGTCAATACCATTTATTACTTACTACATATTCATATTGGCCTTCTTACTTCTTATTACTCTCCATATCTGTTTCTGAGTGCAATGGAAGTCACTTTTCATTGTCCTTGTGTAGTTTTCTTTAATTTTTCTAACATCGCTGTTGACTTTATTTCTCAACGTTTTATATTTATTATAGTTTTCTGGTGTTCTATTCATATTGTATTCTATGAGTGCTTTTCTTTTTTGTTTACTTAAGTCTTTGATTTCTCTTGTTAACTTCCCTTCTTATTAATTTTTAACTTTGTGCCCAGTGCCTCTTTAGCACTTGTATATTTGTTTCTAACTTAATCCACGCCTCGTCAATGCTGCCTGTTATTAATATACAGAGAATTTCACTTAAGATGCAACATACATTAATTTTATTTCCTTAGTTACCATAAGTAATTGTTAGGGCTGTGTTGATTTTACATAATTATAATAAAATTGTTTCACATAAAATGCAACATCAGTTGTCAAAGTTAGTTGTCAAAGGTTGAAAACATGTACACATACGAAGAGAGAATTCAAATTGTTACTTGGTATTTTTCAAATCAAAGCTTACGGTCAGTAGCCAATTTATTTGCGAAAACGCATCCAAACAGACCTACACCAAATCCATCCACAATTTCCAGAATTGTAAGCAAATTTAAAGCAAATAGTTGTGTTAAAACTGAGCATCAAAGAAGAAACCGTGTAAAATCTGTTCGTACACCTGAACGGACAAATCAGCTAGAAAACCTAGTACAGCAAAATCACCAAACATCCACTAAAACGCTTTCAGTGCAGTTAGGTATCAGTAGGAGTAGCACTTTTAGGCTTTTAAAAGAGGAAAAATATCATTGTTATCATTTCCAAAATCATCAAGAGCTTAGAATCGGCAACAATGAAAAAAGAATTACGTTCTGTGAAATTCTTTTTGAGAAAGTCAACAATGATGAGAACTTCCTCAACCACATTTTATTTACAGATGAGATACTGGAGCAGGAACAATCTCCACCTCTTCCACAAAAGTCACACTCAGTACCCCCAGAAAGTGAATGTGTGGGCTGGATTGATAAGTGGTCATGTGATAGGTCCATTTTTTATTAATGGTAACCTAAACAGCGAACTATACTTAGAGTTACTGCAAAATCGAGTAATTCCAGCTCTACATGATTTAAATTTGGATTTAAATACTATATGGTTCCAACATGATGGGGCACCCGCTCACTATAGTCGACAAGTTAGGGAGTACTTAAATACTGTCTTTCCTCACAGGTGGATTGGTCGTGGAGCAGAAATACAGTGGCCCCCGCGTTCCCCAGATTTGTCCCCCAATGATTTTTCTTATTGGGGTTATATGAAATCAAAAGTATTTAGTGGTGGACTAGAAAATATTGACCAACTTAAAAGAAAAATAATGGAAGTTTCTCAAACGTTCACTCCACAGATGGTTAATTCTGTTTTAAATAATTTTTATAACCGATTAGGTTACTGTTTTCCCGTTAATGGTGGTATTTTTGAGAATTTGTTGTAATTTTTAAATAAAAAGATTGTTTGTGATGTATGTTCTTATTCAATGTATGTTGCATTTTAAGTGAAACAATTTTCCCTAGTGCATTAATAATTCATTGTTATTAAGGATCCTAGGCAACCTAAAATGTTGCACGTTATGTGAACTTCACTTAAAATTTGGTATCCTTGGTAATGATCTTTCGTATGTTGCGCGTTATGTGAAATTCCCTGTATATTTATTTCTAATGTTATTTCTAATCGTTTTTCGATATTTGCATTCTTAGTTTTCCTAGTACTAACCTGTGTCCACTGCTTACATCCGCAGAATTTGGCGTTCTTATGGTCAGTATTTCGTCTGGTTTTATTGGTCAGGTACATATTATGTAATCAATTGTAGACTTTAATCCTGTTATATTGTACCAAGTATACTTGTATTTAACTAGTAGACCAAAATATGTAGGTATTACATATTCTTAAATTTTAAGTAAGAATATATAAAGCAGTAATTAGACCCATTATGGCGCATGCTAACGAAGCAAAAACACAAATCACCAAATGTAGCCTAAGAACAACTGAAATGAAAATACTACAGGAGTATCGGTAAGAGATAGATACAGGAGTAGGTATTGCAATAATAAGATAGTGCAATATATAAGACGGAGTAAAATGGACAAATAAACAGGGAACAATGAGAGGATCGCGTCGAATGAATGGACAACAGATTGGCAAAACAATGTGAAAATAATATTCCTTTGGGAAAAAGGCCACCCGGAAGACTTTCGAAAAGATGGCAACAAAGTTGGTTTTCGTCATCAGCAGAATAGTGAGGTTAGACAAACAGGACAATGTCCTAGTCGAAGAAGAGGAAGAAGATCATTATAATCACAATGGCGTTAGAATAGCTATAAAAATTATATAGCTTAGATCTTAGATGCTATATGCGTACTGCTAAAAATTAAACCAATTGTTAGTTTTATGTCGAATAATATGGTTACACCTGGAACAAAAAAAGAAAAATTTTTTTGAAAAAAATTGGGAAGATTTAGAAATAAACACCTGTACGCTCAAAACTACTTTCATTTTATTCCTAGCAATTTAAGATAGATAAACTTGCACTAATTTATCATCTAGAGTGTAATATTGTAGAGAAATAATTTTTTTTAAATTACTGCAAAGTACTGGCATTCAATTTATTTTACGTAAAAAGATGGCGCCTTTTGTAGAAATTTACTTTAAAGTTGCAATTTCTTAAATTTCAGTAGGTATACACAGTAGTAACCGCTTAAATGATAGTCACAGCTTCCTTTAAAGTTATGTTTGCTACAAAATAGAAATGTGACTAAAATATTAATATTCTTATTATTTTGAAGTTACCACTAAATGGCAGCCTAAATGCCTTTGGTCAATAATCTATGGGTTAATTTATGCAATAAAGACCATTCTCTACGCTGTTGTGATAGAAAAATTTGCGAATAAATAGTAAATAGCATTTTGTTTTACTAAATCATGCGTTATCATCTAGCACAACATTATATGTAATATTACTGACAAAACTGTTAAAAAGTAGGTCCACTTATATTTGCTCGTAATAATGGGTGCTCTAGAAGACCCTTGGATTCTTCGAATAATGGTAAAAGGTAGAACAGTGCGCTATATTTTAAGTGTCGTTCATTGTATTGAACTGTAATCTAACTTTTCTATAAAATATCGATGATTGTCGGTATATTCTTCTCTACGCTCTATGGCAATCTGTATACCACATCAGCAGCTAAACACAAACCAACAACTAGGAAAGTGGTGAAAAATATTTCAAAGGTGAATTTTAAAAGTAAATGCGACTGCATCTGATGTACGTAATAAAATATCACACCTAAATATGACTACAAAGCCATGTACTTTGAAGGCCCGTTAGACGTACCAAAATAGTTACTGTTACTAACAGTTTTTACAGTCCCCAAAAGACCCCAAAACTTTTAAATAACTTTATGTGGTAACGCCGTGGACTTGAGATACCTCCAGAACTACTGAATAGTGACGAAACCTTAAAGTACCTAAGTTTAACAACAATTACGTAAATATTAATATTATGAATTCACTTGAAGTAAAAGTTTTACTAAAAACGGCACAAATGTAGTTACTATTACGTAGAATTTGTTTAATACAAACTCCAATCATACTTCTTGCTAGTTTCTGTAACTTTATTGGTATTTGGGTAGCACATTCAATATCACACTAAAAATTTGTAAATTAATTATTTTATCCAATTCAGTTACGAAATGTCAACATTTCGACATTGATTTTAGTTGTGAAAAGTGGTTCATTTTGTAACTAGTTACAAAATATGCTCCCATTTTGTAACTAGTTACAAAAAGATGATTTGAGTTGCGAAAAGTGGTTCATTTTGTAACTAGTTACAAAATATGCTCCCATTTTATCACTCCCAATTTATCACGATGACCCAACTCCTTTTTTAAGAAGATGTTGCATTTACATTTTGTTATCTGAATTGGATAAAATCTTGTATGAAACACGTTGCAAAACATGTCTTTTTATCACATGGCGTGTTGTTCATCTCGGCTTCGCCTCGACGAACATAAAAAGTCCATCATTTTGCAACTCGTTGCATAAATAGCTATTAGCTATTTGCAACAAATGGCAATAAAAACAACAAAACATTAACGAACACGTTTAAAATTAATTATTTTCAGCATTTTGGGCTCAAAAGATTCCCTCGTTTCTCATTTTGAATTTCCAACCTGTAGAACATGTCTATGGGATTAATTCGGTTCCCTAAATCCTAAGAAAATTATCATACTTATAGAAGTGTCCCGACTTCTTAATTACACTTAATGAAGCCGTACGCGTTTGCCATTATTCAAGTTTATTTGAAATATTAGCGAATTACGTTTAAAGTTGGCTGGTTCCCTACGCTAAAATCAAACTTAAAAGTACGACTTAAAATGTTTCATAAATGAAAACCCAGAAGCAAGTATGTAAAACAATTTAGATTATGTGATAATGCAAGTCCTTCGAATTCTCTGGGGGATAGAAATACCCCATAATCAGGGAAACATTACGTTTAGAGAAGCAGTAATATTAAGAAGTCGCGGTCGAAGGCTTCGCACAAACAGGCTGTAATAAGAGAGCGCGGATGAAGTCTGTAATAATGTGGTAGCTCTTTAACAAAACATTTTCAGGGGATGCTTAAAATTTGTGTTCCTTAGTAGCAAAATTTGTGAATAAAATATTTAGCGAGTCATTAGAAAGTTACGTTGATGGTGTCGTAATACGTTTTCACCACTGTGCCACGAATAAAAATAACGGGAACAAAAAAAAAAACAATCTTGCGAGAGACAGGGAAAAAATAATCACGCTGTGATGTATCAACAAATCGAAAACGTAACATTTTCTGCTTCCGCTTTCTTTAAACCAAGAAATCAACTCCCGCTTATTTCCATCAAAAAGAACTTCTGAAACATAAATTAGTCTAAATAATATTCATTGATCTAATTTAAAGCAGGGTTATAAAAAAAATTCCTGGGAATCTGTGCTGGAAGGCTGTCATTCAAAAATGCATTAAACTGAGACGAAAATAGAAACCTTATTTTTCCATTTTTCGTTTAACGGACGTCAAAAACTGCAATATTGCGTTTGACAGTTCGAATTTACCAGAATAAAAATCGGTACACAGGAAATTACCTGCAGTAAAAAATAGAGATTAGAGAAATAAACGAGGTGTGCTGGTAAAGATGAGTATTTTTCATGGACCGGATATCAAGAACGGTGCGGGCGTAAATCATTACGTGTCGTTAACATCGCTGGATTGATTTTAAACTTTTAAGATGGCAACCGGGTTCACATTTAGCTGGTCTTTACATAAAACTCCGAACGTTTCCTTTACATTGAAGAGAAATTTATTTTAATAGCAATTATCATCCAAAATATAACAAGCACTACAAGCAGTGCAACAAGTAAGCACAGCGCCGTATTTACTTTTTTTAGTTGTAAACCGTTTGATGTTGACAAGAAAAGAGTTCGAAGTAACAAGTTGGTTCTATTTAAGTTAAATGTAACTTTTTGCTTTAATGCAAGTCTAAATTCAAACGAAATCTTTCACGAACTTGTTATGCATTCGAGAAAATCGTTGGCGTTTCTTATGCAAATATTTCAGTCTTTCTACAAAATAGTTCACTTTGGTTTTATTTCACCAATTATGCTTCACTTACGTTTGTGTTATTTCTTAAGTTCTCTCAAAATAGAAAAAAATACGTAAGTTTACATAACGATTTGAAAATTCCTTTCGTTTGTATTTCATTTTATTTCTGACTTTTCAAAACAAACGTTTCAGCAAGTATTTTGTTAATAAGTGCGAACGTCCAATAATAAAGTTTTAATCCTAAGAAACACTTTCAAGACCGAAGGATCGAGAATTATTTAAAGAAATACCGAGGTATATCTCTACGAAAAACTGTAAGTTTCAAGATTTAATTTTTGATTTAACTTCTAAAAGCGTGTTCTCCAATTTTCCTAATTATGTGCTTCTAGATCAATATTAAGATAATCTAAATTTTCTCTGTTGTAGAATTTAATTTCCATTATTATCCTCATGCTTATCCTTATCCCCTAAACAGAATAATACAGAGCTCAAACCGATATCTCTATACCCAATCACTTGCTTATAAACCCACAACAACTAAATCACAGAGAATAAATTGACTAAACATGTATTATTGCAAGATTAACTGCTCTAATCCATATTTCCGAAATAAATTCCGCTACATGAGCAACTTGCCAGAAATCTATTTGGAACATTGTTATATAGTGCACATAAATTTCCCTAACACAAAGCAAACGTTTTAACAATACTTCATCTCTTAGTACTGCAATCAACTACAATAGACTGCTTCTACTTGTATTCATTTCCTAAAATTTTATTGCTTTCTTTTTTGATGCTCTATTATTCAAATGAGAAACCAGAAAAAAAGAACAAAGCTATCAGAATATAAAAGATTGGAGAGATTCCTTTTTGTACGTACTCTTGCTTATCATTCATCATGTCAGAAAGGATTATACAGTTTTATTATTTCAGAACTAAACGCTATAGCTTCTTTTATTGCTTCTTCTTGAATGAGTTCGTGTAAATTTTTTCATTCATGATAAAGTTATTAGGATTTTCAGCAGAGAAAACCTAAATATTTCGGACCACCTTGAACTTTAATTTAGAGAGATATACCGCGTGCTGAAAAAAATACGCATGGAAAACAAAAATGATGCGTACCAAGGTTTAAAATTTATAATCACAATATCAACTTATAATTTTTAAGTTAGGTTCGCCGCTTGCATGTAGTAGTAGCTAAAGTGACTATTGTAATACTTGTAAAGTTTTTATCTTCCACGACCAGACAGTATTTAAACAACAGAAATCAATGAGTTTCTTTTGTTTTTATGGGCTATAATTTTTCGATCCTAAGATATTTCTCAAAATAATGTTTTTCTGCTAGATAGCATAACTGACACATAAATCGTAGTTAGCAAACCTCCGACTTTTTAAATCAAAACTAAACGGCCGTATATAAAGAATATTATTGTTTCTAACATCCACGTTGTAAACATCTATCTTTCCTTTTTACGATGATTTCTATGATAAAATTCTGTTTTTAACAGGTTTGAACATTAAACGGGAGACATTTGAGGTATTTTATCGGTAATTTCCAAATACTATTGGTTTTGACCAAGGAGGCTGTGTTAAACTGGTAAAAAAATTAAGAAAAGAGATTAATGAACAAATAAACCAAATGAACAAACAAAGCAAATACTCTACAAAACCTGTAGCACAAGCATAAAAAACTCGACTTTTTCGTTGGTTGCTTCCAACATTTGACGACTACGTTGAAGTAGTAAAAAACTGAAAACTAAAACAAGAAGTGAATAAATAAAACAGATACGAGCGTAGCTTGGTCAAACAGTTACCATAGCCGTTAAACAGATTGATTCAATATATGTATGTATATTCTTTCGACCAACTGATAACCTCCACGGGGCGGCATGCAGTTTTAATCCTGAGTTCGCTGATTAGAGGTAAATTTAAGTTATGGCTAAACAAAATATACGAGGATTGTTCAATAGATACACGTTTAGAAGCCGTAAAGCAATTTTTGTTCAATGAATTTAAAAGACATCTTCATTAACATTGGTAAACCAATCTATAGATTCCCTGCTGGTGAAATTCCTGCGGCTGTTTGCGGAACCATTCTCTAACAGGAAACCTCAACGTCTGAATTTAGCGATTGTTTTAATGGGCCAAACACATGGAAAACGTACGGGGGCAAGTCGGGAATGTAAGGTGGATATTGTAAGACTGACTCTAATGCACATGCACGTAAAGCAGTTTCCAAATGTTTCCATTTTCATCTGAAATTGCATCACGAACATGTCCTGAACGACCAAAATTTTTACACGAATCTTCTCCTTGTCACAGCTTTCTGCATCCCTCAACCACCTATGTGAGAATAACTACAGTCGTCACAGCCAGATTTCCTTCTCTCATTGATTTCTAGCGGATGATGTCCTCCGGCTGCTAAAAATTGAATAGGTGTCCGCATATCAGCTTTTGACGGGTTTTCAATAGTTAACGCCATTTCCGAGCTGCATTAAAATGCACACAAGAAAGCAACCGCAAAGAAATTTGATAGACACCTTAGCAATAAGCCAATTTCGACAACTGGATGCAACTGTCTCGATGATCAAGTCGCGCCTATACAATCCAAACATATTTCTACTGAACAATCCTCATATATTCTGCATATTCAAAACCAAAAACTAACTTGAATATTTTTCCGATCTAATGAACGTCTGCCTGGCAACTCAGAAGACACAAATTCTCATTTCAGTTATTACAAATTCGAAGACTTCCACGGTCAGTGTCAGTATTAACAAAACGTCTTCCGGATTGGGACCGTGTCATTTTGAGACAAAAGACTCAACGTTTCGCCCACTTTTATAAGGGCAGGAGGAAAGGGAACACTAAAAGAGCACGGTAACTCAACGTGTCAACCACGCCAGAGGCGAAACTCTTTTAGCAAGGGGCAGAAGGGTAGCGGTCGACCAAGCCAGAGGCGAAACCCTTCTGAAGAGAAACAGAGAGAGCAGCGACTTTATACCGGCCGTACCCGGCCAAGCGTATCCGACTGCGACCGTAACTTGGCGAATGTAGGGTAAGAAAGCTGTAGCTTGGGGTGTACAGGTATTTTGAGGATTTTTAGGGTTTGCGGGGTGTAGTTGTTTTTGGATAACCTTTCTAACATCGCTTTTGTTATACCCATTCTTGATGAGATTTTCTTGGATATGGGCTAACTCGACATGAAGACTGTCCGGTTGGGACACTGTGATAGCACGATGAACGAGGGAATTGATCCCTTTCCTCCTGAAGAAGCCCCTTATAAAAGTGGGCGAAACGTTGAGTCTTTTGTTTCAAAATGACACGGTCCCAATCCGGAAGACGTTTTGTTAATCCTATTAGGTAAGTTTAGATAGGGTAAACGACTGATGATCTTAATAGTAAACGATAAATATCTGAATGAATAGCTATAAATTTATAGAACGATGTCAATGGCAAAATACTACCGAAGATTATAAATTTTAATGTTTGATAAAATATAAGTTTAAAATTATGTAAACTCGTATACAATTTTGTAAATAAGGTATAGAATGTGGAGCAAGCATATCTAAGGATTCACCAGGATAATCAATATCTAAAACTGGGCCTCCTGATTAAAGCAAGTGCATTCATCCATCGCATTATAATGACATGTCGTTAATATAATGTCTAGCTAATGAATCTACTGGCGCCTGCCATCGTCAAAGGAGCGCTTATTATGGACCAATAAACGCAACGCAAATAAATTGCTTCATATTTACATTTAATACCCCTGGCTCTAATAAATAAATTCATTTATATCGCTCCGTCTTCCTGTCCAAATTATTTCTGAGCGAAAATGCCCTTCGTTCAATTTAGACTTCGTTTAAATCACACTAACATTAGTCACTGTATAATTATTAATTTTCTCTCAGTCGGGAACTTTTAAAGTCTGACGTTTCCGTAGTATTTCTTCGTTTAACCTTAATTCCAGTTAAAATACAGAAATGCAGATATTGTCTTTCTTGATAATTACTCCGAAGCAAGTCCTATATAATCCAGAAAAGCAAAACGACCCCCGAAATGCATCTAATAACATCTAATTGCCACTTAGAGTCATCTTTGTTAATACTAATAGTATGCCGCGACATGAAGTCTATAAGTAGATAAGGTTTAGGTGCAGTTAAGAAGTTAGCACGGAGATATGTTGCAGTTAAACGCCATTGCCGGATGTTCCTTGCAATATGCGATAAGGTCTGACTGAGGAGGTTAGTCGAGCTCAGATTGGGTATTATTGCCAATTAATCCGAGGTAGCTACGTGTGCAATTCAGTTCTCAAATCGAATTACTACTCAAAGCAGCCGCAAAAAGCTTCGGTGGTTCTGCAGTAACTCGGTTTACACCCTCTTGTAATACTAATAAAATTAGACCAGGTTATTTTACACCTAAGTTCCCTTTTTCCTTCCATCTTTAAAATAATACCTTTTTATGCTTTAAATAAACGAAAGGCTTTCCTAGTAATTCGCTTTTAAAACAACCGAATTTGCGAATTTGAAGTAAAAAAAAATGGAAAATTAGTATATGTTTTGGGAAAACTTTGATTTGAAGTAGACAATTTTAAATCGGATTGCCCCCGAACAATACAAAACTTTTGTGAACGCCGAAATAACAATTTAATTATCAAAAATGAAGGTAGCACCAACTGCTGTTTCTCATAGCACTACAAAATGGTAACGTTGTTAGTCCTAATAACACTTCACACAAAGGACGGTCCTTTTCGAAAACATTATCCAGAACAAACCGGGCTATTTCAACTAAAGCGGATGCACTTGAATACGGCTTGAATTGTATCTTGTTTTCACGTATATGACAAAAACCAACAGCAAACTTATTTCTTATGCTATAATCTTTTAAGAAAATAATTTATTAAGTTCCTGGGTTTCGTTGCTTTTTGACAAAAAAAATTAAATATAAATATTTGAAAACTAAAAGCGGAACAAGTTCACTCCAAATCTCTCAAAGTATAAATATTCAAATTCGAGGTGGGGTAACAAAATTCTGTATGTCAGTATGGGTTAGCGATATTCTATTTTAAACTTGAATTTAGAAATTGTCATTTTGAGCTGTAACAGTAGTCCAGATTTCCAGAAAAGTAAAGCTCTATTTTTAATTATTAATTCTATACACCTTTTAGCATTATTGTAAGCCTGAATTGGCAAAATCATATCTTTTCTTTCAGTTTCATAAAATATTTAAAATCATTTCAAGAACTGACCCACCTTCTTGAACTTTTTAACTTGTTTCAAAAATTCAAAGGCTTAATCAACTTGGATATTAATATTTAGCTAAAGCTTTATTCTACCATGTACTTCCAGAAGAGAACATTATTAGTATATACTTTTTATAAAAATAAATCTGCAATTCAAGCTTTTAAAAATGTACATCTACCCTTCCATTTCGAACATTAAAAATATAAAAACATAAAAAAGATACCTCAATCTTCTTAAGCTTTCCAATAAATCTATAATTTTTTTTTTCAGTAACTATAACTTTACATGTACCTATGCTGCTTATAATCGCAAAGTAATACTTCAACTTCTAAAAGACAAATTTCACATATAGAAGATATCACGAAGTTTTTCAACAATTCTTGGTTAGTTGAGAGACTTTTAACAACACTCGGGATTTGCAGCAAGCAAATTTAAACCAAACTGCTAAACTGAGAAGCATCTTTGTGGATTTTTGATTAATTTGATACCCACATTTTGTACTAAGGAGTTTCAAACAATTACTATTTTGGAATTTATAAATTAAAAATCTGCACTTTAATTTCAGACAGCAACTTTGATATAATTAAGATCGTTCCTTTCTAAGCTTTACTAAAATTCTAGAATAAATCGAACCCTTTGTTTTTTTGTAAATTAATGAAACTCGCTTATTGTACCAGAAGTGCAGAACTTCGAAATATTCTTGTTTTTTGATTGAATAATTCGATATTTACAGGAAAACACATGATATTCTAATAAATCAATTCACATTCTGTACAGAAAAAACAACTAAAATTTTTTAGTATTTTCAAAAATTGTAAGCTAAATGGGCAATTTGGTTTTTGTAATAAATTTAAAACCACGATTTAAAGAGAAGGAAATACTAAATTTCCAGAATTACCGCATTTATGCAATTTAACATAGCTTTAAGGCGTAAACTTGCTCTTCTGATTAAAAAAGAATTAGAATTAGAAAATTAGAAAACAATTTCTTAATGAAACAGTTTAAATTTCTCTACTTTTTCAAAACTGTCCATAAACTAACAAAACACTCCCTGAGTAGATCTCTCCTAAAACCGAGCGAGATTTCTCCGAAACTCATCCGTTTCTAATTTGAATCTAAATTCAAGTAGTCATTTCCAACTAATAATATACCTAAATCAATAGTTTCTAAATTTTAAAATAAATTTTATTTTGAATTAAAACACAAATTTTGAATTTGAATTCAGAAAATCGATTCGAAGTTTGTCCCTTCTAATTTTAAAATCAGTGCAAAGCTTTCAGTTTAGATATAATCCAGGAATTTAAACAATTTTATTACCCGACTAATTTCTATTAAAAACTAAACATAATTTTTTTATTGATTCCTAATTTTACGACGTAATTAACGTATATAATTGCATTTGTATTACTCGGATTGAAAAGAGTTCTAGTAGTTTAGATCAATTTCCAAGATACCGAGTTCGAGATAAAGTCGATGAGTACATCAAGCTCATTCCGTATAAAATACGAGATCGTTTAAGGAGGTTTCGATCTTTTTACATTTTGTAATGTCCAACAACAAAGCGAATCAGTACTTTCTGTCCCTGTAAGGTATCCTAGAACGTCTATCAAGCGTACTTCTCAACAAGAATTTATAGAGCTGCGGAAATTACCTTTCAAACTGTTCAATTGCTTCTTGTGGGTAGTCAGTCGTCTTATACAATCACTTGAACCGATTAAGTTACATGACGAGCACCCAATAAGGACTCCTCTGGTCTATGAGCAAATTTAAATTAATTGAATTAAAATTATCGACCCTTTTAAGAGAGAGAATGGAATTGAAGTGCTGCAAGCTGCAGGCTCGGTGATTTTACGCCAAGAAGAGACATTTGCGGTTTGACAGGTTTCACAGTTTCCGAGTGTACGTCACATTAGCGGATATTACAGCAATATCGAACACAGGCTATGATACTATTATCACTGAGCATGAACGACATCGACCCGATAAATGCAATCTCGGCGGAACTTTGAATTCCTCTTCGAAATTGGAATCCAATGACGGAAAATTCTTTTTAATAAAAGGGTTCACCCGGGCAGAGTTTGAAACCGTTAATCTCTGCAAACAGGCCATTGTTCTTTGAGGTTACCATTTGAGGGCTCGTTTTCCTACAATTTCGCGAGTCGAGTGCTCGTAATCGCTAATTTTAGCGTAAAATTAAAACTGCATGTACCAGCCGAGCTTTTTCCTTTGTTGTTGGCCTGTCGAGAGGCCTTTTCGTATTTTTTCAAGTGGCAAAATCTAAAATTGCTGCCAAGAAGTTGCGCTTATAATCTTGATTCGCTTTCTACACTGGTTGTAACGAGAATAAATAGTTGCGAAGCGTTGATAAACACGTTTAGGGATAATCAGTGCTGCCAATGTTGTTTAGCAAGAGGCCGCAGATAACCCTGATAGATTGTCACATGTCACATGCAGAGTACTCGATCAGAGCTGGAACATTGTCCAGATAACGCCCAGCCTCTGCCTGGTTATTATTAGTATTACCCTCAGCTATCGTGAAAGCTTTTCAACCTTGACCGAAACTCAAATAACGGACTTTCCCCAAATATTAAAGATTTTAAACCGCCATTTAAAACAAAAGTCAAAGAAACAAATCGACTTCTGCAAACCATACCACAATAACAAAAATTAAAGCTACCCATCCAGAACAACGTTATACTAAGTAACAACCAACAACCATATTAGGAAGAAAATTAAAGCATAGTTCGAAAGTAACACCTAACATCTTCAGAAAATTTATTTTTAAATAGTTCATTTCGATTTAAACCCTCAAACTACGCAGATAATTGATAATTAGACTAGCAAATTTCAAATGTGTTTTTAAAATAATAAAACGAGCATTTGGCTTAGAAGTAACATTCTTAGCCCGCAGAATTTCGAAAACAATTATCCTTGGCTCTCTCCACATCGTAGGAACATACAAGATGGTGAAACTATGGTCGTTTATCACTACGGCCTGGAGGAGGGCACATGAAAGGTGAAATCTGTTTCTAAGGAGCAATAACCCTGAAGTAATTTGGGGACCTTCCAGTGACCAGGTGGTGAGATCTGAGTAACCCAGAAAGGAGCAGGGTGTCCTTTAGGGGAAGTTTTAATTCAGTTTTTAATATTGTGCTTACTGCAATAATTCATATCTTGAGTAAATCCTTTGTTACATACATTTTCAGATACATTTTAATGTATTTTACTGAATTATAGAAATTCTGCATATTGGTATTTTCTTGCAAATTTAATTTCTCAAATAGGCATTTACTTTTTAAATTTCCACAGTTTAAATTATTAGAGGCGTATTTAGAACTATATTTGATACTATCAAAGTAGTTTATAGTTTCTTCCAGTTTTGTAAAATTAAAGGAAGCTGGAATACATGACATCGCCCCTTAAATTCTAGAACCGTTGCCTCGATAGAAAGTTGTACGAGTTTCCATCAAACGTTAATTCGAGCAACCGTAACCTAAAAAATAAATTAAAAACGGCATAAAACGTTGAAAGGCCCTACAGCAACAAAAACTCAAAGCTCAGATAAAGCCTAACCTTTGCCAAAGCTATTATTAGCACATACTACCCTCAGCTATCGTAAAAGCTTTATAACCTTGATCGGAGTTTTGACCAACTTTTTACAAATACTAAATATAGGTAACCTCAATTTTAAAAAATAAACTGTTAATGATTCTTTGATCAAGGTTACAAGTAAGAATATAAATAAAATTGTAGTAAGCCGAAGATTTCCTAAGGAAAAAATATTTTTAGATTTTGTGTGTAAAAAACAATTTGTTAATTTACTAACATTGCGAAATCAATGAACACAAAACCGTTTGGGCAATATAAAAAATGTACAACATGAAAAATTAAAAACAAGGCTCGGACCTGACAAATACAAATTGTGACTGAATTTGAGGCGTCACTGCCAGTCATTCAGTAAAAAAAATTCTACTGCAAAAACAAACTGTCATTTGTCAGTCGCAAAATTACGTTTTGTAAACACTCGTTTTATCATTCCAACCATAATTTGAAAATTACAACAGCCATTTTTTTAATACGAAGCTCCACTTTTTATTTTGTTTTATTTGTCTCTGTTTATTAATTACTTCATTTTCTGAAACCCCCGGACTGAAATACAACTAAAGTCATTAAAAGGCCATTACAATTTATCAACATTTTCACACAAATATGTTAAGTACATCAAATCACCAACCATTTTAAAATATTCAAAGAATGTTGCTTGCTCTGTGCAAATAAAAAGTAAAATAATTTCAAATGCAGGCATGTTGTATTGCACCAACTAATGTGTTGCATTTGTCGTTGGCAAGTCATATTTCAACTTAAGACTTCATATGTAAGAAAAGCATCTTTTAAAATTATTGTCGCTTATCTGTGACGCTATTACGTCCAGATCTCTCACTTATAATTCTCCTGATTTATGTTCACTTATTCCAGACTCATTTCTTTATATAATCTATTTAGTCTGCATGTCTGCAAGATTGTTATTTTCCGAAAGCTTATTGTGGAAAAATAAAGGATAAAGATTGTTAATAACACTAAAGTTTACATTTTCATTAAATCAAATCGATTAATAAATTATAACATTTCTTGAAATTATCGTACTGTTAGCAACCAGAAAACAAAATTCAACGGATCGGTGGGAGTTAAACTTAAACAAAATGTGAATACAAATTCTTCGAACTTAAAGGATAAAGCTGAGCATTCACAATAAACAAAGAAAATAACGTAAGAATAAACTGCAATCTTGCAGTCCAGTGGGTTTTATCTCTCACTGAAATGTAGAGGTATTCGATAGAATTTCAAGAATCCCGTACGATTTTAAATTATGTGAAGAAATGCAGAAATAGAACTGTAACCAGCGAATTGTAAAATAAGCGAAATAGTATTAAATTGCACATTTGAGTGTAACTGCTATCTCTATAACGTCTGCATTAAATATTATATTATAAATTTTTGTACCACAGTAGAATATGCACAAATTAATAAGAAAATAGAAAAGTTTTTGAGGTTTTTAAAACTTGAAGATGAATAATTAGGTAAAAGAAACAATAATTTTCAGTTTTAATTTAGAAATAAACTGTTCTTAATTTTTACATAACTAACTGATAAATTTTTCATGAATTAATAAAAGAAAAAATGAAAGAATATTCTAAAACATGCATGTAAAATACTTCAATCTTCGATTTTGTTAAAAACTTCTTTGCTGAAGATTTCAGAAGAATTAATTTTATGATTTTGAATTTCACTAATTTTTTATTATTATACCTTTCTTACTGTAATAAAATTTTCCAAGGTACTCTCTGAATTATTACACATAGGGAAGGCCATTGACTTCTCGTATCTTAACACTTCAATCTTTAAAACTTTACTCATTAAAAATTTATCAATTTATGAGTCGGAGTAAAAGCATGGTTTTTATTTTCAAACTTGGAGGATTAAAGTTTTAAGCTACAAAGTAAAATAAATCTGAGTGAAATTTTTTGGTGAGAGAAAGGCCTACTAAGACCGTAGTATTAAGAGAAAAACCCTCCCTGTTTCGTATTCAATAGCGACTTCATTTCGTACGAAAACCATTGAATGGCAGGGAGAAATGTATCGATAACAGTCATTATTTCTAATTGGAATAAATTTAAAATCATTTCGGATCCCCTAACGGCGAAACTCGATTTCATTAGTAAACTCGAAAATTCGCAATTCGTTTGCAAATCGTACTTTACACCTAACCAATCCTATTTCCCGATGATTAAAATTTAATTTGGTTGATGACATTTGTGCATCGTGGGTTTCAAAGAGCAATTTATTTTAATGCAGAACAGACCCGCATTATTTGTTGCGTAATTACTTTCGAATTGGAACGAAAACGAACGAGAAAATACCCGCTTTTCCACCAAACTAGTTGTTAATCCCACATGCATAACTAAAAGGAAGTCCTGTGGTCGACTAGAGCAAGGTGGTCTTTGATTAAGAGGCTCATAAATCTATCGTCTTCGCCAGGAATCAGTGCTCAGATTAACGACGATCTCTCTATACGCCCCTCCTGCCTGACATGAATTAAATGCTTTCGCGATTTATTACTCCTGCCTTGATCACTCATGACCAACTTTCCCCCCTTTCTAGCTGAATTATTATATATAAAGAGGATATCTAAAGCATCAGTGCGCGGTAGACAGATTTTCGAACCTTCCAACACTTTAAATTGCTCCCTCGAATTATGGATTACGACCCCATAAACATCCTAACTGCTTCGCATGCGAAGATTCAATTTAAAAAGATAATACTATTAAAAACGTTTATGAATACTAATTTGGAAGATAACATACTTTCACGCCACCTATTCAGACAAAAGAACACTCAAACAATGTTACTACTCTCAAGCACGAACTAATAAAGTGATTAATAAGCCCAAACCATAAGATTAACCAAATAATCCTTCATAATTCAACAACAAATGTTTCGCAATAAGTTTTAGTAATCATCGTAAATTTAACGCAAATTTAACAATGACGTATTGCAAATACGTGCTGGTCAAGATCGTTTTCGAAATGGCCGATTGGACGCCAGCGGTTTAGGCGTATCCTTTACAATCTACATTTTCTGGACATAAATCACGTTCATGGTTCCCTTTAATAAAAACTTAAACCAAACCGTAACCCATTCTAACCCCAGTTTATCGCACTTTCCAACCTAAATAAGAGATCGAAATATCGATAACATTTGATCCTAAATTAATTTGTTAATAAAAAGGTTGATCCAACATCCTAAGACAACAAAAAGGGATGATAAAGAAAGAAAAAGAGACAAAAAGGAGGAACGAAGGAAAGAAGGGAAGCGCGATAGAAAACAAGAAAGACTGAAAGAAAGAAAAAATAATAAAGAAAGAAATAATAAAAAGTTCTGCCATAAAATGATCCAAGATTTCAAATAAATTACAAGCTATGACTTACTATAAACGTATAACCAAAAACTTCAAGATAAAATTATCACTTCTTGTGTATATTTACATTTCAGTATTACTTAACGTATCTTTTCATTTGATTGCGCCATTTTCGTCGTATAACGAAAGCATTAAGAATTAATGCGAGTGAAAATTACTTTAGGTAAATACAAGTAAGGTTCTTAACGCCCTTAATTACTGAGTAGGTTTTACTTTTGTCTTTTATCCGTTTAGGAAACGTTTTGCGAGCCTTATCCGTTCCATGTCTGTTAAAACTTTGTTTGTAATAATTACCTGCTTGGATATGCAAAAATATTTGCACCTAATTAAGATAAGGAAGCTTCCTTAGCTTTCCTCTTTTAACACTAATTAATCTCTTTTATGCGTATAAAACGGTACCAATGCAAATTTTATGAATTTAAAAATTAAACAAATTTCAAATACAAGAAATAAAAATAAATTCCCTTCCAAATTCATGAAATGTTTGGTAAGTGGAGGTTTCAGTTTTATGACATTCTTATTGCGAGGGGATTTTTGTTACCCTTAGATTTCAGAAATTTTTTCTAAAACTAAAGATTAAGTTTATAAATTTATAATAAAATATCATCTACTTCAAAAGAAATTGCTACCCTACAAGGGACACAAAATCAAAAGAATGCTTGGATGCTCAAACGGAACATTGGGAAATTTAAACAAGCGACCTGGTTCTGTTACAATCACGGTTTGAATTCTTCTTTTTTTTTTTAGTTTTTTATCTCAATAGGAAAATGTATCAAACAACTTTCATGGATTTTGCAAATTTAAAAAAAAACTACTTCGTCGTTTTGAAAATAATTAATAACCGGCAAATTTGATTCTTAAGACTCTAAAAAGCAGCATAAAAATCATGATGGATTTTATACCTGAAATAATTATTAATTAAATAAGCAAAATCTTGGGACTCAAAATCTAAAATTCTTGGTTTTATTTAAAACTAAATTCATAATTCGCAAATTTTAGGTTTTATAAGTATTAAGTAACGTTCGCTTGGTCACCAAGAATTCGAATCTATTCTTTGAGTTTGTTTTTGTTTCTATTTGGAGCGTTTGAGATGTGAACATTCTTAAACAGGATAGAAAAGCAAGAAAATTGTGTACGGTTTAGTGTTTGAATAAAAACCTTTTTTTTTCAAAACCTTCGGGAAGAGACAGTAATGATACTAAAAGTGCTAGAAAAGTTCCTGACAAGGTTTTTAGAACATGCGACAAATAGCTGGATATGAAAGCCAATTTTAAAGGCAAAAACCTTCCACGAAGACATCGATTGAGATCATTCTGCAAACATTTTGTTATATTCCTGCAACTTTTACAAAACGACTGCATTTTTCAATTCTTGCCTGTATCATAAATTTCTTAAATATTTTAACTTTACTTAATAATAACAGTAATTTAAGTTTATTCAATCACCCCGTTTGACACAAAACATGTCCAATGATTACAACAACTAAAAACAAAATGAAAATAACTCATTTTAATTAAAAGAAACTTACCTATCCATAAAATGAACTTTACAGTTTTTAAACACAATTTTGCAATTAAATTGATAGTCTTTAAATTTAAAACACCTGAATACGAAATATTTTCTCTAAAACGTTGGGTAATAAACTAAATTTACAAATCTTTAAACATTAGTGAATACCGTAGTTATTCTTCAAATGCGATCAAAAAGCCGCAGGAATAGACTTGTTATAGGTTTCGATCTAAAACCAACTAACTCATAAGCTGTCTTAACACTATAAGTTCACAGGTGTGCAATAAAACATGCAGTTTAACATAGTAAAATTAGATTAAATTAAGCTACATATTTTAAGAAATACAATCACATGAATTGCTTTTTTTTGGGTCATAAAATAAACTACAAAAATCTTTACAAAATGATTCGCCCAGTATTTATTATTTTGCTAACTAGTAATTTGATTGAACCCAGTCAACTTGAGCTCAAAAATTGGGCTCACGCTTTTCCTGTCACAAGCCAGGAAAAATGGGAAGTGATAGAGGAGCAACACCTCTCAAAAAAAAATAAGAAAACAGGGCTCAGCCCAGGGGACTCCATCGTTGAGATTATCGCCTATATGGAGTAAGTAGATCCAGAGAAAAATAGATCGGACATTGACGGAAAGTTAGAGCACGGCACAAGCGCGAACAAAGGGCAAGAGTAGGAATATGGAATGTTACAGGGCTAAAAGACAAAAGTGGAATTGGTGGAGAACATGGCAAAATACAAGGTGCAAATACTAGAACTATCAGAGATAACGAAAAAGTGAACCAAGGAACAAATACTAGAAAATGGATCCAAATTAATATACTCTGGCGTACCAAGAGGCACAAGAGCAAAAGGTATAAGAATGATAATTAGTGAAGACCTGTTAGGCAGAATAGTCAAATGGGAGGGTATCAATTCAAGGCTAATCACACTAGACATCAACTTAGAAGAGAGGATTACATTCATACGGATCTACGCATCAACAGACAACGACAACGTATTAGAAAAAGAAGTGTTCTATACAAACCTACTGCAGAAACTTGACAAGAATAGAGAAAGAAGTAAACACACGTTTATATTAGGAGATTGGAATGCTAGGGTTGGAACTAACCCAAACATAGGACACGGAGAACTAGGGAAACACAGCAGAGATAGAGTACTACACGATAACGGCAATAGGATTGAAAATGACTTATTAATCTGAAACAGCTTCCGCAATTACAAGCTAATACACGAATTAACATTCACAGCAGAAAACGGAGACGCGAAGAATACTATAGATTACTTTGCCTATACAAGGGCAGCTAAGTATGCTGTACTAAATGTGAAGGTCATAAGAAGTGCAGAAATCCACTCTAATCACAAATTAATAATAGCGGACACAAGGTGGCATACAAGAAAAGAGACGTCAACAGAAACTATGAAAAAGCAAAGATAACGGAACTGAAAAACCTTCATACAAGAGAGAACAAAGTGGAGTCACGACTGCGGCAATATAAGCAACAACAGCAAAAGTAAGGAACAATTTGGAAGGTAGAAGAAAAATTGATAAGACTGAAGGAAATTATAATAGAAACAGCATCAGCAATTTGTGAGAAGAGCAAAATATCGCGCAAACTGAAACGAACAAAATGGTGGGGCGAAAAGGTAAAGGAGAAGGTTAAAGCAAAGAAAATAGCGTGGAAAAGGTACCTACAAACGACAAGGAAAGGAGACAGGCTAGATTATATCCTACAAATAAATGAAGCTAAAGGAACAGCCAAAAGATCTGAGGAACAAACGTGGGAACAATTTGGAAGAGAGGCAGAACAGAAATTCAAAGATAATAAGAATTATAAGCAAGAGTTTTGGACTACGGTCAAGAACCTGAGTGGTAAATACGGCAAACAACTATGGAGTATTCAAAACGACAAATGAGAGACAGTATCAGAATTATAAAACATCTTAGAAACGTAGAAGACACACTACAGTAAATACTAGGACACAAAACTATCCCAGAGGTGCAGAACAAGAACATGACACAATAACAGAAGAAGACGTAAAAGAAGCAATTTCACACATAAAAGTAGGAAAATCGGCAGGAAGAGACGAAATAAATGCAGAGATGATAAAGTATGGAGGAGAAAAATTGGAAAAATGGATCTTGAATATATGTCAACAAGTGTACGAAGGGGAACACATACCCACGAATTGGTAGGAGAACATCATAGTACCAATTCATTTACACAAAACAGGTTCACATCTTTACAATAAGAACAACAATAGGAAGGAAAATTAAGGAGGGGAAAGCTCTGCGCTTCGCGTTCATAGACCTGCGAGCAGCATTCGACACAGTATCAATCAAGAGCAGACCTATGGAACGCACTGGGAAAAATGCGGATTCAGAAATCTAAGGAAAACCACAAGAAGACTATACACTAATGCAATAGGGGTAGTCAGAATATAACGACAAAACTCCGAAAACTTCAAAAATAGAGAGAGGAATAATACAAGGAACCTCACTTAACCCTTTACTGTTCATAATATTGATAAACGAAACAATAAGAGGAAGCAAGGACAACAGACTGAACACAAAAGTCGGGAACTGGAATATTAGAACAGTAAACTTACTTGATATTTGCAGAGAATATTGTACTCATAGCAGACAATAATAAGAAACTACAACAAGTAGTAAACAACTGAAGCGATACAATAAGAAAGGCAGGAATGAGTAATAAGAACCGGTAAGAGCACAGTAGAAGAAGAACATGAAAATACAATCATTAAATGCTGTTCCGTTTTTAATAATAGTTTTTTATTAATTTAGTTTGAATTGTTTTAGAAAATAAGATCTAGGCAGTGTACGCGTTTAAATTCCCTTTGACATTTGAATATTCATTTTTATTTTGTATATCGCATTGCTTCGACAAGCTTTATTATTGATTTGGATACCAAAACATTAGAGAAAAATAAAACATAGTTAAAACACAACCTTTAGAACTTTATAGAAGAAACAACATTGGTAATATTATAACTTAATTATTGGGATTAGAACATTAGAAAAATACAATAGATTAGTTGGTTTGAAGAATACATTGGAAAGAAACTACAATTTTAGAAAAATAGCATTTGGCCAAACCAGAAAACATTATCAGGGTGAGTCGAAGCTATTTACACATTTAATACGGTCCTTCGGGCATACCTTTAGTTTAACGCTAACAGGCTTTTTTCACACAATAAATTTTTCGACGGTGCATTGCTGGCTGTGAATTGCTGGCGGTGAATTGCTGGCGGTGAATTGCTGAGGCGGTGAATTGCTGAGGCGGTGAATTGCTGGCGATGAACTGCTGAGGCGGTGAATTGCTGGCGATGAATTGCTGGCGATGAATTGCTGGCGGTGAATTGCTGGCGGTGAATTGCTGGCGATGAATTTTCCGGACACGCACACTGATGTATGGAGCAGAAAACTGGCCACTCCAAGATAAACATAAGAGCAAAGTGGTGGCAGCAGAGATGAAATACCTACGGCGAGTGGAGGAACGAACAAAAGGGATCGGAGTTAGAAACACCACAAGAGAGGAATTAGACGTTGAACCACCAGTGGATACAATATAAAAGAGACAATTGAAATGGCACGGGCACGTATTACGTTTGGGAGAATAGAGGTTACCGAGAAAAGTATTAGAAGCAAGAAAAGAGGGTAAAAGACAACGAGACAGGCCAAGGCTCTTGTAGATGGACACAATCAAGAAAGAAGTAGAGAAGAGAGGAAAGAGCATGGCAGCGAAAGACAGGAAAGAGTTCCGAAAGTGGATAGAAGATCCGACACCTTAGGGTACAAAGAAAAGGTAAAGAAGAAGAAGAAGTAATTTGATTGATTTTGCTAATCGGTATTTCAAGTAAAAAAATAAAAGTCTTTCAATTTGAATTCCGCCTCAACATTACAGATTCCTGTTAATATTTAAAACTCAAACGGTGTTTGTATTTATTTAAACGCTTAGTTATTAATTGTTGCATGGTTAGATTCTCCTGGTTATGAAATAAAAGTTATAAAACGTTTCGAGTAAACTTGTGTCCATCTTCAAGTTTTTACGTTTATCTCTAAAATTTAACTTTTGTTTTTTTAAGCTGTATTCTACCCATTGGATATAAGCCTCCCAAGGGGTTTTTTAGTCTACTCTCCCACAGTGACCAGTCCCGTGGGAGAGAGGTGCCGCGTTAATAGAGCAATCGGGCCATCCATTCCAGCACTGACAGCAGACAACAATGCTTAACTTTCCTGATCGTGATGGACTGGAGGTACCTAGCTACCGCAACTCGGGACCTTCTTTGTTTGCCAATATGTAATTAAACTAAACAATTACATTTCTTAAAAAGTATAAAACAAGTCTATTAAACATCTGTATTGCAACCAAGAGAATACAGATTCGCATCCCTATCGTAGCCACATTTGTATTTCGACGCGATGGAAATAAGGGAAATCAAAAATTAGATAAACAATATATACAGCAATCGATCTGTTTTTGTTCTACGTTAAAGATATTCATTCAGTGTATTTATTTTACGTCTTGGAAATATATTATTCTCTCTCAATATATATTTTTCTTAATAAACAAAAAGGAAGACCAAAAACAATATATTACGTAAGAACTCTATATAAAGACTTTTTTTGAAATATTCAGTTTCAACTTCATCATAAAGAAGTATTCCTTTACAAGTTCTGAAATGGATATCCGTGATAAGCTGTAAACAATTTCCTTTGTGGCACAGTAGATCTCATTTCCGTTTCATAACCAGTCTTCATGTACCACCGTGTAATTGCAGCCTTCCAGACAAATACGAGTACAATCCAATCAGTTTCCGTAATCTATTTGATGAAGTTTTATTCTACAAATTTCATTCTACATGGTGAAGTCCGGAAATGTGTGTTGGAGTTCCGTGTTTACTTTAATAGCCAGCATGCGAGAATTATCTAGCGTCAATTTCTAAATTATTTTCCGTATAAAGAATTTACTATTTTCGATAAAACGGTGCTTAAAGCAGCCATTTTAGGAAGTACTAGAAGTTTGTATTGTAAAATAAATTGACCTACAGTTGAATAATTTCACATCTGCGGTTAAGTATCTAACCCTTGCCTATTTCGCCGTCTTTCAGTATAATTAAAGCCTATTTGGTTTAATGACAGTACTGTTCATTTTAATGGATTAATCAATCCATTTTTAGAGTGACATTAAGCTAATCCTTTTTATGAAGGGTTAATCCTCGTATTTAAATTAGAAGCGGAGTGGATCGTTCTGAAAAACACATTCGTCCGTATATTAAATCATTTTACTAATTAAATCCTGTAAAAGCTCAACAGTCGATAGGCATTTGTTTCTAATATTCTTGAAACTCTTTAATATAAAAATATTTTACCCATATAAAAAGCTAATAGGTTTAAAAATTTGCCTTTTAAAGGAAATTCATTTCAGCAATTTTTTTATAGAAAAGAAAGCTTGGCGTTACTTTGAAAAATGAAATTTTTATATAAAAAAACCGCCTTGCCGAAAATAAAAAAAAATTGTAGAAACGCACTTCAATCAAATTAATTTTGGTTCGAGTTGTGGTGGTTTTAAAGCACGCAGAACTGAAATACAAACGTACACGTGAATGCGTTACTCGGATCTTTTTTATGTAGATAAAAGCTTCCTTGAAAAGCTTTTCCTTTTTCCATCTCTCTCATTTTTTAATTAACTTAACAACAGAATCAAGAAACGTTAAATGAGAATGGAAAATTCAACCCTTTTTTGATAATAATGAAAATGCCATTTGTTTTCTATTAAATCGTTTCAAATTAGCTTTAAATAAAAAGTTATTAAGTTTGTTATTGTTCGATTATTTGTACAAGGGGTTTTTAGTTCTCTTCAAGTGGAAATGCGATGATGATCCTATCCATAATTCCAGAGTTTATTCCGAATATGCATCTACAAATTTTAATGCGATCGCTCTCAATGGTTTTTTTGTAACTAAAGCCACTTTTGAGTCAATTTAGGTTTATTTAAAAGAAAATTCGGGTTTAAAAATAGTTTCAAAGCCGACACTGGCGGCACCTTTTACATGGTGTGCAGAATCAAACACTAATTTAATCCACACCTACCAGGCATTCTTTTCGCTTCGAAAACCGCAAAAAGGGCGACATGAATAAATTAAAATACTTGAACGGGGGGATTTAATGATTTTTTAAAAAATAATGCAAACGTATTCACAACCAAGCACCAATCCCGGCTTTAGAAAAAGAGGAATATTTTAATTTTTCAACCGAGATCTACCAACGGAATTGTAAAGGGATTTTAACGTCCAGGGAATTTAGAACTGAGTCCTCTTACCCCTCCACATGCAAATAATGCTAACAAATGAAGGATGCATTTATTTTCATACATACATAATAACCTTCGCGGATCCTGCACGTCTTTTGAACATTTATTCTCCCTTGAGATATTGTGTGTTTACCTGGAATATATTTATATTTGAATATACGCCTGCAGATTACAAAATTTTCGGAATTTGGAAGGCTTAAACTTGATGTTGAAAATAATGGAATGAATTTAAAAGTCATAAAGCTGAATCCACAAAAAATGTCATGCAAGATTAAAATCTAGAAAAAAAGAAAAACGAGTTAAAGAACACTAGAAATTTCGACCACACAAAACGTTTTTATCATTTCTTTATATTTGGTTTCGGTTGCTACGTGTGCCTGATATGATGCTTCAAACACCATAGTCGTGTCGTGCACTACTGACTAAATATTGTTCAACGGTTTAGAGAAAATTATTGCTGAGACAATTTCTTTTCTCATTTTTATGAAACCCAATCAATTTTTAATTTCCATATTTTTGTATATTTCCAGAAATAAATACAATTAAAAAGTTTTAGAAATAATCGGAGGATCCTTCGACGGGAAAGCCTTGAATTAACAGGTTATAATAAGAAATTAATATTTTTTGAAAAATACTTAAGCCCTAATCATTTGTTAAGTGATAATATTGCTTTTCTCAAAGAAAAGCATAGGGAAATTTAACAAGAATTTGTAAAAAAAGTTTCAGGTACATTTGCACATTTTTTGTGTAGTTTTGACAATTGATAATAAGCTACAAATTAAGAAAATACGGCTAAGGTTATATTTAAGCGCCATTTGTAAACTTAAGCTAATTAAGTTTCATCGAAAGAAAAGAGGTTTGGTAATATTAGTATTGGAAAAACACACAGGAAAAATGGTTATATATTGGTATTGATTGAAGCAAGTCTTATGCTACACCTTGAGCTTTCAGTTTTCAGCCAATGATTAGCATTTAACAAAATGTCTTTAAAAATATAAGCTTCGTTTGTTTACCGAGTGAATAAAATTACTTTTATCAAAGAGGACGACGTTGCGGAAGATCCCCTCCGTAAAATATTACAGAATTTTTTAAAAACTCATCAAACTAAGACAAGGAGCTTAATTTGCAAGTAAAATCTGAAAAATTCCAAGCAGCTCTAAAACAACATTAATAAATTAGATAAGCCGCCGAAATCGGATAGAAGTTTTTCCGCATTTTACGTAGGAATAATAATATTCAAAGAAAACAGTGTGCAAATGTTCGACCCAAAAAGTAATATTCAAAAAATTGAAAACGTGCACCTGCTTTTCTGCACCGGAATTACCGGGAATGGAGCACGATCGCAGCTAGAGAAGAATTTCGTCATGCTCTTGTTTGTTAAAATACGTCCTCGACGGTTTAAATTTCAACCTGAATTTGTTTTCTTCTAAAATTGAATCCTTAAAAGTATTCAGGAATTAATTAGAGAGCCGATCGGAGCAATAAATAAATGTGACAAATTGAGATAAAGTTATGGTGCAGTAAATTAATTAATTGGATTAATTTTGAAAGATGACCCATAACTTGTTTTGTGACGCGTTCGGATTGAAACCGTTTATCATACCGAAATTCTGGATGAACGTTTTACTTCCTACAGTAACAGCTTACTGTCGCTTTCTTTTATTATTTATAAAAGAGGATAGCGGTTTGGGCGTAAATGCATTTCGCACGAAATTTCCCTCTATCGTAACTTGATTTCATGCAGCTACATATATATATTTCCAATACTGCGATAACTTTAAAATTTATGGTCGAGTTTTACGTCGATTTATTCGTATGCAGTTACGATAGAAGCGTGTATGATGTTCGAGATTTTTGACCAATATTTCGGAAGTAACCCTTTTAGGAGATTTAATTTGCGAAAAGGTCCTCCCCGGTAAAAGACCAAAGGTTCTCGGGAATTCGAGCGCTTTGAGCAACATCCTTGCCGAATGGAGTTTACCAATTTAGCTTTCACGTACCAATTACCATTTCTTGCCTACACCCTCGGCCTACTAAAATGTTATCTCAACTTCTATCGTCCGAAAACGGTGCGTATTGCACTGGCGCAAGTTGTTTTGGAGTTCTGCCCCCCTCGGCATTACTCCCCTGACGTAAGGCAATGGATCGTATATAATCCAGTTATTTGATTAGGTTGGTATTTGGTTTTTGTACGCTTCACACACCACAAGGTAATTTGGGAAATCTCTGGCACCATTCACGTGCATGACGTGATGACACGCAGGGCACAAAATTGTTGTCTTCGATTCGTTTAACGCCAAAATACGAAAACAGGACATCAGAATCGATACAACTAACTTTACGTGAAACATTACGACTGTAATAAGTTTCAAAATTATAGAATGTTTCGTAGCATACTGTTATTAAAGTTCTGTTATTATTTTTGTAATTTAACACAAACGGCTGGTAGGATTGTAATAAGCTTGATATTGCTTTAATGTTAGCCTGCTCTGACGCTTCCACCGGAAACGGATATGGAGCTAACTATAATCCCTGTCGTATTGCTCATTTAGAGTATACGCAGTCAGAGCAGGTATATATCCTAGTAAAATTTAATTTAATTTTTATCCCTATTACTTTTTCATAATTAAACCGACACATTTAAAGCTCATTTTCGTTTCTTATCAGACACGAACCTTCGGGTTTTAATAAAAAAAAATGAGTAAAGCAACGAAAGCCCTCAATTAACAATGTAAATAAAAACGGGAGCGTTATAAAAACATAAAAACTGGGATAATCTGGATTTTATGTAGTTTTACACACTTTACACTGTAAAGTATCACAAAAGCTGAATTAAAAAGAGCGAAATAAATCCGCCAAGGTAAATTTAATCAACAAGTACTGTAAGGAGATTTACTTCTTGTTTCTGAAAAGGAAGTTGGTATTTAAGACCCGTCACTGCGGTAAACAAATATAAAAGACGAAAATCTGTTAATAAGTTGAATGCTGAAAACTTTTTGTTACGAAATTTCAATATTCTCAAGGCTTTTCATAAGCTAAATTAGAATTTCTGGTTTTTACCTTTACAAACAATGGAATGTATTTTATTTTATACAAAGGGGACACGTAGATTTAAATTTATTTGAAATGGGCCTCTTAGTGAGGTTATATTAAAATTTCGGTTAAAAACAGATCTAAATGAAAATAATAATTAACTCGGAGAAAACAAGGTAAATCTATACAACAATTTCGTTAATTTGAATTCACTTTCGGGGACAGATTGGCAAAATTTGAAATAATAAAGAACTCACTGAAAATATATTTATTTTTAAGGATACCTTCTGTATATGGACTTTTAAAAGCAAAATTCAGCAAAAGTATATTTCGAAAGAGTGAACAAGCACAGATTTCGTCCAATAAATAAATAAAACACGCATTTCAGATTATCCACAAACAGAATAATTACAAATTAAACTCAATGTAGTCATGTAAACTGAAACAAATTCAGCTCAATTTTCATGAAGCTAAAAACCGTAGCAAACAGAGAAATCTGTGTTAATTGCGATGCTATCTGCATCATGAATGGATTGACAGTTCTTGAAGCTAAAATTAACGTAAGCTGAAACTAATGTTTGTTATATTTAAAGAGAAACAAATGTGAGCAAGTAAGGAAAATTAAGCTATTATTTCAGGAAGTGCCTCGCGATTTTCTGTCGACACGTTATGGTGGCCTGGTATGCAAAGTATCTTGTTGATCTAAACGAAGTGTAAACCTGAAACTATGAAGGTAAATTTTCAGATTCCTACATTTTCAAGATTGCTCAACAAAGAAAGTCAACCTTAACGTCTCGGAACAAAAGAAAGAAAAATACTGAAATACTTTGCTTACTTTTAGCGAGGTTAGTTGACTAAGATTATTGTCAGATCTGAATCTTCAAAAGTTATAGTAAATTAACTGATTTTTCTTAAGAGTAAACACGTAAATTTAAAATTGATAAGATAAAATTTTGCAGCTTTCTATATAAATATATTTTCAGGGCAAACACCAGCTCGTTCAATTTTTACTGTATAAGCAAAAACTTTATTTGCATAATTGAAAAATTGTAAAAAAAGTCGGTTTTAAAGATGTAAAATCTCAACAAAGTTTAAACGAACTGTACGTAAAGTAAACTAGCTTGCTAACAAGGATTGTTTAAGCAATTTGTTATACTTCTTTTTATTAAAATTTACTTTGTGCTATTACTGTATTTCTTTCAGAAACAAGCCCTTCTTTAAAGCAGAGGCGTACAATTACGTACCAAACAAATTCGTTGTAAGTTTCCAGGCTACGTGCAGTTTTAAAAACAAATTAAAAGAAAATTTAATCAACTCCCTATTATTTATTTTTCTCGGTCCTTTAGAGGTATTTAAAAATTAATAGAATGGAATTTTTAGTTAGGAAAAGTTTTATAAGTTTTGTAGCCTAGAGCTTTTACAATAAGAAAACGAAACAGCAGCTTCTAATTTTAAATGTATTCTAACCTTAAGAGAGTAGCAAACAAGCACGCTGATCTAACTCTTAATTAAAATCAAACTCGAGTTTAAAATCTGCTGGGATAATACTCTATAAGCAAATATAAAATAAATAAAAGTTTCCCTGCAAAACTGCTGCATATTTAGTGCAAGTTCGAGGTACTTATAATTGTGTTTGCTGTGTAAAGTAAAAGCTAACCAGCTAGGTGCACCTTGTTATTCTAAAATTACCATTTATTTTCCAAAGGCTTTCTATTTGAAATTAATTTAGTAATATTTAATTATGTTTTTGGTTTGAGTGAGCAGTGAGCCGAAGAAAACATCATAATTGGAAATATCAAAGATTCACATTTTGCATCACATGCTAAACCGGAACGTAAAATTTATTCTTAATTTTGTAATTTCTCAGAAGAGTTAATTAAACATCCTGACTGGATCTTTAAGGCATTGCATTTGATAAGTTAATTAGAATCTTACGATCTAAAAATTCGTGCACACTTCAAAATGTTAATTAAATGCCTTAAGACATAAGTATGACCAGCCTTATAACAATTTCGTTCTTTCGTTCTTTGCCAACCTCTACCAAAATTTTTATGCGGAAAACGGATTTTAACGTTTTGAATTTGAAGGCAGAAAAGTAATTATGAAAGTAAATTCCTGCATTACACCAGAAAATAGCAAAAATTATTCAATCATAATATCTGCAGAAGTCTAAAACAACTGGATGAGTATCACCAATTTCAAAATATTTAAAGAAATGTATTCTTTTTTAATACATTTTATGCTAAAGAGCACCTAGCTCCTTTTAAAAGCCCTTTAGTTGTAATTCATTTGTAATAACATTTATCTATTAATCAAAATCCTTTAAAAATCATTAAAAAAAATTAATTACTGTGATATTCAAAGCTGGTAAAACTGCTTGAATAAAGGCAGACGAAGAAAATGAAATTAGCATTAAATATATTCATAAAACACTGCAGATGTTCGTAATTTACAAAATTTAACTGTTTCCCTAATTTGCAAAGTTATTTAGGTTAATCCATAAATAATGCTTTACATGCCCGAAATTAACATTCGGTTTGCTTTAAAATTAGGTACCCTGACAAAAGCGACCTAAACTAACTGTTATCCTAATCTAATTTTACTCTTTACCATCGAATCACCTAAATAGTTTACCGAATATAATGCATAAATTAATACTTAAATAATTTACGTAAAATTATTCTGTACTTGGCAAAAGCTGTAAACTAATTATAAATAAACCGGGATGAATATAAAAAATTTACATTAAAACGTTCAAATAATTTAATGTGTCATTATTAATTTAGAATTCATTCAAATTTAGAACGAGTACGTTTCCATTTTATGTGTTTCTCGAAACAATCAGTAAACCAAAGAAGATGATTTAAAAATTCTAAAACGGGTTCCGTATTTCCTGCAATTTAAATTAATTAAATTAAAACGATCGACCGTCTGTTGCGTAAAAATCCAATTAAAGTTTCTGAAATTGCATTATCTTTACACTCGAATATTAATCCGGAAGAACCGCTTATCCGGGTCTTATTATTATTATTCCTGCCAAAATCTTTATTTTTTGATTACGCCGGAGGGTAAATGAACGCCGTTGCAGCAAGTTTATCTCCCACGTTTCCGTTTTGTTTTGCTGTTTTTCGCATATCTAAAAGCGAATAGGGGTGTTTACATATGGGTCTCATCGAGCAACATAACAACTTACAGGCCGCTAACTCCTTGCTACTAAACACAAAGATAACAGTAGTTGCGATGCGGTAATAGTATACTTAGTAAACATAACCAGAATTGAATTACACTGATCCGCTGCAGGTACTTCGGCTTAGCAACCATATTGAACGGAAGTTTGTAGAAGCTGTAGATACAGAAGGAAAACGAGAAAGAAAAGCCGAAATCTAGAACCTGACAGTTTTTCTTTAGGGCAGAAGAGCTTCAGGTTGCTAAGGCCTCGTGGGGGACCTTCAGTAACATGTTTGACGTTTATAAAGAAAATTATTTCTTCTACTTGCAGATTCCACGAACTTTGTTCCCTTAATAAAACTTTTATAGAAAAAAAAATCACTTCGTGACAGGAGCCCTGACCAAAGTCGCCACCAGAAGAAAAACTTACCAACGTATTTATTTCTTTTATTTTCAGCGAACCACTCAAGAGTTTATTCTCGCTTACCTGAAACAACAGACTTTCATTAATATTTTATGAGATCTGCAAAAAATGCATTTATTTTTATTTAAATCGTACCGGGCGAGGTTTCCTTTCTATTGAATATTTTTGTATAATGAGAAGATGTTTCATTTTCATAATTTAAGTACCTTTCACAAATTTGAATAGATATTTGAAATTTCTCATAATTCCTAAATATCCATGCGATTAATCTTTAGAAAGTTCACAATAAAATTAATTAATTTTTTCCGTATACAACTGCAGGAGGAAACGTTAGGAGGCAGCACGCTGAAAAACGTATAGCGTTTTAGTAATGAAGAGAAAGTCAAAAAGCTTCGTAGAATTCATTAATCACTGAATTTACTTAGTCTGTTTGACTCTTTAAAACTTAATATTTCCGAAATAATTTTGTTATGAAAAAATTAAAAGGTATGAACGCACGTTTTAATTTAGAAAAATAATAAATGATGTAGTTACTGTATTTATCAGTTATCTTCGCTGCAATAAAACAAAAGCACCGAATGAGCTTTTGGAATATTCTGCTTTACAAGCAAATCGAAACATTTTTATCAAAGTTTCAGACAATTAAACATCATTTTGCGAACGTGGGGAGCGAATCAGTACTAAACATCCAAAAAATACCTTCGTTTGTTTCTGTTTTGATTAAATCATCAAACAGCCTTTGATCTCAAGAATAAAACAATACTTATATTGATTTACTTCATTTCCTCTTCTACCACTGGGGAAGGAATTTAGTAATTGGAAAAGTTCTGGGTATTTATAGGTTCTGTACACCTGATCAACAAAGAATTCCGATAGGACACAATTTAGAACAACAAGCCTACCTAAGATAACTTTACTGAATTGTTTACTAACTTTTAAAATTAGTTTATCTGGCTTTAACGGTTGAAATTTAATAGCCTGCCAATTTTTAACAAATTTTATTGACGACGGTCTTCCAAGTTACAACCACAACCAGGAAGAAAGGAAGAGGGTAATTTATTTAACGGAAAGGCAATGAGAGGTGTATTTTATGCATTGTGTTAATGATTTTGTTTCAGAATACTGGAAGTGAAAATTAATGCTCGAAGATAATAATTTATATTAAGCAAAAAATGCATTTAAAATTAATAAAATATATGCTTAAAAAATTAAATTCAAGGAAAATCATTAATGTACAAAATGTTTTCAGCATGGTGAATAAAACCTCAAATTCACAGCGTGAAAAGGGTTCGTACAAAACTAGAAAATGAATTGCCGTTATATAGCACAACAAATTCAAACTTTAAAGTTGTTTGTTAGATTCAACTTTTATATAAGAACCATATTTTGCTGTTTATTGGTGGCAGCGAGTCGAAAACTCCAGTTTTCCTAAATTTAAGCAAATGTCAAACGTTTATTCGCACGAAGCGTAGCTGCGTGAGCTAGGCTCCCTTAAGCTATCCTTAGAAGTTTGTCAACATGGAAGAAAAGGATTTTCAGGAATTTGTAGACTTTGCCAGTCAAAATCTATATCTGCATGATTACACATCATCAGTTCTACGCAAATTCTTTCGACGTGGAAGGAAAGATTGAAAAGGAAACTAGAGATTTTTCAAAGTCTTGATTGAAAAAAATCTTGGATAGATTTGATACAATACCCTTTTTACACTACAAAAATAAAAAGGATATTGTCGCTTGTTTTTTGATTTGGTTTTCAATATACGTTCTGTAAACTTTCATGTAACAGCTGAAGCTTTCAGTAAATTATTACTGATGCGCTAAGAACAACTGGCTTCAAATTTAAAAAATAAAATACTATTAATACTTTTTTATATAAAAATATCATCGTCAAGAAATTTCCAATTAGAAAGGCAGCGATTACAAAAAAAATAGTTCATTATTTTAGTTTGAATTATTCAAACAGAAAGTTAAAACCACATCCACAAAAATATAATTCTTTAAAACACACTTTGTGATGTAATTTGCTTTTTCTGTCATTTATCAACAGGTCACAACAACAACTTTCGTTGAATAAATAAATATTTTGTATCCTACAGTAAACACCACTAACTTTGATATGAACTGTTAATATTCATTTAACAATTTAAAACAACTTTCATACCTTGAATAATTCAAGCGAAAGGATACCGAAACATCACAAGCACGACTCAGCAAAAAACAAATAGGTACCTAAATTTGAACTTGAAACTGAATTCTTTCAGTCTACTGACACTGAAATTTTTATCAACGTGAATTAACAAAAAAAGGAAGTCAGAATTGAGCTTTATAAACTGAAACCATGCTTCAGTTTTGAAATTTTAATTTCCATTGAGATTCTCTATTCAGAAATCTAAAAATGGTTTCTAAACCTGGTTACAAGATTAATTAAAAAATATATAGCAAGAAGATTGACGAAAGATTCAGGTTCAATCTAAATTTGAACTTGAAACCGAATTCTTTCAGTCTACTGACGACCATTTAGGTCAGGATTGGGATCTATAAGCTGAAACTATACTTCAGTTTTGAAACGTGAGTTTTGATTTAAAAATATTTAAGAAAGGTTTTTATATTTCTTGCAAGAATCATTAATGATTTAAAATAAGTGAAAAATGTTTACAACAAGGTTTTAACAAAATATCCGGGTTCAATCCGACGATTACTACGACTGAAATTTCTTAAATCTTGAATAAACACAAAATTTTAAGTCAGGATTAAAAATATTGAAACTAAAGAATATTTCAGCTTGAAAATCTATATTCTGACTTAAAATCAAATTTAAAAATTCTGAGGAAGGCATCTAAACTAAACCATAAGTTAAAATACACATTGAATATTCATAATCAAAGGATTTCAGATTCAAACCAAAGATTAAATCCTTAAAACTCAATTTAATCTTTCAATAAAATAAGACCGAATCTTTAATAAACATATGGTAAGTTTTAGAAGTTCTAAAACTTAAATTTTCGTTTAAGAAAACTAAAGACGGTATCATACTTACTAACTTACAGGAATAACCAGAGGATTAAACATTAAATAAATTATTATTTTGTTGCTTCAGATTTCAAATAGATAGGGGGGGGGGGACAAAAGCTTAATACAGACAGTTCTAAGGTTATCCAGGGCCTGCTGCAATTCAGTTTTTTTAAAATCACTCTGTATATTAAGCAGGAATTGAAATTTTTATAATGATCGAAGATTAATGTGTAACTTGTCAAGTAATAATCTCCAAGTTATATTGAATACCCCTAAGGAGTTAGTTAAGGTAATAACATATCTAAAAGAAATCAAGTTGTTCAGTTTACTATAAGAATTTTTGTAATACATAACTGGGAGTGCCAATGACCCTTGCAGTTGAGGCACTTTAATCTAATAAAAAAAAATAAAAAAAAACATTTCTAAGTGATATTTAGCCATGAAATGTAAATTTTGATTTAGAATCGAATTTAAAAAATTCGAAGAAAGTTAAATACCAAGATTTTAATACTAAAACATTCTGAAAAGCATAGGATATCAAACGAGGACTGAACCTTTGGAACTTCGCACAAGATTTAAATATGAAGTTTAAATTTTGATTTAAAATCGGTTTAAGAAATTCAAATGCTTTTATAGGGAGCTGCAAGAACCACGCATGACTTACCTTACAAACTGAAAAATATTTAAACCCGAAGTTTAAAAATACTGAAATTCAGTTTTAGACTGACATATTTTCGTCTACTGATATTAAATCCTAAAAGTACGCCTTTCAAACTTTTAAAATATTGAACCACATTTAGTTTATAGTTCATAAAGTTACTGTTAAACTGGAAGTTCTGGAAAACTCGCTTTTCTTTTTCTATTTCAGATCTTAAAGTTTTTTTCGGGGTCAATTCAGACATAAAACTTAAATTTTGATGTAGAGTCGGATTTAAGAAGTTTAAAGAAGATTTTTATGGGAAATTGCAAGGACCACAACTAAACGAAAAAAATATTTATAACCGAGGGAAATATTCAGGTTGAACATGCAACTTAGAATACCAATTTCGATTTGAGGCTGAAATCTTTCAGTCTGCTAAGATTGAATTCTATATAAATATATGATTTCAAATAAAAATTTAGTATTTAGAAACTGATTACAATTTAAGCTCAGATTTTATCAATCCAAATGATAAAACCTTTTCATTAAATCCGAAGATTAGAACACTTAAAATCCAATTTGAAATTGAAATTCTGCTGGAATTTGTTTAATTATCAATTAACATACAATTTCAAATCAGGATTCTGCTTAGAAATTTCTATTTGGAATCACACGAAAGGTTTCTACATTAACTTGCAAAATTCGTAACCTTTAGAGGGTAAATAGAATAACTGTAGGGCGGAAGAAATGTAAGCTTTTGTAAGAGTTTGATATGTAGATTCAGTCTGAATATTGGAATCCTTAAAATTTGGTTTTTAAAATTTATATTTGGGGCTGAAAACTGGATTTCTAATCCTTAATTAATTAATTTCAAACCAGGATTGAACTTTCAGTATTTGAATTCATATTTCAGTTTTAAAACTGTAATTTCAGCATTTGAAAATCAGCCTGAAAAAAATTTCAATAATTAAAATCGTGACTTAAAAATGCGAATTTTATAAGCACAAAGTTGTTGCAATCTTATTATACGAATCCTTGCGGATTCTACGTTGATTAAGGATTCAAAAACTGCCAGTATTGTAAAAGTTCAGTTTCAAGTATATTATCGAAATTCTAAAATTCCAAAAGTTATATTTGAAACTGAACTTTTATAGTCCTCCCATGTCGAATTTCAAACCAGCATCAGCACTTTAAAACTAGGATCTATTGTACATAAAAATCAAAAGTTAGGTGAAACAGAAGATTAAATTGTTATTTCAGGTTTCAATGGTTAAGTAATTTAATTAAAAGATTTTAATCCATATTTGAGTTTCGAATCTTCATGCCTAATCCAAATTTATATTTTATAAACCTGCAAGTAGATTCAAATAATCCGATTAGAAAGGCCAACCAACAAGTTTCAAAAAACTCAAGTTGTTATTCTAAATTTTAATTTTAATAAAGATCAAATAAGCTACAGACATAGTAAAAGTTAATCTCAACAAAAATTATCTTAAATCAATAAAAGAACCAAATTAAATAACAATGTAAATAGAAACTACGTAATTACTTTGCAGCATGAATCTATTTCGAAGCATTATCGTATTTTACGAGAGGTAGATTTTCCGTGCTTTAGTGTAAACTCTAAATTAAAACGCGTCGTTAATTAAAGCAGCCAGTGTTTTTCGTACATATGTATACTTAAGGGTAAAAAACGCCCAAGGTTTTTCACTAAAGCAGCACCAATTAAATTCAAAAGACATTAAGTGTAGGTTTTCAGGTATAATGTGTTAGGCGTCGCTATCGCGAAGGGAAAAACACAAGCTAAAAATGAAGGCGAACAATTTCGGGTATTTTTTCTCTTCCACCAAGATACCTGTTCGAATATTGACACATAACACTGAAGCACGGAGCTGGCTGTTACCCGGGTAACACCAATGACTGATAGGACTCAAGTTTCCTCTGCGTAACAGACGTTGGAGAAAAGCAAACAACAGTGGGCGAAAGTTTTTTTCGCAACTCGACACGACAACGGTAGCCTTATTATGCAGAGAAACGAACAAAGCAAGCAAATACAAAAGAGCAGAATTTGTCGTCGATATATTACCTTCTATACAGACGACTTTTTGCGAGTCTGTGGATTTGAAAATTTCAAGAATTTATGTCCAGAAAAAGGGGTTGTTAGGAATTGTGTGTTTATTTAATTTAATTAAGGGATAATTTTAACTGAAAGGGCCGCCTGCATCTGTCTCTCCATTTTAATTATAATTTTAACATAATTTGGACTAATTTGGTCGCAAATTAATTATGGTGCTCAGAGGAGACTTACAGTGGAGTGTTAGCGTACAAGTGCACTCCATAAAAAGATTTATGGATCATTGTACGTCCCATAACGGCCTTTCTTTAAATTTGAATGTTTTGCCATTCTTTTTTCAGTTTTGATTTTAATAGAAAAATACCTTTTACACAAACTTCGACTTTCTAAAAAAGCAACTGTCAACGTAAAAGTGCGATTTCCTCAACAAAAATTAATTGCTGAATTTTTTATACCGTCATTAATAAGTATTATGAAGTGATTTTTAATCTCCAAAGACATAGCAAAGTAAAAGTCATGAGGTATCAGAATCAGTGTTCACACTCAGTATTTCAAGATTTCAGTTCAATTTTTTTTTTTGCGTTAGACAACCATCTTCAGAACAATTTTAAAATTGTATACAAAATTCAGACTTAAACTTGCGTCTCACTCAATATTTCTCTTACTTCATTTAACGAACTGGGACATTTCTGTGAGAATTTTTTACTGTACCGTTTGAAAGGTAGAATGTGAGATTAAATCTGTCCAAGTTAATTATCGACCACCGCCGTAAATTAAACTTAAAAATCGAACCTAAAACAATATGTTGTCTTACTTAAAAATAAACTTCCAAGCACAACTTAAAAGTATTAAAACATCCGGGGAAAAAGTAATGCATAAAGCGAAGTTTAGATTTATTTCACACAGGAGAATTGAGATATCCGTTCAAACATATTCCGGGATAAAAAAAAAGAAAAAACGGATAACCCCAAATTACGACCAACAAACCAGTATAATATATCGCAGTAACCCTAACTGATGTATAAACATAACACTGTTATTAAAAATTTTATGGGGGCCTACAGTTAACCGATGTAAATAAATTGGGAAAGTGTACGTGGATAACACGTGCATAATCTCACTCACCGTATTTATTGACGTTACTGTTTTGCAATATAAAATTCACGTTGATAAAACTGAACAGAAATACAAATTTATTCGAGTTCGAAATTAACTTAGAATTAATAAAATAAATAAAAACTACCAAAAAGACTTTGTTGAGATAAGATGACAAAGGCAGAAAATCAATTGTTTTCAAAGTTTTACATTTCCTCTATGGTTTTACTTATTTAACTAAACTTACAACCAGATAAATTTAACATTTCAAAGCAAAATTACAGCAACAAAACACTTAAATTACAGTTGTGGGAATTCAAAAACTTCAGTTTCAGTTTAGACCACCTGAAAATAAAGCTCGTTCATATTTCAAAGTCCGGTGTTCTACAAATTGAAAAATAAATGCTTAACACACAAATTAAAACAGTAATCTGACTGTCAGCAAAAACTGCCGAAGTCGAAGTGATGGGAAGATAAATTTCAGTAGTGGGAATCTTCATGCATGCCATTAATAACCTTAAATGCTTGTTTCGGTATCTTAAAGCTAGTAGCTCTATTTTCGTTTAACTTAACTATAATTGACAGAGTTTGGAGATTACAAGTAGTTAATCTCAGTCCCAAAGTTAAATTACTTCTATTACGCCAATGTTACCAGTATAGAGAGGTACATTTGTTAGAAACATACGCGACGAATTGATGTTTTTATATAGGTAACCTAACATAAATCTGACCGGTTTTAATTATTGTCCATTTTTTCGGTTGCGAAAGTTAATTATCCATCTAAAACAGCTATTTGAAATTTACCAAAATAACCGGAAATTCTTTTGATTAAATACGAATTCAAATGTTGACTAAATCCCCGCATACAACGCTATTTCTGTATCGTATCCAAGTGTTATTGTATTTGAGAAACGTAACAACGTACCTGTTATTCACGAATACATAAAACTAACAATTTATGGAAATGTAAATCCGGAAAATGTAATACATATATGAAGAGGTACAAGCAAATCCGATGATATAACCGATGTCTGGAAAACAGAAAATTGAGTTCGGTCTAGAAACGTACAAATACGTTCTTGTCTAATAAAATGAATTGCGCTGAAGGAAGGCATTATGTGTATAATAAAAAAAAGTCGAACGTTTGTAGACACTCCTTCTTCTTTTAATTCAAAAAAGGAAAGGCAAACAGTGCGATTCGTTGAAATAATGAGAGGATATAGCCTTATTGGATTCAGAACGCGCTCTCTTTAAACCGTTCCGTGCCTGGAAGTATTTAACAGATAAAAAGATATAGAAGAGAGGGATAAGATGATTCTAAATGGAACATCGTGTCTCGAAATCCTCGCTTCGGGAGGTGATCTTTGGGTGTAGTAGGAAGAATCGATTCTACACATCCCTTGGGCTGCACGTACCACTCCCCAAAAAGTGGAATTTACAAGTCCTCTGATGGATATTGAATCTGAACACGAAATAAAATTAATCTGGCACTTTTTCCTTAGAAGAGCTCCGCCGTCAAAAGAAAACATGGCTAACGTTATTTCCATAAATTTCATAAAAATTACTACCCTTAAGATTAAAGGCCGTAAAACAGCTGACTGCTGCGTAAAAGCCTGGCATAATGCAAAGTAAATGGCCCCATAGTGTTTAATAAAGGCGTTCAAGTATTTTTTTGTCGCCTGTCAAAACCACCATCGTATGTTGTCGTACGTAAATAACATCGCCTATGGCTTGCTTGCTTGGACTCTGAACACTGAAACATGAGATCAAACAACCTTAAATTAAAAAAAGGCTTGTGTGGCCAGAACTTTGATACTATCAAAGGTGTTATTACAACTCGTCGTCTATCAACTCGTTATACTTTTTCTAAAAAATACTGAAAAATACACGTCTGACAAATGAATAGTGAACATTTGAGCTTTGAGAAATAATAATAATAGTGACGCTATTTTGATATCCTGAACTAACATACTTTTACAGCGTGGTCTTTCCATCTCTTAATAGATGTAATTTGCTCTTTATTAATGCAATCATTTCAAGAGAAAATCGATGCCAAATAAATTATGAAAAGGTTTAAGAATTAAGAAACTCAACTCTTAGCTATTTAAGTACAAACAATAATACAAAAAGGTAACATTTTAGAAGACAACATGTAGGACATTTGCAGAAATCGAAAAAGATATTTGTTACCGAATAAAATCTGAAACGTTCAAAACTGCTTTAAATCACCTCATCTTTTAAAGGGCTAGTTATTTTTACCAAGAGAAGAATAAGTTAAAAACACCAGTAAGAAAAATTAAATTACTACCCTTTTGAATAGAAATGTGTAACTTAACAGACGTTTTATTAAATACCTACATACATTTGCATATACAGCATATTCCTTAAGCAGTGTTAAACATTTTTGGGCGTAATTTACGGAACTGGCTTTAAAAAAGGAAGTTGGCATAAACACAGCTGTGTTAAAAGCGCAATTTTCAATGTTTTGAAAATTTTAAATTGTTATTTTATTTCTCCAATTTTCAAAAGTACTGTTTAATATAAAGTATTAACTTATTATACATATTTCGATTGCTTATGTTTCAGTTTCACTAAGCAGCTTATAATGCTATTAGCTGGTGATATTTTACATTTTTACCTCAATTTTTTAAGTATTATATTCCAGTATTAAATGCTTTAATACTCTTAGATGTTTTTTAAACGCTGAAATGTCCCAACAAAATATGAAAGATGAAATATAAAAATAGAAACTTGGGAACGGCTGTACCTTAGAAGAAACAAAACTACGAAAATAGACGCTTGTTTGAACATTAATAAAAGATATCGAACCCCATATTTTTGTAATGGTAATAAAATGTTCTATTCAAAATTAAAATAATATACAGGGTGTTTCATTACAAACTTTAAAATCGGCATTACTTCCGGTCAAACCGGAAGCTCAAAATTGTTAAAAACATTCAACGCAAATACACAATTTACTGTGATATCTACCTGCCAAATTTCATTTCGATATCTCTAAAAAACCAGAGATATTTACTTGGTTCCACACATTTGCCCATCACTGTATATTCAAAGATTAGAATCTCAAATCCAAATTTTAAAGATTTCACTATTTTCAGATTACAGGGTCGATTTTGAAATAGGTATGTATGTAGCAAGGGTTTATAATGTTACTAGGTAGGAAGAATAAAATCAATCAGAATATAAATTATGAATCAAAAAAGAGTCCTTTCTTCATTTTTCAAATGAAAAGGTCTGTTTTTTTTTTTTCGTTCTAGATTTTACAATAAACATTTGTGAATCCGGAGCAATTTCTGAAGTCAAAATGTTTATAAAGAAGCAGAGAGAAACTACAATCTACAGTTTTTCCTTCAAATAAATACTGAACATGTAAATAGCAGAACATTTTAGTTTATCATAATACGTTTAGTGTTTAACATTTTTGTTACAAGCTACCGAGGTAGATGTTAATATTATTTTTTTAATAAAAAGGTAAATACTGAAACAAAGACACGTTGGGGCTTAATTTCAGGAAAAACTGAGATGAAAATGCGTGGACATTTATTCGGAAAGTCCTAACAAAGAAAACTTAACTACTCCCCATGCATAAAAAAGAAAATTGAACACAGGTGGTAGACGAATCAATAGATTTAACGCCTGTTTTGTAACACACGAACTTCTATTTGACACAATTTGACGTGACGGGCATGCCCACTGTATTTTAACAATTGATTTAAAACTACAATTTTAAAAGCAAATAGTTTCTTAAAATAACCCCTAAATATTTAGAGGGCTTGTTGGCGCAGCAGACTGAGAGTCTTCTTCGCAACCAGCTCGCACAGGGTGCGATTCTAGTCGATAGCAAGGATAGTTTTCACGAGTAGAAGGATTTGAATTGCGTTGGTTAGAATGAACAAATAACGTTAACAATCGGTGCTGTAAATCAAATAAAAAGCGAGTACTTAATCTTGAAGAAAAATAAAATAAAACAAACTAAGTGAATAAAAGTGCGAAATATCTATGCCTGGAACGTCTAATTGTACAAAACCCAACTAATCTTCCGTAGAACATTGGATTCAAGCTCACTCCTTAAAGAAAACTTAAGGGGATAACTTAAACGGACGTTCAACTTTTCTAAACTAACACTAATTAAATGTCACATATAAGTAACTACGCCGGTTGACAAAAAGAAGTTCTGAAACTACGAAACGATTTTTAAACGCCAAACTAGCTCTCTAATTGCACAATTCGCTCTAAAAGAATTCTTAAAAATAAAACAGGGAGGAGTATTATTGATAAATAAAATTAATCAGACGATAAAATGAGAATTTTTCTTGGACAAGAAAACGCCTCAGGGTGTATCTAAAAAATTCCGTTTAACACATTCCTTTTCAACTCAAGAATTCCAGAAACGGAATTCGTAACAAGGCATGCGTGTTTTTTGAGCAACGCGGAAGATTAGGGGCTCTCAACAGCTATATCAGGTATTAACCTTTTAGTGGCGATTTCAGAATAATCCCAACGCGTTATACTTGCATCACAACTCTGTATTGAGAATTATTTCCCTCTGAAAACTTTTAAACATAACGCATTTATATTTAAGTTTTCTCGTTGGATACGGTATCATTTAGCTGGCTACTTTATGAGCTGTGATTAAAATTCATCCTGACGTTTCAGTTAAAATGTTACTCATGATAACCGCAAAAATCATAGCTCTGATTTGTATTCCGTGCACGTTTGTATGGTGGAGATGGGAAAATACTTTAATACGATGTTTGATATACCAAATCTGAAACACTTTGAAAATTATCCTTTCAAAACGTGAAACCTAAAACACATTAGAGATTTAAAAAAATACTCCGGTCACCGAGACAACACTTTTATTTCAAAACCGTTTCAAACATTTACGCATGAATTAAACCATGAAAAATCGAAGAAAACATCAATCCAAACTGAAAATGCTTACCAGAAAACCTAAAAATAACATAAAATAAATCGCGTTGTCGGAAAATAATCAGCAGTTCATTGCCGTTTCGGTAAATGTAAACGGCTTCAAGGGGTTTCGTAACAAATATCGCCAATATAATATAGGCCTTTAAAATATGGACGAGCTTCTGATTAAACGCTAGATTAAGGGAATAAATCTAAACGCAATAAAGAATATCGACTATATATTTGGCGGGTGAAGTAATAGATTGGGTACTCCATTACAAGGGAAGAAGCAAGCTCACAAAATTATAAAATGTAGAATCCCTTTCGTGAATAAAAAGATAATGAGTAATTTATTTGAACAACGCCCGTGACCATCACCCATGAAAATTTCTTCTGAAAACCTCGCTAAAAAGAATAGGACATGGAAAGATTGCTGAAAGTTCTCTGTTTTAGAAGTTAAATTAAGAAAAGCGTTTAAAGAAAAGACGCTACCTTAAGCGTGAATAAAATAAGAAAAGGAATTTTCTGAAATGTAAAAAAAATTCAAATGCTGAATTTCTGTTCGAAAAACGTTTATTTTAATATTCTTAATTGCTTCAGAAATTAACTAATTTGCATTTAATAACGACAAGATGAACTCAGGTCAGGTGTTTCAGTATAAATTTAAGCATGAGCTTAGCTTAAGCTAACATAACTTAGGTTAAAACCAGTTTAAGTTAAACCTCTGCTCGAATCTGTACAAAAATAACGAATTAAGTATTTGGGAGTAGTTCTGTCAATTTGATACTTTTGTCAATTAATTATTGAAATATTTCTGAAAACAGTAAAGTCAAAATATGCTTTGTTATTATTTCTCTACATGTTTCTAAGGAAAAATGAAAGGCTTCAAAAGAAATTCTAAACTATTAAATGACTATCAAAAACTTGTTAAATTTGAGAAATTTTGTCAATTTTTTAAACGTTTTCCATTGAAGGCTGTTAATAAGCTTCAACTGAAGCAAGAGCTTAGCTTAAGCCATCTTAATGTCACTTTAAGCTAAGCTTCTGTTTATGTAGCTACTAAGTTCAGCCTATTTTAACTAAATAAAAATAGAGCCGTAAAGCCTTTTAAAAATGACAAGAAAAGCAATTGCTAATTGGGTAAACAATTAATTATAGAAGTATTCTTGAAAAACCAATAAAATAATAATAAATTCACAGAAGTCCTGAAAGACTAATGTCACCTTATATTTTTTGAAATAAAATTAGTATTTCACGAAATTATCGTCAACAAGCAGTAGCAACTAAAAGATTCTAACTGAGATCAATAATCAATAATTTAAATCAAACCTTTTGTTTTAAATAAAGTATCCTAAAAATTAAAAATTTCATATCATCGCAACGGGAATAAAATTTTCACGCATCTGAAAACAGGCTAAATTTTTATACAGTTCTGAAAATAGATCAAATGTATGAAACAATTTGCTACATATATTTTTGGAAAGGCATTTTGAGGTTTTTAAAGTGTTTTAATCTGTAATTCTCTTTATTTTTTTAATTCGTTTTTGGCAGTAACAAAACTTAAAGGTTGTCTATACCGGGTGTGGCCTGACATGTGAGACATAGGTGAAATGCATGGGAAATTGAACACAGGTGAATATTATCTTCCTGGCTAATTGTTGCTTACGTTGTAGTTATTTTTTTCCAGTCGATTATAGTACGAAATTTATCTGAAATGAAAGAGAAATTGTATTTTTTGCTGATTATTAGACTGATATTAATTCTACAAAAACTTGATCAACTAGACTTGTTCTGATGAACTGCAGCATCACTATGGAAATTTCAGAATTTAGTACGAACAACTAATGCGCAGCAGACTTTAAGCAAGATGTCAAAAGGTGCATGTATGACTTTTTATTTAAAATATTTACTTTATTTTACGTTTAGGACATAAATTTTCCTAATTAGTTAAGAATCAATTGCTTAATAGCGTACTACTCATCCAAACAAGAACGTACAAAAACTAAACGGTTCAGCTGGAGAGATAAAATTAAGCAATTATCAAAATCGCATGTATTTCTCCTATGTCTTACATGTCAGGCCACACCCGGTATATTTATTATACTGAGATAACAATAAACCAAGTATAAAGTAGCAGAAACTACTAATATTTGTTCTTACTAAAGGTTGATCTTTCCATCTCCGGGTAAATTTACAAAAATATATAATTACTTTGGAAAAAGCCCATAAACAAATGCTACTAACGAAAATAATTGGCCTACATTTATCAAAAGATGCAAAGGTTAAACTTAAGCAGGGTTTTCAAATTTGTTTTGAAAAATAATTGGGTTAATGTGTATAATTTTAGGGTGTTAATAAATAGCATTTATCCACGACTACTTAATAATCTGTCAATTATTCATGTGTTTGGTCACTCATAATGCTATCCATTATACACTGCTGGCATGGTAACATCATTGTCTATGGTGTATAATGAAGGAAATACGTTATGTTTCTAATCCTAATTGACAGATTATAGGTTATGTTTCTAATCCTAATTGACAGATTATTGACAAGTCGTCGATAAATTTTAATTAAAAATTCTTCGTATTTGTGTTCGTGGATAAAGTATAGTATACGACTCGCTATAATGGCTATTATTACCTCGGATAATTGCAAAACTCGCTCGCAAGCTCGCTCGTGTTGCAAACATTATCCTCGGTAATAATAGCCTACATTATAGCGTCGTGTATAATATACTATTAAAAGGTAACGACTTCGCATTTGTTTTTTCACGAAAGCCGAGAATTTTATTGTATGTAACTCTGTACAAACAAAGACAACACAGGCGAGTTAATCATGCTCATCTATACAAGGTATTTCAAAAAAACATGGCATAAATGATACGGCTGATAGAACACTGAAAAATAAGTGGGGTTTGCCTAATAAACATATGTCCTAAGACCCCCCATTTTTGTTTTACAGGGCGTGAAAGTTGAAAATTAAAAAATGATTATTGCCCGTAGCTTTGACGGTAGTATACATTTTGTTACTAAACTTGGCAGACAGTTTTACTGATATAAAAGACACATAACAGCAAAAAAATTCGTTTACTCAATTTTGCCAGTGGCGCACAGCAGCAGTACGGGACCACTAAACCCCCCCTATTTTGTACGACATTGCTTAAATTTTAATTTTGGTTGTATTTGTGAATTTGGCAATGCTTTTTACATAAATAACGTATTCTTGTTTCACTTCTTTAAAGTGGATATTTTTAGAGATATTCGTACATAAAGAATGGGGTTTACACTAATGCTTTTCAAAAAAAAAATTAAAAATTAAAATTTAACTCGACTTATCAATAAACATTTCAGAAGTAATAGGTGAATAGAAATTAGAATCGAGCTGAAACATATTGATATGTCGAGTTTAATTTTTTTTTTTTTTAATACTAATAAGATTAGTGTAAACCTCATTCTTTATGTACGAATATCCAGAAAAATATTCACTTTAAAGAAGTGAAACAAGAATACATTATTTACGTAGAAAGCATTGCCAAATTCAAAAATATAACCAAAATTAAAATTTAAGCAGTGCCGTACAAAATAGGGGGGGTTAAGGGGTCCCGTACTGCTGCTGTACGCTACTGGCAGAAGTGACTAAACGGATTTTTTTGCTGTTATATGTCTTTTATATCAGTAAAACTGTCTGTCAAGTTTAGTACAAAAATGTTTACTACCGTCAAAGTTATGGACAATAATCATTTTTTAATTTTTAACGTTCACGCCCTGTAACCCAAAAATGGAGAGTCTTAGGACATATGTTTATTAGGCAAACCCCACTCATTTTTCAGTGTTCTATCGGCCGTATCATTTATGCCATGTTTTTTTTTGAAACACCTTGTATAATATAACTGTTCGTTTATTTGTTGTTTTATTAGAGCGTTATTGGTTTGCTTTGCTGGAGGCGTACAAATCAAATCAGTTTATGTAAAAACTTAAGGTTGATTTACTAGAAAAATGAAAAATTTAGAACTGTACAGGTACTGAGTAAATCTTCTGAAATAATTGTTTATTTAAGCATTTATTTTCTTTGTTCTATGTTGTTTACTCGTTTTTGCTAAAATCCACAAATATTTGAAATAAAGCAGTTCGTTGCTTGACTTTGGTTTTGTATTTCATTCATTCTTTATGAGTTTATATGTAAATCTATTGTAGAGTTAAGTTTGTATGGGAAATGTTTGTCCATTGTACTGACTTGAAGAGAAAATTTCGATTGTGAAATGCATTCATTTTGTATGTGTAAAGTATACTTCTTGATGTACGAATTATGTTTTATAATGAATATTAATAAAAATATTAGGGGCGATAAAAAGCCAAACATTTGCGTTACTATGGGATAAAGGGCAATTATAGTATTTCCTACCAAACTAATATGAGATTTATAGAGCTTTTCAATGTGATAGAGTTGGAATAGACTCGCAACGTTCAAATTATAAATAAACGTAACGGAGAATGACTAAACCCTACTGAAAAGGATCGCAAATAAATTAAAAAATAGCAAATAATAGCTTACATAAAACGTTTCATGTTATAACATATTTCATATTCTGTTTGTTGCAATATTCATACAGGTATGAACTTACACATAAAATGACAGAAAGCTAAGTTCATTGAACGTTAGCTTTTAGCTTCCGGTCACGAGAACCGAAAGAATAGGTAAAATGATATAACTCTTTATAACAAAACATTTACCATCTTTAATATCGAATGATCTATGTATTTCAGCGTGGAGAAACCCTCGTCATATGCCTTGTATGGTATCTACTATCTATTGGTATTGTTAGAATTGATGAAGAGTCGTGTTTGTACGCAGTATTTTTCACGAACATCGTTAAAAATGATATCTCTTGACCTTTTATCTTTTACACGATGTGTTCAGAGCAGTTTCTTTCTTCTTTTGATAGGTGTAATTCCGCTTTAAGGGTGTTGTTAACAGATATGTGCTAATTATATACAAATTAACAACATGTTTCTATTTAATATTCAGGATAATGACAAATTTGTATATGAAATATTTTGAAGTATAGGTTATGAATTGAATAAGGTTAAAAATTGAAATAATAATGAAAAATGTAGGCTAATTATTTTCGTTAGTAACATTTGTTTATGGGCTTTTTTCAAAGAAATTATATTTTTTAGTAAATTTACCCGAAGATGGAAAGATCGAGAATTACAAATTAGAACGCTTTAAAGACCACAAAATTCCTATCCAAAAATATATGCAACAAATTGTTTCATACATTTCTTCTTTTTTCAGGACCTGTTTTCAGACACAAAAAAACGTTATTCCCTTTGTGGTGATATGAAACTTTTTCATGGTTCTGGATAAACCTTTTAAATGCCATAAAATGCTGTTATCTGTAAAACAGCAATTAAAACATAAAGCAAATCACGATAGTTTTTTAACTCGAATAGCTCTAGGCTAACTTTCTTTGGCAAAAACAGCATAAGTATGGAGTTGTTTTGAGTATAAAGGACAAAATTCAAAAATTGCGTGGTGTCTCCACCGTTTACACAAAAAAAAATCCCTTTGAAGAAACTACGCGCTTATTTCAGGAAATAATTTAACCTTTTGAAAATACATATTTACAAAGAAGTAAAAGGAAGGTAAAATATTAAACGAATATCAAGAAAACGTACAATAAATTAAATAGTATGAAGTAAAACATACAAAAAGTTTCAAGTAAATTTCCAAGAATTTTTTGTAGTAAATATATATAGATATATTCTAAATATTCAAGAGTTTTCTGTAAATACTTTTTCATCAAATTATTTTTAATTAAGCTAACGCTAAGGGTTGCTTGAATTTCCGTAAAAGACCCTACACACAGGAAACTTCTGCACAAAATAAACTTTGACGGTTTAAGTAAATCATTAATTTTAGCACGTATTCCTAGAGTAACAAATCGGATATATCAATAGTAAATCAAAAATAAAAACCAATCAGCTGAATCTTTAATAAAAACGGTGTGTTTGCTTTTTTGTTTTACTCAATATTTTCCAAATAATCTTTCAGTTAAAACAAATTAAATGATTCGATCGTTCGTTCGGCTGTATGGAGGAATTTATCCACTCGTTTATTATTTTTTCCCGATGAAAAATAGCTGCCTGAAACCAAATTTGAATTGTAGGGTTGATAACTCAGCTATGTATAATTGCAAATTACGGCAGTTGAAAATTAATTAAACCCTTTAGACTTCAGTTTTTATTTCTGTATCTCCCTCAATTTTAAATATTTCATAATCTAACTTATAGCTATTAAGACAACAAGTATTTTATAGAAGGTTTAAAAATCAAGGTCGTAGTTCAAATCCAAGCGAACGAAGTGAGCCGAGGATTTGATAGACCGAGATTTTTAAACTATAAAACACGAGTTATCTTCAAGATTTTTTCTAACACTAATATCAGACATTTTCTTTCACTAATATATTATTAGAAATTTTAATAAATTATTATTTGAGACGTGTTATAATACACAAAATGCGAAGATTGCTAGGCAACGACGTATTTAAAGGCCTATAAAATACGTTGTTATTGACGGCGTATTTTATAGAGAAAGCGTATTTTAAAGGAAACATAACAAGTGAGCTCTTATGCACCATAGAAACAGTATAAGATATTAGTGTTAGAAAAAAATTATTTTTCATAGTTACACTTATTTCGTTTGAGTTTGCTACATTTGTTTTTGCTAAAGTTATTCAAATTATGCAAACATACAATTTTCAGTAAATGAAGTATACTGTTTTCAGCTTAAAACATTTTCAGTAAGCACACTTGAATAAGATGTTTAAACCCACAAATCAAAACATGGAAAAAAACACCAAGTTTTGTTTTTATTTTTATTTTTGAAAACAAATGTTGCCCTAAATAACTTATAAATAGATATAAATTTTAAATGATTTAATATAACGGTGGAATAAAATGTAGTCAAAACAATCTTTTAGGCAATATTTTTCCGGAACATTAGGTAAAGTAAAAATGTTTCAAGCTTGAATTAACAATTCCCGGTTGGTTCGTTTAAATATAAATATTTAAACACTTTTGTTTCCCAGACTCCGGGCTACACGTATCGTAAAATATTAATGACCCGGTTAAGGCGAGCAGCTTAAAGGATAAAAATCGAAATCGGTGCAGTTTTCTAACGTTTCCCTTCTTTTTTTCTCGGTTTAATTCTTATCATTTCGGCTCCTTTTAATTATTGCTAATTGAATCGTTAAGGAAAATCCTCGAAAGCCCATTGTAAAAACAACCCTTGCTGATGATTGTAGGGCGTCGAGGTCGTATTAAAACCTGAATACCACCTGCCTTTTTAGTGATACCTCAAGTTTTACCATATAAGCCTCGCGAATCCTGCATAAGTAGTTAGTAGAATACAAAGTTCCAGGGTAGCTGCATTACATCAAGAGGCCGAGAGGACAGTGGTACAGTAGTCGGTCCAGGCCATCCATCCTCCCGGCCTCCCGCGATCAATAGCCTCTCTGAGCTCGCGATGCTCGACTGTCGCTATCACAACCCTCTTCATTACTCGTCTGTGAAAGCTGAAGCAAAAAGCTTTGACTTACTACGATACAACATTACACAGAAATGCTGCTCCATTTACCAATATTTCCTAACACATGGTTGTAGTTGCACATTTGAAATTACCAACTAATTAAAATTATTCAAAGACACAGCCTCAAATTCGAAAAATCGCCATCTAAAAATTTGTATTTCAGCATTAGCATTATGTTAAGAAACCTTATTTAGCTTCAGTAAATTTTATGTTAAAAAATAAAGGAGTCTTTGTCATATTGTTCAAACTTATTAGTGTCAGGATTTTGTTATAAAGAAAGAACAAGGGAAAAGAAAATTTGAACCTTCAGGGATGAAATAATGGGGATAAAAGGTTTCCTTATTCTTCTATAGACAGAGAAGCTTTCGTTCAATCTTTATAAAACTCAAAAACTATTTATATGGCATAACAAAAACCAAAGCACGCTTCCCATTATCTCACAGTAATTTTAATTAATCCACATTGGATGAAAAATGCACACCAACTTTTGATAAACTCGCTGTGCCAAATGATTTATCTAAATGTCTTTAGGGTAAACACCAGAAACTTTTCAAAAACACAAACATGAATCCACCCTGGATGTTATCGATTAAATGCCCAATGAGCATTCAAGGATAAGTTCTGTTAGAATGTTTTGTAGAGCACTGTTAACAATTAATCTGTTTTATCCTCCAAAATGTCCTTCGCAGAACTAACACAATAGTTGGTCATTACCAAAACGTGAAGACAGTTTCTGATAACTTTATTAACATTTCCATATATCTACCAAATTAACTATCATACCGAAAAACACGTTAATATTAACTGCAGTCATTAACAGAACTCGAAATTTATTATTTATTGCCATCTTTGTTCTGATTTTTTTAAATTTATCCTTAAGCTTTAAAAAGTTAGCAGCAATTTTGCGAATATTTTTATCTTAACTTAACCTCCTTTTTGTAAATTAAATAAAAATCTACCCATTTAGACCTAATCCAACTTTTAGTTTCGTTAACTCTGCCACTTAGAAAAACCTATTTAAGAGTCCGTTGTGCTGTTGTGGGTTAAACAAAAAATAAATTACTTTCCAGAATAATAGATTCATTTCGTTCGTTTTTTTATTAACTATTCGGTTTTTATCACTTTGTTTATTTTTTACCACTTTGTTTACACCAAACTTTCAATTAAGTAAACCATAATCCATTTTAAAGGAAAAGGGGATTCGTTTTTAAGTATGTGGAAAAAAATTTAATTTCACATTTCTTAAACATTTCAGACAATAATTTGGTTTAGATGAAGCGATTTATTTTAAAAAAATAAATAAAAAGTATTAAGGCGAAATTGTATTTTTAAAAGTACGCTTGTTCCATTGATTATAATTACAGCAAGCGAGATTTTAAATTAAAGTTCCGAATATTTATTTCAGTTTCTGATAGGGTACAAGTTTAAGTTCGGATAAACTTTATAGAACGCCTATTTTCCCAATATCGCCCCTAAATATTACTTGGTCCGAAAATGCAGTTTGAAGTTTACAAATCCAATAACAGTCCTATTGTAGTTTCCGCTGCAGAAACTTATAGAATGTTTACAGAATTACTTAGTATTGTAACTGCTGTACGACGCTACTTCGAGAACTTTACTCACTTCCAAGAAACTAATATAATTTGTAAAGGTGTCGTTCCTACGTTTCATTTAAATGAAATATTTTACTGTCTACTGCATTTGTTAACGTTTCTTACTTGACTTTCGCTTTATAAAGGCAAAATTGAACTGAATATGTTATAACTTGTGTAGGACGGAATTAATCTTCAGTTGCTGATTTATATTTACAGATAAAGGCTTTTGAAAGGAACAAATATCACAGAGAACACACGCCTCTTCGTAGTTTGTTTTTTACATTTTACAGGAACGAAAATTCCAATAATTTTTTTTGTGTTAACATCCCAATTTATTTACAATCTGTACATGTACATTCAGTAAATAATTATTTGGAAATGTAGGAGTATACTCAGTAGTATGCTCCTGTAACAGTAGACCCAAGAGTCTTTTATGGCCTTTGGGACTTCAATAAATGATGCATATTTTCAGAATATCCTCGACATCTAAAAGGGAAGCCTTCCAATTAAAGTATACCTCGAAATTCTTTATCTAAAGAATAACAGCTCGGAAAGCTTCAGCTCACTGTATTTATTTTTAAGAACAAAACAAAAATCCCTAATTGACACTTCAAAACGTTGTTAAGGACGATAAAATTCGAGCATCGTTTATAAAAGTTTGAAATTAGATTCATACCAAATTGCAGAAAATGAAGTTTTAGTACAAATATTTTACATAAAACAGCAATTACCATATGTGCATTTATTCAAAATTACCCGAAATAACACGTAAAATGTTGAAAATATAATTCGGCATAAACTTGCACATTGACGAAGCGAATTTAATGCAGCTGTTCGAAATATTTATGATGGGATTGTACGTTCGTATCTGCCGATAATGCGCTGTGGAGTTACGTTATTTCTGTTTGGTTTTATTTTCCGCTTTTCTATATATGTAAAAATATAGAAACATTCTATGCAACTTGTTCGAACGCGGGAATGTTAAGCGTCCCGTGAACAAATAATGCACGTGGTGATCACAGCTTGTACTGCGGGAGTACAGCTGTGCCAGATGCTCGCAGATAATCCACCAGCCACTACATGCTTGTCACAGTTTGCCAATACTTGCACATATGTGATATATTGAAACCGCATATCGTTACTTCACGATGAAATATATTAGAACCTCACCATACATCAACATCCCTCTTCAAAAACACAATACCCCTTTTAAACACAAAAACGTCCCATCCAGAAAATAACAAAGCAAAAATTCCCCCGGAAGAAATTATTTATATTTCATTATAAAAACTTGGAAAACCTTAAAACCTCTTAGCTTTACATCCTATCGATATATTTTGTCCTACATTTTTTATTTATATTTATTTTCAAACTGCTTGCTTATTGTTTCCTTGGGGATAGACGAAATCCTCTGAATTGAAAACATATAAGCTTCTTTCGGTTCAATTCAAAAACACAAGCGAAGGGCATCTAATATAGCATTTGAAGAGGCTATAAATTTTTGACAATTAAACGACCATGCGAAATTTCATGCAACCCTTATCCAACAACCGTGCAGATAATCTACGACTTCATTTTGCTGAGATTGTTAGTCTCATCATGCTGTATATCATCCCGATCAAGACCTCCGTAAAGCTATTTAAACTTTTTATTTTATTATTTGAAAAATCTGCCCTGTAAATTATTGCCTTTTCGTTTTTACAGTCTAAGTATAGTACTTCATATATAAATCTGTAAAATTCAGCAAAAATTTACAAAACTGGACTAGTTGGGCAGAGATAATCTTGCGTTTTGTTTAAAATATCCTTTACAATTAACAAACTTCAAAGAAAATGATAAAAATATCTTCTAGCAAAAGTTCAGCCATTAAAGAGTCCAAAATATCAACATTTTCGGGGAAACAATTCAAAATGATCCTTCATTACTTACCTAAAACTAGTCAAATAGCCTCTAAAGATATATGAAACTATGTATTTTTAAGTGAGGCCGCATACTGAAGACGCATATGAACGTCAAAAGCATCAAACAAATGACTTTTTGCATCCGCACATCACAAATGCACCAATCATGCAGGCGATTTGAATTTTGGATTTTTCCACCGCACTATTATTTAGTTTGCAATATGTCGTCCTCTGATGATGACATTATTATTATGTTTGCTGCCGTACATACGAAGGAACGCGTAAAAAGGCGTTGGTGGGTTCATCCACTAAATCAACGGAATTTATCGTGCGGTTCTATAACATAATGAAAGATTTAGAAGACACAAAAGTTTCTACCGTTATCTGAATATTCTTCTAACGTGTTATACAGTTGAGGATAGCTCTCTGTCTCCTATCCTATTTTCATTGGATAAATGTTTTATTGGTGCAACAGAGAAAACGTAGGTACTACTGCACATTAGCACATTGCTTGCAGCAAAAGCTGAGCACGTCCAGCTTGATAAGGCATGCCCGACCGATGAATCATACGTCATCGGTATGCGGTACTCGATTAAAAATAATGTGTTCAGATCTTTTGCATTGACTGGTGCATGCATCAAACACGCATTTTGAATTTTGCCTCTTCAGTGTGCGGCCTAGTTTAGTAACTGGGAAACCTTAATCGTTACGTTGAAATTCATCACATTGTTTCATGAAGTTAATCTACAGTGGCGGCTAAACAATCTCCTGCATCAAAATTACAACTAATTTTAGGGGACACAGATTAAATACTTAATAATTTAAACAATAAGATAGTTGGGGTTAAACAGAATAAATTTTTAATAGTAAATACTGCCACGTGTAGAATATTAGGAAGAAGCTCGAAATCCAAACTGGGCTATTGGGATTTGGTGCCCTAAGCTATAATTATGTAGATTAAACATAAAATTTACAGTAGTTAGTATGCAATAAAATTCCGCAAAGCATTAATGAGTAATTACTCGTGGTAAATTGCATTCGAATCAACAGTCGTACAACCACCAAGTTAATTTTTATAACATTCATTAATTGTGATTCATTTCTAGTTAAAACTCTCACTAGAAAATCTGAAAGGTTTTTGTATTGTATTATCTGTAACCTCTTATACCTTTAAGTGTCGAGGCTGTTGCGTTAACGTATGGCCCGGCCCGTCTCTGCGAGTTACGAAGCTAGTGTGCCGTTTAATACCAACATACCCATTAATTAAAAATTTAAAATTAACTTTCTTGGGGCAGATTGCACAAACATGATGTAACAGTTTCGTCAAAGTGAACAAAATCGAATCAAAATTCGAATGCATATGGAAAATAACACATTAGTAAACAAAAAAGCTCTTTTGTCAACTTTGATCAATCGTTAATTAAAAAAAGTTTTATGCAACCGGCCATTAGTCATTTAAAATTTTCAATTCATTAATTAATTAACTAAAAAATCCATTAGAAAATATTAATAAATAAAAACATTTTGACTGAACTGAAACAGTCTGATAAGAAACCGAGCAAACCAAGCGCTACTTTGACATAGTTTTCAGAGTTTTTCATTGACATTTATATACCGTTTGTCCAAACTGTTTGAAATACAGCTCATACCTCATATCTTGCCTTCAAAATATTTTAATGGCCGATTTTTTATTACCTTACTTTATTGGAAAAAAAATTGTCATTTTGGTGTCAACGTAGCCCTATGGAATGTCTTCATCTGCAGAGCTTCCTGAAGACGAAGGCGCAAGAACTTGTTTTTGGTTTGGAACCCTTTACCTTACGAATAGGTCGAGGTTTTGCCTCTGTTTTCTTGCTGTTATCTTGCGTTTTTTCACACCCTTGATTTTTCGCATAAGAATAGGTTCAGCTGCTGAGTCATCACTGGTAAGTTCTAGCAATATTTGAGAACCCGCAACTTCTTTCATCTTCTATGTCGCACTCTATCTCGATTATATCATCTAGGTTCCTTTAAAAATTGAAGTAAACTGGCATCCAAAATTCTACCAGAAACACTTAATTTTGAAGGAAGCTTATTAAGAACCACTTCAGGATCAAACTGATGAAGACCTGTTGCACGGAAAGAATTTTGAAGATTTGATTGAATTCTTGGGTCAATCGCATTTAACAATCTTTGGAATAACATAGGAAACTATTGGAATTGTTCCTCTGCGTCTTGATTGCTGTCTCCACTTCTTTAAAAGTCCAAAAAAAAAATACCACGTCTAAGGACTGCATCAACTGTGTTGAGTTTGGCGGCAATGCAGTGAAATAATATTTTTTGCATTTTGACAAAAAAAGTGGACTTTTTTTATTAAAAAATCATAAAGAAAGCAACACTTTTTTTATCAATATAATTTTACATTTTACATAACACGTGCGGGAATCGCTAACTTCCCGCACTTGTTATGAAAATAGCTATACTCTCGCATGAAACCCTTGCGACTTCCGGTAAAAGTGAGATGCTAGGTTGTCACCTACGACAATAACTTTTTTATTTGTATTTCTTTTTGTATTACTATGGGACAGCAAAATTAAAGAAAAAACATCATATCAAACCATCCTGTTTCACATGATTATAAACAACACCAATCGGGCATTCTTCTGTCTAGTTTTCGTACAGGTATTTTGATTTGTAAACAACCATTCATAGATGGCAATAACTCACCTTCTGCTGTGCTACAAAACATTACACTTCCTGATGTTCTAGAATGTTCTTGTGCCCTTTCTACACGTTTTGTCCCTCGTGGTATAAAAACCTTTGTTGAACCCGGATCATCCCGTAATATTCGTCTCATCGTAATTATAAATGTGAAAAGCTGGGGAGTTACTTAAAACGTCACGCATATTATTAAACAACTCGGTTATTTCGGGGGCACGAACTGATCGTTGGTTTTTAATATTTGCGGCCAGGGGATTGGAAAGATCGTTTCTTGTAGCAAAAGCTTTCACGAAATCGTAACCGGGCACATTACTTTTCCACTTTTCTTGTTGACGAATGTTTCTATAACACTCTTAATGTCAGACTTTGTCAAGAGGAATTCCCAGTCTGCTACAATACCCAAAGTTTCTGTGAGCAGCTTTTCTTCTTCCGGAAACAAAACAGTAGGATGACCTACACTTCCTTGGGTTATTTGCGGAGCTTGTACAAAAGAGTTGTTCGATTAATTTTGTACTTCTCCGAGGCCACTTTTTGTGACAACCTTCCATTTCGATCTCCTCAAGAGCTTTCTGTAGTGTTCTCCGGTAAATTGTTTGTAAGGACGACCACCAACTTTTTTCTTATATGCTTAACCATGTTTATCTACTGCGTTTAACATTCAGTGCACCACAACATAACCTATGAAAGAACTGATCTCAAAAAAACAGCAGGTGTCCAAGTAGCGGCGGTTTACGGTATCGTTTTAAACAAAAGATTTTAATTAAGATTGATTCTGAAATGTTTCGACATTAAATCATACAATTTTTGGTTTTAAAAGTTTAGTAAAATTTTAGAAATTACTTTTAAATCAGATATATGATAAACATTTCGAACGAAGTTAGCGGAGACCGAAGAATTGTAAATTGAAAAGTGCCAGCTTAAATTTATATCTGCTTATCGGGAATTAAAAGTTACTAGTTATTTACAGCCTTTTCCAGATTAATGATTAATGTTTTAATAAAATTCGTGATTTTATAGATTCGTGGAATTATAATGCAGTATTTGAATAAGCAATAAATAAAACATCAATTATTTACTAAAGTATTTCGCCACGTAACGTTTCCGAAACAAGTCTAACGCCGTCTTCCGGCTTGGGACAGTGTTATTGTTGAGACAGAAGACTCAACGTATCAACCAAACCAAAAGCGAAACTCTTTTAACTGTATCTGTACACCCCAGCCTACTGCCTTCTTGCCCTACATTCGCCAAGTTACTAATCGCATAATTAGATTCTCAAAAAACTTGACAACAAATCCATCTTCAAACCCCCTCCAAAAGTGTCGCATATACTCCCTTCAGTAATAGATGAACTCTTGTCATCAAGAGCATCTATAGCATCACTTACTGTAGCTTAGTGTACATTGGCGACACTGGTCGCTCAGTACACACAGTATTTGTGAACACAAACGTTGCTTGAAATCAGGTCTTCTCTCACACTCAGCTTTTGCTGAACATCATCACAACTCACAACAGTGGCCATAAAATCTTGTTGGAAAAATCTTCCCCCCAGTGAATTTTGTAGTTATTGTTTCACGAATATTCATCAATTTCGGATTTTTCAATTTAATAGTTTTTAAGTTCTTTAATTCTGGGTTTTAATGACACAGATGTTTCATCAGTATAGCATTTCCCTCATTCACAGGGAATACTAAATATGCAGTCTTTTGAACTTCGTTCTTCGGTTAAATAATATTTTATTGTAATACCAAGTTATATAAAAAAAAAACTAAAAAGAAAATGTATTCAAAAAATTTTGTGACCTACTTTTTAATATTATTCTATTTCTAAACATTCGCTTCAATTTTAAATGATAAATAAGATAGAAGGTCAAGCTTTTACAATCAGTGAATGCTTTGAAATCATGCAGTAGCTACTTTCAATTTTTTACTTTGAAACTTAACGAAAAAATGTTAGAAAGGTAAATTCAACATATGCCTTACGAAGAGTAGCAGATAAAATCTCATTTGATAGAATTTTCTTCGGCTCGCTGTAGAACTGTAGAATCTTACCTGAAAGGAAAAAAATAACACATTAATTATATGTAGAGAAACTTCTTAAATTGAAATCGCACATCAAACTTCAAATCGTAAAGTCGTAAAAAATGCCAACAAAAATCACATTGAATAATGTTCAGAAAAAAATCTAAAATTCCAAAACTAACCTAATATTCAAAATATTAAATATTTAGATCCCAAATTAATCCAAAATAAGGCAGGAAAGCAAACGTCATAAAAATCATTTGTGATGGTTGCTTCTTTTAACTGAGAAAGCTGTCTGGCTGTTTTACTCTTTGTTGAAAATAAATAAAAAGTGAACTAACGTTAATAGAGTAAGCTGACGAATAGCATAATACACAGTGTGTAGATATTTAACTAATTTTTGTCTTAAATGTTCCAAAGGGATTATAAATTTACTTTAAAAATTAATTAATAACTCATTGTTTTGTTTACCAAAACATGAAGGATAAAATTTGTCACAAAATTACGCCAATTATTTTATTAAAAGTTCATTTTAAATTTTAAAAAATATAATATTTGATCAGTAAAACTGCCAGTGGCGGCTGCTCCATAGGGGCTCAAGGGCTCGAGCCTCCCAAAACCATTCTTAGGAAAGAGTAAAAGTAATTTACTTATTTAATTATAACATACAACATACAATTGATTGTTAATTATTACAATACTAATTTTTTGCACTCTCGGGCGTAAAGTGTTACTTTACGCCCGCGAAGGAGGGCGTTAAGTTAATTATTGCAGACCGCGGGCGCACTTTACGCCCGCGACACATTAATTTAAAATATCATAAAAATACCTTAGTTACAAAACAATTTTTATATAACTTGTAAAATAGCTCTTGCCGTGAATGTGTCAATTTGACATTTTGAACAATGCAATTAGAAAAATTTTAATAAAATCTCCGTCCATGCAAAAAATATTGTATGTACCACAGGTGTAATAAGCGACTTCAGCCCTTAGCGTGTTATATCCCTCAGTTAAAGCCTCGGATTATAATATTCAAGCCGCGGGCAATCGCTTTCTTTACGCCCTTGATACACAAATAACTATTGCATAACTATCTATATAAAACATTACTAATGCACACATATTATTACCGCCTTGCGACGCGACGGCTACCTATATTTTAAATCGTTAGGGCTTAAATGAAACGAGCCTTCGTCTGTAGAAGAAACATATGTAAGAACGAACTGAGAACAGAAATTGCCGATTACGGATATCAATTGCTTTCTTAAGTTAAACCGAAGGCTCATTATTCTAGAGCCCCAGTACATATTTTTAATACATTACGGTGTTGTTGTTTGCTCGGCTTGAGACTTGTATTCGAATTCGTTGTTTCGGTGTCCTGTATTTTGGGTACAAAATGACCGAAAATAATATAAAGTGTATTCTGAAAGTGAATTTTAAAGCGATGAGCTAGAAGAAGAAATAATTTATATTGAGAAAAAACGGAGAAAAGTTAATATTGAAAATAAAAATTCCGTAATCGCTAAAGAAGTGTGCGATGCAATAATTTTTTAGAGGAAGGCAAGGTTGTCATATAGATATCATTTAGAAGCCGCATCTTTAGTAAATGTAGATAACTTTCTTAGTCATTCAAAGAAATTTCCGACCTCAATTTTCAATTCAGTTGCTGAATCTTATCCAATGTTACAATACGACAAATTAAGGACTGAGTTGGAGGTTATGTATTGTAGAACTGATTTTAAAAATATTATAGGCGGCTTAAACATGCTTTCATGGCTATCTTAAAATGGTTTAAATGAACCGTTTAGCGAAACAGTGAAATTACTAAAAATTATTGTCACAACTACAATGTCTACTGCTGAATCAGAGAGATGTTTTTCAACTCTTATTTAAAAGGATAAAAACATTTTTAAGGAACACTATGGATGAAGAACGTCTCAATGCCCTAGCAATGATGTCAGTAAATAAGAACTTAATCCATAACATAAACAATTTTGACGAAAAAGTTATCGAACATTTTATTTCTCAGAAAGACAGAGGACTAGATTTTGTGTATAAACAGTAATACTTTTAAGCGATTATTGTGTTGTGTGTGTGTGTGTCTGTGCGTGCCGCTTTTTACGTCTGCATATAAAACTTTTTTCTATTTGTATGAAATTGCTCAGCTACTGAAAGGTGAGTGTTTATTATATATTATTATTTGTTTATATTCTCTCAGCAACTAGAGCCCCCCAAAATAAATTATCACGAGCAGCCACTGAAAACTGCTTCAATAAACGTTACAAATAGAAAAAAAGTATAAATTAATCGCAACTGCAGAATTTTGGTAAGTTGAGAGAAAAAGAATGAAAAAGAAGATTAATATACATTTTTGAGATAATAATTCAATTTTTAAAATCGCTAAGTAGGTACTCGATTTTAATTTTTTGACTTTGTTTAAAGTTTTCTTCTTCTTTATTACGATGTCATTTTAAGGACAAATTGAGCTATTATGCCAATTAAATACTTTGAATAAGAAACATCCATTCGTCAGTGATGTGGGAAATTAGGCTTTAGTGAAAGACGGGCACATTTTTGATGGGCGCATTTCAGATAAAATCCCATAAAAATCCCTAAACATTCAGCTATATCAAAAATTAAAAAAAAAATGGTTATCTTTCCAAATTATCCTTCAGTTTAGTAAAAAGACAGAATCTTTTTAAAATGCAATTGTTCGTGAACAAATTATGCGGAACAGTCTGGAAAGTGTCGAGATACAACATTGTGGGTGTTGGGGGTTAGATGAAGTTTGTTGCAGTCGCATCAATTTGATTAGTGAATCGCGAAATCGTCTGTTGCGAACAACTCGATTACTGCGGCCTGTTTTTGAATACTCCAATCATGATGTGACGTCAGAGTCATGATTGGATTCAGGGGGACCTTAAATAACTGCTTTGATTGGAATCATGCGGAGTTAATTTGTTTTTGGAGCATTCCAAGGTTTGTGTACTTCTGCGTGTTGTGGTGAAAAGCTATTACGGACTTTGAATGAAATTATAACTAGGGATTATTTTTTATTTTCATGTTGGTTATACAAAAAAAGGCTAGTAATCCTTTAAAGGGTTGAACAATCGTTAAAGGGTGTGAAAATTAAGAGCTTTTACATTTAAACTAGAAGCGCTCCTTGATATTTTTCACTTTTTCTTACGAGACACAGACAATTTTAAAATATCTTTTTACCATGAAAAAAGAATAAACTACCTTAGACGTCTAAAGAATTGAAAGACGAATGCAATTTAAAGCAAATAAGTACCTTTAATTCTACTTACATCCACTTCAAGGAGAAACTAAAGCTAACAGAAGAAAGTAAAGGAGTAAAGGAAATGTTCGAAGTTCAAGGATGAAATAAACGAATAGCAGGCCTACTTTGAAAATGTCGTTTTATATAATTTTGAAAATAATCAAGGAAGATAAAAGAATATTTCAAAAATCCTAAAAAGTTCACTGAAATTTAAAAGCAGAGCCATCAGTTTGGCGAAAGCCCTTCCAAGAATTTCGAAAACAAGATCGAGCTGCCATCTACCTTTAGAAATTCAAAGCTGCGTTCAGATGCCTTTTTCGGCTTTTCTTGTTAAAGCTGAAGTGTAAACATAATTGATTTTTTTAGAAATGCATCTTTAGTAGATTACATCTGAATAGGCTCAAACTTGAACACGTGAAAGTTGAAGTTAAAACAAAACGCTTGAGTTTAAACATATTTCTGTTAAGAAAATAATTTTGTATGAAGTTTCAGATATCTTAAAATAAAAACACTTTCTTGCCACAAATTTATAAGAAAATCATCTGTTTATTCATATAGCAAGACTAATTCAAATTCCTTGCATGAAACTAAACTTTTGAAACAATTTCTCTTTCAAAGTTATTTACCTAATACTAAATATTCACAATTCAAATACTGAAGTTTGAAAGTATGCGTAAGGTATAATATTTCTTCAGAATTTAGTAAAATCTAAATTAAATTTCTAAAAGTAAAACTTGAGCAAATTAATTAAACTTTTAAGCGTAAAAGGGTAAAATCTTTAAAAATAGCAGCAAAACGATATAAGTTTGAAAATGAAAAATTATTAACATAAATCAAGTTATATAATACATACAGGGTGGTGACTCGAACACCCGAACATAGGGATTTAACATGTAAAATCATATTTTCGTGATTTCCTGCTCCCCTAATTATTTTAAGTAAAAAAGCTTCAAATAAAAGTTTTAGAGCATACAATTCTGCATCTGAATCAATAAACAAAATTAATTTTGCGTGCCTTGTAACCTCAGAAATTAGGTATGAAAATGACGTAAATCGCCCCAAAAATAGCGATAGCCATGGAATTCAAACAAAAATCAACAAATGTTAACGGTTTATCTGTCAAGTTACGCTGCGTTAGTTTATTTTTATTATTACTTGTAATTACTGTTACTGTGAAAATATGGTCAACAATTATACAATAAGTGAAAAAAATCAATTTTTAAAGTTATTTTACAGTGGTAATAGTATAAGACAAGTGCGAGATCTATTTGGGAATTTATATCGTCATATACCAATTCCGTCGACATCAACAATCCATACCATCATCAATAATCAAACAAAATATGGGTCAGTGTTCGTCCCTTGCAAGAGTTGTACTAAAAAACAAATAAATATTGCACCAGAAGAAGATATTGAAGCTGAAGATCATAACGCTAACGAAATCAATGTATTAGCTGCGGTATCAAATAATCCAAATGCGAGCCTTAGAGAAATTGAATCTGGATTAGGTTTGCACCACACCACGGTCCTAAAAATATTTAAAAAAACACAATTTTAAATCTTTTAAATTTTCCGTCCACCATGAAATTTGACAGATAAACCGTTAACATTTGTTAATTTTTGTTTGAATTCCATGGCTATCGCTATTTTTGGGGTGATTTACGTCATTTTCATACCTAATTTCTGAGGTTACAAGGCACGCAAAATTAATTTTATTTATTGATTCAGATGCAGGATTTTATTCTCTACAACTTTTATTTGGAGCTTTTTTACCTAAAATAATTAGGGGAGCAGGAACTTACCAAAATATGATTTTACATGTTAAATCCCTATGTTCGGGTGTTCCAGTCACCACCCTGTATAAGAAGTTCAAGTTTATTAATCGAGCTTTATAAAAGAAAAAAATTAAACTCTTGTATTGGTGGCGTCCGAGCCGATATATATTTTCTCTTTAAACAAGGGCGAAATTCGCAAAAAGCTATAAAACTTTTATAAACTTGTAATTAAAATCGATAATCGTTGGCACAACCTAATTCAGCTATTTTTTTAAACTGTAAATTTCATCGTGAACGTTCGACCTAAGCAAAAGAAAAGCTGCAGAGCCTAGAAAACCCATTTTAGTGAAGTGATCTTCTTTGTATTCTCTCTAAAGCTGACAAACAAAGATCACTTAATCTTCATTTCCTGTTTGTTACATTGCATTTAAAAAAGTTTAGAGTAGTTTAAGCCCTCCATGTTTATTAAATTTCGAGAGAATTTTAAGATTTTATCAAAATAATTCGTTATTTTGTGAATATTTGTAAATATTGAGTTGCAACTCTTACAATGTTGACATTTTTTACAATAAGCACGGTGACATTAAGCTGAGAAAATTATTATCATGGGCCTATTTTTAATTTTGCATTTAAACCTAAGAATTTTGTCTAGCACTCGTCTGAATTATTTTAACGTATACGTTTACTGGATTTTTAAAAATAAGGCTGATTTTCCGGAAAAATTTGAGAGTACCTATTACTTTCTAAAAGCAAACATAAATAGCTAAAAGTAAAAAACCTAAATCGTTTTAAAGTAAAAGGAAGGAAAAGCACTGATCATAATCCAGTTGATAGAAGATATTTTCTACCAACGGAGTGATACTTTTAAAGTGGCAATTTGGGGATATTTTAGCTTTTTATCTACATAATTTGATGATGAGGCCCAGCGAGGAATCTCGGATTATCTTTTTTAGGTAGAGTATATCTATATTTTCTTTGAGATAATTTCAGCTCCATTTGAAAGATCTACCAAAAATGTTTAGGCAATAACCAGTGATGTGTCGAAATATTCTACAAACACGAAATTTCTTCTGTGATGGGCGTTCCTGGATATATAGACCCGTGTCAGAACCTTTTTTGAGGGAACTGCTTGTGTATGCTCATCTCAATCGATCAATCAGAGGGCTTAATGTTGTCAAACACTTTATGTAGAAAAAACACATGTCTCGGTAGCCCCGTAGTTCGATTACTGCCGCCCTAAAGGAAACTATGATGATGCCCCCAATCTACAAGGCGAGTTTTCGCTTCGTGTTTAGGGTAAGCGGATTTGATAGAATGTAACGATTGATGATGCGGTTATAAAATCATTATACAAATTGTATAGTAGATAATGGGTATATCGAACCAAAGAGTAATTTGCCTATCATAAAACGTATCATTTATCAATTCCCAGATCTCACCGTCAAATTTATTGCCCAAAATTTGACATATTTATGTACATCGAGCTCGAAACATACACGAAAATACACAAAGCATTTTCAAAACAAAAGGAATTTATGTTAGCCATATATTTCCATTTAGAAACGTTCCGACCGCCGTTTGCTCGCCAGTGTTTTCAATTTTTGAATTTTACTGCCGAAAAATCAGCCATACGTATTTATTTATTACGGTTTTTTGGTTTATGTGGCAAAACCCTCGCGAATATTGTCCGTTAAATAGGGACTCGCTTTAGAGGTGTCTTATTTATACCGATTTTCGGTTTTATGCTGTTGTTAAGTCAGCTATAGGTTCGAAGAAGGATAAAGGGGATGACGTAAAGGATATTAAAAGTTCCTAGATGGGTTATTGCTCCACATCTTTCAATGGCAGTGATATAAGGTAATGTAGCTCTCCGTTCGGCAGAGATACATTATTTGAAGCGCTGAATTATGCGAATGGGGCCTCACTTCCCCAAAACTTCCCTCTAAAGTCATCGCTATCCCATGATCCTGATGACTCGACAGGAGCGGATGTTCGAAATCAATTGTTTGTTTTCCTTTTTAGAGTGGTATTATCATTACATATCTGACGAAAACCTACGAAATACGCTCTTATTGCTAAATATTTAGGCAGCAAAACAGAATCAACTCCCACTAAATCGTTTCTCAATTCACAGATTTTCGTAAGCAGCTTTAAAAGGATAAAGGGTTTTGTTAAAAATAGATTCCTAAACGCAATTTTATGTATATGTGTGCCTCTTTTACTTTTCCCCAATACGATTTTATTATGCGTTGCCAAAAAACTTTTCAAATACTGCAAAGCCTAAAATTGTGGTTTTAGAAACAAGAACAATTCCCAAAACATTACAGCGACGGCATAAATATCTTTAAACAAAAGTTATAAAAACTGCACTCATAGATGAGCATTTAGAGCAGAGAAATATTTTACTTTTACAAGAGAAGGTACTGAAAAACCAGAAAAACCTTTATCCTTTACAACCTTTTTTCAGTAACAAAAGCTGTAATAAATTCGCAGAATATAAAAATAAAGTAATTAATCAGCCCTCTTATTGTTTTACAATTTACTTTCTTAATGCAAAATGAATCATGTCAAAAAATGTATAACAAGGGACGTAGGCAACCAATCTAACTGAAGCAACTCTTTTAGTCAGGATAAAGGCCATCTAAGCTCGCACAGGTAACTTCGGCATAATCATAGCTTCGCAAACTTAACGTCAAAAAATTATTCAATCCATAAACGTAACAAAGCCGAAAAGCTCCCTGAAGCAATCTTTACTTTATTTTTACCAATTTCTTTATTTTTATTAATCTTTTATATCACGTTGTACATGTTTACAATCCCTCTTCCTCAAAAAGGAAAAATAAAACAGTAACTACGAAATAATATAGAATCTACAATAAACATCCGCAAAAGTAGTTTACCATTTAGAACAGCTTATCCAACCGAGGGCTACCAAACAAAATGCTATCAGTTGATTTAATATCAGAATCATAAACTGCCTCGCCTAAAATTGCTTCCTGTAACCACGAACTCTTTTTTCTAAAGCTAACCCCTCAGAATAATAAACTCTATTTATCTTTTCTGGAGATACAAGTGTTATCCCTTTTAGGAGGTAGGAAGATGACACTTGAAATTAAACCCAGAAAGTCGATACGTGTTATTTATTTCCTTTTATATCGACTCAAAGAAAAGTGTAAAATATTTAATGAAACTGCAGAATAAGAATATGAGCCACAATTTCTTGAATATAATCAAAGCTTAGGTAAAAAAGATTAAGAAAAATGTATCAAAAAGTAATAAATATTACACAGGACTTAGAAGCTACCTAAAAGTTATTAGTTTATCTCATCATCCTGCCATGACTTCGTTTTAAAAAAGGGCATGTGTTACTCTTTTTTTAAATTACTTTCTAAATGGCATACATTTAGGGTTAAAACCGTCCCTTACAATAACATTACACAAAGTTAATAATTCAAAAAAGCAATTATCCTGCAGAACACAAAATTTATAACCACGTTGTGCAACGTGCGGGTACAACTTTTCCACTTTTAATATTCTGTACATTGACATCAACCCGAGATATTAAGGTTTACCTACTTTCATAAACGGATAGAGAATATAAATCTATGAATTTAATATTACCTGATTGCTACCCCAGCATAATGCATATGAATAAAAATACTTTGCATATGAATCTGAATGGAGTTAAATCTGAATATGAAAAAGTAAGGCTTTCAGAAAAATTACAATAATCGCTTTTAAATTTGAAAGGATGCGTCACTGCAAAGACGAAAAGAAAACATTTTCATTTTCAGTAAAATACAGGACATCCTTTTCTTGTAAGGTTATTTAAACGCAAATTTTACAGGTATTCCATGACTTATATGACCGATTCGAGAGTTTTAGAAACTTTACAACCCTAAAAATACCCAAACGTAATAATACTTCGAAGAAACCGTTCTTCGATTATCTTGTAGTTCACATTTTTAATAAATAGGCATAAAAGTTTAAACTTGACACGTGTGTGAAGTATCAGGCGTTCAACAAAATTTCATCCACAGTAAATCAAACACCGCATTGCATAATGAAGATAATAATAAAATTATTTATCGTTTATTTTAAAATGTACCACACATGACCTTAGACCCAGGGGATTATACCATCTCTTCGTTCCTTGACCCTGTAAGGGCATGGTGACACTATTTAATGTAGCGATCTCTTTATACTTGTTTTCCATTCTTCTCTATTTTGAGCAAATTGAGTGGCTCCATGTATTCTCAGGTTTATGGGTTTCATCTGGTCTATCCAGCGGGTGGGCGATCATCCTCGTTATCTCCTTCCGTTGATTTTTCCTTCTATAAATCGTTTTTCGATGACATTCGCTCTTCTTTAGCTATGTGCCCAAAATATTTTAAATAAGATTGCTTGCCTGGATGTTAAGTTCTTCCAGTATAGAATTATTTGTACGATGTAGCGTACAAGCTATCCCAAGTACCTATTCTGCGGTATGTCCACATTTCAAAAGCACTAATTCTTTTCATATCCCTTTTATTTACTGTACAAATCTCTGCGCTGTAGGTTGCAATTGGAAATGTTAAGTGTATCTAAGATTGTCTATTTTCCTGTCGCCATTGGTATCGCTCCTGCCCATTAGGTACTTCTCGAATTAGATGTATATTGAGATAATATTATCTTTGGATGTTATTAATTTTAGATGATATTATGTACTTTTAATTATGAATGAAAGTTATTATTAATTATTAATACAGATTTAATTACAATTATTTTATAATATAAAACTTTTAAATAGCTAGATTAATTGTTAAATTGTTACTGTAAATAATTTAATAATTTATTGTTATTATTATTATTGTTAAATTATAAGTAGCTAAATATGGTTATCATAGAAACTAGTAAATACCGTTGTAATGGATAAAACATATTTGAAAAAACCTTAGGAACAGGAGTAAAAACAAAATTATAAATAGGAAATGATTTGACTTTGTACGGGCATGTAGCATAAAAAGTATAAAATAAAAATTTAATTTAAAATAAACTATAAATAATCAGAATCATCTCCTAAAACGATAAATAATTAAAAATATTAATATAAAATAAAATAAATTAGAAAACTTAAAAATAGAAAAGCGCCAAATGAAGGCGGGATAACCAATGAACTAATAAAGTACGGAGAAGAAGCACTGGCACAAGAAATAACAGCATTATTTCAAAAAATAATCACACAAGGTAAAATACCGTCAGATTGGGAAAATAGCACTGCGATTCCGATATTTAAAAAGGGCGATAAAAGAGAACCGGCGAATTATAGAGGAATAACCCTACTAGAATCGGTTATGAAATTGTTTACCGGCATACTCAAAGACGAAATAAATAAACATACAACAATAAGAGAAGAACAGCAAGGATTCCGGCAAAATAGATCAACTTCAGACGCTATATTTTTTATATTGAGGCAAATTAGAGAAAAATCTTTAGAATTTCAAAAGCCTGCAATCCTTTGTTTTATAGACTGGACTAAAGCTTTTGACAGGGTGAAGCTGAAAGATATAGTAACCATACTACAAGAATTAAACATCCCAAACAAAATAATACACATAATCCGTGAACTTAACACCAAAAACTACACCAAGATAAAATATAACCGCGAAGTAACAAAAAACATAAAGACAGGGACAGGAATACGACAAGGCGATAGCCTCAGCCCGCTACCTTTCTGCTTGTTAATGGACAGAATAATAGAACAACTTACAACAGTAACTGAAGGCTACAGAATGTGCACCGAAAAAATTAAAGTAATTGGATATGCAGACGATATAGTGTTATTTGCGGAAAATGAGGATGGATTACAAAGGCTGTTGAACAAATTTAAACAATGAGCAGAAAAATACAACGTGATAATAAATGTCGACAAAACTAAATGCCTTACGACCTCAAAAGAACCATTGCGTTGCAAATTGGAAGCAAATGGTAAAGTGATAGAACAGGTAATGACATTCTCCTATTTAGGGGTGTTAATAACTAGTTACGGAGATATAAAAGAAGAAGTGAAGAAGCAAGTGAATAAAGCAGCCTCAGTATCAGGCGCGTTGAGAGATGTAGTATGGAGAAACACAAGTATGAATATAGAGAGCAAAACGAAAATATATAAAGCATGCGTTAGGCCGATATTAACCCACAGCATTGAAACTAGAGCGGACACACGAAAGACAAAACGGCTGTTAAGAACAAATGAATGAGTATAAGTGGAAAGAGATTAATAGACAGAATAAGAAACAAAGATATTAGAGAAGAGTGTGAAGTAGAGGACGTAGTGAGATGAGGAAGAAGAAGAACAAATGAAATGAAAATATTAAGGAGTATAAGTGGAAAGAGATTAATAGACAGAATAAGAAACAAAGATATTAGAGAAGAGTGTGAAGTAGAGGACGTAGTGAGATGAGGAAGAAGAAGAACAAATGAAATGAAAACATTAAGGAGTATAAGTGGAAAGAGATTAATAGACAGAATAAGAAACAAAGATATTAGAGAAGAGTGTGAAGTAGAGGACGTAGTGAGATGAGGAAGAAGAAGAAGAGAACAATGGAGGGAACATGTTCAGCGAATGGAGGAAGACAGAATCGCAAAAATATGTATGACCACCATACCACATGGAAATGGACCAAGAGAAAGGCCCCCAAAAAGGTGGAAAGAAGATCACAAGAACAGGTTTGAAAATCGAAGTAAAACAGGTCAACGACCTATTAAGAAAAAGAAGTAAGTAAGTAAGTAAGTAAGTAAGTAAGTAAGTGAGTGAGTAAGTAAGTAAGTAAGTAAGTAAGTAAGTAAGTAAGTAAGTAAGTAAGTAAGTAAGTAAGTAAGTAAGTAAGTAAGTAAGTAAGTAAGTAAGTAAGTAAGTAAGTAAGTAAGTAAGTAAGTAAGTAAGTAAGTAAGTAAGTAAGTAAGTAAGTAAGTAAGTAAGTAAGTAAGTAAGTAAGTAAGTAAGTAAGTCAAATAAATTATGAACTGAATTGGAAGTGGAAGTAAACTGGACCGGAAGTGGAAGTAAACTGAATAGGAAGTGGAAGTAAACTTAATTTGAAGTGGAGTCAAACAGAATTTGAATTGGAACAGAAAGCAAACTGAATTGGAAGTGGAAAGAAAAGTGAACTAGAAGTGAAGACGAATATTATGAAATTTTTAAAAATTACGGTATGAACCAATTGAAGTTAATAAAACAATGAGTGAACTAAATTAATATTAAAGTAGAATTAATTAGGGAAGATAGGGATTACCAATTGAAATAAATAATAATAATAATAATAATAATCTTTATTGATTGCACGACCAAAGTTAACAAAAAAAGACAATATTTGTCAAGTAACTGTAATATTACAACTAAAAATAAAACTAATAAAGGCGGCTACCAATCCCAAGGCGAGGTTCAGAAATAACAATATTCTGCATTACAAAAATTATCTGAGTAAATTTTATATTTGAAAAGTTTAATTATAAACAACGAACCTTCACGATGACCCGTTAGAGGTAAGAGCATTTCAATTAAGCAATCAAACATGGGGCGCTTTTGATAAAACAAATAAAAAGGCAATTCATAATTAGTGAAGCTTTGTAAGACTGATATAGAGCAAATAATTACAATATATTGAATAGAGTTGGCGAGATTAGGCAGCCCTGTCGTATTCCAATTTCTGTTTTTGTATAAATTGCATACAAGATTAATCTAGTATTGCGGCGTTGCCGATTCAGTCAATATTTGCCATAGTTTACCTCATTTTACTTTGTCAAAAGCTTTGACATAGTCAATGAAACATATATATACTCGTATAAGCTTTAACGTTAAATTCGTTAGCGTTCTCAATAATTTACCATACATTTGGCACTTGTTCTCTTGTTTCTTTACCGGGCATAAATCCAGATTGTTCGTCTCAGATATTTGGAAGCAGATAGGGTTTTAATCTTTCATTTAATATTGTTAGCAAGACTTTACTTGCGTGTGATATTATTGCAATTGTTCTGTAATTTGTGCAGTTTCTTGGACAGCCGTTTTGTATATAAGGGGGTGTCCGGGAAGTAAAGTCCCACTTTTATTTTCTTTTTTATACACCATATGAAATATCAAGTAGTACTGTGGCTGAGTTTTGTGATGTATCAAGTCATAATTTTCAACTGCTTAGCAGTTGTTTGAATTTTTATATTAGTCTGTCAAAATGAAGCGGTCTGAACATGAAGCGTTTGCAAAGCGTGTTATTCAATATTATAAAACTCATGCTCATTTTGATAAGAAACTGACACGCCAACACTTTATAGTTGAAGGAAAGCGAAGAGATGTAATTAACAGAATTATTAAAAGATATGAAGGAAAGATAAATTCAAGTTAAAATCAAAATATCCGAAGAAACATATGATCTGGCAAGCAATGGATGCATATTGCAATGTTTCTGAACCATTCCATAGTAAGGGTTGTATTAATGGTACCATTTATTTTGAACGATGTATTAAGGCTCGCTTAATACCGTTTATTAAGAAATATCATAATTTTGAAGACGTTTTATTTTGGCCTGATATGGCAACTTCACATTATGTCGCCCAAGTAACCGACTACGTGAAAGCAAAAAATATCCAATTTGTTAAGAAGAACGAAAATGCTCCAAACGTTCCTCAAGCGCGGGGTATTGAAAGATTTTGGTGTTTGTGTAAGGCACAATATAGGTCTCGAAAATCTCCACCAAAAAACCAAAAAATTATTCAGGATTCAAGAAAATATGGACCAAAATAAGCAAATCTGTAGCTGCAGCAAGTGGAAAAGCAATTAATTATGGGCCACGCTTGGAAAATGTTAATGGCCATAGGTTATAAGGGTATTGAAAAAGAAATGGACAACAAAAAATTACTTTAAATATTTAGTTATTAATATATTTTAAATGTTTTTGTTTTTTACTTTCCATAAATAAAATTTTGTTAAACTTTAAAAGTGAGACTTTACTTCCCGGACACCCCCTTAGTAGGGACAAATATTGACTGACACCATTCAGTTGGCCACATCTCTCTTTCCCATACCTTCTGCCATAAGAGATGTATTATGTCTGCCTATTTCTCCCATTATTTTCAATGGTTTTACTGTGATTTGATCTAGGCCTGCGGCTTTGTTGTTATGAAGCTTTCTTATTCGTAGGTTATAGTTACAGTTATGCCTACGTTGTCGGTGATTGGTGATTGTGAACTGTCTTTATACAGGGTGGTCCAGATTTATTTCGGGAAACTTTACCAGCGTGTTACTAATTGAAAAATAGGCCACACGTATTTTTTTGTTTTCGCCAATTTCGAATTTTAAGGGACGTACTGGCCCCCCGAAGGGTGGCCCCTGAAAATAGTTTTTGGTGATTATTTAAGGAAACCCATGACCAATTTCAATGAAATTTGGTATACGCACTAACTAAGTGAATTTACACGTACAACAAACAGTATTTTCATAAAAGTCGCTACAGGACGCCAGTTACTGGCAATAGGCATTAGTTTTTCAACGGTAACTTTTTTGTACTAAACTTTTTTTAACTTTTTATTGCAGAAACGGGTGTAGAATTTAATTCTCTTAGAAAACTATTCTTGCGTTTTTCAGTACGACGCACCATTTTCGAGATATTTCAACTTTTATGAAAAATCAAGTTGCCTTGAATTTTATTTCATATTATGTGGCTTAAAAAAACGACGGTGCGTATCGACGAAAACTTGAGCATCTGGAAGTCGCCTATTTGGGAAACGCCTTCACGAACTGATGCTTCAGCATTGCCGTCACAGAATCCGTATACAAAATGAATATTTGCGTATTCTTCATTAGTAAATTTTCGTGGTATAATGCTAACTGTAATACAAGCACTTCTACATTCAAGAAACAACGGTGAATCGTATATATACTGAGAGATTAGTTATGTATTTGTTTTTCACGGCACTCTTTTCAACAAATATGAAGTATCCAAAATTTGATGGCAACTCGATTTTTAATAACAGTTGAAATATCTCGAAAACGGTGCGTCGTACGGAAAAAACGCAAGGAGACTTTTCTAAGAGAATTAAATTCTACGGCCATTTCTGCAACAAAAAGTTTAAAAAAGATTTGTACAAAAAAGTTAACGTTGAAAAACTAATGCTTATTGCCAGTAACTTCTACAAAATTACTATTTGTCGTACGTGTAAATTCACTTAGTTAGTGTGCATACCAAATTTCATTGAAATCGATCATGGGTTTCCTTAATAATCACCAAAAACTATTTTCAGGGGCCACCCTTCGGGGGGTCAGTACGTCCCTTAAAATTTGAAATTGGCAAAAAGAAAAAAATACGTGTAGCCTATTTATCGAGGAGGAACACGTTGGTGAAGTTTCCCGAAATAAATCTGGACCACCCTGTAGAGTTTCTGACAGTGTACTCTCCTTACTTCTGCTATTTTTTCTATGTTCATTGCTGTTTTCCCATTTTCGGCATCAATTAATTAGTGTCGGAAGTTTAAAATCTCTTGAGAGGTATCGGACTGTTTTGGATAGGTCTCTACAATTTCATATTTTGTAGCGTGTTGTTGTATCTCCAAACATGTGTTAATGGTAGACACATCCCGATATCTCATGGCCCTCAGTACAGAAAGAGAAAACGCATCTACTACTCAACCTAAAAACCTAGGTTAGGTTCGTTCTGTCAAAGTCAAAATATGAAAAAATATTATTAGTGAAAACCTATCATTATGTTAAAATAAGCTGAGAAACTTGCAATATAGGTGGCAGCTAATAAATGTATTTATTTTCAATTTCATAAGGACAACAATTTCAAATTTCACGCGCTTTTTCCTGAGTGCCGCATGTTTTTAGGTTTCACTATTAGACTTCCATCTCACTCTTTCACAAATTTGACGTGCATGTCGTGGACCATGAAATATCGGGATACGTCTACCTATATTCGTTTTTCTCCCTTCTGCAAGTGTTTTTTATATCTTTGTTTAGTTGTTGCATTCTTCTGTCCTTTTCTTCTCGTGTCATTTGGATAGTTTAATTATTTCCCTTTCCTCTATTATTTCTTCTGTGTCTTTTGTTATCCAGTGTTTACATTTTATTAGTTCCTTCTTAATTTTGCACTTATCTACATATTCATGTATCAATTTTTTGATATTGTTCCATGATTTATCTGTGTCTTCTGTGATCTGTGGTTTTCAGCTATTTTTAATACATCGGGTAGTTTTTCTATACAGGGTGTTTCATAACGTACGGAGGAGATTTTTAGGGTAGATAGAGGGGCGACTAAAGTAAATATGTTTTCAGAATAAACTTTTGACAAAAACCCAATAACAAAAAAGTTACAGTGGTTTAAGAAAGTTTGCCATTTAGTCCAATCAAATGGTAATTCAACTTTGCATTTTGGGTAGGCAGATATTTTTTATCGGTATATTCCCCCATTCGGCCGCCATCTTGAAAAGAAGGGTTAATTAGTTTCTCGGCTATATCTCTGTAGTCGTGAATCTTGCAAAAAGTTTCTACAAAGCTTTTTTGTAGAGAATCATAATTATTGTCTATAGTTTTTATTAATAATACTTTTACGTAGCATTAATAATAAAAAAGTTATAAGTAAACATTTATTTTTTGTCTTTTTCGGCTTATAACTTTTTTATTATTAATGCCACCTAAAAATATTATTAATACAAATTATAGATAATACGATTCTCTACAAAAAAACTCCGCACAAACTTTTTGTAAGATTCACGACTACAGAGATATAGCCGAGAAACTAATTAACCCTTCTTTTCAAGACGGCGCGGCGGCCGAATGGAAGAGGGTTACCACCCCGATTTCGACTCACCACTGGCCCCTCTATACACCGATAAACAAAAATTGCTGATTACCCAAAATGCAAAGTTGAATTACCATTTGACTGGACTAAATGGCAAACTTTTTTAAACCACTGTAACTTTTTTGTTATTGGATTTTTGTCAAAAGTTTATTCTGAAAACATGTTTACTTTAGTCCCCTCTATCTACCCTTTTAGTGTCCTCCGTACGTTATGAAACACCGTGTATTTAATTTTGTTAATTTCTTAGCCTGTTGAAGCAAATAGTGTCGTTCTGCGGAGTTTGATAATTAAGTTAGTTTGTAGTAGTTTATGATCAGAGCCACACTCTTCTTTGGTGTTCGATATTGACGTTCTCCATCTTCTTCGTATCAGTATATAATCTATCTGATTTTTATATGCTCCACTTGGGGAGATCCATGTGGATACTCTCGGTGCATGGCGTTTGTGCTGGTGAGATTATTATTTATTGCGAATTCTATTAGTCTTTCAACTCTATTATTTCGTTCTCCGAGGCCGTATACGGGAATGATGGTCTTCTCTCCGTGTTGCCTATTTTAGCATTAAAATCTCTCATTATAATAAGCAGCTCTTATATTTATTATACGTACTATGCGCTCAGCAAAATTTACCGGTAATCAGCCATCCCTTCGAAAACCTATGTCGTTGTCAATCCTCCGCATCGTCAAATACGCTGTCTGTCATATTGGCAGTTTGAGATTATGTTACTAAATGTTTGCACTTTTGGTTTCTGTTTCACCTTTCCAATCGAAGTTGTGACTGCAATAGTTGAAAGCGGAAAATAAACAACAGGGAAGGATAATAGTCACCAGACTGCTATTGATTTAATTATTTTCTTTGGTATATAGCATTGAATAAATTAAAATAGCTTCATTACTATCTAAGCTATTTTTAAAAATTTTCAATATTTTGAATGAGTTTATAACTTAAACCAATAGAAGATAGACTAAAAGCTTGTTAAGTCTAAAGCTTTATGTTTTACGAGATTTAAATCACTCTGTCCTAGAAATATCTTTCATACAACTGAATTATAAATTAACTTTCCAAATTAAAAAAAAATTTTTGAAGGGCAGTTTGGAACGAAATGAAAACCTTTACTCTTTTTTTTGTAAAAAGTAAAGTTAGAATAATTCAGAAAATTTTCATAATTCTTCGTAAATTTTAAAATACGATATATAGCATAACACATAAACTTCTCCCAAAGAATCATAAAGTAAGATCATTGCTTCTGTTCCTTCTTCGATAATTAGAGCATCAACGTTGGAGAAAACGCGATATCACGTTCGTTATTATATAACTGCCAAACAAGTTTCGTTCCAACTCAAAAATGTGTTAAGATCGATCCTGTACAGAATACGAAATAAGTAAAAGTTGTGCAAGTTTAGGGAGAAATTCGTCGAGATAAAAGTAAATGCTCTTAATTAATTATATGTGGGTATAATAAAAACATTCTTGACAGGCGGCGTAAACTGAATAAATATGTAGGCCCTTCTGTTAATATTTCAAGGTGAGTAAAAACGAGCAACAACTTGAAAATAGCACACGTCAGTTTCTCGGTGTACCCCTCGGAGCTCCTATTTCCGTATCCCAACATTAATTAATCCGGTAATTTCCGCGATGTCATAATGCGGTAATCGCGCTTGTTCAGTTTATCTATGAACGCCCACCGATAGCTGCTGTTCTCGCGATCCTGCAACTTTCTTCTGTAATTACCACCTCTCTTAAATTAACTCGGCTAGCACCGGCTTATTTTACTGAGGAGCATCCGAGATTTTAAACCCCAATTAACTAACTCCATAATGGCAGCCAGAGGGCGAATTTATTATCAATTTTTTGCTGAATTAGGTGATACCGAAAAGTAGACGCAGCACTCGTAAAATTGGCAGATATATTAGAAACAAAACGTCGTAAAGATACTAAAAGGAAGTTAAGGGGTATGAGGCAGTTATAACGCTTTGATGAGGTCTTGTAAATAATAAACCGGCATTTCGGTCCAATTGAAATTTGAACGACGATAAAACTTTTAGGAGTTTAGGACCATAGGCGCAACTCTATGGACTTTATCGATAAACCGTATATGTCGCCCAGGTGGGTACTTTCTGCAATTTACGACGTGTATATGTGAACGCACCTTGGAAATATAATAAAACCCTAGGATTACACGTCGCAAAACGAAAAAGGGAGCAAGAAATTCAAGATCCCCCTCGAACTGACGAAGTTTCAATAAGTTCATATTACTTTCATGCAATACAGGAATCCGCGAGCATATTTATCGACTACACGCACTCACGGCACTTTATGAATTCCGAGCTGAATGTATCGCCGATAAGTTAACAACAGTATGTTACTCTACTTTATGAGACATAATTTTTATCGCGATCCATATCGATAAAAAGATATAAGATCTCGCTTTATGGACCTATAATTTCTCAGTTTGTGGCTGTCTTCTAATGTATTTTTGTCATACCAGTTTATCGCATTTAAGGTATCGTCTCCTTGGGAAATATTTCCGACCGTAACTAATCCTGGAAAAATAAAATCATAAATCGGGTAATACGTAACGGCATAACAAGAACATTCTTTTCACACTGGGTTGTGATTTTTATTACAATTCCCTTTCTATATTTTTCTCACTGCTAACAAACACAATTTGTTTTGCTATGTTTACAGAATTTATACCAACTGCGATTTTCCACACTCGAACCATTATAACCAGTCCAAAATATGCAACTAATGACCCACATTTGTAAAAGAAGACAGAATAATTACCACGCTAATTAAATGCAAACAAGTTAATAAAGCCCTAAAGAATCAAATCGACTCTATGTCAACTTATTAAAAACCACCACTCCACAACCACAAGTTCTGAAAATTACATTTGCTAATGACACCTTTTGCCCTAAATTTTTTGAAATACACCTACACAAACAACAACATGACGTGCTGAACTTCACGTATGACTAACGAAGTTCAAATGGATGTACATTTTAGAAAACTTTGTAACAATAAATAAAAATGGAAAGGCATGTAAAAACTTAAAATTTTAACAAAAAAATAAAGTAGTTAAGACCACAATCACGAAACCACCAACAAAGCAAAAGTGGAGGAAAGGTTAATAACAGATTTCAGGAGCAATCGGGGGTTAAGATAAAGAGATCCAGATCCTCTAGCACCAATTCTGTTTAATGTAGTATCGCAAAGAACAATAAGAAAAATCATAAGTGTCAACATACAAAGACATATTACATCTAGCCTAGGCTGATTGAATATTAGTAATAGCCGGTAATAACAAAGACAACTTAATAATTATTTTATACTCTTTGGTAATAACGAAAAGCAAGACTGGTTTTTTGATTTAAAAAAGAAATTACATACATCAAAGACAAACAAAACGAAGTGTATGTTAATAAGAACAGTGCAAAGGCAAAAGGCATCCAATATGCGTTTTTTTACATTTTTTGAATCTCAAAGCGTAGGAAGGAAAGCTAAAATCGGAATCTATACGATGATTTTACAACCTAGAGCAGCATATGCAGGAGAAATATGGATGCTAAGGAACAAAAATAAAAGCGGACTCCATATTTTCCAAAGAAGAATGTTAAGAAAAATTTATGAAGCGGTTAAGGAACGAAACGTGCGGAGAATAAGGGCAAACAGAAAATTAAAAGAGGGTTATAATAAAAACGACATACTACCCACAATTCACAAGTACAAACTAAACTAGATAGGGCTCATGGTTAAAATGGACTGACCAAAAATTGCGCGAGATGGAAAACCGGAGGACTGAAACAAAGAACAATACCAAGAAAGAAATCAACGGAAGACATCGAGTAATACCCAAAAAATTCCAAGTAACAAAATGGAGAAGAAAAGTAATAGACAAAGTTGAATGGAAAAAAATCGTGGAGCAGACAAAAGTTGTTCAGTTGAATTTTGAGGTGAACTTTTGCACCGCACAAAATATTTTTAACCTTAAGGATGTGACTTGTGTAATACGTGTCCAGGTTTTAATTTCCTCTCTACTGAAATACGATAAAATTTAAAATATGCACTTTTGGGTAAGAGAGTGGCCCAATCCGACGCCTGGATTTTTAAAAATTACTCTTTTTAATTCTTGCACCAAAAGTTGCTACCAAAATCAGTTATAAACAAACACGTCTGAAAAAATAGCAATCTTGAATACTGAGATCTTACTTTAGTTTCCCGTTGACAATCCTTGTAAATTTATAATTGAGCTGATTTTCTAGCCGAAACTAGTACTTTAAAAATGTGTCTTTAAAGAGTATTACAAACACGCAGTTAACAACAAAAATTGTATGATAGAATACACTTACTGTAACAATAATGCGTTCCACATCATCTACCATAATAGGAAATTTTACAGATCATTTATTAGAGTTTTGATTTTATTTTAATCTATAGGTTACTACTAGTCCACGAATGATTCACGTCCTCAAAATTCTATTACAAAGGAATAGCGAAGTTTGGGTATTCTAACTTGTTTTACAAAACTTCGCGTCTCTTATCTTGCACAGAATACTAAAATTGCTGCAGTTGCCTGCAAGACAAAATTAGCCTACATTTTTCTTTTGCTAAACGTTGTAAAGGTGTACAGGTATTTTTTGGTTTTCTTAAGGTTTGGCTCTTTAGAATTGTGTTAGACAAATGTGTTGCTTCAAAAATTCTTAATTAATTAAATATTTCAACTCCTAATTAACCTTTCAAAAATATTCAAAGCCTAAAAACGCATTATTTCCTCGGTGAATAAAAGGCCAATCTTCATCAACAGAAAAAATCACACAAAGTCAAATATGTATTTCAGAAAGTTAGAGCCATGTTTTTGAAAATAAAAGTGCTCGGCAGAATCAATAAGGTTCCCTTGAAAAGAACTTCCATTCATTTTACTTTATTATTATTTTTATTTGTTTTTTTAACAAGGGCAATTTCGGATTTCCAAAAGAGCCTCTAGTTTGGTTTTCCCATCTACTTGACAAACAGAAACTAAAAGAATAATATTTATCATATTAAGACTTGCGATTTTAAGCTTTTGCATCAATAATAAATCACTATCCCCGAACTGTCTTTTGAAAAGACTACGAGGGTCCACTTTAAAATCTTATTATCAAAATTCCTAATTTATTCCAAAAGTGTTAGAACTTCATAACAACTTAGAGCAAGCGTTCGAATGCAGTAATTGCACGTCGTGCAGAAATGCAAATCAGATTAGGGCAAATCTGTTATTGGTATTCTGTCTTGCTTTTGTTTCGAGTTAAACTGTCCGTCAACAATTACAAGTAGTTACAAGACGTTTAAGATTTAACAAATAAGTTCCTTGTTTGTTTTCGACTTATTTTATTTGCTCGCTAGATTCTAAGATCCCAAAATAGGTAGACAATAATAAAAAAGGAGGAAAGTATCGTACTAGGTTTTGTAAAACTTGAAATTGAAACAAATTGTTTATGGAACGGCCTCTGAAATTTCTATTATTTTTTTTCGCCTTCTCGTTAACTTTGCGTTAAAGCTTCTTAAATAATGCTAGTAATAAGAAATATGTAATTTATTATTCAGAAATGCCGTCTTAGATGTCAATGCACTGACATGCCCTTTTCAATAATTGTCTTCAAGTTATTTAGTTGTCGCAGTACTGATTCTACAACAATTTATAAACTGGAAAAAGAATTAAATTAAGTATTCATTAAAAATCTAAGCTCCTTAAGTTTTTCAGTTTAAACACTAAAGTAAATTTATAAATTTTATATAAATAAATTTATATATTTTATATTCTTCTTCAATAGTATTGTATCGCCCTTTTAATTCTTCAACTCAAACATATTGCACGTAATCTTTTTAGGCAGAAAAATCAGTAACTTACACTGAGGACCAAAAACTTGTAAAATTGGAATATCAGCAACGATCACGTTGATTCTCAGGGGAAGGCTTGTTTCAGTGTGTATTTTGCGTTTTATACGTGCGCTTCTTACAAACATAAAGAGTTTATGTTCTTTTTTTGTGCTTTATTCGAAAACTACAAGTTCGAAATAACTTTCTTCGCAAATCTTTTAAATTAATTTTGCCATGTCGCTTGTATTTCTAAAAAGGTTTATTTGCTCTTTAAAACTACGAAAAATCATAAATTTTTGTTTGTCTATTTAATTAAACTGTTTTCCCCTGGTGTTACAAAATATTATAAAGACCTTATAAGTAATAAATATTTACAATGCGTTCATTATTTTTGGACAACAGTAGGTCGTGATTTCAATATATTAGGTTGATTTTAAATTTGTTTGAAAATAGAACAGCCTCTTATGTTGTCAAATTTTGAATAGTATTTTAAGTACAAAGTGTCTTAAAATGAAATACATCTAGTATGCCTTGGATTTCCCATGTAAAATAAAAAGTGACGCATGTAAACAAATTTCAAAGGTAACTAGATGCAATTCTTTTTAAGGCACCTGGTATTACTGTAATATTAACTTTCTGAGGTGACATCATTTTTAGTTTGTTTTAAGTATATCTAACATTTATGTTTTTCCAAATTAATTTCAATGGTAATGTGATTTTCTGATAAAAATGAGAATGACTTTTTTTCTAAATATTAAAATTATTTATTTCGCTGGATTAACTAAAGAAGGGCAGTAAATTGCGACGTATCACAAATGTAGAAGACACCATGTTGCCAAGGATTCTTCTTCTTCCAGTAGTCCTACAGTCCACTTCGTTGAACCTTGGCTTCCTCAAGTCATCGCTTCCATCTCTCTCGATCTCTCCCTTCCTCTCTCCAATTCTTGACTGCAAAATTTGTTGCGCGTCCTTGTTAACGCTATCTTTCTACCTTCCCCTGGACCTGTCTCTGTCTCTCCTACATTCCATTTCATCCAAATATATTCGTCGAGCTACTTCGTCTGTTTCCATTCTTTTCCCATATCAGCCGGTGTATTTTAACGGTTTTATTATGTCAGGTTCTTCAAAGATTGTACCGTATTTTCCACACATTGTCTTCCTGCAGAGGTCAATATATTTTTCTCAATATTCTCCGTTCAAAGATGGACAATATATTTTCTATTTGCTTAGTCAGCGTCCACGTTTCACAACCATAGATAACCTTTGGCATAGGTTAAAGATCCCTCCTTTGGTCTGATAATCATTTTGTAGATGGTTAGCTTATTTCTATTTCTTACTTCAGTTATTATTCCATTTTGGTCATTAACCTTACTGCCTAGATACTTAAATTCGCTGACTCCTTTCTCTCGTTTATTTCGATATTTTGTCCTGCCCTTCTTATTGGTTTAATGGCTGTGAGCTTAGTTTTGTCTTTTTATATAGAGACCTATCTTACTTGCTTCTTCCGCCAATAGTACAGTTGTTTAACTTACGTTGATGATGGAACTCCTCGCCATGTTCACATCATCAGCGTAGGCTATAATCTGTGTGAATTTGGTGGTTAATATACCACTTAAATCTATTTCCGTTGCTCTCATGACTTCTTCAAGTGTCAAATTGAATAGGATGGGAAGTAGCCCATCTCCATGTCTTAGCCCTTGCTTTATGTCAAAGATCTCTGACCTACGATTCTGGATTTCAACCTGACTTTTAGCGTTCTCCATAGTTAACTGTATGAGGTTTGTTGGGAATTCCAAATTCTTCTAATATTGTATATAGAGCTTTTTTATTTATCGAGTCGTAAGCCTGTTTCAAATCAATGCATATAAGTACCTACGCTTACATTGTATTCCTTTGATCACATCTTGCTGGTTAACTAGGATGTCACCTCTTTATCTTTGCACATGGTTACCCGCGGCTGGTATCCGCTGCTGAGTTTGTGAATATTTTGAAACATTCGTCTTACCTCATTTGCATTTAGTGCTTCTTGTAGCTCTGCATACTGATTATTTATGTGTTCTACCTTTTTTCTTCTACATATTGTTTTTGATATTGTTCTCAGTCTTTGGTATTCTTCCTCTTTAGCTCTGGCTCATCTATGTAGTAGTTTTCTTCTTGCCTCATTCCTCTGATGAACTGCGTCTTTGCACTCTGCATCATACCACTCATTTCGTGCCTATTTTCCTACCTTATCTACTGTTTCTTCTACTGCTTCATTTATGTTTCGCTTCAGGATTTCCCACTTAGTTTTAATATTGTCCACATTTCATTCATCCATGGTGTTGTCCCCTATCCTCTCGGCTATTCTTCGTCTGTTTTGCTCAGATTTGTCTTCATCTTTCAACAATTCTGTCTTGTCTTTAGGCGTCCTGTAACTCTCTTAATTTTATTTATGTCGATTCTCCCTTGGAGTTTTACTTGGACTCCGACCTAATTCCTCGTAAAGTATATCACTTTTCTCCTCCTTGGTGAGTGTATCGACATTAATGAGGGGTTCTAAAGGTTGCCAAGTATTACCTTTTAAAATTACTATAATTGAATAACATAACAAGTTTTCAACTTGCACTGCTGGTTTTATCATGAATTACAACTTAAAAAATTAATTAATTATTTCTATCGCTAAAATCGATTATAACAAGCAAAAGCTATGTTTAAACCAATTAAAATGGCACCCTGTTGCTTAAAAAGATTGTAAATACAGAGTACATAAAACAGGCTAATAATTATCGCAATCATAATTATTTATAACTGCAATTGTTCTGTACCAGTATCTAAACATGCCATTTTAAATACGTTTATTTATATATTTTTATTAAAAACCCTGTTATTCAAATAAAATATTTGCAACAACCACTAATGCAGTTATAAATGAGGTTGCAGGGTATTGTAACAGTTTTACACGTATTCACAACAATTTACGCATTAAAATTCTGGTTGGAAAAGCAAATATAACAGTTAAATTATAAAATCAAGTTTTAATTGGTTTTCGGTTTTTAATGAACATGTGCATTAGTTGATGTTTCTGATAATTCTACAACCACAGGACAATTCGTAATTTTTATTTACACAGAAAAACATGTACTGTTATTAACCAGTTATTGTTTAAAAATCATCCAACTGACAAATCCAATTAATTGCACTGTTTTTGTTTTTCTTTTTTTTTGTGTAGTGATGCATTTCGACAATGAATTAAAATCATGGATTTAACGGTTTAGGGTGGATATTTACAGTTAAAGGCCTGCAACATTTTTTAGTTTTTTATTCACTCAGAATGTTATATTTTAGTTTTTTCTAGTTATTAATGCACAAATGCAACGGAAATTGCACTAGATTACTTAAAAATGTATACGTATGTATACATTATTTTGGTAACAGCTTAAATTAAGAAGAAGCAGCAGATTTAAATTATTTAGAAGCAAAACTTTGTACTTTTTTAACAACAACAAGTGAAAAGGTTTCTTAAGATTACTCACGTCCCAGGAGAGTCTTGCCTTCTAAATTATATCCACTTCAGTAATAGTTATAATTATATAGATATCAAAAGTAAATAAATAATATTCTCGAAGTGGAGTCCTAAAGTGGTAGCTATCAAGTTCCAACTCCGAAATTTCTATATGTTGAGAGTAACACCCTTGTTTCCTAAATTAATTTCGGCAAAGCAAACGATAATACCGCATCTAAGTAGTTTAGTTAGTCATCCACGTTTATGTCTATTACTACATAACCACATTTACTCCTATCATTAAGGGTGGTTCACACCTGTCTAATGGATCAACTTCGTTTATCTGAAAGTATTGATGGCGTAATAAAATACAGGAAATAAACTTCGACTAGATTAATATAATGAAAAAGCTTTATACATTTTAGTATACATTGTTGTAATACGTTTCAGACTAAAATTGATTCGCTAGGCAAACCATTAAAAACATTTCTGTAGAGAAACTTTTTGAGTATCATGGATCATTTGCATCACCTATATAAAATTGGTTTAAACTAAAATTTTACTTGGTTACTTTGTTTTGTTATTAAATTTCCTTGTTTAATCCAGGCTTAAATTTTAAGTAACTTCATTACAATTGTGAATATTAGATTTGATCATAAGCAAATACATAAAGGCAGTTGAAAAATGCCAGGTGGAAATATTTAATCAGAATGACCACATCCTAATAGAAAGTAAACATATGAAGTGTGTTCAAGATGCAAGAAGCTACAGGAGAACAGATGCGGATGCTGCCCACTATTTAGTTAAAATGAAAGCGATTCAAAAAATTCCAAAAGCAGGAAAAAATGATCAAAGAAAATTGAAGAAGTTTAATGTAGGGTTAACGCAAAAAGAAAAAATATATTTGAAGAAATAATCACAACGGAGTTAGAAGGATTAAAATCTGGCAGAATATAGAAGAGGAGTGAAGAAAAATACAGGAAGTAATTCAAAAAGGAGGTAGGCAAATATTACCTACAGGCAAAAGCAAAGGAAAAAGCAAAGATTGGTATGACGAAGAACGTAGAGACACAATAAGAAGAAGAAACAAAGTAACAATGGAAATGGAAATTACAAAAACCGCAGAAGCTAAAGAAAAGTTTGCAGAAGAACGAAGGAAGAAAGGTATTACGAAAAAGAATATACGAACTACTGTTGAAAGTTTGAAGACAAGATATAATGTACCACGCTATTCCATATCCTATACATAAGAAAGAGGAAAACAAAATATGAAAGCTATCGTGGGATCTCACTGTTAGATGTTGCGTATAAAATATTAGCGGTCACAATTAGAAATAAAATTGTAGAAAAAACGGAGATCGTGCTACGTGAATATCGGTGTGGGTTTCGGAGGACAAAATTAATAACCAGATTTTCACACTAAAGCAAATATTGAACAACAGCTATGAGCAGAAACTAAAATTGTGCATGTTATTAATAAACTTTAAAAATGCATGTGACACAACAAGAAAAGAAAAACTTTATGGTACTATGAAAGATTTCCAAATACCTGATAAATTAATTCGGCTAACAAAAATGAGCTTAAATAAATAAAGTGTAAAGTGCTGATTGATGGGAAGATTTCTGATAATTTCAATATAAATTGCGGATTACATCAAGGAGATCCAATGTCGACAGCTCACTTCAATTTAGTTTTGGAAAAAGTGTTACGAGAAAGAAATGTCTATACTCGTGGAATGATATACCAGCACAACCATCGGTTGGTAGGGTATGCTGGCGACATTGTGTTATTAACAATATCGGTAGAAGTACTACAAACAATCTTTGGGAGGTTACAACAAAAAGCAGAAATGGAAATGGGAATGGGAGGTAACCAGAACTTTCTTGGAGGAAGACTAACGTTGAAGGTAGAGGGGACAGTGAATACAAATTAGAAGTGGTTTTGTGGTTTTAATTATTTGGGTGTTACTTGACAAATAAAAATGAGAAGAAGGATGACACAGACAGAAGGATATTTAAAGGGAATAAAAGCGCAGTAAGTTTATCGAAAATCATAAATTCAAAAAGTGTGTCTAGAGCAGCAAAGGCCAGATTATATAAGACAGTTAGAATACAACCTACAGTTCTATAGAGAAGTGAAATGTGGATTATGAGATGACACAAGAAACCTTGAAAAGACTGGAGGTCTAGGAGAGAAAGGCGAATTTTTGGAGGGGAAGATGGAAGAGGAGGTTTGGAGAAGAAGGACGAACAACGAGGTAATGCAAATATATGGGCAGCTTAGGATAGTAAAAGTAGCAAAAGATGAAGATAATATGATGGTTAGCACATGTTACCCGTCTGAATAATAATAGAGTAACAAAACAGGCATCAGAGAGAGGTGCAGGTGTCCGAAGAAGAAGAGGACGTCCCAAAATAAAATGGTTGAAAACAGTGACTAGGGATCTAAAACAACTAAAATAAGTAATTGGAAAGAGAGGGCTGCAGACGGAAGAAAATGGAAGCGAATTGTTGAAGGCATGAATTATATAACTATGTATGCGTAACTTCATTACAAATGGCCCTATAGCTATTTATGGTACAAGTGAATAAAGAGAAATTTTATCCACGAAAGAAAAAGTTTAGCTCACGAGGTGCAGCCGAGTGAGCTAATTTACTTGAGTGGATAAAATGTCTTTATTCAGGTGTAGCATACAATATTTTTTCCAATTCCTACATTAAAATTTCTAAAAAACAGTTAATTATCAATTTATTGCTTATTTACATAAATATTAATACTACAGTAGTTTTTAAACAATGCCTAGCAACGTAAATTTAGAGGCACCATGATTTTTATTCTAAAACAAGTAGTTTATTCACGTTGTCAAGGAAGGGGTGAATAAAATGTTTACAGCACCAGTGTCGTCATGGAAAGAGCAAATAAAATGTTTATAGCAACACTTTATCCACTATTCACGTTAAAATGTTGCTTTAATAACTAGATTTGACACATTAAAATGCCACTTTATGTGTAGGAATTGGAAAAAGTAATTTTTAACATTGGCAATGTTTATGGGCTCGTACATTGGACAGAGTTACGAGAATTTTAGTAGAGTTTCGCGACAGCAAAAGTGTCGGGTAAATCTTAGAAAGTCACAGTCTAAACAATACACAGTCTTAGGAATGGTCCGACAATAGTATAGGGAACTTTGTTACGCGCCGCACACAGCCTAAGTTATCGGGCAGAGTAACGCGCCGAACAGCTCCGAACGAATTATTCGTATAGAAGTGCGTAAGAAGAATAGACAAGGTCTGCTACATTTTGAGTGGATAAAATCTCTTTATTAAACAATACGTAGCAACCTAAACTTAAAGGCACCATGATTTTCATTCTACAATTGATAGCAACACTTTATCCACCCTTCACGTTAAAATGTTGCTTTGATAATAAGATTTGACCGTCGAAACAACGAGTGTAAGAAAATTTTACAAGAAACTCATAGTCGTATTACAAATAGATACAAACTGATTAAATATGTATTTTCTTTTGTTTGTTTAGTTGAATAGCTATTTATGGTACAAGTGAATAAACAAAAATTTTATCTGTGAAAGGAAACATGGGTAAAATGTTTATAGCAACACTTTATCCACCCTTCACGCTAAAATGTTGCTTTGATAATTAGATTTGGCACATTAAAATCCCACATTATGTGTAAGACTTGGAAAAAAATATTAATTTACTCTCAGAGGTGTGATATTTCCACAATTTCGAAGTCGTAAATGAGGTAAGTTTATATGTTTTATATATTATATATGGCATTATCACTTCCAATATATCCGATGGTTGCAAGGATTGCGAAATCTGTGAATTTTTATATCAATGTAACTCAATGAATAAATTTTGAAAAATATTCCGTTCTTTGAGGAAAAAGTTTATTCATGCTTTTTTTAGAAAGAACAGAAAACTAAATATCTTCTTAGAAAAAATTTCAAAATTAGAAAAATCTTTGAAGAAAAAATATTTTTTTGTAATATAAATTTAAAGTTAAAAATTCTGTAAGAAAAAATTAAATTTCTATTAGAAAAGATTTTGAAATTAGAAAAGTTTTCCAAAATAATTTTTCTTTAGTAAGAGTTTTTCGCCTATACAATAAAATCTGCTTCTTTCCTTAGTACTTAAAAACGACCAGAAGTAAAATCATTTTTCTCCAACTTATTGAAAAGTCTAAACAGTTTCCATTTTTATATGGTCGCGTTTACACCATTTACTCTAATATGTCGTGGTTTAAACCGCGCCCACATTTTGAGTAAACACATAGCACATAGCCTAAAACAAAAATAAAATAACGATTTAACTTTCAAATAATACTTTCGAGCTATGAAGCCGTAACTTGTACAAAAATTATTCATTCATTTGTTTGGCTGTCATTGAGCTTGACAGGCTATAATGAATCAGTGTCGCGAAACTTTGAATTTGACGCTGATAGCGTTCTGTTCTTGATATTGTTTCGAGACAGAGGGTAAATTACTAGATGTTTGGTAGAGCAGAACGAAAATATCCGTAAACCACAACCTGCTGAAGTCTGTACTGCAATACATGTCAAAATTTATCGTCCATACCCCGTTGTATATGAAGCAAGTCGGTGATTAATTCGTTATGCAAATTAGATACGCGTTCTGCAGCTGTGATTAACTTGTCGTTTGATAACTACCATCTAAAAACTTTTTGTTAGAAATGCTTTGATGCTTAATTGGTCTACATCAGTTAGTGTAATAATTAATTTCCCGATGCAACCAATTTGTCGATGTTATAACAGGGTTTTTATTCTATTTTCGTTGCCGCCTCCCTTGTATCGCAGACGGGCACAATTATCTCTTTTGCAATTTAATTTTATACAACTAGACAGCAAAGAGAGTAGGAGAACCTTTTTCACTTGGAAAACGCAATTTTCTACAATTTATTTCTACTAAACCGGTTACATTCTTTATGCTTAAATAAAATTCCTAACATTAATACGGATTTTTAAACGAAATTGTTTTGGCTCACATGCACCACTATAAAACACTTAAAACTTAGAAATTAAAACAGTTTGTTTAAGGTTGGACATTTAAATAATTACCTTAGGAATTACTCTGAAACTTAACCATTGGTTTAATGCGAATTCCTTTCATTAAATAAGATTTTTCTAGCACGCCTGATTAATTTAACAACTTGTAGTCCCTTTTGTATTCCAGAAATCGGCAAGTTTTCAGCAGCAAAATAAAACCAAATCGGCAGCAATTCTTTATAGTTTCTAAATTTTAACTAAATTAAAGTTTGTTGAATATCATTGCTAAATTGCCTTCGGCGATCCTCAGCTGAACCATTTTTAATTTTTGTCCGGGCCATTAACACCTTGCTTAAATTATAATTTACAGCTAAAACATTTCAGCCAAGTTTTAAACTTGGCACAATTTTCTAACTTTAATTTACAAATTAAATTTATTACAAAAATCACTATTTTAAATCGGTTTCTTAAATATTGCACTAATTATCTATTTTTAGATTTAATCAAAAATGCTATAACATAAATTTTTAGGCTTGATGTTCGTTAATTATTTTAATGAACTGATTAATTAATTAACATTTTAAAGTATTCACATAACATACAAAAATGTAACATCTTCCTTTAGTTTAAAGAGGTGCAACTAAAACGTGGTAAACTAAAATTCAACTTTCTAAATGGCAGTTTTTCACTAAAGTATCTTTTCTAGTTCTTCGTAACTACTTTATAAGCGAAGTTATTTTCTTAAAGTGACTCAAAATATCCGTATAATAAAGAGGTTTCCCTTGACCTGGCCATAGAGTTTTACTGTTTTCAGTTTAACCTTACGAAAACTTCTCCTGTTTCAGCTTAATCTAATTTTTCTTTAAAAAGTTAATCCAACAACTCTTGTTAACTTCGAAATTATAATTTCACTTTTGTTGTTGTGGGCTAACCCAATCTCACTCCTGCTAACCTAATTCTTTTTTCATGTTAGGAATTTATTATTCGGGAATTTATCTTAAAAATGTCTTTATGTAAGTTATATTTTACTATAAATAACCGAATATATTGAATATGCCGGTAATTTTCTAATTGACTTAGGCAACAAATAGGAACCGATAAATTTAACGATTTTTTTTTCTTTCGTAGAATTAACGTTAGTTTCAATGAAACAACTTATTTAACTTCATCTAATTATTACTTTGCCTTTAGTTTTAACGTTGCCTAATTTAACAAAGCTTGTTAATTGCTTATTTTTTTAAGTGTTTTTATTTACGACATTAAAAATAATTCTTTGAAAACTATTAAAAACTGTGTTGTAATTACATAAAAAAAAATAACAAAGTTGAGTTTACTTTCAGTCAACTTCTAGGTTTTCCAAGGCGTCAAGTTTTAGTTTAAAAGCACTCAAAATATTTTATTACAAATAAATTGAAATATTCAAAAACCTTGATAACATCTTCCGAAACCATCATTATTCATGAATGGTAGCTTTAAAAGCTTAACTTATTCTAAGGTGGTTTCAGACAAACCATACGATATTAATAGGACTTTCTTCAATTAAATAATTTCAAAATAAGTAATATTTCAAAGAAAGCAAAAACGGATGTTAAAGTAAGCGAAAAAATCATTAGTAAAAAGGCTTAAAATTCGAGCATATGAATACATAATTCATACCATTTCGTAGTTACATTTGAATGGGAACAATAAAGCCACCCTTTCAACTTTTTATGAGTACATCTCTTTGTGTAATTGATTCGTAACCAAATTACCTATTTTTCGTTGGTCGCATAGCTTTTCCAAGAGTATTCTGGCTTTCCCCCCGTTCGTATTTATATTTAGAAATTATTTTGCATGAAATTACAAAAATTATACTTTAAAATTCGGAAATATCTTTAGTCTCAGACAATGGAAAATCGTCGATGCAGAATACGAATTATATTGGATGCAGGGAACCCCTTAAACTTCATAAAAGAAATTGAATTTCTTAATTTCGTCGGTTATTGTACTTTTAATTACTTGGAAAGAAGGGCACACTATGGAACTTCCGGTTCGAAAGGTCGAGAATAATCGGTCTTATAAAACATTTTCGTTAAAGAAAATAAGAGACATATTTTAATGCCCCTCTCTTTCGCTTCTGCATTTCAATTACGGGCCTTCATTACAGATGTTCTACTTTCAATTAAAGTTCCGCTAAAGCCGTCTAGGTAAAGATCTTTAAACTAAGTAGAACTGGTCAATAAAAATGTTGGCTGCATTCCAATTTTCTTCAGAGACAAAAGACTTCGTTCACTCTACCTTGCACGGCGCGGAATACAAATTTGGGTATTCCAACGTTATTTTAAGGTAACCCTCTCGTATTCTGAGGCGTTGCCGGCATTTACAAACAAACTCATCACAAACTAGCAAATTTTCTAATATAAACGAAAAACCGGGGTAACAAAGGATTTTAGGTGAAACTGGAAGAGATGTTTAAAACACGACTGCAAGCTGTTAAACACGGCAGAGGCCTCGGATTTGCATTACAAAATTCAGAATCGCCGCAAAGGTTTACGGACTTACGACTTAGTACAGATTCATACAGTAGTTTACGGTCGACATAAACTTTTCATAGTGAAAACGCTTTCATGTAAACACATCCAAAGACGAGTTTGCTCGACTTGCCTAAGGGTACACCTGCATTCTCCTACATATTCTATAATGCATATGCCGTGGAAAGCACCCAAATACCTGACTACACAGGAAAAATGTGTAAGTAGACTTTTTCAAAAATTCCATTTTCAGCTGCTTTTAGATTATCATAAACATTATTGAAAGGCGATTTTGAATTGCGTTCAGAGCACCTCAAAAAGCATCAGTATTACGAATTGGTGGAAAGTGGTTTCCTGATTTTGTTCCGAGTTTCATCTTTTGTGAATTTTAAAGTGTGTTAAAAAACTAATTTTTTTTACTCCAATGTTTAATTTACAATCTGTTCTACATAAAATAATAATAAGTAAATATGTTGTAAGCTAATCTTATGGGTAACATATTAGACTAATAAATAACCGATTTTCCCTTGTAAAAGTAATTTCACCTCTTGAAAATATTTTATGGTACTCTGAAAACTACCCATTCAACTTTAAGTAATACTGATGCTGCTCTCAAAACCATCCAAAATTATAAGAAAATAAAATTTCTAAAAAGTCGGCCCATTTTGAAAGTGTTCTGAAGTTCGCACTTTAGACTCGCATGTAATAAATGCGCGCTTTTTCCATCGCCAGAATTATCAAAAGCGTAGCGCTTCCACACACATATTATGGAAATTCGAAGACAAAGTTTGACCTATCCAAATATTTGGTTTTCCCCCTATAATGCATATAGGTAGGTTAGGAAACTCGGGAAAATTCTACCACTCAATTCTACTCGAACTGAATAGGAAACGATAGAATTTCAAGCGACTATCTAAATATAAATCAGAATTGCAACGACCATAGATGGCTCAAATATACGTTTAATTAAGGAAGGTAAGTAATTTCGAGAATGCTTTCGAGCGCTTTTAAAAAACTGGCGGAGAATTAAAACTAAAAGGTATTTTAAATCTTCTGAAAGATATTACATTTTTCTTACATAATTAAATTGGCAAAGTGGAATTTACAGACATTCGCTCAGTTCAAATATAAATATATTAAAAAGCGAACGTTATTAAAAATTGTAGTAATTTAAAAAATGTAATCCTGCCTTTTACATAAAACTTTCAGATTTTAATATCAGTCCTTCACAAATGGCAAAGACAACAAATAATAACAACAAAAGGCCCTCCTCAGCATTTAAAAACTAATTTTCGTTGCGGCTTATTTACCAATTTATTTTTTCACTAATCCTACATGTAGATCATTTTACATAACAATTAAAGGGACTTAGAGTTTAGTTATTACATTCTTTTATGTGAAAAACCAACGAATCTCTGTTATAAATTGACTATTGGATAAAATATCACTCCTTCTTGATCAATATGTTATCCGTTTCTTCATTTCAACAATACTTTCTTAGGCTGCAATTTTTCTATTATTTTCCTGACTGCTACTTTGTATGGCGATTCTTTACACCTTTTGAACTAAATAGCTACTTATAATGAATTGATCTACCCAGTGAAATTTTGTAGCTGTTCTCAAATTTTGGCCACCACTGATTTAAAAATGTAACCTTGGATATATCAACATTGTTAAATTGTGAAAAATATTTTTTCTTCAAGCGTATCATAATTGTAACATTTTGCTACTGAATACACAAGGTAAAAATACTCCATTATGTTACTAATACAATAATGGAAATCGTTTTGTTACTAGTGTCATAATGTTGGTGCAACTCGTCACAAGTGGTGGCGCCACTTGTCATTGTTTTGATTACAACTGTCAAGTTTCGATAAATTCGGGCAGTTGAAAAGGTAAAATTACTTCAAAAGCGTGTTGTACGCTTCGAAAATTATTTTTGAACGATATTTCTTTTGTGTATAAAGATCTTTTCTGTGCACGCGTCTACACAAGTTGTTGACAGTCAAGTAAGTACTTTTCAAATGGTCTGTCGTTTTCATTGATTAACATGCAAAATAGTTACGTAGCGCTTGAAGGAAAAATAGCATATGTCACTCGGAGCAGAAAGTTCTTTCTTGTGCTCCGCCCAGATTGCTTCGCCTCGGCTATCGCCTCGGCCGCAACCATCTGAGCTCAGCACAAAAAGTACGCTTTCTACTCCTAGTGACGTAATATACTATTATTCATGTGCGAATTTCAGTTTATCCCACGTGTAATAATGCAATTTATAAATGCATCTGACTGAATTTTAAGATAGCGTATTTATAAAGTACATAATTGATTTTACAGTTTTTGTTAACTGAGTACCTACGACTTAAATTAAAAAGCTATAATTAATTCTGTAATAAAAGAACGTACTTGAAAATTATTTCATTATTTTACCCTCGAATGTGAACTTCTGCCTTTTGAAAGGTTTCATATTAATTAATTTCCATTTTATGTTTTTTCTGTATTTGTACGGAATTATTCGGTCTTTAAAAAAGGCATGGCATTTCTAAAATAATTTGTAAAAGCAAGTTGTGCGTATTATTTTGTTAAAAAAATATATTTTTCTTAAAGTTCAATCTGAAGTAAGCATATTTCGTTACGTTAATTTCTAACTGAAAACAGGGTGCTATTTATAACAGTGAGATACAAGTTTTATTGAAATTAAAAATGGGGTTTAACTGTGCTTAAATTTGAAGTAACTTCAGTCTTAAGTAATATTTTGAAATTGTATTAAAATAATCCAGCTTAGTAAATTAGTTTTGAGAATTTTTTTTCTGTAAGAACAAAATTAATTTTTTTGATGATTAAGATTCTTTCAAAGAAAAACTAGAAAATTTAAGTTTACTCTAGTAGTAGTAAATTCTGGGGCGTTGGTTGGCCTTATACAAGGTGAACAATTCTGGGACCATTACTTTTCATTCCTTCCAAGGTCCTTTGAAAATGAGAAATCGCAAGGAATAGATTTATTACTTATTAAGGATTTTCCTATGCATTCTGTATAAAATATACTACTGTTGTCATTCAATCGAAAAAACGTAACCAAAACCTTTTCCCCCATTTTATTAAAAATGTTAAACAGCTTATACAGTGTGGTACAAAAGTATGGAACAAATTCAATATCTACTGAAATAATTGTTTTTTGGAAAAACGCTCGGACAGGTATAGCGATTTAAATTACGGTGCATATTTTAAGAGGAATCGAATTTTTTTTGCGACTGTCATTTTTCTACGGTGACGTTATCGCCCTTTTTTTTAAATAGGAACTTGCATATTTGACAATTGCAGTAGATAGTCCTTTTTTTTCTCTTTCTAACCGTGCAAAAGTTTTATACCCTCACATAAGATTTTTTTTGAGATATGGTCCTTCGAAAATACCAAAATCGACTTTTTCGTAGAAGGTTGAAATTCGGATTAGGGGGTAATGAGACCCTCCTAATGACGTTTCCGTGGTCGGTTGTCCCTTAGCGTGCGTAATTTCGAAGATACGGCCGTTCCCACCTATCAAAAGTGGTGGGGGAAATTTTTTAAAACCCGGTTTTTCGTGTCCGGCGGGGTCGCTTTGGGGATTCGGAAAGAGAGGGGTCGATTTAGGAGAGAACAATTTTTTATCCGAAACATTTTGGATTCGAAATGCCCGAATGGCAGGGTCGATTTTTCGTATACGTGTCTATTGTTATCCCACCCATGCGGAACGTGAGCTGGGTCTAGTAACCCAAAGCGACCCCGCCGGACACGAAAAAACGGGTTTTAAAAAATTTCCACCACCACTTTTGATAGGTGGGAACGGCCGTATCTTCGAAATTACGCACGCTAAGGGACAACCGACCACGGAAACGTCATTAGGACGGTCTCATTACCCCCTAATCCGAATTTCAACCTTCTACGAAAAAGTCGATTTTGGCATTTTCGAAGGACCATATCTCAAAAAAAATCTTATGTGAGGGTATAAAAATTTTGCACGGTTAGAAAGACAAAAAAAAGGACTATCTACTGCAATTGTCAAATATGCAAGTTCCTATTTAAAAAAAAAAGGGCGATAACGTCACCGTAGAAAAATGACTGTCGCAAAAAAAATTCGATTCCTCTTAAAATATGCACCGTAATTTAAATCGCTATACCTGTCCGAGCGTTTTTCCAAAAAACAATTATTTCAGTAGATATTGAATTTGTTCCATACTTTTGTACCACACTGTATGCATGCCCATATGCACAATTAAAAACTGAAGCTTGATTTAAAGCCAGTATTATGTTAACATTAACAGCAGAGTCCCTCAAGGATCAATGTTGGCGCGACTTTTATCTATTATTTTTTTAATAATTTTCCTGCTAATTTTACGTTAACAAGGCCCAGCTTTATACGGGGGATATGTCATAAGCAATATCTCTTTACAATCCTTCTATATAGTCCCCCTGCTGCACAGTGACCGATTCCCAACGTCTTGGAAGATTTTGCTATTCCAGTGAGGTCACCACCTTTGTTCTGCTATCGGATGCGCCAGGTAACCGCTGCAGAAAGCTCTTCCAAGGTGGAAAAACGCTGTCCGCGCATGGGCTCCTTTAACTTCGAAGTCTGTTAGACTCAGGTCTGGACTGTATGATGGGTGAGGTAACACTTTCCACTCATACTGATGCAGCAAATCAGTCACAACTTTCCCGAAGTGCGAGCGTGCATTGTCGTGCAAAATTAGTGGCTTACGAGTGAGCAAGTCAGATCTGCTTTTGTACATTGTTCTGCGCAATTTCTCCGTCACACTTGTTCCACCTTGAACTCTGTCGGTCATGATGATTCCTTGGTGATCGTAAGCGAACATCATCATCTGCTTGACCTTTGATTGCGCCCATCGAAATTTTCTAAGTCGTGGCGATAATGGACTTCTCCACTCGTTTGACTGAGATTGCAACTTTGGTTCAAAGTCTCTAATCCACGTTTCATCAATAGCGACAATTCGAGCTAGTAATGCTTGTCCTTCAACAACAAACCATTGGTTCAATATTGTTGCAATGTCCATGCGTTTCGTTTTCTGTTCAGTTGTCAAGCAGTGTGAGACCTATTGGTCCGCAATTTTTGTTTTCTGCAAATCGTTCGTTAAATACGGAATACAGATTTTGTTGAAATTCCAGTAGCTGCTGATATTTCCTCACAGATCGCTCGACGATCTTTGTCAATAAAGTCCGACGCAAGTTTCACGGTTCCCTCATCAGTTGATGTTGTTGGCCTTCCTGGCCTTAGATCATCACGAATCCTTCACAAAATCGACAAGCCCAACGGAAAACTGAACTACAGTCTATTGACTCTTCCCCACAAACTTCAAGCAAAGCTCTGTTAATTCCTGTCGGGTTTTTGCAACGTAGAGTTTCAATCTTCATGTAAGACGCCATTTCTAACACTCGTTTAATGAAAATGACGTACACTATGGAAGAAACGAAAACATGTGCTCACTTCTCAAGTCTTAAACTACAACTAATCTCACTTTCCACTCCGATTGCATCATACGCTCCGCAGTGTTGCCAACCTGTGCATTATTTATGAAAGATCCCTCGTACATCTCTCCCGATCGATGAAAGAATTTGTTGCCAAGAACTAAATTTGTAATCTCCTTTAAAAGTGTGGGAATTACACTCTACTTTTAAACCCATCCATATCTAAAGTATTATTTTACTAAAAACATAATAAAATGTATTTAGTGCCGCAAATTAATAATAAGTTAGATTATCCCAAATGTAACTTGTAAAAACATCTATGAATATGGGATTAATGATCGTTCGAACTTTCTTATGTCAGATGTTAATAGGTGACCTCAATATTTTAAGAATTTTTTATTAAAACCACAACTCTTTGAATAAAAGTATCAAGAAGACATTCATTTTCAATTCTACCAAAATTTAGTTTTTGCTTTTTGTGAGCATTTTTTAAGATTTGGAAACTGTTTAAATTCGGAAATTACTACATTTTCACTTGAGATTTTTTGTTAAACGTAAATTCTGTTACATTTCGCATAAATTGTTATTGTTAGATATTAATCGACCAAGTATGCTCCTTAATTTATTAATTTCCTACGTGTGTCTCAAGTGTCACAAGTAAATGGCATTTAGAATAAATGTGCATATGATTAACTAAAGATATCAAGGACTTTTAACACCACCTGCTCAGCATACTACAGTTTCTATTATGAAATATTATTAAGCTACAAATCACCTACTGTTATTTGAATTACACATAATTAAATTTAAAAATTAATGCATAAAGATGTTACTGCTGAAGACAACCTAGCTACATAAACTAAACTGAAAATAGATCAATTTTAAACGGTTTAAAAATTGTATTCTTTTTCGTCTAACTTTGCTTTCTTTCTTATACAAATTTTTCTCGTTATTTCTGGGCTTTCTCAGTATTTTCCTTTTTCTTTTTTTGCCGGCTTGTTGGGGTTAAATGGTACAGCAAAGGAACTGAACTTTATCCTTGATGTAAAACTTTACTCTATTTTGTCGGTTTGTTGACTGGGCGAAAAATATCTTTTTTTTACATCTATCTTTTTGGTGAATGAAAACCCTTGTTATAATATATTTACGAAATTTTAAATATTCAAAACAGCTAAATTTTCATGGAAGCCTCTACATTCTAAAAACAAAAACTACAAAGTGTTATTTTATAAAATATTTTTAAGGACAAAAAAATAGCAAATTAATCGGTCGAATTGTTTAGAAGTCCTTAATTGTTATTACCCCGTTTCGTAACCTATTATACTGTTTATTGTATGCGATTTATTTGATTATCGCACCCTCAAAGTTTCTGTTATCGTTTTTTGCTGTTAAAAGTTATGAAAAGCATTATGCGTACATAAAATTAAATAAAAATGAAAAATTCATCTGGAGTAATCCTTCCACAGTTATTGTTTGCTAGTCTAGTCAGTGCCGGATTAATAAATAGGCCAAGTAGGCCACGGCCTGTGGGCCCCGTACCTTTTAGAGACCCCGCGACAAAAAAAATTACAATCAAGCATCAAGCTTTTCTAATATCCATCGAAGACAGACACCGAAATTAAAGAAGCTGCTCAAAGATTTAGAGAAAATTATCCAGAGGACATCGAGTCTGAGTTTGATGATGAAATGGTACATTTCAAGTGTTTTACTTCACAATTAGAATATTTCAAAGCTGATGAAACAGTGCCAGCATCGCAATCATATAAACTAATTTTCGAAAATAAGGGTACGATCAACATTCCCAAATGTGACGACTGCTCTATGAACTTATAGGTGCCTCATGATTACGAACGCTACTGAAGAACGAACCTTTTCAAAATTAAAACTTTTGAAAAATTGTCATAGTTCTTCAATGAAACAAGAAATACTGAATTTACTTGCAATTTGCGAGGGGGGCCCAAGATTTCGATGGCCTAGGGGCCTTCATATGATTTAATCCGGCACTGAGTCTAGTTAAATTAAAGACTAAAGGCGCAGAATTTGTAGAATGGCAGTTTATTGAACATTTTTATTATTAGCAGCTCATCACATCCCGGTACACACTTCCTAATCTTCTTTGTAATATTTCTGCTTCTTCTCTTTTTATTTCTGAAATGCCAATTATGTATATACCAGCTTATCTTATTAATCCTGTCTTCATTTTTAAGTATTCTTACATTTAAGGTTGCTATCCTTAATTTGCTTATTGGAAGATGGGGGTTAATCCGGTCTAGTACTTCCCTGGTGTTTGATCTTCTGGGAAGTGCTTTATTAAAATTTTTAATACAATTCTCTTTATCCGTCTTCCTTGCATAAGTTGAAGTCTCATCGATCCTTTCCTTGTTAACCATTAATTGCTATATTGGCGTCATTAATGTCTGGGTCCAGACTTTTTTCTGTGCTTTTACTGATTTACCTTGACTTTCCTTTATGTTAGTATTTTTTGCTGAAGTTGATGATCGATTGCTATCATTTAATCGATTTCTTTTCCTCTGAATTTTTATACTTTCGTCCTCTTCATTCGATTCTTCCTCTCCTGTTTCGTCTCTTGTCTCACTTTCAATATTCCATTGAAATGGATTTTCATCTCCATTGTTTTTTCTTTTTCACTTTTTTATATTACCCCGTTAATTACTAATTTGTTCTTCTTCTTAGAGTGGCATACCCTTTACAGGACGTTGCCTAATTTGTTATATTTCAAAATTGCATGCCCTCGCTTCCCTAAGTTTTGGCATTAACACTTTCCTTTCTGCTATGATTTTTGATAAAAAGTCATCTGATTCGTCTTCCCTTTAATTTATTTTTATTAGAGCATATTAATATTTTTGTTAGTAAGAGTAGGAAGCCGACCATCACCGTGCCTTTTTTAATTTTTTTTATTTATAATTGTCATAAAATCTAGATCTTTATTACTTACTTCAATTTCACATTTTTTCCTTGAAAAATTTCACAATGGTACAATGTGATTTTTAAAAACTCAATTGCAGCAGGCAAATATCTATATTTAAACCCTGAAATATCATATTTCTTTTTCTTTGTTATCTATCTAAAACAGCTAACTGGACTTACTAATCTTTAACTTTCTCCTCAAGTTCTACAAAATTTTTCGATAAAGAGCGCACATCTTCTTTCGGTTCCATCTTCATGGCAGAAATTAGTTTAACGGTAGGCGAGACATATGGAGCGGATGGAACATAACAGAATACCAGGAAGAATTTTCAAAGGGACGATGGAAGGAACACGAAAAAAAGAGAATGAGATAGAAAGATAACATCGAAGGTGATGGCAGACAGCTGCAAGGGGTAACAAATTGGAGAGGGGCTGCAAGAGGTAGAGATTTGAGGCAAAGTCTACGGAAGGTGAAAGTCTAACAAGAAGACTGTAGTAGTTTAACAATATCGTCTCCCACCCTTAGTAGCACGACTTAACTTGTGGAATAATTGCTTTGTAGAATTTTTGATCAATTACACAGCTTCCAACCTAAAATACTTTATGTCATACTCGTTTCTAAAGCAACGTTTTTCGAACGATTTATAGGACGAAAAGTGACACTTTAAAGTGCTAGGACTTTAAAGTGTCATTTTAAAGTCCTAGTTCTTTAAAGTGTCACTTTTTGTTCTATAAATGCTCGTTGCTAGGAGATACGAATTGTTGCGCCTTAGACTGCTTACTTAAAACTAATACTGCTACAACCTGCTGGAGATTTCTTTTAATAATTTAACAACTTTAGAAACCAGTATGACATAAAATTATGTATGTACCTCAGACGAAAAGTGTCTTTAAGGTACTCGCAAGTAATTACGGCCTCGGCTACCCGCCTCGGCCGTAAACAACTTGCTCATACCTTAAAGACTTACTTTTCGTCCTAGATACATAAAATACTATTATTTACCACTGAATTCCTTTAAGTAACTGTTTTCTTTTTCTTTTTATTTCTAACTCTTACTACTTCCTTAAACTTCTATTTTAATCTGGTTCTTGTAACAAATTCACTTATTTTTATAAATTAATTTTTCTAGGATCACACTGATAAGCACTACTAAAAATACCATAGCCAACTTTGTATTTATTGAACATTACTTTGTACAAATTTTGAAGCGTTTTATTGGCAAGTTGTGGTTGAAATCTTGCATAGAAGTTTCCAATTTAAAAGTTAATTGAGAATTGTGTTAGCGTGGTCCTTAATAATCGTAATCCAAAAGGCTTTTTGCTTTGCCTAATAACAGAAGCAGGATATTTCTGGGTAACAAAATAATACTCATACTTTTTACAATTACTTTGATTATCGTTATTTATACAGAATATTGAAGTAGGTAATACACAAGAAGAGTGCGGTAACTTTCAAACTCGTAAGCACTTTAAAGATGTGCCTCATTTTTAAAAACTATATTTACTCGTGCATTTTCAATTTCTTTGCTAGAAAATTTCATTCCCTAAATAGAAAGAGAAAAAGTTATATAAATTATGCCATAAGGGCATAAAATAGCATTAAAATTGAACATGTAGCTCAGATGATATCGATTTGGCTTAGTATATCAATCAATTCCTTTTAGTTTTGAACAAAATGAGTAAATGAATACATTCTATTAGTGCTTGTGTGTAGCATATCCATTTCACTGATGGACACTATAGAGATAAACCGGTGTAATCTGCCAAATTCTACTACTAAATTCCACATATAAAACCATTACGGTCTAAAAATAGACGTATTATTTAATGTTCCTAATTTGGAAGTTTGTATACGCTTCAAAATCATTTTCGTCGTTCTAGAAATAAATGATCCGAATATATTCCGACGAAAAAGAACTTTATTATTAATTTTACAATTTAAATTAAAATAGATTCCCCGCAATAAAAGCAAATAAAAATCGACATCCACATTAAAGTTTCAAGCGATATCAAAATTATGTAATAAGTGTAATTAGGTTTAATTTGAAGTACAATTCTCATGCTCAGTAACCATCTGACGAAGGTAATTTATTTATTATTATTGATTGAATAGTTACATGTCTAGCTTGTCGTATTAAAAATAGATTCGACAGAGCTATTCACGATTTGTCTATAGATGAAGCTTCATAACATATTTAGACGAGCTTCAATGTAGGAAAACATCACACAAGTGAAATATTCTGTTATTTAATACGCCATAAAAATGTGACAAAATCAATCTGTTGCTTACAGTTTTATAATGAGATAATTAAAAGAAATTTTGAATTAATCTGGAAAGTATTTAAATAAATCTCGTTGCTTTAAAAAGATAAGTTAAAATAATAGTATATTATTCACGACGCTACAATGAATGGTATTATTACCGAGGATAATGTTTGCAGCACGAGCGAGCGAGTTTTGCAATTATCCGAGGTAATAGTAGCCATTATAGCGAGTCGTATACTATACTTTGTCCACGAACGCAAATACGAAGAATTTTTAATTAAAATTTAAATAACAACGCTACTAAAACCATGTGGTAGGACTATGTTAAACGAAGTGGTAGGATTAGAAACATAACCTATTTCCTTCATTATACACCATAGACTACTTTGAATATAAATACAGGAAGGAGGCTACACAAAATATACGTGAGACCAAGATAGACGATGCAAATGGCGGCTGAATGTTTCCGGTATGTCAGTGGCGTACCTTTTATAATTAATACGGGATACGTAAACCTTTGAATATAAAATATTCAAAGACGTAAACTGACAAAAAATGTAGTAAAAGTATGAATGAACAAAAATTAGAAGCTGCAAGAAATAAAATATTATAATACTGACGGTTAAAACAGTTTTTTAAATATATATTTTGCAAAGTGCTAATCTATATAAAATATGTATGTGACACCTATGATATTCACTCGTGACCTTTCTTTGACATTGAAATTATAACATCGAATTGTTCTTAAATATTATTCGTAATGAACGTAGTTGCATTAAATGAAGGTAAATACTTACTTATGGAACGTTATTCCTAAATTTTTATTTGTCATTGTTGGAGAAAAACCACAAACAGCACAACTAATCTATTATTTGTCAGCTGTCAGTCTCAAAACTATGACTACAAATAGATTATCAAAATGGCGACTTCCGTCGCACTTTTTGTATAACTACTAGAGCGATACCCTCATTCCTGTCGCTTTATATTCAAAGATAGACAATGATGTTACCATGACACCGTGAATAATGGATATTCACTGCTGGCAGTGTATAATGGATAGCATTATGTTTGACAAAACACATGAATAATTGACAGATTATTGACTAGTCGTGGACAAATTAATGTATGCCCTATTGATACTTTTATTACGAAATGGTTGGCCATGTGAGGATATCCATTTACTCGTATTCCAAAAGCTCATATCAAGTTTTGACTTTTTAAACTACTGTTTTACATAAGAATGCTATTGGCCGAAAATCATATGGTTAAATGTTTGTAAGTTGTTACAGCAAAAGTACGTGAATAACAATTTTAAAAGAACATAAATTTTGCTTACAAATTGTATTGTTTTTACTAAATCTCTACCAACATATTAAACCAAAGCGTGACTAACCATTTGAAAAAAATTGCACGTATCATGCATACGTTTTAATTTTAGAAATTCAACCCTTACATTTAATAAATTTGATTGCAGTTTTTCTTAATACCTCATGTTATAAATTACGTTATTTATTTGGATTTTTCTATAAAACCCTTTGTAATCCAAAAATCAAACGTTTTATTGTATCTAAATCAAGTCGAACGCTTTAAAGAAAAATGGCAAATCCCACACTTACTTCAGGTCTAAAGATAGGAACCTCTTCAAAAAAACATAAATCCGAAGTTATTTTGGAGTCTTATAGTACAACCCAATCGAGTTGTGTTATCCCTCCGGTAGGGATAGTAAAAAAAGGCAGCAAATTCCGGCTTATAGGTGTTACCTGTCATACGGTTGACCGGAATATGTCGATTCAAATAAATCTGCAATATACAGATCAGGCGTATTCTGCCAAACTTCGTTGAAAGTTACCTCAACTTGCATTAACTTACATTGACACGAATACAGAAATACGAAATATCTTTGAATACGAACCGAACTTCTCAAGTAAATTGGGAAGATTTACTGTGGAACTCCTTCCTTTACATAAAATAATGAATTTAAATCATTTGAGAAGGGACTCAGCGCCCGGACCGCAATTTGAAAGCAGTCAAGGGAGAACAACCAAGCTTGCATCACGCATTTCATTTGGAATTACGTGAGAGTGTTAATTAATCGAAACTTTATCCGAGTTGGCTTCTTTTTTTGTTCGTCTCGGGCTGAATTGTGGCCGAGGCGGTTTTCCGTCTAATGCCGTAGGTTCCTGTACAATTTATATTCCAGACAGCTTTGAATAAAAATATGCAAATTTTGGATATACGTTTTTAAAATTAGGCACAACGGGGTTGTTTAAATTTGATGATGAATTCCGTGGTCAAGATGATTTCAAAAAGTTTTACAACCCGCCGTCTACCAAAGCTTTCCTGCACATTCCACATGCGCGGTGGTCAGCCAGAAAGCATGTTATATGTTAAAATTTTTACCCTTTATGCAAACGCTAACGAGATACTGAGTATGTGAATCGCTTAACCAATTTCGTTGAAAATTTCGTAAAGAGCAGTTTGCCTTAACATTTTTTTGCAGTAAAAAAATACACCCAAGTTTTTAGAATTAAAAGAACAAAAATTTATAAAGCCTAACAACAAAAACTTATTAAGTCGCCCTTTAAAGATTAATATGATTATAGTCCAGTAATTACGTGCTGTACATTGCCTTTAGCTGGAAAAATTAGCGGAAGTTTTGATATTTGGAGATTTTATGTATTTTGAACTGCTTTTTTCGATTTTTTAATTTGCCACCTCGTATCTTTGCCGCCGACGCCGCCATATTGTAATAAAGTGCGAAAAAAAGAGATTTTTCAAGATATCTCCTTACTCGTTGCTTTTACAGCAAAAATGATTCTGTAATAAATTAAACTACATAATTTTCTCTACAAAATTGGTCCTTATCATTGTTTACATAGAATCACAAAGTATCAAAACTTCCGCAAATTTTTCTAGGTAAATTGACGTGGTTACTGGAAGGAATTTTATGAAGAGCAACAACAATCAATTTCTTGTTTAAAATAAAATTTTCGTGCACATCTCAAGGAAATTTAATGACATTTATATTAAGCTAGCGATACTGCTTTTTAAAATACAGCATTCACGCTGTCAAATGCAGCAAAACTCTGATGTAAAGCTTGAATGAAGCAAACATTGCACCGGGCAATGAATTAAATTTAAATGTTGCTGTACAAAAGGTTAAATTAGAACTTAAAATTATTTTATCTCGGCTTTTTCAGATATAAACGAAAATATAAAAATTAACCACGGAATTTTCTGTCTATACTTTCAATTAATCAGACGAAACATCCTCGCCAATTTGGTGATAAACAATTTTATTTCCTTGTAAACTAATAAAAAGCATCGGTAGAAAAAGTGGATTTTTCTTCTGAAACTAAATAAAGAATTATTTTAACCTTCGGTGCTTCAATCGGAAGTACTACAGCAACAAAAAGTAACCACAAAAAACAAGAAACTTCCTCTAACTCTTATAATAAATCGTAAAAAGAAAATGTTTTCAGTTCGGCATATTATACTAGTTCCGACGAGAAAAGAAAAAGTCAGATGGTAACAAAATACTGTCCCCTTTAACCGTCCCCTAACCATCTATCTGAAATTCGAATCGTCAATAAACATTTCTGTTTTAATTTACTTGCAAAATATAATACTCAAACCGTGTGTTTGGTTAAACAGATTTCAGCGTAGGTTAGAAAGAAAAACGTTGGGTTGAAAAGGGGCCTTTGAGAACATGCCAGATGTTCCATTCATTTCAGCGGCCTCAAGACTGGGGAAATCACCTCTATTAGGGAATGGTTTTTCAGTCATTTTTATGATTAGATTTTGGATTTAAACTGCTATATTAACAATGATTTCTTTAAAGAAAAAAGTCTACGCGTATTATGCGAATTCAATTTAAAATTCAACCTAAAAAAATATTTAACTTTTAACTTAAAATGTTACCGAAATAACCGTATTTTAGGAGTTGCTAGCTGAAAAGCTATCGCACAAACTAAGCTGAATAGAGTCATATCGTTATTCTACGCTTTGCTTTAGTCAAATAAATTTTGACCCTTATAATCTGAAAATTCGATAACTCAGGCTTTTCTGAACTTTAGGGAATCAAATATGTATCACCGAAGTAACCCGCTAGTATTTACAAACGCTGTTATTTTATGACATCTTCAAGTTTTAATCTTACACTAATAAAACGCGAGTGCTGAACAAAAAAGAACAAATAAAAAGCGAATCAATAAAAGACGTTTCAGCTGCTGGTTAAAGGGCTGAATCCTATTCGATATGCAAAAAAGGCGTATCTATTAATAATTTTTACGATACAACAGACACCTATTTGCCAGAACTGTTGTAGGCTGTGTCTGATAAGAGAGACGACAAAGAAGTTGACGTAGAATCTCTGGGAACGACAAGTGAAATAAATTATTGCGCTCTATAGAAATTTAGTCGTAAAAAATTCCATCGCGGTTTCTTAAAATGCTGGGAAACTTACCGGATTTTAAGTTAATTTTTGAGGTATAAAACGGGAAGCTCGCGCCAAGTTTTAAATTAACTTTGCGTCAAGTTTAAACCATTTTAGCCCCTTTGTCCTCGTTTATTACATAACATAGTTAAGCGTGTACTCATAGTACGTCGCCCTTCTTTTAAACCTAAATATTCACACTTTAGCATAATCCTTTATATAAACCTCGAAAAAATCGATGTTTTCTCAATTACGTTCGTTTGATTTGATACCAAGAACTTGCGTGTTCTCCACTTATCATTTTTAAAAAGGAAACGAGCAGTTTCCCAACTATAAAATTATAGATTACGGCTTTATATAAAAGACCTAAATTATTTTCAACATTTTAAGGTTGATCCGAGACGGAAAATGCTTAGGTAACAGGGAACACCTGAAAATAAATAGAGGGCAGTCGAGACGGTCGTCTGCCCTGAAAAATTGATCACCATCTCGCTGTTAGCCGCACTTTTATGGCTGAACTTTACTAATAATTGATTACTTTAACCTCCCCTTATGTTATAATGTCTATTTAGTGCCAGAAATATCCCATAATAAGAGGTGATTGTTTCGAGTTAGTGTCTCCATAAATTTTTTCCAAAACTGTATAATGGCTGTCTTTCCTCGTAATGTTACGAGCCGTGATTTGTATTTAGATTCAGATAAGCTTATCTTTTTAGTTTTAAACTTTTCCCCTAAAACTTTCAGGATAAATCTTTAAATTGATTAATGAATACTTCAACAACCACTTATGAATTAAGCCCGTAAGAAATAAATTTAAGTAGGCCTAAGATAATGCCGTACAACTTTGTTTGTAAATAAATATTTAGATTTCAATATTTACACGAACATTTTCGCTTTTGACGGTATTTGTTCATTTCATATATTTCTAGCTGAAGATTTTTATTTGTTTTGTTATTTTAACCTACTTCTAAACCGCAAACAAAATTGTTTTTGGTTTTGACTATAATTTTAAAGCAATCGTTACCTATTAAAAAATTTCTAAATTTCAGTTATAGAAAAAGTTGGTTTAAAAGATTTAGCAAATTCAATGATGAACCCACATAATTTTTTTTTATTTTGCAGTTGCATCAACGTAATATAAAAGTAATTATTTAAAATAAAGCGTTAGACCTTTGATTCGTGTTAAAATTTTCCTCAAATATGTTCTAACATATTTTAAGTAATTACGTTGCAGATTTTAATGCATATTTCTCCTAATTTTACTTATAAAAAGTATATAAAATAAGAGATAAAGCTTTCAATATAAATTTAGTGATTGAAATAAAAGTAAAGTGTAATGAGAACTCTGAAAAAAATTGCCGACGCGTTAGAAATCTATAAAATCAATCACATTCAAAATAACTACATCGTAAAATTGTTAAAATACTGACCGTAACATGATTTCAAATTCACATGCAAGATGATACAGTACATTTTGCTAATAACCATCTGTCAAACTTTGAAAGGGCAAATGTAATAAATAACGATTTTATCCCAGAATACACGATGCACATCCAAATTTAAATCAATTGGATTCGGTAATTCAGTATAGACAGTTAAATTTCTGAAAAACTATTACTTTAAAACTGCGCCCCAATCGTGAACATTTAATTTTAAACTGAACTAATTATTACGTAAAATTAAAGAGGTTCTTGTTCGATAGTTACTAGATAAGCTATTAAACTAAATCAGCGCAGCGTACTCGTCTTCGTAGTTTATTAACAAGTTTTGGTAATTTTATCCGTTATTAATTAACAACGTTTAAAACCAAGCTGAAGAGCATTTAGTAAAACCGTCAAATGCAAGGCTGGAAGTTGTTTAATAAATTCATAACTTTATGTAAATATCTGTTAAACATTTATTTTGATAAATTTCAAATAACAAAATGCGAAAGATATTCTCTTTTTTTTAATAATTACAATTAACTTGTTTTTAGGCCAACTTACCTAACCATCACGTACTGGCGCTAACAAATAACAGACGTCGGGAAGAAGTTTTAGACAAAAGATCGAAAAAGCCAGAAAATTACCTTTATGGCGTCTCCAAAGAGACTGATAATTTCTTTATCTAAAGCAACTGGAATTTCTTTGTTAGTATAAAAAATGGCAAATATTGAATGAAAGACGTAAAAGTGAAGGAAAAAACTAATAACAGCAATGAAGTTTACAAAGAAGAAAAATTACGTTATAAAGACAGAATTTCCAAATATTAATGATCAGAAGATCAAAAAACTTCCCTAAAAAATATATTTTCTACCTTCTAGCTTCCAGTTAATTTAGTTCTGACTGCGAACATTAAAAGGCTTTTTTTACATCAAAAGAGTTCTTTATATTCACTATAATTCAAAACGTCTTTTTAATAAAATTATTTCTAGTATTTGTGGATATTTAATGAGTTTGGGGAGTTAATTTTATACCATACGCAAATATTTTACAAAACTAACTAGTTAAAACAAAGTTAAAAGAATCAGCTTATATTAAGAAACACGAGATGAAAATTTAAGACAATTTTTACAATAACCTTCAGGCTTTGAAAATATTCGAAAGCGAAGTTTCATTTCTTATTTTAATAAAAAATCAAATCAGCTACTTCGACTTTGGTTTATAAATGCTTATTTATTGGAAATAAAATGCAAAATCTATAAAATAAACAAATCCAATAAATACGGCTTAGCTTTTCTGGTAAAGATTTTGGTATTGCTTTAAAATTGTATGTGAATTCCCTTAGATGTTTTTAACTACTTCGACCTTTCACATCTTTATTTCTTACTTCATTTTTAATTTACTTAGGGTAATAGACACGCCACTTTTCGTTTTTACGATATTTTTAATGTTTCCCAATATTGGTTTGGAGGAAGGATTACCTTAGTTTTTGTCATGTTAAAAGCAAACAGACTTAGACTTAGATTTATGTCTGATACTTATCAAAATACAAATGTATGTTTAACAAATTCACATCCAGTTAAAAACTCATCTAACTAAAAGACAAACGTAATGAACGTGGCTTGTATCTGCGTAAACTAAGTGTGATATCAAAATAAAGCAGCATGCTATGAATCTCTAGTTAAAAATGCATTCATCCCTGAATTCTTGTGGCGAGCCTACGAAAATATTCAAGATGGAAATACAAGCATAAAATTTATAAAAAACGTATTCAGTAAAGAGCTGCGGACTTATTCATGACCTGAATTGATTCAGCCAAGCGAAGAACTTGAGATTCACGTAGCAATGGTTCAACAGGGTGGAACCGCTACCCATGCGACATGATTAACTCTGAGTTGCTATATGGGTACAGCAGGTTTTTTCAAAAGGGAATTATTAATACGCCACGAACTTCTGGAAATTCTGGTAACGTGGCAAACATTATTTTCCCATTTTTTTTTTCAGGTAGATTTCGAGTTGTTTTACTAATAATTTATTTGAACATAAAAGGATTGGTTATCGTAAGTGAAACGAGGAACGTACACTGTGCTTTAAGAAATATTTCATTACAGCTCCCCTGGCTAACTTCGTTGCGTCACGTCACATGCCCAATGGCCATTAAGAATGATTATGTATAACAATTTATCGATAATAATTATTGCGTCCAATATGATGTATTACATAGCCATAGCATAATATATATTCAAAATTCCTCAAAATCGCGCTCAAACATTTTACAAAAACTAAAGCCACGATGTGCATCGTTACTTACCGAGAGTCAAATTCTAAAACTATACATTGTTTACTTCTTATTTGGACAACAGTTAACCACGACTTCAATTTATTACGTTGGAAATGGAAATTATACAGAGTGGAACTGGCCAATTTTAGATTATGTAAAAGACTGCTTTGTTACGAAACGTTGCCGTACTTAGTATTTTAAAAATTAGAGCTACAAGGAATTAAGTTTTCTCATAACACAGTATCATTTAGCAAAAAGGTCTCAGTTTGTTACCAACATTATAAACTGAGCACATAGACAACTACTGTTCAAGTGAGAGGTACATACACAAGCACAGTGTATACAATTTTTTACACTGTTGTCCTTATAACTATAGAAGAATTCATGTCATATCTGTATGTATAATACATTTACAATATTCTTAGGCCAGCGTAGTCCATGTTAAGGAAGCAGTTTCATCAGTATCAACGATACTTTAATGGTATAAATGCATCTGCCCGTAAAATCACATTTACAAAATCAATTTTAAGGTTATGATTCACGTTAACACACCGGCCTCGACACCGAAAGATATAAGACGTTAACCATGCCGATACCGATACCTATTCACGACAAAACAATTGCAAATTATTATTTACGTAGACGTAGATTATTTAAGTTAAAATAATTATAGCAAACCACATTTGACAACGGGAATCCTCTGCATAGCTTGCAGCATTCAAACATTCTACGTCTGCTAAACTGACAGCCTGTTTAATTTTTGACTATATGTGATACTAACCTAACAAATTAAAATAATGGCTTAGTATGGTCTAAAATGATGAATGAATTATACTATACAGTGACCGCCAAAAAGTTCGCAACATATGGGAAACATTTTTATTATTAGAGTATCGAAAAAACTTTTCTGGGGGATCAGTGCTGCATGTCTGATAACCTAAAAACCGAATTTGAGGTATGTCACGTGACCACTGGTATGGCGGAAAATTTCTGGATCCCCCAGAAAAGTTTTTTCGATACTTAATAATAAAAATGTTTCCCATATGTTGCGAACTTTTTGGCGGTCACTGTATATAATATATACTACATCTCTGTACATCTCTAGAATGGGATGTTAAATCAGTTCTTTAATATAAATAAACCACATAACGAAAGCAATACAAAGCGAAAGCTTTATTTCCATTAAAATTACACACTTGGAAATTGTAGTTCTGGTTCTTTTCCGCAATAACCCCCTTCGCATTACATTTTAAGATTGTTATAACACTAAAGCTTTGAAACAAAAGAAAATATATAGACTTTATAATAGTTTTATATCAGCTTGAACATTTGTTATGATTTTCTTCTTTTAATTTTTGGAATATTTTAATTATTTTAATTGACACAATTTTTAAAATGACATTTTGAAATTCTCCAAAAATGTTTAAATTCTCCGACAATAATTATCAAATTCTTAGTTTCCAGCTTTTTGCGTTTTCCAAAACAAAAATAGGCGATGCTGTCAGCTGTCACATATTTTTTGTAATAAAGTTTTCTTTGCATTAGTTGTGCAACAACTAGATTAAAATTATCACTTTTAAAAAATTAAAAATAGACAACCTAAAAATATTTCTTTATAATATTATACAAGCCGACTTAGAAGCATTGTGGGCTCTTCTACCATAAATAAGAATTTTCTGTTATTCCAGATATTTTGAATGCCTTCAAAACACAGTTTAAAGTATGCCGCAATTCTTAAATTTTCTTTCAGTTACTGATATATACAGGGTGGTCCATAAGTAATGGTACACAGACCAACAGTAGATTCGTGAGGCCAAAATATTACGATTTACCTAAAATTACCTTAGTCCAAAAGTTAATATTTAGGGAGATACAGGGTGCCAAATTGTAATTTTAATTTTCTTCTGTAATTTCTAAAATTTTCGCAACATTTATAAGAAAATTGGTGAAACTGCCTTTTTTGGGACGAGAAATAATAATCCGTTTTCAATTTTAATGTAGTTCTAAAAAAAAACTTACTTTTGCTACATCTAATTCTAATAACTTAAAAATACCTCAACTTTTTTGTACTTAAAGTTAGGGCAGACCTAATTGAAAAAAACAATTGCCACACCTTATTCACTTCTTAAGAATTCTGTAACGCAGTAGGCTTGTATTTAAAACAAAAAATTGACATATTCTGGTCAAAAACAAGTAATAGGACACAGAGCAATAGTGAATCAGTGCGATATTTGCCATTAAAAACATTTTAAATTTTATATGTATTGTGTACCATATTGTGTACCGCAAGTACAGTGTTTGTCTTTTGGTTTTCCTCTTTTGTCAATTGTATTTCACTATTTTTCAAAACTATTTCCTATCTCTATTAAACACAGTGCTGTGTTTGTCAACCAATTTCCTTTTTTGGCAGAAGCGTTTCCTTATTTGTCAAATCAATTTCACATTATTATAAAATCATAATGAATGCTGAAAGAAGACAAAACACCAAAATCTCCAACGAGGTACGTACTCTTATTATCAGAGCAATGAACGATGGTACCAGGTGATCAACGGAATTCATAATTAGAGGAGGCTGTGATTGGTGCTATTTTATGCTGTGTGGTTGGACACTGTCTCAATTCTGACACTTAAAATTTTTAACTTCAAGCTGCAAGCCTGTGTTTCCAACTTTATGGTAAATATCACAGCCTGCCCTAATTATAAATTCCGTTGATCGCTTGGTAGTTCGGCAGTCCAAATAAGACGGCAATTTAATGTTTTGCCAAACACTGTAAGAAAATTTACCGGGCGTACAAAATAACCAACGACGTGAATAAGAGAAGTTGGGCATCGCCCCAACAAATTTACTCAAGAGGAGCAAGACGAAATCTGCAATTTGATTGATGAGGATTGCACCATGACACTAAAACAAATTAAAACCAAATTGTTGGAGCAAAATCCACAACTAGAGGTAAGCGTATCGGGCATTGACAGAGCGATAAAGGAATTTCACTATTCTGTAAAACGCATTTCCTTTGTGCCAGAAAGGCGTAACACCCCAGATACGATCCAAAGTAGGTTTGACTATGCTGTTCAACATAACAGAATAATGATTGACAGGGAAAAAATATTTTCCATTGATGAATTTGGAATTCAAGTGAATTCTAGAAGATCATATGGAAGATCACAGAAAAATAATAGAGCAACAAAGTCAAGGCCCAATTAAGAGGCCGTAATTATTCGGTTGCTGCTGCAATGTGTATTAATTCATTATATTTATTCACCGTTCAAGATAGGCCATACAATGTAGAGCACTTTGAAGAATTCTTGACAACTTTAATTGGTCACCTAGGTGAAGATCATATACGAGGCGCATATTTTGTAAGGGACAACGTCGGATTTCATAAAACGGACGAAATTCAACAACTGATAAGAGCTCATGGACATGTTCCAGTATTTCTGCCCCCGTACAGTCCTTTTTTAAATCCCATTGAAGAGCTGTTTAACCAATGGAAAAATAATATAAAGAGAATAAGTCAGCCCACGGATGAAGAACAACTGTATGCTCAAATTCATAATGCTTCTGAAGCTATAACGCAAGAACGTTGCCAAAATTTTGTTCGACATATGGAGACATATTTGGGAGACTGCCTCAACAAAACTGAAATTTTGAACTAATTATAAAACATTTTATTATAAGTATTGTGTTACATAGTATTAGTATAGTTAGTATTGTTGTCATCCTGATAAATTGTGTCTTCAACTGTTTGTGTTCTTGTTTATTTAAATTTTAAAAAAAGAAGAAAATCATTTGCAATGACGTGAAAGAGTTTTCATAAATAGTGACTTTCATTTGACATATTACTGTCAAAGTGACGTAAATATGAAATAGTTTTGAGAAATAGTGAAACACAATTGACAAAAGAGGAAAACCAAAAGAAAATTACTGTAATGCTCTTTTTAACGAATAAAATGTAGCATCACTTACTTCAATCGCGAATATCTTGGAAACGGTTAACTTTAGAGACATTGAAATAGTATACCTTTTTTCTATAGAAAAGATGAGGAAATTGTTTTTTTCAATAAATTAAATCTGCCCTAACTTTATGTGCAAAAAAGTTGAAGTATTTTTAAGGTATTAGGTGTAGCAAAAGTAAGGTCTTTTTTAAAGCTACAATAAAAGTGAGAACGGATTATTGATTCCCGTCCTAAAAAAGGTAGTTTCGCCAATTTTTATATAAATATTGCAAAAACTTTAGAGATTATGGAAGAAAATTGAAATTAAAATTTCGGTTTTGACACCCTGTATCTCCCTAAATATTAACTTTTGGACTAAGGCCGGTAATTTTAGGTAAATCGTAATATTTTGGCCTCACAAATCTACTGTTAGTCTGTGTACCATTACTTATCGACCACCATGTATAAGTTATACAACTTTTTACAAAATAAGGTGCTCTTACAACTGAAAACTAAGCATGATAAAAGTATAATTTTAGAAAAAGTGTAAATTCCTATAACGACATCGAAACAAATTTTTCTTATGTTGTGGGTATATCAATATTTTTACAGCCATTTAAAGAGTATACTACGAGTATTTTTTTAAGTTTTTTACAACTAGAATGTTCTGTCATTCCAAAAATTTTAAAACTCATAACGCGAGTTTAAGTATTCTGAAGTTTCTACATGTTTATAGAAAATCCAGTATTTTCAGTAAAAATTTTCATAATTTATTCAAATACCGGGTGATCAACAAAATTCATAATTAGAGGAGGCTGTGATTGGTGCTATTTTATGCTGTGTGGTTGGACACACCGAGAAATGAATAATAAATTGACAATTGTTATATTTGAGGTTATGCTCGTGCTTTGTACGATCTTAGATAATATAGTAAACATTATTTTGCTGAACGCAGCAATAAAATAAGAAGAAAAAACTTCCAGTGAGAAAAATTTCATGTTGAATATCAAACATTTTTAAAAATAAATGTCTCAATTCCGACACTTAAAATTTTTAATTTCAAGCTGCAAGCCTGTGTTGTCAACCTTATGGTAAATATCACACCCTGCTCGAATTATAAATTCCGTTGATCACCCGGTACATTGAGCTGGGCTGGACATATTGCCAGAATAAGCGGCGAAAGATGGACGAACAGACTTTTAACCTGGAGACCTAGATGCAGCACAACAAAAGTAGGACGCCCTGTAAAACGGTGGGCCGATGAGATAAGAGAAGTGGCATGAAGAAAATGGATGCGACAAGCACAAATGAAGATTATTTAAAAAAGTAAAAATACCCTGACAATAATTTCTTAGGTAATAGTTTCGTCCATAAATTTTCAATTTAGAAAGTATTTTTCTCACACAGAAATATTATTAAATTATTAAAATTTATCTAGTAAAGAGTACTGTTTTTCCTTTTTTTTAATTCCAATGTAATTGTTTTACTGAAAATTACAAAAACAAACGATAAATATTTATACAACTGATAGATTGAGAACGATTGAAATAAAACTGACAGCCACAACAATAACAATAATAATTTCAAAATTTCGGAAATTGACTTGCCATAGATACTCCATTTTCTGGCCAAATTGGTTAAAGTTTACTGAGAGATATTCTCTTCAGCAACTTACAAAAGTGAAATTGGCTGAGACACAGCCATTGCATATAGAGTATTTTTTACATAGGATTTGGGTTGTGACGTCATCGCGCTGTTGATAAATTCACAATCCAACTATACTTCATCTCTTTCTAAACAAGGTTTTCATTACCTACTGGCCTACTGAGCACGAACGCATGCCTATTCATACAGTTTTTGGGGGTGCAAGTTGACGTCACAACCCAAATGCTAGATGAAAAATACTATATGTATACCTATCAGTTCTTCTATCTGAACACTGAACCTTGAACACAAAAAAAATAAAGATGTGGTTTTGGATAAAAAAAGGTTACTTTGAAAGAATCAGTTTTTATTAAAATAAAATCCTGTCTCAAACCCTAAGCTTGAAACTCACCCTTTTCAACCCCAAAATATCAAAAATATATTGCTTGTCTCAAATTCATAAGCCAAGTAAAATGGTAAGACAAATTATTTCAAATATGAACTTAAAAACTTCGGCCGATAATTTAATGAAAGCCGTATCTTTAACAGTTTTGTCTTGGCTAACTTTACTTAGTAATCTTGTGAAGAAAGCATCTTCAGAGTTTAAAGCTAACTAATTTTATCAGGAAGTGTCCCACTGAGAAGGCCGAACTACTTATTCGGTTATCGTTGCAATTTTGTAGGTTCTTCAACTGTTGCTATTGCTCAAAGGGATGACTAATTTTTATCTAAAAGTAGTTTAGAAGACCTTGGGTTTTAAACAGAAGCACTTTTCTCATTTTCTCTTAGAAAAACGACAAAAAAGACTTCACAATTTTAACTTAATATCAGAATTCCTATGATACCTTTTGAACTACATAGGTACGTCTTCTACAACAATTACATAACTTAGCAAGAAGTAAACTTGGTAGTCCAGTTACTTCAATTTCCTTTATTTTTATAATGGTTCCTGAAAGTTTAATGAATTGAATTTTCAGGAATGATTGCGTATTTTCCCAGATATGGAGTGAAGTTTGTGCCAACCCAGATTTTTCGTGACAAAATCCAATTTTTTTTTTTGTTTTTCGCTAGATGAAAGAAACAATATGTAGGCTCGTAACTCTGCCGCTGTAGATAACGAGTAGCTATATTTGTCTTATAAATCTGAGCTCTAGATGGGTGTAACGTTGACACGACGAACCTGAGTACTTTGTCAACAACAAACACGGGGCGGACCGGCCTGCAATGTACTTTGGTATGCAAATACAACTGTTAACATTACGCCCCGTGTGCGACTACGCCCCAACTTTATCGATTAATGCACTGATAGACAATAATGCCAGTAACAGAACGGATTAACCCTGAAATGTACGTTATTTTTCCGTCGTTTTTCACTTGCAGCCGGAATTGTGGAAGCTGCTACTGCGACAACTGAATACTTGTGTAAAGTGGCTACCGTCAATGTATTTTTACGGTGGAGGCAGAATAGGGCCATTTGCAAGAAAAGAACGCAGAGCAGAAGCTTTTTTTTGAACATCTTTGATGTTTTCGGTTCCGCCCTTTGCACGAATAAATCTCCCTTTAACCACTTTTTCTCAAACTTAATGCTTTTCAAGGGCACAATGTATCACTGTTGTTTTCATGCGGACTAAAAAGCAATAACATTATTCTTCCTAATTCGAGTAGTCCTCGGATAATTTTAGAAACAGAAAACAACTGCAAATTTATGCTACACTGGCAAACACTTTATTGCGATTTCCGAATTACATTGTAATTCAGGCTTATCGCTTTCATTTCTTCAATCATGGGCGTACATACATACCGGGTTCAAGGGGATAACTGTCGATTTATATGTGAAATGAAATGGGCAACAAGGAACAAAGTAAACGCCAGAAGACTTTCTAGTACAAATTTTCCAACCACGTTCTTTTCTGCTTAGTAAACATTTATGTAATGTTCGCAAACTCAAACCCGGAAAATCCGGGTACCGAAGTTTGTGGCAAAGACCGGGACATTTCAGCTCTGTATAACTAAACTAATTAAATCGTACTTACCCTGTAGGTATCTGTATTAATATGGCTTAATGTGCGCCACCTTTTATCTTCACACAAGAATATCAAATTCATAGTGTACGTAAATTTACAATCTGTCAGATGCAATGCCTTTTATAGAAATTTCGTGATAAATTTCTACATTACGTATTAATTTCATGTTTTGGAAAAATGGCAAAGGATTTTTAAATGGCAATTAGTGTAAAGAATTAAGTAGCAGTTTAAAAGGACGAACAGCAGAAGGAAGACATCAATAGAGCAATTAAAAAGCATCAGTAAAGATATACAACCTGTAGAAAAACCCAAGATTTAAACCAACCTAACGATGTTCTTTAACGACTTTAAGGTCAATTATCGTTACTTAGATAATTCACTTAAAAGTGAACAACACAACAAAGCTTCTAGCTGAAAAGGAATTTTTCCCTAGAACGTTTTAATAAAGAAAAAATTCTTCCTTCAAAAATGCAAACTTAGAGGCCTATTTGAAAATAATTTATTAATAGTATTTCCGAGTATTTCAGAGTTAAAAACTCATTAAAACTTTCTTACAGCACGGATGCTTATAAAAGGTTAATCAACAATTTATAAAACCGTTACAGAGGAAAATTTTCAAAAAGCTAGCAATTTAATAAATCTAACAATTATAATTAGCAAATTTTAACCATTAAATCTAGAAACGTTGAAATTTAAATGTTTTAGGTCGTTGAATATTAAAACGCACAGGAAGCTGAAATATTCCCGTACACAAAGAAACTGACATAAAAAATTGCTGTCTGTCCGAATCCTTACATTATGCAAGGATAAAAAGTCGAAAAAGACAAACGTCCCTCCAATTCGAGAAGATATATTTGCTATTAAGAAACGAAAGGATCGTCACCAACAATCAACCTCACAACAAAAGGTCTCAACCCCAAAATAATACTTTAAATAATTCAAACTCACTGCCGGAATAAATTACGGAGAGGATCAAATCTAACCTAAAAACCTTTTCTTATGTCTTTCAAAGCTATAAAAAGCTCGTTCTTACACTGAAATTTTTTATTAGGCCTACTTTGATTTAACTTACCCCAACAAATAAATTTCTCGTTCATAATAAAGTGATTGTTCAATCATTTAAATTACGTTGCTATTTAAATAATTATTTCTTATTTTTGAAAACTAGCAACTCAAAAACAATAAGTTTTATAAAAATTAACGTCTGTGAAATATTAAAATTTTGAGGATATTAAAAATTAACTCTATGTACTTGAAAATGTTTAAGTTTGTTTCACTCTAAAAACATGGGAAAATCATTCAAAATCTTTTGATTATCCTTGAATTTCAAAATTAGAAGGATCATCCCTTGTTCTCTTATTTCACTTAAATGAGTTAATTTATCAGTCTATAAGGGTTAAGTCTTTAATTTTATTGGAGAACATTACATCAAAACTTTAATTAAAATAAACTGGACAATCCACCGCCACAGAAAAAAAATAAAAAGGTAAAATAAACCCTTTGATAAAAGTAAGACTCGATAAGGTGACAAAAAGGAAAGGAATCTAATTTCAAGACCCGAAAGGTTTACTACCCCCTTAAAACAGATCCCTCCACAACCGAATAAAACAACCTTCCTCTAGATTTGGTAAGGGTAATAATGAAAATAATGAATGAAACCAAACACTTAATGCCATTAACTTGTTTATTAAAATGTTAAGAACTGGTCACGTTATTTAAAACCCCATTTAAGTAAACACCGATTCAATCAATACCAGATACCATTAGCAAAACAAACAGGTGCCTATTTGAAGGAAAATGTAGTAAAAACAAAACTAAATTGATGGAAAAATACAATGGTCAGGAAAATGCTTTTTCGTCATGCTATAAATTGACCCTTACAGCTGTGTTAACCGACAATATGCGGACTTTTATAATGAATATTTTTCATGCCGGTTTTTAATTAACATCTGAACAAGAAGCAGGGGTTTTATTACAAAATTTCAGTATAACACAAGGCTTTACCTATCGTGTTAAAAAAATCTTAAAAAATTATTCGAGCCTTTTCTGAATCACAACATAAACAAAACAATGCACAATAATTTATTATATCATATAGAAAGTGTTTGGCAACATATTCAGTGCATAATAACTTGATAAAATTATATTAAGCCAAGGGGTTTTAACCTTCCCTCAAAACAAACACCTACGTATTTAACTCAGGCATCTGTGAAAAATTTAATTTTCTACGAAGCTGAAATTATAACGTAGCTCGAATATAAATAATCAAGTTTATTCAATTCGTTCCTATCTTTAATTTCAACTACTTTTAAATTTCATAAACCTAAAAATCTATTTAAAAAAATATAATTGCTGCACCTTTGAAAAATGTATCAGGTTCTCCTTAACTATTAATGTCTTCCAGCCCAACATTTCAATCAAATCGAATCTTCAGAATATATTTTAGAATATCGACTGAAAATTCAGGGCCGAATTTTGCATGATCTTTAGCACAAAAGTGTTTGACGTCAAGTTGCTCGTGTCGAGAAAATCTAATTGAAGGGACCTCCTCTTGGGAATTTTTCAGCAAAGAACAATTAGTTTCCGACGTTCGCGTAAAATTTCACTGTCTTCTATAAACAAACAACGAAGCATGACGTTACAAAATTCTATCTGTTGGAAGACTCTAATTTAAGTCTTGCAATTTTCTTACATCCTGCTTCAGAAATTATTCTTTCATAGTTTTTTTCTACTTCAACGTAACATTCTTTTAATTGAATGTGACGTAAGTACAACTTACAAAATACTTCATTTTTCGAATAACAACAGTGAAATAAAGACTAAAACCCTAAAATGTTTTCAAGTAAAGCAACTTTAGTTTTCAAACGAATTGCTCGAGTGTTTTCTTAGCATTTCCAGTGTTGCATTCGGTTAATAAACCACTACTCAAGTAGCAGCTCTCAAACGAAAAAGTATTTGAATGCTTTTTCCCAACAACCGTCATGAATTTAACTTACTAACTCGACTTTAAGGAAGTTACCTCGAAAAATCCAAAAAACTAGGCAGGTTAAACAACTAATGTTCAGAACAAAATCAAAGCAAACCTTCTTTATATAAATATTACAACAAAATGAAATTTAGATAAATTTGTTTGTCGAAAACCGGAAATTAAATTGGAGGTGGCACACAAAAAGTTTGATCTCAGCAACAAACTTCTATAAAACGACATTCAAAGCTGTAAATTGAAAGGAAGTGAAATTTATTTAAACAAACGATTGTAAAACTGTAATTCTCGCTTCTTGGAGCGAACAAAAAAGTCCTTAATTTAAAAACACTTAACTTTTGTTATTATTTCATTATTCAGGCTTAATACTTAGCCTTAGTTGTTTTAACCTCCTTTACTTACTTTCATTTTATGTCCCTAAAAATAACCTGATCGTAATACAACTTTAATTTAAACGAATGCTTACATAAAAATAATGCATAAAATATTTTACTACGTAACAATCTAATCGGTTAATCAAAACATGCCATAAAGTTTAAATTTCCCACTAAAACACGAAACGAACTAATGTAGTTTTGTAATAACACAATCATAATGACTTGTAAATGAAATTTTCTGTATTTATGTTTTAAATTCCAAGCGGTAATTTGTGATGTTATAATTATGGAAACTGCGTGAAAAATTATTAAAAAATTCACGAACAAAGTGCTGTAAAAGTAGAGATGGGCTAATGTGACGTCAAAAACGCACAAAGAAAATATTTTGAAAGAATCTCATTCGTTCTAGATAATGCATGTAGTTGTAACAGTAAACTATAAAATATAAAACTGGCAATAAAAATAACCATTAAGCTCACACATTCATATGACCTAAATCTTTGTGGAAGTAACTCATAAAAGGACAAAGTAAAAAAAGTATCACATTCCCAACCGACTAAAATCATTTTCAAATACAAAAGTTACAACAAAAATCTAAAAAGAAAAACCTAAAAAACTTAATATGGTAAAAGTTCAAAATGTTTAATTTTTGAAGCAAAACGGCCTAAAATTTTACATACATTTTTTTGCATTTTTAAGCTTATTACTTATTAGTAAATCAGATACTGAATTTTCAGATATTTTAAAATATATTCTGATGCTTCGAGGAACTGACTGATTTTTTTTTTATTCGAACATATTAATATTAAGCAGAAAGCGATATCAAAGGTTCAATTTTCTTTTATAAATTTTTAGGTTGATAGAATTCAAAATTAATTGGAATTTAAGACAGGAACTTATTTACGTTTGAGTAGAACATTTTCACGGTTCTGAATTCGTATATGAGTGTTTCGAAGGACGTATATTAATTCAAGTTAAAATCCCTTGGCTTTATTTGATTTTCTCAAATTGTTATACTTTGAAGATTTTTAAAAATAAAATAATACATAATAATAAATTTAACCATCAAATGTATTACTCGAAAAACATCAGTACCCCAAAAATATATCTAAAATAAGAAATTGAACTCTTGAGAATCAATTTTATTCGCGAAAACATTGCGTCATACAATTCTATGTTGATTTTTAATGAGTAGTTAAACTGAATAACAAAAACGTAGCTTAGAAACAAATGCAGCAATTTAGACAAAATCCTGAAAAATCTTTAGTACAAACGTGGTAATTAGAAAAATTACAACTTAAAATTCAGTAGATTTCTTTAGCTAACTGAAAGTTAATTGAAAAATTGCAAAAAGCACTAAAAATTTAGCTCAAATATAATTTTTAAAAATTTAGAAGATTAATGAAATGTACTTCAAATGTCGACTCCTAAAAAATAAAAGAAATTAAAGGATAATTTATCCTTGTCGTGCCAGAATTTAATTAAACAAAGATCGAAGTTCATTATTTTGCAGTAAACAAAAGAAAGGTTTCACAATTCTAAAATTGTCGGTCCGTCTTTGATGTTTTTGATGCAGTGTCTCTGCAATCGACGGGAGGCGTAGCCGTCGTCGCGTAGTGTTATTGTATGGAGCTCTTTGATTCACCCCGTGTTTCCCCACATCTACTTTTTGTTATGGATTGCAATTATTGGATATGGTATTGGTTCTCGCGGCGGATGTCTGAAAATCTGCTGAAAATTCCGTTACAAGAAATAGGTTTCGTTCTGATGATTGTTTGGTCTTGTTATTTCCTTCGGTCTGTCTTCTGTGGCTGTCAGATATAATAATGATACTACACCTGAGTAAACACTGTTGCTTGGCAAAAAATAAATCGTTATTTACTTTAGGAATGAGGAAGAGAAAATTGAGAACCTTTAATAAAGTGACGTTCAATTTCTGCGAAAACGAATTTTATTCGACCTTAAATTTTTACTCCCACTTTAAATAAGGATCCTCGATTGTTATTAACGTTCCCAATTCTTCTTTAACCGCCTACACTTCGGTCGAAATTTATTGGAAGGAAATTAATTTCTCGGAACTTTCAAAAAACAACAGAAGTATCGGTCGGAGATTAATCTCGACCTATTCATAAGAAATCTATAAACTTTCATATCGAACCAGACCTTTAATTGTACTCTCATTAGAACTTCGCCAAATATCACTAATTTAAGAAAGAGATTTTGAGCACTATTTGTTTTTTAGTATAGTGAAATTCGGATGTTAATTAAAATACGAGTAAAAAAATACATCAAGGTAGACTTTTCGCGTACTTCAAGCTGTTTGTTTGTACGACACAGCAATTAATCTGGGATAAAAACAAGGATTGTCCAAATTCCCAGATTAGCACTAAAAGTTAAAGGTCAGATTCGGCTTGGCCGCTCTTCTAAACCACTACTAAAACAGTAAACAGGTAATTACTTAACTGAATGTTTATTATGGATTTAGAAGCCAAACCTTAGTACGATAAACATCAGAATAATTCGGCAACAACTTTCCCAAATTTTTTGTACAGCTTCTGTTATTCAAAAAATTATCCCTATATTTCAAAGGAAGTTATTTACATATCTAAACTAAAAGATAGTTTTCATCAAGAGTGCTTTATTCAATTACCGAATTAATTTATTAAAAAATGTAAATAAAGGAGAAAGTATTAATTTTACATAAAAGGCACAATCCTAACGAAAATTTTTGTGACTTTTGAATATTCTAAATTCACCAAAAGCTGCGAAGCGTAGGGCTTAAAGACTTAAAACTCGTTCAAATATTCAAATCCAAGTAGGGTGTGCTTTATTCAGATAAAACCTTTCTAAAAATGGAGAAAATATTAAATTTCATTTACATCAAAAATACAGTTAAGGGTCACAAGAGAGCTACCGTCAAGATAAAAACAGCATGTAAAAAATTATAAATTTTTTTAAATATGCATAATTTCCTTGTATTTTAAAAGACTAACACAACGAGTTTGATAAGATAAAGGCTGAATGTTGGAATTAACTTAATTCTTGTTGCTTTAATTCGTTGAGATAATTTTGTAAAACTGTTAAATTCAAACCAAAGTTTAGATAAAAATACAAACACGTTTTCATCAAAAGCATGAAAAACATCTATGAGCTCAGATGTATTTTGTAAAAATTTGAAGCCTTGCTAGATTTATTACAAATGTGACAACTTAAAACTTTTTTTAATGAACATAGCTATGTGCATATTAATATTCTTTTTTTGAAACTAAGCTTATCGGCGTCGATTACTATGATCATTGGCATTCTAAACTTAATCGCTACACCACCGAGAAACCCATATTAATATTTAAGGTCTAAACAAATTTCCTAATTTTTAAAGAAATATCCAAGAATTGAAACTAAAAGTACAAAATTTATTTTTATAACACACAGTATTTTGATAGCACATATTCTAGCAAATAAATTACATTAAACAAGAAAGTTTTATAAAGTTATGCCAAATTCAATATAACATGGTTTGGTTTCCTAAATTTCTTTTTAATTAATTTTTTAGCATTTAAGAAGTCAAAGAAATTAATGGGCAAAAATTTAAATTGATGTAGATTTGTTGGCGATTGAAAAAAATCTTTTCAAACAAAAATGTAAATGTTTAAAGGGTGTTCAAGTGTTTTTGCTTTCACCTTCTTAATCATGCAGACTGTTTCTACTGATCACTTAGATTACTGATCTGTTAATTTTTTTGTTGCTCTTTTAATCCAACCCAGAATTAACTACAAAATGACAAGTTTATGCTTCAAACAAACATATATAATTTTAGAACCTTGCCAAATTAAATTATGAAAGCTCAGTGGATGTTTTACAGTTAGAAATGAAATATTATTTAAAGAAAAAGAAGACTTAATTAAATATCCTACAAAATGATTGGTCATCGTTCATCGTACATTAAAAGCCTAAGTTAATTGCGAATTCCCTAATTTTTGTTGTTACCTGAGGCTAATTTGAAATCTGTCTTTATGTGAAATACTGAATTATTTTAATTTTAAACAATTTTTTTAAATTAATAATCATTAAATGCACTTCCTGTTCAAGACAAAAATTAAATTTTAGGTTAACATTTTCTAAGGTAAATTCCAAACCAACTAAACTCAATTTTGAACATAAAACGTTAAAAGGCAAAATTTGGAAAGAACATTTAGGAAGAATTCAAAATACTTAGTTTTAAGATACTGCAGAATTGCTAAACCATAACATCTACACATGAAACTAAAAATGTTAAATTGGAGTTAAAAAATTTTGACTGAGGAAACATTCTTGGAAATTAAGGCATTTGAAATTTTAACAAGACAAATATTATATTTTAACTTTAATATTTTCAAAGATAACTGAATTATCATGCAAAGCTCATAACATGGTCCTAACAAACCATGTAACTGAAATACATTAAATTTGATTTTGATTATTGAAATACCAACAAAAGAGGTTGGAATAATCTCGTATGTATATCCCTATAAGTTTCATTCAGAACGATAACTTCACAAGGGGTTTAAATTGGTATTAGTAAAAAAAAAACTTCCTGCCAAACAGAACTGTAGCACCATCAGTTACAGTTTGTTTCGTAAATATTTTTGGAAAATTAAAAAAACATAAAATCAACCACGCATAATCATAAAACAGAGCTGCCGGAGCCTATTCGTTATCTGCAGTATACGAAATTTAGCAAGAAATAAATCAGATAGTATCGTGCAAAATTTTGTAGATTCTGCAAAATAACTGTCGGCGAATGCTGAAACGTAATGATATCAACAGCCTCCCTGAAAGCTCTTGGTTGTTTATTCGGTGACAAGTCATTAGTGCCACCAATTTTGTCGGAATAATGGATGTGTTTCAAAAAATGGTAGACGTCCTTGGTAGGGAGTGCATAAAGCAGAATTCAGTATCTCATGAACTTGGTGTCGATTAAATTTGGAGCGTAACTATTGTACGCACAGCCACAATGGGATGACAAGTGACACGCATAACGTTAATTTGACAATCTGGGGAGTCAGCAGCAGCACCAGCATCAGCGTCGAGGCGGAATGAACAGAGACATCCTGAAGACGTGGTTGCCACGTCAGCACGTCCCTGTGACAGATACCCGAGCCAAACTAAGGTAATAACGCCTCTCATTTGTCTTCATTTGCTTAAGACCTAACAAACAGCGCTTACTTTGTTAGTAGAGATATTAAGAAAGCCGCCTCTCGCAGGTAATTTATACCATCATTACACGACGATCTTGCAAGTGCAACTTAACTTTGTCGTGCTGGAAATAAGTCCTTTGCCTGATGGTCTTCACGTGACCGGATACCACTACAAATCGCGTGTTTCCGGCACGCGGTATCAGACAAACAATGTTATTGTTGATGGTATGTGTTTTAAAGTGAACAAATACCTCTTGTTTCGTGTCAAGTTATTGTCGCGTTCTGAAACTGTTATCTTTATTGCATGTGTAACCCCTACTTTTGTTTATATACCTATCAAAAAAGCTTTATTTTCCTACCTTTCCGACATAAAAAGCTCATAATCTGTTCATATCCGCATCCCAGTTATTGCCTAATTCTATATTTATGTGCTTTCTGGGAGGAATAGTAATTGTATTGTTACACCAAAGACCTTAAATTAGTTAAAGCGCCCGCCTTCCCAAAACACCCGTTAAAAACGGTTATATCTCCTTAAAAAGAATGGGGTTTAGACCTCCACGCACGTATAAAATTCCATCAACCACGTTAAATTTTATGCGAAAGCGGAGAACACGAAACATTTAAAAATACAAGAAGCCGAAATAATTGCTAAGCCTACACACGCTAAAGCTCAAAATGGAAATGGTCGGTCAATGATTAATACCATGTATCCGTATACGGTATACAACCCTAAATTATCACCAGATTAACTTAATAGCTACGAGCATTATAATATTACGTACAACTTTAATGAACCAGGTTAGAAATTGTCAGGCATAAAGATAAAACTGATTATATTCAGAAGCTTATCTAAATTAGCTACGCAATAAAGACTAAAAACAACCCCTTAATCTTGTAAACACATAACGTTGTAAGAATTGGAGAAGTGTTGAAGAATGAGGTCGATGAATACACACGAGGAGGTTTTCAAAGGGATAAATCTTTCCACAACTTGCAAAAAATCAAAAATAACAAATGAAATGGAGTGGAAAACCCGAAAAGTAATCCTGTAAATTACACTTCACGAAATAGTTTTGCATAGACTACAAAACTGATGTTTATGGAGATTTTTTTTTATTTCGCGAAAAAAATCGGAGGTTAAATGGACTTCAATCCTAAAAACAGATTTATTTATACGGGACGTTTCCTCACTTGAAAAAACATTTTAAAAAATACGTATTTTTAAACATATCCTGCACTATCCTTAAAGATTTAAGCTTAATTTAACCCAGTTGCAATTAGTCATCATTGTGCTATTATGGCATTTTTTAGTTTAAAACAGCTTTCAGTTTTAAGTAAATTGCAGATGCACATATTTGAACGATGACTTTTGAGCATTTCTATCCAAAATATATATCAAATGAAATATTAATACTAAATAAAACAGGTCTAAACCTAAAGGTTGCATCCCAGTTACAAACTATTTTACACCCAAATTTCATAATTTTATCACTTTACATCGATTCCTTTCTTACATTCAGTTGTTTACTTAATCAGGCTTTTAGGTTAACCTCAGTCCAAGGGGAAACAGATTTTTTTTTAAACTACGTAGAATTTTTGATGACTTCTATAATTTATCACCAACTTCAAGATATGTAATCAAACCTGTGAGTTATGTCTCCAGATAGATAACAAACCTTAAATATTAGTGAACTAGTCCGAGCACCTGGGATTAAACTTTGCAATAAGTGTACCCCTTGAGTAAGTAACTGTTCAAACCAGGCATACCACAAATTGAGTGATTAAAAATTAATATTGTTACTATCGTTGTCTCATAAATCATATCCTAACATCAAACGGAATTAAATTCTGAGATTTTCCTTTGAACAACTTAGGGGAACTGGTACAGAACAATTAATATCTGTAGTTTTTATTAATAACAAATTACATTAGTAAAATGTTCCTCCAAGAAATTTCCTTAAAAAAATAACCTAAAAATAAAATAACATTTCTTATCGTAAAATTCAGAAACGTACACTGTGGAAAATATTAAAAACGTTATTCATAATTTAACTTAAAAGTAAAAGGATCGTGCTCAGAGAAATATATCTCAGGAGACATGTCCCCATATGAAATATTTTCAGTGACATATTTTCCCATTAATGTGCATAAATTTTAAAAGACTTCATCTTTTATGGGAAGGAAAGGTCGTGTGGGGGTTTTTAAAAATATTCAATGCCTCTGTATTATTAAATATTAATAACAGAAGCAAATAACGACCAAGAAACCAAAACAAAATTAACATTTTAAAATATACGTTTTCTTTTTTTTCCGGAGGGCCGCCCTCAAAACAAAGACAATAAATAATTAGGAATGCAATAATTACAGCTTTTATTTCTCTACTACCTTAAATTTGCTGACAGATTTAGCAAGATTTATTTAATAATTTGTTTAAGTTTCCGGTATTATATTTACCACCTACTTACTAAAATAAAGCGAAACTAATACAAATCAGATCAGACATGAATAATTAAATCCCCAAACATTTTTTATAGAAATGCTCAGCAGATTTATCAACACGAAACGTTTTTAAACCTTTTAATTTTTAATGTAATTTCTGTTTCCTCGTAACTTAAATATTTAAAACAGGGTAATTTGTCCTTCTAGTCAATAATTTTCTAATTTAACCTTGTCGCACGTTACTGATTGCCATATCCGGAAATATAATGTAAAATTCATCGATATTATACCCCAATCGAGTACGGGGAACACCTCGGGAAATTATAGGGTATTGAAGCGCTCTTAATTTAACTTCGTAAATTATATAACTTCAGTGTATATTGCTAAACTTCTTATATCTCCTCATATCTCGTAGATTCGATTTGTCCTAATACGCACACACAAACACACACGTTCCAGAAAACGACCCTTTATACCTACTTGAACTAGAAATTAAATTGTTTACGTAGGATACGCGCCTTCCCAAATTTCCTCGCAATTTCTCTTAAATGCATGTTTATCTTCATCTACATGGTTTTATTTAATAAAACAGGCACACGTGCAGATTGCTTATTTTCTAAGTTTAACATTTCACTACGTACTTTTTTTTGATTTTGTGTTGTAAGTTAAATTTAAATAAACAGAGTTTTTATTAAAAATAAATTAGAATAACAATTATTTTCCGATCTCAGATTTTTTTTAATTGATCTATAAAAATATAAGAAATTTTCGGGATTAATTTAAGACACTTCAGAGTGAAAAAACTGTGTAATTTATGAGTTTTTTAGGTTTACGTTGTAGGGCCAATATTAGGCAAATGAAATTGATATTGGTTCAGTCATTTTCGCGAGGTTTAAAAATATAATTTGAACGCAGAAATTTTTTAAACAAAAACTCGAAATATTTCGCCTTGAAATCAGCATTTTGAAGCTTGGCAAAGATTCCCTTTATTAATGTTAGCTGAATAACTACACACCCTTACAGTTTTTTTTTTTAGAATATAAGCAGAATAAATTCTTTTATGAATGTACATTTTATAATTAAACATCGACAAATTACAATCCGTATAAATCTACCTTGCAATACTTCATGAAAAACCTGAAAACATTTCAGTTCAAAAAATACCATATTGTGGGAAAATCCTATTATATCCCGAAATCAGTGATTTCCGATCAATTCGATAAGGGACAAACTTGTACAAACTACTCAAGGCAATCGTTGTGAACCTGTCGGATTATTGTAAATCCTATTATAAGAAAATATTAGTATCGCCGAAATATTAATCCCATTAGACCGAGGGTTTACACAAGAAACCACCCCGCTTGCAATCTTTTTGATATCAGTTTTAGAATGTCTATTATTAGATTCCTTTTGCGCTTTATTAAATCGCAGAGAGGAGCATAATACAAGTTCTCGTAAAATTTTACTCTAAAAGGGTTGCAAAAACGGATACTAAATTATATTCCGTTGTATCTAATTAATGTGTTGTCGAATTCCCTTAAATTTAAATTAAGTTCGAATTTAAGAGATTACCAAATGTAAAATTGTTTACAACAATTTTTAAATTTTTTTCTAAATGCCATATAGAGGTATTCAAACTAATGAAAACAAATTAAGCAGATTATAAGATTCTCGTTGTAAAGGAGATATCATCAAACACATTAACTCGGTACACAATTGACTTAGGCACACCCGCACCCCCATTTCTTAAGCTTAAGAGGGCCGCTGATTACTTTGTACTAGTTTGTGGTTCATTTGTTCTTGTTTGTGTTCTACAAATGACATTTCGTTTCGTAACTGTAACAAGTAATATTTATAATTCAAAAGTGATTCAAATTTATTTTCTTTTTTTCCTAAGACTAGTGGTTGCTTCCAAACACGAACCTCGGCGAAAAAATAAAGAAATTGAGGCGTAGACGTAAATGCCAACTTTTTCTTCAAAACGAGCTTTGTACTAGAAAACCTTATGAAGCATAAATAATAAGCACAAGGGAAAAGCCCGAAACCGTGGTCAATATTTTTTGTTTACGCCTAATGTGCGAGTAGTAACCTGACGGAGCTTTATAAAGCCATTGTTATTTCCATCAACTTTTCCCTGTATACTTAAGAGTATAAACTACATTGTGTGCCTTAAAAGTATTAAACTTTTTGTTTACCCTTCAAATTCAAACAGAAATTTATTTTATGGAGTTTTTACGCTTACTCCAGCTTTTTTCCTTAAATTATGAACTTAGGGGCAAAGAATGAAAATGTTTATTTAATGAATAAGAATTTTAATTAATAAGTAGGATTTATTTAAACTTAAACTGGATTAATTCGATTTTAAATTCACAACGGAACTGTGTATTTATTGAAGAATAAACAATGTAAGATCTAAACAAACGGAGTTCGCGAAATTCTTTGTAACTTTTCTTATAAATTCGCCTCATTAAATGTTAACACTTAGCAGAGTTTAAGCATCACTATAACCAATTTAAGCATGCAATTACTTCCTGTAAACTGAAAATATAAATAACCGCAATTGTTTATTATGTAACAACATTGTTTTTTAATCTTAAATAGAACAAATTTATAGACGTACAAGGAGAAAGGGCGGAAAAATAGCAGTAATTTTCTACAGTATAATAACTTAAATAATTTAGTCCAAAATCTTGTAGTACATTTAAAGCTAGAGTTATGCAGCCCAAACAACAGGTCTAAAAGGCGCCCTTTAAATATAAATGAAAACCTACGGGAGCTTTCATGGGTTTTCCTTTTTATAATTCATAAAATTTTCCGGAAATAGCCAGCAATAACCAATGCTACTTATCGATTCGAATGCATTGTTTGACCTATTTATGCATATTTTATAGAAATTGGAATGGTAACTACAACTGCATTTTACACCAACTATGCGTGTATGCAATTACGGCAAAGCAAAGTGCATTGTTTTTGCGGCGGGCGCGAAGCGCGCTCGCTAATTCATTAAAACATAATTAATACGCGCACGAGTGAACGAGTGCCGTTTCTTTCATCTCCACCGGAGAGGAATTTGATGTCCGACCGACGAAAAGAAGAGTTTGCAGTAAAATTCTGACTAGGAGGTATCGAGATCCTAAAATATCAAAACGATAGAAGTAAATAAGCTCGGTTCAATAAAACTTTCCAGGTAAGTGCCTCTACAAAACGCGAAGGGATCGTAACAGACACGTTCCGATGTATTTTATGTAGTGAAAAAGGGGATGCTGTGGGCGAAGAATAGAAGATACGTGGAAGACGTCACCTAGACGGGCGCTTACCTCTTTTAGACGCGACTGAAGCCGCCGCGGCCAGCAAGATGGGCATAAGCGCAGCCGCCACGAAGACCTGTCCACAGTGTAACCACAACATTTTTTACGTGTAATCCGCATGATTCACAGCCATAGTCGGATAGTTTGAGGGCGAGCGGACACGCACTAGCCACGACGCGCACCCTGCCTGCTGTGGACCACTGCAAGCTTCATCGTGGAGTGCGTGCGCGCGGGTCCCTGGCCTAAGAGCGTCGCGACGGCGCGATAACGGCTGCCCTACCCTGCTCCTGCTCACACCCTACAGCTTCCAGCAGGACCCGACCGAGTAACCCGCCCTGACGCTGTTCCGATACGATTCCCTATATCGAACTACACGCAAGCTGCGATTTCCTGCTAAACTGCTGGACGATGTCCTCCCAGCAGGAACAGACGCGTTGTTCGTATTTTCTCGCTGCTTCTGAACAAATCGCCCCGATATCTCATTTAACCCATTGATTAACAATCACGAAAACGAGATATCCTACTAGGGACCTTATTCTATACCTCATACTGACGTGTTACCTATATATCTCTTGCGGTCCCTGAAAAAAGGGATACTTTATCAGCAAAATAATTTATGAAACGCCTAAAAGTAAATAGCGGTACACAAATATTATCAACAGTGCCATACCAAGGACTAAAAGCAAACATTTACTAAGTGAGGAAATTTGTTTGTCAAACATCTATTAAACGCTTCTATAAACAGTTAAAAAATTAACTAGTTATTCCTACATTAATTCCTCTTTGCTAGAGTTACTTATAAAATGAGGAACATTTTCGATAAGGTTCTATGACAACTTACTTTAATAACAAGGCTATAACCAATAAATAAATAATGCTATTCCAACCCTAAAACATTTATATTCATTTAGCTGCAAGTAAAAATGGGCTAATAATAATAATAACATTAATGATTTTTATCTAGAAGTGCTTCGAATGTACAGATTACACAAAAATCAACCAAAAGATAAACGCAGAGGAATTATGTTGGAAAGTCAGTGAAATTTCAGTTAAACTAGGTAAAATACCTACATGAAATTCCTTGAAATTGTACGAAATTCCTTAGGATCCCATTTATACCAATGGATAAACGGCCTACCAATTATGACGTACAGTTGAATAGAATTCTGTGAAATTTCCATAGAGCTCATGAAATTGCTTAAAATTAGCTCGGAATCTATACATTCCAAAGAGAAAATCAAATTAAATTCGGTGACGTTCCTGGGGAATTTCCTATTAAACTGGACATTCGGTGTATAAACTTTTACTAGTGGTTTGCCCAAGGGAGAAACCGCTGGAGCAGTATGATATACAAAACGAAGGCAATATGAGGAATTTCTGGGGCAATGGGGAAATTTCAGGACAATACAGAGAATTATTATGGGGCAATACCACGAAATACCGGGAAAGTATAAAGGCAATTGAAACATGTTGAAATATTCCTTCGTATTTAGAATAGTATGCTGCAGAGCTGCAAGCTCCATTTTCTTAATTTTATGTATAATTTTACCATTGGTTTGGTACCTATACAGTATGTACCAAAAAAACTGACATTGTGTGAATTTTTTTATGATTTGTATTATTACTGTTACTGTTCTTTATTTATTTGTCGAGATCTAGGCTTAGAGGTGCCATATTGTCATCAGATCTTGGAAGCTTAGGCCCCTGGTAAGAATTCTTATAATGCCAAACATGGCATTGACAGGAGTCTAACGGGTTTAATTTGTTTCCCATGTTAAAGTTCAGACCGACCTGGACCAAGAATTGAACTTGAGACGTTTGGTTTAAAAGACTAGCATGTTAAGCTTAATAGCATCAGACTAATCATTTTTTAAATTGTATTATAATAGGCAACAGATACATCTAATTAATCCTATATCTTACATAATTACAATTTATTACAATACATTATAAATATTACAATAAATTATAAAATAACTATCGTATTAAATACGACAGTTTGCGCTTAATAGCATACAGCTAATACAATATATTGTACAATGTACATAGTACACACATCAAAATTGTCATCATCATCATCATCAATTGACATGGAGCAGATCCTCGTGGATCAATCCTGGATTACGCCAGGCCCACCCCATGCCAACAGGGAACACTGTATGACGTTAACATGCCTGTGACGCTAGCCGCTAGACACCGCTTCTACAGTGCAAGGGAGTTAGTAGATCACGTATTCAATGGGAGTTGGATACATGACCGAGATAGTTAAACCTGTTTTATCATCTTATACTAGTATTACTGCTAATTACCTAGGTCTATTATATGAAACGCCTTAACACAGACATGCCTGCCCTATTACATGATACTGTATGCTAGCTTAGTCTAGTCATTACTATTATCATTATTAATATTCTTATTTTGGGATATTTTTTTTTAATAACATTACAGTATAGAAAACAACGTAAGGGGAAATATGAATTTGTTTATGCATTATTGGGGAACATTTAAATCATTATGTAATATTTTTAACAAAAAAAAACATGTCTTGATCTTTTTATGACATAAAGTTTAGATATTGTATTTTACCATCAGTAGTCAATTGACACTTAACAACGAGAAACAAATATTGAAATCGAATGTTTTATGCTTAATAATCTGTATTACCACCCCGATTATGTAACACAGCCCGACAGCGATTTGGTAAACTTTTAATTAGGGTATCGACATCACTTTGTGGAATGTTCAACCATTCTCTTTGAAGTAACACAAAGAGCTGTTCACGTGTTTCAAAATTGTCACGCTGCTCTCTTAAGTCTATCCCACAGATGCTCAATGGGGTTAAGATCAGGAGATTGAGCAGCCCATGGTAAAACTGAGATTCCTTCTACTTCTATTGCTTCTAAAACTACCTGGGTTGTATGCGGGGGTGCTATCATGCATAAGCTAAAATTTTGGGCCAATGGCGCCAGAAAATTCTCGAACAACACCTCGGACTATCATATCCCTATATCGAATTCCATTCATATGCCCGTCTATTAAAATGAGGTCAGTTCGACCGCCAATACTAATTCCGCCCCAAACCATTATACTGCCACCCTGAAATTTCTCTACTGGTAGAACACATCTGAGTCTAGCAGCACGACCACTGCTTCTCCATACTCGTATTCGTCTACTATCCGGCCTCAAACCAAATCTGCTTTCGTCCGTAAATAAAACTGATGCCCAGTCTTCTTCTCTCCAATTTACATGCTCCTGAGCCCATTGTGCATGAGCTTCTCGATTGCCTCGTCGTAAAGCTGGGCATCATAGTGAAGACCAACCTCATGCAACCGATTTCTAACGGTTTGAGTGCTAACACCAACATTATGCGTCTCTTGGAGTTGCCTCTTCAGATCAGTCGCAGTACACATGTAATTTCGACGGGCTTGAATGGTTAAATATCGATCTTGGTTGACAGTGGTTTTGCGAGTAGGGCCCAAATGACGTTGATTAGCATTACCTGTGTCCCGAAAACGTCGCCAAAGTCGGCTGATAACGCTCTGATGTGTCTCCATTATCTCAGCTACATCCCGTTGTGTGTGGCCCCTCTCCAGCATTGTAACCGCCAAATTCATTTGATCACGCGTTATGTGTTGTTGTTGCATTGCAAAACTTTAGATTTCAAAGACAACACGTCAGTTTTTTTAATCTTTACATAGTATTGAACTTACCAGCTCCTTAGGTATCAACATCAAAATTTCAAAACTCAGGATAAACAACAAAAACAAACATGTCAATAAGCAGTTGTTATTTTTAAAATTTAAATCTAGAATGCATTGAAAAAAACAGCAAAATAAATTCAAAAAAAGAATATCCCTAGACCATTTTGATGTGTGTAAATTTATGAATCACATACAGCTTGTAAAGTTTTAGAGTTAGTTTTCTTCTTCCAGTTATCCTTCATTTGTGTACCTACTTATGATTTAAAGTATTTTTAAATACAGCAGTTGACCTAGCGTGACACACTCAGAAAGACCATTTCAAGTAACAGCAAGCAACAACTCGATTTGTCAACAAATGGTGTTACTGTATGCAATGGAACTTCTTTTTAAGTTTTAAAGGATGTCAACGAAGTCTAGCTAATGTGAAAATGCTAAACAACTCAGGGACTGCTTACTGTCAGCGCATTATTTTAAAAGTTTCGACGAGGTCTATGCATGCTTGTCTTTGTTGGAGTTGTGGAAGCTGAACTTTAAGCAGTTAAGGCATATTTCCGGATTGGCGAAATACGAGTATATGTTTTGAGGATTATTTTCAGTAGCTCGTTGTTGCTGTGCTTGAATCACCTGCGAAGAATTTTCCTTTTTTATTTCAGATTCCACTTGAAACCCCCACTTTAGTTGGTTGGTAATAATGATCCCCAAATCATGTTGTGAATCCTCTTTTTCAATGACATGCCCATCCACACAATACTCCAGCCTTGGATTGTTTTTACAGTCGGATGTTCCTGTTAAATATGCTTATAATTGACGAAATTGTGTGAGAAAATCACCATATTCTTGGTTGTCGTTTGCATATGCTTGGTGTTAGGATTTCGTATCGTGGTGCAAATCACCAGTACACAATATAAAAAACTTTTGAAAATTCATATTTAGTTTAAGAAAAAGCAAGTACAAACAACCGTTTGGCTTGTTTTTAAGTAATTTCCTGTTTTCGAATAATTTGTACTGTTCGACGATAAAATCATTAAAAATAAAATTTACGTCAAAATAAAGAATTTATATGCCAAAAAGTAATATTGCGTACATTATATCTGCAAAATATTTGTAAAATGTAATCTATTCAAACTTTAGTCCAGTCAAATTGTCACAAAATCACCCGAATGGTTACATTAATTAGGGTAGTTTCGATTTTTTGATATGTTGTATGGGTTGGTACACTGTTGAAAAATCCAAGTTTTCTAATTCCCCCCACCACCGCGGGCGCCGCCATCTTCAAAAAACCGCTAAATTTTTGGACTTGTCCCTGTTTCTTCAAAATATCTCCTAAAGTATTGGTTTGACAAAAAAAATGTTAGCAGCTTTTTTAAACTAGAGTAAATTATCTACAATTTGAAATCAAAGCGAAATTTCTAGCTCTAATACTTAACGAGATAGAGCTCTTTGAATTTTGAGACTTTTTTAAAAAAATTTGAAAAGTACAGATTTTTAGTCGGTTTTTGCTCGATAGCAAGTAAATGGTGAATCCTACGCCAATGCTTGACATAATAACATTTGTAGTAGAGGTAAATAGCTAAAGCTTAAGGCCAAATCGGTTCTGCTATGTCATAAAGACTCTGAGATACAATCTTTTGAATATTTTTGTAGTTTTTTAGGAAAACACGTAATAACTGAAAATTGACAAAACCAATGTATGTATTTATTAAAAAACAAAAAGGTTCAAATATAGTTAAGTTTGTATATCATACATGTTCAGTAGTACTGTCAATTATATATCAATAAATATGTAAGTAAATAAATGATAAATAATTATAAATAAATTATATATTATACATGTATTAAAAAAGTGGAGCCGGCGTAGGATTCACCATTTACTTGCTATCGAGCAAAAACCGACTAAAAATCTGTACTTTTCACATTTTTGAGAAAAATTCTCAAAATTCAAAGAGCTCTATCTCGGGAAGTATTAGAGCTAGAAATTTTGCTTTGATCTCAAATTGTAGATAATTTACTCTAGTTTAAAAAAGCTGCTAACATTTTTTTTATCAGACCAATACTTTAGGAGATATTTTGAAGAAATAGGGACAAGTCCAAAAATTTAGCGGTTTTTTGAAGATGGCGGCGCCCGCGGTGGTGGGGGGAATTAGAAAACTTGGATTTTTTAACAGTGTACCAACCCATACAACATATTAAAAAATCGGAACTACCCTAATTAATGTAACCATTTACGACAATTTGACTGGACTACTTGTAGCAAAGCGACAGTAGAAGTAAAGCTATAAAATATACAGTGTGTCCACGGATAGACCTAACGATACCTGCTAGCTTCGTACTCCTTTTTGGAGAAAAAAACATACCTACTTCATAAAAAGAATACCTACTTCATAATTAGAATGTCGATAACCCTTACAAGGTGGTTAGAAATTAAGGGAATGTGAAATGGTACCAAGAGCAACGTACCACTTCTTTAAAAAATAATTAAACATTTCTTGAGCCAAAGTTACTGCAAAGAATTTAGATAAAAGATAGAGAAATGTACAACAGTAGGAGGACCTTATCTAGAATAATTGTTATACCATAAGCTTATTATCAGTTCCATAATTTTGTGTTATCTTTTTTTTGTAAGATTTCTTTATTAGCAATCAGAAAATAACATTTTACATAATTTTCTATAAGCTAATTGTGTGGTTCTAACTATGGCAGGAAGGGTATCATACCCAATGGTATTATCCCTATTTTTTTTTATGTGTGTTAATGTCATTCAATAAAATATAAATTTTGTTTGACTTTGTACATAATGAAAACAAAAATATTAACCTTGAAATACAACGCTAAAACTTCAGATCTATATTAACTATTATGAAAGAAATTTACTGTTAAATAACTGGCACTTAACTCTTTGCACCATTTTACATTTCCTTCATTTCTAACCCCTCTGTGTGTGTTATGAACATTCTAACTATGGTTAAGGACTTTTTAAAATAAGCAAAACTTTTAATAAACAAGGACGATTTCTCTACAAATGAGAAATAAAAACGTTTACTAGTATAGTCCGGTTAGGCTAGTTGGGAAATATAAATAAAAGATTATGATTGTTGACAGGAAAAATAACAATAGGAATGAGCTGCAACAAATTGCTGATATTAAGGTGGTAAATCAAATCATATAACTAACGGGGAAAGATGTGAAGGTGAAATAAAAAGACGTATTGAAATTGGACGCACAGCATTGAAAAAGTTGGAGAAGATACGGAAGGATAAAGACATAACCCTGTATACAAAGAAAGATAAAAACTATAGTATTACCATCAATGACATATGCATCCGAGACGTGTACGCTGAAAAAAGCTGATAAGAGAAGAATTGACGCCTTTGAGTTATGGTGCTGAAGGCGCGTTTTGCGATTACAATGGACTGCAAGGAGGACAAATGAGTTCATTACAGAAGAAATTCAAGAACCAATACGACTTGAAGCTATTATAACTAAAAGAATAGTACGATATTTTGGTCACATATAGCGCAGACCTGATAACTTTCTAGAAAGACTAATAATTGTTCAAGGATTAGTCGAAGGACACAGATCAAGAGGGTGGTCACCATAACGATGAAGTGACGAAATCAAAAAGACCACGGGTAATTCAATAAACAACGAATTAGCTGGAGAGACGTTGTTGGACGCATGATAAATAATAAACCATAAGGTCAACGTTTCTTCTGTAAAGATGATTGCAAAATAGAGATAGTTAGGTCCATCCATGGACACACTGTATAGTGAACAGAATATGAAATGGTAAACGGCATTAAAAAGTAAATTGAATCAAAAATTGAATACAAAATTATGAAGGCAATGTGAGTAGGATTTCGCCAATGAAGCGATATACTAAACAAAATACAGAGAGAAGATTACCCATTTTGGGTTTACTTACGAAAATATTAACCGAAAGCGAATGTTATTTTTTTCAAAAAGGAATGAAACCACCTAGAACTGCCAGAAGTGTTTATCGTAATCTTTGTTGTGAAGCAGGAAAAGTAGCCACTTGTGAGTTCTTAACCCTCCATGTTTCCGGCAACAGAAATCTAAGAAATGCTGCTTCTGAAATAGCAAGAAGATATGAAGAAAATGAAATCGATTAACACAATAAAGGGATTTGCCCGATTAGGTCAAAAATGGAAAAAAGATGGGGCATCCTAGAAAGAAATAGTATAAATATCAAAATAACCAAATGAAAGTCAAGCGGGGAACGCACAAGAGAATACGTGCAAAAGAGAACAGGTGAAAATCGTAAGAAAAACCAGGACTTTATGTGGATGTAACTGTCGGTGGTAATTAAGTAATGGTTTGTATAGGACACACCAGTTTGCAAAAAAATATTTTTTAAACAAGGAATAAACCGCTACCAAATTTTATATAACATAAATCAACTGAACTCCAGGTAAAATAAATGAAACTAACAAAGTATTCCATGAAATTCTATTGAGTTGTACACCGTAATTCCACTGTGGTATACCCCACGTTGAAAAATAAACCAATTATTCACTTTTTTATGACAAATTACCTCCTGTGATTACTTAAATTTTAATGTTTATTTTCATCCAAAATTTCCAAATTAATAGCAAATTTAAGCCCTGGTAGACTGGAGCAATGTGAAACAAAAATGAATTTTCTTTGGCCATTGAATTAATCATATCGTAATTATAATTTTTCAGTAAAAATCAATGAAAAGGCATGGTTGCAAAGGTAAGTCTAAATACAAATAGCATTACAAGGGCGAAACGTTTCAATAAAAACTATATCGTAAATGATAAAAAAAAAATATCGAAAGAAATTATAAAGAAAGGGTCTGCTTTATTATATTGCCCATACTTGGCTCATTTTTCTGAAAATTCACTCAGTAACTAACAAGATATATGAAAAGGTTATAGGTATAAATGTATACGCAGCATAGATGAATGGACAAATGAATCAGCGATTTTTCTGACCTTTTCTTATGAATTATTTTAGATACGTCTACTAATAAGATGAATATTTATTGTACCTACTGTTCTAAATAATGATCGGCATTTAAATTTAAATATTTAACCTGTTAACTCCTTAAAATATATTAAAAGTGTTTCCTCACAGGAGGGAATCCTTAGAAAAAAGTAATTTCTAAAATTTGAATTAAGACGTGTCCCAGAAAAAATCCGACCACCAAAAGGATTCTTAAAAATTGTCACTTACAATACCACGAGTGGTCAAAGAATTGTCGATTATTTTTTTGCTGTAACATCACGAATGTTCCTTGCGCTTGCATATGAATATTACGAGTGCGCAGCACAAGTGATATTCGCAATCACAAGGAACATGAGTGATTTTACAGCAAAAATAATCTACAATTCTTTGACCACGAATGGTATTTAAGGGACTATTCAACGAAAAAAAAAATCATTTCCATCGAATCATTTTTCATAAATTAGTCCACATTCAAGTTTGTTTACTTGAAAATTGTTCTCTGTTGGATATAACTAGCAATAAACTGTTTTCAACTAGTGAAATTTTATCGACAATTTTTTCTAGTGAAAATTGTCGATACAATTCGTTTTGATTGGCTCAAAAACGTCAAATCTTGCATTTTGATTGGTCGATTTTTGACAGATGACATATGAGTTGAATAGTCAAATTCAAATTTTTTAAAATAATTTCTTTATTTCAGAAATGAACGTTCATTTTTCTACAATCTAAATAAAAAATACAGGTGGAGAACTTATGTTCTAGAAAAATTAACAACGTTAGATTTTCCTTTTAACATTAATGCTTTTACATCACTTTGCCTGTAGCGCTTGACGTTGCTTTGTATTTTTTTTTTCGAAATCTCTTACGACAGTAGAGCTTTTCTTCGTTTTCATTCAGCAACGTAAAACTTTTGACCAGGTATTTGCTTAAAATCTCCTTTAATATAAGTTTCATCATCCATAATGCAACACTCAAATTTCGACAAATGATGTTCGTAAAGTTTTTGAGCTGGGGATTTGCAAACAATTTCCTTATCTTCAGATCGATCCGGTGTCCGGTGCATTCTGAACTTTATACCTGTTTAAATTTAATTTCTTCTTCATTCTTTGTACTGTAGATTTCGAAACATTTGATTTAACAGTCACATCTCGCATTGACATTTTGGAATTCCGAAAAAAAATCCTTTTGAATTTCTTTTCTACTTTTTTATCACACCATCATGCTTTTTCTTCCCGGTTCTGCTTTTCTCTGTACAGTAAACCTCGTTTTACTTAAATTCACTGACAACATTTTGAATCGTGGTTTTCGGAATTCCAAGAAGTTTTGATAACTGCTTTGTGACCTTTTCGTTGAACTTAGAAATTATTAAGCTTCGCTTATGTTCTTCATTTGATTGCATTTAGTATTAATGCAAATAATACACACAAAATGTATTAGCTCTACTTCACCTACCCGTTTTTTTTCACATTTGTGCTTTCTTTCATAGCCACCTATAAATAGTCGGATTTTTTCTGGGACAGAAAATACAAAACTACACTTGTGAAAACTCAGCAGCGTACAAAAAGGTTTTCGAAAATTCTACACGTGCTCAACATGAAAGAATGATATAACTGCTTTAATTATGTCGTTAAAAAACTAAATTTTAAACATGCAAAAACTAGATTTCTGGCTAGAAATAAAATTCAAAACCTTCAATTATAACTTTCTGGACAAAATAAGTTTACAGCAATCAAACTTTTAATAATCACATCACACTAAATAACACGTACTCAAGCACTCAATTTAATCCATTTAAAATTTTTCTTTTCGGTTGAGTATAAACAAACACAAAAACAAAATGCCTTCCTAAGAAAATGTAATTCATACCAACAGCGTGTTGGCATAGAGATAGCATATAAATATTTCAAATCACGGAAATTACAGAAAAAGTATTGAACGTTTAATTGTAAAACAAATGTAATGCTTATCGAAAATATAATAATAATAATGTTGAACATAATCGCGTTTTTCAATTGTTTTAGAATATACTTGGTTTAAGTCGACCCTTTTGAACCGTTTAGCACTGGACAATTAGTTACAAAATTTAAATGTTCTTTCCTCTTAGTTTGAAAACAAAAAACTATAATATTTTACTCAAATATTTATTAACAATGAGTTATTTAATATCGCCATTCCCCCCTGTAAAAGTTGTATGATTCGCACCCTGTCGCCATTAAACGTATCGATTGACAGGGAAGATTGTTGCAGTAGCTGATCTCACCATCTGCTATAATCAAATAGGGAGGACACTAAATTCGAATTCATCAGAGGTTAATAGAATTTGTATGAGGACTTGACCTACCTTAACACAGAGCGATTTCTCAACCAATAAACACCATAGGTTTATCGTTCAACTTCTTGTAAAAAATAATTGGATCGTATTTGTTAAGTATTTACAACATTTACAGTTCTTCATTTATTCGTTTAATTCAACTAAAGTGCTGTATAATTTCTAAATAATTTTAGGTAGGTACCTAAAATTATTTTTACATATTTTTAAAAATTTAATTTCTTTGTATATTTCGTAATTCACGTATTTTGCTTTAAGAATTGATTCTTGGTGCAGCTGTAAAAAATTTTACAGTTTAATTAAGCTTTTCTGTAAAATTTTAAAAAAATGCTGCTGGTATTAAACTTTGCTTTTAACTATCTAAGTTTATTTAAGCAAATAAATATAAAACTTTTCGCAATATTAATTAACATAAAGTTAAAGTATTTTCTACGTTTTTCATTAAGCTCGACGATTTTAGTATTTATTCAAGCTATCAAACGGCACTCTTCGTGTCTTGTTTTTGAATGGATCAGTTGCAAATGAGAAACTCGATAGCAAACATTATCTGTTCATCCATTTACCCAAATGTAACCAAACAAAAGCGTTTAATTATCTCGTCCGGAAAAATAGAACGCCTCAGTTCTATACATAAAAGTTTCTAAAAATGACCTCATTGAATTGGCATATCCCACGTATTCGATTAAATTTATGGAGTTTTGCATATTATAAAATTATTAGACATTTTAATATTCCCGAACCTACAAAGAAACTTATAACAAAAAAAATAATTCAAAATTAAAATCTCCTAAAGTAGCAATGGATTTTATAAAGCCTTTTAGAAAACTTAAAAACTTCGCACGGCACAAGTTTATAAATGGCTTAAACAGTAGAAGCACTAAGCTCAAAATAACATTATTTTCAACAAAGAAAAAGGGCAGACGCAGCTATCGCGGAGCTTATTGACAGTATATAAATAGAATCAGACTTCAGTAAACACATAATCGGCCTGCTAATTGATTACAACAAAAAATCCGACATTATTGAACATCACAGGATTTCAGTAACTCGCCGTCTTATAAGACGTAAATAAAATCTTTTCAGAAAAACCCACCCTTTGATATCAAAGGTTTATTTTCTGTTTATTCCAGTTTCGGTATTTAATTGAGTTTAACGTTTTGCTGTAATTGGAGAGCCTTGAAAATTATAAATTTAGACTACTACCTACAAAAAAGATGTTTTGCTAATCAAGGATGCCGTGACATTAAATTAATAGCCTGTTATTGGCATTAATATCAGTGTGAGTTCTCACTTTTCATTCTTTAACGAACTCAAGATGCTTTATTTAACCAATACAGTTATATAACTACTTGTTAACTCTTTTGTATGATCAAATAATATTAATTTAAAAATTCTTTTTTTTTCTCTTTCTTCATTTCACTGACTTCGAAAGACTACATAATTTAAGGGTCTAACAGATTCGCTTAAAACGGTTTTTAAACCATAGAAATAAAGGATTTCTAAAATGTAAGAATATTTTTCACTTTCGACCCTCATAAAATCTTCAAATGCCCCTATTACTTCTTTCATTAGTTTGGATCATATCATTAACAAAACGTAATAAGAACATTGTTGAAAAGTTTAATAAAACAATCTACAGAAGCAATTATGTTTTTATTTAAACTAATTACTGAAACGTACAGCATACAACTGCAAAGCCTTATGGAACGAGCTTTTAATAACTACAAAGTAAGCATTTCAATTATAAAATTAACATTTAATTGGAAATTAATGCTAGCACACGGGGAGAGCTTTCGGCATAATTTACATTTTTTTAATAAAAGCTTTATTAAACTTTAAATACGATGTTAAGGCGTTCCAAGAATTATTAAATTCGAGAAATAACTACAAAGCAAACGAAAATAGAACTATTTCTTTAAAAATTTCTGTTGGTAAAACATGACTAAACCGTTTATATTATGTAGGTATTTGCTATTATAAATCTCATTCCTAATAAAGAATGGAAGAATGCCACAGATAAATTCGGTAAAATTGGGAGCGTTTTATATTAATGAATAGACGACTAAAAAAACAAAGAAATAAATAACTGAAGGATATAACATAATAATCTAAAAATAAGAAAACACGCCAAACAGTAATTTCGTAAAATTCAACAATGTAAAATTAGAATTTTGCCCCTTACTTCCGTAAGTAGCTCTTTAGGGAGAGGAGATAACCAAGTTAATGATCTTGTAGAAGTATGCAAGGATGTAGTTAAACTATTTAAGTTTATGTTACATTAACTTAAATTGGAAACTGTGTGTTAGAGATTTTAGGTCATCCCCTGTTTTAAGTTTGGAACGGGGAAATTTAATGGAAAAACTATATAGATTAAGTCCTTTTGAAAAACTGATACCACAATAATTACGTGATGACTTCTCAACGACAATATTGCGACAACTTACAACCATTTATGTAAAGGGGGGTTTATGTTTCCCCGACGCTAACATAGATTTTAACTATCAGAAATATGTCATTTTCAATTTATAGACAGTCTGAATATGCCAATAAGTCTAGCGTTCAATTGGTTTTAGCTTGCTGCAATTTAGTTTAACGATGAAAGGAAATTTAATACGAAATTGTTACTTCTACTGTATTACCCCGAATTCGTTCAGTAAACCTGAATAATCATCATAACATCCTGACTTCTTTGTAACTTAATATGATTTTTATTTTCTAGTATAGCTTCGGAAAAAATGCTACAAAAACATTTCCAAAATTTAATTCCCTTTTATTAAAAGAAATTGGTCTCAGTGATTTTAATATAGCAATTTTCAGAATATACATAGTTATACTGAAAGTACAAACGCCAAAAGTAGTTTATCGTGGAAAAAATATAGCAAAATAATGCACATGAACTATTTTTAAACATTGCCTATGTCGGGTCTATTGTAGGTTGTTTGTATTTGATCCCAAAAATCAATAACTTTCATTTCCTCTGTCTCAAAATGAATTTTTACTTTGTTTCCTCAGATTTGGCTTTTAGGAAATTGAGAACTGAAACCTTTTGTGTTTAATCCTGATCAGTTCCACGTGAAGTTTTTTGTTTCATTTACTTTTTACTTTTACTTCCCTGATGATTTTTTCTTAACTTCCTTAGTTATAATATCTGGCCTTTCAATATGTTTGAAATATTTCAGTCTAGTGAAAAATTACATTAGACATAATTTTGAACAAATATAACCCAAAAATTGCCGCGAAAATTGGTAACATAACCGAATTTAATTCTCCATCATTCTTGCATGACTTTATTTCTCTATGAAGAATTTGAAACCAATATATTAAGAACTAAATATACAACAGTATGTAAGAATAAGTGAATAAACCTTGTAATTGTACTGAAATAAGCGTTTCAACAAGCCTTAAAATCACTGCTGAAAGGTAAAGTTTACATTAAAAAGTCAAAAGGTACAAACATGAAATACTTAGTAGTAAATAACATAACATCTACAAACGACAAGAATGAAACACAAAAAAGGCTGGTTTGGCGAAGAATGTAAAGAAGCAATAGAAATAAGAAGGCAAGCAAAACTCCGAGTATTACAAGGTTATTCAAAAGACAGAGAAGAACAGTACAGTAAAGCAGGAAATCATGCATACGACATATGTAGGAAGAAACGGGAAAATCAAGAAAAAAGATACGGAAAACAAACGTTTCACACAATAAAAAGAATTTAAAGAAATTTTACAAAAATTTAAAGCAAGAAAAACTAAGCTATCAATCAGAGGCAATTAGAAACGAGAGTAAATGACTATGCATTGATGAGGAAGAAAGCCTAGAATCATGGGGGCAGCATTTTGAGGAAATCTAAGCAGCAGAACAGCCCCTAAACATATGTAACTCAGCCGAATAAATAAGCATATGAAGTCGAAGATAAAACAAGACCCTACAGAAGAAGCCCTTATGTGCGGCCCGCGGTCGTATATTATGCCGAATTATGTTTTTACGATGCTTTTTTAAGTATCGAGTATTTCAGAATACCGTATCTTTTAAATCGTATTAAAGTAACTAAAAGAAATAACGTTTGATACATCCACAAAATTTATGCGCAGTAAGGCCTTATATGTAATATTAATTCAGGGGGCCTTGGTCGTACCCAAGGCCCGCTGAATTAATATTACATATAAAGCCTGCCCACTTCATTTAGCCAAGACGCAATTAGAAAGGACGATAGCGCCAGTTGAGCTGAACTACACATTTCTCCCTTAAAAAATGTACAGCAGAAATTTCGAATTAGGGAGTGCTAGCGCAGGATAGAAAACTGTGGAGGAAAAGAATCAAAGCCATGGGCCTACAGGCCTGATTGTGATGTTCCATAATATAACATCTACAAAGAATACAAGAAAGGAAGCGTTAAATAAAGTAGAAGAAAAATAAACCACAAAACAATACACAATAAGTACAAATTGAAAATAGTTGTACAAATCCTAAATATTTCTGTACAACACTAATAAGAAGTATCAAATCAGTTGTAACAATTAATAACAAAATTTAAAAAATAATGACAATATTATGTTTTACCAAAGAGCATTAACATTAGATGGTTCTTCCATCAGGAACCAAGTGAATAACGCCTTGAAAATTCCACCATACACACAACATGACCTTTGTCTGAAACTTTTCTCGTTTTGGAACAGGTAACGCAGGTTGTCCGATGGTAATCCATTGATTTTCTTTGTTAGGATTATTAAATTATATCCATTTTTCGTCGCAAGTAACGATCCGTTTTAAAAAACGTTCGTCCCAAGGATTTGAAAGCAGCCGATTGCGGACCTCAACTCGTCTTTCTGGCATTACTGATGCCAATTCATATGGAATTTCTCTGCAGCGTCTATTGTCCTTTCCAATTTGATGTAAATAACGCCGTATGGTTTCTTTGGAATAACCAAGTTCTGCTGACAACTTACGAGTACTTAGATGGATTCGTTGTTACTCAACAAATTTAGCCGACCAGAACCTTGTTTCCTCTTGAGACTTGTAAGTATCTCCTTCATTAATTTTTTTGAATCAATGTTGTACCGAGCGAATGTTCACTACTCCTCCCCCTTTCACTTCACATATTTTTTTAACTGCTATGGTTGCAGAAGCGGTTTGTTTCCAATAATGACGCAAAATTGTCAAAGTTTCGTACTTTTCGTCTGCCATTATGACGTTTGTGGTAACTTAGAAACAAACGAATAACAAAAGTAAATCGGGTAGAGATATTCGCCTACTTGACTAGTTTCTAATGGTGTATAACAATAGCATATTTAATGTTTTTCAAACATGAGTAAAAGAGCAAAACAGTACTCTATAAAAAATGACATTTTTTATGGGCCACCCTAATATTAATTTTGCCTTATAACCCCTTACCTACTTTGGATAGGCAACCCATATTACACATTATAAATAAATCTCCTTATATACAGGGTGTCCCATAACTTATGGGCCATAGCGCAACTGGAGATAATAGACATAAAAATAGGTATTTTGAGCCAAATTTTCTTAAGTAAAATGTTACAGGTTAAAGCGATACAGGGTGTTGAAAGTGAAAGTTAATTTTCGAAAAATGATGATAATTTTAAAACGGTTGGAGATATCGAATTCAAAATTGGTATAAATAGGTTTTCCAGAATGGTAAATTCGAATTTGGTATTAGTTTGAAGATACTTCCTAGAGGGCGCTTGCTACGTGCTTCGTGATGAATTAATTTACCCATATTTTTTTTACCTGTACAGTTAGTAGTATTTATACTTTAAATTATAATAGAGCCAACGTTTTTACGTAAAAAAGGGACTCTTGATCGATCTCGATATCTCAAGCCGTTCCCCAGATTTTCACATTTGAAGGTAAAAAGGCAGAAAAAAAAACAAAATGAAAAATTTGAAAACCATAACTTATGGGCTATAGAGCAATTGGAGATAATAGACATAAAAATAAGTATTTTGATCCAAATTTGTCTAAGTAAAATGTTACAGGTTAAACAGATACAGGGTGTTGAAAGTGAAAGTTACCATTAATTAAAACTTTCACTTTCAACACCCTGTATCTCTTTAACCTGTAACATTTTACTTAGGCAAATTTGGCTCAAAATACCTATTTTTATGTCTACTATCTCCAATAGACGTCTTTAGTTAACAGAGATAGGCAAATGTGCGTAGTGCTACTGCGCATATTTGGTATAGAATTTAAGCGGCAATCTTCACTTACTAGTCTTCCATAAGAATACATGAAATTTACGTGATTGTTAATTTAAAATTACTGTAAAGTATGTTCACAAAATCATTAAAATTTTTAACCAAATTTAAATTTGAAGTGGCGGAGTTGTTTTTAAGGCAAAATGGTTTACTCCAACGATATATTTCAAAGGGATATACCTAAATTTTTTTGCGAGGGTTATGTTCACGCCATGTCGGTAGCAGACAAAAGAAATTGTGTGGAAATAAAGGCGAAATGCTACAAATCGCAAAGAAAAAATGAAGAACCACATCAATTATTTATCATTTTTAATGAAAATATGTACATTAATGATGTAAATTGCTCATGTCAGGCAGATATCCTTTTGCCATTTTTGGAATTAGATTTGCATAACGGAACACAGCAATAACATCCCATGTTGAATATACCTTTTCAGCAATGACTATAACTGTTTAAAATCGGAATTTATGTATGTATAACTTCAACTTTATATGGTTTATTTACGTTCGTTATACCAAATATGTGCAGAACGTTAATGCGCATCGTCTTGTGACGTAGGTTGTTAGAAAGAGACGTACTTTAACGAAAAGGTGTATTGCTCTATGGCCCATAAGTTATGGGACACCCTGTATAGTCCTGCAGAAGGTTGCCTATTCAAAATAGACAAAGCATTATGATAAAATGAGTATTTTGTAATTTTGCATTGATACCTACATAATAAAATTTGCTAAAAACACACAACCAAGGCGTACCTAAAGGTAAAAACTAAATTTTTCACTTACCTTTAAAACTGAAGCTCTGGTGCTTTCCCGGCAACTGCAAACGCACTCTTCAGCCAATCAGTCGTATTAACTAACACAAACACACATACATTCAAGTCCACCTCTGATATAAGTCCACCTCTGATAACTAATCATTAAAATTATTCACATTGCACAGCATGAAGCTACATCTTAATTGTAACATTCACGAACAACTGCTTAAAAAACATCTGCATATCAACCTTCAATTTTTCTAAAACCTATTTTACACAGCTAAAATTTTCCATTATTTAAAAAACTAAAATGAGAGAAACGTTAAAAAGCTATTCTAAAATAAAGATTGTCGCAATATTAACACTAAAAATCATGGTAGATAATTTTAAGATTAATATTTCAGTGAGTTTTAGCTTTAAACTCAAAAATTAAATTATGAATAGAGTGAATTTGGCTTCTGTAACTGTAGAGCTAAATGCGAAGACTTCCACAGTCAGTGTCAGTGTTAAAGAACGTCTTCCGAATTGGGACCGTATTATTGTTGAGACAGAAGAACTCAAAGTTTCGCCCACCCTTTTAAGAGGCTTCATCAGGAGGAAAAAGGAGGCACTAAAGGAGCACAGCCAGCGTATCAATCACAGAAGACACAAAACTCTTTTAGCAAGAGAGGAAGAAGGGAACGGTAACTCAACTTGTAAACCAAGCCAGACACAAAACCCTTCTATAAAGCTTTCCAAACTGACTAAAATTACAACAACAGATTTTATGAAAAGCACTATAAGAACAACCAATTTCAAATTTTTTTACAATGAAATTTTGTTAAATTTCAGTCCTAAATATGACTACAAAATGATATATTATTAATAAGTCCAATAATAGTAACAATTAGTAATTCGGTAATAACCAGAAAAACGACGCCCAGACTACACAACTCCAAAAAAAATTGAGATGCATACACGAGATTGACGAAGAAACAGGAAATTTCATTTATCTACTTCAAAGTACTGCTAAACAAGTCACTCCGCACATTGAATCCCAAAGGATGATCAATAACACACCATGTGAAATCAAAAAACTAGTAGCAGAAAAACGAAGAGCCAGGTCAAGATGGTAAAAAACACACACCCCGGACAGCAGGAGAAGATATAATCAAATAAGTACCTAGTAAACTAAAAACAAAGCTTCAGGAAATGAGGAATAACTCATTTGAAACATACGTGTCAAACTTGTCTAGATATGATAACACTATTAGCATTGTATTTAGAAGTAGCTATTAGGAAACCTATAAAAAACAAGAAAAAACCCAAATTAACATCACCTCCTATACGCCAAAACACTACTCCACCAGGTCCCTGGGCCAAAAGTGATAAAGAGAAAGCCACTCTGTTCGCAGAATATCTGTCAAAAGTATTCTCTTCGCACGACGATGACCGAGTCCAAGAGGTAGAACAAGAGCTAGCATTACCCATTCCCAAACACGAACACCTAAGACTATTTACTCCAAAAGAAATTAGGAATGAAATCAACAAATTAAACGGAAAAAAGGCACCAGGTATCGACTTAATCACAGCCAAAATGCTTAAAGAGCTTCCACAAAAAGGTCTAGTTAAACTAATGTACATATTTAACTCTATACTAAGACTAGAGTACTGGCCCAAACTTAAAACGGCACAGATAATAATGATACAGAAGCCAGGAAAAAATCCGACAGATGTATCATCATACCGCCCCATCAGTTTATTGCCAATACTATCCAAACTCCTTAAAAGAATCAAACAAGACCTTGATCCCAACGACTTAATTCCAAACCACCAGTTCGGCTTCAGACAGGACCACACCACAGTGCAACAATGCCACCGACTAGTACATCTAATCAGTCAAGCTATGGAAAACAAACAATATTGTACAGCAGCCTTCTTAGAGGTAAGCCAGGCGTTTGATAATGTATGGCACTCAGGCCTACTTTATAAAATTAAACTAACCCTTCCGATCACATACTTCAACTTACTAAAATCGTATTTACATCAAAGAGACTTTGAAACAAAAATTAACTGCGAAATTTCCAACCGATACTACGCTCAATCAGGGGTCCCCCAGGGGAGCATCCTCGGCCCCCTCCTATATGTAATCTTTACATCAGACATACCAACTAACAGAAACACAAAAATAGGCACCTTCGCAGATGACACTGCAATACTTGCAATAGAAAATGACCCAGTAACTGCCGCATCCAACCTTCAACAGCACTTGAACCTCATAGAAGGGTGGACAAAAAAATGTAAAATAAAGGTCAACGAAAAAAAATCAGCACACATAACATTCACGCTCAGAAAAGGCAACTGCCCAAATGTTAACCTAAACCAAGTAAATATCCCACAACAAGAACTAGTCAGATATCTAGGATTCCATCTTTTATTTATTTATTTATTTATTTAGCATGTACAGGCAACAGTAAACTAATATAAGCCCGAATCAATGTATACAAATGTTTCGCATAGTATTATCACAATTAGATATAACACATCAGTGAATAGGTATTTGATAAACAATATTAATAAACGATAACAATATGGTATTTCACAGTGTATCACAATATTGGTGAACATTATAAACTAATGTCGGTCAAACAACCGATTGAGTATGTTTTTAAAATGAGGGAGGGAGTGAGCCGATACTGCGTCTTGCGAAAGAGAGTTCCAGAGATCAACAGTCCTGTTGGGAAGAAGGTTTTTACTTTGTAGAATTTTGAATTTGGCTTTCTTCAGTTTCATCATATGACCTCTGAGATGTTGATTATTCGCATATGTGAAGAAATTTGGGAGCTCATCGTTGTTATATAGTCCATGAAGGATCTTGTAAGTTTCAATAGCGTCGGCTCGCCGCCTTCTTGATAAAAGACTTGGCAAATTGAGGGCAGTCAATCTCTGTCACCGAATATAACAGTAGTGTTATTGAATTCATTAGCCGATATGAGTTGACTAATTAAATTAGTGTCATTGGCTGTGGTTGACGAAGGTGGTCGATAAACCACATCTACATCCATTGTCAGATGGTTGATATCAACTCTCAGCCACATTGATTCGTCCACATTATCTTCTATATCACGATTCCAGGTTGTTAAAATCGGTTGATTGTTGAACTCTTTTTGTACATAAATAGCGACCCCTCCTCCCCTTCTATCCAATCTATCTTTGCGGAAGATTGTGTACTTTTCAAGGGCTATCATTTGATCTGGAATGTCAGGCTTCAGCCATGTCTCAGTTAAAATGATAATATCTGGTTTTTGAGTAATAACTTCATTTTGAAATAGATCAAATTTGGATAGTAAGCTAGCAATATTTGTATAAAAAATCTTAGGAAAATTTACTGTTGCCGAAGAGAGTTTCCCTGCTGGGAGTTACGCCTGTTACCAGAAATAATTTTGGGAACACCCTTGATATATTTGATTGTAGCGTTTGCATCTGTTTTTTGTGTCTCGACAAGTTTCTTTCGCAATTCAGTGAGCGCGCTGCGTTGTAACGGGGTTTGATCACTTCTCGCAACGACAGAAGGAGGTAGGTGGTTATTGTTACGGAGAATTGTCTGAACTAGATCTGCAGTTTTGAATGTGACTCTAAGAGGTCTAGTTTTGTTTGGGTCAGGTTTACCCAGACGAGTGATCCGAAGATCGTTGGTGAATGAAATGTCGAACTGTGAAAAATCAACGTTCATATCCTGAATTATTTTCTCCAGCTTTCCTAGATCGTCCTTCTGTCTTGATTTCACTTCTCTGGCTACACTTTCAGCAATTCCGTGAAAGATTATATTTCTCGAACGTCGAATTCTTTCTTCCATTTCATCGATTGCAGCAAGTGTGGTATTTGTAGTTAGAGTATCATCTACAGGGTTAGGGTTCAGCTCTGGTTGCTCCAGGATTTCCTGTATTTTTTTAGCGTTATGGTTTGCCAAATCACGGCATGTTTTGATTTCGTCAGAAAAATTATCGATTTTACCGGAAAGTTCAGCGATCTCTTTTTTCAGTCCCTCATTTTGTTTCTTTTGGTTTTCCTCAATCTCAACTTTAAGATTAGAGAAATCTCCTTTCAACTCTTCCCGAAATTTAGTAAGTTCGTCTCTGATAATTTTAGCAATATCAGCAGGGGTGGCAATGTTTGAGCTATCAGAATGTGCTGACGAGAATGGATCTTGACTCGAAACTAAATTGGAAACAACACATTTTAAAGACAAAGAAGCAAATTGACTTGAAAATGAAGGAACTCAACTGGCTAATAGGCCGTAAATCCCATCTATCCATTGATAACAAAGTACTCATCTATAAGGCCGTCATCAAGCCAAAATGGACTTACGGAATCGAAATATGGAGTTGTGCGAGCAAGTCAAATACAACCATAATACAACGAAGCCAATCTAAAATCCTCCGCACTATTGCTAACGCACCTTGGTACGTTACCAATCACACATTATACACAGACCTTAAAGTTCCAGACGTAAACACAGAAATACACGAAAGAGCCACCAGACATCATGCAAAACTTGAGGTCCACCCCAACCAAATAATAAGACACCTCTTACAACCAGTAGAAAACAGACGTCTACGAAGACGATGGCCACAGGATCTGTTATAAATCAGAGGTGAAATCGCTGGATGATGTATCTCTTCAAGTCACTATTTTGTACGATATTTTTTAAAAATTGTATTTACATCAATTTGGCTTATAGAATGTATAGATTGCTAATAAAAAATTTAACAAAAAAAAAAAAAAAAATTTATTGTAATTCTTACAACAACAGAACAGACAGTAGGTGTATATTAAATCAGCCAACTTGAGCATGAACACACACATACTCACGTTAACTTTACCAAGGCCCTCTGAATTAATATTGCATATAAGGCCTTACCGCTTATATGCAATATTAATTCAGCGGGCCTTAGCTTTACAACCTACCAACTATAATACAAAGACCAATAAGAATGATCGTTTTTGTCAGGCTTAATGCCGCAGACCGTGTAGAACTCGTCGAATTATGCTAAAGATTACACCATTATCATTATTTATTGTTTATTCGTGGCATAATGTGGCCAGTACTTTGCTTTAAAATTTAAAAATCTGGACTACTGGAAGTTTCCATTTAAAATACCAAAGATCCAAACTATTCTAATTAGAATCGTTAAAGTAACTGCAACCGGCAGTACGGCAGAATGAGAGCACATGTAGTACCTACTGCAATATAGAAAGTTAAGCAAAGACCTGCTTAGTAAGGATTTGAATGGGTGACCAGTGTGTTCGGCCCCCTCGACACTGTAAAGGTATAAGAGGGTAAAAGGAAAAGAAAGAAAGAAATAACCGTAGCGGTTGGTAAAAGGAGGTAAAAACAAAAAATAGTTATTTGTTACTTTACTTTAAAATTTAAAAAGATCAATATACAAGTTTATATATTATTTTTTAATACAAAAATATTTGGTTCGTATTATATAAAAACAAATAAATAAAACTTCTTTACAAGTATGTTTATAAAGCAATCTTATCTAAATTAATATTATAAATTCTAACCGCATGATCGGAGCCACAACTGGCAAGCTGAAAAATTCTATTGCTATTTTTCGAATTTCCTGCTACACCTCCAAAGGGTCTGAATGCAAGTCGTTTTACGGTCGCATGATGAGCAACACTACAAAAGAAACCATTAATTACCGTAACAACAATAAGCAATAAAATATACCTTTTATCTAGCGTTAAAAGTAATTTCCATTCCTGTGCGTTCCATCTGTATAACCTAATAACACCCGACTCGCAACCTACAGCTACCATATAAGATTCCGATAAAACAACAGGTGCAAAAGCTAAAGCTGTTACAGATTCTCCTTTTAATTCCAAATACTGAGAAGCAGGCCCATATTGGCCTAGCACATTTTCTGGTGGTTTTTCAACATTTCTAGTCCAAATTACAACCTTTCCATCTCTTGAACCTGTTGCAAAATATTTAGAATTGTGAGACCATGCACAGCACCAAATTATTCTAGTATGAATGCCTGTTTTTTTATCAGTCATTGCAACCATTTCAAATGCATTTGTTTCTTGATATTTAGAGAATAAAGTCCAACGTCTGTCTCTTGATACTGACAGTAAATGATTGGAATCCGGAGAAAAGGCTAACTGGGCTATCGTTAAATTATGTGAAATAAGCTTTTGTATTTGTTTCCACGTGGATGTGTCCCTGTTAATTATAAAAGATTGTATTTGAAAATATTTTACGTATATTAATATTACCATATTAAAACTGCAGCATGTTCGATTGTAGTAGCCTTACAAGCTGATGCAAGCAATGATCCGTCTTTGGTAGCAGCCATAGAATATACTTCATAACCGTGTCCATATAATTTTTGAATTTCTGGCCATAGAGTATTTTGCAACAATGTTTCCTCGGTGGGAGGCTCTAAAATAGTTCTTACTTGCATTACATTTCAAGAAAAAAATTACTTAAATTTACCCGTAAGATCGACCGCTGTAAAATGAGATTCCTCGGGATAAGGTTCTTTACTGCTTTTAGCCGTTGCTAGTTCAGTATTGTCATTTTCATAAACAGCTTTGTTAGAGAGACCTAAGGATGGAACTGCTGCTCCTTTTGGACCCGATTCCAATGCTAATAATAAAAAATTAATATTTAATTTAATTTGTTTAAGCTAGAATTGTTGATATATTCTTTCTTTACCAGATAATACGTAGTCGCCCTCTTTATCTACTTCTATCTTACAGATTCGCCTAAAATTTTCAACAAAATTCTTAGGTGCTTTAAAAGTTCGAATTACTTTTTCTTCAGCGCCTGATGCAAATTTATATCTTGACAATATAGCAAGACAATTCATATCATAGCCATGTACTTGTGGTCGAGCAATCTCATGCCATGTCTTAAAAAACATTTATTAAACAACATACGCCTGGCAAATTTAATCTTACCGTTTGTTTAGAATTTACAGTCCACGGAGCATGAATTCTGGTGGTTTGATCTGTGGAAAGTGAAACTAGAAATTCCCCGTTAGGTTCCCACGATAAATCAACTACTTCATTAAAGTGTCCACTAACAGTTACTGCTGGTTCCCAAATGTTTGTTTCCTGGATAACAAAATTTTATTTACGGTTTATTTATAATATTACCATTTTACCTCTGAAAATTTCCAAATATGAAAAGCACCGTGGTATCCATGAGCTAAAATCGTAGTTTCATCTGGTCCAAACATGCCACCATAAAAACCAACCGTATTGCCACCAACTTCTCCTACTCGAACCTTTTCCAACCATAACCCAGATTCTGCATCGAATCCCCAAATAATCATACTTTTATCTAATGAAGCAGATAAAAGCGTAAAATCTTTCGAATTCCAGCTTACCGAGTACACCCATGCTTCATGACCGGCAAGAATAGACTCCAACGATACAATAAATTCAGTATTTCCTGTTCTAATCCTACTTTTCTTTAAAATCAATTCATATTTATCGATTTCATCTGATGAATGATTGTGTTGTTTGTTCACTTGTGATATTCTCCACAATCGTATGATAGCATCTTGTGACGATGACGCAAGAATTAAATCATCCCCGTCTTAAAAAAATGTTTAAATTAGTTGAAAATGTTTAAACATGCATGACTAATACCATCTAAAACAAAATCTAGTCCTCGCACCCAATTTTCATGTCCCCTTAATACTTCCGAAGCCACAAAATTTAAACTGCTGCCCGTTTCTCCATTAGACTCCTCAATATACAACTGTATTTTTGAATCGTCCATTCCGCAAGCCATAATTAATGTATTCGAGTGTGGTAAGAATGACAATCTCACAGCCATACTAATACCATAACCAAAATTAATACACTGTGTCTGAACAAAATCATCTACAATTCAGAATTATTGTAACATCAAACATTTCTTTTAGTAACTTCAAACTTTTACCATTTAGAATTTTTCGCGTCCAAATTCGAACTGTGGAATCAAGAGAAGCAGTTGCAACCACAGCGTATCGTTGTTCAGCATCCTTATATACACCATCTACAATATTTACATTTTCCTCATGACCTTTAAGTATAAATGGAACGTAATCTTCATTTTTATAGCACCATACAATCGCTGTACCATCCGTCGATCCTGACACTAATTCGCTTTCGGAATCAACTCCTCCAATCCACCGTACAGAATTTACACGTTTGGAGTGCCCATAAAGAGTTTTTGTTACTTTTCCTCCACTGCCCCACTAAAAATTAACTAAAATAATAACATACAGCGAAAAATGAGGTTAGAAACTTACATTTAGATCATAAATCCGAACTGAATTAGAAGAAGCGTAACATATTAATTTATTTTGACCCCAATGTGCAGCTGTAGGAGTTTGATTACATGCACAAGACGTGTAACACAATTCCAAAGCCATTTCTTTTTATTTTCAAATTCTAGCACGACCACACAATTCAAAAACGCACTTGGAACTTTTGCTATTTTGTGGTGGCAGTTATAATAATTGCATTTAAGCGCTGAACAATTAAATTTAAATATTTTTAAGTTAATGGGCCGTATTCTGATCTTATGTTTAAAGTCGTCTCTAATTTAACTAAAGTTGTGTTTAGCGTAAACATAAACGTAACGAATTATACCGCAATCGGGTAAGAGCATACAAAAAAAGCATTAAGCTGGCTAAGAATGAGTATTACTATCAAAGAATTAAAAATTCCTCAAATCAGACTAAGGAAACCTGGAAAATAATAAATTCAAAATTGGGTAGGCCAAGCAACAGTAGTAATAACCCGATTGTGCTAAACGTCAATAATCAATTAGTTACGGACAAGCATATACCATTGCTGAACATTTCTCTTTTCATTTCGCAGATATTGCTCATAGATTGATCGCAAAAAATTTTGGTTCAAACCTATCGTTGCCTAACACAGTATCAAACTATGATCTGTCCAATTCCATATACTTCTACCCAGTTACTGAGGAGGAACTCATATCGGTCGTCAATGAGTTAAAAAACAAAAAATCCGCCGGTAATGAAGGGATTAATAGCATAACTTTAAAAAACATTATCCTCGATATAAGTCACCCTTTTACGCAATTAATAAACAGGTCCTTGTCAGAGGGAATTTTTCCCGATTTCCTGAAAACTGCTGATGTTATTCCAATCTTTAAAAAAGGCAATTCCTGTGATATTGATAACTACCGTCAGATATCCTTAATTAGTGTACTATCAAAAGTCCTAGAAAAAATTGTAAGTAATCGTTTAACCTCATTTCTTAAGAAAAATAAATTAATGTCCGCATCCCAACATGGTTTCATGCAGGGGAGGTCAATCGAAACTGCATCATCTGATTTTTTAAATCATGTTTACCTTGAATTAGACAAGGGCAAGCTGGTTATAACTACTCTGTTCGATTTAAGTAAAGCTTTCGACTCCGTAAACTGTGATATTTTAATGGACAAACTGTCAAGCATTGGTATTCGAGGTTGTATACTAAACTGGATCCGGTCTTACATGAGTAACCGTAAATTACGCGTTAAATATGATAATGTTGTCTCCCAACTTTGCGATGTTAGGCTGGGGGTACCTCAGGGCTCCGTACTCGGTCCTTTGTTGTTCGTCTTATTTATAAACGATTTACCTAGCTCCATTAAATGTGGCCATACTATTATGTATGCTGACGATACAACAATTACCGTGTCGGCGGCAAGCCTTGAGGACTTGGAACTTAAGCATAACTCAGTGATGGACAGTATGAGTTCATGGTGCCAAAGAAATAAATTAGTATTAAATCAGAAGAAAACGGTTTTTATTAATTTTCACATTAAAAAAAATATAACACAACGTCTAAGTGTTGTGTTGAATACAATACTCCCCAATAGTGCAAAATTTCTTGGTATACATATTGACGAAAAGCTGTCGTGGTCACATCATGTAGACTTTGTATGCGGGAAGCTAAATAAGGCCTACTTTGCACTATTGCAAATGAAGGACACCCTAAATGTAAACGGGCTACTGTATATATATTACGCATTGGCTTACTCATATATGTCTTTTGATGTTATAGCTTGGGGCAAAGTGACTGACACAAACAGAATTTTTGTCCTTCAAAAAAGGATAACCTATTCGATTAATCTTTAACCTAAAATATCGAGAAAGTTGCAGATTCACCTTCAAAGATAAAAAGATACTTACCTTTCCATGCATATATGTGTTTAAATGTGCAACTTTTGTTAAATTAAATATCCACAAGTATGCTACTGTAGGCAGCGTGCACACTCACGAAACAAGACATGGCAATATATTGATGATACCTAGTCACAGAACAGCATTATATAAGAACTCTCCACACTACAATTCTGTCAACCTTTATAATGCTTTACCTGATAACATAAAAATCATTAGTAATACTAACCGATTTAAAAAGGAGATTAAATTATATTTAATAACAAACGCTTTCTACAGCGTCGATGAGTTTTTAAATAAACAATAGCTACGCAATGTTCATACACTGTAACCACGTACTAATTTGTTGTTATTGTTCTACCGTGTTGTTGTGAATATTGTCGGTTTATTTGTTTTCAATTCTGTGTTTGCATTATAAGCTTGGAATTAAAAATTCCAAAGATATATAATTACCATGTATTGCCCTTATTATTAGATTCTACTTGACGTACCAAATGTGCATTGTACCTAAATTGGTTAATAAATATTATTATTATTATTATTATAAAACGATATAGCTTTATATAATTTTATATGTGTATAACAGAGATACGCGATGTTGCCATGGTAATTAAACATGACGTTAAATTTAAATATGAGATCGGAATACGGACCATTTTGTTTTGCGAAATTATGGTTAAATTTTCTAGCATACTATCTCACCTTTTATAAACCCAACAAGATATCTCTTATTTTTAATTATAGGCTTATTTTATTTCAATAACTTTCGCCAATGTACCATTTTTCTTTATGAACACATTTTTTTGTTTGATTCATAATTTTCATGCCCAATCTTATTATGTTGTCTCTAACATATTTGCCTTGTTTACCATGATCTATACAACTAAGGTTACTAAGGGTCTATGAGTTTATTACCGAACATGAATAATTATGGCGGTGATTTAAACATTTTAACAAAAATTACGCAGAAATGCTTGGAAGAGAAGAAGGAGAAGTTCCAATAGAAGAAGAGCAGGCAAATATAGACGGAAATGTAGAACAAATAGAAGAAATTCCAACGGAGGAACTTGAAGAGGGACTGAACAAGATTAAGAAAGGAAAGGCTAGTGGAGTAGACGCAATAGACCCTGAATCAGTGGCGTGTTTACCATGGAAGCTAGGGAAGCACAGCTTCCCCTACGTAAACTAAATACCTACAGCACTAAATACCTACAGCGTATAATTAAATTAATATACCTTAAAAATGTAATATTAGGTATATATTATCCTGTTGACCCGAATATGTATAATTATTTTCAATATTTTTCAATACTAGATAATCGAATCTCGAACCGTCGAACCTCATTTCAACTGTCCGCTGCCGAACGACGAAAAACACGACGTAACCCGAAACGGCTTTATAAGCTACCGAGTTATAGCTTACCGCGCAGTATGGTGTTTTAATTCACTCAGTAGGATACAAGCGCGTAACCATGAATATTATGTAGTAATAATATAAATACTGTTTTACTGTGGAATTAAAAAGTATATGAACGTGAAATTAGTTACATATTAATAAATATATAAACAATACAAATATCGTATCAATGCAAAAACCTGTCGTTTTTACGCATAATTTCGTTTGAAAATCGAACTAAAAATAGCCTTGTGTAAGCTGTGAGCCCGACAGATTACACTCACTATCCCCGCCACAAGTGAATCTACAGAACGTTCCTTTGCCGCGCTGAAACGAATCAAAGTTTTGTTATTAGGAATTATACAGGACAAGAAAGACTTTCTGCTTTGGGATTAATATCTATTGAAAAGGAATGTTCTCGTGAACTAGGACGATTCCGTACTTAATCGTGCAGGGGCCTGGTAGGTACCTACAACAAAATGGAAAAAGATCAGAAAAATGTAAGATGAAAAGGGGCATAAAACAGGGGGACAGCCTCAGCCCTCGGTTATTTATAACAGTGATGAATAAAATAATTAAAAACAGAAGAAAAAGAACAAGACAGATAGGCTACATTCAAGCATAGGATATAGACACCTAGAACACGTAAAACTAGAAGGACTACTATACACGGATGACATACCTACATACTACTGATTTCTGAATCACAAAGAAAAATGCAAGCTTTAATAGATAGGTATATGGATAGAAGAGATAGAAAACATGCACCTAGATAAATGTAAATACAGTCGAACTTCGATAACTCGAAACAAATGGGTTGGAGTTAGCGTCAAGAGTGAGAATTATGTGTAATTTTTACTTGATAACTCGAACTTCTATTACTCGAATATCTTGATAACTTGAACAGAATATTTGGCGCCACCTTCGATAAGTCGAATTTTCTGGGAATCGTTGAGCGTTCGTATTTATAAAAACCAATGAACATACAACCGATTCTCTGTATAATGGTTTAAATAACATTGAACCCTTAACCATATGTCTCCTCCCCCGCCCGTGCCTTTTATTGTTACACCGATTAAGAAATCGTAGCTTTTATTTTAGTTTCTTTGCCGTCACCAGCGAACTAATTTATTGTTTAATTATTTAATTGCCCTGCTAAGAGTAGACAAAACAATAATGCATTCGTTCAGAAATTTGTTTACAAACCCTAAATTCTCGGTAATTAATTAGTCATGCACATCAGACTTTTTGAATCCGGGGTATTAATTATTTTCAACGTAGAATATTCAGTAGTATATGTTTCTGACGGGAAATTTTAGAAAAAGGCTAGATTTCAGGCTATAAACTTTTTTGGTATTTTTTAAGCAAACTTAAAATGAAATAAGTTAGATTTACCTTAAAATAAGTAGTCATGAATGATAAATTTAAATAAAGTCAGCGAAGTATTCGGTTATGCCGAATATTCGTTAAAATGGCCAAATATTACGACTGCCGAATAGTTAACTGTTAACCAAATATTCGTTTCACCTCTATAAAATAATACATACATGTTATGTATTTTATTTAATAACCCGAAGTCTTGATAACTCGAACTTGTTTTCTGGCAAGTCATGGTTCGAGTATATAAATAAACGAAAGCCAGAAGAACTAATAAGAAACGGTTAGAGATGTAAAGAACAACAAATAGAACAAGTCGCAGCATACGAATACTTAGGAGTCATGATCACAAATGATGGTAATTGTGATCTGGAAATAGCAAATAGAACCAGGAAAGCTACAAAAATATATTATGCTTTAAACAAAACAATATTTGGAAAAAATGAAATAGACAAACAACTGAGATGAAACAACTCAGGAAAATAGCAGGAAAGATACGCATGGACAGTATTAGAAATGAATTAATAAGAGAATCATTAAATCATGAACCCTTAATATCAAAAATAATTAAAAGAAAGTTAAGCTGGTTTGCACTTATAGTGAGAATGGACCAAAATAGACTAGTAAGGAGGGTCGTAGAGGCAAGAAGAGAAAACAAGAGAAAAAAGGAGAGACCCAAGAAAACAAGAATAAAACAAATAGAAGAAATAGGAAGAACAGGAATAAAAATAGATGAGTTGAGACAATTAGCTGGGGAAAGGAAGTCATGGAAAAAACTGATAAAAGAAGGTCACGAATAAAATGAACTCCGACGCTCCCTTACAGCAACTTGTCGTGAAGAAATGGAACAATTTTTTGGCATTATAATAACTATGGATGAGACTTCTAAAAGCTCAACTAAGGGACTACTGGAGTAAAAACTTTTTATATGAAACTAATGTTAGAAAAATCATGACAAGAAACCGTTTCAAACAGTTGCTGTCTATGTGGCATTTTAATAATAACGAACTATCCTCTAGTGAAGGAGAGTTTAGACAGACTACAAAATTTCTCCGTTGGTTCATAAACTTCTTGAAAAGTTTCAGAAGGTTGTAACTTGTAACTCCTGGTCAGAACACTTGTATTGATGAAACTATGGTACCCTTTCGTAGTCGCTTAAAATTCAAACAATACATAAAAGGGAAACGTCACAAATTTGGGATCAAACTGTACAAATTATGTTTAGAAGATGGATATACCTACAATATGAAGATCAATTGAGGCAGGGATGTCTACACCGACAACTATTATATGAGCATTTTGTTGGCACACAAATTACTGAGCCATCAAACTCATCTAGTTGGTAGCGTTCGGTCAAACAAGAAACTAAATTGCGTAGAAGTGACAACAAAGAAACTAAAGAAAGGTGAATCATGTGCTAAACGGAAGAACACTGGTGTAGTTATGCTAAAATGACATGATACTAGGGATGTACTAATGCTGTAATACTGAGTAGTAAACACATTGATGAAACTAAAACAGTTTGACAAAGAGATAAAGATATCGAAAACCTCCGATTGTAATTCACTACAATGAGTGTAAGTCTTTTATTGATTTACCAGATGAAGGCTTACTCTCAGTGTTTGAGATAGGAAATTGGCTCTAGAACTTTTATTTGGCTCTGCAATAATCAATGCGTTCATTGTGTACAAAATGGTTACCCAAAATAACAAGTCCATTACAGATTTCAGAAAGGAAGTGGCTTTGTCATTGCTTAGAATAAAGAACAACAGTGATGTAAATGTTAGAGGCCACAAAAGCCAAGAACATATTTTGGAAGAGAAAAACAAAAATAGTTGTGTTGCGTGTTACTCAAAAATTAGTAAATAATTGGGAAGGAAAGTAGCGCAAAATAAATGCCCACGTTCTAAATATCAGTGCAAATCGTGTCCAAAAAACTATTGTGTTGAATGCTTCTTTTTAGAACACTCACAAGTAGCATAGCATACAGCAGGGGTGCTCAAACAGTCGATCGCGATCGACCAGTCGATCGTAAAAAGTTTTGCAAGTCTATCGCGTAACTAAATAATTTAATGCACACTTACGTTACGAAGTTCCTAGAACACGCGGCGACTTGAATATCTAAACTTTGTATTTTGCCCCTACCTAGTCGATCACTTGCCGCCTAATACTTTTACGGTAGACCGCCGATAGTATAAGTTTGAGCACCCCTGGCATACAGGGTCTACCTCGCGGTCCAAGTACTTACCACCAACACTTGAGACAGTCTGTTGATGCCTCGCGGAGCTCAACGTGTTAACACTCTTCCTTGCAAGTGCATTTAAATCTCAGCAACATCAAGGATATTTGAATGAACCTTAGGTAAATGTGGTCTCACAAGCTTAAGAATTGGTGCCTTGGATAAGTAAATGTGGTCTCACAAGCTTACGAATTGGTGCCTTGGATAAATCAAGAAAATAAACAAATGTTTCCTCTACGCCCTTTATTTTTCTACCTTACAATTTACAAATACAGACAATACGATAATGTAGTCAGTTTAAAATTACAATACTTGGTCAATAGTAAAAAATATATGATTATCATAAATATAAATATCGTTTGTGACTAGTATGTTCTCTATCTGAAAATACTAAACTTGCAAATGCTAGAATATTTGAAGATTATCGATATATTTTCGAAACTTAAACTTGGTAAAGTTGTGTAACTAACAACAAAGATTACTCATATTTCAACATATGTACTTTCATAATCCGGTCAAAAATTATCTCTGCTATCATACATAAACAAATATACCTACAAAAAGTTATCTAAGTCTTGCGTTTTTTGACAACTAAAATACAATACTGTACGGTTTTTTGACAAACTTGACTTAAGTAATAATCTTTAATTGACTTTAATTAAGTGATTTTATGTGCAAAATATTACTAAATATCTTCAAATATTCTGTACATAAAGTTGATAATGTGCAGTTAGAGTGTAAAATTAGCACCATATTCTTTGCAGCAGAAGTATAAACGGTTAATAAAAGCAACAGTTTAATGATAAATAATCTTGTCTGCGACATAAAATGCAAGTATACCTCAAATGGCAATTTTTATATACTTACATATAAAAGAAAATTACACGCTTTACTGATTTGGGGATAATTAGTGCGATAATCATTTTGATTAGCTAAATTTAGAATTGTTGGAGAAAATACTTCGTCGTGAACGGTTTTTTAAAGTACATTTAATTACTGCTTATTTGAAAATAAGAATTCGTTATACACCTGACTGTGGTTACTTCTCATTATGTACTAATGAAAATACATAATGCATATTGCTAGTCTTACGAAGTTGGCACTATTTAATTTAATAATAAAAAAATATGACACTTTTGACTATACTTTCACACAGAATCTAAAGACTTGTCGGGCCATTGATAAATAAAGCAATGGAAATATCGATATACAGCACTGCTCGGCTTTGCAATTTGCTTTACAACTCGGCCCGTTCAGCTACTAATAATACAACTATACACTCGAAATGGCTAAAATACATTGTATATAAGAAAATACTTGTAGATATAAAAACATTTACGTAATTACAACCACCCAAACTACTTGGGAAATTTTGGAATAAGCATTTGAAGGAATGATAGGTACGGTACGTACTTAATTATTAAATAATAAAACTACCTACAAAGATCTAATTAATGGTAAACCTTCAAAATCACAATTAAATCTCAGAAAAGTAAAAAATTGAGAATAACGTCGAGTACGTACTTTGAAAATGTCTGTACGTTGATTAACTGATCACCAAAACCCAATAAAACATCACTAATGATAAAAATTAATCAATTTTGACTATGAGTTAATATAATCAATTAACAGGGATTCTCATTACTTTTACTGGCCTCTCCATTTTCACTCTGTAATTTAGGTACCGAATAATTACCAGAAGATGGTACCTCCACTGCATCTTTTTTACATCGTCGTTCTAAACTTCCACCACCCATATCAAAACTAGAATTCAAACTCGAGAGTAACCCGCCTGCAGCTTTAGGAGGAATGGGGGGAGGATTTTCTAATTTAGGACTGAACTCTTGCGGACTTGAATTAATATTCATTTCCTGTTGATGGGTACGCAAATCAAATTCGTCATAACAAGTATTATTAAAATTGTTAAGGTGCGAATTATCAGTAATACTAATTCCGGAATCACGAAGGTCATGACTATCAGGTTCTGCAAGAGTTGTGGAGAGAGTCAAACTAGCAGAGGAAGAACCAAGGTTGCTATCGTGATTCGAATCCTCTAAAGAAATATCAACAATTGATTCAATACTAAATATTGAAGTAGCTGACAATTTCTTTTGACCTCGTTTAGGAATATTTGGAGGTAGTTCGTTGGTAATGGAACCGGGCCGTTTATCGGGTGCTAAAATATTGTAAGTAAAATATTTATCGTCAATCAATATGTATTCTTACTGTGTGATCTCGGAGGAAGTGGTGGAGCTTCCTCTAAACTCGAATCTGGCCAAGAATTACGTAAAGGTACATTGCCTTCCGTGGGTGTTGCTAAAGAATGTCTTAATAATCGAGGCGAAGGTGGTTTTGTTAAAGAACGTTCCCTGGTGTGAGTTGGTTTAGGAGGTAGAGGCATATCACATGTTTCAGACTCTCTAGAAATATCATTGCAATTAGTAACAATCGTAAGATTATAATTTATATACCTTGATTTCATTGGTGGCAAGCTGGAATAATCCACACTTCCTCTTGTTGGTGTTCGTGCTGAATCTACAGGATTGGTAGGAGTTGTACTAAAACCTTGAGAACGTGGCCTGTTTTCACGCTGAGGTATTGGAGGAGCTGTATTTGATGTATTTGTCATCATTGGCAGTGTTAAATTGTCACGACTAGGGCCAAGGCGATCTAAGAACTCCTATAACCAAGAACGTAAAAACAAACATAGTAAAACAAATAAATCTACTACCGAAAGCAACAATAAAAAAATAAAAAAATTAGTAAGAACGAGTTTATTGATGCACAGAATACAGTTGTTAGTAGAGCAAAAAGACGAGAGGGTAAAGAAGGAAATTATTACAGCTTATAGTTTAATAAAAATAAATATTAGATGTATTCTAAAATCTCATGCAACAATGACTTAATTAAAATATTCCCCAATCATTACATGCTCCTTTGGACGGTAATGTATAGAAAGGATTACTGTTACGTTTAAATACCATTGGTTTTGTGTAAATGTCGTCATTTTCTAACACCTGATGCTCATACAGTTGCCCATAAACCCCACTAGAACCAGAAGATCGATTGCTGTGATTTTCTGCAGTTAGATGCAGTTTATCAATCGGTAGAGGAGGTAGTGGTGTGCTGTGTAAAGAAAACAAAATCATTACATTTCGAAAGGTATTTGTTTATTTATTGAGCAAGATCTAGGCTTGCAAGGGCCAGGAATCTCGACGCACTTTATCTCAAAAAATTATGATTTACCGGAACTGGACACTTAGCCACAGCCACTTAGGTATGGCTGCCTAGACACAGGGGTAAAAGGGCACTGAGAAATTAGGATGTAAAACAGAAGGGCACAAGGACAGAAAGGCGCATACTGCAGTGTTTTAATCTTTAGATATGCTATAAATTCTGAAATATAATTATTATAAGTACTTAACGAAATAACACCAGTAAATATTTAATAAAAGGCCCATAATTTTGGGATATCCTGTATGATAATAACTAATAACAAATCCCATTCTTGGGCAATGGCCTCCCTCATATCCAACCATTTCTGTCTGTCATGCGCTTTGGTCCACCACTGATCTCTGGCCGCTTCACTAGTTCATCTGACCATCTTGTCACAGGTCTCCCCTCTTAAACGATTTCCACAATGTTACCTTCTTAGCCCACCTGTCCTTTGACATTCTTATTATGTGCCCTGCCCAACCGCACTTGCATTTTTTTCATCGCACAGCCAGTTTTATCTTTCATCTTCTTTGTGTTAACTTTGTCCTTCAGAGCTGTACCCAGTATTATTCTTTTCATTTTGCATTGTACTACTGCTAATTTCTTTGTTTCATTGGAAGTTGTTGCTCAAGTTTGTGCACCATATACCATATGTAACTACACACTTGTTAAAATTTTCCCTTTTCATTTTCATTGTGAAGATATTTTTTAACCAAGATGGCACTACTGAGATTAAAAATGAAAGACAACAACGTCTCAATCATCAACATATCTGGCCGCCATAAGTAAATGAACACCCAGTAAACGTTGGTAAATTTAAATGAAATTTTCAGGAAAGATGTATTTTATTTGTGCTAAGAAACTATGAAAATTACAGCAAGATCCAATCATTTAATCAAGTTAGCATAGGCAATGAATTAAAAAATCTTATGTTTACATTATTTACTTAAGTGTCATTATAAAGCATACTTGAGGGTTTAATTAGACCTGTTAGAGTGTAAAAAGATGCCTCCTGTTCGACAACGTGCGAATTTTCATCAATTAACTGAGTTCGAACGTGGTAGAATAATCGGTCTACGAGAAGCTGGATTATCCAGTCGTGATGTTGCTGGTCGTACAGAACGTAGTGACGCTACAATCTCCCTATGCTGGAGAAGATGGGCAGAAAATAATGAGGAACGAAAACGTTTACGACCTGGTCGTCCCTGACAAACCATTAATCGTGAAGATAGTGCTCTTCAGCTTGTGGCTCTTCGGGACCGTTTCTTGTCGACAAGGGAAATTGGTGATAGATGGAGAGGTTTAATTAATCAACAAATCTCCATACGATCTGTTTATCGAAGAATTCGATCTTTTGGGTTTAGGTCGTACCGACCATTTATTTGTTTACCTCTAACTCCACGTCATAAAATTGCACAGCTAGAGTGGTGTAATGAAAGGTTGCACTGGAATGAGGAATGGAATCGAGTAGTTTTTAGTGACATACCACTCTTACTCAAGGTGTGATGGTATGGGGGGCTATCTGCCATGGAAGTAGATCTCCTCTAGTAATTATTCGAGGAACGCTAAATGCAATTGGTTACATCAATAACGTGCTGGAACCAGTATTAGTTCCATATCTTCAACAACTGGTAAATCCCATTTTCCAGCAATTTTAATGCACGGCTACATACCGCTAGGGTTACTACGGAGTATCTGGAAAATGCTAATGCTGATCGGCTTCCATGGCCTTCTCGTTCGCCAGACTTATCACCAATCGAACACGTGTGGGATATGCTAGGACACAGGATCAATGATTTACAACCACCCCCAAACAGTGTAGATGTTCTCTAGCAACGGATTTTAGAAGCTTGGGATACGATACCACAACCTACTATTGATTCACTTATTTCAAATATGTCTAATAGACTAGCTGAATGTGTAAGAAACGCAGGAGGATCGATGCATTATTAGTGTTTAAAAATTGTTGCAATAATTGGATCTTGCTGTAATTTTCATCGTTTCTTAGCACGAATAAAATACAACTTTCCTGAAAATTTCATTTAAATTTGCCATCATGAAAAATTAAAATTAAAATTTTTCAGTGAAACTTCATATTTGGGGTATTTTTGTGATTAGCAACAACTTTTTTAAATACTTTTTTGCTCTATCTTAATAGCTGCTATGCCTTTACTTGAAACGCCAGTTTTTATTTTAATCATAGTTGGCTAGATTTGGACTCTAAAAAAATGTCATTCCTACAAAAAGATTCATCTTAAAGGCCTCTACCACTGGTAAAAGTTTTATACTAATTGCGTTATTAATAACACAGTTATTTAAGTGGATTCATGTAAAGTGAAACACACTGTATATGTGCCTACAGAAGTCACAAAACAAATTGAAAAAGATACATTTTATGAAAACTTAAGTAAAGTATGTGAAGGATTTCCAAATAAAGAGAAACTCATAATATTGGGAGATGCAAATGTCCAAATACGGAAAGAGCCATACCTAATTAGCAAAGTGATAGAAAATGGAAAAGGAACAATACATGACAAAACAAACGACAACGGACACAGACTAAGTCAACTAACAGGATCATTAAATACGACTTCCTGTCAACAAAATTTGAACATCCAAGAAAACATAAAGCTACATGGAAACACCCAGCAGAAGAGATCGAAAAAGGAATAAGCAGAAAGACAATAAACACAAGAACATACAGAGCACAACACGCTGAAACAGACCACTATTTAGTAATAGCAACAATAAAGAGCTTAGAAATGCAAAAACAATACAACAAAAACAAAGATACCAAAAAATGGGACGTAGAACTCTTAGAAAAAGAAGAGACAAGGAAAAGATTGGAAAAAACAAACACAAAAAACATAGAATGTCAAGTAATAAATACAGAGGAAATAGAAATGAAAATCAATATAACAAAAACAGCCGAAGAAGTAGTAGGAAAGACAACAAAAAAGATGGCAGAGGATAGAAAAAGCTGGAGGAAGTGGATACAGGAAAAGAACACACAGCCCTAGAATCCGACACCCTGTAGGGTATAAGGAGAAGAGAAAGAAGAAGAAAATATGATTAGAATATGCAAGATGCCGTTTGCTAGAATTATCACTCGTAATTTTTGATCTATCTTTCATAATTAAGAAGTTAATGAAAATTTTCTGATCATTAGTACAGCCCATATAGTTTAATTATTAACTTTTAATAGCAGTTTAGAATTATTTCACTTAGCTTATATGCGCCTTAGTGTCCTCATGTCCTAAAGTCTAATGCCCAATTCTCCTGAGTCCTAGTACTCCTGCGTCTAAGTGTGCTTGTGCCTAAACGGCCACGTCTAAATGATCGTGCCTAAGTGTCCGTGGCTAAATGTCCTAGATTGATAATGTACTTATCATCACTATTTTCTACTTACTTTACGATACTTTCTGATTGTTGCCGTTTTAATCTATTAATTGATCCTAAACTTTGTCGAAGCTGTGCAAATCTTTCCAATAGTCTCTGATGTAAAGGTTGCACACCGGCTGTAGCTAATTTTCCATGTAACTCTAAACCACATGCCAAAACCTAAAGAATTCAAAATAAACAAAATGTTCTCAATATGGATTTAAACTGCCACTAACCTGCATTGCATCAAAGAGCAAACTTTTCAATCTATACACATGGTTCATATGTTCGGGGAATAATTTCGAAAATTCCTGAGTGAAGAAAGCCTGCTGATACTTACTAATACCTCCTTGTACATTAGCATCGATAATACCTTGCAATCTCATAGTGAAAGGGTTGAGATTACGTTTAGGTTCGGCTGTATATACAGCTATAAGGTGTCGCACTTCTTTCTCAACCGATTCCATTGTTTCACAAGCATACTGAACAGGCGCTATTTCTTCGGTGTGCCTCGTTATCACTTCGAAGCACCTAAGGATTCCAGGTAGGGGACTTTCAGTCTCTAGAATGGTTCTTTCTATCCATAAAGTCTAAAAAAATAATTTAATTAAGATAAGATACTCGATAAAAATTAAATATACTACCTTAATTTCGTTGTCTTTATCAACAATGCCTTTATTAACTGGACGGTCACACTGAAAACGTCTTACGTCATTATAGTGATAGAAATGAGCGATTTTTTCGGGAATATCGCTCGCTAAGATGATAGGATTAGGTTCGGGGATTGGTTTTACGTTACTTATTTGAATAACTGCATCAAACATTAAGAAAAATATCATTTGTTGTTTTTAAAATTGTTTGTGTTAATGTAAAAGGATACATTGTCCTTCCGAGTTGATAATAGTATCGTCAGGTGGTGTATTTTTCATAAGAATATGAGCCGACGGAAATTCTGTTTGTAGTCGTTGTGTGAAAGCACCGATTCTTTCATACTCTAAACCTCTGTATATGAACTGTTTGTTCTATAAAAAACATCAAATTTTACTGCCCATTTTATGATATAAATTGCGATTCCGTACCCTAACAAAAAGTGGAAAACTGAGACCATAGAAACCAACCCGAAAATATTCGGGTTCAGGACGGAGCTGCGTTAAAATATTGTCATAAAACTTTGCCTGATTTTTAAGAATATCGCTGAGAGCTCTGTAGTTAAATAGTTGTGTTTCATATAAAATTGCGAGTTCTTTTAATAGTGGTATTCCTTTCTCCCAACACTAAAATGTTACAGTATTTAATAGAATCTCCAAACAGTAATAGAGGGTTCTTACTTTTCCTTTATCAAAGTGACTAATCATCAAGTGATATAATTTTTCTTTGACTTCCCGTTCCTTGTAACCGGCATAATTTGGATCTGCCACTAACGCATTACTGCTCCAAGACAACTGATCAGCATATAACATCATCGTAAAACCAGCTTCTGTGAAGTTATCGGCCGACAAATGGAGATCGTGTAGTTTATAAATATATCTCAGATACATTTCTTTTCGATTAAACTCGTTCTTATAAAAATTCTACCGAAAATAATTTTTAGGGTTTAGTTATTTGGAAGAATAATATGCTACTTACAAGTAAATTAAAAGTACATGACATTCTTTTATCTCGATTTTCATCTCCTTGAATCACACTTCGATAATCTAGCAACCTTTCTAAAAGACGTGTTACTGAACTGATGAATGCTGCACCGCTATCTTTCCAAGCTGGATCTTCTGATTGCACTCTATCTAATAATCTTTGAAGAAAAAAATACATTATGGATTGCATAAAAATGTGTGTCAATTTCACGCACGGTTATTACGAATATTAATTTTGAAACAAAATGCTATTCTACTTATGTATACATACACTCTACAACATTTTTTGAAAATAAATGCAAGAGCAAGCAGTACAGTTACACAAATTCCTTTAATATGCAGAAAATATTGGATTGATATTTTCTATACAAAAAATAATTCAAGCATTAAACATTTAACGACATACCAATTAAGCAACTTACACTGCACTTAAATGTTCCCTGTCAGCATTGATTAACAAGAAGTTTAATTATTAGCCTTAATAAGCAAGTACAATAAATGCAAAATTAATATTAGCTCCAGTTAAATTAGCACAATAAATTTGAGGAGCTTGTCGTATAATCAGCTCGACAATTTATTTAAGAGTGAGCTGGTTTTTTCATAGTTAGAGAAGCACATGTGCATAATAAAATAAGGTAAAAACTTACATTGTATTAAAAAGTTGTCTATATTCATCGTCGCCTTTATTTTCCGATATTAAAATATCCAATTTATCAATTAATTCGCTTTCGACTTGTCTAAAGTTGCCCCTTACTTTTTGCTCGCACTCCATCATATCAAAGAAAATATGCAGAGTAGCTTTTCGGAGTTCAATTTCTGGCACTAAAGTAACCTCCAAAAATGGACCAACCATAGATGGAATGAAATGCAACTTGTGCTCCCCTGAATAACAAAAAGAAAAACAACTAAACGTTATTTACTTAAATAAAATTTATTTAAAATCTGTACCTCACACCATGAACGAAGAAATATTAAAGTATTTGAAAGGTATGAAAAAGGAGATAAGTAATTTGAAGAAAGAGATGAGAACAACAGAACAAACAGTAGCAAGTGGAATAAAATCAATCAACAACAACATAGATGAAAAGTTCAACAAGATTAATGAATTTATTAATTTAAAAAATGAAAGTAAATCAAATGGAAAAGAGCATAAGCATACTGGAAAGAGAACAAAAATATAAGAACATAGTAATAATGGGGATAACAACAGACAAAAGAAACTTTTTCGATCTAGAAAAAATAAAATGATTGATGTCCATACTACTCGAAATGGGAATGGTGATAAATAATAGAATGTATAACAATAATTAATAAACACGAAGTCAGTTCCCACAAATGTATTTAATCTTAGATCTTAGCTACTCTTCAGTTTGTGGGGTATCCCTTATATATCAAGCTTCTTTTCAATTTGTTTATTTTTTAAGTTATGTCTTTAGTTAAGCCGTAAGTGAAAGTTAAAGTTAAAGTTGAAATTATTATGTTTTTCATTTTTTTTTAACAGTATTTTGTATCATCTGATGATGTACCGGAGTCGGTACGAAAACGTTAATGAGTAGCTAAGATCTAAAATTAAATACATTTGTGGGAACTGACTTCGTGTTTATTAATTATTGTTATACATTCTATTATCTAGAAAAAATAGTTAAATTTCTATATGAACAACTTCAAATGGAATGCCATCAAGAAGACAGAAAATATAAGGAAAATAGCAGTAAAATTAGTTAACATAAGAATGAAATATATTACCTTGCAACAAAAACGGCACCTGAAAGGCACAAACATATTCGTAGAAGAGGACTACACGAAAGAAATACTTGAAGAATGTAGAGAATTGATACTACTGATGAAATGGTTAAGGGAACAAGGAAAACGTGCCACAATAAACTACAATAAACTGATAGTAGATGGAAAGAAATTAAACAAAAAAGAAGCCCAAGATCTAATTGAGAACGAAGAAGAAACACAACAAGAAATAACTGAAGATGAAGGACAAGATTATAGAAATTAGCAAAGGAAGAAGTACAAAAAATAGTGGATAAGTGATACAACATGGGCGCTAATTGAAGATCGGAAAAATATAAAACAGCATATATATCAAGAACATGATAATGAGAGAAAACAGCATCTTGCAGCACAGTACCTACTGAGACATGAACAGAAGAGTAAAAGGATCGGCTGGACAAGATAACAGACAGTGGGTTGATAACCTGGCCAGACAAGCGCAGAATGCAAAAAAACTCTAAAAATATGAAAGAAATGTACCAAAGTATGTACCAAAAAGTTGACAAATAAAGCATTCAATAATAACAAACCTATAAGAGACAAAAAAGGAAACATAAAAACATCTGAAGAAAAAGAGATGGAAAGATGAGAGCAATACTTTGCTGAAATAATAAGTAAACAAAGAAACTTCAAGTCACTAACAGGAGAGACTAAAGATGATACATGAATAAACTCTAGCCCATCAACAATCAGTGAAATAAGGAAAGCCATCACTCAAAGAAGGAAAGACAGCTGGGTTACATAATGTCAGTGTGGAATTGCTAAAAGCAGATCTACAAACAGTGTCTACCCAACTATTACTAATTTTTCGAGAAGTATGGGAATCGGAATTAGTGCCTAAAGAGTGGAAGGAAGGCATCATTGTCAAAATCCCGAAGAAGGGAGGGGCAACTGGCAAGGCATCACCCTGCTCAATATGGTCAATAAGATAGGTACTTGTTCAAAATTGTTAGATGCAGGCTAGAATAAGTTATAGAACTACGCATGGTACAGGCAGGGTTCCACCCAAATAAATCATACATTGACCATATAAATAAAGGGTTTTCCATTAAGAGGTCCCATTTTAAATTCCTTGGCATTTTTAAACCGTGGAATAGAGGGCCTTGATTGCTTGACAGTTGTCAAGTGAAAAGTATACGATTTGAGAAAATGGAAAGATACACGCTCCAACAACGTATAGAAATAGTGAAAATTCATTATACATATGGGATGCTAACTGACTTCCTTTGGCCTAGATTGGACGACATGGACGTAGACAATCTTTATTTCCAGCAGGATGGTGCTACGATCCACACAAGCCACGAAACAGTTGCACTACTGAGTGAGAAATTTCCGGAGCGCCTTATTTCGCGGAACGGAGACATAAACTGGCCGCCCAGATCGTGCGATCTCACACCACTAGACTTTTTTCTTTGGGGCTACGTGAAGGAAAAAGTCTACGCTAATGGCCCACAAACAATTTAAGCGCTTAAAGAAAATATTCAAGCCATTATTCGTCAAACAGAGCCGCAGTTAAAGATTGAAACAATTAGAACATGGTCTTGAAAAATTGAATTGGGATATAGTAGGCCTATCAGAAATACGCAAAGGATGAAAAAATAATAGAAAGGAAATGAGGACATATACTATACTACAAATGCACAAAAAAAAGGATATGCTGGAGTTGGACGCATTATAAATGGTAGGTAAATATAGAAATAAAATTCAGAAAATACACAAGGTTACTCAGATAGAGTAGTTGTGTTAAAGCTCTAAAACACACAAAATTAACCGTAACAATAATACAAGTATATGCCCCTACAGAACGATTCAGCAAAAACGAACTTTTACGAAACTGTTGAGCTCGCAACCGAAAATGAAGCAGGAAAATATACAATACTAATGGGTGATCTCAATAGCAAAATAGGGGATACATCCCGTGATGAAGAGGTTATAATTGGAAAATACGGGTATAGATCAAGAAATGAAAGAGGAAGATATCTAATAAGTTTCACCATACAACATAAACTATATATTATGTATTAGTAAAGTTTCTTTAAAGCAAGGAAAGACAGGAAATGGGCATAGAGGTCTCCAAACGGATATAAGGACGAAAGCGATTTCATTCTTACAAGTCACCTAAACATAATAAATAAAACCAAAGTGATCAGCCAGCTAGAATTTTATACGGATCACAAGATGATAAGGTCAAAAATAACAATCAACAAACAAAAAGATAGATTTCAGAATAAAAGAACCCAAGTACTCCCAAAAGAACAAGGAAACAAGAACACAGGACACAGCTCATTAAAAAAATTGAAGAAGATTGGAAAGTGAAATTAGGTGAAATGAAGGTGCAAGAAATCTCCAATGAGTTGGTGAGGACCATCACCCTTGCAGACAAGATGAGCAAAAATAGAATGAAAAGTTGTAGTTGAAGAAACAGAATAAACACATAGTAGAAATTAAAAAATTAAGAAAAAGAGTTTTTTTATACTATTTTCTCTGTTTCGGCTTCCATTTGCATTATTTCTTATTATAAAAATACTTGACAATTTCGAGTTGAGGAAATTTGGTTAAATAGTTAGATTGGTAATAGTGATTATTGCTTGACAGTTGATAGAAGTTTGACATTTGACGTTTTTGTTGCCTAGCAACTGACTGGTTGTCTAGGTATTTTGTGTATTATTTGATACAGTATCACCAATTTCTGAAAACAAAATATCACCAAAACTCGTTTAATAATAAAGCTCATTAAAGCATCAAAATGCGTGCTAGAATGATGTCATTACAATGCCGAAACAGAGAAAGATCTTCAAGGGGGATGTACCACTGAGATTAAAAAGGCAATAAGTGTATAATACTGTCATTATATGTGGGACACAAACATGGAGCTTAAATAAGAATCATATAAAGAAATTAAAAATTACGCAAAATAAAATGGAAAGATCAATGTTACACATTAAATTAATAGACAAAGTGAAAGTGATCGATATCCACAATTAAATTGGGGCGGATGAAATTGTGACAAAGAGACACATTAAAATGGAAGTAGGCCGGCCACTTTGGCAGAATGGAAGACAACAGGTGGACAAAAATAGTGTTAAAATGGAAACCGAGGAATGGGGCCAAAAAACAAGGATGTCCAGCTACGAGCTAGAGGTTGAAATGGGAAAAAATTGGTGGAAAAGACAAGGAAGAGGCCTGGGATTTATAAACCTATAATAATAATTTATGGGAGACTTTGATAAGCTTACCTAGTTGGGACCACATTGATAAGATTTGGAAGCCCATTAGTACCCGCATATCTCCATACTTTTCGATGATTTTTTCACGTTTAACCTCAGAAAACTGTTCTAGTTGTAGGGACTGTTGCGTCAAATAATCAACAGCGAGATTGAAGTAGCTCGTCCATAACTGATACAACAAAAGCATGATTAGCAAACTGCAAAGTTGCAGTCAATACTGTGACTCATACCTCCTTATCAAAATATCCACTTCGAATGTCTAAAAATTTAAAAGCCAACGGTTGCGCCAATTCTTGTAGAGCTTTTAACATAACATTATTGGCAACCATTTTAATTATCAACCAATCTGGTGGATACACTTCTTGTTTGACTAATTCACGGAACACCAAAAATACACGCATCAGAAAATCTTTAAGGGGTTTACGATCGTGATTAGGACCCATCAGTGTTTCCCACAGTCTTTTATAATGAAATTCGTCCAATAACTGTAGGCAACCTATTAAACATGCTACAAGCCGTCCCTACAAAAATCAATAGTTTTACCTGCCCGAAAGACAAATTACTAGAAACTTACGATGACTGTTGTGTTTTTATCAATAATAACTAATACTGTTTGAATTAAAACGTCGAAAGTATTTACACAAAGGGTATCAACATCGTGATGAATACAGTTATTAATTTTTCCTTGCTCTTCGCACTGTTTTCTTTGTTTACACAAGAAACCCAATATTTCACCTAATATTTCTGTGCACAATCTTAATTCATCTCGATGAATTAAGTGATATCGTAAATGTTTGCAGGCATTGGCTAACAAAATATTTCGTGAATCTGCAATTAAAATAAATAAAATAATCTGAATACATAGAATTCCAAAAATTACACACCGTCTTCTTGGAATAGTTTACTCGTAACTAAATTTTTAATGGCAGTTAGTTTAGCTTGAACTAGTTGTGCAGGAAGTTCTCGAGGTAGTGAATCCAATAATGATACTGCTAGTTTAGTAACTTCAAGTACAGGTAATAGATCAATAAGCAATTCGTATACAGAGCTTATCGACAACAGTAACGCTACCTGTAACAAAATATTATTTACTCTCATTACTGAGAATTAAGAATTGAAACATTCTTACTTGAGTGGAAATAATAGACGGCATAGCAATTGCCATCATATTATTCAAGGCCGAAAATACGCTATATAAATCACGTCTAAAGCTATCTTCATACTGTCCACCGGTAGCTCTCGAAAATAACATTCTACTTTGAATAATCAACTTGAATATATACTCTAAACTTTTAAAACATTTCTGTATTGGTTCCTGTTTATCTGTAGACATAACCCAGTCCGCACAATGTTGAACACTTGTAAGTAAACCCCTGTAAAATAAGAAGGTAGTATACTTCTTGCCAACTTTAAGCAAAATTTCATCTTACTTATATACTAAAGCTGCAGCAAAATGCTCTTTAATATAAGCATCTAGAACAGGTTTAAAATGTTGAAACTTTGACTCATCTAAAAGACTAAAAATAGAAACCAAAACATGAAATACTAGGCCGCTATGTTGAGTTGAATTCCCATCCTCTGTCGAAAACAAAGCAAACAATGCATCAAGCACATCCTGAAGAAATTTCACCAGTTCTTCGTCCCCTAATCTTAAAACTCGCTGCAGGGATTCTTGAATTCTTTCAGGATGCGACTTCCAACGTAACAATGATAACAAATCAACTAAAACATCGGATAGTTAAAAATTTAGTAACGTTTAATAAGCTGACTCACCATTCTGAGTTAACTTGGTCGAACATAAAAGAGTTCTAACAACTACAACTTCCCTATGACTACGTGAGAATGAACCAGAAGCTTCATGATTACCCTCATAATCTTTACTCGAATAAGGTAACGATAAATAACCGCAATTTGGTAATTTATCCGGATCCTCACATTTGTATATGTATAATTCATGTTGCCCATCTTGGACTGTGGCTCCTTCTTTATCCATAAGGCGAATGAAGGAAAATCCGAATAATTTCTTATCGTTTTTCTCTCGGGCTGTAAATAATAATTTGTAATGCTTTTATAATGATATGTAACAATGTACATACTTGAACAATGTCTATACTCAAAACGAACATGAGCACCGGCAAATTTATCAATTGGAAGAGTTAAGCGAATATTTTCAGCCCACGAAGGTGAATTGTGGTGGTATATAATCATGGAGTTGTATTCGGAGGCGCCTTCTAAACCCGAAGCTCCCCACAGACAGTTCTACAATGACTTATTAAATAACTCCGCACCAGTACTGAAAATAAAAACATACCTTAACAATATTCTTTTCACTGTCCAACACCAAAACAGCAACTTCAATGTTTTTGCCTGTCGATTTTCCACCCCTTTCGAATTCTCCTCGTTCTAACAACACGTATAAATCATTTCTAACATCTCCGGGCATGATTACATCAGGAAAACCGAGTTTATTAGTAAGACTCATATTTTTAAACAGTAGCGGATTATCTTCTTTGATTTGTTTCAGTTCCCCGTGTAGCATTTTTAAAGAAATGATTATTCCTAAACAACAAAAATTATTTACGGTCGTTAATATAAATTACTTTACTTACCGTAATTTGGTTGACACGATAATGCACTGTATTTTCCCGTCTGTCTTATGATTAATTCGTGTAACTGATGGAAATCTTTTTCTTCCCCTTGATGTACCTTACAAAAATGACAACATTATTAATCTAAAAGTTGTAATGTTGAAGTTATTTACCTTTAATGTAAACTCCTTTTCTTCGGATTCTCCCTCTTTATGATTTGCCATATCGTTTAAATTTTGCACAGCAACCCCATGTGGCCTTTTAAATACTTGTGTTAAAGTGGGAGCATTTTTGTCAGTCTTTTTAGAACTTTCAGAATAAAGCATTTTGCCAATTCTCATCACATGCGCAACTATGTATGTGTCTTTTGTAAGCTCAGTGTTGCCTAAATCCTGTACAAGTACGCACATTAACACTGAAGATATTTGAAGTTGTAATTTAAACACTTACAGTAAACACAGTACAATTTATATGCAGTTTCTCCACATAATTGGAGAACCCTTCTTTGGAAATTCTGACTAGGAATCGTTCCGAAATATATTTTTGTTTTTTGGCATCATAAAGGGAGAAATAAATTTCGGTATCTTCCCCTATGTGGTGTCCGAAATCTCTCATACAGAAGTACAAATGATGGGTTAAAATTTTCTTGGATTCCCTCTTTTTTAATGTTCCTCTTGCCTGCAACAAATCCTATTACATTTTTTACAGGAATGAACCAAAACGACGACTTACAGATGCACCCTGTGAATTTTCAGCGCTTAAAACATGGACTTGATACAATTCTACTACAGACATTGAATCAGGATCCACCATTTCAGCTCCCTGGCGTGGTACCAAATCCAAACCCAGCTTTCTGTAAAAAATTAATTATTAAGGACTGTTATTTGTATCAATTGATAACATTTGTGATGCTTTTTATATTTGATGATTCTTGCAAAATCTGTTACATACGATTTTTTAAATGTATATTTAAGGCACTTATTGTTTAGGTCATAGGATCAATTCTATTAGCAAGTTTTAGATCTTAGTTGTTTTGTAAAATAAAAATTTTAGTAAGTAAGGAAATTCCGAAAATATTTAAGAAAAGCAAGAAACTATTGACGTCGCCGGTAAATAAAACAGTGGTGAAAAGTGATCAACAACAAAATACAGAAATGGAGGAATTGCAAAATACAATGCAAGCTATGTAGATAAATTCATGGCAGAAGTAAAAACTGAAATGTCAAGGCAAAATTTGTAAAGAGTTAGCAAGGAAATTATGAGGAAAAACAACAAAGCAATACAGAGCTTAGAGGAGAAAATTAAAGAGAGACAACATGAATTTGAAACCAGAATCACAGAACTACAACATAAAATTGGAAAACTAGATTATAAGGAAGAAAAGAATAAAAAGATTGAAGAATTAGAAAGTAAGCTGGAAAAGCTGAAATGGGGAAAAATCAGAAATAATCTAGTTATCTCGGGAATAAAGAAGGCTGAAGATGAAATAGCGACCAAAAATCTCACAAAGGATATGTTAGACTGCTGTTAAAACGAGAAGTACATGTACGTCATCAGCAATCTGCGCGGCGGGAAAATTCTAGTTGGGGGGGGGGGAGGGCGAACGAAACAAATAAAACAAACACTACGAACGCCAATGCAAACAACAAAGAGTCTCCCGTTCCGTAACAATTTGGACTCGCCCGAACGCTTTCTGGTCTACGGCGCATGATGACGAACATGTACTTCTCGTTTTAACACTAGTCTATAAATAGATGTCATAGGAAATGAGAGATGTATAATTGAAATAGAAAATATGGAAGAGAAAACTAAATCTAAGTTGAAAGAAAAAAAGATACATCGTCAGTAACACTTAAGGAAAGAAAAACCCAGAAATTATTGAGGGCAAAGGAAAAGGAGTGAATGTTAAAGTAAAACACCAAAAACTGATAGTAAATGGTAAATAAATGATTTGGGATGATAAAAAGGAGGGTTCAACAGAGAAAATAAAGAAGGAAAGCCCAAAGGAGGATGTCCCAAAAAACTGATAATGCGCTACGATACAGACAGGCTAACAAATATGACGACACTGGCAACGAATAAGGCAAACAGTATGGTAAGAAACTATGAAATGGAATCTGAAAAAGATGAGAGATGATGGAAGTACGACAAGTAAATTAGATATCAAAAAGAAAGAACGACAGAATTAATTACACGGCAAAGAACCAGAAATAAGCGAACTAAATAGAAATGTATAAGTTGCAGGTATTAGGAGTCAGTGAGACTAAGAAAAGAGGAACAGTAATCAAGATAAAGCAAATGACAAGAGTAGCAGAAATGAGGACATAGAGATCCATCCTTGCAGTGGCGCTATGAGACGGACTGAGAAGCAAGGAAATAAGAAACAGGTGTGGCGTTGAAGACATATAGTGAAATGGTCAAGAAACAGGCGTAAAAAATGGAATTAACACATCACGCGAATGGAAAACATAAGACTGGTGGAGATAACAAGCCACCTGGAAAGAGACAAACAGGCCGACCACATCAAAAATGGCTCCAAAGCTGGATATCATCATCAATGGAATCTCCACAAACAATAAATAAAAATGGGAGAAAAACGATAGAATTCTGTATTGAAAATCAATACTTAATGGGAAATTCGTTCTAACAACATAAACAAATACATCAAATTACGTGAGGATACGAATAGAGAAACTAAGGGAAGAAAATAATAGACAAAAATATGCTGAATTATTGGGAGAAAAGTTAGTGAAGAAAATAGAGTGCAGCATGGAAAAAGACAAAAAGAGATATAAATAAAAAGCGAGAAGTACGAAGAAAAATATTTTACTAGAAACTACGAATATATATGTGGAACTAAAATGATAAATCCTGGATTAAAAGGAACAAGCTGATGGAATGAAGAAGTTAGGAGGAAAGCAAAAGAAAAGAAAGTAGCTTGGAAGAATTACATGAAAACTAAAATTTAACAAGATAAACAGATACAATTATGTAAATAAAAGAAATAATGCAAAGGAAGTTGTAAAACGAGCTAAAGTAAATTCATGGGCGCAGTTTGGGGAGGAAATACAGAACAATGGCACAGAATTAAAAGACAAGGAATTACAGCAACACGTATAAAGAATATAAAAGATAGTGAAAATTAAAATAGTGACAGATAATAAATTGGTAGTGGAGGTATGGAGAAGGTATTATGAAGAAAAATTTAAGAAGATCACAAAAATAACACACAAGATGAACTAGTAAGTACACAAAATATAATATTGTAACGGTTTTAAAACGTTTATTTAAAACTTCGGTTCGTGGTGAATTATTTATTAATAAAGATTAATATTAAACCTAATACAAAACACTAATATTACCCCGTAACACTAATTAATTTATTTGTACAGTTTGTTTATTTATAACTATTCACGTATATTTATATTAACTTCACCGACGCACATAATATTCGCGACCGTTTTTGTAGGCTGGATTAGACTAAAGTTAGCTAAGAGAATGCGTCTTATATAGTATACGCAAGCTTCTAATCTAGAACTATCCAATTCCCGATAAGCCTAGTTTATTCTACGGGCGCCTGGAATTATCGATCGCGCCAAGAAACTTCTAGTGGCTCCGCGGCTGCTGATGCAATTATTCATTACAATATCAATAAATTGAAGAAGTAGAAAATGCGATCACTGCAATCAGATGTGGGAAAGCTGCAGGGAAGGACGAAAAAGCACCGAAGGTGATAAAACTGGAAAGAAACTGTGAAAACTATAGGGCATTATGTCTGTTATCAGTTATATTTAAACTATATACAAAAGTACTAGAAAAAAGATTAAGGTTTGAAACAGAACAGCGACTGCGAGAAGAGTAAGCAGCATTTAGACCAGGTAGACAAACACGTGACCATATCCATACAATAAGAATGATCATCGAGAGGAATCTGAAAAAGGATGAAGAATTACGTTTGCCATTTTTAAATAGGAGTATTATAAAAGCTGGGTTCGACAAAGTATCCAGAGCCCAGATTTGGGAAGTACAGGAGAGATATAGAGTAACCTGGATGTTATAAGGGCTATTAAAAGTGTTTATATAAATGTTGAAAGGTATGTAAGAATAAACTGCTGTTTGTGCTCGTAATAAGCGAAGTGAATAATCACTGTAGCAGAGAACTTTACAAAACAAAAGATAGGAAACTACCACTACAACCAATATAAATTAATTTATGCAGACGATCTAATCTTAACAACTACGAAATATATAAAACTACAAGGGATGGAAGAACTGGAAAAGTTAGTAAGGATGAAACACCAAAGAATCGGATATTATTGGAAAATAACAGACTGGAAGAGGTTGATAAATACCTACGTACGATTATCACAAAAGATGGGAAAATGGACCAAGAAATAATTAACAGAAAGCTAAACAAGTCTACTATGCCATCAATAGAACAGTAATTGGGAAAAGAGAAATTAATAGAAACACGAAAAGGCAAGTTGATAACACTGTATTTTTACCAGCTACAGAAAACTGAGAAAACTTGATATTAAATGACAGACTAAAACAGGATTCACATATAACCAGCATCGACAGACCAGCACAGGCAAGCACAAGGCCGACTAAATATTAAACAATGAAATTACATTACGAAATTCATATTATTGGGCCGTTCGCCATCATACAAACACGCACAGTGCACAGTGCTAACCAGCACCGACCAGCATTCTTTAAAAGAGTGTTTTGTCGGTATGCCAGATTTGACTACTTTTGGCAGCTTGCTGTTCTGTAATCGGTCGGTATTTCTCGTTTAGATGTGAACTACTGGTGAATTTGTCGGTCTCGTACGCGCCGTGCCGGTGCTGGTCTGTAAATGCCGTGCATATGTGAAGCAAGCTTAAGATCCAAAGTAAAAGCGACTGAAATGAAGTGTCTAAGGAAAGCAACGGGATACACCAGAAGAGATATGGTTAATAATAATACAATAATAGCGAATGGAAGTTGAAAAAAAGAGAACAAACAACTAAAGTGGTATGGTCATGTATGTAGAGAACAGAATGCCAAGCGTAGTTACGGAAACAAAAGTGGACGGAAAGCGACGTAGTGGTAGATGAAGAACTACAGGGAGAAGTAAATTTAGATAACAGTGAGACACGGGGAAGAACCACACAAGAAGTAAAAGTGTTAACAAGTGACCAAAAAGAATATAGAAAGTGGATCAAAAACAAGCAGTGACAAGGTGTAGACAAGGTGATAAAGTGCCGACACCCAATAGGCATAAAGAAGAAGAAGAAGAAGAAGAAGAAGAAGAAGAAGAAGAAGAAGAAGAAGAAGAAGAAGAAGAAGAAGAAGAAGAAGAAGAAGAAGAAGAAGAAGAAGAAGAAGAAGAAGAAGAAGAAGAAGAAGAAGAAGAAGAAGAAGAAGAAAACATGGTAACGAGTCCAATATTTTTTAGTCAGACAAAGCCTAATTTCAAGCAAGACAAAATCTTTGTGCTGTGCTACACTAGAGAGCATCAGTAAAAATTGTACATTTTTTTTCTAATTATATTTATGCTCATTTACTGGGCGACATCAGGACTTGCAAGTGCGCATCGACCACTATCGTTATTAACACTCCCCCACTAGACCTACGATTTTACCTTATATCTAAAAGAGAGAAAAAAAGTTACGTGGTAAGAATCTCATCTGGCCTCACCCAGGTTAGAACCTCAGGCACCTTTGATTTACAAAGGAATCTTGCATTGCCCTGTACTACCAAGATTTTCTCTAATTAAACTTATGTATTGCAAAAGAGTTTTGCTTTACAGATTTTACAGTTTTGTCAGTAGATTAAAACTGTGTCGCCTAAGATACAGAAATATTGTTAGTTTTTACCAAGTAATGGAGGAATGAATCTTCATATTTCTGTATAAAATCCATTGTTTAAACTATAGCGGTAACAGTGGTAGTTTTATTAAAATATAAAGAAAGAAGAAATATTTCAAATGGACAAAACAAAGATACTAATTCTCCCACGTTAACCTTTTGGCCGAATTTTAGCCGAACTAAAACTTGAACTTCGGAATTTTATTAATTTTTTGCCAATGGTTATTGTAGACTTGGTGATATCCTTTCTTAAAATAATAATAACAATAATTTATTTGAAACTGTATGTCATACAAAATCACAGTTCAGTATAGCTATGGCCCAACCTTAACAAGCTTTTAACAATTCTTTTCTCTATTTCGGTACTAGAATGATATCATTTTAGCATGCATTTTGATGCTTTAACGAGCTTCATTATTAAACGATTTTTGGTGATATTTTGTTTTCAGAAATTGGTGATACTGTATCAAATAATACACAAAATACGTAGGCAACCATTCAGTTGTTAGGCAACCAGTCAGTTGCTAGGCAACCAGTCAGTTGCTAGGCAACAAAAACGTTATATGTCAAACTTCTGTCAACTGTCACGCAAAAATCACTGTTACCAACCTAACCATTTAACCAAATTTCCCCAACTCGAAATTGTCAAGTATTTTTATAAAAAGAAATAATGTATAAATGTATGTATAAAAAAACTCGTTACAGAAGGCAATTCGAGCACTCATCCGTTCAGCCACTCGCCGCTACGCGGCTCGTGTCCGAATTTCAGACTCGTGCGAGAAAACGATGCCTTCTGTAACTTGTGTTTTAATATACTATTCTGTCAAATAACATTTTTTCCTGTATCAGTACTTTAAATTGCAGTATTATGAAGCTTTTAGCTGTAAGTAATAAGGCGGTAAGATAATCAATGTGCTTGTTCCACAACATACTCGAACTGTTATAGATAGCTGATAGCTGCCTATTACAAAATAAAGTTCTTTTGTTTATCAAGGAAGCAACCCAACATTATAAGAACATGTGTAGCGATAAAGATAAAGTTAAGTGTTTTTATGTTGCTTAAAAAAAAACAACGAAGAATTCATTTCCGGTCTTTTAAATATTTACAACAAGCTTGTTTTCTAATATGTTTTAGCATAATTTTTTTTACATACTGTAATTTATTAAAGTGTGTAATTTCTGATCAGTGATTAGAATAAAAAATAAAAACAGTTATTTGAATTCAAAGTAAAAGGATATTTTCTGATTACTTCAAGGCTAAACGCAGTTTAATTAACTAACACAACTATAATTTAAAATAAAGAATTGTTAAAAGAAGTCGAATTCAATACTACGAAACAATTTGAAACCTAATTAAAACGTAAAACAGTAAATAATCAAGACAAGAAAATTAAAAAAAATGTTGCATCAAAATTTATAGCTAAAATCTATGAATGCTTTAGCTAAGCATGAAACTTTTACTTAAGGAATTTTTCAATTTAAAGCCCTAAGAAAATGCATGTGATTAAAACTATTAAATCTTTCTTTAAGCCAGCAGGAAAAGAAAACAATACAGCAACAAATCCCGAACAGCCAAAGGCTAAACATTTTCAATGATACAAGCTAACTACATTTTTTTAAAAACAACTCAGTGGCGTATTCTCATAAGCTCATAACATGGCAAGCAATTTCGGCTTCGAAGAAAAGTGCATTGTTTTAAAAGTCAAGTTGGCGGTCTTCATACAAAAGCATATTACTTTATTTTTAAAAACTTGGATGTGTGATTTAAGAACGATATAAACCAAAAATCTTGATAATGTAAGTATTACAAATCGGGAATTCTTAGAGACTTCAACGCACGATTACAACGCGAACCCATAATTTCACGTTTTTTTTTTTTTACGTTTGCGACTATAAAAAGTTCAGCTACGCATAAAATGCTCTTTTCAAAACTCAATTTGGCATTTTTCATTCAAAAGCGTAACTTAGGTATGTTGTTCGAAAAATGACACACGGAAATTTCGATACTGTGAATAATACAAATCGGAAATTCCAGGAGATTTCAACGCACGCTCAGAACACGAACCCTTGCGACCATATTAAAGCTTATATAATTTCACGATATTTTTAACGACTGCATCGTATAAATACATGGACAGACTTATCTAATCTAATACGACTTTGTAACAACTTCAACGAAGTAAAAACAGCAGTGCCAAATTCAAATAAAGTTCTTGGACATTGTCCGTTGTTGTTACCGAAGTAATTCAGCGAACCTAAAGGAATTCATCTTTGCAATAAGGTTATGCATTTAACATGCAGTGTCTGATGAGGTTAACCTTGTAAGCAAGTTCAACGTCCGTTGCTCTTTGCAAAAGGTCTCACGAGGAGACTTCTGCTGGTACCCGCTGTGCTGGCGGAAAACTGGTGGCCCACACGGTGATAGATTTCAACGATGGATCATCAACCGCACCCGAATTTAGCACCTTCGAATCGAATGTCCAGACATGCGATGACTCAGAATTTTAAGAATTTTTTTCTATGTTAAAATTGATAAAATCTGGAAGTGGTCATTCTAAAATAAATATTCTAACCGTGGAACGTTCTTGCGGTTAAGACTTTTAAATCATTTTTAAATGGAAATCCGGAAATATTGCAATTGCAATTCTAATTCTAGTTCTGATTTGATAAATAAATTTTTACTTCGAAACAATTTTTATTTATTTAACTTAAAAGAGAAGGGAAAGAAAAGGTCATCAAACGTTCGACGAAAAAGGAGAAAAATCGTTCAACATTCCATAATTTTACTGTAGACCATCTCAACTGGCTGTTGTTATAAGGTTGATCCATTAATTTTGTTTACTAATTTAACATTAACAAAGCCTCCACCGAGTCTAATCGCCTTTTTTGTAGGCACCTTTCTTAAGAAACCGCACGTGGCTACCGATATACGCACAGCTTCTTAAATACGCACGCATAAGGCTGGTCCAGCCCCGGGCCAAATGAAATATTTCAATTTATATTATGACATTACATGAATGTCCTCCTATTATAATTATAGGGGATGATTTATTGGTAGAATCTTCCCAATTCAAATGGCTATTTAACGAGCTGCCAATAATAAATCTTATTTATTTCCCTTTTTTCTTCATTAATGACAAATTTATTTAATTAAACTTGGCTTCCAAATGAATCAAATTTAGATGTATCTGTAAAGAAATGATTTCAAAAAATTCTTCTTATCTTTAAATGCTGTCTGCATTTTGAATAAATAAACTTTAATATTCGCCATATATTTCTGTTTAACATTAACTGGTGACTGTCGTTTAATTTTTTTTGTAACGCAACACTGTTCGTCAAAATCACTTGACTAAACTGATTAATTTAGGGCGAATTAATATAATTTTGTCGCCATAAACAAACACCTAAGTACATAATAATTAGAATATATCTACGCTGTTTGATGATCCTTCGCAATAATTTCCGTAAAAAGGCTAAATCATCCCCTGAAACATTGAAGGAGATAGATAACCGTTCATTTATTAAATAAGAAAGCTTTTAAGAATCTTCACTTATAAATTTTCATTTTATGTATTTAGAAAGCGTTTGTACAATCACACAAAAAATTCTTAAAAAATGGAAAACTACAAGAAGCCTATTGTGTTTTAATAAACCAACCTAAAGGCATTCTTGCAGGTACTCTAAGGCAGTTTTGAAAATTGTGAAGCTGCGACAATGTGGGGTAGTACATAGAAACATCTAAGGCAGTTCAGAGTAAAGAAATCTGGGGCAATCTCTACCAATTTCTTCTTTTTCTTCTTCTTCTTTTTTTTTTAAGGCAGCCTGGTTGATATTTAATAATAACGATTCTTAATAAGGAAGACAAGGCGGTATTAAGGGCATTCCGAAGTAAAATAAAGGAAAGGCAGTTTAGATCCTGGATCTAACTCTGACTAACCATTTCGAAAATTACTGCTTAAGACAAATAAATTTATATCAAATTGGAGAAAACTTTAGGAAAAAAGCAAAAATTTTCCACGAAAAAAGGGGGCGTCTTTTTAAACTAACGAATTTTTATAAAGAAATATAGATAAGTCAGAATGTCTCACGGGAATTTTGAACCTCATGTTGCTAGTAAAACCTTAATCTGTGGTAAAAAAACTACAAAGAAATAATTTAACATCGAAATCTTGGCATTGCTTTTATCTTTTATGTACTTATCCTCTTCCGTCTTCTACCTTATAGTGTAGAGGGGGGCATTGCTTTTAAAATACTAAAATAGAAGTCTCACAAAGATTATTTAAAATAAACATGAAATTTTACACTAATCACCTGGCTTTAAGACATTTTAAGAAGTTAAACTGTATAAACGCAAAAACGTCCATTATTTGCTCCTAGGAAATTGCAAAATCCTTTCTTCAGCCTTTAAAGCGAACTCATACACCCATATCATGCCAGCGCTAAGATGACATCGGTAATCTACAAAGACTGATGAACATCAACAAGAAAACCTGTCTGACTCTGTATTAATCAACCAGCTTTCACGTAGAAAAGCCTTTTCTGAGAAAAATGTGACAGGATGACTCAAAAAAGGTAAAATGAATGTCGTTAAAGCTTGAAGAATAATTCCGATTTAGCAGAAGAGTTTAAGATTTTGCACCTGATACGGACAGAGTAAAAAACTGCAGTGAAATAAAACTCCCCTTTCTAGTAATTAAGGAAGCCATTTAAATGTCACCAGTTGCTCTCTGTAATTGCACGTACGAAAATAAAACGTTTAATTTTCTATTCTACGCCGTTAACTCTGCTAAACTTTTTTAATTCTGTTTTTAAGGCAAATAATTCAGCAATTTAAAACATATTTTGAGGAATTATTATATTATTAACTATGTACAATATATTATAAATATTAAAACTGTTAAATTATTCAAATCTAAATAAATATGGATGTACAACAATAATTAATAGGTAATAGTAAAAAACCGGAATGTAAAAGAAAACAACGGAAATTCCCCAGTATCCCATATTGGAGATTACTTAACGTGCAATTATGTAAAGTAACCAAACTGTTTAAGCAGCTAATTTAGACGTTTCTCTGCCATTACCAATAATTAAAACGTCGTTCAGTGCTGTAATTACTTGATTTACACTTCTAGAAGCAAGCTTTTTCCAAATCGAGATCTTTCTTTGTTGAAAATGTTACTAACATCATAAATGTACAGTTGTGGACAGAAAAAAATAGGACAGTGTTTTTTTTTTCTAGTTTAAAATGGCCCCTGTTTTGTAATTTGATTGCAAGTCAATGTGACAAATATCATAATTATAAAGCCAAAATCAAGTAACTAAATTTTATAGAATAAAGTTTACTTGATTTTTCGAGTTGTCCTATTTTTTTCTGTCCACAACTGTACGTTAAAACAAAACAAAAAGAATTGTTACTAATTTGCAAATATAGCTAACCAACGTCAAATTACTGTAATTTATAACCTTGATTTCACGTTCATCTTGCTTAGTTGATCAGGTTTTTTTTGTCTTAAATTCTAAGAAATGAGCAAATGCTTCAATCTTTAGAATTAGTTGAAATATATTTATATTAAATGCAACCAGTTTAAGGTTTAACTTTTTCAATTTTCAAAGAAATTACCCACGAATATAAACTACTCAGGAGTATTAAAGTTATATTTAACACCGACAAAGACGAACCAAAACCCAAAACAGTTACTTTTCAAGTCTGGTTTTAAAAACCTACATCAAAGGTATTTCAAAACGTCTCCTTGGACTGTACGGAATAACTGGTAGTCCAGCAGACGACAATATAAAATGCACAAGACTGTACTTGTTGCAGACCGGTTGCTTCTTGCAGGTGAGTTTTAAAATCTCAGGTGAGTCTAGAATCAAATCCAATTGGATGTATCGATGACAGGGATGTACAAAATCAAGAGAATTTCGCAACATTTCGATTATTTACGAAATTTGAAATTGAAACCTAAATCAGACGTTTATTGATTGTGACGAGTCCCAAAACAGAGATATCGGGAAAATCCTGAAAGTCAGTTCTCAAATATGTGATTTGCGTTAATAAACAAATAATCATTGGCTAATTACTCGACAAATTCAATAAAATGTGAACTTTTAAACTTTAAACAGTCAACCTGCTTCTTCAAACAAAAAGAAACTATTTTTGTGGATAATCTGAGGTCAAAACTGCCAATACGTATTATTAAATCAAAAATTCTGATAACCATACATTCATGAAACGCAGATCTTGCAGTTTAAGTTCAGGTTAGTCTCCTCTATTTCCTGATAAATGTGCCGTCCCATTATTTTTCTTTGTAATGTTTATTAATATCTGTACATAGAAAATATTTGCTAAGGGTTATTTAAACAGCCTTTAAATAAGATCTGAAAAAGTCGATCTTAATTAAAAAAATATTCTTTAATAAGTAGTTTTTCCGTGTTAGCTCTCTCAAGTGAATTTCCTCAAGAAAATCCTAAACAACTCAAACCAAGCAAGCATTTAAACCATTCTTTTCCAACTTTTCAAAAATGAAAACTAAAGCAAGCGCCCTGAAAATTCTTTGTAAAGTGGATTTTAGAAAGGCCTTTACAAGTTGATTAAGCTGATACATATGATTGTGGAACATGTTAGGTAAGCTTTAATATTAATGAAGATCCACTAAAATAAACTTGCTAAAGCTAAAAACCCCTCGAACCATGCTTTTGTGTCCAAAATGAAATATCCAGGAAACCATTTTTAGAACGTTAACTAAATTGCATTCTTCGAAAAGGCTTCTTCATCAGAAACTCGGAATGTACTTAAAACATTCAGCAAATCTTTATAAATCAATTCCTTTTAAGGTGGCCAAAGCAAAAAAATCTTCTTTCAACTCTTTCTCAAAAATGAAAGCCCCAGGAAACATTTTGAACATCTTAATAGATTGGGTTGGCCGGCAGTACGGCAGAGTGGGAGCGCACGTAGTACTGCAATATCGAAAGTTAAGCAATGACCTGCTTGGTCAGAACTTAAATGGGTGACCACTCTGCGGCCCCCTCGACACTGTAATGGTCTAAGAGGGTAAAAGGAAAACAAAAAAGAAGAACAAACTGGGTTTCATAGCATCTGTGAACTGATTCTTGATTTAAAAATATGAACTACTCGAATATACAGAACATTTCACGAAGGTTTTTTTAAATAAATCTTTATGGCGCTCTACCAACTAACCCCTTTAAATCATTCTCTATTGTATCAAAAAATAAAAATACTCAAACTACTTTCGAGGCTCTAAACTGAATTCTTACATTAGAAACTTGTAATGCGGTTGCCAAGATCAGCTGATTTTTATAAATCAATTCATTCTAAGCTCTCAAAAGTAAAAATTCTGGAACAGGAAAATTCCAGGAAACTTTTTGGAAATTATTTTACAAACTAAAGTTCTTGAAAGGGCGTACGAGCACCTATTACTTATATTGAAAAACTTGTTATGAAGAACTACTAATGAACTTGCTAAATTCTGTAAACCCTTTCGACCTCTAGGGTGGGTTGCAAAAAAGTTTTGTTAAATTAACGAATGGTCAAAGTTGACAAAAGAGGATTATTTTTTGTTTACTAATATAGCCAAGTGAGTTTGAGTTTTGATTTGATTCTATTCATTGTGATTGATTAATTTGACGAAGCTGTTAAATCACCTTTAGTGTGCCAAAAAATACCTAAAGTACTTCCAAAACTGTACTACATAATTAAACTGAATTCTCCCACAAGTAGAGTCCAATCCGCCACTGGCCGTCTACTCTGTATTTTCTAATAATAATAATAATAATAAAAAGACTTTTCAAAGGAATTCCAAAAGGTATTTCGTATTTCTAATGTGCTTGCTACATTCAGCTGATCCTTTATAAATCAATATTTTCTATGTATCAAAAGCAGACATTACTTAAAAACACATTTAAAGCTGTATTTTCTTTCAGTAACAAATTTTCGTTTTTCTTCTTTGTCTTTTAAATTTTTCAACGAAGTGATAAATTCAAATTTCTTGTATTTTTTCTCAAACTTTTCCAATTTTCTTTAGCTTTATCAGACATTTGCACATATATTTTTCGGTAGGCTAATTCTGCCGCATGATCAAGAAATACTGTTTCAGTAATAAAACTATGATTAATTCGTTTGTCAAAAAGTCCATTAGTAGGTTATATGGGGAAGCGAAAAAATACCAGAAGAGTGGGGAGTAGCACTAATAAAGCCAATACACAAAAAGGGAGACAAAAAACAATGCAAAAACTATAGAGGAATAACAATATTAAACACGATAGTGAAGATATACGAACAAATAATCAATAACAGACTAAAAATAATCCTAGAACCACAACTAGCAGAACCACAAAGCGGATTCAGACCCGGAAGAAACACCCAAGATCATGTCTTTACAATAAAACAAATAATAGAGAAGAAACAACCACTAAATAAAAATCTATACCTAGCTTTCATAGATTTACAGAAAGCTTTTGACACAGTTCCGAGAGAAAAAGTATGGAAAGGACTTAAGGAAAAGGGAATAAACAGTAAAACAATAAAAGTGATCCAAGATCTGTATAAAAACAACACAAATTATATAATAAGTAATAACATGAAATCAGAAGGATTCAAAACAGAAATGGGACTACGACAGGGAGGAGGACTAAGTCCAAGCTTATTCAATGTACATATGGACGAGATTATTAAGAAAAGTGAACAAAAAGTAAATAAACTATTCATTGGACACAGAAACCTGGAAAGAGTGGAGGTGGCAGCAGGAGTCTTCGCGGATGACGTGGTGATAACAGCGGGAAGTGAAAAGAAATTACAAGAAAACTTAAACATATGGAAGGATATAATGGAAGAAGAAGACATGGAAATAAACATAAACAAAACGAAAATAATGGTAATAGGAGACAGAGATATTAAAACAAATATTGAAATAAACAATGTCAAGATAGAACAAGTAGAAGAATTCAAATATTTGGGGGTAAACTTCGAGAGAACAGGAAAACAGGAAGCTGAGATAAATGAAAGAATCGACAAAGCAATAAAACTATACTACGCAATGAGTCAAAAATTCATAAATAAAAAAGAAATAGCTAAACAGACAAAAATAAAAGTTTTTAATACGATATATAGACCAGTCCTAACCTATGGTTGTGAATCGTGGGTACTCTCAAACAGACAAAAAAACAAAATACAAGCAGCGGAAATGAAGTACCTTAGACGAGTAAAGGGAGTGACCAGAAAAGATAGGATCAGAAACACACAAATAAGGGAAGAACTAGGAGTACAACCAGTACTGCACTTTATCGAGCAGCGGCAACTTAGTTGGTGGGGACACATACAACGAATGAACAATAACAGACAAGTAAAACTAGTATACGAAGCGAGACCACAGACAAAGAGGAAAAGAGGTAGACCAAGAAAAACATGGAACCAAGACATAAGTAGAATACTCCAAGATAGAGGAAAAACATGGGAAGAAGCAAAAACCCTAGCAAAAAACAGAAAAGAATGGAAAAAATTTATAGATACGAAATGAAACATAATGTAAATATATAAAGTAAGATGTATAAAATAAAATGTAAAAAGCAAACCCGACACCGATTAGGTAAAAGGGAATATGATTATAATAATAAAAAAAAAATAAAAAGACTTTTCAAAGGAATTCCAAAAGGTATTTCGTATTTCTAATGTGCTTGCTACATTCAGCTGATCCTTTATAAATCAATATTTTCTATGTATCAAAAGCAAACATTACTTAAAACACATTTAAAGCTGTGTTTTCTTTCAGTAACAAATTTTCGTTTTTCTTCTTTGTCTTTTAAATTTTTCAACGAAGTGATAAATTCAAATTTCTCGTATTTTTTCTCAAACTTTTCCAATTTTCTTTAGCTTTATCAGACATTTGCACATATAGTTTTCGGTAGGCTAATTCTGCCGCATGATCAAGAAATACTGTTTCGGTAATAAAACTATGATTAATTCGTTTGTCAAAAAGTCCATTAGTAGGTTATGTTAGTTATGTGAAGAATGACAAGAATTCATGTAAGCAAAACAACGGTTCTATTGCTGAACATACGGAAAACGTGATGTAACAGATATTAGGTACTTGTACTGTATGCTCTTATTTTATATTTATACTGTTCAGCTGTTTTCCTGGACGTTAGCCAACCCTTCGGTAAGGTTTGGCATATGACCATCAAATATTACCTTGAAGAAACGTTCTTTCAAGTTAAGTTTGGAGAAGGGATTTCAGAACTATATTAAATCGGGAGTCCCACAAGGAAGCGTCTTGGGGCCAGTTCTGTATGTCTTATATACAGCTGATATACCAACGAATCCTGACACAACCATTGCAACATACGCTGACGATGCGGCAATACTAGCAATGCATCAAGATCCAGCGGAAGCTGCATGAATCTTACAACAAAATCTAAATTAAGTGTGCGACTAGTTCAGGAAATGGCGCTTCAAATCAACGGATCGAAATCAATTCAAATCAAACGTGGAGGCTCTGTTCCTGAAGTTAGGATCATAATTCATAAATGGTCAAATACCACCTTAGGTAGACTCCATAAAGTATCTTGGTGTACACCTTGATAAAGGCTTAACCTGGAGAACGTTATATTTGGACAAAGAGAAACTTAATTTAAAATTGAAAAATTACTACTGGCTGCTAGGTCGTAGACGCTCTTATTTTGTATTTATACATTACTTTTACAACAACGAGTAACAGAAGTTACACTGCTAGCAATTAGAAGTAAACTCCAACAGTTTTCTTGATCACACTGTATAACCGTTAACCTACTAAAAAAGGTGCATACATATCAACAGCTGAATAAAAATGAAGTCATCACTTTTGCATTTACGTGAACGTATTCCAGATTTGGTTTGAAATTTAACATAATTTAGTGAGAAATTTAATTCATATACAAAAATGATAAAATCACGTGGTAGGTATGTTGTTTACACGCCTTTCTTGCATCAAAGTTAGCAACGAATTTAATTAAAAATAGAAAATTAACAAATAAAAAACTCCATGCAATAAAATCTGAAAAACGGCATTTGCTTGCTGGTTACAAAAAAAATGATTACATCTCTATCGTATTATTAAATCTGTCCCATTATTTATCAATAAACTTATAGTGCATGTTTTTTGAAATTTGTAATAACCAGCTAGTGCTAATGCACATTTAATTATCACAAATAACCTACATAAATTATCATTAACTCATTACCATGATAAGGTGTTAACGAGAGCTTCCTTATTTAAAAATAAATTAACACAAGTGGTGGTCTTTTTCGTATTTTTAATATTGCAAAATATTTCGCATTTAAAAACTGATTTATATAGCGAGTTGGTGTCTGTATAATCGTTCTTGCAGCAAAGGGAGACTTAAAACGTATTCAAATTTAGAAACTCATCCCTGTGGGATTTTACCTTCGGTTTTTCTACCTGAATAGTAATGAAGAAGTCAGATTTTCAATCATTCCTAACGATGATGACTAAATGTCCTAAAGCTATGACCCAACCGTGTGAAAAGAATCCACGTTACCCAGCCTAAAAGTTAAACAGGCAAAAATTACAGAAAGTACACTTAAAATTCACTTAACTTTCTAAATAACTTCGGCAAATTACTACTAAAACCTTTGGATACTTAAATTTAAGACTGTCAACAACAAAAGTCAAATACGATTTTAAAAATTTCAAAAAACCGGTGACCCATAAATTTACATTAACGTTGAGTATTGTAAAGTGGGCTTAATAAGAGGAGGTGGATTATTACCATAGTTTTTTGAGGGTCTTTAATAATATAATTACATGAATGGGCCCTGAAGTGCTGAGTGCAACAGGTACTTTGTTTCCATTTAAGCAATGTTACGAAATTCATGCATTAGGTAAAAACGTTCCTAGAAAACTGTTGCAACGAAGAATATACTTTCCTGGAACTTCTAAAAAGGGGGATTAAAATAATCCCTAGAGCTTTAGCATTATAAAAGTAAGGGCTTTAGAATTTAGAATAAACCATTAGAAAGTCCGAAGTTAAGAACCTCTACAACAGAAATACAAGAAGCCCCTTTTAGCTTGCACACAGCTTCTATTCTTTTAAAGGAACAAGTTATACTACCAAAATGGTGGCTAAGATAAAGAGAGAGGATAGAAACAACTTTGCAAATGATAAAGACAGAAATTCCCACTTAAATGATTCAAATGATGAAGGTATGTGGCAGTAACGCAAAGCTGGTTTCACAAGCTGCACCACAAAATGTTATGGAAGTAGTAAAAAGTCGGATTTTTCGAAGTTTTACATTTTATTCTTGAATATTATTGTGATATAATATAAGTGGGTGTCGTTTTTTAAATTTTTTACTTGGATTACAACGAGACCTTGGATATATATTTTTTTCTATAGAAGGTAAACAAAAGGGTATGGTATTTCTTATTTTAGATCCTACTTTTCAAAATCAGAATTTAAGTTTCAGGTTGTAAAGTGGCTAAATGTTACTAGTTCTGTTCATTTTTAACATTTAATTTAGATGAAATAAAATAAAATGCGTATTTTGGAGACGAAATATTTTAATAGTTGGGCAATTTTCAACAAAAAACGATCAAACATGTGTTAAGCAGATGGTTAAAGCGAAGGCTAATCAGCGTGCAATAATATTCGATGAACATCTAAATCTTTACAGTTTACAAAAGTGATAAAACACCAAATTAATTATCAAACAAGTTGTCGGAACCATTAACAAATATTATATAACAAATAATGATCGCACTAAGACGTTCGGCAAATACAACGAAAGAACTAACAAAGTTAAATGAATAAACAGACAAGGATATTTGATTACATGCATAAATAATTCTGCCTACGCGAGAAGCGGGTTATCACAGTTCTTAATTGATAAGAAATTAGTTTCAATTAAAGCTTGTTGCATTCATTTAAAACAAAGCTGCCTTTGTTTCAACGCTGTGAAATTATGAAAGCCCTAAATGTACACCGTGCTAATTTTCCTAAAATTAGGAGTTTTTGTACGAATTAGAAACAACTTCATTAAAATTAATAATTACAGAGTTAATAGGGCATTTAATGCAACGCCCCGTAACAATAAAGTTCACGAACTAAGAAATAAGTTTTGATAAACGTGTAAAACGTTGACCGTATAATTTTCTTATGGAAATTTTCGCTTTTTGGTGAGCATTTTTGACCGTTAAAGGTCCAAAAGTAATTTGATTTTGCACAAAATCCTCGTAAAACCGCAACAATGGTTAAAAAGTTCCAACTGTTGCACTTTTAAAATGCTTGATAGTAAAAGTTGTCGTCCTGTTTTTGGAACGGTGACTAGTAACAGGTTTTAACCCTTAACCGGCGTTGCGGAGTCCCTGGGACTCTAGCAAGTATAAATTGTTTAATAACTTTCGTATTTGTCCACCAAACGGCATGTGTTGTTCAGTAGCTTCCCATGGTAGGTGGACCTGTCACGTGCTCATTCGAAATCAGTCTGTGATCAAGGCAAGTATGTTGAAAAAAATCTTAGGGTCCGTGGGACTCCACGACGCAGTTAGTGTTATATTTGCAATTTAGCAACTATGCTCAAGAATTTAAAAAAAATAATCCTACAGATCCTAACTTTGAGGAAACTATGCAAAGATGGCTTTAGGAATGTGACACAGGTATTTTCAGAATTTTAAAGATGGTACCTGAGGCACCAGCTGATGCTCAAGACGTTTTGCCTAGAAATCAGAGGAATTATTATTCTACTTGTGACCCAAAATTAAAAAGAAAAACTGCTTATTTTTGTGTTCAATGCAGAAAACCAATTTGTTAGCAATGTTCTAAAAAAATTTTTCTTCAATGCATTGAAAATCTAGAAGAGTCCTAAATATTTTTTTTATAGGGTTTTTGAACCATTGTCAGTTTTTTTTAGTTTTATTTTAAAAATTAATGCGTTTTCATTTTTTATAGTTTAGACCTTACCAAACATGTTTTCAATAAGAAAAGTATTTATTTTTTAGTTTTGTTTTTGCAAAATAAGAATCAAAGAAACACTATTTATTTTTTAGTATTTTTGGTTTTAGATCTTTTTTGGCTTTAGTTTGTTACTCAGTTGGTTATAAATATAAAAGTTTGTTTCTTTACATGTTTTTAATTAACTATACAACGAAAAATAAGTAAGTTTTTCAATAACATTAAATGCACAGCATCTTTTTATTTTAGAGTCCCAAGGACTCCACAACGCATTGAGCGTTAAAATTTCAGGCCACGCCGGTTAAGGGTTAATGCACTTAATGACTTGTTGCTTCAGTAATTTTTGAACAAGTCGAACATTTCAAGCATTAAAAAACAAAACGAAGAAATCATGCTGAAAATTGTGACAAATTAGGAATTTATGTAATCCAAAAAAAATCCCAAATTAATTGCAGATAACTTCACCACCTCACCTTCAAAAGTTTCAAAAAAATAAGTTAAATTTTCCTAATTCTGAGCCTGAAATTTATAACTGGCAATTTATTCAGAGATTAATATCAATTAGGTACACTTCAAAACATGAGCAGCTTCGTAATTTCAACAATTTCTGAATTTTTCCTTCTGATTTTGGATTTACTAATAATGTTTTTCATGATTCTTTTTAAAATCTATATTTTCAACAAGGTTTATTTCGAAATATTTTAGAAATATTTAAAAATTCCATCAAGTTCTGAAAGCAAGTCATCCCACAAAGTTAAATTTCGTTGTAAAAAATTCTCACACTTTTCTTTAAAAAAAGTAAATACAAAATACAAAATCAAAGTTTATATCTCAAAAAAATATCCGTATAAGAATCCCTTTGTTCCTCGTTTCGATTACATAAAAACAAGTACAAGTTCAGCGTTAAGAATTAATTAATTGCCATAAACAAGGCATTGTACAACACTGATCAACCAATTATTTCTCCACCCACAACATAATAAACAAACACATCGTACCTGCTTTGGGTTTAAAAATAAATCTCAACATTAAAAAATTACTACAACAACGTAATTATTAAAAATAGTTAAAGCAATTGCCGAACTAAACGTTCTACTTTTCAACAGCAGAAAATGTTAGATATTAAAGGAACAAATCAATCGCTTTATTAGAAGGAATTTCCTGTTAATTTATCGAGACTCGACTACTTATTAGAAATCTAGATTTCATCGTGATATACTTTTTTTCGTGTTTCTTGTTGGTTCATTCGATTTTAATTAACTGTAAACGTCTGCAAGGAGGGATTTTCTCATATTTTCCATTACAAATTAAGCGCTTGGATTTTGGATTGCGCCTGAAGAAAATGAAAATTATGAACAAACGATTAGGCTTTCAGAAATGCAATTCAATTCGATGGTAAAAACACTGCAGCAGAAAAACGGGCCCATTATTTATACTCGTACGAGAAAATTCAATTTTATCAGCTACCAGTGACCTACATACATGACAGTCTTGGAAATCGCTTTAATAATTTATTGCTGCTAGATTATCAAGCTTTTTCATACATCCACGCCTTTTCGCAAAGCTATCAAGACTATTCTTTCCAGTTTTGTTATTTTCGGCGTTCAAAGATTCCCCTTTACACGGTTAAATCTTATTTTTTTTTTAAATTCTGCCATCATTAGTGAAAATTTTGAAAAATTCGAAAATGTACGAAATATCTTTATTTGCTTAATTATACTCCTACCTACGTAATAAACCGGGTCAAGCCTAATTAAACTCAAATTACAATACCAAAAAATGATAACAAGTCGTCGTGTAAAAAAATCGCGTGCAAATGAATAACCTTCTTCTACTTCCTTTCGTTTATTACGTAAATCCCACGCTGTACAACGAAAAATTCGTGCTCCGAGCTATTATTTCATTGGGATTCTTTGACTTGTTTTTATTTTTTAAAAGCACGAGTTGAAGGTATTTAATTCGGAGTACAGTTACTCATCTTTAATTACTTATCTTATAAAAGCCTTAAGTGGCACGTGTATGACAACGTTTAATAAAACTAAACCCGCAAGTTGATACAATAAACTCAACTTTCTAAAGGCAATTTGATCAGCATTGCATTGAAATGCAAATCCTGGCGGTTTAATCATGAAGAACGGCCTTCATCCTTTTCTAAATTTAAACATTTATTAAGTTTTTATCTTCAAACATTTATGTTATATTATAAAGTATTTGCTTGAATGCTTTTTCATTTGTAGAATAATCAGGTACGTGTGGATATTACACGTTAAAAAATGAAGAACAAATCGTGAAAACCATAACACAGATAAGGTTTTTCCATAATAAAATTCACAGGATTTACGACAAGCTAAGGTGCGTCATTCTTATCAAAACCATATTAAACCAGACCGCAAGAATGTTTCGTTTGAAATCGTGAATCGCTAAATTTTGCAACCTCAAAATCAGTCAGTGTATGTCTATGTCGTAGGTGTAGTGCAGGTGAACATTAATTTAAAAAGAGTCAGGTAGGATACTGTTGTCTATTGTAACCTTCCTACATTTAAAAATAGACTTGTCTACGAGTCACACTTGTTCGATTTTTGTCGTTTAAACTCGAAGATTATTTAATACTCTATACTCTTTGAGCTTCAAACATACACAGAAGCAATCAGTAATTTGAAGTTCTGCATAAAGCACATCGCACCTTCTTGTTAAAGAAGTTTCAATATGGTTATGTTTCACTGGAACAAATATGATATCACCGAGGAAATGCAGTCGTGCAACTAACTCAATTCCCACATGAATGAAAAACAATGAGAGAAACAAATAATGACCTCCATTGGTAGTCATAATACAATTTGTGCTTCCATACAATCCATACTCAACAACTATAATTTCAATTGCCCTGTTCAACCCACACCCAAGTGTTTATAGTTGTATCAACTCCAACCATCTCAAACCTTCTTCTCTAAAGTCCTGAATAAATTAGGAGCCTGTTTTATCCGACTGTAATCTGTTTCCATTTAAAAACGTTACCTTTAAACTACTGAAACTAATTAAAAATTAAGTACGCTCTTGACACAATGTAATTTTTAAAAAATGCTAAACTGCAGTATTTACGAAGTAGTGATTCATATTAATTTTAACCCAACTAATTAACGTACAATGCCAATTATTCACCTTTAAAGGATTTTAATTTATTTATTTCACTTTAAAACAATTGTGATGATTTGGATGACTAATATATGGGAAAAAATTATCAAATGTAAACAAACAGACTTTGCTGGAGATTACGATTATTTTAAATTCAATTGCTTTCCAGAAAATGTCTAATAAGCTTCTGTTGCAAAAACGAAATAAATTTAGTGATCTTTCATGTATCTGACCGCGATTGCAAAACGTTCAATAAATTATATAATTTATATTTACAGCAAAATCCACTGTTTATAATTATTATGTAGTTGATTAAGAAAACGTTTAAATTAAACCGCTTGCCGGGTTGGGGATTTCATTCACAAAAAAAGAACTAAGAAAAGCTTTTCCTACTTCTTATTAATTCGCATTTCTCTTGGGTTATTTTCATTTAGATTTATCTACTTATTATTCATACCAAATAGAAAGATGAAGTTTTTATTTTGCATATTTATTTTAAAGTTCTTGCTTTTGTTACAGGAAAATAAACAACCAAAATGTCCGTCTTTGGTATGGTATCAGCCGTAGCGGGCTTTGTAAAAGTCCGTTACCTTGTAGACAAAGCAATAATAGACAATATGGTCTTCAGGGCACATTATCGAATAACTTCAGCCATACTCTTTTTATCCTGTATTATCGTCACAGCGAACAATTTAATTGGTACGTTTTTAGTTTTCTTTAATACCATAATACCAATTTCTTTTTGCGATATAAAAGAGCAATTAAACCTACAGCTGTTGTTATTAAGATAACATAATTTTAATTGTCGCATTGCAGGTGATCCTATCCAATGCATAAACGATGGAGGTGTTCCGAATCATGTAATTAATACATTTTGTTGGATCACATATACATTTACACTGCCACATGAACAAGGGAGAGTAGGAACGCACGTAGCACATCCACATTTAGGAAACGAAAATCAAGAGAAACGTTATCATAGTTACTATCAGTGGGTGCCTTTTGTTCTCTTTTTCCAGGTTTGTATTAAACTAATTATGAATGTATTTAGTTTTATAGTTTTTAAAAGCTTTTTTATATTTCTTTATTGGGTTTTACGCCACCAGTTGATAATAAGGAAATATAAAATGCAAAACTCGCCACACAAATCCTTTAGAAAATACAGTAGGATGCCGATTATCTGGGGTAACTGGGGGGGGGGACGTTACCCCGGACGGATGATCAGTTGGGATAAAATTTACGGCGATTTTTAAAAAATGATCATTTAATTGAACTTAACAGACATGTACAAGATTTATTTTGAACATAATTATTTATTTCTTCTTTTAACACGTTTTTTAAGCATTAAAAAATAACCCCTGCATATTGCGTCGCGCGATTAATCCAACCCCGGATAATCGGATAATACTTTTGTAGAAACTTTTAGCACTTCAAAGATTTTTTGCAAATTAATATTTCCAAAGGAGTGAGTTAATCCTTAATAAATTATTCATTAAAAACGATTTCGACGATTTCTTCTAATTTAATCTCTTTAGAACAAAACACAAATACATATATTTCAATCGCAATCATCCTAACCTTATTTTGAAGTCAGTTTTAATAATATTGAGGTTTGATGCTTATTCATCACTGTTGTTAAAATAAATCAAAAGGTCAAGCGCACATTCCCAATAATTAATTGATTTATTGAAAAATTAATTCCGAATCATTTCGATTATTTAAATTTTTTAATGCTCATATAAGTGATTATCAATCAGAACAATGTGTACAATTATTTATATCAAATTTACAGGGAGTGCTTTTCTACATTCCTCATTGGATATGGAAAAATTGGGAAGAAGGAAAAGTGCGTATGATTTCCGAAGGTATGCGTGGTGCAATGGTTGGGGCCAAAGAAGAACGACAACACAGACAATCCCGTTTGGTGCAATATCTTACGGAAACCTTACACATGCATAATTCATATGCATTCGGTTACTTTATTTGTGAGGCACTTAATTTCATTAATGTGGTAAGTAAATATTGCGACTTGACTTAAGTAATTTGTCAACATACGCGGATTTATTTTTAAGCATACCTAAGATAAAATGGTTATTTAAGTCTTTTGCTGAACCGGAAACTTTATTAAATATAAAAGAACTGAAAGAATCCGGCATTAAAACTGATTATTTACAAAAACTTGTATTCTTGTAGTAGGGCATTTCCTAACTTCGCCTCTTAATTATCCTATAATTAATATTTAATTTTAATAATTGCAAATAAGGCTTTAAAATATAAGCAAGTTAATCACAAAGCTTAATCAAAAGAAGCCGGGCGCATCTCATCACAGACAATAATTAAAGTCTGAGATACTAAAAAGCAAAAGCAAGTTTATTAAATTGAAGTTAGTACTTGTAATAATCGCTAATAAATGTTTGTATTTATAACAGGTTATGAACATATTCTTAACGGACAAATTTTTGGGCGGAGCCTTCTTAGACTACGGTACTGACGTGATTTCATTTTCAAATATGAATCAAGAAAATCGAACAGATCCAATGGTTGCCATCTTTCCTCGTGTGACTAAATGTACTTTCCATAAATTTGGTCCTTCCGGAAGTATACAAAAGCACGATGCGTTATGCATACTGGCTTTGAATATTCTCAACGAAAAGATTTATATTTTCTTATGGTTCTGGTTTATTATCTTAGCTGCTTTAAGTGGGTTGGCTCTTATATATTCAGTAGCCGTTGTTCTTTTGCCAACCACTAGAGAGGCTATTTTGAAGAGACGTTTCCGATTTGGAAGCCCAGATGCAGTTGAAACAATTATCAGGAAAACTCAGGTAAAAATGAAAATTATACCTTTTAGTCAGATTAAAATGATTACAAATTTGTAGGTGGGCGATTTCTTGGTGGTACATTTATTGGGTCAGAATATGAATCTCTTAGTATTCGGAGAAATATTGGATGAATTAGTGAGGCGTTTGAATTTTGGCAGCAGCAGTAATTTACCGTCAGCTCCCTCGACATTAGAAATGAGCCCGATTTATCCAGAAATTGAAAAGTACGGAAAGGAGACTGAGACGTAAAAGACCAAATTTTATTGGTGATTTTTCGAATATATAGCTAAAGTTTACTTATTTAATTTAGGACCTACATTATCGAATTGAGTTTTTATTTTAGTTATAAGCTATTATTACAATTTGACGAATCAGTAGCCTAGGGTTTACTTTTTTTTGCAAATGCCATAGAGTTAGATCTCTTGAAGATTTATGAATTATTAGTTTTAGCCAGTTATTGTTCTTTTATGCAATTAGCTGATATTACGTGATTATTTGTCTATAATTGTGATTTTTATACATTCTTTAGGTTTACGATTACAATTTTTGCTTTGCTCAATAGTTACGCATTTGTTTCTTTGTATTCAGCATTATTATTACGATGGTTATTGTGCTTATTCTTCATTCCATTCAAGTATAAATAGTTTATATTGTAAAGACTGCAAAATTTTAGGGACCATTTTATTCTGTGCCTTATAAAACGATCAATACATATTACATACTTTAAAACGATTTTAGATGTTTTATTTCTCTCACCCTCTTTATTACCAGCAGGAATAAAAAGTAAAAATCATCAAAAGGACTTACCGATTTCCCCAGTCTATCTTTCCAATAATTTTGAGTTTCAGCTCTCGGGTCTGATCGTGGGTTAATGTTCCGGACACGAGCTGTCTTCGCCATTCTAACAAATCCCTCATCACCTTTCCAACAGTTTCAAACTTGTAATTTTCTCTATCCTGTATCAGAAAATTGAGAAAATTGAGTTGTAAATTATTTTTCAATAAATATTCGCACTATACTACACCTTTTCCAATTAAATCAGAAAGCATCAATTGTAATTTAGATTAATTAAGTGAATTTCAGACAAGGTTAGATGAAATTCAGATTTTTTTATTGTAAATCAAAATAAATTAAATGGAATTCAGATAAATTAATTGTACTCCAGAAAACGTAAGGTGTTGTAATTCAGAAAGCATTAAGCATTCTTTTCCAAATGGAAATCAAAAAACGTCAATTACAATTTAGACTAGTTCAGATATATAATTCAGATTTTTTAAAGTTTAATTCAGAAAGCATCAATCTTAACTCACAATATTTATTATTTTTAAAATCTTTACAATAGAAATGTTTAAACGGGGCCCTAAGTAGGGGCCCTAAGTATATAAAACTTTAACGGTCTACTAGCATATCTTCCATTACCAAAGCTGCTGCATGGTAAACTGTGGTATGCCGTGCCGCATGACCACAATCTCCTCCTGGTCTCCTGGTCAATAACTCCCTCTAAATAGATGAGCCTTTGTTCTTGAACTCCAGGAGCCGTAATCTTAAGTACTCTGAGATGGGACTTTACTTTCGACCATATCGCTTCAATGAGATTAAGCATAGGCAAGTATGGCGCTAAACGCAACAGTGTCGTTCCAGTGCCATCAAACATCTGAAGTGGCAGGGTGCATTATCACACATTACCACTAAAGTTGTTCAATTGGTTGCCCATCTCTTGCCAATGATGCAAAAGACTTGCCACCCAAGCATTTGCTGATTCAGTTGTGAATGAGCCTCTTCTTCTGTCCATCACCACCAGGGTCTCTTGCTGGTGGCATTTGCTGGATAGCTCTCGAACTGGAAGGGGTATGACCCTTAGTTCTCAGACAAAACAAATTAAAATCGTCTGGTCTATCCAAACAATTTGTTTTCCCTGTTAAATATGTCGGTTTAAATTTTGCACATATTCAGCTCTTTTGCGTTTATTTTCAACTGCATTCATTGTCGTTGGTTTATGATGCATCTGCTTCAGTGTAAACAATGGAAGTTCTGTCTTATCATTTCTTGTGATTTTTTGAGCGTAGGTAGTGTGACATTCGGCCTCTATCCATGAAATTACTGCATCTACTTCCACTTCAGTCAAAAGTTTAGGCATTACCCGTTCTTTTCTTAACACTGTGTCTCGACCGGATCGATTTCAGTGGAATGCTGTTTTGCATTTTATCCCTAACTTACTTGCCAAAGCTACCCAGTTGTCTCCAATTTTGGCGCATTGTACAATTCTCCTTCTGTCTTCTTCAGAGTGTTGCTTGTAATGTTTTCGCAAAACAGGTTCTGTTCCTGTTATCTCGGTCCGGCCCAGGGCACAATTGACACGTGGTTCATTACCGAGTCCAAAACACTTTGTGTGAAATAAATGGTGACACAGAAGTATACGTAATAAGTAATAATGAATGTCTTGCCATAGATACACAACAAATGTTGCAATTATCTCTTAATTCCATGCCTAAAAAGGGCCCACAGACTAACTTGGTTGTCAACCATGTTGTCAACTTGCCATGTTGAAGACAATGTTGATGGTCTGTGGGCAGGTTGAAGGTTCAAATTTCATGTTGGACCAACGGTTGGAGTAAAATCAAAAAGTTTGGATTTTCTGTGGGAGGAGCCTAATGTTGGCAACCAAGTTGTAGCGTCTGTGGCAGTGTTTGGCATAGTTGGGCTTGTCCAAATCCCATGAATCTTTAGTTGCTATTTTGATTACAAAAATATGGCTACTATTCCAAACAACGAACCTTGGAGGGAGTTTTTTGAGGGATATAGAGATGTGCCTGAGCTGTGGAAGGTTAAGTCAGATGTGTTTAAAGACCGAAACAAGAAAAGAATTACTTGGGCAAAGCTTTTAGATTTGTATAAGCAAATCGACAAAGATGCTAATGTAGAAAGTCTCAAGAAGAGGCTGACTTGCTTCAGGAGAGAGCTGAAAAAAGTAGAACAGAGCCAGAGGCCAGGAGCTGGTGCAGAAGAAGCATACATACCAAATGTATGGTATTTCGAAGCATTAGAGTTTCTTCGGCCCCAGGATACTCAAATGCATAAATACACAGAAGAGTTTGTGTTGATATCGCCGTAAGAAATTTTAAGTCTTCGAAAGTCTGTCCATTGGCTGAAAACTGGAGAGTTGCTGATAGCCGTTCATTCGCAGAAATTGCTTCCCACATAGCGGTGTTCTTCTTTTCTTCTATCTTAATGGTCGTACTTTCTCTAATAATAATTCGTCACACGTTTCACTGTCCATTCTTAAAAAGTTTTTAAAATCGGTAGGTACTATCATGTGCAAAAGTAATGACACGCCTAAGATTTGTTATTGTATGATAAACAGCCTTGCAACAGTGGATGAGTAACTTTCATTTCCTAACTTGTTAATCCTACCTACAAGGTCTTATGGTTAGTGGCTTTAAAAATCTTGGCACCGAAGCAGAGCATAGTGTGTGACATTACTCTTGCACGTGATAGTACACTAATGCGTAGTTCCTTCATTAAATTTGAATGTGAAAATTGCGCTCGGTTTTGTTACTAATCGACTAATCCTCTTCTTCACATAACTCATCTACATATAGCAAAGCTTCGCTCATTTTGAATACACCAACCAGAAGTCATCAATCGTACACAACGTATGCCGTGAGTTCAAAAAGTTTTTACATAAGGGTTGGCCATGAGACACAAAAGTAATGTCTACTGTAAGATTTAGAACCTTTGTTTTCCGACGACCACTATGAAATGTGACTCATTTCACACGGTTTACTAGTATTGAAAATAACACATTTCGCACAGCAACGAAACTGTGTGAAATGCCGCTTTCCACACGCTAAACCACACAAAACAGTCGGCGGGCGACGTCAAAAGTCGTCATTTGTCAAAAAACTTAATATTTAAAACGTCAAAGTGTTGCAAGTGTAATGCTGGTTCCTTTTTATTTAATGAAAAATTGGTAAAATGGTCGTCGGAAAAGCATAGTGTAAAACACGTGCTGAAAGGATATTTCACATTCGTGTGATTAAGCCACTCGCCAGAGGCTCGTGGCTCAACTTTCACACTCATGTGAAATATTCAACTTTCAGCACTAGTTATACAATATACTATTTTACAATTTTATAGAAATTTGCACAACAGTATTATGCCAGCAACACAATGATGACAGTTAATAAATTCTAAATCTTGCAATTGACATTATTTTTGTGTCTCATGGCCAACCCTTATGTAAAGACTTTTTGAACTCACAGTACTGTTCACATTATTACACGATATTTTTTTTTTTAAAGTGATGTTTACGTTAAGGTTGTCAACTCAGTTGTTCAGTCTGTGGCAAACAGGTTGACGACATGGTTGACAACCAAGTTGGAAGTCTGAGGGCCCCTCATTGAGGGTTTAATGAGTTCTGGAATACACTTGCTCTTTTCTAAATTTCAATTACACAATCTGAATCACATGTGATCCCAGCTGGAATTTATTTGATTAATCTGAAATACAATTGACGCTTACTGAGTGAGTATTGATATTTTCTGTATTACAGCTGGAAAAGGTGTAGAAGCACATAGAAATGGAAGCGCTAATATTGAAATTGGATGAACTTAAATAAGACTTAAAAGCAGAATTCCATAAGAAAACTGAAGAAATGAATGATCAATTTATTTAAGTGTCTAATTGAAGAATGGAAAAAAGAGAGAACAAAAATGGAACAAAGAGAAGACTATTCTAAAAGAAAAAATTGCTAATTTGGAGAACAAAATAAAAATTCAAGAAAAAGAGAAGAAAAAGTTAAACATTGTAATTAAGGAATTATATTGCAAATATGGAAATGTCAAAGATAAACACAAGGCTTTTTAAAAGGCAATATGAATGGAACCAAAAATTAGCAATGCTTTTAAAGTGGGAAAGGATGAAAAGAAACAGGCAAAACTGGGAAGGAAAAGTTGAAATAATGAAAAAGAAAATGAATATATACGGATCAAAAGTTTACATCGAAAATATGTAACTTGATGATTGCAGACGGAGAAATACAGGGAAACCTAAGGGAAAAGGGCAAACAAGAAAAATTAAACAACAGAGATGTTATCATTGATGGAATAATTTACAAGTGATATATACAAAAACAAACGGATTCAAAAAACTAAAGGAAATTAAGAGATAACACGAAGACAATCCTGGCACGAACAAGGATATCGAAAAATCAAAAAATTGGAGCAAAAACAAGTAAATTAGGAGATATAATCACAGCTGGCAATAAGAAAGGACAGAAAGAATTAGACTATATGAAGATCTTTGGTAAATAAGATGGAAAACAAACTGTTAAAGTGGTTTGGACATGTATGTACAGTATTTTTCACCTAGGGATTTGGGTTGTGACGTTAACACGCCGTTGATAAATTCACAATCCAACTATACTTCATCTTTTTCTAAACAAGGTTTTCATTACCTACTGGGCACGAACGCGTGTCTATTCGTACAATTTTTGGGCGGGGCAAGTTGACGTCACAAACCAAATGCCAGATGAAAAATACTGTATACAAGATGAAGGAATACTACCCAAAATTGCAACCAAGATGAAAGTTGAAGGAAAAAGACAGCGAGGCAAACCGCGGATTTTATGGAAAAAGCAAGCACATTGAAGGTATAATTATTACAAGAGGGAAGACACTACCAGAAGCAAGAGAGCTAGCTAGAGGTATAAAAGAATTTAGGAAATTGATAGGAGAAGCAAAGATTAAAATATTCCCGACGCACATGGGATGGAGAAAGAAGAAGAAGAAGATAGTTTATTTGGAAAAGAGAGAGAATTAATACAAGAAATGGATAATTCAGGACTAAAACTGATTGCAGTAACGGAAAGCAAAAGGTGTTCAATCGATAGAAAGAGCAAGAGTAGGTGTAGGATGCATTACTAAGCTAGACTTTAAAGAGAAAATATTAGATTGGAAAGGCATTCTGGAAAGAATAACGGCTGTAATAAATATCACTTTATTAATTGTGTATGGACATAATGAAAATGACAATAAGATCAACAACTTTTGGAATAAATACAGGAAACTAGACATCCGGTAAACATAATGGGAGAGTAGGCTACGAGATAAAAGGAACAGAAGGATGCTTAGGGAAATTTGGAGCGGAAGAAAGGAACAATAATGGTGAAAGATTAATCAGTTTCTGTATCACTAATAAACTCCTTTTATCAAAAAGACATCCAGAAGTTTACTAGGGAAAAACCAAATAGAAGTGAAAAATCAATGATTGACTACATAATAGTGGAGAAAAGCAACAGAACACTAATACATAACCTGAAAGTAAACAGAAATTATGAGTAAGGTACTGATTGGGAAGCTGAGAATTGAAAGCATATCAAAAACAGAAAGGAAAGAGCACACAACGACAGAAGGTAAAACAAAATCATAGGAAAAGATATGAGGAATTAATTAAAATAAAATTGGAAGAAAACACAAGACCAGAAATACAAGGAATAGAAAATATGTATGTGGCAAGAATTTAAGACAATAATATCATCTGCAGCTTCAGAAGCATGTGGGGTGAGTGTAGTAAACAACAAAAAGAAGAGGAGTTGGTGATCCGGCAAAATTAAAACTCTAGTAAAACATAAGAAGATCGCCTGGAAACTATATCTTGTGGGGAAAACCCGAGAATCATACGAACAATATAAGAAAGAAAAGGTTTTAAAAGCCAAAAAGGGAGAATGGGAAGAGATAGCACAGGTAATAGTAAACTCTTCTATAAAATAATTACAAACATGAGGAAAGGGGAAGGAAACTTCAAAGGGATACCTACATTAAAGACAGACCATGTGAAATACTTAATAAAAGCGACAAAATAATAATGTGATGGAAAGAACACTGGAAGGACAAAATAAGGAAACAGATAAAAAACAAGAAATGGTAACAACTTCCACAAATTTACTGCAAATAGACACAACAGAAATACACATAAGTAAAGTAGAAGAGGCTGTAAAAATGTTAAAAAGTGGGAAAGCAGCAGGCATAGATTTAATAAAACCTGAAGCATATGGGAAACCCAGCAATAGAAGAACTCCATAAATTAATTAATAAGATATGGCAACACAAAAAAAGGCCCCCTGGACAGGACACTTCAGTTATAATACTAATTAAGACAAAAAGAGACATGAGAACGTGTGATATTCATAGAGGGACCTCGCTATTGAGAACTGCAGGTAAAATATCCCACAGGATTTTGGAAAAAAGATTAAGGAAATAAATTGCATGAAGCTCTCAAAGCGATTTTAATGAAAAATTTGGCAAACATATAAAAGATTTAGTTGTATGTTTCGTCGACCTGCAGGGCGATTGATCAGGTGTCAAGAGACAGAATATGGCAAGCACTAGAAAAACGAGAAGTGAGTAAAAATCTAATTAGTGCCATCAAATCATTACAAATCAAATAAAGCATAAGGCAGGGAGGAGTTCTCAGTCCTCTACTCTTCATACTTTATATGGATGAGATAATTAAAGAATGCTACATAAAAACTATAAAAATGGAAATAGGTTTCCACAACATGAAAAGAGTGTTGATGTGAGTGTGTTTGCAGGCTGAAGAAGTTTTACAACATCATTTAAACGTATGGATACAAGAATTAGAAAAAAACATGAAACTAAATATAGACAAGACCAAAATATTAGTAATAACAAATAAAAACATTAGAGCTAAAGGAGCTAAAATACAACAAGTTGAGGAAGTAAAGTATCTAGGAGTAGCCTTTGACACAGTAGGAAAAGTTGAAAATGTAATTAATAGTAAATTAGCATTAATGGTTTCATAAATAAAAAAGACTAAATTATCTGTGTATAAATCAGTGTATTTACCAACTTTACTTTATGGTAGCGAAACATGGGTAACAATGACAAAACAAATCAACAAACTACAGGTTGCAGAGACGAAATTTCGAAGACAAAATTGCGGGATAAGCCAAATTGATTGGACAAAAAAACGGAATGAATTCATCAGGGAACATATAGGAATAATTAGTATTCCCAAGTGTTTAGAAAAAAATGTTTTAAGGTGGTAAGGACGTTTAATTAGACTACCAGAAAACAGACAAGTGAAAAGAGTGTGGGAAGCTAGAACGAGGAAAGGAAAGAGCGGAACAGTATGGACTTGGAACGAAGCAATGAACCCGACAAAAAATAAAAAAACTTTGGAAAGCACTTACTAAACGAATTTAATGAAAATGCAACATCTCTATGTTGAATTCGGCAGAAGAGAATTTGATTATACATATATTATTTTTCAAATAAACAAATTGAATTTTCCATCCAGCAATCATTTTTTCAAAATAGTTTGTCTGGTTAATTATTATTAAAGTAGTTCAATGCTTTGTAATAAGCCAGTCAACCATGGGTTAGACTCCAATTATTTCTATGGTTTAGGGTGAGGTTACATTGGATTGAATTTGTTAAGAAAAAGTTCAGTTAAACTGCAACTAATTAAGCGTAATACAAGCTTCCACGGTATTTCAACATTTGTGAATATAGAAAATTAATCACAAATGAGAAGATGCAATAAAAAGGTCATTATAAACCTAATTTCATCTTCTTGTATTTTCTGTAAATCTAATCCATAAATATGAAGTAGGTAATCTTCATTTCAAAACCAACTTTCAAAAATAAAATGCTCATAGTCATAATACACAGATTTAATAAAGGGAAAAACCAAATATTAAACATTTTTCCATTTATAACAAACGCCGTCATATTTCCTTATTCGTGTAAGGAAACTGATAACTGATAACCTAACAACTGAATCATTCCTAATATTTGATATTATAGCAAATATGTAACTTTACATAATTTGTATTATCACTTGAATAACCTTTTCCATGCATAAATTTAGCATTCTCATTAGCAACAATGCACATGATAAAACTTTTCCTTATTGAATATAAGTTAAACAGCTCGTTTTCGTCATTAACATGACATCATATTAAAAACGCAATTTTTTATCTAAATTTTATGTGAGATATGGTTTACAAAGACTTAAAAGGCTACTATCTTATCATTAAGATGTACAACAAGTATAATTTACAGTGTGACTTGAAACATTAAACACACAAAAAAAATTTACAGCTTTTGCTCGATTTAAACTGGTTCATGAGTTTTTTTAACGTGCAATAAAAAATGTAGCACCGTATTATATGCTAAATAATGGCAATTACTTCTTGCAACACATGAAATGTCAACGGCATTGAAAAATGGGTTAATTATATTACCATTCCTTTTATTAATTAACAAGTATTAACTGCTGATATGTTGATAAATATGTATGATAGTCGGTATAATTCAATTCATAAAAAAGCTATAAAAAAACTAAATAAATACTTCAGTGAGAAAAGTTGCTATTTGTATCTTTTACGTAATATAATACATATATATAAAAATAAAAAGTCAAAACAAACACATCAACCTGTAAAAATATTTTTTTATTTTGTCAAAACATTTATAAGTGAAGTGCTTATTCATAGATTTTGAGAACACACAGGAACAGTTTAACTTAAATTGAAACTCCAACGGATGTGTCTGAACCATACTAAAGTTAACTGCATTCTTTAAATGTCATATCTGAAGCCAACTGGGGCAAAAATGAGAACTATGTTTATTTCATACTTTAGGAATGCAGATGAGGGATGTCAATGGAATAACTTCTAATAATTAAAGAATTATTACTTAACATGAATGAATAAGAAATTGTTCAAAGTTTTTTCATTGTCTTAGCATCATTTTAATTCTACACAATCAAAACATTTACTTACCACATAAAGTCTTTTCCATATATCTGCCCACTCTCGAAGAACCAGGGTAACTTCCCGTATAACGGAATCTTCGACAGGGACGACGCTTTCGAATAGGCCTTCATTATCAACTTTACAGGGTTTTAAATAAATATAAGTTTGGGGAAAAATTCCTTTAACGGCCCTGTTTTTTGTGGAAAATCCTCTATACCACCCTTGGCATTCTTCTAAAATTTGTACAGTTTCTCCTATTTCTAGCGGAAGGCCAAATTTTGTGTCTCCTCGCCAGTTATAAACAGCTAAAAAAAATAAGTGTGTGGGGTTATTTCAAGGACTACATATTCATGTACACACAACTTGATGTGATAAATATAGATTGTGTAATAGCAAAACCCGCCCTGTTATTACTATGATAATAAGATGTTTAAATTTTTCATTCAGCTCAGTTCAGTATCATTTGTATTCGGTATGGCTTACGAGTTATAACTTATCAAGTGTATCCTTGGCCAGGTAGCTTCTGTCAAGCAACCCCAGAATAAATTTCCTAATTATATATTCCAGGCAAGTTTAAAGGAGGAAATAACGTTTAAAAGCGCTGAGATATAAACGAAAGACGACAGGAAGTAAATTGTCTGTATGGATCATCAAGTGGTACAGTCAATGGTAAAAGTTGTTTGTGTACCAAGCACGCATGAAACCTTAAGAAACAGCAACCTTTATATACTAACGGATCATCAAACGTAATCAATTTAGTTAAATTGTGCTTATTATGTAAATTACGGTCATTTATTGACAGTAATTAAAAAAATTAACACACGTATTCTTGTATTAAAAATCCTCGTCATGTAGGACGTTAAATTAACGGACTTTACAAAAAACCGAATTATAAGCATCCTATCATTATTTTTGCACCCGAATTTGTTATAAAACTTAAGTAAATTAAAAGAAAATTAAGCTTTTTTGTGTCAAAACAAATCAATTATAAGAAACCTAACCCAATAGTTTAAACATCAAACTTGACGTACGTGACAGGCCTCAAATACTATGTAATTACATAAAGCAACTTACCAACGCCATATTTTTTTGTTTTTGTAGGAATCCACATGTTTACGATACACTTAAATATTATTAAAAATCACATAATTCACTCATTATTAGAATCACTGAAATCGATAGAACTCAACTGTATACGGCCATTATTTGAACTGTCAAAGCAAATATAAACGACGACCTCTGTTAAGATAACACTGAACTACATTAAGGATACTGTAATTTAAAGAATCCTGTAATATTATATATACTGGGTGATTTACATAAAATACGCTCTTTAGCGATTTGAATAGGCAACCCAAGTTACAAATTCAGAAGTAACCTTGATCTATGTTAATCCTTACTTAAATCACTTAAATGTATTTAATCAGAGGTGGAATACTTAGAAGGATAATAAAGTATGTTCATTAAAAAAAAACTCTAGAGTGCTTTGAAAATTTATTTTAAGCTTTTAAGTATGTCTTAGGCTGTATCTTTTACATATGAAAATCATTTCCAGGGATTGCTGCGAGTTTTTTTTAAATGAACAAACGTTACATAATTAAATGTAATGTCAAAGTTATATTCCAAACTGAAGATTAACTGAAGAATAGCTAGAAAATTAAAGAAAAAGTTAAATGAATTAATATAAACTGTTACCTAGTACAAAAATATACAGAACACTTTATACAGTGAGCACGTAAAGGTTGGAATAAATTCGATAAAATCTTTATTGGGCAAGTAAGAAAATAATGCTCGGACACGTCGATTTTCTTTTTTAGATGCCCATTTTTTGGTATAGTCCAATTGGCGATCCAGGTAATGCGCGTCACCAATCACATGATCAACGGTCGGCGTTACCAATAATGCGCGATAAAAAAATACAAAATGTAATTGCTAAATATAAATTATTTTTGTAGTTTCCTAAGATTAGGCAGCCGTGTTTAATCACAAGGTCTATACATTTTTGAAAATAAGGAAGAAATCGGGTTTTTATTTTCGAATTTAGCTCATATTTATTTTTTGTAAAGTTAGTATTATTTTTGGTATGTTTATATTTCCAATTCCCAATTTCACTTGCAAATTTTTGACAGATCGTGTTGTGTGTCATTAACGTTTGTTTGACATTTGACGTTTTTTAGGTTATAAAATTTGTAAATCGTTTGGAACTTCATGTAGACGTACCAAGTTATGATGTCATAAAATTTATTGATGACGTGCATTACCTGGCTTGAAAATTGGACCATATACGTATATTTTTTTATTACGTCATCCCTGTTCGAGTTATGACGTCATCATCAGTTTTTTTAAATGGCAACATCATCTTTTGATAGTACCTTTTAAAAGAGCACATTTTTTTGCGTATAGACGCCAAATTTTATGGTATGTTACGTAACAATATTTTCAAGAAATTAGTACCACAATTGTTGCTCCATTTGGTATTGAATGGCATTAAATGCTAAAAAATATTTAAATTTGCTACAAAAACAGATAATTCTTGCACTTCTAGCACTATATCTAAATAATCAAAATCCCCAAATGCCGGAGGAACCAGTATGGTACCAACAAGATGACGCGCCCCTATATTATTCACGGATTGTGCGTAATTATCTAAACACCGTTTTCGCCAATAGATGGATATTGTCAAAAGGTGAATGAGATGCAATTTTAACATTTAATTTAATGGGTTTTAGTTGTATTTATTATTTCTTCTATTGTTATTTCATTACATTGTTATGAATTCTAAAACTTTGTTTTCGAAAATATTGTTATGTAACATACCATAAAATTTGGCGTCTATACCCAGAAAAATGTGCTCTTTTAAATGGTACTATCAAAAGAGGATGTTGCCATTTAAAAAAACTGATGATGACGGTCACAACCCCAACAGGGATGACGCAATAAAAAATATACGCATACCAAACAATGCGCATCTAAAAAAGAAAATCGACGTGTCCGAGCATTATTTTCTTACTTGCCCAATAAAGATTTTATCGAATTTATTCCAACCTTTACGTGCTCACTGTATACAAATTGCCTTTATGAAAAATTATTTTTACGACTACAGATTGCTAACTGCCACTTTAAATGACTAAGGGCGGGTTGCACAAACATAATTTAAGAGCTTCGCCAAATTAATCATTCGTCAAAGTTAACAAAGTCGAATCAAAATTCGAATGCATACGGCAAATAACACATTAAGTAAACAAAAAGTGTCAACTTTGATCATTCGTTAATTTAACAAAACCTTTGTACAATCGGCCCTAAGTAAACAATAGATAAGTATTTGAGAACATATCTACCCTGCTAGACTATTTTTTTAATTTGCAGGTATTTCTAGTAGCTTTGGAAATGTGTATCTTGGGTTACATTTAAAGGTTTTAAGGGGCGCGTCTTACGTGAATCACTCAGTATATATAAATACGGATTCTACAGCTATCTTCGTCTTCCTACCTTCAACCATTTTTTCCATTCTTCTCTTTGTTGCCAGTCACTCCCCAGCCCTCTCCTTTCCATCTCTTCATCCACTTCATCCCTCCACGATCTTCTTGGTCATCCTCTCTTTGTTCTTCCAACAGGACTCCAGTCTGTTACTTTATTAATTCATCTTTTCTCGTTTCATCTTCTTACGTGTCCGTATTGTAGCCGGTGGCGGCATTCATTAGTCGGCGGTGCGGCTCATTTCTGTTTATCATTGGCGATATGGCGATTGCACGTGCGAAAAGAAGGTTTCTATTTTGCAATAATATTTAAAAGCTTTAAAGGTTGTAAAAGATAAAAAATTGGTACAAAGAATAAGCTCAGCAGGAAAATATTGTTGGAATAAGAATTAAAATGAAGAGCCACCTTCTACTTCTAACTAATTTTTTTTTGTAATAGGTAATAATAATTCCATATAATATAATTTGTAATAATAATAATAATAAATTTGTATTAATTTATATTTTTGTATGTACGTATATACACAATACAATTTTGTATTCTAAAGGAAATATTCTACTTGAAGAATATTACCCCCCCCCCCCAATCCCGTTTTTGCCCCAAAGAATTATGGTCAGCCTAATCAGCCTAATGTATAGACAATTTCGCCACCCGTCTACAAGAATGCCTCAACAAAAATGGACGCCACCTAACTGATGTGATTTTTCGCAGCTGATTATTTTTTTCTTATGTTTCGTTATGTATTCTCAAATCGCAATGTACCAGTAATGTATGAAAAAAATAAATTTTGAAATTCGTTCAAAAATAAGTGTGTGGCAGTCTTTTCAAAAACACCATAACTCCTTGCCGGACCCTGTACAATCAAATTTTGAATACGTAGTAAGAAAACATAATTGATTTGTGTACTAATTTCTGGCAATAAAAAAAATAAAAAAAGAAGTAACTTTTATTTAATATTAGAAAGCTACTTGTTCTATACCAGGTGATTCAAGTAAGACGCACCCCTTAAAAGCTTCAAATGCAACCCACCATACGAGGATTAACATAGATCAAGGTTATTTATGAAACTGTAAGTTGGGTTGCCTATTCCAGTTGTTAAGGGGCGCGTCTTACGTGAATCGCCCGGTATATATTTGAAAACCGTAGCATTGTATTTAGAAGTTCTAAATACAATGACCGTAGTAACACCACTCTTCCAACTGATGCAAAATCTTTATTTACTGATTCAGAAGCAGGACTTTCGCTCATAGGAATTTACATGGCATTCATTTTTTTGGAATCGGTTGGCTCGCGCCGTGGGTCTATGACGTCACACTTTTTCTGTCTATTATTATCGCGTTTCTTGTAATCCTGTAACACTACTTAGAAACTTTTCTGTTAGATGGCACTACTATATGCAATCTAAAATATTTTTTAGTAAATTTGCGGTTTAAATGATTAAAATATAGCGATTTTGGTGGTTTTTTTCCCAATTAATTTTCTCGGGATTCGAAAACGTATTATTTTTACGCGCTTAAATTTCGTAAATAAGAAACAATTCGATTTTATAAACAGTTTTACTTTTCTCTTTCATTTCTATATATAATATGGGGGAAAACTTACTTCAAATACCTGCTTCAATAGTAATCAATTAAAAATTAAAAGAAAATATTGTGCTTTATGTCTAATCACAAAATATTTAAACATATTTTAGATTTCATTATATCATGTTAACAACAGTTACATACAATTTCTGTTCTTTAAGCTACAACAAATATTATGCTTTATTGTTACAAACATTGGCACTGCTGTTAAAGATAATTGTTTTTAAAAAACGTAACTCAAAAGTTAATGTTACATATCGCACTATTAAATAATATCAATGCTTTACACCGCAAGTACTTAATCTATCGCTAAATGTACATAAACATCAAAAATACAAAAAAATATTTATTTTACGTACAAGCAATTAAATATATATTTATATATAATACAATGGAATTACAGCATAGTTATTAAAACTAAAAATAAGATCCTATCACATTATAAAACAAAGGTTTTTGCATAAAAATATTCGGAATACTTAGTAAGATGACAGTTAACTATGCTAATGCACTAAATGATAACACCATTGGAAATGCAAAAATTTTGTAAGAAAATAGTGTTTTCTTCTTTACAATCAGGCTGACATTAAAAAATATAAAGAATCATCTTTGATCTACTTCGATTCAGTTCGTGCTCTTAACTTAGCTCTAGCTTCAAGGAATTCTTTATTTAGGCCTTTGTCATCTTCGTTCTGTAACATAAAAATATTTTATGAAAGGATGTTTACAGAAAAAGTTTTTAAAAATACTTACATCAACTACTGGGGTAGCATCCTGTCTTCGTTTTGCTCGATCTGCTATAACCTTGTCGAGCTCGTGTGGTTTAGACGAAATGTGATTTTCCAATTCTTTTTTCGCAATATTATCCTTGTGCTTTTCTAATGCTTTTTGCAATTCAGACTTTTGATTTAATACATTTTTGCCACTGAAACAACGATTTTACATTAGATATATAGATATCTTAATTGTTGTTTAGCTACATAAAATTATAAAAATAGAAAACGATTTATTACCTACATTGTTTAGATATAACCTGACGTAAAACAACAAGGATTACAAGGACAACTGACGTCAGTTTTAATTTTATTTCTGTAATTATGATCTTCTGTTCTAGGAAGAATTTTTTTTATAGAACCAATACAGCAGTAGTGGAACAATGAATATGAAAATTTAACGAAACAAAAAAACTCATATACATACTTATATTATAAATAATGAACAATTCCGCTGATGATGATTTAAAAACCTATGGGCCCACTGCACTGTGCCACTGCCTACCGGTATAGAGACAGGTAACTAAGCAAAAAATAAAAGTAGATTCTTACACTTTTTGGTTGAATAGCAATTCTCTATGGAGATTTAGTCGATCTGAATTTTCAAGAATGGGGTTGGGGGGTTTTCTGGGGATAATGAGGCCTTCTTCGTTTAAATGGGCCTGTCCGGGCGTGTGGTGAGATCCTTTTTGTGACTCCGGTATCATGCTTGTTGTTGTATCAGGATCTGCTGTAAAAATTATTATATTAATTTTACTAGCGATTTCTGCAATTTGACCGTTTAAATAACAATTCTTAACAACCAAAAATTGAGCTTACTCGAAACACAGTTTCCAAAAAATTTTATCTTGTGTGTAACCATCCAGACGATGTTCAGTCTACTCTATACTAAAGTAATTGTTCGATATGAGAACACAAACAGAGAAGTAGAAGAAAAACCGATTATCCGGTAAAAGGTATAGCATGGGGTAACACGCGCCAGTAAATCAAAAACGACTTCCGTGGTGGCCTCTGTTTTTAACAGCATTAGAAATAGCTGATATGTTATCCTATTAGCCAGATGTAGTTCAAGGTGGTGAGTTATTTTTAGTTTTGTATTTTATGCCACGCGTGTAAATTAGAAGAAATAAAGGGAAAATCGGCGATTATTACCAACTTCCTTTTTATTGATTAGCAGCAATCGATAAAGGGCTAAGTTCTATTATATTAAGATTTGTAATATGTTAATTTAATCACAATAAAAATAAGAAAGTGTTAGGAGCCTTGAACTACATTCGATAAAAACCACAAAAATGAGATACGATAAGAACAAAATTCATACAACTTACCAATCTCTTTGTTCCCAAGCTTAGATTTCAGTTCTTCTATGGTATTGTTTCTAATCGGGTTCTCCTTCGTCAGCTCCTGAAACAATAGTGTCCCCGTTAGAAATTAAAAAGAAAAATCAGTCTAAGTCTTAATCTCTTAATCTATACTTTCTCCATTAAATTTAAATAGTTTACATTAAAATAACCAATACTACGGGTCTAAAGACATCAATCAAACGAAAGTTCTAAAACTAACGACGTTCATAAAATATATAAGCCTCAAGTGGTGCAGAAATTTCACCCAAGAGGACAAGTTTTCCTGAAGTTCCGTTAAAGTCCCCGAATATCGCGCTTCAGAACGTTAAAAACAAAAAGTAAAAGAATACCATTAACGAACTGGGAAAACTCACTAAGGATATAAACACCCACGCTTTTCTAATTTTCAACACGTAATCATAGTGTACGGTTGGATATTTATTTAAAAAGCTACCAGACTCAACAGTTGTTTAAATAGTGTACGCGCATGTTGAGCTAACCCAGAACATTGTAACGCATCCGTGGGGCGATAACAGAATTAATTAGTTATTTGTAAAGTGATAAAAAACGTTAACGCACAAACACTGCTAAATAAAGGCATATGCTCGCGTTCATCCATGACCGTGTTACTAGATTTTTTTCTGTTTATTTAAAAAATAATAAGAAAAATATTTAGATAATTCTGAACACCCAATAACACTCACCTCTTTTACTAAAAGTGAATTAGTTAGAAAAGAGCAAATTTACATGATAATATGTACATCACTTTTGCCCGGAAATACTTATCTAAATAAAAACATTTATTTATTAAGATATTCAGGTACTGCTTTTTGAAAAGTGGTTCAGAATTAATGAAATTAATTGACATTGAAAATGTTATCATTTTTGTTTCACACACACGATAAAGCCAATTAAAATACTGAAAAACGTGACATTCAGTTACTGAATATTTAAAAACAGAATCAAGCAATGTACTCGAAAATAAATAAACTTAAAAAAACGTTTATAAAATAAGAGAAAAGCCAAGACCAAACAAAATTCCACAGAAAAACGTTTCAGGTTTCCAAATTTCTATGCAAAAATTAACTATCTTGCTGTTTTGAAACCTGAAACATGAATATGAAATTTACTTTCAAATTTATTATTTATTTGAACGATTACAATTGCAAAACCACAAACGTTTTTCTGCAGAATCACTTTGTAGGAAAAAGGCTCAGTTATTTAAATAAATTTAAAGAAAGTCACTTTCCTTAGTTATGTTTTAGTTAAAAAGTTAAATATTTGCTCTTATTTAATATATTTTTGTTTATAAATCTATAAAACTCACAGTTCGATTATTCGCGAACACAAACAGTTTTTAATTAAGCTTTACAAGGTTGTTGCACTCGTAATTTAATAAAACATATTCGATAATATTTTTGAACCCAAGCCTACGAGAAAATTAATCAACTTTTATTCTTCATCTTCTTGGTAAAAATTTGTAACTGTTTTCACTTACAACGTTTCTCCCATACGTACCGTCATAAGCGAAAAATCACAGAAAAGATAAGGCAAAAACGTCTCTCATACTTACTTGACTAAGTTTAAAATTTATCTGAAATACCTTAACGATTTCAAACAGTCCAAACTAATTAATATCTGATAAGATACTGGAAATATAACAAATAAAGGCGGAGCTGGCTACATCCTGGCTGAAAGTATTTATTTTGAAACTTTCACCCAATTTTGCTAAATATTTTTAATTAGTTTAAATAACATATACTAACAATGATACGCAAAAAATAAACTGTAAACTGCAACTTAAATTTAGTTTTCAAACAACATAAAAAAATTGCAAAGAAAAGTTTTAAAACCAAAAGCAACCCTCAAAATTTGATATCAAAAGAACAAATGAAGCTATTACGACACTTGAAGTGACGTAATAAAGCTCCCCCTTCAAAACCAATTAAAAGAATTACTTGTAAACGATCCTTTCCGATGTCTGAGTAAACTTTACAAGAGTGATAAATGCACAATGTACTGGAGTTTTGTGTTCTTGGACATTTAAATCTGTCGAATATTAACAATTAATGTTTACAGTTCCGCCAAATTCCGTTTTAGATAAACTTTTAACAATGCCACATTAAATAGGCAATAAATGTTATTGTAAAAGTCAATTTTCAAGGATACACCTTACATGATACAAGTATTATACCTAAAACTCAACAAACTGGCTTTTTTTTATTAACTGTTAATACAAAAATTCGTTAACAAAAAATATTGCAAACCCTGAAATTGGTTCCGGTTAAATTGATATTGTTTTTTTAATTGTTATTATTGAAAACAAAAGGAGATAAAAACGTTTCATACAACATAAAACCATTGTTTGGAATTTCTTGTAAACAGAACAATTTTTTATAAATTTACTTCTAAAACGTCGTGAAGCTTATCTATTTTCTACTATATCAATAATAGGAATGTCAAGAATTTACTTTACAGGCCAATAAAAACACACTTAAAAAGTAAATACCCGTAACTTTTATTTCAGTTATGTGTTGAATATTAAATACAAAATTAATTCAAAATCGAATTTCAAACAATTCTCGCCAGGATTACTTTCAAATTCCATTATTATTCAACAAAGCGTTTTAAAACCACCGTGATTTAATTTCCAATTCTTGATTATGTGTTTACTTAATTTACGTTTTAGTATTACGCAAATATAAACACATATTAGGTCACATCCTTCACTTTGTAAAAAATTACAAATTTAATGGCAATTACTAATGGCTTAGTTTTGCCTGTCCTTCGTTTAATAACACTTAGGTTTTGCGAACTTGAAATCATTTCTGCTACGATTGGTAAGCGCTTACTATTTTTTTGTGCAAATAAAAGTAGAACTATGTATATTAATTGACTAATAACTCACGTAAAGTTTCGGAGACAAGTCTATCTCTGTTTTCAACCAATTCAAAAAATTAAAATCAGGAAAGTTTTGTCATTTAATTTGACATACAAAACTATACACAAAGTAGTAATTAGCAATATACAAAGATTAGAATGTACAAAGTCGATGCGAAGTAGATAAAAAGTTGTAACAATTACAGGTTGTCGTAAAAAAACACAGTAAGTGGGAGGAGTGGGGTTTGCTTGTCTTAAAAACCTTTCTTGGTTGTATTCAAAATACAAATTGTTTATTCAAAAATCTAGTTCGGTCTTAGTTCTAACTTTTAAAGAATAATAAATACAAGAATTTATACTAGTTGGAATGGTACAACAAACTACATATTGTTCTTATTTATTTTAGCATAAAACCTCCCAAATTATGTTTTTAAATGTTATACAATGACATGAAAGTTACCAAGTTCAAGACATATTTTAAGAAGGTTTTTGTTCTAAAATGCATTCGGTAAAAATATAATTGTCAAATTTGTTTTAATTTTCTAAAATTCTAAAACTTAAAAACCAAATCTATTTTTATGAAATAAAATTTACACTAAAAGTTTTTCAAGGCTTTCCGAATACTATTGGATGTTTTAAGTATTTATATGACGGTGTTTTGAAGGCTATAGTCTTAGCTTTTTTGCAAACTAATATATGTTTATGATTTAAACATTAAATATGAAAATTGAAACTTAACTAAAAGCCGACTGAAAACTAAAACTATAATTTTAAATTTATCAAAATAGAACATAAACTGAATATGAATATTACAGGTCCCTCTAATGACATGACTGAACATTTAAAGAAAGTACTATTAGACGCAGCAAATGAAGCACTTGGCTTGGAGGATAGGAGAACCAAGTATCTGGAAAAATTCTCGGAAGATCTGGAAGGCTGATTACAAGAAAAAAAACATATATGAAATGGATCTCAAAAAGGAAACCAGAACTGAGAAAAGAATACGTCCGATTAAGAAATATTGTAAAAGTAAGGGTAAGAGGAGAAAAAAATGAATACTGGAGCAGAATGTGCAGAGACACCAACCACCAACAACACATTAGCATATTATAATAAATCATCAGCAGCATGGAAAACAATAAAAAGGATCAGAACTAATAATAACACCAGAGGAATGATACAAACAATAACCCCAAAACAATAAATTACCCATTATTCCAACTTAGTTACTACAAGAACACAGACGGGAATACAAAAACACAGAAGACATACAAGACGAGGATACAACACCCGAAATAATAGAACAAGATATCCGAAATGCACTTACTAAGGCAAAAAACAATAAGGCACCCGGGGCTGGAAACCAAATATGGATGGGATAAAATGATGAAATTCATATAAAAGATGTTTAATAAAATAGAAGAAGGTAACGACATTCCGATGGAATGGAATCAATCCTTCATGAGTTCCATATATGTATAAGAAATGGGATAAGAAAGTATGCGCCAATTATAGAAGAATTAGTGTCATACCTTCCATGGCAAGGTTGTTTCAAGTGTATTAAAAAGTAAAATAGAGGAGGGCAATATTCAAGTTAGTGAAGAGCAAAGTGGTTTTAGATCAGGGGGTTCATGCCTGGATAATATACACTGCGTTGGACAGTTAATAGAGAAGAATAAATATAAACAAAGAGAAACACATATGACCTTTTAGTCCAGAGAAATTAGACAAAATAAAAGCCCATCTCCGGAAAAATTCCCGGAAAGCTGAATTTTGGTATGGACCTTGATATTGTGGTTCTAAACAAAATGTCAAAAGTCCCCATCGATCCGAGTGCCGCTAAAAATTTCATGTGGGGTCAAAGGTCACAAAAAACGGTTTTTTGTAAATATCTCGTTAACGGTCACATTTACGGAAAAAATGTTTATTATCAAATTTGTAACTTAGGAAATTTCCTACAAAAACGATGTAATGACTTTTATTCATAGAAGTAACTCTTTTGGAGATAATGCGATCTACAGAGTTGTAATCTTTATTTTTCTTACGAAACGTGCACTCCTTTCCACACTACCTTCTACCTTCGAGGTAGAATACAAGCTGAGTTTTTTGTACGTGGTGTCTGCAGTAAGCCTAATCCACGTTTCTTTTTGTTTGAAAAATGTTTATTTAAAAGTAATACTATAGTCCAGTGAAATTAGACAAACAAAAGTCCCATCTCCGGAAAAATTCCCGGAAAGCTGGATTTTGGCATAGACCTTGATATTGTGGTTCTAAACAAAATGTCAAAAGTCCCCATCGATCACAGTGCCGCTAAACGTTTCACGCAGGATTAAAGGTCACACAACGAGGTTTTTCGCGAATATTTCGTTAACGGTTACTTTTATGGGAAAAGTATTTATTATCAAATTTGTAGCTTAGGAAATTTCAAACAAAAATGATGTAACGTCTTTTATTCATAGGAGTGACCGTTTTGGATATAATGCGATCTACAAAGTTGTAACGAACGGTGTGCACGTGGCGTATACACACATGCCGTTGAGGAGTGCACACCATTCGTTACAACTTTGTAGATCACATTATCTCCAAAACGGCCACTCCTATAAATAAAAGTCATTACATCTGTTTTGTAGGAAATTTCATAAGCTACAAATTTGATAATAAATATTATTTCCGTAAAAGTGACCGTTAACGAGATATTCACGAAAAACCGTGTTGTGTGACTTTTGACACTGCGTGAAAATTTTAGCGGCACTCGGATCGATGGGGACTTTTGACATTTTGTTTAGAACCACAATATCAAGGTCCATACCAAAATCCAGCTTTCCGGGAATTTTTCCGGAGAGCAATGTCTAATTTCACTGGACTATTTATAGACCTTGACAAAGCCTATGACAGCATCCCCAGGTGTAAGCTGTGGCCAGCAATGAGAAGACTAAATGAAGAAGAGGAGAAAAATGGATAAATCTTGTAAAGCAAATATATATGAAAAAGACCAAGTAAGAATTAAAATAGAACAGAAAACTACGATGCCAATCAATCTGGCAAAGGGCTTAAAGCAAGGCTGTATTCTGTCTCCTTTACTATTCAATATTTATATCGAACAAGCGTTAGAAACCTGGTATCGCATTCCCATTCCTGAGCATTCTCAGGAATGGGAATAAAGATAGACGAAACCACTTTGCACTCTACTAAGATGCGGACAATCAAATAATATTTACTCGAGACGATGAAGACATGGAATACACGTTGAAAAAGCACAAAGATTATTAATTTCAAAAAAATGGAATATCTACAGGGTGATTCAAAAGGTATGGTCCAAACTTAAGGGTGTGATTGGTGATGTTAAAATAAGCAAAAAATGCCAATAAACCCATGTCTTATTTCCAACAGTTATCTAGTTACAGGGATTTTACTGCTTTTCAAGAACGCTTCAGTGTTAACTTTTGGGCCGGTATTATAGGCGATTATGTTATTGGACCATATGTATTACCACATCGGTTTAATGCTGCCATGTATTTAGACTTCTTAGATAATGCCTTGCCGGAATTATTAGAAGATCTGCATTTTGATATGCGAAGATCCATGTGGTATCAGCATGACGAGGCACCGTTGCACAATTCACATCAGGTAAGGGTTCGGCTAAATAATCGCTTTCTACAGCGCTGGTTTGGAAGAGGCGGTCCAGTAATATGGCCGGCTCGTTCGCCTGACATTACTCCACCAGATTTTTCCTTGTGGGGTGCATTAAAAGAAAAAGTTTATGCAACGTAAATTCAGAACGGGGACCATTTAGTTAATAGAATAAATGAAGCTGTTGAAAATATTCGAAGACATCCTTAACAGAGGAATGTTCGAGGTTCTCTGCGTCGGCGTTGCCAACTTTGTATATAAGTACAAAGTGGACATTTTGAACGTTTGCTGTGATACTTTTTAATTTTTCTTATAATTGTATACATTCTTTATTAATAATAAATTATCGTAAATGTTGTTATAATTAGAAAACAATTGTGAATCGGACATGAGTTTATTGGCATTTTTTACTTATTTTAACATCACCAATCACACCCTGAAGTTTGGACCATACCTTTTGAATCACCCTGTATATGTATGTGGGGGGAGCAACACGAAATTTAGTAGTCGACGACCAAATAGTCCGGTCACGTAATACCTTCAAATAGTATATAGGTTCAATAATAACTGATACAGGAACATGAAAGAGATGTTAACACCAGAATCTCTATGGAAAAACAAGCGACAAGAACGTTACACGGACTACTGTGGAATGGAAACCTTTATGGGTGTGTGTGTGTGTGTGTGTGTGTGTTCGTGGTCAACAGCTCTTAGAGCTGGTTGGTCGCAACCTTAACGCTGCTTTTACTAGAGAAATGTGTTCTCTGCAGTGGTTTCCCGTTGCCTTCTGCAGGGAAACCTGGTAAGGAAACAAAAAAAAAACTCTTCCACAGTATAGTAGAAAATATAAAGTTATGTGGAGCTGAAATGTGGCATATGTACGTCAAAAGTGATATGCGACAAAATAAGAACGGTAGAATTGGATTACATGAGAAAATGTCCCCAGATAACAAGAAGAGACAGGCTCAGAACAGAGAATATTTGGAGGCCAATGGAAATAACTTACCCAATAACTAAAACGTTGGAAAATAGGGCCCTCCTGGTATGGTATGGACACGTTAAACGCATGCCAGAAAATAGATGGCCGAAGATAATAACGCAATGGTCACCGGAGGATAGAAGAAAAAGAGGAAGACCGGCATTAGCCTGAGAAACATACATAAAAAGTGCAATGGCAGAGGAACCTCGGTGAAGGAGACTGGGATGATAAGAAAGTTTGGAAACAATCAACGACAAACTCAAATGGGTAATGGTCGTATAAAGAAGAAGAAAAGGCAAGACAAAATTGTATTTAAACAATTTTACATTCACATCCTGTTGAGGTGTAACTGTTTACTTTTGGGATTAATGTACTTGAAATATACAGCAACATTAACTAAAAATTTCCAAAGCTTTACAAATTAATACAATAACCAGTAAAAAATGCTTTCGATATTTCTTCTTCCCAAAACATAGCATGACCAACAACAATCACTAAAGAATTATTTACTTTAAAACAGTATTTTCAACAGGCTTTTGGAGGTAGAATATTTTTTATAATTAAAAGAAAGTGAGTGGTTTTCGACTGAAAAGTGTTTCAATCGATTAGGATGAATGTAGTGTTAGTGGAATGTTTTCTTTTAGTTAAAAGAACGCTTTGTCTAATTTGGGAACGTTTTTTAAAAGATATTAAGTTAACTGCGCTTCCTTAATAATATTCCCTACAGTTAAGTAAATAAAGAAGTCGAAACTCCTCTTCAGGAATTTTCTAGCAAATCAATAGACTAATCTCTCAGTTTTAATTACATAATCTCCTAAGCTAAGGATTTCCAAAGGTAACACTTTTTTTCTGCATCCAAAAAAGCAGCATTCGTTTAAATAATTATGTTCTTTTTTATGGTTATATTGTTAATTTGACATTTAACTTAACATTTTCCGATATTTAACATATCCAAAAATAATAATAAAATTAAGTTATTTACAAACGTAGGAGAAAATCCTTGAATTATGAAAAGCCTTGTTATTTCCATTTTTCAAAACAAATAAACGGTCGAATTTTAATACATATTAAGTTTACATTTTATATTTTCTGGCTTAGGATTATTACAGACTTTTAAAAAATTGTTGGAACATTTCAAAAATTGACTCACTGATTCATTACTGCAGTCAAGTAATTGTATCATATTTCCTTAATAAGCCTTGACTTTTTGTTCATATAAAAGATTACCATGATTTTTTTGCACAGAAAGCGCAAGCTCGATAATGACAGTATTCTCAAAACTCATAATTACGTATCTACCAAGAATTCTTGTATCTAAAATAGCAACATTTGTTTGAGTAAAAACACACCTTTTATTATAACTGGTATTAATTCGACCTCTAACTTAACATTTTTGCTTGATATTTGATTTTAAGCAAGATTAGTTCAACATTACAAAAAATTTTAAAAATTAATTATTACAAACACAAGGCTTGCTCTTGCTGGTTTCATTTTTCATTTAGACATGAATAAAATTTCAATAATTTTACAAGAAGTTTTAATCTTATAACTCAGTTTTTACAATTAAATCTACAAATCGACGCTAAAGCCTTCAATGAACATTCTTCCTAAAACAATAATTAAGCTAATTAACCCAGAAAAACTTGTTCTGCTATCTGCTATTCTAATTAAGGAAACTGCAGTAATAAAAATGCAAACCTTCAAATGCAGCCCTTCAAGGCTTCTTGCTGTGCCTTTTTATTAGCGTATTAATCACACCGAAGAAAACAAATAACAAAAACAAGGAAGCTGGGTGCACGCACCGAAAAACAAATTATAATAACACAAAAGCGGAAAAAAACAAACAAAAGTGAATACAGGAAACGGTTAAATAAAATCCATGAAAACCACGCACTTTTCCTGCACGCGTTTCAATTTAACACACTCGCGATTGCTTTTGCAAATGAGAATCTGACATAACTCGATTCGATTGTAAAACGGTACGCATTAGTAAACATTTGAATAGGTTACATGTGGTAAAGCTTTAATACGAATAAAGTTCATTATTTGCACTTGTTGCACAACGTTAACTTTATTACACAGACCTGTAACTAGAATTTCCACCTTCACTTCCAATAGATACGCGATGTCTGCGATCCGATAGACAAACGCAAGTTTCTAATATAAATCGACGAAGCGATTTGCTTAGGAATTTTATTGACAAACAACGCTTTGCGGCCACCTCCCAAATAAATTGCAAAAAACGTAGTGGAAATTACGTGAGTTGTTCGTTTTGTAAATGTCAAGAACAAATCTAATTAGGGAAATGCGTATCATAAAGTAAATTATCATCGACCAACCCTTGATAACTGGATTTTTAATCTTATATAACAAACTCGTGCCAGGGTCATTCAAAAAAACTAGTTTTATAAGTAAAAATATATACATAGTACATTGATCTTTTGCTACAAATTTTAAAATAATATAAATAAATATGTTTTCACTGCCGTTCTAACTAAACCAGCTCGAATGTAAGGAATTCCACTGATTAAAATTCCGCTAAAAAAATTAAAACAGAAATTTTCGAAATATGCAAATTCTGATCAAACTGCTTACCGCTAATAAGATCGGCCTAATGAGAAACATTAGTTGAATTTTAAACATTTGCATGATAATTAGAATAGCAGCTGCAAACAAACTACTATCGAATTCCGCATACTTAATCAAGGCGTGACAAGAAATACACCTTTAGGTTCACCCAATACGGCCCTGCATTTACTCGTAAATGTGTACAGTCTTTGTTCTCAAACACGTATTATATACGCATAAATATGCACGCACAAAAAAGCAACGTGCAACACAACACTCAAATAATGGCGTTTACTTTGCGATAATGCTTGCAAATTTCGCTGTTTACTTATCATAACTGCAATAACGGAAATTTCACACTTACATGTTAATTAAAGAAGTAAAACTGGATTTGTTTTACTGGTTTTGAGGTACAAACTTTTTTATGCACAAAAATGTAATTTGGCGTGATGATTTTAAGTACAAAAAGAGAGGGCGATATACTACCAAAAAAAATTACGAGGATTGTTCAATAGAAACACGTTTAGAGGCCGTAAAGCAATGACTTTAAAGGAAATCTCCATTAACATTAAGGCATGAGTCCCACTGGTGCACTAATCTATAGATCCCCTTCTGGTAAAATTCCTGCAGCTGTTTGCAGAACCAGTCTCTAACAGCACACTCTCCCTCAGCGTCCAAATTGAACCGCCTGCCTTTTAATGGCCCAAGCACACGTAAATCCCACGGGGACAAGTCAGGACTGTAAGGTTGATGTTGTTAAGACTTCCCAACGCATACGAGCAAGCAGATCTTGAACCGTTCGGGCTACATGGGGACAAGCATTATCGTGCAGAAGGATGACACTGTTTGTGAGGTTTCCGGGACGTTTATTTTTGAAGCTGGCACGTACATAGTTTAAGGTGTTTGCATATCGGTTCAGCGTTGATGTTGACACCAGGTTCTATGAAATCTAAGAGGAGTACACCTTGGTAATCAAAAAATACGGTCACCATCATTTTTCCCGCTGAAGGTTGAGATCGACATTTTTCGCCTCTGGAGTTTCTGCACACTTCCACTGTACTCTGGCGTTTGGATTCTGGTTCGTAGTGATAACACCAAGACTCATCACCGGCAACGATTTGGTGTAAAAAGGCTTTACCTTGTTGTTGATAGCGTGTCAAATGCTGTAGTGATAGGGCCGAACGCAAATTCTTCTGCTGATCAGTAAGTAGTCGTGGAATCCACTGAGCAGCAACTTTGTGATAGCCAAGACTATGAATAATGGAATGAACAGTTCCCCCACTGGTGCTCAACATTTCAGAAAGTTCTTTAACTTTAATGCGCCTATTTGCACGTAAAGCAATTTCCAACTGTCTCACATTTTTATCCGGTGCTGCAACACAAGTATGTCCTGGACGGGCCAAATCTTTAGTAGATTCTCTTCTTTGTCGAAATTTATTGCACCATTCAACCATTGCTCTACGAGAATAACTATAGTCAGATAGTCACCGTATACAGCTTTCATTCTCGTATAAATGTCCATTGGCTGACGCCCGTGATTGAATAACAGCACCGTAAATGCAATTTTCCAACTTAAGTAAATAGTAAATTTACAGTGGCGGCTGGTCCATAAGCGCTGCGACACTGCAGCACCCCCAGAACAAAGTACGGAAATTAATTACCTATTAAATTTGTACTTCAAAATATCAATAATATAACAATCATTCAATATTTTGTATAATTATTACATAAATTTAATAAATTAAACCGCTTTTAAAAGGAATTATTTTAACCGAAGCTGTAGATTCCATTCAGAGCGCTGACAAATTTAGCAGTGTCCAAAACGTAGTACATTCGGTGCACGTTCCGCCGCGATTTGTTTGTTTCAATAATACATGGTAAAAGTAGTCCGAACGCTGCTATCTGGGCAGCCTCTCAGCATTATTGTATCATGCCGTTTAGCTTTTGGACATCCGATCCAACAAAAACAATAATACGTGCGAATACCACGAAAAAACTAGGTGATGTCATCATTGTGCAAGGACGTCTTGGGCGACGGTATGTGTAATATAAACAGGAATATTAAATAATAAATAGTTCGTATTTCCAACTTGATTGCAACATCACTGCGAAGACGGTCAAGGCTGCTCCAGAGGGTTAACAGGTGATCGAAAAATTTTGTGAAGCTAAAAATCGCAGAATGGATTTTATATTTAAATAAAAATTCTTTTTATTTCATTTTCCAGTAAGCTTATTTTTTTTATAAATTGAGTAAAATTTCGATTTGTTTTGTTTTATTTAAGGCACCTTAAATAAAATAAAAGGCACCTTAAAAATATCAAGGATCGTTACTGGTATGTAAGTATATTTCGAAAGCTGCAGCACCCCCATAATTTCAAGCCACGAGCCGCCACTGAGTAAATACTTTTAACAGATGCGTTACTACTACTTAAACAATCAATATAAACAACTAAATTCCGTTGACGCGGCGATGAAGTCAGCTGCGTAGTCCAAACGTGTTTCTATTGAGCAATCATTGTAGAATGTAAACATTTTAAATGTTGTTTGCAGAAATTTTGTACGAATTACAGCCTTAATTGGGAAGGTATTTTGTAAAATTGATATTTCGGTGTGTTTTTGACCAGAAGTTTTTTTTTTTTTATTATTATTTTTTATTTATTCATGAACAGGCAGTTACAACTGATAGAGTTCGTATCAACTAATTTATTACATGTGGTAGGTATATAAACATAAAAATATAAACAATTAAATTTGGTGCGTTAATGCAATGATATGAGTTTCATCCAATAGAGGGCGTAGTTTTTTGGCAGTTGAATAAACCTGCCTACGCTAATAACAAATTTAAAACGTTCGTTTTATTACTATCTAAAGTATTGTAAAGTGAAAGTGCCAATTTATAACATGTTAATTTTAATAATTTATTTGACTTGTTTGGTGGCCCCAAAATGGCTCTAAAATTATCTAAATCTAGGATTCAAACTCGGTGGTTTATGGTAGTTTTTCAACGCCACCGCTGAGATTTGAGCTGTTGTGAGCTTTTCACGTCGATCTACTTAGCCAATACAGTTTCCAAGACTTTAGAATTCAACCCGTAGACGTGGATATAACTAGTCGCAAATCTATCACCTACTTACAAGCTGCTTTCTTAAAAAGCATGTTTGCAACAAAGGTCTAATTTAAAGATTGTGCTGGCAAAAGCTGGCAGAACACCAGAAAGTCATTCAAAATGCTTGACATAGAATGTTCATTTATTATTTGGACAACAGCTGGTTATGATTCCAATTCGAAGCTCGTAATTTTAATAAAAATGAAGTTTTCACTTGTAGTTTATATCGATAATGTTAATTCAATTCTCTTACAGAAAAAAAAATTCAAAAGTAAACAAACAAATGGCGAATCAAAATCAAAACAACATTTTGGTTTATAATAAAGTTTTAGATTCGAGGAAAGAATTTTAAACTGTTTTAAATTAATTTTAAAGTAAAGTGCTTTACGTAAATTTTTCATTCAAAATTTAACCACATAAGCTTAAACGAACTGGACTATCTAACATTGTTTAGAAGAGTTAATTAACAGCAAGGTTTATATAGATATTGGTAATTCATAATGAATTCGAAGACTTCCACGGTCAGTGTCAGTATTAACAAAACGTCTTCCGGATTCCGTGTCATTTTGAGACAAAAAGACTCAACGTTTCGCCTACTTTTTTAAGGGGCTTCTTCAGGAGGAAGGGAGCACTAAAAGAGCACGGTAACTCAACGTGTCAACCACGCCAGAGGCGAAACTCTTCTAGCAAAAGGCAGAAGGGTAACGGTAACTCAACTTGTCAACCAAGCCAGAGGCGAAACCCTTCAGAAGTTCAAAAAGTTAATTAACAGCAAGGTTTATATAAAAATGATAATTCGGTTAAAAACTTAACTTTCAAAACAAATAATTACAAAAAGATAGATTAATTAATATAATAGTAAATAATAATTAAAATGGAGAATCAACATAATAGTGTCTTGGTTTTGTAACAAAAAGTTTGAGAGCTGAAAAATTTTTTTTTTAATGCTAGAGTTCCCAGTCTTTGCCTAAATTGTTTTGATTTTCCGAACAAAATTTTCCCAGACAAACGTAAACATTTCTATCTTAACTTAACTATTGAAATGAAGATCACATTAGATTCCCATATCTGAAATTTTATTCAGAAAAAGTTGTTACGGTCCACTATTGTTTAGAAGTGTTAGTCGATGACAAGATTTATATCGATTATGTTAATTCGGTTAAGCTAAACTTTCAAAACAAAACGGCGAATCAAAATAAATATTATATTATATTTTGGTTGTAAAAGAAAAAGTATTATATTCTTCTAATTTTGGAATAAAGATTCCGGTGATTTAGCTATTTTGCTATATTTTTATTCAAAATTTACACAGGCAAATTGAAACAAGCTGGACTATCAAAATCACATTAAACTACCAAATCTGAAATTTTATTCAGAAAAAGTTATTCCAGTCCACTATTTTGCTAAGTTTATAAGTGTTTATTAGTAGCAAGGTTTCTAACGATAATGGTAATTGGGCCAAACTTAACTTTCAAAATGAAAAAATAAGAAAACAGAATGGCGAATCAAACTATGGTATGTTTCAGTTTTGTAAAAAAAAGTTTTAAAGTTAAGAAAAGTATTTCTTTCAAATTCCAATATATTATATGTATCGGCATTTACACTCCACGGAGGAGTATGGCCGTCAACATAGAGGATTAAGGCCTCCTAAGTCGATTTCATATCCAGTTCTCTCACACGCTATGCGTACAGGGTGATGTAGTAAGCACCACGCATTAGACAACTCCATACCTTCACCATCCGACTACTGTATTTTGATCCCCAATTATTTTCAGTGACCTACCCAACCCGCCGAGCATCCGACTCGGGTTTGACCCCGAGACCGTCCGCGCTGTAGTCGAATGCGTTAACCACTCGACCACTCTGGCCACTTCAAATTGCAGTACTTTGGCTAAATCGGTTTGATTTTCATTCCAAAATTAGTCAAGCTAAAAACTTACACAAGCTGGGTTAAAGAAATTTGAAACCGGAGCAGACTGGCAAATTCAAAATTTTAGCCAAAAAAAATTGACAATATCCAGTGTTAAGCCAAATTTAAAAAGGTAAAGTGCCAAGCTTTATACTAGTAAATAGTAAATCCAGTTAAGTTTAACTTTACAAATTACAAACAATTATTTTAAAAACCAAAGGAATGGCGAATATTTTAATATCAACTAGAAAAAATCAATTACACGTTGACAATGTTCTTAAAAATTCTACCAATAAACTTCTTGTATGGTGTATGCTAATTATAAACATGTTGTGTGGGACCTCCATTTTGTAAATTTACAATTCTTAGTCTATGTTTAAACCGTAAAATTGCTCTTCTGATTAAATTTAGACACTTCTGGCCACACCTCTTCTAACCGCCGGCGTAGATCTTCCAAGTTTGCAAATGATTCCCGTCTTTCAGCATACACTTTATCTTGCAATGCATTTCACACTGAGTAACTAGTCTAAAGGATTACAGTCTGGAGGATTAGGCGGCCACTGGTTGCTCGAATAAAAGATGGCGTGTTTTCTTCTAAGAACTGTTATGTTCTTGCTGTTCTGTGGGATGGAGCGCTGTCCTGGATAAAAACATAACCGCTCGTGGTGTTATGCATAATATCCTGGAATGGAAAGAGTCGGCTATTTTTTGCTGATCGTCAGTTAACCAAAACAAACGCAGATAGCTACATACGGCATTTACGGATTTACTACCGGAAATGCATCGATTGTACTCGAATAACGATTATGTCATAATCGTTATGACACAACAGTTCTTACAAGCAAACACGCCATCTTTTATTCAGCAAACCAGTGGCCGCATAATTCTTCAGACTGTAATCCTTTACTTAGATTACTCAATGTGAAATGTATTGCAAGAAAAAGTGTATTGCTGAAAGACGGGAACCATTTGCAAACTTGGAAGATCTGCGCCGACGGTTAGAAGATCTGTGGTCAGAAGTGTATAAATTTTATCAGAAGAGCACTTTTACAGTTTAAACATAGACTAAGAATTGTGAATTTACAAAATACAACATGTTTATAAGTAGAATACACTATACCTACAAGATGTTTATTGGTAGAATTTTTAAGAACGTTGTCAACGTGTAATTGATGATGGGGGAACTTAAACAGGGTTCGTTTTTTTCTAGCCACCCGGTATAGTACGAGATACACATTTTAATTCACAATAAAATCAAAATTAATTAAATGTCTTTATCCACGACTAGTCAATAATCTGTCAATTATTCATGTGTTTGGTCACTCATAATGCTATCCATTATACACTGAAATCATTATGCACGGTGTCATGGTAACATCATTTCATTATGCACGGTGTCATGGTAATATCATTGTCTATGGTGTATAATGAAGGAAATAGGTTATGTTGTTATTTAAATTTTAATTAAAAATTCTTAGTATTTTGTAGTCGAGGATAAAGTATAATATACTACTCGCTATAATGGCTACTATTACCTCGGATAATTGCAAAACTCGCTCGCACGCTCGCTCGTGTTGCAACCATTATCCTCGGTAATAATAGCATACATTATAGCGTCGTGTATAATATACTATTAAATCATAAGGAAGTCCGATTAAAGAACACTATAATACACTGTTCACTTTGTATTTGGACAATAATTAGACATGGCTCCAGTTCATTACATTGGTAATAAATACTTCTGACACTTCTTAAATGTAAGATTATTTGGACGTGCGTTTTGATGCCAAATATTGTGTTTTATTTTGAGAAACATTAGCACTGATTTTTCCATAAAAACTAGCAACAAAACCCTTTTCTCACAGAACCTAAGTCGAATAAATATTACAGTTGTTGATTGTTTAATCTTCATTTTCATTACCAACTTAATAAACTGAAGTCATAGCCAACTACTGTCCAAATAAGAATTGAACAGTGCATAAGCAACATAAAAAATAGCAACTGTTTGTTGATAACAATTTGTTAACCTAGATTTTCTTCCTCTACTCTGACTAGCCAATTATTGTGTCCAACTTCAGACTGCTGCAATTCGATTCTGAATGAGATCTTTCGTGTTTATTTATTTAGATATTTGTTACAACCGAAATAGTTTTATCTTGGAGAATTAAGTTGGGTTGTTCATAATAGTTGTTAAGTTAACGTTAACAAATGAACAAAACTAAAAACAGAGCATCATTTTTGTTTGTTTATTAATGTATTAACTATTTGCCAAATACATTTTGACTTCAAAATTTTGATCATTTAGTGGCAGTGTTCACCCAGATCATGCTGACTTATTAAAGGAATTATTTTAAGCTTCAAAATTTACGAAGTTTCCCTAATGACTTAAATTAAGTCGATTCTAATATTAGTTCTGAGTTGTGGTGACAAACATTACAATTAAATCGAAGCCTTATTTTTATTGTGCTTAATCAGAACAGAACAAAATTAACCTTGATAGAAAATGAACGGCTTCAATTCGGAATATTTCTATTTCTATTTCTACCTACATAAAATAACGCAGTTTACGTAAACAAGTTCTGTGTGCAAAGAAATTAATAAAATCTCAATGTTATAAGCTTCGCCTCAACCATTTTCAAATTTGACAAATGTTGATTGAGTCATTATTTAATGAATTTGAGTGTAGTAAATTTAAATCATGATTCATCAAGATCATTGCTGAACTTCGCATCTTGACATATTGAGGATGCCACTAACCTTCGAATAAATCGAGATCAAGATCAGGGAATTTTTAAATTAACCTTCGATTAAAATTATGCTGAATTTTAAATTTCTTTAACATCATGCATTTTAATGTGAGGTTGTTCTTTATATCTTTAAATTGCTACATGATTATTTACTCGTAAAAATAATTATTTGCACTTAGTTTTATGAGAGCCTTTAGTTAGAGCCTCGCGTTTTACTCTCTCCCTAGCCAAAACTATAACATATAACATTTAAGATTTAAGCATAAAACACCGGTATTATTTTTTCAAGATTAGGTACGTATATAAATCAATCTAGCAAACAATGTTTTCAGATGATTTAAAAAGGTTAAAATGTAACAAACATTATGGTATTATGAAGATTGCCATGGAAGGATGGAAGTTTCTTTTTAGAAGCACATTTTATCTTACCATTAAAATTAATAAAGCGGAAGACTAAACTCGCATCGATCAACATGGGCATTAGCATTAGCACTACTCTACAGACATTGTTTGATTAAACACTGATTAAAACCCACCTAACTCATTTAAACGCCCCTAATTATTTTTATTACAACCATCACCAAACGTCACGTAATAATAATTCGAAGTTATAAAACACTATTAAATCCATGTATGTAACTGTTTTAATTAGGCTATATATTATTATTACTCATTTCAAAGTACGATTACAATCATAGTTCAAAATCCAAACAATTGTGTGCCGGCCGTAAGTAAAAGTTGGAATCATAGTTTATTATTGTTAATTTTAATTGTTACAACACGATAAAAAAAAGTGGAATACGTATAATGTTCAACTTGTTATCTATCCTTAATACACGAACTGATAAAGACCGATAAAGCTTGGCCATGGAATAAGTAACCCGCTTCCTTCTTTGATTCATGCAACTTATAATTTGCCTACATATCTAATGTTTATCAAAATAACACGTTAGTAATATCTAATTTCAGATTATTAATACATAATTTCCCGTAATTAGAAACCGCTTCTTTAATATTAGTTGTTATAGATTGCTGTTTGTATTAAGCCTTAAGTTTATAATCTTAGAATTCTTTTATTTTAAAGATGTTTCAAATGAACAGAACCCCAAAAGATTTATTTAACGCATCCACTTTTAATTGTCCTCACAATTTTCACGAATCAAATACAAAGGAAGTAAAACTTAGATTAATTAAAAAATGTTTATTTTTAGGCGAAGAAAAAATATTCAATTTTTAATATTTCTAAACTCTGACTTGTAAAAATCCAAAAATAGATCCAAATAAAACATTCGCCTACATTTTATTATGCAAATTAAAACAAAATCCGAATTTTTTTAATGTTGCAATTAATTAATGTCTCAGATTTTTGACGGTTATAAATTAAATTAACCATTTAAAAATTTAACAACAGGGCAAGAATAAAGAACATATCTAAAAATGTGACAACCTCCATTAACTTCAGTTTTAAAAAACTAAGCAAATTGGCAAATGCTGGGATTAACAGTATTTATTTATTCCTATAACATTTCACGAAAGCATTATAATAATGATCAGAGGTGAAAGTCGATTTCATTTGTCGTTTTAGATCGAATTAACGATGATAGTCTAGTTTAACAAAATTAGATACGAATGGATAAAATCACGATACATAGATAAATTAAATATTCCTAAGTAAATCTTTTTAACAAACCTGAATGTTTATAATTTTTACTTTCAGTGCTTAAAATTAAATTTACCAATAAGACATTTTTACATCGTAAAAACGCCCAGTCCAATAATAAATTTGGACGATTTAAGATGCAGTAGTGCAGCAAAACATAGCAGAAATGTACAAGTAATAAACATAAATTGCCAAATAATCCAAGCAATGTTATTTTTACGATTTCTTTAGCGGTTCCACCTAAAAATCTGTATGGCATAATAAAATTTAAAGTCATACGAAAACAACTACAGAAATTAAAGATTTTACGACCGCCATAATTTTGTCGGTTATCACCTGGGTTGTGTTGTAAAATTGTTAAATGTTTATGTCGTTAATATACAACCGAAATCTGCATGGTACAAATTAGAAATTCGAAAGTTACAGATTAGAAAAATTGGAGCATCCGAGGTTAACCACATAACTGCTTAACCTACACTAATATTTTAAAGCTAGTGCAATTTAGAAAAAATCTTGAATAATTATAGAAGTCCTAGAAACTGCTGTAGAAATAAAGATATTTGTGGTCTTTTATGAAGGGGAATAAATCTCTAAATTTAAAAAAATATAAAAAATTCAAGTGAAACAAGGAAACAATCAATCCCGAACCAATTAAAATATCTTAAAATATTCATATAAATTTAATTACACAAATTTTAACAAATACGCCATTATTTAGAAAATTAAACAGGGAGAACTAATTTATTCGTAAAATTAAGACATAAATTATGCTAAGCAACTGGATTACTCAAATAAACTTACCGGAAAGTTTCATTAGTTAGTAAAAATAATTAATGCAGGAACACAAAAAGCCGTTCTTAAAAAGAAACTGCACTTTCGATTATGCAAAAAAGTCGATAGATACCGATCGGTATAATAAAAAAAAACTTCAAATTCCAATAAATTGTGTTTCAAATAAGAAAGAGATTTATGTCGTGAAAGTGAATAAAATACACAACCTCGAATTTACTTGCAGCGGCTCGACATAATTAACGGCAATATAAAAAGTTCTTCGATAATTTCAATCAAAAACTTTCGAATCCGGAATATAACAACAACTTTTAGTTAAGATCATTGCACTTGGGAGTTTCAAGAGAGCCGTCGTGAGTTATTTTATTCTGACTGAAATTTTACTTCTCAGCTGCTAAATTTTTAAATCTAGATTACAAGACCATATTATGGTTTAAACAAGATTATACGGTGCACAAAAACATTTTAATACTTAATTCCGGCACAATTTCCATGATTATACGGTTAGAAACGTGAGCTCTGGCCTGCAAATGCCCTGAATAATAATCACATTACGCGTGAATAACGATGCGCTCATGGGAAAACGCAAATTCCGTTACAAAATTAACACAGAGTAAAAACACCGCTAGTTTTTTGTAAATCTTGTAAACAAGTCTTAGATGTTATTTTGCATTTCTTGCCATGTTAGTTCCTCCCATTCAGATAACAAACCGTAAAACGAGCACGTTTACTTTAAAGTTTAAAAGTTAAAAAAATACAAATTTGAATAATGCACAGACGTCCTTGATAATTATATTGCCTTTCATTGGGATTCTGTGCCCTTGAATTTTAAACAAATTATGTAATATAACTAAATATAGAATGAATGAATGTTAATTGTTTAAGTTTAGAATTTTTGTGAATTAATTAGGAAACTGGAATTCTACGGACTGGAACAATATGAAGGATTCAAATTTGTTTTGCCATCAAGTAGCCCATTGTAAACTGACAGATTTGCCTATGTATAGTCCGTCCTAGAAAGAAGAAGAAGTACTTGTAGATGACATGCTAAAATTAATAGAAAAGGAATATAAACCAAGTGAAATATTCAATAAACTAATAGTAAACGGCGAAGGCTGCAGGGTGTAAAAACTAAACGAATACAAATTCGAAGTCTATTAAAACGATACAGAAAAGAAGGAACTGTCTAAAATCTGGAAAATCTAAAATCATGGAAAAAAGGAAGGAAGAACTATAACCGAACGCACTCCTCCGAAAGATGAACACGAACAGTGGGAATACATAAAAAAACTACTCAATTTGGATGGAGAATATTTAAAAAAACTTTAATCGATAACAAACAGAACGATAAAACAGATGAAAACCGCGATATGGTCTTAATAACATGGATACATTGGATATCAGAACTCTAAATAGAAATGAAGTAGAAGTAACAGAGGAAATGGATGACTATACCATAATAATATTTTTAGGAATAAGCGATGTAGAAAACAGAGGAGAGGGTTTTATAAATTTAAAAAAAAATCTACATTCCGATACTCAGGAGTAGAAAAGGGCAAAGGGCAAAAGAAGTGGGCATAATAACAATCGCAAGAGATTGAGGAAAAGGTAGTCGAATGAAGAGCTTAAGAATAATTAGTATAGATTTAAAACTAATAATAATACAAATATATGAAACGACTGTAAGAACAGATGTAATAGGTTCGTTTTATAATAACCCACAAAACGAAGTAAATAAAACCAAAGAAAATGAGAGACATATACTCGTAATTCTTAGGAAGATTGCAATGGTAGAACAGGTGACGACGACGACAAAAAGTTAGGCAGTATAGAACTCTACACAAAAGAAAAAAAAACAATAAATTAAAACGAACGATGTACTTATCGGAAACTCTTTCTATGAACACAAAAGCAACAGACAATACACATATGAAGCAGAAGAAAGAGGAACGAAAACGTCATAGATTATTATTATGCAAAGAATATGAAGTATGATAAAAGCTGTATGTAAGTATTGAGGCAACCAACAACTAGAAGGTTATACTGGAATCATCATCATCATCATCTGCTTCACGGTATAAGTCCGTCGGCCTGTTCCGGCTCAAATTGCCATATCTTTCTGGATCTCCCAGGTTCTCGTTTTCTCCTTGGTTTGTATTTCCATAACATTTTCAGAAATCTGCCTTCGTTCATTCTTTGTATATATTCAGTCCACCTTCTTCTGTATTGTTGTATCTCTTCAGTATTTGGCCAAATTTGTAATTCGTTTCTTATGTCTTCATTCCTGATATGTTCCAGTCGTGTGCATCCTTTCACTGATCTTAGGAATTTCATCTCGGCCGTTTCTATTTGTCTTGCATCCGTTTTCCTTATGACCCAGTTTTCACATCCATATGTTAGCGACGGTACCGCGCCATAGTCTTATAAAATTGTATTTGAGTGTCCTTTCTTGTTTTTCCTATTGTTCTTTGTATAGTGCCACACATCATCTGGAATTTTGTCGCTTTGTTTTGTATTTGTCATAATGGTAAGCTATGATGCATCCCAGATAGTTGTAGTGAGATATTTGTTCTAGTGTTTTATTTTCAATTATGATTTTTGAACGTACTGCTTCTTTTCCTCTTAGCGCCATAATTTTTGATTTTTTACGGGATATTATAAGATTATACGTTTTTTGTACTGGAATGGCACAGGAAACTAGTGAGACTAGGCGAACACAACAAACTTTCCCTTGTGTGGGCGCCAGGGCACCAATGTTTAAAGGGCAATGAAAAAGCCGATAAGTTAGCACGAAACACTAGCGCCATACAAATGATAGGGCCAGAATCTAAATGCGGTTTAGCATACACCATTAGTAAAATTGAAAATAATAGATGGCTGAGAAGAAGCCATGTGGGAAGAATATCTTAAAGAATACTTTAAGGTCTTTTTAGAAGAGACATCAGAGACTCGCACCCAAAAACTTTTAAGTTTTAGTAGGGAAAAAATTATGCACATAGCAAGAATCCTGACTGGACACTGTTGCATGAACACACACTTACACAGACTGAGGCACTCAGAAACACCACTATGCAGGTCCTGTGAAGATGAGGACGAAACCTCCATCCACTGTTTATGATATTGCGAGGACAGGCCTCAAACAAAAACCTTTTGGAGAAACTGAAATTGCACCTGAAATGCTGCAGCTTGGCGTTCTTTGAAGGAACAAGGCTACCACTATAGTGTCAGACTTTACGGAGATCACAATAGTCCTTTTAGGACTCGATGTAGGGGACTCGAACCAACGCGGGAAAAAAAAGTATTGAGGCAAGAGCAAAATTAAACAAAAACCACATGTAATTAATTGTAAAAAAAAACAGAAATGAGAACAGAAAAAAGTAAAGAGAAGAAGACACGATAGAATATGTAATATGAAAACAGTTTCAAAAGGGATTAGAGGAAAAGTTAAAGGAGAAGGAACATTTGGTAAAAAATTGGAGAACATAAAAACTATGGACTTTTTCTAAAACAGGAAATCATTGAAAACGCAGTGGAATGAGGAACTCAAAATCAAAGCGAAAGAAAAAAGGACTCTTGTTGGAAAAATATGATAAAAAAACGCAGAAGATGAAAAGATGTAAAGCAAAAGAAGAAATAATACAGACCAAAAAAGAAGCCTTCACAGAATTCTGAATTTATAATAGTTCATTACAACATAAGTTACAGAAAGCAAGTCCGAGTTCAAAGTGAGGGCATGAGCCGGATAGCGATGAATAGCTAAACGGACGAGTTCCTCAATTTCCTTCTGCCTTCTGTAACGAGTGTTTAGTATTTTTTCTGTTTCGGATTTCACTTACAATATTTATTTATATATTTTTAATGAAAATAGTTTAATTAGAAGAAATTCTGTGAAGTGATTTGTGTTTGACAGTTGTCGGAAGTTTGACGCTTGATGTTTTTGTTGCCCAGGTAATTTGTGTATTATTTAACGTGGCATACCATCCATCCGGGGAAGCCAGGTACTAGGTAGCTCAGTTGTAAGAGGGCTAGGCTTGCACGTTGCAAGTCCCGGGTTCGAATCCCTACGTTGGTGGAGATTTTTTCTCGGGCTTCTGGGATCGGTTCTAGGTCTGGTGAGACCATTCACAGTCGGACTTAATTAACTGTGCTCTACTCGGAAGACTGGTATATGAGATAGAGTAACAAGATCACTACACACGCATTAACACACACATGACACAGCTGTCTGACTTTAAATAATGCCTAAAGGCGATTCCGATCTATTGACTGGTTTGCTGCAGCTCTCCATTCGATTCGGTTACTTCATTTCGCTATACTTGTTACTGTCTGTATCTGCCATAATTTGATCTTTATATTTTGTTCCGGGGCGTCCTGGTGAGTGGTGACTTTATCCCTTCCTTCGATAATCGTTTGTAGTAGGCATCCATTTCGTAGTATATGTCCCACTAATACATGTCTTCTCTTCGCAATCTGGTTCCAGAATTGTCTTCCTCCATCAATTCTTCGGAATAGTCCCTCGTTGGATACTCTGTCTGCCCAACTTATCTTGAAGGCTCTTCTTTAGCACCATGTTTACAGACTCTCCAGTTTCATCTATTCTCTTTGGCCTATAGTCCATGTTTCACAGCCATAAAAACTCACTATTAGTACGTAGCATACCAATTGCCGAAAACAAAAAGACCAAAAATCGTTTAGTGCCGAAACAGAGAACAGAAAAGAGAGTTAAAAATACGGAAAAAAAACAAAAGAACAAAAATGGAATATGGAAAACATACAAGGAAAATTAATAATAGGAGGTAGTACAAGAAGTACAAGAAATATATACAGTAGACACGCGATAATGTGAACAAAATAAAACAAGGCGTGTTCACGTTTGCGATTTGTTCATGCTATCGAATAGTAATGATTTTCTACTAGAAACTGATAAAAAAAGATCAAAAACAAAGTAAAAATTGTTTATTAACGTTTTATATTAAAATACAAACTACTGTTGCAGAAAAAAATCGAAAATTTTGTATTGAAACGTTTACTGCTGAATTAAACACACTGAACACAAGCAACAATTACGTTTTTAATGCATCGCATCAGCTTTAAAAGAGATTTGGCGCCATGGAAAACGGCCGTCTACTAAATAGAAACGCGTATCAGTAGGCAACCCAAAATTAACCAAAACACATATTATGCAGTCACATTTGTGAACCGTCAACGCTGTTATGTCTGCAAATACCTTTGTTTTCATACATCATAAACAATGTTCACGTTAGTGAGGGTTAGTGTGTTCACGTTATACGGTGGTCAATATAATAAAAATGTTGTTCATGTTAGCCGGATATTCACGTTACCCGATGTTCACGTTACCGCGTGGCTACTGTAATACATTAAAGAAAAAGCAAAGGACAATATTATAAGATCGGGAGAAAAAGAAACGAGGAAATGGAATGGATTTGCAGAATATGTAATATTTAGTAATAAGATATGGAAAGAGAACAAAATACTAGAGAACTGAAAAAAAAATACAATACTACTTACCCCTACATAAAGACAAGGAAAATCATTAGAAGAAATAAAACGGATGACCCGTGGATGACCACAGACAAGGAAAGACCATTCCTTCCACTCTTCCGCCGTAAAGGTAGAATGAGAAATGAGAAAGAAAAAGAGAATCCGTTTCAGCAGTATTTAGGACATGGTTGACCTTGAAAAATGACCCAATTACACTGGGTCTAACACTGTCGGTGTCAAAATAACAGGGGTTAATTAAATACCAGTTTAATTAAATGACAGTTTGCCATTTATGGGACCAAGTTTTTTATTTTTTACAGCTTGAAAAATTGAACTATAAGCGAAATTTATTGTCAACGAACACCATTTTAGGTCAAGCTGTCAAGTACAAGGATTATACATATAAAGTTGATCTGACAGCATTGTTATCATTCTATCAAAGCAATTTATAAGCTAAAACAAACGTTAAACTACCATCGTACCTGGTGAATCATAACCAATTTGTTCCAAATAAGGATATTTTTTGAACCCATCTTTAATGCTCGTGATAATTATTTGCAGAAGTAAAAAATATTGTTTGCCAACTGAACAAGGAAACCACTGCCTGCTTAATGGCAAAAAGAATGCGAATTATTTGCACCTAGTTAAATGCTATCTTTCGCGTTAACTGTACTCGTGAAATGGAGTAAACATTCTTTATTATTACGATTGATTTTCAAAATTATCAGGTTTCGAGTAAACAAAACAAGCACTAAAAATTTGTTTTTAATTTTGTAGGTTCCATTAAAGTAACATATCATTTAGATAAATCTATGTAGGTTCCCCTAACAAACATTTATCACAGGGACAGAACTAAATTTATACAAATGATACACGTCAGACAAAACAGAAGCACTTTCATTAGTTAATCAACTCTTTTATTATGCTTTAAATGTACTTATACGTAGGAAGAGACCGTATCATGCTTTGTTATTTATTTGCAACAAAAATACTTTTATCTTTTTGTTTAAAATCAAGTCGACCAAGAAGCTAAACAAAAGTGACTCTACACAATGTAACAAATTTATTATTAGTAGAGAAAAAGGAAGAAATACAGAAAAAAAGAAAGAAGGAGCACAGCACAAAAGGAAGATAATAAGTAACTCAAACTTTTAAAGATCAATCGGTGAGATCTTTGGGAGTACTTTTAATGAATTTGAATCAATATACGGGATGCCAATTTTCTTAAAAGTTGTGGAGGTAACTTTTCTATTTAAAGAACTACTTATGTCAAAGATTAAATTAGTAAAATTACACAGATTCAAAGGTAAATTTGATAATGTTCTGAGATTTAGAATACCTCGCAGGATTTTTGAGATATTTTGAGAAAACGAAAAACTATCACTTTTTTACTTTGATCTATTTCCGTGATCGTTTAGTTTAGTGTAAAATGGAAACACAACCCTATGCATTGATTTTCGAGTTACATTACAAACTTACATGTTTTTAAATGAAGCGCTAGTTTATTTTGACACTATTGAAAAGTTGCGTTTCTACCTTTTCTAACGATATATCACATAATATGTTCATCTTAATTTTGTTCTACCTTAGTGATTAACCTACCCTGATACATTACCAAATGTGAAATATCATAACATTTAAAATAACTCAAGGTATATGTTAGCTATTATTATTAAAGATTTTGAACTCCATATTATAGTTTAAATTATCGTAATAATTATTCCATTGTTTCTAAAAAGTAGAAGATGAACCCATCAAGTGATATACATATAATTAAAAATGTGAGAAAATAAGCTTTTCAATTTTGTAAAAATAAAGCACTGTTGCCATTTAAAACAATGTAAGTTTGGGTTTATAACTCGAAAATCAAGAGTGCCATAAAAATTTAACTAAATTTATTAAATTCTACTTCTGCTCTAAATTATATGATTATTAATATATAAGAAATTGAAAAACTTGCAGTTTTAGGTTTTTTAAAAACAGTTACTCTACTCCAAATCTGCCTTTTAATTCTGGGCAACTTTGTTTTAATTTAATTTCAAAGATAGGAAAAATTTAGTTTTGGGGAATTCGAACCACCAACTTCTGGCTATAGCTACATTGGCGCACATAACCAAAAATTTATGGTTTAAATCCTTATAAAGACAAGCGTACTGCCAATGGTTTTTCATGGCACCATATCTAAATAATAACACGCTCTCTTAGAATGTTACCCTCATTAAAATAACCCACACGTTAAAATATTCATTTTAACCTAATTTCTGTAATTACTCGCTTATAATGTCCAGAATATGCACTTTTAATTTTTCCTGGCAAGAGAAAGTACAAACAAGGGGGCCTCGAAAAGTAAAGGACTCACACTAGGACCCTTATCTAGTCCTTCTTTACTTGTGAAAATGTTATTTTTCTAAAATTCGTTTCATTATCGACTCAAAATTAATAATATTTAATTATCAACTTTTCTTAAACGCAAACACAACCTGTAGTTGGATCACAATTATCAATTGTTGAAGTTATTAGGTTATCATAACATGTTGATTGAATTTTTCTTAAATTCACATTAAGAAAAAACATACATAAAAGTCATTGGGCGCATTCAGGGACGCTCAGCTGCTTAGCTAAGCGGTAATTTAGTCAGCTTATGCTAAATGGCAGCAAACGGTATTTCCCTGAATGAAACGTCTGATAGTAAGCTGCTTTGACAGTTTGTTATTTGTTTTGTAAGGTTAGGTGTTACTTTCACTATTATGTAATTAATCAAAAATTAAAGAAATTATGACTAATGATCTTCAAATTATGGACTATGTGTACTAGCTCACCTTAATTAATATGTTTTTATTCACATTATTAAGTTTGTGTGTTTCCCGCTCCTTATTTTGACACCGCTGACAAAGTCAGCTAACAAATTATACGCTGAGCGAATTTCTCAGCGGCTTACTGCAAGCTTTTTCACAGCGTGTCTGTTCAGGGACTTTGCTAACTCAGCGCATCAGCCGCTGAGCGTCCCTGAATGCGCCCATTAAAAGATAATAAACGAAGGAAGGCAAACGCCATTATTTTTTCTGTTTGCTTTCTGAATGTCTAGGAAATATACTTAACGAATGAAAATATGTAAAAAATTTAACCTACGTAAACGACTTTTATAGTGCCCCAAAATTAGAATGTTACATAAAATCATTTCCATACAAATCTAACATAAATATTAAAATAAAACAGACGAATTTATTAATAACAAATTTGTTTATATTAATATTAACAATTTTCCTAATTTGGGCCCACTTTAATGCGAAAATGTATTATTAATTAAAATTCTTACGTAAACCATTTACGATCATTTAATTAAAATCTGAAATGGTTAGTAATTAAAAATTTGATTGCATTATGAAACTGATCTACTGCTACGGTTTTTTAAAAATTGGAACAAAGTTAGTAGATAAACACTGCTTCATTTTAATTGCGATTTCAATGATATCTTTAATTAGACATAAAATTATTCAGGATTCGCTCTTTTGCAGGTATATTTTTTATGTAGTTAAATTCTGTTTAGTTTTTAATACTGGCTAAATTCAGTAAATTTGGGAAGTATCGTTAAATATTATTTGATACGTATGAAGAAAACCACAAAAATGTGTTTCGAAATATTAAACGGTGAAACCAGATAAATAGAATAACGAAGTTTCTAAAAATTTGCTGTTTTTTATAGCCACAACATATTCAATATTTACGTACATGCAAAAAGCTACACTTTGGTGATATGTGGCTTTTTAATGTTTTAGAATTTTAAAAAACTCAAGAATACGAATGATATTTATAAAACTACATTTTTTTAATAATTCATCAATTTATTCAGGGGATGTACTTAACTACAGAGCTACAAGGAATCTGCAGCAGTTTTTAAAATTAACTCAAAACTTATCACAATTTAATCATTTTTTTTTTCACCTATAAACATTAAAAATCTGCCTTTTTATAAACGAATTCGATATATTTAAATTCTATAGCAGCTTCTGGCGGTTTTATTAATGAATTATTTTATCTCTATTTTATAAATATTAACTATCGTTTAAAAAACTGAAAGTAGCACCTGGAAGGTTTTACAGTTAATTAATACCCCCCACAAGAAACGATAATGAATAATACAATTAACGAATATAACCAATAACGCGCCTTTCACCAACAAACGTACAAATAATGACAGTAATTTAAGCAATTTAAAATATAATTAACAAATAATTAAACAGGTGATGTAATTATTTCTAGCAAATCTTATGTAAAAATTAATCAAGGAAGATTATTATAGCGTCTTCATACGCACTAGCACGTTATTTGTTTTCATTACGTGTTGTAATATTAATCAGAGCAAAAACGTATGTAAAAATCACTAAAACATTACCTTTTCCAGATGTTATTTAAACCAAAACAATCACAAGATCAGCTCTCGCTAGACACTAACTGAAGATCGGTCGGAAATTTTATCGCCGATAACGTTATCAGATATTTTATGAACAGAAAACTCAGACCACACGTTTATGGCAAGCACGAACTCAAACAAACACCACTTTCTAAAAAACTTCATGGGATGTAAATAAGCGGATGAAAACAAACGGCGTGAAAAGACGTTATTAATAGCTACTTGTAGAAAACAATTATATAATTTCACGTGCATTAAGAAGAAAGTGAAAACTTTATATTTCATTATAATAAACGAATAATTCTTAACCAAAAATAATCAGCCAAATGACGTTGAAATTTCAAATTTATACAGGCGGATTTAGCTTTCCAAAAAGTTGCGTTTTGCTTATTTACATCATTAATATAATAACAACGATTTTTAGTAATTATGAATTTTAATGCTGTACAGAAAATAATTTTTAATTTAATTGAAAAATTTCGTAGAATTGCAGTTTCATAAAACGTTCCCAAAGTGTTATTCAAATAGAAGTTCTATAGTAGGAAATGAATTTTTGGTTACAGCAAAAAAAAAGGCAAACAATGCTCCAGTTTGATTTATTTAAGGGAAGTACTTTCTAATCTGAATTATCCAACTTATGCAAGTCAAAATCTTTGGGAAATAAGTTTTTTACAGAACAATTCAAGCAATAATAGTCAATTTCGAAACTGTCTGAAAGTGCATCGAATTTGAATACAAAATTTCTTCTTACGTCTAGACACTTTCGAATCAATTTTATGCATTCGTCCCCTTACGCAAGTAAGTTACACTTCCACATTCCGAATACGTATTATGAAATGTCATACAAAAAATCAAAAATTTACCACTTTCACTTGATCGTAATTAAAATACTTTTACCCAAAAACGAACCCTTGCAGTACAAAAATTAATAATATTCGAACAGGTGTGGTAGTTCTAAACAAAAGGAGTTTATCGTTACGTCAGAACTAAGGTATTCGACATAGTTTTACAAGATAAAGACCATAAAAATTTTATTTCGCCATTTTATCTGGCCAATTAATTGGCATTGATTTAAAATTTTGCCACAGTGACATGCTTAATCAGAAATAGATTGCTTTATATAATTTTACCAAGATGATGTTACATAAATTGGTGAGATATTTTGACAAAAATTTTGATTAACCCAAGCCAATATGTTACGTAATTAAATTTTTAGATCAAAATTACGAAAGATGCTGCTTGTACGAAAAGAAAAGTGCGTTTTTTGAAATCGTAGTTGCTTCATTTGAAACTGATTATCTAATTTGATACTTTTACATAAAACTTTTATTTCATAAATTGCTTTCATTTTTAAATATTTAAAATACTTAATTTCAGAAATACGCCACAACTAAATTTTATTCAAAATACTGATTAGTCTTCTAAAAATGTGCTTTTCCTAAATTTATAAAATCTGTTATTCGTTGAATTTCTAATTATTTAATCGTACGTTCATCGATGACAAGCAAAAACTTTTGAAGTTTTCTGTTAGAGCAAGGCACACATCTTAAATATCCTGTTCCCAGCTTAAAAAATTCTCTTCCTTGTAAGATCAGGAATAAGACGAAGTTTTTAGTTACATAACTAATCACATTTTACAATATGCACTCCCACGTGTTTCTCTTAAAGAAGGAAGCATAAATAAATATGAAAAAAAAGTTAGCACATGATCTCACCTCATTTACATTGTGTATTATGAGAAAAAATACAGGAATTCCTTCAACCAAACCAAATCCTGGAAATCGCAGGAATATTCATATAAGTACTTTATAATTAGATATGTATCGCTTCTAGGTTTAAAAATAGCAAAAGGTTAATATTTAATTATAGTTATCGTGTCGTCATACTATTATCTCAGTAAAACTATACGATGAGAAATTAATGATAAAATTGAATATAAATATTTGCATAAGTTGTCCTTATCTGACTGTTATCTTTAGTCTGAGCCTTATAAATTCTTGGAATATTTCGATAATAAAATTTTTTGATAGTAAATATTTCACAGAATTGATTTTCTGTACGATAAATCATACAAATTAAGTAAATCGACGAAACCAACTTTCTAGGCACGGGGAAGATGTTTATGAATACTAACGCAGTCTTGACCACAGATATTAAATTAAACAGACAAATCCTTCTGATTAAATATTGTTATTAATCGCAATTGAACAGTTTCTCATAATTTGATTACTGGAGGCTCAAACATTTACAAATCAATTTATAAATATTTCCGAAGCTGTGTACAAAACAAGTTTTATCAGAAACACATTTCAAACAAATTAAAACCTAGACCGAGACACAATAGGAAACAACGTACAAATTACACCTTTAAAAGTCCTTGAAAAATCAACCTGCAATTTTAGTATTATCAGTAGAACTATAAACAACCCAGGTACGCAATAGAAATGAGGAAAATTTATCTGTTTTAGTAAATGGACCTGCAAGGTTACTGCTGTTAATTAAATCAAGGCGGTTATGGCATTTCCCTTACATTAACTATGCAACCTTTTTTCAAATGTATGCAATGAGCAGGACTATGTTTGCAACCACCTAACGGTAAAATATATGTTTAGTAATAAATTTAGAATGTTGATAAATGATAATTTCCTAAACTTTTACTTAGTTTAATACGTAGGTAGAAGCAGCATTCTAGAAAGACTCTAAAATATACGATAATTTTGATTAATCTTCCACGCTTATTGGATAACATTTTCCTCAAGACAATTTTGACACAATATGAAGAAAAAACAATTAAAATTCTAAAATTATAGAATTCTTGTAACCTGTGATAAAACTGTGCAAAATTTTGCTCTGCAACTCAATCTTTAACTTTGTTAATAAAGAAATGAAAGTCATTCAATTGAAATAAAATGAATTACCCACGAACTACTTAGATTATGTTCAATGTACACGAGTAAAATGTTAAGAAAAAACAGATAATAACCGTGTATACAAGAGTTTTTCTCCTGTTTTACAATTTATTCAGTTAAGCAGGTTTAGTTCAGGTATTGCTACATTTCTTTTTAATAATTTGTAAAAACTTTCTAAGTATGTACGGTGAATAATTAATAACCGCAATTATATCAATAATTTGTTTTTTAACGCAGTTTAAATGTCACATTGACGACAATTTTAATTACGGCGTGGATATAAAATAGGAATAATAAAAACACTTTTATCAAGTAGCAAGGAAAAGAAACGTCACGTCTTTTGAGATTAATTAAGAAGCTGTTGATGATCTTCAATAAAATTCGGAAAAATAAAATAAAATAAAAACTCTCGGCTATATTTCCTCTTGCTTTTGCCTCTAGGTTTACCAAAAGTAGGCCCGAAGAATGAAATCAGATAATAATAATACTGAACTTAATTTGCCTACTTTTCAACCGTCTTCAAGACATCACTTGTTCTCATTTTTTTAAACACTACAAGCACTCAAGTCAAAATACTTTTCGAAAAAAAACTTTCATTTATTTAAAACCGAACCCACATTTTGTTTCCCGTAAATGAAACACGTAGTTAAGTCGAGATTACATCTTGAACTTCAAGAAAATTTGCAAATAATCGTGACACTTTCAGGAACAATCACTATAAACACTCGGTAAGAGAAAAATATTATTCACCTGCTTCACTATGGGTTTTTTAACATCTTTACTTTTCTTAAAGCAACACTTAAGGCAGCTCATACTCGCGGCAGTGAACGAAAAAGTCGCGCGATACAGGAGCGGAGTTTGCTCATGCAACCCCGGAGATGCAGTGACAGCAACTAATCACGTTAGCATAATTATCTAGCGTACGCAAATAAGATGGACACAAATAAATCTGACATACCAGCACATCATAATTGGAGGAGGCCAGCCATAAATAGAATCTCGGTAAACAAAAATCACTGCCCTGCGCAAAGTTCACTTTTGATGTGTGTAACAACAATAGCAGGATTTTTGGATTCAATCCAGATCCGGGTGGCCTTGACTGTTGTTAAACACTGCGATTTTATTACAAGCCGGCCGCGATGTTTTCACGTAGAAAGTCTATACGAAACTGTAATGGAACGTTTACTTTAGATGTCAGCTATGTTCGGGCATGGTGTGACAATCAGAGCCTGATATACGCGATGCAATTGTGGAAGATGAATAGACCATTGTTGAAATTTGATCGTTATTGTTATTACCATTCATTGTTGGAGAATTTCGCTCGAGCGCCTGCAAGAGTGCGCGCTAGAAATTTAAACACACGGTAGAAAATTTCAAGGTACTCGAACTCAAGGTTCAGGACTTGGTGTAATGAAAAAGCTCAGATCAAAAGCAATTGAAAGTGTTCGAGACGTGGCTCTTATAAAAGCATCACATTTCATTTACTCTGACTTATGATTACAGATTACAGAACGAATATTGCTGCATGTGCCACAAAAAGGATACAATACGTGCTTTAGCGGTTATGTGCATCTTCGCGATGCATTTAAAGAGATGAATCTGTGCTACATATTGCTCAATGCATATGCACATGTAGCAGTGCTACATGTGCATGTGCATCGTATAATATCAGCATTGTACAGTTGACTCTGCCAATATCTACTGCCCAATACATTGTTGCATTCTAAGCAAAGCCCATTGTTGCATTGAGCATTTCGCCACCGGTTGCTAAAAATCACACTACATACAAATTAAACACAAAAATATTCAAGCTTTAAAATGTTTTGTTTCGTTTGAAAACGCTTTTTTTCTCCGAGACATTACGCTGTTGGTAGTTTAATTTCATTCAATTAAAAATATTGAAATCTTAATTTTAGATAATCTTTTAAAACCGCTGAAGTTGCCAAACATGAAGCCACGTAAGTACACATAGGATTACACATGGCTAAAACCGGTCCCGCCTTTATTTTTTTCTTTCATATTTTAAATCTATTAATTTCAAAAATCGTTAATAAGATTATTCGACTGTCGTCCAATTAAAAGTTACAATATTAACGGCAGGAAAATAATTAATCGCTTTGTTACAATAGTAAATTTGCTACTCTCTTTCTGGTCCAGATAACTTCCATTATTTTTTAAATGACACTTAACGGGCTTTCACATTTCCATAAGGTTGATTAAAGAAAGCGAAAGATTCAATAAATTGAATAAAAATCTATGCAATGCTGGAGAAACTTGCCAGGCTTCCAGATTATATCATTTTCATTAGAATACAAGGGTTACACATTTTTATAGTATTATTTGAAGCCTTTGCATCGGGCTTATTTTAATTTAAAGCTTGATTTAACCACAAAAAAAGGTTGGCATTATTGTTTTAAGCTAATAATCGATGCAAGCTAGCATGTTTATAAAATAAGTTTAATCTTACCCTTTATGTTTTTACCACCATCGAAATTAATCGAATCAAAACAAACGTTGTAGCTACGTTTCGAAGTATTTTCAACAATCTTCAAACACTTTATAGAAAAGAAAATTTAAAAGCGTCTAAACGTGTTTCTTTTTGTAATAATATTTAATTTTTTATTTGAGTATTTCAAGGACTACGCAATTAATTGAAAAAACAGCAAAAAGTACATTTTCTGCACTATTTATAACTGGCGCTTTTATTATAAATATGTAATAGAAACTGCTGGATGATAACACAGAAATTACTGATATTTAATAAACAATTCCATTCAATTAACTTAATGGTTTATTATTTTTTTCCTCTATAATAAACAATAAAGAATCAATTAAAAGGCCAAGAGTGAGATAATTTTTAGAGTGAAACTAATACAGTTATAAATGCATCGTTTAATTTAGCAAATTTTTATAGTAAAGGAATTTAGCAAATGCGTTTAGTTAGGTATACTAGTAAACGAGAAAATAACCAACAAAAAATTGATAAAATTGAAAAAACAATTATTATCACCTCAGAATTTTTTCAACAAATACAAAAAGGTTTAAATGTAAAACATTTCTTAATTTAGTATTTTTAAATTAAATTGAACAAAACCAATTAAAAAAACTAAAGACAAATTACTTAAATGTACAAAAACCGTTCAATGAACCTGCGTATCAAATCAAACACAGCTGTTATTTAAAGCTTAAGAAAAAATATTGAATGAACTCGTTAACTTTCTCTATTAAATCTTAACACTATAATAACGGGATTCCCTAATTTGCTCACATTGTACACACACAAAATAACTGTCAAAAAAAACTAACAATCACGCAGTTGATAATAAATAGTATAAATAACAGCAACGCGAATTCTTCATAAATCTTGGTTAAGGTTAACGTATTTTATCAATACAAAGAGTCTTTTTGTATCAATTGAAATTAAATACAATTAATAAAAGTTAAGTTGGTTAAGGTCAACGCATTTTGAATTTTATAAAAGAAAATTGAGGAGATTAATTGTTAAGTAAATATAATTATTAAAAAGCACGTTGTGTGCTTGTAAACTCGATAATGAAAAAATAGATTTTTAAAATAGTTTTCGAATTTATTGTGAAGTTTACTATTTAACCTTTTTTCATTTGAAGAAGAATTTTGGACGAAAAATTAAAATACATTTTTTTTTTCATTTTGAACCTAAATTTTTCTTCAAATAAATAATGTAATAATTATTTGCAAAGCTTAATCTATTGAAAAATTAAGAAAATCGTATAAGATTTTTCGTTTCGAATCCACATTTTCTTTCACCAATCCTTGGAAAAATAACAGATACATTCAGGAATCTTAAACCCATGTACATTCGTACTGCTCGTTACAAAGTGTAAATTTTACCAACCAATGTGAAATAGCAATGCCCTGTATTTTCTAACTGGAGCGCACTAAATGAACTCGTTTTCATTAATTGAAAAAAGGAAAAATGTCACAGTTCACAAACTTTACAGGCAATAGTTAAACATCAATAACAAGAAGGAAATCAAAGGTTTAACTTTTAGGAAAACTGAAATATATTCAATTTTATCTTTGTTTTGATAATCCTAAAAGTAAAAAGAAAATTTTTATAAATTATGTAGTTGTCAAATTTTAACAAAAATGGCATTTTTTTGCAACTCCGTGTGCTCCTAGAAAGTACACGAGGCATAAATGTTTAAAAAAAAAATACAAATTGCAAAATCACAAAGAGTATGTTGCATTTTCCAAAAATGACATTCTTTTTCATTTATTCAGTTAGGTACGCACTTGCTTAATATCTTATAGAAGGAGTATAACGTAACTATAACTCAACCAAATGATACGTGAAAATATTTGGTAGTGGTACTTTTGGTATTCTTTTAACCTCAAAAATGATCTATAAAAATCTGTCTTCGAGTTTAGCAAATTTGGTGCGAAAATGGATACTCATTTGAAAAGGCCTTCTGGAAGAATTCAGTTTAGATTTGAAAACAGTTTCAATAATTTTCCTTTTTGGCAGCTTAAGAGAAAAAACTGTAAATAAACCAAACATAATACGAAATAGAACACCGTGGTTCTGTAAAGATGTTAAAGAGAAATGCGAAGAATCATACGAGCTATACCAGGCAGTAGGTAAGGAAACAAAAACATTAGTAAGACACATTAAAAACAATTATTGGGAAATATTTCCCAAAGGAATGGAAATCGACTTCTACGGGCTCCAAAGACAAATGTGGCGATTGCTAAGAGCACATTTAAAACGTAAATGAACGTATTGAAGTCAAACATATAACGAACGAAACCTGGGTCAGATAAGGAACTTTACAGTAAAGAGGAGGATACAGTTGAACGGAGCACGCCAGAAATAGTTATTACTTACAAGTAGAGTTGAACTCCGCCATAGCCGGTCCCAAGCCCGGTTGAGAAAGGAGGAGGGACATCTCTGAAACGGGCTAGCAACCCCCTGGAGATGAAACTTGAGCATTGCTCCTGATACCACAAAATCAAGCCACGGAAATAGGATGGTCAACACGATGACGACACGGCAAGGAAATAAGACAAAGAAATTTAAAAAAGAGAATAGAATTAGGCTAGGGACATGGAATATTATGTCATATGGTACCAATCAGATCAAGAGCTATTAAAAGAACTAACTGAAAAGAAAATTGACATATGCTGCATCTCCGAAACCAAAAAGAAAGGCAAAGGAACCCAAATAGCAAAGGATTATGTACTGGTAAAATGGAAACCAAAAAATGATAGAACAAAATCTGGTGTAGGAATATTTCTCCAGAAACGCTTTGGCCCACATATCGATGACATCTACTACATAAATATATTCATATCCTCAGTGTATACCCTCCAGATATCGGCAAGACTAGAGAGGAAAGTGAGGCCTTTTACAAAGACCTACAAGATCAAACTGACCAAATACCGCAAAACTATCAAAACATAATTATCGGTGATCAAAACGCGCAAATAGGCAAAGAATCGATACAAGGAATCAAACAACGCTTTAACGAAGACGTAAGCAACGACAATGGTGACCTTTTTACAGACTTTTGCACGCAAAACACTTTTAGAATTAATAATACCTTTTTTGACCATGCATGGAGATATAAATTTACATGGAGTAATTAGCGAGGACAACAGTTATTACTAGCAGACACTTTCTCCCCAACAAAATTGTAGATGTACGAACATTGAATTCTGCAGAAATAGGCAGCGACCACAAACTATTGCTTTGCAAGTTAAGAATTAAATGTTATATACAAAAGGTCAAAAGATCGGGTCTCACTGAAAAATTAAACCTAGAATCACTGGATAATGACAGTACAAAGTAATTATATTCTAATCGACTACATCAAAAGATAGTAGAAATTCCAATTCCAGAAAACGGCACAGTGGATGAAGCCTGGCTGAAAGTGAAAAATAACATCTTATCGGCAGCAAAAGAAGCAGTAGAAGTAAGAAAAGTCAGTGTAATACCAAATAAGAAATCTAAAACGCCATGGTATAAAAGTGAGGTGAAAGAAATAACTGAAAAGAAGAAACGCGCTTACTTGACATATAAATCAACAGGGGAGGAAGAGGACAAACAAAAATATATGCAAGAACGAAACACAGCTAAAAGTAATATCAGACAAATAAAAAAATCATACTGGGAAACCTTGACTAAAGATATGGAACGAGATATGTACGGAGCTCAAAAAAAAACCTGGAAAATGCTCAGAAAAAGAAAATCAGAAGTTACCGAATATGTACAGACAAATAAGATTAGTAAAGCTCAATAGACGGAATACTTTAAATCTTTGTATAACAACGAAGACGTAAGCAGTAATCAAGAACAACAACAAACGGAAGGAACTGATGAAAACAGAACCGAAATTACAAAAGAAGAAATAATTAACTCAATAGCAAAACTAAAAAATAGAAAGTCTCCAGGATCAGATAGTATTACCAATGAACTATTAAAATATGAAGGAGATAATCTCATAAATGAAATCAAAAAATTATTTAACTGTATACTTGCAAATAAGATAACCCCAAAAGAATGGAAATCAAGTCTAACGATCCCTATCTTTAAGAAAGGTGATAAAAGAAACCCCGAGAATTACAGGGGAATCACATTGTTATATTCCACACAGAAACTCTTTACAAAAGTAATACTAGACAAAATAGAGCCATACCTAGACATAAGTGAAGAACAGCAAGGTTTCCGACCGTTCCACATTAGATGCCATCTTCATAGTTCAGTAAATCATTGAAAAGGCCATAGAATTTGGCAAACCAGCGTTAATGTGTTTTGTCGATTTGGCAAAGGCGTTCGATCGAGTAAATTTGGACGACGCGACGTCCTGAACATATTACAACAAAAATGCGTGCCTAAAGACATAAGACAAATAATCAAAGACATTAACACAAATACAGAAACCAAAATAAAGGTAGATGGCGAACTAACAGATTCATTGAAAACAGTTACCGGTATCAGACAAGGAGATTCCCTTAGTCCCATATTATTCTCGCTAATAATGGGCACAATCATCCAAAGTGTTAAGTATAAGCCAGGACATCATTTGGGAGATAGAAAAATTAACATCGTATGTTACGCAGATGATGAAGTCCTTATTGCAGAAACGGAAAATTACCTATAGCGAATACTGGATCAGTTTGTAATAATGGCCAAAAGACATAATATGCTACGCTCGACCGAAAAATCAAAAGCACTGACAATCGCAAAAGAACCTATACGGTGCAAGCTGGTAATGGAAGGCAAAATACTAGAGCAAGTTGTGTCATTTACCTAAATACTTACGTAAATATGTCGAGCGAAAGAAACTTGTACAAAGAAGTGAAGTCTCAAACACAAAATGGAGCAAGAGTATCGGGCTACTTACGGGACTTCATATGGAGAAATAAATATTTTAATATTGAGGGGAAGGCCAAAATTGATAAAACCATGGTAAGACCATTATTAACCTATGGAGCGGAGTGCCGTGCCGAAACCAGCGAAACAAAACAAAACAACTGCTCCGAACATCAGAAATGAATGCACTAAGAGCGATAGCTGGCAAAACACGGCTAGACAGGATACCAAACCACGATATACGAGAGACATGCGGAGTAACTAACATCACAAAGTTTGTAAAAAGAAAGAAGAAAAGAACGGAACAACCATGTAGACTATGTAGAGAGAGCAGAGCAGAACGCTATAATCAAAATAGCTCGAGATCTACGACCAACCGGAAAACAACCGCAAGGATGTCCTCCAAAAAGATGGGTAGCGAGTTGTCAGCTGAGATATGTGAAGAACTGGCAATTAATGCCTAAATAAAAGTACAGGAAGAAGAAGAAATAGAGTCGATAGATATACAACAACTAGTGCTTCGACAACTAAAGAACAGAAAAAGGCCAGGGCAAGACAATATCCCCAATTCCCCAATGAATTACTTAAATATGGCGGACAACGCCTTACTCAGCAGCTAGCTATCTTAATCAATAAAATTCTCACTCACCACAGTATACCAGATGAATGGCAAACCACCACTACGATTTTCATATTCAAAAAAGGAGACAAGAAGGTACCTGAGAATTATAGAGGCACAAATCTCCTAAGAACAACTTTGAAACTAGTTACAAACATCATAACAAATAAAATAAATAATATAATAGCGTTATCGGATGAACAGCAAGGATTTAGATCCGAAAGGTTGTGCACTGATGCCGTTTTCGTCATAAGGCATAAGGCAAATAGTAGAAAAGTCGATCGAATATTATAACAAACCAGCTTATTATGTGCTTTATAGACCTAAATAAAGCATTCGATTGTGTCCAACTGAAAGATGCAATACACCTCCTTTATAACAAACAAATACACAACCTAATCAAGATAATAGAAAATATATACAGCGCAAACAAAATACAAGACGGAATCAATGGAGAATTAACGAATCCCCCTGCCGTATGCAGTTTTCTACTTTGAATTGGTTCGGTGAAGTCCGCTTATTGTCAACATCATCATGGATGAGATAAAAGGAAAGATAAAGTCAATAAATCTAAGGGGATACAAAATGGGTGATCGCAATGTTACAATTCTATGCTATGCCAATGATATAGTGTCAGTAGCAGAAAATGAAGCCGATTTTCAAAGGTTGCTGTATACAGGGTGAATCACAAATGGCGGATAATATCCACACCATGTCATTCTGCATCAAAAACAAAGCAATAAAGTCTTATACCAATTTTATGTTAACTTCTTAGATGAGAAGTTATTGGCAACCTTAAGTCGTATTCTGGTTTTCTTGTCGTGTGATATGAAATAATGATTTTTAGCTGTAGTTTAATCAACAAAAGAAATAACTAATCTGTAATTTTACTCAACATACCCTTGGTTTACTTAGAATTTCCATCCAAAGTTTGAAGTTTTTGCAGTGCTACTGCTTTTCATAAACGTTGCAACGATGTACAATACAATTGAATTTCAAATACCTAGGTATAGAAATATCTGGATATGGTGATGTTGAGGTTGAGACATCAAACAACGAATGCAACAAGAATAGCAGCATGCCTAAATGACATTATATGGAGAAATAAACACATAGGAATTGAAGCCAAATCAAGAATTTATAAATATGCAATAACACCAATAGTGACATCAAAAACCAATTGTTGCGCAAAATCGCTGGGAAAACGTTAATGGACAGGGAAAGGAGCGAAGATATACGAAGAACATGCAAAGTAGCAAGTATTAATGAACGAGTATTAACTAGAAAATACGAAAGGAACAAGCATATCAATCGGATGAACGAAGAAAGGATAGTCAGAGTAACACGAGACAAATCGCCACTAGGAAAGATAAGTACAGGAAGACCGCGAAAGAGGTGGAGTGATACTCTGATTGCAAATGGAAGAGAGGCATACGAGACGAAAATGCCTAAATTGATGAAGAAAGAAGAAGCGAAAAGACTTAAAAGAATATTAGTTTCAGCAAAGAAAACCCTATTCTATCTTTTCTGTGAGATTCAATAATTTTAGGTTTTGATTGACTAAAAGACAGCAATTTAAAGAAATTTGCCAATTTTGAAAAGTTTGTTGGTAGCTCTTCACAACATTTATTGAAAAAGAGACTTTCCTGAAACCTTAAGTGTATTAAAGGGCTTCCGATTTTTAAGTCAAAAATGAATTTGCAAAGACAAAAATAATCAACAGCTCACTATACAAAGTTGTATTTCAATGATAAAAGAAATGTTAAAATTGTAGTTCAACAACGTTATGGTTTTTCTACGTTTATTGAGATAGGTACATATTTAGTTATTTAAGTTTATTAAAGTACATAAACAAAATTTAGCATTATGTTAAAAGCAATCAACCAATATGGTTGTAAACTGCTATTTTCAAACAGTTGAAAATGATTATTACACCTTTAAGTTCGCAAATTTACTAAAGAGTCAAATTTGAGAATGTAAAACCCTACACACTAATTAAAAATTACGCAAAAACTTAACTATTTTTCAGCAAACACGCATTGCCTAAATGTAAATATTTTTTCAACAATATCTAACCTTTTTTGAATTATACCTATAACCAAGGTCGTAAGGTTTCATTTCTTGTTGTGATTTCATAATTTATCTAAGTGAATCTATTTAATATTACAATTACATAAATAAGATAACGAACGTCACCGAATGATATTTCAAGTGCTTATATAATTCCATTTCATTATTTTGCAGTACTCATAACAGGATTATATAGGAATTTTCGATTAATCAAATCCAATACCTTATATGGACTTCCATTTCATCAGCACTGATTTTTAAAATCCTGCGTGAAAAGATAAGTTTTTGCTTATTTCATAAATTACAGTGGTAACTTAGCAACAAAAAAATTACAGTATGTATTTTATTTAAATTTCGGATGTTACTTATCATTACTTACACAAATATAGCTTATTTACAAAATAAACAAAGCGTCATTGCGTGAATATAATGGATACCTCTAGTAATGGTACACTAAATACAAACATGCGATATTAAATATTAAACATGATGACGTAAGTCAAAACAGGCGGCATATGCATTTAAAGAAGTTTTATAATATAATTAAAAAATAAAGACTATAATTATTTCTTCTATGCTAATAGGAAACTCGAAAATTCAGCTGCTTAATTACAAAAACAAAAACGAATTACTTTTATCATATATTAGTAAATTAGTAAAGTAAAGGTGCAATTCATCGTTCTTAATTTCGTTCGTAACTTCATATAAGTTCGAACAAACAATAACTAAATTTAATAAAAAATAATAATAAATTTAAATAAAGGCACGAGATAAACTTACTTGCTAAGTAGATTATAAACTAAAATATTAATTTCTTACAATGTAGTTTGTCTAGAAACACAAGAAATATGTATTATACGCATATCAAACTGAAGTTTCTTCATGCTGAACACATATACAGCGAGTTTAACTAATCAGATTATTTGCTGAATTAAACAGCGTGACGGAAACAAGTAATTTAGAGTGAAGTTTGCAGCTGCAACTTCAAATATCTTGAAAAAAGTAATGCATTGTTGACGAGAATTAGTCTTCCATGTTTGACTGATTCGTTTAAATTCATTATTATTATTATTATACAAGCGACAGGAAACCACATTCACTAATTTTACTTCTTTAATGATATTATTAACATTATACTTTTATTATTTTCGTATTTTAAGCTTTAGTTTGCTTTGAAAGATTTTTTAATAATTAAAATTCAATATAATTAATTTAAGAACACTTTCAATGATAAATTAAACCATAAGCAATATTACAAACAATTACGTACCCCAATTAGTAAATACAAAAAAGGCACTTCCACTTTCGAATCCAAGTAATACCAAACCTTCAATTAAACACACAATATTTTAATGGGCATAAAAGTGAAAAGAAAAATCGCCAGTTTCAAAATTTCTAAATTTACGTTCGGATAACTTTCAGCTACGATTTTACAATTTGTTACCAAATCGTCGCTAATCGATGGAACTTCTAATAATTAGTGTGATTAGGTAAGTTATCGCGTCATTTTCTATACGACCAAACCCAAAAAAAGGCAACGAATAAACAAGCTTAACTTGTGGATTTACTGATATCGTTTATCTTCACTACACACGACCGTAGTTTTTCAACGAGAACTTTATAATAAAACCGAGTTAAAACCACAACGAAACCCTCCCATTAATGTTCCATCTACATGTGCGTTAGTGCTTTTACATAAATAAATATGTAGCACATCCTGTTTTAGCTCCGTTGTGGAAGTTAAATACGTATGTACTGTTTCCAGAAGGAATTTTTGTACCATATACGCTCTATCTGGACGAAAGAAATATTTAAAGAATTCTACCTGCAACCCTAACAAAAGGTATTAATAGCTCACCAAAAATTTTTAGAATTTCCGCTTCGATATTTGCAGCAAACAAATCGATACTTCTCTACATAAAATCAAATTTACTGAAGGATTTTCTGTTTAAAAATAATTAAATTTTGTTATATGTTAGGCTACAAAAAAACGATAGTGGAACACGGATTATAAATTTATGTAGGTAAGGAAAATGATCTAATCATAGGTAACATTAAATTTACACACAAAGACATCCTATACAAGAGAAGAACCAAATAGAGGGGAACATTTGATTTTAGATTATTACCTAGTTAATACAGAAATATGGAAACTAGTAAAGAACATAAGGGTAAAAGGGGCGCTGAAATAGGGAGTGACCATTATTTAGTTAAAATTAACCTAAAAATAGGAGAAACAACCAACTAAAAGAAAGATAATAAAAGAAAAAATCAAAAGTTACAGACTGAAAGAAGATAAAATCAAGGAAAAACACTAGGAACAATTAAACAAATATAAGAGAGCTAGAACAACTTGTCAAAGTATAGAGGGTAGATGGAAAGAATATAAACAAAGCCTAACAAAAGCAGCAAAAGAAAGTTGTGGCATTACAAGAATAAATAATGGGTCTAAGAAAAGAACAGCGTTGTGGAGAGCAGAAATAGAAAAAGCAGTAAAAGAAAAGAAGAAAACTTGGAAAAAAATACCTAACAGAAAAAATCAAGAAAATTATGACAAATACAAAGAGAAACGAACCGCAGTTCAACTGATGATAAAAGTAGTAAAGACAAAACGTGGGTAGATTTTGGAAAAAAACTGACCACAGCATTTAGGAAAAACTAAAAAATGTTCTACAATATACTCAAACAAATGAGAAAACCAAAAACCAACATGTTAAAGAAAATAAAAGACAAAAACTGAGTCATAATTATCCCAGATGAAGAAAAAATTATAGAAAGATGGAGGGAATATTTTAAAGAACTACTAGAAGAAGATGAAATAGAAGTAGAGAATAATGAACAAGTCACTGGAGAACAAAATATACAACAGGAAGGTTATGACGAAACAGGAAGAATAACAGAAACAGAACTAATAGATGCACTACAAAAAATGAAAATAGGTAAGGCACCAGGTCATGATGAAGTTTCGACAGAAATGATCAAATATATGAACGACGAGAGGCGACAAGAACTACTAGATATGACGAACCAGGCAAAAAGAGAGAAAATAGTGCCTCGAGATTGACAAATAGGTATTATCACACCCATTTATAAAACAGGAGATAGTAAGGACTGCTCTAATTTTAGAAGGATAACGCTGGGAAGGACAGTAGGAAAAATAAACACCAGCATTTTGGAACATGGAATAAGAGACAAAATAGAGACTACATTGGAGGAAAGCCAGAGCGGGTTCAGAAGAAAAAGAGGAACTTAAGACCAAACATTCATCCTCAGGCAAATATCAGAGAAGGCAATTAAAGTTGGAAGATAGAGATACATGTTTGTTTTATTGATATGGAGAAAGCTTTCGATCGAATAAGAAGAGAAGATGTCTGGAAAACCCTAGAAGATAGAAGAATAGGACAGTGGCGGATCCAGCCAATTTTCTCGGGGGGGGGGCATTAGGTTTATGTAGGGATGTAAGACAATAAAACGTAGAAATAAAACTACTACTAAATTGAAAAAACAAGAGAATTCATATTTAAAACATAAATTCTCGGAGGGGGCAATTGCCCCCTGTGCCCCCCGCTGAATCCGCCACTGGAATAGGATCTAATACAAAGTATAAAAAGTCTATATGAAAATACTGAAAATTATGTAAGGATAAGAAACGAAAAATCAAAACCTTTCATCAGTAAAACTGGATTAAAACAAGGATGCAGGCTGAGTCCCATATTATTTAATCTCATCCTACATAAAGTAGTTAAAAAGTGTAAAGTTAGAATAAAACCATATAATGTTGGATATTGGAAAATGAAAAACACGTATATCAGAACTGTCCTATGCAGATGATTTAGTAATATTAGGAGAAACAGAAAAACATCTACAGGAAAATATTAACATTTTTAATGAAGAACTGAAAACACAAAACATGAAAATAAATATAGGTACTAAAAACTTAAAAACTAAAACAATGGTAATTGCATAACGAGATACAAAACACAGTATAAGAATAAATGAGGAAATAGTGGAACAAGTAGACAAAATTAAATATCTTGGAGTAGTCATAAATAAAAATGAAACTATAGAAGATGAGATTAATGAAAGAATAGCGAAAACTGGTAAACTGTTTAACAGCATAAAGAATAACTTCAGACAAATATTCGAAGTGGGAGAAGTGGAATAAAGAAGAAAGGTAGGCCAAAAAGACCGTGGACGGAAGAAGTGCGGATAGCAGCCGAAAAAAGGGGAACAAGCTGGGAAGATACGAAAAGATTAACAGGGGACAGAGAAAAGTGAAAGGAAGTGTGGAACAAATTACCCGAAAACTCAACCCCAACATAGCTCGACACCCAGAGGTACAAGAGCTCCAGGATTAAGTAAGTAAGTACCATGAGATCGAAAAAAAGATGATTCTGAGCAGGCCTTGACTAGTACAACACGATTGGCAAGACTGATTTCAAAATGTGGCAGTAGGTTAGAGGTTAATAAATGTCAAATAAATTAAAACACAAAACAGTATTTATTTAGGGAACAAACTGAAAACTAAGATGAATACATGTTACAGTAGGTGTTCAAAATGTGATCCTTCACTAGTATTACAACGATAAACTTAAATCATTCTGGAAACAAGATTGCAAAACTGACTTACATTTGAAATGTCACTGTCACATTATAATTCATAGGCATTCTAGAACCAGTGTAGCCAATCGTGTTGTACTAGTCAAGGCCTGCTAAGAATCTTTTTTTTTCGATCTCATGGTATATGTTCGGCAGAAAGTTGCCAAAAAAGTCGAAATTACAAAATTAGAAAACCTTAGAGTATAGACCAAATGGGCTCGTGTAATTTAATAATTACATTAGTTGCACATCAAAAAATCTACACTTTTGCTTTCCTCTTTTCTCCAAAATAGTTAGAGTTCGCCTATCACAGTACTACTCTGATCTTTTGACAAAATATCGAAAAATTAAACTTAAATTCCCAAAAATTATGTAACAAAAAAAAATTCAAGCTTTTGCTTTATTTTTTTATTTGGAAAAACTAAGTTTACCAACGATCTTCCTATTCTCATAAATATTAACCGAGCGACATAACTCAGTTCTTCTTTTTGTCCCAAATAAGCGATAAAATTTAGGTCTGTGGTTTTTAAAAGTTAATTTGTGTCAATATTCAAACAAAAGTGTAACAATTTAAACATTAAAACTTTCCCTGAAGCAAAACTTGCTTCGACACGCATTTTTATATTAACACGCATCATTTTAGCTACATAAAAAATTTAAAAAAATTAGACACCTCGAAAGTTAACAACTACAACCTAAACAAGTGGTTAAAAATCTGTGAAAGCTGTTGATATGAAACCTTGAACTAAAGAATTATTTAAAATTTAACGCTCTTTAACTCGGGAACAAAAGGTTATTTTGTTATTACCAAAACTTTGCTATTACGAATTTGCACTGTTTTTTAAGCGGATAAATGGAAGGTTAACGAAACCTAGTTTTATATCTACAAAAATGTTGAATGATTTGAAGATAATTTTTTTAGGCAATTAAGTAATCGCCACGATTACTAATTCTTAGTTTTTTGAACGTTGGTTTTTGATAGTTTTTTATGTACATATTTTTTTCCTTCTTGAGTAGGGAATTTTTTTTATTAATATTGTTTGTAAAAGTAGCACGCAGCAGCTAAAGGTGATAAAAATATAAAGGCAGGAAGGTCTAGGAAAACATTGGAAAAATTACAACAGAAGAATGGCTCAAAATATAAGACTGGAAAGCTTGGATTAATGCTCAATAGCTCTAACAAACAAAAGTACGAATACAAATGCATACAAATCAATTCTGCATCTATGATTTTCAAAAACTTTCTGGATATTAATTTTAACTAGAATGCTCGTACGTATGTATTTAAAAAAAATCTCAGCAACTCGTACCAAAAATTCTACGTGACATAATTAAGGTATGTCACCACACAAACCGCTCCTAAACTAATAAAAAATTAATTAGAGATAACCTGAATATTTTTCTCACATTTGAAATGCTTACAAAACTCTAAGAATATGAATTACATAACAAACTTTATCTGGTTCATTTTAATAGCAATGCTTTATCGAACAGCAATAAACATCTCGGTGGATGATATCCATTATTAATAAAACTCAACTTTTATTTATCTAAGAGGGGTCGTTATAATTGACACCCATTAATGGTAACAGAGGCCGCTGCATTCTCCAATTACCGTTAACTAAGTCCATACAGCAAGAGTCTTTTTTAACTAGCTGTATACAAATTATACACATTTGTGCCTATAAAACTTCGATTAATTAAACAATGCTAACGCAGTACGGAGAACTTTCACAGCCAAGCGTAAAACAAATTTATCTGCCCAATGAAAGTTATAATAATCGATTTATTAAAGGCACAGAACTTCTGATAGGTTTAAAAATAATCAAATGGAAAAAACTATCTTGGCAATAAACCATGAAAGGAAAAGTCTTACAGTAGCTAACAAGTGAAAGTAAACGTTTCGAAAATCTGCTTGAAAAATTCATTTTTATTTTTATGTTGTGCAAATAGGCAAGTGCCAATTCTAAGCTATATTTTTCAATCTATTACAGTTTTTGCTTACATAAATTTTACAGTTTCGTCTTATTCAAATAATATTACACTAATTGGAACAAGGTTGAATAATATTTCGCAGGTGCTTAACATTAATGTTTATGAGTATAAAATTGAAGATATGGATTAAATCTAAGTTATATAAAAGTGGAAGATTATTGTAGTCCAATTATTTTGAAATAAATAAGGGTTTATTTCTTTTGAAAAAATTTTAATTTTTCAAACGTTTCGAACAATTATAATCCACACTTTACAAATTCTATTATTAATAAAAGATTAAAAACATTAAAATTTAGAAAAAAACAACACACAAATCCAAACAATTCATTTAATTTACAACCAAACCCATTTGATAATGAATTTAATAATTATCAAATAGAAAAACCAATCTACACAATCATTCCTTACATTCCAATACTATCAGAAAAAATAGAAAAAGAATTAAACAAAATTAATATTAAAACAGCTTTCAAAAATACTAATACTCTAAAAAATATCTTCTACCATAATTTAAAAGATAAAACTGAAATAACAAACCAAAGCAATTTAATTTACCAATTAAATTGTAATAATTGTAATGCTGTTTACATTGGACAAACTAAACAATACCTAAAAAGCAGAATTAAACAACATCAACAATCAATCCAAACAAAAATAACAAACCCCAATAAACCTAATACTGCTTATGCAGATCATGCTTATCAATTTCTACACAGTTTTAATACAATAAATCCAAAAATTTTGAAATATGAATCCAATTTAAAAAAACGCATCCTTACAGAAAGCATTGAAATTAAAAAAAATAATAATGCAATTAATTACAAAACAGATATAGACAATTTAAACATAATATATTATAATCTATTAGAATAATCAAACACATACATTTATAAAATTTTCAAACATTTTCAATCTTACATTTATATTTTTTCAAAATTTTAATATGATGTGCTATGTCAATTATTATTTTTGACACTAATAAAAATTTTTAAAAACATGTCATAATTTTCATCTTCTAATATTACTTGTAAGTACGTTTTTAAATTAAATTTCTTTCACTTATTTAATATTTTAATTATGTATTTTCATTTTTAGATATAATTTATTCCCACTGACGAAGAACTTAACGTTCGAAACGTTTGAAAAATTAAAATTTTTTCAAAAGAAATAAACCCTTATTTATTTCAAAATAATTGGACTACAATAATCTTCCACTTTTATATTAATGTTTATTTATCACTGATGCAATAGTATTTTTTCAAAGTACATAAATGTCGCATTTCTTATCAATTTGCAAATAAGTAAGTCATTGTGTTTAAAAATTACCTACAAAAGTCAGGTTTAGCAACATCCACCCACTTTAGCTTCTATAAGTAAAATCCGTACATTTTACAACAATCAATTAGCAATACCAGTTAAAGCTTGAAGTAATAATAAGACGAAGAAAGTATTCAAAATTACTACAACAAAGTAGTAAATACGAACTTCACAACTTTGATTGTCAGGTTGAATTTTTAAAGTACAGTAATTTCATAGATCGATGAATAAACTATGATTAACGAGTATTAATATACCTAAGTATAATTTTATATGCGCCAGTCACCCTTGTAACCATTAAAATAAATCCAGACGTTTAACGAATAAATTATTTGATCATGAATTCAAATTACCTATGAGTGCCAAGCATGAGTAGTAATTTTTTCCAATGATGTTATCTTTATTTATGATTTGCATGTCATGTCTCTTAGGCCTAACAGTATTTTTAAGAGTCTTCAAAGTTAGAAGTAAACATCAAGTATGCGAAGCTTTACGATGGCACATTTTTGTAATTTCATTTATTTGAATTCCTGAGTTTTCTAATTCTCTGAAATTAACTAAAAATACGTAGTTTTAAACAGTTCAGAACAAGCACCAGGTTTAATATTAAAAGTATTACATACAATGTTTCTAAACCAAGCTTTTCTCATTTGATTTATTCAAATTTGAAATTTATTACAATTTTTTTATGAATTACCAACCTTTTTCAAACGAGTTACAAAGAAATATTAGTTTTAGTTAGGATGGCAAATAGTACAGGATCTCAAAACACTGATAAATGTAAATATTAATTTTTTTTATTAAAAATCAAAATTTGATTTTATTATCTTGAGTAATACAGAGCATTCTAGAACCATTTTCTGTGCTTTGATTTATCTCAACTTTATAATGAATTAGTCAACTAACACCCAGTCGCCATTTATAAAGTTCAATTTTAATTAATAAAATTTTCATTTAATTTCTTATTTTGGAAAAGGCTCAGATTAAAAGATATTTCAGACTTACGTATTATTCCAGGCTAGGGCTAAAACATATTTTTCTTCACTAATCACACTATGTTGTTAAACCACAAACACCAAAGAACTGAGTCTCTTTAATATTTCGTTGATGAGTAACTTACACGTTTAAAGTCCGTAAAGTGAAACTGAACAATGAAGTCGAATGAAGTATCTTCAGTGTTGATGTATGACCTTCACAGCAAGCGTGTTTTAATTATTTTAACCGTGAATTACACTGTATATGTAGGTGTAAGTAGTTTTTATAGCAAGCTAAATAAATACTAGAATATATAATTAAACTCGCCACTGAGCATTCTAAAACTATATATCCTCAACGGTGTGACTGCAATTATTTTCTTGCAGTTTTATTTTCTAGAAAAATTTTTATAGACGCCCACTTTCACGAATAAATATAAACAAACACCACTCTGAATATTGTTGTTTGCATACAATTGAAGTAAAACCTACTGGTGACAAAATAATTTAAATACTGCGCTGTAACAAGGGCGGATTTCCTGAAGCTCTCAGAATTGTATCAAATACATGCATTAAAACAGCATTATTGCCTATCTTATATTTTATCGGCAGCTGGCTTTTCTAATGATAAAAGCGGTTTATGTTTAAAAACGAATTATATTAGATAAATGTGCATGTTTCTGGGAATTCCCGAGCTGCATATTTTCTGTTAAAATTGATAAACAAACAATGGTATGCCCGATAACTTTATAAAAATACTTCCATAATTCAGATTAGTACTGGTTTTTGCAAACCTTATAAAAATTATGCTAAACCAAGAAATACTAAAATCGAGTATCTACAAGAAAACAATTTCTTAAAATAGATAAATTCAAGAGCTTGGCTTTTCATTATCAAAAATGTTAATAATATTTAAAATGTGTTTTGTATCGTCGATGTAATGCAAAATAGGACAAAATATTTGGAATTTCGGCATAACAATAGATACTTATCAAAACAGTTAGACTGAATTATGTTAATTTTGTGTTACAATGTCGTATTAAACATTCAATCAATCTAGGGAAGGTGGCTGACCTCTGAGTTTCTACATATGTACGTACGTACATGATTTGCTAAAATAGGCACAAAAAGTTAATGTTAAAATCGATTTTGCGACCTTATTAAATTAATTCAGAATTTTTATAAACCTTCTCGCCCGGCATTTTCAGCCTTGTTTTTTGTTCTAGTTTCACATAATAACATTTTGTAGCAAACTTGAATCTTTAATAATTTGATCTTTCAAATAACAAATTGTTTTGATGTTGCAGTAATTCAATGTACTTTAGTGGACAAATAAAATAATAACGAATATAACGATTAATTATAGAAAACGCAGGTCCTCAAAAAGTTACCCCCCACACAAGATCAGATTTCAATATCACTTATGGTTATTGTGGAAAATAAAAGGTATTCTCGTAATAAGAATATCTGACCCTAATTTAATAGCACCACCTGAATTTAATAGTGCAGAACACCCTAAACATGTGTGTATCACGAAAATACACAAGTTCCCCCTGGTTTACACTGACTAACTGGAAAACCAGTTACATTAAAATAAATGGAAGTTATTGGACACAGGGCAATAAGCATGTCTTAAGTCTTAATAAAATAATTATTAAAATCAAGTTAAAAATCAAATCTAAAGGGCGCATTAAGGTCAAATCAAAGTCAAAATTAGCACCGGTTTAGACATAATCTTCGTAATATCCAAACGTCCTGAAATATTCAAGTAATAATTGCACCTGCCCTACCTGTGGCAAAAACTTGGGTAACAGGTTTGCAGGTTGCACTTACGTGCATTTATCGTTATAAAGACGATGGAAAAGAGTATAGAGCTACTGAAGTCTAACCAGTTCAAGTTGAAAGCAAAGACAATATCCGGAGGAATAAAAGACCAGTGAAAGTTCGTGAATTATTGATAACTTTCATCTGAGTCAAGCTAAATTAAAGGGGATAAACACGATCTGTCTTATTCAAAAAAACTCTGTTAAGATAAGGCGTAGAAAACTAAAATCAATACAAGAAATTTGGCAGATAAAAAAATTACGCATTTACCTTTTCGGGGGTAGAATCATTTTCCTGAGATGTAGGCATTTCAACCACGATATTAGCATAACATTCACCTATCCTACACCCTGTATATTTGCTAAACACCTGGAAAAAATAAAGGATTTACGAAAAATTACAACTTAACCACAAATAAAACCAGTTATGTAAAAAATTACTGCTAAAATAACTATAGGTAAATTAAAGTCAATAATTTACCTGAACATTGAGCGTTGAAAAGCGAAATTTGAAAATATCACATATAATTTAAAATTATAAAACGCGCACAATTATCACAAAAAACACTTTGGAAATTGTAAACATTCATGACGTAAACAAACGTCAATATGTTCGCCACCTAACTAGAAGTTTGTGAACTAAGTTAAATCTGTCGGTAATACAGAGAATTAAGTGTAAACATAACCACAAACTTCAAAGTCACAAGAAATGGGTAGGAATTTAATGAATGTTCTTTTTGTACTCATAAGGTGATAAGATAAGATATTGTCCATGCAGCATAAATTTTCCACTAAATACTGTTATTATCGTCCAATTGAATAACTTAACCTTAGTATTAAGAATATTAGTTTCAAACTACATTGTAATTAAAAATGTTAGTTCGACGATTATTAATGCAAATTAGGCATGCCGGCCGCCAAGTACCTACGAAAACAGGAGCAAGCAGTAAATGGCAGAGTGCATTCGGCAAATATCTTTTATTTACTAATACATGGACGTCAGGAGCTCTCATGGTAGCAGGTGATTTAATTGAACAAGAAATTGAATATCAACGTAATATTATACAGAAACGTTATAATTGGGTCCGGGTAGGTAAGAAAGTGCTACGTTTTTTAAATTAATTGAATAAATACCAAATAATAAACATCATTAGGTAATATGTTCATTACTGGTTTGATGATGGGACCTTTACACCATTACTTTTATGGCTGGATGGATAAAGTATTACCAAGACGTTCTATGGGTTCTGTAACACAGAAAATAATATTAGATCAAGTGATTATGTCCCCTGCATGTATTGCACTGCTGTTTTATTCAATGGGCGCGCTTGAAGGGAAGTCTTCAAAAGGATGCACAGAAGAACTAAAAGAGAAATTTATAGACGTATACTTGGTGAGGATATCTGTTAATAAATTATATTTAGATGGTAGTTAAATAACCATTAGATACTGAAATTTTGCAACAATATTGCACCTGGTTGTATAAGTTAACAAGTAACGATTTTTAATTTTTATGGATATGTGTTCAGCTTCATATGTCTGTCTTCAATTTGGTTGATTTCTTAAAAACATTTTTAAGAGAAGTTATTGACCTATTACAACTGTATACAGATTTATTTATATAACTACACTATCGGAGTATGTAATAATTAATATTATCTACTCGTGCAATACTAAGGTGTAGTTATACAACTTGCTGTATTGATGTGTAAGATCGGTTGCCTATACATCAGTTTTAAATAATTTTTTTTACAGGTAGATTGGATTATTTGGCCCCCAACTCAGTTTTTAAATTTTTACTTCATGCCAGTTAAATATCAAGTTTTATATATAAATGCTGTTACGATGGTATACAATGTATTTCTGTCATACATTAAACATCAAGATTCAGTACCCGAATGCAACGTACTACAAACAGAAGATAGTTCATGAAGTTCGATTTTTAGTAAAAATTAATTTTGTAAAGGTTGCATGTGTGTTTTGAGACATAAGAGATAATTACGGTGTAAAAACTGTACTTTATATTTCTCCCGTCATGATGAAGTTGTAATGGTTTTATGCAACAATTTGTTTTTAGTTTAATTTACAAATTAATGTAAATTTATTTTATTTTGCATTTTATGTTATACTATAATTTATTATATTTTCTTTTATAATAAAAATGCTCAGTTATTTATTAATGAAGTAATAAAAATTGTCATAAATTCGTGTTTCTTAAAAAAAATATTAAAAACTAGTTGCCCCACTAAATTTTCTATTGAACTAAAGTTTTGCCTTGAATTTTAATTTTCCTGCAATAATTCCGCCGTAATTACAATCCAGATATTATCAAAACTACATTCCGCGAGAGCCACCTTGCTCAGTTAACTGGATAGTACAGCAAAGGTAACAGCTACGCTAAAGCGAGTTTCTGATTAAAAATGCGGTATCGTCGTTAACAGCTTATCTAACTGAGATTGTGATAACAAATATTGTACCGAGTGATGTGAACATACTTGAAATTTATACTTCGATTAGTTAGTGGATAAACATTGACGTGTGTTAAATAGTTAAGTGAACGAAATGTTCAAAAAGAACCGGCCTAAACAAGCACCTGTAGCAAATAATGGACCCAGTGAAAATTACGAGAACAATAATGTTGGAAAAATGCAAGAACCCGCGGTTGGGCGTCCACAACTTGTATTTCATTGTCAGTTAGCGCATGGAAGCCCTACAGGACTTATTGCAGGATTTTCTAACGTACGGGAGCTTTATCACAAAATCGCCGAATATTTTGAATTTCCTGCTTCAGAGGTGAGAAAAAGTATGAGTGAAAGTGCGACATTTGTGTTGTTGGTACAGTTTTTATACAAGTTTGAACCTTCAAAGGTCGAAGTACATTTTGAAGTGCCCTAAATAGGGCGTTCTTGATTTTTTTTTTAATTCAATTTAATCCGACTTAAATTTGTTTTATCTTCTTATTTGCGACTGTAAATAAGGAAGTATGACTAAAAATGTATCGTCACTAATTTTCAGGCAATTAAGGTAATTCCAACAATGTTGTTCTGATCAAACACTGTCAGTAATTAGCGCAATTACGCACTTAGCAACCTCAGTCGGAGGCTTTTATCTTCTCTTTTTATTGCACCTGCAAATTTAAAAACGGACGTCACTGAGGTTGGTTTTTTGTATCGATTAAACCCGCATAAAAATTAGCAATTTCCCTTATTGTTGATTATGCAAATAGCACGTAGACAATACATACAATATTGCAAACTGCTGAATGTTAGTAACCTGACATTTTAAGAAATTAGCTGAATTTCAGAACGTTATAAAGTAGGTACTACAACCACAGTATAGAAGTGCTACAACCATGTGGTTAGAAACCGAAAATAACAGAAAAGTAGTCTAAAAAGTTGATTAACTGGTATCAAAATGTGGGTGATTTTCTAATATGGCAAAGTTTTACTAACCCACACTCGAAGGAACAACGTTTGGCACGACTTATTAATTCAAAGAAGTCTTTTAAATCCCGAACAATTCCACAGTTTCAACATGCAGTTAATTAATTTATATAAACCTGTGTTACGTTACGAATTGCATATTTTAAAAATGTGAAGTTAAGAAATTTCAACAGGAATTCAAATTTTATTTAGAAACAGGATAAAAAAATTAAAAAACTAGAGTTTGAGGTTGAAACTCTGATTTCAATTTGGATCGGATTATAGATTATTGTTAAATTGTTTCTTTAACTTGCTTACTTCTGAATTATTAAAAATGTAAGGTTTCGATACAAGAAAAGAAGCATTACTCAAACTTAAAGTTTAAAAGGGAAATTAATTAGTACAACATTCGTAATGAAGGAAAATTCTGTTATATAAACAATAATTAAAAATCAAAAGGTATTGTGGTTACCTAGATTTGAGTTTTATAGTTCATATTTTAAAACAAATTAAGCGACAAAGACGTTCTATTATTATCAAAAAATCGTCAACTAATCGAGCATAAAACCAAATTAATGCCAAGTACTTGAAGTTGAAAGCTTTGATCTGTTTTTAATCTGTTTTAATATTCACTTATTGAACTTAAACCAACTCAATTATTTTAAAAATTCATTGTGTAGTTGACTTCTTTCTTTAATTTAATTCTCAAATTTAAAGCAACTGTGACAAAACATCCTTAAAACGTTTGAACAATTAAAATCGATTAGATTAATATTGTGTTTTGATAAGTTGTTTTTGTGAAATTCTGTGTAAGTCAATTGGGCTGTTAGAATAATTTTTATGTAGTTTTAAGTACCTCATTAGAAGCGAGAATTCTTTACTAAATTCCAAGGATTGATTTTAGTTTTTGTAAACTACCCACGAATTGAGTTATATTTTTTAGAACAAACAAGATAATACCTATAAATTTAAAACGTGTAAGTTATCAGAAAAATTGTACAAATAAAATTTGTTTAAAAAGTATAACAACCGTTGCAGTTATCAGTGTGTTATAAATTTTAAAAAGTACCAATTATTGATAAAATTCTTATCAGGTGTTTGCATTAAATTAATTTGATAAACACTTGGTACAAGTTGGTATATTTTAATTTTAATAATTCAACTCTTACAATTACTTGCGCTTATCTAAAACTTGAATAAATATGCAGGAAAATCATTCATATTTCAGTATGAAAATCAAATAATTTTCAGAATATTTTACAAGGTTCTGTCGATTGTTTTAATATTATTGAATGTAGTATAAATTTGATTTTGATTTTTTTAATTCTGTAACACAATTTAGGTGATAATTATGTATCTATTGACAGTAACAATTTATTAGATTTTCAACAATATGTCAGTAATTTAATCGACAAGACGCCCCCATTTCAATTCTTATCAAATAAACAATTCGCCTACACTTTCTTCATATAAACCAGTCCAAATAAAAGCGGAATTTAGGCCCATTTTCCATTAAAAAATTATACAACTCAATAAAGTAAATCATCCCACCTACGTTATAAAATAAAATTGTCTGACATCAGTTTTATTTTAAAGTATTCAAATCTAATAAATTATTCATTTCCAAGGCCATCTTCAGATTTTTTCTGGTGCAAATATTACGGAAAAAATCAACTCGTAAAACTTGGTTTGTTGTTACATTTTGTGGTTGCGGTTATTGGTAATAAGGTAGAACGAAATTTTTGATAAGATAACATTGTATGTTTAAGGTCGAACTTGTTATAATAATTTCTCTCCAACGTTTTAACAAGCGACTATAGTTGAGGTTGTAAATAGTTCTGAAATATTTTAAGAACAATAAGTTTAGTAAGCTATTTCTGATGGGATTTGATAAGAATGAATTTTTGACGTAGATGAGATAGAAAAGCAAGAATTTACTTTTGGGTAAATTTAGATCGGAAAATCTGATTAGTAATGGACATATTTACATTTTACTATCGTATTATTGGCATAAGTCTTTGTTAAGCTTCCATTTCCTGTTTTTAGGGGAATTTAACGGATTTGCCAGAAAAGTTTAATACGTTTTCTTGCACTGAGCCTGCATTTTTTTATATTAAAAGAGATTAAGAATTTAGTTTAAAATTGCTGTTACAAAACGAAGAGTTTCCGTTAATATTAGTTCTTATGTTCTAATTAATTACACTTTTATTACAATTTAACCTTAACTTAAAATTGACTGATTTTTGAACTGAAAAGATTGTTACAAGCCCTTGAATAATAAACTCAATAAACCACAGAAAAACTCGTTTTCTGCTTTTATGGTAGGTAATGCCTTACAAATTAGTTTCCTTGTTGTTCAGTGGCATGCATGCAAAATAAAAATCAGAAATCCTGTGTTAATTAGTGTGCAATACACGGAACGGTTGTTCAGCTTTTTTTTTTCGAAAAAACAACGAATTTCATCATCGGGCGGTAGCAAGAATTAAAATTTTCTTGTGTTAATTATTACAGTACGGAAGATGCTTAAACCTTAGTCATGAATCAATAAATACGTTAGATGTTACTAAAAATGATGATTAATTATTAATTTTCAGTTTTTTTTACGTACCCACATGCTTATTTGAGAAATGACATTTTTAAACCATAACAGATTAGATTAAATTGAAAACCTTAACAGTAAAAATGTAATTTATTACTTAATCCAGTTATTTTAAACCATGCGAGACAAGCTTACTTTCCATATATTTCTTTTACATTTCAACCCATCAAACAACTTTTTAAATTTCTCCGCGACATTTTAGTTGTTCCATTTAATAAAATTATGAATTAACAACTACAGAAAACCCAAAAGAGTTGTATTTAATTCTATCCGAATTTAAAATCAGGCTAAAACTATTTTCCACTAGTTTTTAATTAGTTTTGTAATTTATACTTTTAAAATGCATTTTGCCTTAGTGGTTGTTTATCAGTTTATCAGATGAAAATTATAATTAGCAACTTTATTTGTGAAGTTCTACCAACAAATTAAGTTCAAAAAAGCTATTGCAAAAATTAATCTCTGAAACGATCTAAAATGATTGAAAAATTCGAATGGCAAAGAGAAACTGTGTAAGTTGCTGGGATTATTTAGAATTTTTGGAAATTATTTAAAGATTCCAGTATTTCATAAAAAATGGCAAACATATTATTCTATACAACTCATCGAATTCTTTGCGATTTTGGGATTTTGTTTATACCAAAGAACATACTGGAATTCCATTTGATAGACATTTTACAAGAGTTCATGGTGGAATTCCCTTCAAAGAGTAATTTCAGCTTATAGGCCTAAAGGCGATTTTTAGCAGTGGGGGTTCGTGGAATTCCGGCAGATCTCCCAAGAGTCACTAGCCAAATACAATTTCTTGGAATTTCCCTTCGTATTTGCATTAATTTCTCGTGGAATTCCAATATACAAAAGTTTTCTAGAGGTTTACCCTTTGGCAAAATTAACTTTTGGGAAATTTGGTTTAATTACAGATTGTTTAAAAAATCAATTGGTTTAAAGTATGTATAACATTTGCAGTTTTATAAAATGAGGAGTTCATTGATATTCAAAGAGTGTAGGAATGAATATATTTCCTAATTAACTAATCTTCTTATCAGTGAAACTTTCCTCTACTTGAAAGTACAAGCATGGAAAGTAAAAATATTAATTGAATAAAAGTTTGTAAGTGGCTTTTAAATATCAAAAAGATGACAGTAGGACGAACTGACTAATCGAAAGCAATTAACTCACCTTACTTTGAAAGTAATTAACATTTTTAAATTTTTTAAAAGGTAGATTTTTATTGGTTTTGATCATTAAAATGGGTTTTGTTTTTGAATTTAACATCATTTAAATTAGATCAAATAAAGGTCGTGTAAAAACTTAACAAAGTTCTTTTAATACCATTACAGCATGACAGTGTTTTGTAAGCTAATATTTTGTTAATTTTTGCGCATGGGAAAGTCAGTGAAAGTTTTTACACATCGTAAATGCGGTGTTTTTCTGCTATACAAAAAAATTAAAACATATTTAAGTAGTATTTTTTAAGCAAACAGCACTCTTAGGAAAGAATAGCAGTATAAATTTGCCTCATTAGATTTGAAAACTATCAAATAATTCATATATTAAATTATATTAAAATTATATTTCCTAAGAAATTAATCATCTTTATATCGGAATTATTTGTTATATTTCGTTCGTAAACATTCTCAGAAAAAGACTTATCGACCGATAAGTCTTCTACCAATCATGTATAAAATATTAGCAAAACTCTTGATAAAAGCGCTTACCAAAGACGTTAACCTGGATAGTATAATACCCTCGCATCAATTTGGTTTTCGCGAGCACCACTCTACAATTCAACAAAACCATAAAATCGTAAATGTAATTCTCACAACCCTGGAAGAAAAGAAACTAAGTACAGCTGCCCTCTTGGATATTCAATAAGCTTTTGATCGATTTTGGCCTCCTATACAAAATTAAGTTCACTCTTCCTACCCCTTACTAGGTCCTACTTAAATCTTATCTCAGTAACCGCTACTTCCAGACCAAGTATAACCTCGAAACATCATTCTACCACTTCAGGGTAGGGAGTCTTTTGTGTCGCCTTCTCCACCTCATCTTCACGGCCGATATCCCTATCACAAACAATACCCAATACCACAATCGCCACATTTGCTGATGGCACAGCAATCGTCGCTGTAGATAAAGATTACAAATTGCCACCGAAAACCTACAAACCCACCTTGATCAACTTCAAGACTGGTGTCATACCTGGCGAGTGCAAGTCAATCAAGCCAAATCAGCCCAAATCACGTTTACAAATATACAAAGGGATTGCCCACCTGTATCAATAAACGGGGATCAATTACCAGTTGAAAACCAAGTAAAATACTTAGGGTTGACAATGGGCAAAAAACCAACTCGGAGACCACATATAACAGCGAAAAAAACACAAATCAACGACATAAAACTGAGGCAAATGCATTGGCTCCTCGGACGCAAGTCGAAGCTCGTAACAGAAATCAAACTTCTACTGTATAAATCCATAATAAAACCAATCTGGATATATGGAGCCCAGCTATGGGGATGAGCAAAGCCTATAAATACAAAAATATATAAATAAATGATATTCGACTCCCCATGGTATGTCAGCAACAGAACCTTGGACGATGACTCAGGTATTCCATTAGTAGAAGAAGAAATCCGCACACTTACCACCAACTATTAGATAGACTCGCAGGACACCCAAATGAACAAGTCGGTCAGCTGAGAGAACCCCTTGAGGTTAAAAGACTACTGAGACGACGATGGCGAACCGACAATAATTAAAATACTGTAACTAATCTATATAGCCCTCTGGAGTGTTGTCGTTGGACAGCTTTTCCTCAAAATATAACAATCATCCCATTTACTTATAGCATCTTTAGAGCAGTTTGTAGATTTGCGTTAATTAATAAAGAAAAAAGGAAAAGAGCACTTTATTTCTAACTACTGGAGTGTTAAAAATTGTGATATAAAAATATTAATTAATATGAACACCATGTTCCACCATATGAAACTAAGTTCATTTAAAAACACATCAAAGAATTTCTATACTCACCAATCTTCATTACTTTTTCCGTTTTAGGGAAACCAAAAAAGATAATTTGTATGCTTGCATAAAATAACTGTAATTTGAGAACGTCCTTTGTTTTATTTATATCTTGTTCATTAAGTTGTAATTTTTTCACTTGAGTAAATGCTGAGAATCTTCACAACAAAATTAATTCATTTGAATTTTATGAATGGTGTGCGACTTCAATCTTGAAAAGAACGGTTTTTATGTTCTTTTGCATCTTTGTACCAATAGATAAACAAATAAAAATAAATAAACAAATAAAGATCATTCAATTCATGATACAGAAAATAATAATGAACTCTGACTGCTGATGGTTGGTTGTGTTTGGTTTTATATTTTAATATAAAAATCCAGCTGAAGGTAAAATATATGTTTATTAACTAAACAGGAATGAATAATAAAAATAATGTTCTTCAGCTGTAACAATTTGGCAATGCTCGTTTTTTACTATCCAAATATCTAGGTTAAAACAGTATGTATTTAAATCGAGTGTCCATGATTTAATCATATTTTAACTCTTCCCGTAAGCGCACGTAACCGTACCAGAAACGATAATAATAAATCTAACTTCGTGTCTTAGATTCACTTCACTGTTGCAATAACGTGCAATTTCGCAATCAAAATAAATTCCTTGTATGTATAACGCTGGTAAAAGTAATAACGCAATTTTGCTTTGTTACTTTCTGGGAATTTATTAGAGGATGATTTACCTCCTTTGTTCAGATAAATTGCTAGCTTTCGTGATGTTTCTGTAGATTCACATATTCGAAAAGGTTGCCTTTGGTGATGCATAATGCATTAACGAAATTTCTTTTTTGTAATTAAATCAGTAAATTTTGATTTAATGCTTAAACTGATCTATAATTATGATTGTTTTTGTGGGTATTTACAATTAGTCTGGTGAATATTTTCTAATCTAAAGTGGAAAGTTCTGTCATTAATATCTGAAATGTTTCGAGGAAAGGATTCTAAATCAAGATGATGAATTTAGGTTTCACAATAATTTAGGTTATCTAATCTAAATCGTGACGTAGAAAAAACATTGCTATTTATTAATTTTATATTTCTGTAAGTTGTCAGTTTATTCAATTTAATAATTCGGTTTTCTCCAATTTTACTTAGATAAAGTTTAAAATGGAAACTAATAATAATAACTAAGGAAAATTTTTGGTTTTTCAACTAAATAATGTTTCAGTTTGATTCTTTAAGTTAATTTGAACAAACTGTAAGTTTAAGTTTAAATCAGGGCAATTTTAAGCTTGAAAATTTTGAACTTTTTAATATTTTAAATTTTAATTGAAACATAAATTAATTACACGTATAGTATTTACTATAGTATTGAGGCCAGTGGCGGATGGGCTACTGTAAATCAGCTCGAGAGTTACAAGGAACTTTTATCACAATAACATTAAATGATTAAATAAGTATTAAGCCATTAAGCGGTATCAAATTTCAGCACAAAAAGAATATTAGTTGTAGCAATGCTCTTTGCTTATGATTTATGATTATATAATATAAAAAGTTAACAGCAAAATACCTATTCAATGCAATAGGTACGTTTGTTTTTTAACAATGAAGAACCAACAGCTAAAGTATTAATAACGTCTTGATTGACAATTGTGTATAATATGTCCTTCTCAATACACATTAATACAAAAGACTCTAAGCCGGTCTCGCGATTTTATGTATTTTAGAGAAGAAAACGATCTTTCAGATGCTACTTGGGAAATTGGCAAAGTTAACAGATACTGATAGGTAGTAGATAATTATGGATAAGCTTCTTGAAATAGATTATATTTTTACTGCGTAGCAACAAATTGCTCAATTTTTACAACCCCAGCAAATGTTATTGGAACTTCTAGGGTTTTTGTAGTATTGGGATTCTTCTTCAGCACTGTTGAAAGGAACATTAGGTATAAGTCTTGTCGATGGTTAATTTAAATGTGATCAAAAAGATCAGAATTAGACTTAGCTATGGAAGTGTAAATTAATGCCTTTTAAATTGGAGTATTTATTGCTTAACTGAAATTACTATAAACCAATAAACTTGTATTAAAATTATCCAATGTTATAAAAGAGGAATTCCAAAATCCATTTTCACGTTCGTGCTATTTCGAAACTATGATTCAACAATTAATGTTTTTTGAGCCTGAGTAAAAATTTTCACTGACGTTTTCGACGTACGTTAAAATTTGAATACTGAGCATAAGAGCCTGAATAAAAGGCTTAATATTTGATTTCAAAACTACACCTGATTTCGATCTTTTTTGATCATACTATAGATTCAAGTTTTAAGACAAAGCTTGATGACTCGTATTGCAGGTTCTATGTATAGCGTTGCTAATGCATTAGGTATATTTAATTATGTTATTAAAAAGTATCTTCATGTCGTTTTTTGCAAAGTTCTTTAAAATTGAGCGGGTCCAATAAAACTTAAAAGCTTTACACAATTCAAAATTTGTATGCATCTTTTTATGTAACTCTTCTTCAATATTGCTAGCTACGTTTTCAATGCTATCTATTTTTGCATTTGCCCAGTTTAGAAACTAGTCTTTTAACTTTTAACGCTATCAAAGTCTCTTTGAAATATGCTGAGTTGCTCAATTGCAGATTGTACCATAGCGTTACATTTAAGGTTCAAGGCTTTTGTTTGCGTGTACCTTGGACAGTGGACCCATAATAATATTTTCAAAAAATATATGCCGTCAATATTATTTCATATTTCACCAACCATTGAATTTTAAACGGCGCACCAATCACATAACCCGCAGAATCGGATCGGGTTGTGCATTGCACCCGTAGACCCTCATACATTAACGCACCACCGCACGGACACCAAAGTTAGTGTATAAGGTTACAGACAATACATACATACATACACCATCCATTGAGTATTTATACAATGTGATTTTTTAAAAACTCAATTGCAGCAGGCCGAATTCTGACGTAATACCGACAGTTCTAAGGTTATTAAGACAGAATACGGCCTGCTGCAATTGAGTTTTTAAAAAATCACATTGTATGTTTCAGCCATAGCACGAACACTTGGATTTATATTTTTAGAATTTTTAGTTATATACAATGTTACAATTACATAAAAACCGAAAGATGGCTCTTCATATGACCTGACAATTTTGTTAGTGCAATTTTCTTTGCCCACCAACGCCTTTTACCGAGTATTATTTGTAATCTTGTGAATTGCATCACAGATGTCCGCTCTGATGCGATTCTTTAAAAAAATATGGTCACGGAACTAAGTAAATAAAAAAGGGATACGGCTTTAATACTGCTTTTCATAGTGTTTACCATAACTAAATTTAATATGTATATTGCTTTAACACCATACGTGTAAATGAGTTTGTCATTATCTGCCCATCTATAGAATCTGGAATGTATTTTTGAACATCTAGATTCTAGATTCTAAATGATTGGAATGTAATTTTTTTAAAAACATATTGTTAATACCAAGAGCAGTTGAATAATAACAGGGAACAACTGGCAGGACTTTCATAAAATTTACCTTGATATGTATACTTATATTTAACAATAATGGTACTGAGAAAGGAAAGAAGTCATTCATTTTTATATTAAAAATGCGAATTTCCAAACTTATCGCATAATAACAAAACATTGGTCTTTTATAGAGATGCCTTTGTTGTTTCAGACTGATTTGCCTCTCAAGAAATTGCCCTTTTCAACATATTTGTAATTCCAGATAAAATAGAATTTATATTGGTTTTTGACAAATATGCGATCATGCAATCAACATAGGATGTTGTCTTTCCGCTGAGCCTAGTAAAGTAATACACAATTTAATGATAAAAAACATTTATTTATAATTTTTCAAAGTATTCCCCTCCACAGTCAATGCATTTTTGCATCCGTGAAAACCAATCTTCAAAACATTCCAATCTTCCCGCGTTAGGTTCTTTATTTCATTTTTAAATGCGTCAACCGCTCCTTCTGCCGATGTAAAACGTAAACCCCGTAACTTATTCTTTACACGTGGAAATAAAAAGAAATCGTTAGGTGCCAGGTCTGGACTATACGGCGAATGAGCCATTATTTCAACGTTCTGGACATTGAAATACACAATAGTTCGAGCAGCCGTGTGTGGCCGAGCATTGTCTTGATGCAAGATGAACCTTCCTCTTAGAATCTTTTCGCGCACATTTTGGAGAACTTGCGACAAACAAACTATAGTATACCATTCGGCATTAACAGTACGGCAATCCTCTAGTGCTACAGTGAAAACATGTCCAGTAATTTAAAAAAAAAAGTGGCGGCCATCTTTTTGTTTCTTCTTTTTTTACGATCAACCTTTGTTGGAGCCGACTCATTCTCAAAGACTCAAACTGTCGATTGTTGCCTTTTTTCTGGATCTTAGCAGTATACCCAAGTTTCATCACCTGTTATGATGTTCTACACCAGATTAGACGATCCATTGTCAAAGCGATCTAGTATAGATCTGCACCACCTCACGGTCTTCTTTTTGAACTGGAGTCAAATTGTGGGGAATCCAACGGGAACGAAGCTTACGTACCTTCAAATGTTTGTGTAAAATGGTGTTAATTGCTTTCACACCAATCTTTAGAGTTGCTTGAATACTCCTTACAGTAACATGCCGGTCCTCTTTAATCATGTTCCGAACAAGACCAATATTCTTTTCGGTAACGGCTCTTTTTGGTTTAGGAGCTCGAAAACTGTCATTTAAGGAAAGTCGACCACGTTGAAATTCATTGTACAACCGCTTTATGATAGCTAAAGAACACGACTTATCGCCAAGCACTCCATTGATTTCCTCAAAACATTGTTTACGGCTTAAGCCACGTTTGAAATTGTAAAAAATCACAGCTCGATAATGTTCTCTGTTTAATTCCATGATTTCTTGCGAACGAGATTACTTTAAGCTTATGTATTTTAAAGTATTCTCAAGTATATTTGTCAACCATCACTGTCATTAAACTTGTAAACAACTACTGAGCTTCCACTGTCAAACAAAATTTGTTGCAAATTTTAATGGCCTGCTAGATAGGCTCAGCGGAAAGAGAACATACTCTCCTGTTTTAGAACATCCACGTGTTGACGTGTTCCTTCATTGTACATACCGTATTTTGATAAAAAATATTACTATAACTAGAATGGTAAAATCAGATTTTTTATTATCTAAGCTCTAAGGAATAGGCTGATTTGTTTTCGCTTCCTCTATAGTTTAAACCTCTTTTATCAAACTTTAATAATATTAATAACTCTATCCACCACTTGTCTAATTTTAGCATCCTTTTTTTACTAATATGTATTTGATTATTAAATAACAATCTGTCTATTGTTTTGTTTTGGGTATGCTTCAAAAAAAATCTGCACTTTTACCGGGTAGCGATGTTTTCTCATGTTCTTGAATGCGTTGATAGATATGTCTCCAGTCATCTACACCTTCTATAAACCCACCCTTGCCTGAGTGTTAAGAAAAAGCCAAACAAACCAAACAGTAAAGCGCATTTTTTTTTTTCGAAATGTATGTTAACCATTGCCTTAAAGTTCCGTTTTCGCGGTTGAAAGCTTTTCCAACTTTATAATTAATAGCGTGTCGAGGTTTTCATGGATGATATTGAAAAACATACTCGTATTTAGTTGGTCCTTTTCTGTGAATTTAATTGTTTTAATCGAAGGACTGAGAAACTAAATATATGCAGAGGCTTCGACCCACCTTGAAATTTGTGTCTTTAAGTTTGGGCCGAAATCTATTCTTCTAAATTTAAAATTCTAAATTGTTGTTCTTCTAAAATTTTCTTTTTTCCGAATAGTCTTCGAACTAAAGTTTATACTCTTCTAATATCTACACGTTTTCTAAATAAATCTTCAACTAAATTTTTTATTTATTTATACTCTTATGTTTTTTTTTAAATAAGAGGTACCAAGAAACCAAAACCTTGTCGAAGCAATACGATAAAAAATATAGTAAATATTCAGTACCAAAAGGAATTTAACACGTACACTGTCTAGGTATTTATTTTCAAAAAACAGTTCAAACTTAAAATAAATTAATAAAACTATTAAAACTGGTAGCAAGATGAGTAAATATAGCTTTCTGGTGATTTATATGACCTATTGATTCCCTTTGATTCTTGATTCCACATTATGTCGGAAGAAACGCAGTGCTTTGCTTCTTCTAACATACGTTGCTTCTTTTTAACTTGTTCTTTTTCAGTCCACTTTTTGCCGTTTTTGCGGCACTTTATCTTTTTGTTCCATTTTCAAAACTATTAAGAAATAAAACAAATTTAAAATGACAACCTGTAAAACTTAATGAATGTAAGGACTACAATTAAGAAACGTCTAATAACGTTATTACTGCTACTTTTGACTACGATTACAATGGTCAACTCATAACATGTAGAACGAGTAATTTGTGAAAATAATAAATGGTATAATACAGCATACCTGAAATATGAGCTTAGTCAAAATAATAAAATTAATTACATATATTTGATGGTGATTGCTTTCTTTTTATCTACACTCAAATAAAATTTATCGGGGTGCTTTGTTTATCAATGATTTTCTGTTTAGGATTTTTATTACTCATATGTAGTTAGGTAGTTACGCATAATTAGTTCTAAAAATTACCTAACACTGAAAGACTCTACAATTCAATTATTATTCGGCCGCTCGGGAAATTTCCCATATTCCCGGCCGTCTTATCCGCCCCTAATTGAGGTAGTTTTTGATTCCTGAAAGGGGCAGCCTAAGGGCATTCCTTAGATTGACTCAGTCTTGAACATTATGAGGCTGAGCTAATTTAGAACATTATAAGAGTATAAGACAATGCATCCATAACACGAATAATATTTAACCAGGGATTGAAAACTGAGACAATCTTTGTATCTTTAATGAGGCAGTCTTCTACAAGCATAGTAAGAACAGTTTGACTAAGTCTTGTATATTTTAAGGCTGAATCAATTTGAGGCATTCCAAGACAATTCTTACGTAACATGAAAAGTATTTAATGAGAAGTTGATTACTAAGGCAATCTTTGATTCCTTCCTTACAGGGGTCGCCACGTCGCCTAAACTAAAGGCATTCTTGACTCAATCATAGGGGTATCCTGAGGCTGAATCAATTTGGGGCGTTCTTAGATAATTTACGTAATACAGAGTATTCAACAAGAGATTATTAACCGAGGAAGCTTTTATTACTTAATCGAGCAGTACCTATAAGTAAAAGTACTCTTAGGAACAATTTAACTCAATCATACATGTTATGAGACTAATGCAATTTGAGACAATTTACACATAACACGAAGAGTATTTGTCAAGAGATTGAAGTAGTCTTTGGTTCCTTAGTGAGTCAGTCTAAGGACAATTTTGGGAATAGTTTCGTTCAGTCATTATTATTCTGAATCTGAAGTAATCTGATATAAGTTATCCATGACACGAACAGTATTTAATGAAAAACTAATTATTGACACAGTAATTAGCGGGGCTGTTTAGGGTTATTCTTAGAAACAGCTTGTTTCAGTTAGGAATATTCGGAGACAAAGGAAATATGATGCAGTTTTTATAAAGCAGTCAAGTTGATATTGAGTTTTCAACAATCCTACATTATCTTAGACCTAGAAACAAGTCGAAGAAGAAGAAGAATCCTAGACTTTCGAAAATTCTGATTTGGGGAAGTCTAGGCAATCTAAGCACTCTGAGGCAGTATAAGGGAACGGTGGCTTCTGAACATAAATTGGAAAGGCTTCTCATCTTGTTTCTTTGTTTTTGAAAATATTTTAATTAAAACTAAGAAAATCTTGCTCGTTTTAAATAAATTGGAGCAGTTGAAAGATTTTAGGAAAATTTACAATTAATGTGATGTTGAAACATTACAGTTTTATTTATTATTAGAAATTATAAAAAATTAACCAATTTTTTAAATATCTCGCGTCTGATAGACTTCTGTAGTGCTAATGGGATGTGCGATGTTGTTATATTGTTTTTGCTTTGGACATTTATTTCAGAAATCACCATAATTAAATCACAATAATGTTGTATTAAACATTAGGAAAACGTTTACTTTTTATAATGAACTTTACTTGTTATGAAAACATCGAATTTTATGGGACTCATTAACATCCTGTTTATATTTTGCTGGCAATTGAATTGCAGGCAGACATCCTGTAAGATAAGCTAAACTGAAAATATTTAATTGTTGTTTAATTACTAATAAAAGAAATAAAACTTGCACAGCTTTTTTGGTTTTTTAAAGTTAAGAAAATGCATTTAGAAATTGTTTTTATTTCTAATATGCAATTTTTATTTAGTTTGTGTTAGAAAAGCAAATAGCCTACTTTTGAAAAATTAAACTTCTTATAACAGATTTCTTTCTGATTTACTACCTAATGAAAACAACAGGACTGTTTACAGTGTTTACAGCTTTCTCTGTAATCCAGGATTTTTCCTTATAAAGTTTTAGTTATTGTGTTACTGACACGGAATTAAATAAACGTTATCTTACAACCAGTCTCCACTACTAAAACTAACGAGTATAGCAATTTTAATGGAAGGAAAAATTACGAGTAGAATTTTAATTAAAAAACTGTTCCACTTTGATACTTCATCTATAAACTAATAACATAATAATACCCAGTCTCATTGAATGAACTTAATAGCCTGAAGTTAAAATTTTAATTGATGTTATGTTAGTAGTTCTACTGTAAAATATTTTACATGAATTTTGTTGGAATAAATCACTATAGATTTTAAATAAATATACCAAGATTTTCAGACAAAAGGTAATAAACTTGTAATTTTTAGTTTTTCAACATTCACGCCGTGGAAAACAAAACGACATCATGTAAACAATCGGATTTCAAAATTTAAAATACAATAAAAATGACCATGGCATTAAAAAAGACCTTCAGCTTAATCATCTCAGTTGTAGGATGCCTCTCGGTAAAGTAAATTCCTGATTTTGAAATGCTCACCTTTCGCATTAACATTGAACTGTAAAATTAATGCAGGTATTTCTTTTAACTGTTCTCGGTAAACACAGTCAAGTGAAAACTTTAATGGATTAAATTAAACGGTTGCAGTTTTGTTAAACGTAAGTTTTTAAGTTGATTGAAACAAAGTGAATTTTAAAAGGCGCAAACCACATTTAGTAATAATAATCACAATAATAAATAATCTTTGTTAAAACCGCAAGAGCGGGTACAAATGGAAATAAAGATTATGATGATGATGATGATGATGTTAAAACCGCAAATATTTCTCATAAGATTTCTTTGTGGAAATTTAATTTTAATATTTTGAAATTAGATACATTTTTAAGTCGGTTGCCGTGGAAATCTAATTACCAGTTCGAACCAAATTTGTTACTAAGCTTAGATTTTCCTCGTACAAGGTTGATTTAATAGTTTGCAGGTCCTTTAGTTTTAATCTTAATTTTTTGTTTTAAATCCAGCTTCAATTTTTTGATTGTAATTTTTGTTTCAAATCTGAATTTAAACCGATTTAAAAGGAAATTCGGTTTCTGAAATTAAGCTAATTTTAAGATTCAATTTTCTTAGTTTAACTTGAGCTTTAATTTCTTCACATATATTTTTGCTTCAGATCTGAATTAGATTGATCGAAAACAAAAACGAGGTTTAAAAAATTCAGACCAAATCTGAAGTTTGATTTCTTGCTTATTGTCTCTTGTTTTTAGAGTCATTTTTTAATGCAAATCGGGATTTAAATTAATACGAAAATAAATAAATTTAAAAATAATTCAAGCTAAATTATTTATGATTATAAATCACGTCTAAATTTGCACGTTCTATAAATTTATCCATTGATAAATCGTTGTTTGCATTCACTCTCCTTATTTGCAACGAGACAAAGTTGCGACGATTCTTACGCCTTTCTGCAATCATTGTCCTCATAAAATTCGTGGACTGATTTAAGATTACAGAATTGAATCAATTTGATTCGGACGGTCGTGTTGGCAATGTCATTGTCCGGAAAAGTACCCACGTAATTGCTTTTATCAGTGAAAGGATTTTTCCCAAATGCTTGACGCTTAAATAAAATAAAAACGAGACTTCCGATCTCTTAAAAAAGCTTATATATTCGACTGTACGTGACCTAAAAATTAGCGTATTTATTAAACTTATTTGAATGTTATAAATATACAGCTACAATTAGGAATTTTCATGTAGTCACCCTAACGATAACAGATGGCCGAGGACATCCTGTAGTGCATCAACCGTATTTCCGGTTTATCGTGCGTTATGTGAAATTGTTTCAACTTTGCGTAAAATGTTTTTATATGGGCGTGATTTTAAATCAACTTTTTAAAATGGAAAAAATAAGGAAATAACGTGTTAGCAATGAAAGTACAAATTTCTCTTTTGCAAGGCGATTGAATAAGATATTTTGCAAGATTTGTGTAGTTCGATGATGGTTTGGGTGGGTCATTTGACATCTGAGATGATTGTGCTCGTTTGCATAATGGCCTGTTTATATTTTAAATATTAAAAATCACAATTTAAAATCATAGGTTAACGGTAGATAAAATACCGAACCGAGAAAGTTTTCAAAGTAATAATAATAATAATCAACGAATTTATTGAAATACTTTGTATTCAGATTCATTTTCATTTTGCCATTACAAAATGTGAAATTATCAAGAGGCATGCAAAATTTGCGAAACAGTAAAAGTCTGATCAACCAAACTAAAATTTCTGGGCGTGAATGTATTAAGACTTTCAAATTTTATTTTTTTTTTGTTTTGAAATTAAACATAAATCTTTGTATTTCTAATACCAAACACATATACATTTTGAATTCTTCTAATTTAAATCAACATCCATATAAAACAAGCTCCTGATTTAAATCAAAATTAAAAAAAAAGACTAATATACAACAATTTTTTAAAAATTAGGAAATTTATTTAAATTCGTAATACTCTTTACAGAAATTGCAGTCTGAAGATGTTAAGGTATAGCTTTAAATCTAACCCTGACTGCAATTTTTTAGTCGGTTTAGAATTCCAATTTAAATTTAACTGGGACTGTACTATCGAACGTTGGAGGTTAAAGATGAATTTTGATTTTTAGCATGGTTATAGAATAGAATAAGTGAAGTGAATTTGAACGGCAGTATGGTACAGTGGTTTATTTAATAGTCAAAGGATTAAAGTTTCCCAGTTACTTACGTACTTACTCCCGGGCGCTTGCTCCATGCAGGAGCTTGGCCTGCCAAATGGGTTACAGGCCTACTGATTTTTGACAGAACGCGGCAGTCACCCGCGCCTAACCCTCCTGGCGCTTGTCCAGTCGGGGTGAACTCCTACCCTGCTTCGTCTTACGTTTGCTGCGATTATGTATATCATTCTTCCAGCATTTTGGCCCTGGACGTTACCTCCTTCCACTCTTTTCGGTGTCCGCATATTCTTTCCAGTCTGCAATTCCGAGTGCTTGTAAGTCTTTTGTAACTTCATCCATCTAATCACCTTAGTATTGGTCTTCTTCTACCTCTACTTCCTTCTGGTTTCTTTTCTATAATCTTCTTGGTTCCCCTTGAAGGATGCATGCGTTCTATATTTCCCAGCCAGCTAATCCGCCTACTTTTGATTTCTGCCGAAATACTAGGATCTCCGTACAATGTTTTGAGCTCTTGGTTAGTTAATACATGTACACCATACCCCATTTTCGTTCTTTGATCCGCATATATTCTCCCATGTGCCCAGCCTTTTCGGTTCCTGCTTTGCCATGCATCATATTTCCGAAGCATAAATCACTACTGGCTTTTAGGAAGCGATTTTGATTGTAAGATTCTCTTAAGACCAAAATGACACTTATTACCCGCATTGATTTTAGCTTTTATCTCTTCGCCTATTTCATTAGTTTCATTAATAAGGGAGCCTAGATACCTGAAACTTCTTTTTTGATATGCCTGCTGCTTCACCACAATTTCCTTAATGCCTTCATAATTACCTACATTCTTGGCGGACATCACATGCTTTGTCTTTGCCACATTAATTTTAAGACCCTGGCTTGCCACCGCTTCCTCAAGGTACGTGCATACTTCTTGTAAATCTCTGGTTGTTCTACGCCAGCGTACGCAAGTATTTGGCATTGAACCTCCGGGATATGCGGGTACTCTCCTCATTATTCTTTCCAGCGCTAAATTAAATAATGTGGTTGACAATGCATCTCCTTGCCTCAACTTGTTGCTAATTATAAACTCCTCTGATAGCTAGTCTTAGATTTTAGCCTTTGCCTTGGTTCCCGTTAGACATTTTAACTAGGCGTATAAGTTTCCGTGGCACTCCAAACTCATTCAACCCACATAATAGCTCTACCCTCAACAATATGTCATAGGCTTGGCGGAAATCAATGAACAAGTGATGTAAGTCAATGAATATCTGATCAATTGCCCCTTGATATTCCCTTAATGTATTTTCCATCCAGGGACTTAACCCCTTTTCTAGCAACTTGCTGAATATTTTGTAGCCTAGATTGAGTAACGCTATCTCTCTATCATTCGCACAAACAGTTTTATAACCATTTTTGTGGATCGGTGTCAGTATTGCCAGATTTCAATCTTTTGGTAAGATTTCCCTATTCCAGACCATCTAACCATCATCTTATGGAATGCGCCAACGACAGTGGGCCCCCCATATTTTAACATTTCCCCAGGAGCTTTTTGGTTTTTCACTTCTTGTATTACTTGCTCTACCTCCTCATGAGATGGCGGGGCCTCTCTATCTTCATTTTTTTTTCTACTATCTGTGTTTGTTCACCATTCGGGTTCAGTAATGTTCGGAAGTAGTCCTTCCATCTATTAATTATTTCTTTTTATCCACCGATTAATTTTCCCTGATCATCTCTGCAATAAAGTGTCCTCGGTTGGAAACCCTTTTCTTGGTTTTGTACTTCCTTATAGAATTGCTTCACATTTCTGCTGTTGCCTGCCTCTAACATTTCTTGAAGCCTTGTCTGCTCGTGTTTTCTGTTCTTTTGCCTAAGTGTATGATGCGTTCGCTTTCTTTCTTCTCTGAACATTTCTATCTTCTCTTCGGGGATATTTCTCAGCATTTCCATTCTTGTCTTATTTCGAACCTCGAGGGCGTGTTTACATTCCTGATCAAACCACTTATTTCTCCTGTTAAACTTCTTAGCTCCTTCCAGCTTTGTTCTACCTCCATTTCCGTATACTTCTCTTGTTCCACCTTCTCGCCTAATCTGCTTATTATATAGTATAATTCCCTCGTCCCTTCATTCTCAATTAGTTTATCTATGACAAAAAGTCTGTTTTGTACACCCCTTTCTTCTTTTCCACGTGCTATTCGTTACCGCATTTTAGCCTTTGCCAGAAAAGTTTCCCAATTTAGGTTTTAAAATTGTACGTATATTTGAATCCAAATTCGAATCAGATTTAAAATGTGGATAAATATTAATTACGTTTGATAAAACAAAAGTTTACATTTATGATTTACAAATTTAAGTTCAAATATTATGACTAAAATGTAAAAAATCAAATTTAAAATTAGAATTCTACATCCAAATTTCATCTAAAAGAATTTATAGCTTAGTACCTATTTAAAAAACAATGCAAATTAACAATAAAACAAATCTCAAATATTCAAGTTGTGAATGCAAATTTTGATCCAACTAAATTCAGTCTTCGATGCTACAGCAAAATTTATGATTTACATATCGAAATTCGAATGTAAGTACGGATTTAATTGAGACATATTATTTGTAATGTGAAAAATCAGGTACAAAATTGGAATTTTTTAAATCAAAATTTCAGGGAAACAAAGAGCCCGTATTTCGAATAATAAAAATATAGATATAAGATTTAGGCATCAAAAGATTCAAATTCTGAGTTTAAATTTTGATTCAATTGGTCCTCAAACCAGTGTAAAGACAAAAACTAAAATTTCCATTTAGAAACATCGTAGAAAAATAACAGTGAAATTAAACAGGTAATTTAAAAACGTTTGTCCTCCAAATAATTGTAACCAAGATTCAGATTTTCCAGTTGAGAGTTTAGGGTTGTATATTTGAATCCGAATTCGATTTTTTAATTAAATCCAAAATATAAACCTGCTCGTAATTAATATTGAAAAAATTCAGATGTTTAAAATTTACATATTCAAATCCAAATGTAAGCTTTTGAGTCAGTATTAGGACTCAGTATTAATTTGGTAATCTAGATTTAAATAGCAAGTTTCTAAAAATCTAAATCTACATTTGAGATCAAAAATCGTTGAGAACCTGAAAAAACAGAAATACAAATCCGGACTTAAAAATTCAAACTCTAGATTCAAATGTGGATTAAATTAATTAATTTTCAAAACATTATAGTTTCAACAACCAAAACTAAAATTTAGATTTTGAAATTGTTTAATTAAAAGCTCTAGAAATAAATATATAAATTAAATACTTGCCTTCGAATTCAGCATTTAAATTACTTTTAACAAAGAATATTAAATTCATTCTCCGCTTTTAATACAAAATTCAAGCTTAAACCAAAGAGCAGTATAAGTATACTGCTCTTTGCTTAAAAACTAAAGCTTTTATGCCCAGATTGTAAATCTAATATCAATTCAGTCGAGATACACCTCTAATGTGAAAATCACATTCAGAATTCGATTTCTGAATCGAAATTTGAAATAAAGAATTTTTGTGTGTCAAGAATAATAAAAATATACAAACAAAACTCAAAATTTAATCCTTAAACCATTAAAATTTTAACTCTACAGCAAAAAACTGAAATCTAGCAAATTTAGTCTCTAATATTAAGACAAACATATTCAAATCAGAACTTCAGCAGTTTGGAATTTCAGCATAAACTTAATCGAAAGTCATATCTGAAATGCGAAATTTAAAACTTATATTCTGATTTTTGAGACAAAACATCAAACAATGGCAATAAAAAAATCTGATGACTATAATCATTAGTTCTGTTTTTGAATGTACATATTAAATTGAATGGTTTAATCGGCAAGGAATCAAAAAGCAGGAATTCACTGTTCTTTGGTTCAGGTTTAGTACTTCTGGTTTTACTTAGCAATCTGTAATATTTAATTTGAACTAACTTCTTCGAAAAAACTAGCCAAAATTATATGCTAAAACCAGTTGCAGAACAAGTATTTACAGCCTCCAGAAGTTAATTTGGCAAGCTATCCTTTTCTCTTCCTGGAATTTCGACAGTAATTAAAAATTAAACTTATTTAATTACACAGTGCACCTTAAAACCAAGGGGAGGTCTTTCCATCTAACAGATTTATCTTCGAGTTATTTTCATTGGTAATTTTTGCCAATAGACTTATTTCCCTAGAAAATATCTATCAAATGGTTTATTAGGGCCAGTTATCACCGCGCTTCTTAAAAATTTAGACATGGTTTAAATCAAGAAATGGCAGCGTAATGGCAACCTTTAAAACTATATTTGTGGTTCAAAATTTGTATAAAATTATAACAGCAGAAAACTTCCTAAGTAGGAAGAAATGCACCTGACTTGATAGCTACATAAATGTTGTTCACCTTCCTGAAGCATTTTCTCTAACATTCAAGTTTACATGTACAATATTCATTTCTTAATTAGTTCCGTTTTTTTTGCACCGCGCTTTTACTCAGCACGATTAGATATCGAAGCATTATGATATTATGATGAAAAGACAGCAATATATCTTGTGGCACGCGTAATCAAGTCGCTTTCTAAACAGATTTCATAACTACCTTTAAAAAATGCGTGGAATACTTAAAGTAAACCTTGATAACATTCTGTTTGTTTTACATAAAATTTCGAGACGGTTAAAAGTCTTCCAAGAAGCAGCTATTATTTTTGTGAATTTTCAGCTTATTAAAGTGTTTGCACGTTTTAGAAGGATATTCAAATTATAGTCTTGTGCGGCATTGTCCTTAAAGTTGCACAGACGAATTTATAATTCAAAAGGTTAATGTGATATTCATTAATTTTTTATGTAGGTAAAGATATTTAAATTTACAAACTAAAAATGCACTCTAGATTATGCACACCTTATTAATGACAAAATAATTCAGCTAGAAAAGGAAGTCAGCATTACAAGAACTTTTTGGCAGGATAAGGAAAGGATATAGAAATGCCATGAATGTTTGTCACAGCGCGACTGTGCGAGGTCTTGACTTCTTTCGACTTTCACTGCAGGAACTTATAGGGGTTATTAGAATTTTATATGATTTAAGCCTTCGGTTTGAAAATATGACCTGCATTAATTAACATTTCCTTAGATTAATTAATTTACATCGAAATGTTTGTATTTGTATTTTTCATGGCGTTTGCAAAAACTTTAACTGTACTTGATTGCACACTAAGATAGTAGACAATTGACGTTTATATTATAACAATTCACATCACATCCTCAGAACATCAGAAATGTTATTATCTTCGTGGGAGAGATGGCATGTTTACGGTAATGTCAATTCCAAAGTCGTTATGTTTGTTAATTACTGGAAATGCAATTTACGTACGATTTTGTACAGATTTAACGGCAAACAACTAAAATAAAAGTTATATTTAATAACTGGAGGTCGTATTTTTTATAAATTATCAACTACTTGTTCTATAAATTAGTTTGAGCAATAATAAAACCACCAGTTATAGATTTCGTAATTAAACGACTTGTTTTGAAATCGCAGATGAAATTCAACCTGCTGCATTAATAATGCATTTGCATTAATTGTTGACAACATATGCTGCCACTTGCATGTATTTAAAAGTAGAAAACATTAATTTTCTGTACACTTAAATGTCGGAACATAGCTATAAATGCTTATTTTGAGAAAATTATTTTTGTTGAAATTTTATTAGTTGCTAAAAACAGATCACCTTTTACAAACAAGATCGAAAGGACACATTTATCGACTTAGAGCTAACAAGAGAGGAAATCGCAATGCAAAAGAAAATTAGAGATGTAGGGAAAGAAGAACGGGAAAGTGGCGCCGAAGTCAAGGTCAAATACCAGAAGGCAGAAATAAATGGACGGTTGATGGTACAGGATAAGAAGACACAAAACTAGTCCCAAAAAACTGAAACAATTGATAAGGGAATGCACTACATTGACGACCCGGCACAAGGACAAGATTTACGAAACAGGCAACAAAGTAGTAAAGGATGAAGAGCATAATGTAACAAAAATAGGCATAGGTCATGAACAAACAATTAGAACAGGAGAATTGCTGATCACCTGGCATGCGGAAAAGGCTAATGATTTAGGTACCTAATAAAAGCAATTCGAAGAAAAATAGTTAAAGACCAGAAAAAAAAGTTAGAATAGTGACTTGGAACATACAAACGATAAATGGAAAAGAGGAAGAAGTATTAGAAGAAATGAAAGATGCTAGAAATTAACGAAACCAATAAACGAGTAGTTAGTAACGGTTACAAGATATACTCAGAAGATGAGATGATGAAATGGGCAGCTGGAGGAGTAGCATTCATAACGGATGGAAATATAGAAAAGAAAATAACAGACTGGAAAGCAATAAACCTCAGAATTAATATTGTGGATATAAACTTGGAAGTGAAGATAACAATATTCCAAATATATGCAGCAAGAGAGGGCACAGAGGTACAAAAAATAGAAGAATTTTATTAAATACTTCAAGAATAAGTAGAAGAAGCAAGAAAAACGGACCGAGAGGTCTTAATAATAGGAGGCTGGAACGGACGTATATTAAATGATAAAAATAAAGGGATAGGATGTATGAGAAGATATGGAACAGAAGATGGGTACTCAAATTCTGCATAGTAAACGCCCTACTAATAGGGAATACATTCTTCGATCATTGCAAAAACCCTCAATACACGTTCGAATCAGAAGAACATAAGAGTATCATAGACTATATGATATACACAAAGACAAAGACAATTGAAGAAAAAGTAGACGTTTGGGTGGAAAAACAAGCTGAACTGAACACAGATTATAGGCTAGTTCAGGTGGAAATGGAGAAAGAAATACCTCAAGAGAAAGTAGCAAAAAGATATATAAAAATAAATATAAAAGGGCTAAAAGCCATGGAAATAAGACAAAGATACCACGAGGAAATAAAAAAAGGCCCGGCAGAAAAATATATGAAAAGGAAGACTATGAACTAGAAGAAACATGGAAATGCTTTAAAGAAATATTAACAGAAGCAGCACAAGAAGTATTCGGAATAAAAAAATAAACAGAGAAAGGAAAAGAAGTAGATGGTATAACAAGGAAGTAAAAGCTAAAGTGAAAGAAAAGAAAAAAGCATGGAAGACATATATAAACACCGGAAAAATAGAGGACAAAACAATTTATAAACAAATAAGAGATGAGGCTAAACAAGAAGTGAAAAGGGCAAAAACCAAAAGTTGGGAGGAATTTGTTGGAATACGGAACAAAGACAAATTTTGGAAGAATAAAAATTTAAAAAACAACAAATATGAGCAGATATGGAACATAGAAGATTATAATAGGGAACTTACAACAGAAACAGATGAAATATTAGAAGTACGGAACAAATACTTCGAAGAAAAATTTAAATACGACCAAAGTCAAACGGTGAACGAAGATAAAGAAGAAATCTTGGAGATAGAACTTACAGAAACTGAAACAACGCAAGAAAAAATAGGCCAAACAATTAAATCACTAAAAACAGGCAAAGCAGCAGGGAGCGATGGGGTAGCACCAGAATTAATTAATTGGAAAGATGGATATCACTGTCATTTCAAAAAGCGTGACCAGGAAATAGAATACCAAAGGATTGGTAGAAAATGATACCACTATACAAGAAAGGAAGTAAAAGCAGATGTGCAAACTATAGAACTATTTGTTTAAAATGTACACAAAGATATTAGAAAATAAACCAAGAAAAGAGGCAAATAAAAAACTGGAAGAAGAACAAACTGCCTTTATGAAAGGAAAACAAACACAGGACCATATTAATATAGTCATCAAAGTAACAGAAAGAGCAAAAGAACAAGGGACAGAACTGTACCTAGTGTTTGTCGATCTGAAAGCCGAATTCGATACGGTATAAAGCGAAAAATTGTGGAAATGTCTGGAAAAACTGGAAGTAACAAAAAAACTCAGCGTCCACAAAACAATCAAAAGGGAAGTGTGGATAAAGGTTAAAAGTTCCAGAGACTTCGAAATTGCAGAGCCCTCGCTTCATTTCCATTTTTGTCTTTCCAGTGCCTCGCTGGTCCAATTATGCACTTTTATTTGCCTTAGATCTTCTGTCACGTTATCGCGCCATCTAGTCCGGGGTCTTCCTCTTGTACGTCATCCCTCTGTTGTTCATTATATAGATGAAATACTAAAACTCTGTAAAAGAAACATGACAAAAATAACAGTTGAGTATAAAGATCTATTCAATTACGCAGACGACAGAACAATTACGGGATATAGCCGAGAAAACATCCAAAAGACTAAATCAATGGAACAGAACCATACAAGAAATTGGTATGGAAATAAACACCAGAAAAACAAAAATAATGAAAATTAATAGACCAGAAAATCAGCAAAATATTACGTGTAGAAAGGATACACTAGAACAAGTCACAATGATTGATTATCTCGGAACAAAAATAGATATAGAAATATGCAGTAGAATAAGGAAAGCTACACAAGAATATTATCAGATTAACATAACAATTATGGGAAAAAAATAAATTAGTACAAATACCAAGACCAGAATAAACGAGATAGTAGCAAGTAGCACTGCCAACCATGTTATACGGAAGTGAGACCTGGCCATTAACAACAAACCAAGAAAGTAGCGACAGAAATTAAGTACCTACCTACCTCAGAAAATTAGTGGGGAAAACAAGAAGAGATAAGTGTAGAAACGGGGACATAAGGGAAAACTTAAACAAAAAACAGAATCGAAAAGATACCGGAAAAGACGAGTAGGAAGACCAAGAAAGAACGTGGAACAAAGAATTGCAGAATTAGCCAAGAAAAGAGGGAAATCAGTCAAAGAATTAAAGAGCATGACAGGAGATAGAAAAGAATGGAGAAAATGGATGGAGACTCCGTCACAGGCGACGCCAGAAGGGTTTAAGTTAAAAAGAAGAAGAAGAAGAATATTAAATTTAACATAATTTAACCAATATTGAATATACGAAAAGCTTAAGGAATTACAATTTGATCGCAATGGTTTTGCTAATTTTTTTTCTTTAAAACGAACTTAAATATTTATGTATTTTGACCTTCTTGTGCAGTTTTTATTAATATTACAGTAAACAAAGCTAATAAAAAAATTGTTGCAAGGAACTGTATTTTATTCTAAGCATATTTAATTTACATACAGTGTAACATTTATCGACAGCGTAAAATTTTCCTACAAACCTCTGTTGTTAAGCGATGGGTTTTCAAGCATTTTGCAACAATTAAATTGCAATAATTGCCCAAAACAATGACAGCAATAAATCACTTATTTCATTTGTACAGTATGATTTTTTCTCAAAGATACTTTCACTAATCCATTGTCAACTTTGTATATTCATAAGCAGTTATCAATTCCTCTTGTCGATTTGGTAATAAATCATCCTCCTATAGCCTTTCATAAATTGTATTTTATACGGTTTGCAAAAATACAAAGCCACAATAAAACGCCTTTTATAGTGATTGACAGTGGAAGAATGGAATTTCATAAATTACCGTTAATTCTTCCGTTTTTTCACTCGAAGTATTAATTTCCGACACTTTTATATTATATTACTTTTTCCACTCGATTGCATTCTTGATATTTATAGGCGTGGTTGAATCTGCCATTATTCTTAAATGACGTAACTTGATTTTTACAATGCAGATTTTGTAATGTCATTCCAAACGGTATTATATTTTGGTCATGCCTTTTAAGTTACGTCTTGCTTAATGTAAGTGCTCCTGACAATCACATATATTCTGATGTTTTTATTAACATAATTTTACAGACCAAATTACTAAGCACTCGTTTCTTTTTGGAAAATGTTTGTCAACAATTTAACTTTAAAAAACTTCAACTTTTGATCTGTTTATTAAATATTCAACTTTGTAATTTTATTTTGATAAGTCCCAATACAAGTTAGGTAACAAAAATAACTCTAAACTAAGAATTTAAGTTAATTAATCAACAAACTGTGATAAAACAGTTTGACGCAAAGATGCGCAAACAAAATGATATTAAAATTAAACACGATAACGTTGAAAACGTAACAAACATAAATAAATGCCAGTATAAATTCACAAGTGAATTTATTCATGGATCTACTTTCTATAACACAATTTTACGTGAATCTTAAAAACCAACAAAATCACCCGAAAGAAACCTAAATCCATTTAATTAAAATAATTTGGAGGCAATAGTTTACGCAAAAGATATGCGTAAGGCCGTGAAAAATTTACATAAAATGTTCAACAGACTCATTTTCTAATTTTATTTGAACTAATAGGAAAGTCGTTAATTTACACGAAAGTTTATGAGTGAATGTCCTCAAGTTAGGTTTAACCTTACTCTAATTAAAATTAGTACTTAATAATAATATCCGAATGTTAGTGAGGAAATTATAAGCTTAGACATGTACAGGGCCGTCTTAAGATATTTGGCGCCCGCGGGCTACTAACAATAATGCGCCCCTCTTCATAAGAAAATACACGCGGGGGGGGGAGTTTTAAAAAAGTTTCAGAACTAGAAAAAGTCAATATATATTACCAATAAACAAATAAAAATATACAGGGTGTATCAAAAATAGTGTCCATCCTTTATATGTCATATACTACTGATTAATCTAACCCTAAAATCATAAACAAAATTTTCCTATGATGAATATTTTTCAAGTTATAAGAGTATGAAGTTACATAATGCAGAATCTTTTGCTATAATATTTTTTCCAAATTTTCAATGGGAATCTTTTAGACTGGTTTAAAGTTAAAAGAAATATTTGTTAAAATTAATTTCTTAGCCCAGTTTTTGGAAAAATAATGGATATTTTGGAACTTCGTTTAAAGCAGTAAAATATCTGGCAACCTTGGAAGTACTTACAGTTGTTCATGTTTTTATAATAGAGGCCATGAAAGTAATTACATGCCAAATTTTCTCTTGACAACTAATTAGTTGTCATATTGACAGAAAGTAAAGAATGAAAAAATTTGTGTACTTCTGAATTTAAAAGCATGTATACAAATAGAGAGTATCTCGATATGCTACTTTTGTTGGGCGAGCATGTAGGAAATGCTGAAGCCGCAGCCAGGGGGGAAATCGACTTTTAGGTCCAATATTTCTACCAAATCGGTTAAATGGTGAGCATTTCCTAAATTTTCTCTCAACAACATTAAAAGATATGAAAGATGATCTCGCTCTGGCCGAAATTAGAGATATGTAGTTACAATTAGATGGTGCTCCACCACATTTTCATGCTAGTGTTCGGCAGTGGATAAATCAACACTTTCCAAATAAGTAAATCGGGCGAGGTGGTTTTGTGAATTGGCCAGCAAGGTCCCCTGACATGATCCCCTAGATTTTTGCCTCTGGGGTCATGTAAAATCCATGGTAAACAGAACATCAGTAGAAAATGAAGATGTTTTAAGAGAGAGAACAGAAGAAGCTTTTGGAGATGTTAGCCCTGTAATGTTGGAAAACGTACACAGAAACATTCGTAGAAGAGCTGAAGCCTGCTTAAATGTACATTTTAAACACTTTTTATAACTATTTTTTACATTTCATTTATTCGTTCACGTTTGTATTTATTAATTAATAAAACCATTATTTCCAACATGTGCATTGTTGCCAAATTTCTTTTATTTAAATGTTCAATAACTTTTAAACGAAAAGCCAAATATTTTTTCTGCAATCAGTTTCATACTCTATAGAGGCTAATAATGTATGCCTATAAAGGATGGACACTATTTTTGATACACCTTGTATAACTCATACAAAATTCAAATAAACAATATGAACAAAAACAAACTATATAAACAAAAAACAATTTTTTATTCTTTTAAGTGCTGAAAAAGATCTTTCACCGCTGCAATTTGTAGCGGCAATACTTAAAAAATGTGCATTGCTGTGGCCACGTTAGGAAATGTAGACTCAATTTTTGAATCAATTATTGTCCTCAAACTAAGTTACGCAGTAGATATATTTTCTTTATCTTCACATACATAAACGTGTTTAAAATGAACACATTCTTCGATAAAATTATTTTCTATATACTCAACATATGTTTTACATAACTGCAGCATTCTTTTTAATTGTGTCTTCATCTAAATTTTTCAAATTGACCAGAAAGCCAAATTTTGAGTAGTAAATGTCATCATATGCACACTTTCTTTTTTGTATTTCTGATAGAACTGCATCAATACTAACAAAACATGTATTTATGCTGAATTCGGTATTGGCATCAAATTCAACTTCAGCCGACATATTGCAAAATTGCCGCCCCAAAAGGCTGGCGCCCCGGGGCTATAGCCCATTTAGCCCTGTGGTTAAGGTGGCGTTGGACATGTAGGAAATGTTATTTTTAAATTAAATTCGCTCATCTATTTTGGCATGCAAAAAATCGAATGCATATCCGTTACATCAGTTAATTATGTATATTTATCAGAATAAAAATGTGTATCTGTTTATACTTTCGTAATGTTAAAAAATTATTAATCATCCTGCATGCTTATTACAACGATTTCCCTTTTTTACAGGTCCTGTTCTGCACATTAAATACATACAAAATAGACATGAAAAAATTACTTGGAGGTCAAATTGGATTAGAAGATTTCATATTTGTACACAAAAAAGGTAGGTTTCGTTGTGCTTTATTTTAAAAAATAATTACACTCTACAATAAACAAGAAAATAAGTCGACAGAGGAACAGCTATAGTTATGCAATATCCACTAAGTTCATACATGCAATATTATTATTATAAACCATAAAGACGCGAAAACAGAAAGCCAAGGTCAAACATAACTTGTTTTTATGTAGGTGAATGTTAAAATAATGAGTTATAACAAGAACTACTATTGGAATGTAGATGTTTAAATTATATTTCGGTGTTTTATTAATTGAACCATATCATTTGCAAATATGATACTGTAAAATACAATAATTGTAACCCAATTATTAAAAAAAAGACAGAAATGAGGTAACAAATACGTAGGTGCTACCCCCAGTGGCGGATCCAGCGGGAGGCACAGGGGGCAATTGCACCCCCGCCCCCCCGAGAATTTATGTTTTAAATATGAATTCTCTTGTTTTTTCAATTTGGTAGTAGTTTTATTTCTACGTTTTATTTTCTTACATCCCTACATAAAGCTAATGCCCCCCCCCCCGAGAAAATTGGCTGGATCCGCCACTGGCTACCACACATTTGCTTATGGTTACAGCAATCCAATCCACGTCAATATCGATGCCAAAAACTAATTAATCTGGAATATATGACACATTCATCATTAAACGACATTCTTATCAAAGCATTCTGATTAATGATAAGTTCATTTTATCAAAATATTAGATACCTACACCTTACTTTACAGTTCCAACTGTAGCTTTATTTTACATCTGAATAAATCAGAAAAATGATTGACGTTCAATACTATGATTTAGGTCGGCCCAAAGAAGTCGAAATGGTGAAATCCGAAGACGCCTTGGGTTTAACGATAACCGACAATGGAGCTGGTTACGCTTTTATCAAAAGAATCAAAGAAGGATCAGTGATAGATGAAATTCCCCATATACAAGTGAGTAACTCTTAAGTGATTAATTTTAACGTAAAATAAAATAATAATTAAACTTTCAGGTAGGAGATCACATAGAAAAACTAAATGGAGAAAATATGATAGGAAAAAGGCATTTTGAAGTCGCAAAGTTGCTCAAAGAAATACCCAAAGGTGCTACGTTTACGATTCGTTTAATAGAACCAATGAAAAGTGGATTTAATAGTATAGCACCTAAGAGTGCTCCGAAAGGATCGAAAAAAGCAGGTTATGGCACTGGAAAGGAAACACTTAGATTTAAAGCAAATGGCAAAGCTGCAATTGAAGAACAGGTATGTATTTAATATTAAAAAATACCTTTTAAATTTAATTTCTTATGATTAATTACGGTGAAATTATAAAAGTGATTACTTTTAGGATGATGAAATGGATGCAGGAGTGGAAAAAATAAACATAATTTTAGAAAATTTTATGGGCATTAATGACACAGATTTGGCAACTCAAATTTGGGACAAAGCAGAAGGAAAAACAAATTCTATGGACTTTGCCGAAGCAATAGATAATTCTGATCTCGAAGAATTTGGTTTTTCCGATGATTTAATAATAGAATTATGGGGTGCAATTACAGATGCACGTGCCGGGCGTTTGAAGCAATAATACAATGTGCCACTACTTTTTTAAACATCCTGACATTTTAAAACTGTGTGACTTGGAAGTTGTTTAAAGCATTTTTTATTTATTTGACATTCATAGTAACAAACTTATGACAATCGTAACATTTTATAATAAAAGCTATAACTGCTAAGTCACCCAACATTAAAATGCAATATATCCACGTTACGCTATAGTGCCTTAGTTCTTTTAGTATGTTACTTCATTAAGTATTAATTTAGATATACGTTAATTTATTTTGGACTTCATATCGTACCAAATGTAATAGACTTGGTATAAACGATAGCTTTAAGTAACGTGCAGATGTAAGATCGATACTGCCTCTTACTGTAGTATCGTCTATTAATTATGCAATGAAAATTAATTTTTTTATTAATCGAGTCAACTAAAAATTTATATATTTTAGTTAGAATTTCTAATGTAAAACTGATCACAAATATTGTAATTTAAGTAAGTCATTTTCTTATCTCTGTAAAAAAATAAAACATGAAATTTTCGTAGCTTTTAGTTTTTCTATCGCCCTTAAATTATGTGAAAAGTAAACTTTGTATTCTTTGGCGTAACGAAATCCATTAATAAGCTTATCTTTTTTTATCATAACTGATAACTCTTACTGTACATCTTCAGCTCAATATATTGATTATTGATAACTTAATCTACATAAAAAAATTCACCTGCAATTTATGGCAACCTACTGATTATGAAATCAAATAGAAAAACCATTTCCTTTAGGAAAACAAATTTATTTATAATTCTAAAAACCCGTAAAAATTTGCTGAGTAATACCTTAAAATTTATTAAGTAATCTTAATGAAAATCCACGTCAATTAAAGCAAATCTCAAAGATATCATCAACGTTAAATCAGTGGGATTTGAAATGCAAATATGTGATTTACATTTGTCGGATGATTTTTGTAAACTAGTATAACAAGATAAAAAACATTGAATTGTGTAAAGCTATGTATGACCTTTAATAATTCCCGTAAACATGTTTATCTCATATTTAAATTTCTGAAAATAGTTGGATTGTATCCAAGTTCTTTAGTAGCAGCTGTAGGTTAGGATCGTTGACAAGCGTAGTTGTCAAAATGTTTAAAACTGTGTATTTTACCTTTAATAGGCGTTTTTTAAATGCGGTGAACCACAACAATGTTTCTTTATGCTCCAATGATTTATATAAGGTAAAAGTAGTTACAAATACATTTAATTAACTTTCAAAATTAACAAATAACGCAGTACAATTTATTTAGGTTATAAGAAACGTCAGATGAGTGTGTTACAAAGATAAATGTACCACTGCAATAAAGTTGTGTCCTCCAAGTGTATACCTATCTTTTATTAAAATCATCGTCTTAAAATTTTGAAATTATAAATAAAGCAATACAGAGATAGCTTAACGCGATTATTTCAATAAAGTATGATTAAAATTATAGGTCACATTCAATTTTAAAATAATTTATAAATTACACTAGATTTCAAGAACTTCAAGTTTGGATAGGTGTAACATTTTTCAGATTGTAGGTTTATAGAGAACTTTAGCTTGTTAGGTATACTTACATAAATTTAGAGTTTTACTTCGTAATATATTTTTATAAAACAAATCTCTTGGCCGCTCAGTTGGATCAGTCGCTGGGCAGTTGAAAGGGCATACGTTCAACCTTTGATCTGGTCATTTGGATTATTGTATGCTAATAACTCAAAAAACATAACTAAAACAGATATGCTTATTTTTAGATTTTATCATGTTGTCATTTTTCAACAAAATCTGAGAGAACAAGAAGTTACAAAATATACGATCAAGCTGCAGATGCAATAGCAGATATTCCAAATGGGGCAAAACTTCTAGTTGGTGGTATGATTTTTACAATAAGTAAGTTAGTATTAATATATTCTGTATTCTACTTGTTTTAGGTTTTGGCTTATGTGGTATTCCCGAAAATTTAATAGCAGCACTTCTAAAGCACGATGCAAAAGATTTTACAGTCGTTTCGAATAATGCTGGTGTAGATAACTTTGGATTAGGTTTACTATTAAAAGAAAAGAAAATTAAACGAATGATATCTTCGTATGTTGGTGAAAATGCAGAATTTGAAAGACAATTTTTATCAGGCGAATTAGAAGTAGAACTAACACCTCAGGTAACTTTATTAAATGAATGAACATTTTCTGGGTTTGGACTATGCCAGTCTGTTGTTTTTGTACTTGACATGATCGAAATCCATGAGATGCTGATTTAACCATAAATATAATCGTCCTACTAACTACCTTGCACTGTAGAAGTGGTGTCCTGTGGCTGGTATCACAGGCATGTTAACATTATACAGTGCTTCCAATCCCCACCTATCATAACAAATCCCTTCACACCCTATTGGCATGGAGTGGGCCTGGCGTAACCCAGGATTGATCCACGTGGATCTGCTCCATGTCAATCGATGAGGATGATGATCATATCATCATCATTGGCTTATCCCTGAGGGGATATTTTACCCCCTTATGGCTTCCATAGTCCATGTTGTGGGGTGGACCTATGTTTGCAATAATTTTTCATGTGTTGTGGCTATCTTGACCATCTTCCTCCATTCTTTTCTGTCTTGTAGTTTTTCTGTCCAATTCTTGACATTCATCAGTGTTAAATCTCGTACCACTTCATTCACCAATTTTGTTTTGGTCTTCTTGTGCGTCTTGTTTCAGTTGGCTTCCATAATGTAATTATTTTTGTGCCTCTGCTTTGATCTCTTGTCCGAACCATTTTATTCTTTGGGATTTAATTATTTTTATGACATCTTCGCCATTCATTTCCTCTACTAGTTCGTGGTTCATTCAACTTCTAAATTCTGCCACACTTATTAATTGGACCAAGTATTCTTTTTAAAATTTTTTTCGCTAAATCTGAATTGTTCTTCTTCATTTTCATTTAGGCAAATTGTTTCAGTAGCATATATAATGGCAGGCCTAATTAAGGTTTTGTATAAAATCCCGTAACTCGCAAGCGGGCCGGATTGTGCATTTCACGCGTAAGACCACATACGCTAACGCACCAGCCTCAACACCGAAAGGTATAGAGATCAAACGATTACCATACGATAACCTTAATTTTGTCCTTAGTTGTTTATAAATATAAATGGTTCTGTAGCCGGTTTGAATTCGTTGTTTAATATAATCCTCTGTTATTGTATTTACTAATTTGAACGCCCTGGTATTTGAATACTTCCACTTTCTCAAATTTGAATGTACCTATCTTTAGAGTAGTTGGAGGTAGGGCAGATCTTATGTTACATTTCATATATTTTGTTTTGTTTTCGTTGACAATCATTCCTCATTCCTGAGCTCTTTGTTCGATGTTAATGAGCGTTTCTTCTAGTTTACTTCGTTATCTAGCTTGAACACTAAATTATCGGCATGTGCAATTATTTGAGTGTGGTTTTTACTTATTATTTCGTTGGGATTTACTTTTCTGCTTATACATTCCATGGTAATATCCCTGATCACATAACAATCAAATTCGCCAAGTTAATGTAAAATTTGGCAGGCAGTTTTATGCTTAGTTTGCCTTCGGTTACCAGGTGTCGCCAGCATAGCACGAGTAGACGCGACTCTAAAGTGCTTAGAATCAGCTGATTTGTATGATTCCAAGCACTTCAGTAGTGGGATTCTGATTGCTCGATGCGTGCCGACTCGACGATGGGCTACGAGACTCAGTCGATCTCGATATTGCGGGTAGAAGCGATTCTAAATGAACTTCGAGTTGCAATTTGTCTACGCTGATGATATACCCGTGTTGAAGGTTAATTTTTCCCGTGATGCATTTCATCTTGTAGCAGTCGTAGACGTTTACTAGTGTTGTTATTTGAAAAAGTAATCCGCTGTATTGTAATTCACTTATTAAATAACAATTTCTTTAAAATAGGGAAGTAAATATTATAGGAAATTATTCCTTTTATATATAATGACTAATTCCGGTCTATAACAAACTTAAAGTAATGCCACTCATTTACTGCGTTTTTGTTTATATTTAACGCAAATTAAAACTTTCACATAATTATTCCACATTCCGAAATCTTACAAATGGTTATTCATAATTAAAAATTTACTGCATACAGTAAATAGTGTAGTATGTAGCAGTAAGGTTTTGAGTTTTTTGGTTAACTTACTTTTATTAAAATGTATCGTAATTTTGTTATGGATAAATATAACCTATTAATGTTTATAGCCATGTTGCCAATATTTAATGAAATTAGACGACAAAGAGCTGAAGTTGAACGACGTGGTAATCATCAATTAAGAATACGAAGAAGAATTCTGCGATTAAACAGTGACCCATTTGCTTTAAAATTGTGGAATTTTCCAAACATTTTGTTCCCCGTTGATTTATTGCATCCAATACAAATTTAAAAATTTACCGCGTACATCGATAATCCCTTTTGTAAGCTGTGCCGACAACTTCGTCCTAAAAAGAGACGGTATACATAAATAGAGGGAGATGAAACTATTAAATGGCGTATTCGGTACCTAGCAAGGTCCCGCGTAAAATTGACAGACGTAGACAATCGTAGACCCACTCGTTGTCGATCGAGTTTGAATTAGAATTCCGACAACTCGAAAACATGGCGGATTCACTCGACACGCTATATATCGGGTGAATTAGAATCCCTTAGCTGGGTCGCTTCTGCTCTTGCAATGCTGGCGCCATCTGGTAACTGAAGGCAAAGTAATCATAAAACTGCCTGCCAAATTTTACATTAACTTGGCGAATCTGATTGTTATGTGATCAGGGGTGATATTAAAAAGTGTAGCTGACATAGCATCGCCCTGCCTTACACCTGAGTTAATTTCAAAAGCATCTGTTACTCTCTCAAAAGTTTTTATTTCCATCAGTCATTTTTGGTAACTGTATTAGTTTTGCTGGGAAATGAAGTTCTTTCATGTCTTGTATCAGTTGGTCTCTTTTTGCTTCATCAAAAGCGTTTTTGAAATCAGTAAATAACAGATGTAGTTGCATGTTATATGCTCGTAACTTTTTTCTATTTTTTGTTTTATTAGGTGAACTGCATCTATTGTGGATCTTCCAGGTCAGAAACCATACTGGTAATCACCTACGATTTTTTCTGTGTGTTGTATTAATTGTTTTTGTATAATAGCAGTTAATATTTTATAACCAACATTGAGCAGGGTAATTGCCCTGTAATTCAATGGATTTTCATTTTTGTCTTTCTTCAATATTGGCACAATAACTCCACATTCCCATTCAACCGGTAATTCTTCAGTAATCATATTTTTTATACAGTCTCTTTTATTTCGTTTCCTGCGAATTTTATAAATTCGGTATTATTTAGGTCACGTCCAGGTGCTTTATCACTTTTTATTTTATTCACTGCTTCTTCAAATTCTTCTTTGCTTGGTGGTTCGTTTAGGGTTTCAGTTTAAGCAGTTTAAGTAAGTTATTTACTTTGTCTATTTAGCATTACTGACCATTCATAGTTTAATAGTTTGCTAAAATGTGTATTCCATATTCCTTTTTTTTCCTCTCTCCTTTTTCATTTTTCTGTTTGTTGTTATTTCCTTCCTTTACCTGTGTCCAGGTCTTCCTCCTTGCTTGCAGTGTTTCGTTTATTGTGTTGTTCCATTGTTTCCTCGGTCTTCCCTGTTTTCTCTTTCCGTCTCTTTTTGTCTATCTTTCCCCATTCGACGTAGGTGACCAATCCCTCTTAGCTGTCCTTCTATTTTCTTTTGTACTGATATCGTGTTTAGTCTCCATCTGTTTTCCTCATTCTTCATTCTATCTCTTTTAGTTACTACCTCCACTCTTCTTAGATACTTCATCTCAGCTGTTTGGATTCTTGATTTGTGTCTTTCATTCAAAACCCGTCTCACTTCCATAAGTCATTATTGGGACATATACTGTTTTAAATACTATCAATTTCGTTCTTTTGGATATTTCCTTTTTGTTAATGACTCAGTTTCTTATTGCACTATACATCTTTGCTGCTGCTGCCGTGCTGCCAGTCTAATGTTTATATCTTTGTCGAACTTTCCTTCCCCAACTATTACAATTCGTAAATATTTATACTCCTGTAGCTGTTTTGATTTAACCCCTTGTAGCACATTCACCTTTTTCTCTCCTTTGGTTGTTAGTACCATTACTTTTGTTTTTTCTTGTTTATCAAGTTCCTTTTTGCTAGATCCATTTGCCATCTATCCAGATTCTCTTCTAAAGCTTTTTCCGTTTCTGTAAAAATTGCCACGTCATCTACGAATGCGCATTAACTTATTTTAATTTGTTTCATGTTTCTGTATCCTATACATAGACCCTTTATTTCCTTTTGTGTCTCCTTAATTACATCGTCTGTCAGTATAATGAATAAAAGCGGGCTTAATATTCCTTCTGGTCTGACCAACGCCCGCTCCAGACCTAGCCAGCATACAGCGCTCGACTCGTACCGCTACGTCATCATAGAGGACCGATAGGGTAGTAAATTTCAAGCACGCTGTTAAGGACAAAATCATTTGACAAAAGCGCATGGGTACAATTTTATGTTTTTTTCCAAGAATTTTATACAGATGCAAAAAGGATATAAAACAAACATTTGTGATTATAAAAATTCCGGATAATTTACATGAACATAATTGTTTGATACAAATGGTAAATGATTTGCTTGTGTTGGGGATCTAGAAAATCTTTACAGAGAGGAACAAAACAACATTATAAAGTTGGCTCCTGCTTTAGACAGGAAAGTTTTGTATCCTACAAATACTGAGCGTCAAAATGTGTCCTTATGTGTGCGACTCTTTGACGAAAAGAATATTGCAGCTTTAAGAATTAAAAATGCCAATAATATTTCGTCTGTTGAAGGAACAATTGCTTTTCTTAAATTAATAAGTGACTGATGGAAAATAATTAACTGTAATTCATTATACAAAGACATTCGATTACGTGATCGACGCTGCGCTCCCATTAAAAGTGTCGAAGATGAAAATCTAATATTTTTAGAAATTTTTTTAAAATGGTTGGAACTGTGGAATAATTTGGAGGTGCAAGGAGAGACTAGGAAATCTAGAAATGGAAAATTAACTTTGCAAACTCAGTTATCTTTGACGCATTCATTGAAAACACTAATTGAACTTTGTAAATATTTAATATCGGACTTAAAATTTCAGTACATTTTATTATTCAAATTCCAGACAGACGCTTTGGAAGATCGTTTTGCAAATATAGACAAATGAGTGGTGGAAATTACCACATTTCCGTCATGCAGGTTTTAGAATCTGAAAGAAAGCTAAAAATACTGTCTTTGTTGAAACTGAAATCATCGATTAAGGGTGAATTCTCGTTAAAAGAATTTCTAGACATTTCTGAAAATAAAGTAAATGATGATGAAAACGTCTGCATTCAAAACAGAGGACGAAACCGTTTCAAAAGATGAGGCTGTAGTTTTAATAAGTATATATAGCTGAATACATTGTTCACAGAATTAAAGGAACGTTAAGCTGCGAAATTTGTAAAAACACAATTTCCTATGATAAGAAATTGGAAATAGATTCAGGTAATCACCAGGTTTTAGTTTATTTGCAACATTTGGATCGTGGTGGACTTAAATGGCCCAAAGAGTTTTTTGTTGATCTAATATCGTAAATGTTTCTATTATTTAAAGTACTGATAAGTCCAGAGTTTGAAAATGATTTCGTGAAAATGGGCAATCAGCGTTTAATATTAAAAAAAACTGTCTATTGAAATGCTAATTTATAAAGACATTATAATGTATACTGCTTGTGAATGTGGGGCATCTTATGTAAGTTTAATAGAAAAATGTATAACAATATCTGCTAACATTTTATTGAATAATTATTCTAAAGTCTGTAGAGACAAAATTAACCGAGAAACACATGATGCTTCGTGCAGTAATAAAATGGCGAAAAAATTGTCTAGTTCTTAGTGATTTCTATAGTAGTTAGCTTGGTTAATTTTTAGGTAAATTGGTTAAAAGGAATACTGTTATGTTATAATTTTCAAAGAAAATATTAGCATCTTAACTGCAAAACTCAATGTGTTTTTATTACAAATATGTAAAAGAATTAATACAAAACAACGGTTACACCTATTTTTACTCCAAAACCGTACCCTTTAAGAACAATAATTCATCAAAAATGTAAAAGCGCGTCGTAGGAATACTACGGTAGGGCTTGCGAATCCGTCTTCTATCGTGACGTCACGGTTTCTGCATCATGGCTTGGTCTGGAGCAGGCGTTGGTCTGACCCTATATTTAGTTGTAAATTCCGTCGATTTCTGATTCTGCATTCTTACGTAATTCCTGGTATGTATTTGTGTATATTGATTTATTGACTGAAATTGAATTTTTTATCTTATTCAATACTATGAACCCCGTTCCATTTAACCTTTGTTTTTCTTCGCCTGAATAAAACATTAGAAAATCCTTTCTATTTAATTCGCCCTTCCGTTCCCAACTCATCTCTTGCAGTGCTGAAATATTCACTCTGGATCTCTTCATCTCACTCGCCATTTCGTTAATTTTACCTGATTTCAATAATGTTTGCATGTTTGGGGTTCCTATTCTTGTTATATCCTTCTGCTTTTGTTTTTTTGTTATGAATCACCATGCTACTGTTTAGTTCTTTTAATTCATTTGGTATTTTCCCTTCATATTTTCTGTAAATCTTTAGCCGTTTTCTCGTCTGGGTCGTCTTCCTATTTACAAAATCCTCCTCTAGCAGTTTTTTGAATTTTCTCCATCTCTCCTCTGTTTGCCGTATTTGTATGAGTTGCTGTTTTCAGCAGGAAACGCCTTTAACAAATACTTGTGGTTTTTGACATCCTTCTTTGCTGTTGTTATATTTTTTCCTAGTTACGTTATCGTCCTGCTGTTAGTGTCCAACGGAAACTAAGTTTTGAAGCCGTAACCGAAACCGAAACCGAATTTCGGCTTTCATCCGAGTTTCGGCCGAAACCGAAACTTATGAATTTTATATTAATTTAACTATTTTTTTACACAGAAGTTGGTAAACAATTACTGCTGCTTGTTGTCAATTCAGGAAAACACATAGTTTAATTCCAATCATTTATTTTGTATTGCTTCAGTAGTTATGTAACTTCTTTTTAATTGACTAAATTAAATTTCAACATGAAATTAACGATATGTATACGTAATTATTCTGTTTTACATATTATTCCTTTATAACTTAGGCTTATACTAACTTATTATTTGAAACATAATCTTTCAGTACCTATATTTGCTAACGTATTATACTCACTTAAAATAAAAAAGGAAGAACGAAAGAAAATAATAAAATCTCTTTACTGACACTTATAATAAATTTAAAATTGTTCAAAACGAAAACAAAAATTTTAAACAAGAACTGAATGACTACAAAAGCAAATGTATTGATAATTAATTTTATAGTTAACCGACCGAGTATTCCCAAGGACGACCCGAGACGTAACGCCCGAACTTCGTTGCATCTCGCTCGGGTCGGGCGCCTTTAAACAAAGATACAGTAGACACGCGGTAACGTGAACATCGGGTAACGTGAATATCCGGCTAACATGAACAACATTTTTATTATATTGACCACCGTATAACGTGAACAGACTAACCCTCACTAACGTAAACATTGTTTATGATGTATGAAAACATATTGAATTTCTGACGTTTCCTGTAACTTGTTTACATGTCTATCAGTGGCGGCTCGCCAGGTGAAGTAGGTGAAGTGCCTCTTCACCTAATATTTCACTCGAATTAGTTTTTTTTTATATATAAAATGATTATTCTTACCATTTATCTAAATTCCTAAATAGTTTAAATTATAAATGAATTTTATCCCCGTTCAATCCGCAAAACATTTCTTATCGATATAGGTATGTATTTCGCAGCACAGTATCAAATTGCAGAGCTAAACGTAAATATGCTTGGAACTCTGTACTATTCACTGGGTTGCTATGGCAACACTGACGTCACTGGCATGAAGGGGTACGTAGATTTTACACAAGTGAAGAGTGAAAGATATTTTCATCAGTCGCCTGCCGCTGTGGATACCGTATGGTTGTATGTTTGGTATATCGCGCAGCAATCTTACGTAATCGGTGTTGATTTATTTTATAAATTAATTCATTGATACGTGAACCTTTTCGTTTAATTGTTTATATGAACATCACGTCTGGGCAATAAAGAGAGAGACGCTAACCTACTTATTTTTATTTACTAGTATTATGAGTCAGTTAAATGCCAGATATAGTCTTGAAGCATATGTTGTGTCGTACAAAGGACGTATTAAAATATCTGTGATTTTATTAAATATCTGAAGTTCCTAATTATCGAATAGTCGGTTATCACTGATTTCAAATAATTGAAACTCATGTCTTGTTTTGGTGTTTGTTCTGTTTGTTGTTTATGTGTTTGTTTTGCAATAAGTGTGTGTTTTTAAACATGAAACAAAGGCTTTAACAATTTTTGCAAAAAAGGACTTAACGCCCTTAACGGGTAGTGGAACTTTTAGCAGCATTTTTATCAAGAAGTCCTATAGAAATTATATACCTAAGGAATACAATATCTCACGATAGACTCTCGTCTTTGGCGAATATTTCAATTCAAAAAGAACTCTTACTAGGGTTAATTAAAAACCAACCATTTTACGAAGATATTACCAACAAATTTGCTACCCTAAAAGACAGAAGGATTGACTTGGTGTAAAAAAATTAGGTAAGTCCAAATAAAAAGTATTTTTTAATGAAATTTGATAGATAAAAGAGACGTACAGAAAAATAATATCAAATTTTATTGCACAAATATTTATACTAAAACATAGGTATATTACGAAAAACTAGACTAACTTATGTTTATTAAAAATTATTACTGTTTCTACTGTTTCTGAGATAATAATAATCTACTATCTACTACACTATCTATTTATAACTATATAAACTAATAATTAGTTTGTTAAATTAAAAAATAGCAGAAGAAAAAGAAATTAATCGTACCTACTTATTCATTCAATAAGATTTATATTTTTCAGAATGATACAATATTCATTTATAATAAAGTGGGCTCAAAAAAGTAGTACATAATAGTAAAATAAGATCTAATATCGCCCTTTTGATAACGAAATTTTTCGAACTCACTTTATTAATTTAAATTTTTTGGTAGTAAAAGTTCATTTCGTCTATTACCAATTTGCGCAAAACGATATTTAATTGTTTCCGCAGAAATTTCATCTAACTGAAAATAAATATTAATTATACCTAAATTTGATAACCTATCCTGGCCCGTTGTTGCTCTAATATACGTTTTTAGTCGTCTTAGTACACTAAAAGATCTTTCACAACTACAGGAATTGATAATGCAATTTTCTGTATTCGTTAGATTAGGAAACATTGTTTCATCTAAATGTGAAAATAGTGAGGATATATCACTTGGTTTAGGCGTCAATTTTTGAATATAATTTTGACAAACAAGGAATTCGGACTATAAGTCTTGCTGCTTTATATTATAAACATTTAAGAATGACTGAAATCTGATTTAAAAATCTCCATGTTTTTGTCGGAAAAACGTTTTACCAGCTCTACAATCATTCGGTCGAGGATAGAAAAATATATATACTGCGTTCCCCTTTACTGTTACAAGACTTGAAAGAAAAAGTAAAAATTCCAAAAAGTCTAAAAACTTTTTAATGTATTATACCTTATATTATTAGGTATTTATTCTTGCATTACAATTGGGGGGGCGCAAACGTCAATTGGGGGGGGGGGGGGGGGCAAAAAAGGGCTAACGACGCCCTGACCACAATAGCACTTCACCTATTATTTGACCCACGAGCCGCCACTGATGTCTATGCCGCATTAAAGGTATTTGCAGACATAACAGCGTTGACGGCGCAGAAATGTGACTGCATATATTATGGGTTTTGGTTAATTTTGGTTGTCAGACAGTTTTATTAAATACGGCCGTTTTCCCTGGCGCCAAATCTCTTTTAAAGCTGATGCGATACATTAAAAACGTAATTGTTGCTTGTGTTCAGTGGCCCGTATTCTGATCTCATATTTAAATTTAACGTCATGTTTAACTGCCATGGCAACATCGTGTATCTCTGTTATACACATATAAAATTATATAAAGCTATATCGTTTTATGTTTACGCTAAACACGACTTTAGTTAGAGACAACTTTAAACATGAGGTGAGAATACGGCCCATTGTGTTTAGTTTAGCAGTAAACGTTTCAATTCAAAATTTCCGATTTTTTTCTGCAACAGCAGTTTGTATTTTAATGTAAAACGTTAATAAACAATTTTTACTTTGTTTTTGATCTTTTTTTATCATTTTCTAGTAGAAAATCATTACTATTCGATAGCATGAACAAATGGCAAACGTGAACACGCCTTGTTTTATTTTGTTCACATTATCGCGTGTCTACTGTATGTCTTTATAGCATTATTTTTCACTGTGGTCGTCATGGATTTGTCCATTTTTACAGCTACTACAATAGGTAATGAAAACCTAGTTTAGAAAGAGATGAAGTATAGTTGGATTGTGAATTTATAAGCAGCGCGTTGGCGTCTCAACCCAAATGCTACGTGAAAAATACTGTATTTGAATTAATTTTCGACTTGTCAAAAAAATTATGTAAAACGTCAGATTATTTTTAAACGTTTTTAAGATTTTGCGCGGGTTCTGTAGATAAAATATTGTACAATACACGTGTGATAATGCATTATTGAGATACGCGTTTGAAATTTGCACCTCGTTTAATAATTTGAACAATTGTACATTTACGAATATTTTTTATACAAATAAATTGAATGAATGAAAAAAAGTGTCGCTAAAAAGAAAAGTACACTTTTCTTTACGATTTTTGATTGAACAATATGCTTGATTTCTATCTAGTACACGAAAAATTAAATTTTTTGACTTCGGTCACTTTTCTTGTGTACCATCGATATGATATCGTCCTTGCACAAAATGCATTAGAGATTAGAATATAAATTTGAACCGTACTTTGCAGTAGGTATTAAACAGAATTTTTAACGTGTTGTATGGTGTATGTATTATACACTAATTTTAAATTTGTTCGTATTTTGTTAATGTAAATTGGGTAAGTAATATTTTTTATTAAATATTTGAAAGGGTGTATCGCCGCATTAAAGGTATTTGCAGACATAACAGCGTTGACGGCGCAGAAATGTGACTGCATTAAAAACGTAATTGTTGCTTGTGTTCAGTGTGTTTAGTTTAGCAGCAAACGTTTCAATTCAAAATTTCCGATTTTTTTCTGCAACAGTAGTTTGTATTTTAATGTAAAACGTTAATAAACAATTTTTACTTTGTTTTTGATCTTTTTTTATCAGTTTCTAGTAGAAAATCATTACTATTCGATAGCATGAACAAATGGCAAACGTGAACACGCCTTGTTTTATTTTGAAGATTCGGCTGCTTTTTGGCCGAAACCGAAACTCGTATTTTAGGCCGAAACTGGCCGAAACCGAAACTTCGGTCGGTCTCTACCTGCTGTGCTTGCTGTGGTGATCGTTCATTAGCAGTTCTTTTTAGTCCACTCTTTGCTTCATTTTAACTGTTTAATTTTTTTGTTTTGACTCATCATTTTCTTCTTCCTTTCGTGGTTTTTCGAAATCATTGATTGTGTATTTTTTATTATTACTTTATTTCTCCAAATTCTAGCCTTATAGGTACCTTAGTTTTCTTGCTTCTTCCATGTTAGAGTCTTTCAAGTGATGGCTGAGCCAATAATTTGTTCCTTTCAGTTTGTTTGCATTCTTAAGTATTTTTAACTTATTGTTCCAAGCAATTAAAACGGGCTTACTTTGTCCTCTCTTGAACGTTCCCATTCTTCTTATAGTACCTACTCTCGATTACCGTTATTATTTGAAGGTTTATATTAATTTTCTTCACCACCTGCACGAATTTTTATGATCACATATTAAATATTATATTAAAATTGAATCTTATGATTTGTTATTTAAAACAGGGTACCTTAGCAGAACGAGTAAGAGCTGGAGGTGCAGGTATTCCAGCGTTTTTCACCCCAACAGCTTATGGAACATTAGTGCAGGAAGGTGGAGCTCCCATTAAATATACCAATGATGGAAAAATAGATATATCCAGTAGTAAAAGAAACGTACAAGCTTTCAATGGCAAACCTTATATAATGGAGGAAGCAATCACTGGCGATTATGCTCTTATAAAAGCTCAGAAAGCAGATTGTCAAGGAAACTTAATTTTTAAGTAGGTGCCAATGATTATTTTTGTTTGTAGAATTCAGTTTTAACTCTTGTGTATTATGAAATTTAATGAGCTATGTCTTTCAATTAGTAAATCTGCCCGAAATTTTAATCCAACAATGGCAAAAGCCGCTAAAATCACTATAGCAGAAGTTGAAGAAATTGTTGAAACAGGTGGAATTCACCCTGATGAGGTACATTTGCCAGGAATTTTTGTAGATCGAGTTATTAAGGGTGTATCATATGAAAAACGAATAGAGGTAAACTTTGTGTTAAATTATGAGTGTTATTGGAGTATCTATTTACATCAATTTTATAGAAAGTGACAATTAAAAAAGAACAAGCTAAAGGTTCCGTTGCTAAAAACAATCCAGCTGCCGAACGAAGAGAACGAATAGCTCGAAGAGCCGCATTAGAATTTAAAGACGGCATGTATGGTATCCTTTCTAAAAATTTGCACCATTAGAATCTTGAAGGCTTTGAAGTTAAGCTACAATCGTTGTTTGAATATGTATATGGTTGATTTTGAAGCTTTATTTGACTGTACTATTCATAACCCTATTATTAACCTTAACAATTTTCTACAGCTAATTTAGGAATAGGTATGCCCATGTTGGCGTCAAATTACATTCCTAAAGATATACACGTTCTACTGCAATCTGAAAATGGAATTCTTGGTCTTGGTCCGTATCCTCTTCCTGCATCTGTCGATCCTGATCTTATTAATGCAGGAAAGGAAACCGTTACTGTTCTTCCTGGTACGTTGAGTATCTTTTCAGTAAAAACATCTCCACAATTTTACTACTTTACATTACAGGTGCGTCATACTTCAGCAGTGATGATAGTTTTGCAATGATTAGAGGGTAAGTTAATAAAATAGCATTTCATGAGTTAATTAATTACTCGTGCTTTAGTGGTCATATTGATTTGACGATTTTGGGAGCTATGGAAGTATCTCAATATGGTGATCTTGCCAACTGGATGATTCCTGTAAGTTTCGTTTGTATAAGGTGTAATATAACTTGATCAAAATATGTTTCAAGGGTAAAATGGTAAAAGGAATGGGTGGAGCCATGGATTTAGTAGCGGCACCTGGTACTAAAGTCGTTGTTTGTATGGAACACACTGCAAAGGATGGAAGCCATAAAATTTTAGAAAATTGCACGTTGCCTCTTACTGGAAAGAATTGTGTCAACATGATAATTACAGAAAAGGTTTATATTTGTACATTACATGTCATAGTAGCAATTTGTTAATTTTGCACTTTTTACAGGCTGTATTTGAAGTCGATAGTGAGAAAGGATTAATTTTAATTGAAGTTGCTAAAGGTGTTAATGTAGAGGATGTCCTTGCTTCTACAGGTTGTAATTTCGATGTTTCTCCAAATTTGAAACCAATGGGACAAATATTAGCGTGCCCTGAATAATTGTTATCTGATTTTTCTTATTATGGTTTGTTTTATTCTTAAGTTTTTATACAGACAAGCATTTTATGTAAATAAGTCTAAAGTGGGAAACTATTGTGATTATATTTTGTTATGATGGGGGGGCATGTATTAAAGCGTTTCATATTTTTAGAGAAAATTGGCTATCGAGTAATTAAGAACTACAAATAAGATGTATTTGTAAAAGTAATGTTGAAGTGAGACATTAAATCTTTTTATTGAATATTTCTTATTTTTTACAAAAAATATAACGTCTAAAACAAAAAGTCGGTGCCATAACTAAGTAGACTCGCTGATATTTACAAACTGTATAACTATTTCTATTAGAAAAAATAATATAAATGAAAGGAAGGGCTGTGCTAACCGTTCGAATTTTCGAACCGAACTCGAAGCTTTGGTTCGAGTTCGGTTCGACAAAAATTCTCGAAATTTTTTAAGTATTTTAATTTACGTGATAAATTTAAAATACCGTCGAATTGATAAATTCGGTTCAATCCCGTTAGAGGGCAGTTTTACCAGCGATGGTTTTAAATTTCGCGCTAATCATTCAGGAATTCTCTAAAAGTTTGTGAGTGTAGATTTTTATTATAAATGTTAATTGGACTTTTCATACACTCTGTTGCATAAATGGAATGCGACGTTTCAGGGACTGAATCTGCCCCCGTCTTCAGGCATAGTTCGCTCTGAGAAGAGCGGTTTGGTCTTGTAAAAGACATAAAATGTTCACTTTTGGAAGTTTGACATTTACTTTATGACTCCCAATTTCATAGCAACCGCAATCCAAAGACCTCTTGATCATACTAACTATACGGATGTTTGTGTAGCTGGTGGTTTATTGCGTCTCAGTTCTTCGCGCAGTAATGGAATCCATATGGGTTTGATCTCCATGCTTGCTTGGCTAATCGGTTCTTCTGCCAGAGCAATGTACGTAGCTTCTTTGAGCTTCCTACGGGTTCGGTTATCTTCTTTCGTGACTACCCGTGCATCTTCCCACAGAATCCTGTGCTCGTTATTCCAAACATGTTCCGCGATTCTCGATTTTTGGGTTTCTCCTTTTCGTATGTTGGTCTTGTGTTCTTGGAGTCTAACCCTTAGAGGTCTGCCTGTTTCTCCTATGTACTCCCTTCCACACTCACACGGCACCGTGTAGACACAATTCTTCGTTTTTTGGTTTTCGTTGTCAGGTTTGGTCTTGATGATCAATTCTCTAATCGTTCGTGAGGATTTGAATGCAGTGCGTATATTTAATTTGTTCCCGATTCTTCTTAGCTGATCAGAGATCCCGCGTACATATGGAATGACAGCTGTATGTTTTTTAATTTCTGCTGTATTTTCTGCTGGTTGGTCCTTTCTGTATGTTTTCTTGAAAAGGTTAGTTGCAGATTTTGGGTAACCATTTTCGCCAAGCATTTGTGTTATTTTTCCTCGTTCCTTCTTTAGATCATCTTCTCTCGAGCAGATTATTTTCGCTCGATCGCATAAACATCTTGCGATACCTATCTTTACACTTCGATGGTGGTTGGAGTCATAGTGGAGATATCTACCTGTGTGGGTAGCCTTTCTATACACATTGGTCCGGAATTCATCCCTGTCTCTTTCGACTAAGACGTCCAGAAAAGGTAGTTGTTTATTAGATTCCACCTCCATTGTGAACTTTATTGAAGGTGTATGGTTGTTGAGGGAGTTGAGGAAGGTGTCAAGTTTCTCAGTCCCGTGTGGCCATATTACGAAGGTGTCGTCGACATACCTTAACCACAACTTCGGTTTCTCCAGAGATTGGGTTCGCCACTTTCGCCAATAATGAGTAACATCTTCATGGAAGAATTCGAGCAAGAAGTCATATCTCAATCTCTGGAGAAACCGAAGTTGTGGTTAAGGTATGTCGACGACACCTTCGTAATATGGCCACACGGGACTGAGAAACTTGACCATACACCTTCAATAAAGTTCACAATGGAGGTGGAATCTAATAAACAACTACCTTTTCTGGACGTCTTAGTCGAAAGAGACAGGGATGAATTCCGGACCAATGTGTATAGAAAGGCTACCCACACAGGTAGATATCTCCACTATGACTCCAACCACCATCGAAGTGTAAAGATAGGTATCGCAAGATGTTTATGCGATCGAGCGAAAATAATCTGCTCGAGAGAAGATGATCTAAAGAAGGAACGAGGAAAAATAACACAAATGCTTGGCGAAAATGGTTACCCAAAATCTGCAACTAACCTTTTCAAGAAAACATACAGAAAGGACCAACCAGCAGAAAATACAGCAGAAATTAAAAAACATACAGCTGTCATTCCATATGTACGCGGGATCTCTGATCAGCTAAGAAGAATCGGGAACAAATTAAATATACGCACTGCATTCAAATCCTCACGAACGATTAGAGAATTGATCATCAAGACCAAACCTGACAACGAAAACCAAAAAACGAAGAATTGTGTCTACACGGTGCCGTGTGAGTGTGGAAGGGAGTACATAGGAGAAACAGGCAGACCTCTAAGGGTTAGACTCCAAGAACACAAGACCAACATACGAAAAGGAGAAACCCAAAAATCGAGAATCGCGGAACATGTTTGGAATAACGAGCACAGGATTCTGTGGGAAGATGCACGGGTAGTCACGAAAGAAGATAACCGAACCCGTAGGAAGCTCAAAGAAGCTACGTACATTGCTCTGGCAGAAGAACCGATTAGCCAAGCAAGCATGGAGATCAAACCCATATGGATTCCATTACTGCGCGAAGAACTGAGACGCAATAAACCACCAGCTACACAAACATCCGTATAGTTAGTATGATCAAGGGGTCTTTGGATTGCGGTTGCTATGAAATTGGGAGTCATAAAGTAAATGTCAAACTTCCAAAAGTGAACATTTTATGTCTTTTACAAGACCAAACCGCTCTTCTCAGAGCGAACTATGCCTGAAGACGGGGGCAGATTCAGTCCCTGAAACGTCGCATTCCATTTATGCAACAGAGTGTATGAAAAGTCCAATTAACATTTATAATCATTCAGGATTTTAAACTGCGAATACGTACAAATGTATACGAATATTTTTCAACAAATTTATTTCATATTGTCTGTTAAATTCAGTTTTCAGTATACCTCTCTGTGTACCTCTCTGAAGACAGTTGTTTTTCTGACGGTTGATGGGTTGCGAAAAGGCATCTTCCCGTGCACAGGGCCGGCCCTAGACGGTAGGCTAGGTAGGCGACTGCCTACGGCGGCAAAACCGCCTGAACTAGAGCGCGAAAAAAATAAACGCAACCCATAAAAAAGTTTTTTTGAAGTTTGGGGGCGGCATTTTTTGGATTTGCCTACGGCGGCAAAAACGCTAGTGCCGATCCTGCCGTGCACTGCACGGGAAATTTTTTCCCGGCTTATTCCACCTTCCACCTCTATCTGTCAAATAAACACTCGATAAACAATTCCAAACAAGCGTTGCTAAAGAAATCTTAACGGCATTCTAAATGGCGTTTGCAATGAGTAACAACGCATATTTTAATTTGCGTGTTCTGTCGCCGTTTTTCAGAGAGGTATAATGAAAAGTATCGTTTGTTACACGGCAGAAACTGCTTTTCCCGTTCTTACATGAATTCCCGTGCTCGGCTTCGCCTCACACGAGAATTGTCTCGCTCGCCCGGGAAAAGTCCTGTTTCTCGCCTCCTAATGAAATATACTATTCCCGGCGCCATTTTGTCTCCGGAAAGTGAGCTATTAGGTTAAAACAGACGGGGCGATTTGTGTCGAGTCGACGAATTTTATCAAAACTGGCGGCTTATTCCCAGGTAAAAGTCTAATTTTAGACACAAAAATTTTTAAAGTTTTGTTTGGTTTACTATCTAAACAATGTAATAAAAACCTCCAAAATACGGATACGATACGAACATCAAAATTAAGAAGAACGGACAAAAATATCTTAGAAAACAAGTAAAATTATTTAAATCTCTTCAACGACATATTATTCAGTTCAATATTATTTAAAAAATAGATATGGCTATCTATTTTCAGAGTTCCCAGCAATTGTTTACCAAATCTGCTTTCTCAAATTTGCCGACTTTAGAAACTAGAAACATTTTCGAAGGGATCATTTAAATCTTAAATCCTTCTATAAGAAGTCCGGCATTGTTTGTTGCGACAAATTTTAACAGGGGTTTGGTCGGTAATGCAGCTTTCTGTCTTTTCTTTCAGATTTTAGATATGCGCCACCTATTGTAGACTCGCTACACTGCTTGCTTACTTACACAACCAAACATTATGGGGGCTATTTTGATTTTATACAGTCTTATGAGAGAAGCTTTCGTCAAGATTAGCACTCAGAACATTGGATCAATCCTAATTTACTTTATACTGTTTGATTTATTTACTAAAGAAGACCGGTCTGATATAGTTTAAAATTCAACCGTGTGCTTTATTTGGCAACAAAAGCTGTACTTAGGAGGCTGATATTTGTTATTTTTTTTAAGTATCTACAGGGTCCTGCAGCTCACCTCCCGTCTTATGTAGCTCATTTATTAATAGACATAGAATTTTTATATATCGCAGACGTTGTCTGTACCCGAGGGCGCATTTCAGGAAAATATTTTTGATTATACAGGATGTTCTCAAAAAGTGTGACGTCATTATGATATATTTTTTTAGATTACACGCCCGATATTTTTTTGCATATTTGGGTACCTCTTGTGGTTACCTACATACCCCTAAAATTTGGTTGAAATCGGTTCAGCGATTTCAAAAAAAAAAAAAAAAATGGATAAAAAACTGTTTTGCACTACTGATTTTAAAACTTGATAAAAGATACAAATAGTGCCTCGTTAATAAAATTAAACGAGGTACTTATTAAGTAAGGTTATATCAGTTTGGTTAACCTAGTTTGGTTGATCCGAATTATACAGGGTGTCCAAAATGTAGTGTCAAACTCTTCAAATTTTAAAGCAATTTATTTCCCTTATTTTCAATTGGAGCCCCTGTATATTTTTATGTCATTCGATGCTAAATTAAAAAATAAACATTTTTTCTAAATACAACCCTATCAAAATTCCTAACACATTAAAAGTTATTCGGCGAAAACTCGTTTTGGTAACAAACTATTCCAATTAGTGCCTATTAATATTAACGGATTTTGACATAATTTTGTAATTACAATAGTAGATTACGTGCCAAGTGCAGAAAAGTGGATTTTTACTAGACGAGTATGGCAGGTTTGAGTACGAGCGATAGCGAGTACTTAAATGCCATACTATTTTTTCGCATTTTATATTCTCACATAAAAAGTTATCTAAATTTATTGAGATACATTCTGAATAAAATTAATAAAAACACTGAAAAAAGTAGGCGGATTTTGACATAACAGAATTCAATTCAAACAAATAAATACACTTTTTTTGGAAATCTAATTCCGAACTGGACTTGAGTGACGAAAATAACTTGGAAAACCATTCAGAAGATATTTTAAATGCTGCCCGAGAAGCTGTCAAATTGCATTTTAATGAAACCTGACGTTGCTATGCAGTAATGGTTGCTATACTGTAAAGTGACCCATTACTTCACGATTTTGAGTATACTAATGTAATACATTAGTGTATGAAACGTGAAAAAACATATGATATCAATAAATTGTTTTTCAATGCCACCTTTTTTCATTGAAATTACTATTGGAATAGTTTGTTACCAAAACGAGTTTTTGCCGAATAACTTTTAATGTGTTAGGAATTTTGATAGGGTTGTATTTAGAAAAAAATGTTTATTTTTTAATTTAGCATCGAATGACATAAAAATATACAGGGGCTCCAATTGAAAATAAGGGAAATAAATTGCTTTAAAATTTGAAGAGTTTGACACTACATTTTGGACACCCTGTATAATTCGGATCAACCAAACTAGGTTAACCAAACTGATATAACCTTACTTAATAGGTACCTCTCTTAATTTTATTAACGAGGCACTATTTGTATCTTTTATCAAGTTTTAAAATCAGTAGTGCAAAACAGTTTTTTATATATATTTTTTTTTTTTTTGAAATCGCTGAACCGATTTCAACCAAATTTTAGGGGTATGTAGGTAACCACAAGAGTAACCCAAATATGCAAAAAAATATCGGGCGTGTAATCTAAAAAAATATATCATAATGACGTCACACTTTTTGAGAACATCCTGTATAATCAAAAATATTTTCCTGAAATGCGCCCTCGCGTACAGACAACGTCTGCGATATATAAACATTCTATGTCTATTAATAAATGAGCTACATAAGACGGGAGGTGAGCTGCAGGACCCTGTAGAATGTGTTTTTTCGAATAAAATTTATATCAGTCTCATCAGCACATTCTTAAATAAATGTAGAAAAATTTGTAATAAAATACCCAGTGGTTTCGGCGCTGATCTTGACAACAGAAGACGCTGCATTTTGCCATCAAATTCCCTAGCCTTAAGCTATTTCGTTCTCAAACAAGCAACAAATTCAAGTAAAGTAGTACCAAATTAAACGTATTTTTTTGTCTTTTGATTGATGCCACTATCAATCATATCAACTCAAACGGGGAGGAGGAATCTGCATATACAGGGTGATTCAAATTCGACCCTCACCATGGGGATCTCCCTTATGAGCAGAGTTAGAGGGAATGTTTAAATTCGGCAAAGTTGCTATTTTTTGTTCTCTTTAAGAATCCGCCGGCAAAATTGACTTGCGATAATTGACAATTGAAATATTTTGAAAAATCGAAAAAAGTGGGATTTAGTTTTTTGCTTGTGGCGCTCTTATTTGAATTTATAATTAAAAACTAAAAACACATTTTCATAGCCATTTTTTCTCCTCTATCTGATGGTCTGGTTATAATGTTATTAGCACGTTTCGTCTCTTGCAGGCCATCATCAACTTTCTTATTTCTTATGGGGGCCATTTTGTTTTTTTACAAATTCAGATGCTCACTTTTTCTCTGATTACAACGATATATGATATGTGGGGAAAATATTCTAAATTTAGTGTTTAATTCTCAAAAAAAGCGTATGTAACTTAAAATCATGTCTGCCATGCATTGTTTAAAAACAATGGAGCATCTAGTTAGGTCGCTTTTTATGCATTAATGAAAACGGCAGATTATTTGAACATTTATTGTAATAAATTGTTTTTATTTTTAATATGTATTAAATTTTCCAATTTGGTTCTCATTAATCCGGTATTTTCGTTAGATTAGGTTCATGACGAGCTTCATTATTATAATATTATGATATTTTGATATCACTGGCAGTAACAACTACACAAGTAAACAAAAGCGACCTAACTAGATGCTCCATTGTTTTTAAACAATGCATGGCAGACATGATGTTAAGTTACATACGCTTGTTTTGAGAATTAAGCACTAAATTTAGAATATTTTCCCCACATATCATATATCGTTGTAATCAGAGAAAAAGTGAGCATCTGAATTTGTAAAAAAACAAAATGGCCCCCATAAGAAATAAGAAAGTTGATGATGGCCTGCAAGAGAAGAAACGCGCTAATAACATTATAACCACACCATCAGATAGAGGAGAAAAAATGGCTATGAAAATGTGTTTTTAGTTTTTAATTATAAATTCAAATAAGAGCGCTACAAGCAAAAAACTAAATCCCACTTTTTTCGATTTTTCAAAATATTTCGATTGTCAATTGTCGCAAGTCAATTTTGCCGGCGGATTCTTAAAGAGAACAAAAAATAGCAACTTTGCCGAATTTAAACATTCCCTCTAACTCTGCTCATAAGGGAGATCCCCATGGTGAGGGTCGAATTTGAATCACCCTGTATACGGTTTCCCATGCTATTTCCCTATGTTCGCCCCTTAAGTCAAACACCCGGTACCTACCTATAACTCGATCACTAGCGAGGGGGTCCTTTGTAGCGACTACAATGGGCACAATGAAAATGATCATAGCGGGTAGCCGTCACATACCATGGAGACGAAAAATAAATAGAAATAAATTCCGTAACAAATAGAATCCGTTTGGTTTTAATACGATCTAATTGTGGAATAACCCACACCTAACAATGTTATATCGACCCCGGGGGGTCGATATCGACCACTTTGGCGACCACTGGTTTAAAATATCAGAAATGCCTGTATACTTAAGTCGATATTATTTCAGCATTGATATATCAAAAAACCTTAATTTCCTTAAAATATCGATATCAAAAATTTAATAAAATTCTACACCTGCCTAATACAATCAGAGAAAAACGATTAAGAAATATTTTGTGTTTTTTTCGCGAAATCTCATTATCATACATCAATAAACTATAATTTCCTTGAAATATCGCCTACCGTTATATTGATTATTAAAATAATATCAAAAATTCATTATCATCCACCCCACTTCCTATAGTAACACTAAGAGAAAAATAAAATAATAAAGAAATATAATTTCTGTTGGTTTCTTTTGAGACGTATTTTTTCCTAAGTCACATTTTTACAAAATAAATATATTAAAAAAATGTAATACATAAAATCTTAAATAATATAATCTACATATATTTTTGATTGCTTATCCTTTAATAAATATAAATTGGTTTGTTTAAATAATAATTTAATATTTTATAATTATTTGATATCACACGATATTCTGGTGATGTGATAGAAGGTTCCTTTTAATTTTTAACATCAAATAGTTCTTTAACTCAGCATAAACATACTTTATAATATTGCATTGTAGCAACAAACATTACCTTTACAAATTGCACTTAAACATAATAAATAAAATATTCAGTATTATCATCTAACAGCGTTCTTAATTTTTGTTTACTAAAGTATTTCTGTTTTGTAGATGTAGGAGTCTGTGAAAATTTGCAAATTGCTAAGTTTTTTTTCGTACTGATTATTCTGTTTTCAGTTGTAACAAAGTATTTTAATGTGTTTGCATCGGTCCAAAGCTAGTGGAAATTTTCAGTGTTTCGATTTATTATATTTGAAAATGCAAATCTTAATACTTTTGTGGAGAAATATTTTAAAACAGCCCAGATAAATACAAACTCTTCATTTTCTTGGCGTTTTCTTGGCAATTTATTTAATCTATCCTTGCCTAAATTTAGCTTTAACAAACGCAGGCAAAGGAACTAAATACAAAAACATATTAAAAATAATCATTCCGAGTGCAAAAGCAAACGTAATTCCAATATTTAAGTCAAAATCTAAAATTCCGCTGAATATCAAATCCGTAGGATCTCTGGCGTATCTTTCAGTTAAGAAGGATTGTCCGTTCGAATAACGACAGTAAGCATTTGATAATCCATTAAAATTCGACGTTTCAATAAGGTTCATGTTACTACAATTACGTTGCGAATCAAAGGGTAAAGAATCATGTAATTCTGGACTGAGAAAAATTTGACGATTCAAGAAAGCAGCAGCATAACGGGTTTGAGTTGCGTACGTTAAGTAATAAAGCCAGTCTTGAAGACCTTTAATGGATCTGTAAAGCAAATATATTTATCATACCTGATTTTATTTTTATTTAGCTTTTACCTTAAAATTCCGCCACTTAAAGTGAGGCAAATGCTTGTTATGTAAATACTTAAAATAGCGGCTGTTAAATAATCTTTAACTATCATTAAAATTGCCATGGTTTGTTGCTCGGTAAAAATATAACAGGCCCATAAAATTAGCGCAAAATAGAGGTATTGTAACGGGTCTTCGAATGTTCCAATTAATCTATAAAAAGATGACGATTTAAACATTTTTGGAAGATAAGGAATCGGTTATGTTAGATATGAGACTAGAGATAAAGAAATACTCTACTTACGTATAGACAATTGCACTAGCACCCGCTATAGAAAGGAACGAGAAAGGAATTGATACCAAATTATACGTAATTAAAAACAGTGTCCCTCCATACATCCCTTCTTGTGATTCTTGGTAATATCTCGTCCGGTAAGCGGGGTCTAAAACACTAGCTGTTTAATAACATTTCTAATTTACTTAGTTGATTAGACTTACATATTAAAACCGTATTTACGATTCCCAAAAAACTTGCAGCAGCTAAGCTGTTTAAAATTAAACCACTTTTTGTTATAAACGTGTGTTGGTAATTCTAAAAAGTGTCAAATTTTAGCTTAAGAAATTGAAATTGTATTGAAGCAAACCTTGATATCGTGATAAAACACCCAAAACAGCACGAAATATAAAGGAACGAATAGTAAACGTAAGAATAATTGCTTGAACCCAGCCTTTCTTATGCTAAAGGTAGCCACTAAAAGCCTCCTAAAATTTCAAAAATTGAAAATTTTTGAAGTTCCCTGTATATAAAAGAACCCTACGTATATAAAAGCCATCCAACGTAAAATGAAGACGGCCGTCCTTGCAACAAAGGTACTTTGTTGTTATGTCCCATAACATTTCCATGGTCCATTCCATGTGGTGAGTGGGCTGATAAAGAGCCCTTTAGGAAGGCAACTCCTTCGATTTTGAATTTTTCAACCAATGCTGCAATTTGGTGGTTACTCTCTATGAATCTTTCGCGAGATCTACGATCGACGGTCGATAAGCATACTAAAATCATATTTAATAAAACCTAATCATGGAATTTTCAAAAGTAATTCTTACAGTAATACATTAAAGGGTTTTCCAGCTGAGGACAAGGAAAACCAATTGCATTAAAATATTCCAACATTTGGCGGGTTCCTCCCATGTAAACCACATCGCCTAAACACAAATATAAAACCCTTTCTAGAAACGGAAATACATCCGATCTTGGTTTTTCCATTGTTAAGATAACAGCGGTTCCGTATTTTTTGGCAGCGTTTGATAAAATCGAAATAACCAGATAAGTATTTAGGGGGTCCAAATCCCATGTTGGTTCATCAAGTAAAAGGATAACTGAAATTATTTTAGGTTCTATTTTGATCTGTGAAAGCTTTCAATACCTACTTGGGTCTTTGATGAGTTGAACTCCAATCATTAACCTTCTGTATTCGCTCTGTGTTAAATTTTCAGTACACCTATTAGCCATTTGTGAAAGTGCCAAATCTGCCATTACTTGCTTTACTTTGGTTTTCTTCATATACCCTGAAACCTATAAGATTTGGGTTTGATCAGAACTGTAAGGATATTTTTCTTCAGTTAGGTACCTTTGTAGGGGTGTAGTGCAAAGTCTCTTGGACACTTAATCCAGGAATAAGGTCGCATTTATGCGTAACATATCCACATCTTTGTTGAAAAATTGACAAACTCATTGGTTGACTATTAAGGAGGATTTGTCCCCTAATAGGTCCTTGCACACGTCGTGATATTACATCTAAAAGGGCTTTTTTACCACTTCCTGTTTAAAATAACAAATTAAAGAGCTTATTTGTACGTTTGTAAAGAATACAAAAGGTCAAACTAAAGCATTACGAGGTAAACAAACCTTTGGAACCAAGGACGGCTAAAACTTCCCCTGATTGAACTGTTAAGGAGACATCTTTAAGGATTACCCCCGTTTTGATGCTGCCCAACACCCTCTGTAAACAAGTGCTGGGTTCCACCTTGAAAGAAAGCCATTGTTGGAGGATTAAATAGGTTTTTACAACAAATTAAACCATCGTTTGTAAATTTTTTAAAGAAAGTAAAAAAATTTCTTACCTGGCCTGTGTAGAATACATTGCAGAGTTCTAAAATGTAATCACTGGAGATCATTTTTTTGATTTTTGGGCTCGGTTAAACAAGTATTAATGAACCGGTACTGGACTGTAGGTATCACTTTAACTTATAGTTTAATCCCTCTCGTCACACTTAAAAAATAATTCTATTTTATGGATCGGTCGAGTGAACTCAACAGGTAAAAGATGTTTACAGGTACGAAGCTCTGGCGTATTTGTGACATTTACCTCTGGAAAACGTGAGGAAGGTGGTTTTGATATCTTCTGTTAGCAGTAGTGTCACAGGATATCAAAACTATTTGTTACTTTTCTAAAGTAAAGTCGGATTAAAATGCTTTTTGGTCAACTTTAGGACCAAACAATAATTCTTCAATTAATTTCGATTACTTCTTAAGTATACAACGGGCAACATAACGAAATAATTGCTTATGTTTAAACTTTATTCATTTTAAAATTAATCATAATGGTTTTTTTCTAATAACATAAATACCCTTGAAGATAGTATTAACAATGTATAATAATTAAGAAAGGTCAATTTATTCAGCTATATGTGAATAAACATTTAATTTTTATTTCTGAATGAACTAAAACTATTTTTTATCCGAGTATACTAAAGCAATAACAGTGGTGCCAACAATCGGAAAGTTCCAAACGAAAACAAATGTTACTTTACAATTTTAAATTTTAATTTATAAAGTTGAAAGACCATAATCAAAAGGTTCTACGAACTCTTAATTATGAAATTCTTATTAGTTATGAACCCATGTTCATTAAAACTAAGATATTCAGTCAAACCGTGCACTTTCAAGCTTTAGCTGGGGAATTTTCGTAGCGCAGCGCTGGCCACGAATTCTTGGGTACGTCGAATCCCTGGTTGCAGTAGTGCTGTGGCACTTTCATGGTACCGCTTCAACAAATTTGGTGCATCATTGGTTTTTGTAGATACTGCTTTTATTTGTGCAAAATCTGAGTGACTTTTTAACAATTCGCAATTAACTTGAACTTTTCGTATGGATTTTCATGAAACTTCGACGGTTTTCTGTCAGTTATTGTGATTTTCATACAATAAATTGGTAAAAATGTGAAAAACAGCTTATCCAGTCTTTAAACGAGTGACTCATGAATCATTGATCAAGATAAAGAAGAATTAGGATTGGATATCCGAGGATTAAAGAATGCGTAAGTTGCGTTTGTTTCTTAACCTTACGTTGAAATCACTAAATGTTGTTGACCCTTTTATACTGTTTTGGATTATGTTTCTGTGGTAATCTTATTGTTTGAAACTGGTTTTTGCTTGATCCAATAACTTTACTGATTGAAAATTAATTGGAGAAAACGTAGATTTCGGATTTTTTACGGGTTACTTGTCGAATCGCGCGTTGAAATCACTGCGCGTTTTATTAGGAAATACGTGCGGTGATTGAGAAATACGGATGATTTAAGCGCATTTCATGTAGAATAATAATTTTTTGTTGAGGGATTGATTTGCATTTCTGCATTTCTAGAATCTCATTTTGTGGTTTATTGGTTCGGTTATTATAATTATCTAGTAGTATCAAGTGAAGCTTCCGAAGTTTTGCTGGAAAAGGCGGAAGATTCATAAATATTAATAACGCTTTAATTAAAGTTTTACCCACGCTCCGTTGTGCGCAGATTCACTGCATGTCTGTGATTTCATAATTTATGTAATGAATAATAATAATAAAAACGGATTTTTACACGCCATGGAAGTTCATGAATTTTGTTCATATTTGCAATGCTTAAAGGAACAAATCATATTTAACAGTTAGAGCAGTAACTGAACTGAAGTAAAAAGCGAAGTAGATTTTCAACCGCGAGTTTAAATTGAAATGTTAAAAAAAAGCTTTTTGTTATGCCATGGAGCAGACAGCTTAAATAACATGTGTGGTCGTTTATTATTATAATTCGTCCCTGCATAAATGTGGATAGAATGTAGAGGTCACATGGTAGGCTATTTACACAACACTGTATTCTAAAAAGACTTTCTAAAACAACAAATCTGTATCAACTACTGGGCCACATATTACAATCCGGAGCAAGCCGTTTAATAGTTTGGTTTAAAGTTTAAACGTATTGCGTATGACGTCTTGTATTTCAGTGTCAAGATGTAAAAGGACAGAAATTTACCTCAAAATAAGGAAAATATCTATGGGACAAGAATCTGCAAAACCTGTTCGTGATACGTGTATGCGTTATAATTTTAAAAGAAGAAAGTAGAGAGCATGTAGATGGCCTAATTTTTGAACAGTTTCTTGGTTCATTAAAGCCTCCGGCGTATTGCATTTTACTGCAATGAAAATTATTCGACCAACGGCAAATTGCCGTATGGCACTCGACATGTACTACAAGCATTTATAGTACTAATTTGAGAACAAACGGTTTACAGTTTATGATGAGCAAGTCAACGGGATTCTTATACCAAAACCACTTAACATCTGCGTTTCCAAAATTACTTAAGAATAAATAGATCGAAAAAGCTAACTTTAACATTTTTTTCATGTTAAATTATGACAGTTACAGAACAGTTACTTTAATTTATTGAAGTATTTGCAACTCCGGTGAAAGTAGAGCCACCAGATTTTTTTTTAATATTCTGAAAAAGAAAATTGGGCTCTAGGATACAATATTTTATTGCCTTCACTTTGGAATTGCTTTCAGTTATTTTTATTAACCCAATCTGGGTTATTAAAATAGTAAACAAATGAAAAAAAAATATTACTTTGATTTCTCTACAATCGTAAAATGAAGTTTAAGCTCATAAGACAAATAAATATAAACAATAATAAGTATTTGCATATTTAAAGAATGGCGCATAAACAAACAATTATTATGGTTTTATTAAGTTGTTTATGTAACTTTAAATGCCATAAAAAGCACAAAACATTCCTTCCAGTTCTTATAAATACAGCAGGAACGTCAAATAATGACATAAAATTATAATTAACACGCGCGTGTAAATGATTAACCCCAAAGCGACTTTTTGGGTCGAGAATGTTCTCCGCCATTTTGTATTATAAATTATAAACATTAACCTTTGTTGGCATCTGAAGAATGTCACACAGGTTTTTCTTTTGTTTATTTTTTCTACCAAAACAATCATTTCCTATTGATAAAAGTATTATAAATTCAAATTTATTGTTTATCAAATGCAGTGCGTTCTCTTATTTAAATATTTATACCTTACCTTGGTCGATATCATTTCTCGTAGTATATTCTGCTTTAAAATTTAAATTAGTAAGTATATGATTAAGCAAGAGTTACGCCCATTATTTAATGAAAACGTTATTAGGACAGAATAAGGTGGCACACCTATTTGATTTGTTAATTTACAACCAAGCAATATGATTATCGTTGTTATTTTGTACATCATTTTCGCTAATTTTTCTGCCATTTAGTTGTTAATAAAATAAGCCTTGAGCCGTCTAAAAATAACAAATATTAGCAGAGTTTCGCTAATTTGACCGTACCACAGATTTGTCCTGAATGGTAAATATGAACTGTTGCAGAAATATGCACTAATTGTGGGAAACTGAAATAACAGAATGATGTAAATTTACAGGAAATGTAATAGTTTATTATCTACGCGAGTAACAGTAATTTTAATGGATGGTTTTGTACAAGTACATTTTTATAATTAAAAGGCACAGCTTGTAAATTTGGGCCTCTTTTCATAAGGTGAAGGAGTTCCACATTGTTTTTAAGCAGAAATTATAGTCATAAAAAACTTTCAAGGATTCTAACTAGGGAATGAATTATTTTGACTTGATTTTATAGTGTAAAAAAAGAGTGCAAACAAGTTTAAAAAAATTGTTTAAGGTTTCGAGATAGTAGCAAATAATATTGTTAAAATGCAACCTTGAATTTAAATATTTTCAAATTCCTTTATCACATAAAAACAAACTAAGGAATTTGCTTGAATCATTATTGTTGTTGTTGTTGTTTTATTTAAATTTTAAATTTACTTGATATTCCTAATCCCCGAGGGAAAGATAAATATTAATTTATGCAATCATTCTAGAAAATAATCGAAGACTAGTTAGAATACGAACCATTTGGAAAATTCTTTCTTCTTTGAATCCCATAGTAACGAGTGTTTTCTGTTGCACTTTCGTGATTACACATATTTTTTATCTTAATTAATATAAATTCGAATTTAATACCTTAATCAGCAATTTTGCTTTAGTTGGTTATTAAATTTGCTTAAAGCAATCACGATCTTCTAAAAATGCACAGTTACTTATCGAAAAAAGTAAAGCTAACGTGTCTAAAATTACAAGTCTTAGAAGGTAAAAACGGTTTTTAAGAAACCCAATTATCTCTATTGAAATTTCAACGTTAGACAGGTTGAAACGTCTGCGATTTAACGAATGACTAGTTCTTCAAAACAGAAGAAAGCGAGGAAGAAAGTATGCAAATGCTTCAAGTGTAATACTTGGTATGGCTTTAAAAGTAGATAACGGAAGTTTTTACTTGTAAATATTTGAGGTTACTCATAGTTTTTGAATTTGCACAAGTTTGAAGCTTTTGTGTTGTTTAAATTTTTATTTAAATGTGAACTTTGTTTCTTTTGTGTTAAATTTATCTATAATAGCCGGTTCCGTTATTCCTTTTTGGCCAGTTGGGAATATGGTCAATTAGGTATCAGTTTTAATTGCCAGATTTTATCTACAGTTCTTACACTTTGGAAATATACCGTATGCTTCTAAAATGCTGCAAGGATTTTCCAAGCAAATTCGTCAGCGGAAATTAGGTATATTTGTATAATTTTCAGTTTCCTTTTTAAAAGGACAAATACCGAACGAATACAAATAATACAAGTATAAACAAAGTAATCAAACTGAAAAAAGAGCTTTATGCAATTTAAAAGAAAATTCTTTAAACAAACAGGATCGTATAATAAATATCTTCCTTGTAAATGTTTGTATAAGATATTTAAAAGAAGATTGAAATTTGTTATTTTTTAAATGAATATTGCCTTAGTGTCCAATTTCTTCTTTTTAAAAATTCGCAAACTTTCTCAAATTAAAATTCTTCGTTAAGACGCTTGGTTTAATTAAAAAATTAATTAATTTTAAAAATTAGAGTTTTAAATATCTTCAATTTCTTTCCAAGCTGATGTAGAACGCAGATAAGTGATTTAAAATTTCCTTAAATATTTACTATTTTGAATTTAATTTATTTTTATACTAAGGTATACGTGTACTGGAACTGATGATTACTAATCGCTTACCTCAATCTTGCCCAAATTACAAATGTAAAAGAAGAAATAATAATGAATGAATGGATAATTAGGAAAACCGAAATTTCACCATTTTCATGATTTTAAAAAGAGTTTAAAAAGTTTATTATGTTGGGTTTTCATTTATAGTGAACAAAAATAATAAATACAGAATGATCATTGGAATTTTAAGAACCATGTTTTTATGGCGACAAAATTGATAAAATTTTAATCTAATGATTTAATTTTAAACTTTATTTGCGGTTTTCTTTTTCTTTTTGTTTAACATTTTTAGCAGACTTTTTATTATAAGTAGATAAGTAGTGGGTAGATTTGAATTGGTGCAAGGAGGAGACTAATAATAATAATTTATAATAAACTCAGTTTAAGTGTTTAAACATTTTACATTTGCATACAAATGTTTGCTACTTTTTCCTTATGTCTGTCCTACACATGCTTTCACTGTATTGATAAGCAGAATGTTGCTAATTATACCTTATCGTTTATGTGCTCGTGCTGTTGTAAATTCATTTACCGTTAAAATGTTATACATTATGCGACAATTGTAAGTCGAGGAATAAACACGCGAAGCATTGTTGGTCGATTTCGTTTGTTGCATTTTTATTAAGACAGTTTAAAATTAATTAAAAATAATTACCTAAGACAAATTTGAATTTTAAAATACTTGAATTTTCCAAGGGATTAATATCATAATAATAGGTACATTACATTTTACATTTAAAAAGCAAACAGAAATCGAACGCTGGTTAATTTTGTAAAACCACGAATTTAGCGTACTAAATTGCTATCTTCATTTTTTTTTGGAAAATTTTTAAAGTTTCTGAAGACAATCTCTTCGCCAAATTATAAGAGTAAAGTTGCTTTGGAAGATATGCTCATCTGCGGATTATAATAGGAAGTTCAGCTTTACATTAGTTTAAATGAGGCCACCTGCTTAGGTTTAGGTTTAAACAAAAAGAAAAATCAATACAATTTTCTATTCTTCTTATGGCGAGTTTTTTCTTTCTTTCTTAATTTCTCTTGATGCCCATGGGTGCCGAGGTTTCTTGTTGATTCATGTTTTACAGAACTTCTTACTCCTTCCTATCTTCTGTATGTTTTTTTGCTTGGTTCCATGTTATGCTCTTCCTTTTTAAGATTTTTCCAATCGCCTGGTTCCAGGTTTCCTTTGACCTTCCTCTTTTTGCTTTCCATTTGGCTTTGCTTTCCATACTTTCTTGGCTTATTTTTTCCTTGTCCATTCGGCATATATGCTCGAACCATCTCAACTGTCCTTCTTCCATTTTCTTCTGTATTGGCACTACGTTGAGTTTTCTTTTATTTCTTCATTTCTAACCCTACCAAGTCTTGTCACGCCCATTACTCTTTTCAGGTACCTACTTCATTTTTTTCTTTTGTTTATAACCCAGGATTCACTTCCGGAAGATAGTATTGGGCTGTATATTCTGCTAGTTTTGTGTTCATGAATATCTTTTTGTTATTTATGAACGTTTTCTTTATTGCACTAAACATGCTGGATGCCGATTTTATTCTGTTGTCAATGTCTATTTCTACGTTATCCTTACTATCTATTATAGAACCCAAATATTTAAATTTTTCCACCTGTTCTAGTTTCTTTCTATTTATGTTTATTGTTTTCCTCTGCTCTCCAATCGCTATTACTTCGGTTTTCTCTTATGGCCGAAACCTAGGCCAATGGCCTGTTGACTCATAACAGTCATAACCATGAATTCTGTGAGCCCTCGTATATGCCGGGCAGGAGGCTAACCTTACCCGTCGAAAGAGGCGAAGAAGATGGACCCGCAGTGTTGCGAGGTTAGCGGTTGTGAAAGGTGATACTATGATAACCGGGACCGCCGGCTTAACGTGCCCTACGAAGCACGGAGAAGCGTACGATCTACGAAATTCCGGCGGGGATATCGCCGGTCTCAGGAATCGAACCCCAGGTGCTTACGTAAGAGACCGAGGCTTTTTACACGTGGCTATCCACTCCACCAGAGGCATATGTAGAAAGGATCGGCAACGCCCTGTAAAGGGTATGCCACTCTAAGAAGCATCCGCTCCTCTAACATCCATGTAAAAATTAAAAAAAATCTTATTGTTTCTAACATTATAATTTGCGGAAGTAAATTCACTTTAATCTTAAACTAAAGCAAGACGATTTGCTTTAATAAAATAAAACAACCTTAAGTTTATTAGAAGTAATTATTAAAATATTTCAAAATGTAATAATAAATAAGAAAAACAATAACTTTCGCATGTTTTTAAATCTTTTTTAAAAGTATGGAAAATTATTAAAAATAACTAAACAAGACAAAAATTTGCTGTTGTTTCTTTTTAGATTTTTATATGGCACGTTTAAATAGCTAAGACAGGTGAAAAATATAACTTTGAGAATCATAAATCATGAAGAAGAGATCATACATAAATGGAAAAGATACTACCAAAAACCATCTGGAGCAGAGAACTAACATGAAACGGAAATGAAAAGAATACAATCAGAGCACACACCAATGAAGAAGAAAGGGAAGAGGAGAGGATAGACACAGAAACAATATTAATAGTAGAATCGGAGAAAGCCATAGCAATATTAAAAGTAGACAAAGCAGCAGAAAACGATCACATTTCAGAAAAGTGGTAAAGCATAAGAAGGAAGCCCACCAAAAGGTTGTTTTAACATCGATTTCTAAAAATTCAGATCTACGAAAGTGCTGCTCAGTAGACTCGCAGAAAATAAGAAAACAAACTTAAAACACATTCAGTATGACTTCAGAAAAAATAAAAATATAGAAGACTTTTTGCCGAATATAAATAAGCGAGAAGGAAATATAAAATAAAGAAACGTGTGTCTTTTCGACTTATAAAATGCATTTGCAATATTTAGCAAATTGAGCTACTTAAAGAATAGAATAATCGACAAAAAATTTGTAGAAGCAATTAAAATCCCATGCGAAAGTGTTTAAATGTTTCTGGTTCTTCTCCTTCTCTTGTTCGTTCACCTTTTTGGGCTTCGGATTTAAAACTCAATATCGCCGAGAATCTATTGTTTCCATTCTCTCTTACATACGAGTATTTCTTGCATATATTTTTATTTCTTCGGATGTCTTCTACCTTTCTTCCGCTTAAACTATTCGAAGCGTTTTAAACCAAAGCTGAATTTTTTGTATGGCTGGCTGTATACATATTGAGCCTGCTTTGGTTCAGAGTAGTGTTAAATGACGTAGCAAAATAATGCAAAATATCTATGAAACCATGCATTGTAAGAAACCGGATAAGCAAAATAAACTTGAAGCAACAGCACACACACGACACAGAAATAAAACAAAGAAAAGAATTTAAGTACTTAGGAATATTAATAAACGACAGTGGAAGATTAAACAGAAAATGAATGATAAAATCGGGCTACAGAAAGACTTCTGTGCAATCACATCAACGTTATTAGTGAAAAAAGGACTCCGAAAATCTGGATTTATGAAAAATGGTGAGCATGTTTATGTAATATGTAAATGAAATGAAGAGATTGCAAATCATACAAATGAGACTTTTACGAAAATTTAAGGTAAAACAAAGACAAAAAGAATTAGGAACGGATCATATAGAAAAACACTGGAAAATGAACCGATACAACATGAAATATAAGATATATAAGGCTAGCCATACATACAGAATAAGAGATAAAAAAGTATCCAAAAGCTTCAAGAGCTATGAAGCTAGAGAAATGATATAAATAAAGATATTTCAGAAAGATTTAAGAAAGAGAAGAATGGTCCAGGCAGATCAAGAATGCAAGAATAGGATTGGCAGAATACACAACTAATTTTTATTTGTAGTTAAACCAACTCGAAAGGTACATTAGAATAGATTAAATAGTTCCTTGAAGCTCGTAGGAGCATTCTTAATTACAATCGTCGAATAACATAGCTGAACGACTTTAATTATTTAAATGATAAATTTTACTTACTTCAGAGGGTTGGAGGGGGTCGGTTTTTCATTAAAGTTTCCAATAATTTTCATAGAATTTTTAACTAATTGTTATTTTCAATGGATATAGCTCAAAATTGTTTCTTTCATTTCAGAAAACAAGAGAAAAAATACAGTTAAATTTTCATTTTCACTAGTTTTTTCGGAATTTCACAAATTTCAAAAAGGAGTTTAAAAATATTCCTGAAAACCTTTAAAAATAATTCCTCGAGTCTTACAACAATATTTGAAATTAGATCATGCAAAGGATTTTAATAAAAACTTAAATATTTTCATCGAAAGCCAGGTTCATATACATTTTCGTTCTCTTTCAAATTTTTATTTTTATTCGTTTAAGCCAAATGCGATTGTCATCCAAATTTAAATATTTCAAAATCCAATAATACGTAAGAAAAACAATAAAAGAATAGACTTTCACATGTTTTTAAATCTTTTTAACGGTATAGAAAATTATTAAAAATAATTAAACAAGACAATTTTTCTGCTCCTTTTCCGTTTTTTATATGACACATTTAAATAGCCAAGACAGGAGAAAGATAGTATATAGATGATGACATCATACGTAAATGGAAAAGATACTTCCAAACAATTTGAAGCAAAGAACCAACATAAAGCAGAAATTAAAATAATACAATCAAGGCACACTCCAATGAAGAAGAAAATAAAGGGAGCATAGACACAGAAACAAAATTAACAGAAGAATCAGAGGAAGTAGATCGAATACAAGTGAAAAATCGTCCAATACAAGAAGGGAGCCAATCAAAAGGTTCGCAAGATTTTTTTTTAAAATTAATTATTTATGTGCCACAACTGCTGAGGTCTTAGGCACCCTTGGATGGTGTTGTAGGTTATAACAAAGGCAAGAATTGAGATCTATGAAACTGTAATAAGTGCAGGGGAATAATGCTGTTTAGCATACTCTAGCATACTCTTTAATTTTTATTTCGCAAACACCAAACAGTGGAGATTTTAATGTTTGACAAGCAGAAAACCTCTCTGAAGTAAGTTATTTTAGCTTTCGTTCAGCCGCATTCTTAGATAAACAAACTAAAAAAAATTGAAATAAAGTTAAAAACGAAAAACTTAAGAAAGCTATCTTTCTATTAGATAAATTTAAGGCTATGCTTTTAAAACATTTTAGTCAAAAATATTCGTCGAAATCCTCTGCGCAATCTAATTTCAAATGTTCTTGTAATTATTTTTAAACGCTTTTAGAAAAATTCGAAAAAACTAACAAAAATAAAATCTAACTGCATATGTTTCTTTTGTTTTCTAAAATGATTTGAATTTTTAGCCATGTCCTTTGAAAATAACTATTAAATAGTTAAAAATTCTACGAAAACTGATAATTTTGAAAATTTTTAATGGAATAAATAAAATTCTTTAAATAATTATTTAATTATTTCTGAGGCCTCTCTCACTTTATTTTAACTAGAAAACTTTAAACAAAAATCTGTTTTTACATTTCATTTGCATATTGCTTAACTACCTTCGCTACGTTTTGTAAATCTAAGTTTTTGGGTTTCTTTTTTAGCCAGGAATCTTGCTCTGATTACACTGAAATCTTTCTGTAGCCCAATCTTGTGATTTATTTCTCTGTCGTTTATTAATATGTAATTGTAAGTATTTAAATTCTTTCCTTTGTTCTAGTTTTTCTCCACCTATGTCTGTGTTATATGCTGTTGCTTCGGAAATTATTATCGTGGCTTGATTTTCTTATAGTTTGTTATTATCAAGTTTATTTTGATTCGCCGGTTTTTCACTGTGCATGGTTTCATAAATTTTTTGCATTCTTTTGGTACGTCATCTAACACTATTCTGAATCAAGGGAGGCTCAATATACAAGTAAAATAAATTCAACTTCGGTTTAGAACGCTTTGAATGTATCATTTTAAACGGAAAAAGAGAGAAGAGACACCCGACGGAATGAAAATATAAGTAAGGAGCAAGGAACAAGAAAGAATGGAATGGGTTCGCAGTACGGAATTTTAAATGCGGTGCCCGGAACAGTGAAAAGGGAAAATAATAAAGGCACTTTTTCATGGAGTTTTAGTTGCTTCTACATGCTTCTACCAATCTTTTCTCGATTAATCTACCGTACTAAGCCCAAAAGCGTTAACTGACATTGGTTCGAAAGTCGAATAGTAAAAAGTTTTCCCATATATTGATCAATATATGTAATGATAGCTAAGAATGTTTTCGCCAGATACCGCAGCAAAATTCTAGTAACAGATGCATTTTATGCCACAGTTTCACCTACCGAATACATACGTATCAATTTTCTCAAAAATGCTTTTGGCAATATTCTCTTCTTTAAGTAGCTCAGTATGTTAAATATTGTGAATGCATTTTACAATTTACAAGTCGAAAAGACATACCTATGTTTCTTTACTTCTAATTTCTCTCTCGCTTATTTGTCGTCGGAAAAGTCTTGCGTGCTTTTAGTTTTTCTGAAATCACAAGGAACGTGTTTTAAGTTTGTTTCATATTTTCCTACAACAAGAATTTTTAAGAATGTTCCAATTTGCCATTAAAATTGTAGCTACAAATTCTGACCATTTTTTGCGATGAGCCCTTAGTTTCTTTCTGAATTATAATTGTGGACATCAGGCAATTATTCGAATTTTTTAAGAATATTTAATAAGTGTTTACAGGTTTCAAATCTATCCAAAAATTAGTAAAGATGATTTCTTACAACAGACCTTGCAATGAAAGATAAATAGGCTTCGAGATTAAGTAAATAAGTAGGCTTTTTCTTCTTCGTATTTAATAGAACTTTTTATTTTTACTAAAAATTCGGAACATTCGACCTACTTTTCGCACTGGTTAAGAATAAATCCAAAAGTTTGTAACTGAAATACAGTTTTATACAATTAGAAATAAAGTCAGTTTAATTGTATGACTCAGTAAAAAATAAATAAGTGAGAATAAAAATATTTAATCAAAGTTAAACAATTATTCAAAAATGAGAAATTAAATTTTGCTATAAAGGTATTTTAACAACTGAAAAACTCTTAGGTTTCTTTGCTGATCTACAAATGTAGTAATTGTAAGCATTTTCCTGTTTGCAAGTAATTGTGTTTATTACTTAATTGTTAGCGTTTCTTATTTCGTCATAGTTCTTGTAACAATGTTAACTTAAAAGAATCGGTAGTTGAATCATTGTTGCTTTAATTGCGTTTTAAACCAGCTCGGAATTGCAATTTTAAGGTTTGTGCTTAGCAAAGACCATAAAAATGTTACATTATACGTCGAATTACTGTTTAATGAACGAGTTAGCAAACTTAAGGGTATAAAGAGGATGTAAAAAAACGGAGGCCTTGAAAAGGTTACTGACTGTGGCACTCTTTGCAACCAAGAAAACAAGACTTGCTTACATGATGCTACATAAACCTCAAGACAGCTATCATAGTAGGTGGAAATAAACACCTAAGATGTTCCAGTCTACTGCCTTTATGGCCTTATGTTCAGATAACTCAGAATTATTATTGGGGGCACGTGAAAATAAATTGGTATGCCGATGGAAAACCGATGTGAAAGGTTGTTTGCCATAAAAATCGAGAGGTTGCACAGATGACCGACAAAGAATTTAACACGGTTTAATAATGACTTAACATCTAAAATTAATTTAAATAAGTTATGGAAAGTAATTATTTCATCCCTGAAGATACGAGGATGAACTTTGTTCAGCGATATCGAGGAATTTAGAAAGAAATTTTTTAGATTGGAAGAGATTCACCTGTTAAACATGACCTCAAAAACCACTAAAAGTTAATTATGCAGTTAGCAGATCTGTTACAGCATTTAACTGATTTCACTTTTGCCTATGAGTACGTAATGAGGATGTTTTTGCATGCATCCCTTCGCAATGTAAAATTTACATTTACAGCTAAGTTGAATCCTAGAATTTTAATTTCCCTACGGTTACACTGTTCTTAGGCCGAAAGAAAATCCTCAACCTAACATTTTATAACGTAGTAACTTCGGAAGCACAACGATCTTTTTACTGGAATTTCTTAAGAAAAGCCCGATTAAGAACATCTCAAACCTAAATGTAAATTAAAAATAAATCATTGACGGAATTAGAAAGCAAAGATAAATAATTGTATATCAGTCAATGGCGTAAAAGTACAAGGCAAATAAATAAACTTCGAATACAAATGAAAGTTATAAAAACTAGATGAATGTATGGTGTAATAAAAGAGAAACGACTGTTTAATAAAATAAAACTTTAATTGCGGTTTAAACGCAATTTAGAATTCCTTTTAAGGTTTCACGTGTATATACGTTTCAAAATGTCATCTGGGGATTTTAATGGAGGATATTAAGACAAACAGAAGTAGGACTCTATTTAAGTGTCATGTTCAATAAACCTTTCAGAAATTGTTTTATCAAAATTATTGATTGTTTGTGTTAGATTTGTGTTTTTGAAAGCGAATTAGAGAGTTCTAACACCGAAGAACATGAGCATGGACTCTTAATATAGAATCGTATCTTGCAGATCCCGAAATGTTATATTCCTCAAAGTTTAAATTTGTAAAAACGAGTAGAAAGTTTAAGGTAAATTTAAAGTTCCGATATGCAGCTGAACAAATAAAAAAAAGGGAATGCGGAATTCCTGTTTAGTAACACAACATGTTCGTATTTTATTTATTTGAGTATATTATTCGTTAATTTATCGACAGTTATTAGAATTTAATTGAAAACTGGTACATAAAATCACGTAGTCATGCTTGAAAATAACTGTTTTAACTTCGTTGATGAAAACCTTGTAGGATTCAGAGAAGACATTTAGATGACAGTATTTAACAATCTATTAATGTTACTTTGGTAATAAAAATACTTAAATTCTTAAAATGTGTTTGGATGGAAGCAATTTCTTCGTGATACGAAGAAAAACTGTGCTTGAAAGTTGAAGTACTGGAAGATGATGAATTTTGTGTTATTTTAACTTGCAAGCTTTACATAATGCTATTTCCATATTCAATAATTAACGTAACGAGAATTTATCTGTGATATTTGTGGACATAAAATAGAAAACGCCTTGTGCCATTAATTATTTTAGAAAGTGCCATACTGAAATATACATTATCACCTTCTATTTTATGTAAGAAAATTGTCAGAATTTCATGTTTGTTTGCTTTAAAACAGTAGAGGTTTTACACATTTTACAAACTATACCATCTTAACAATTTTCAAAATAAAAACTAAACCAGCTTTGGAATTCTAAATGTTATTGCTTAAGAAAATTCTTAAACTGCGTAAAAAGGTAAATCAACAAATCATATCCGTAAATGACTCAACTAAGCAACATTCTTGAAGTATATGTACTGCTATTCTTAAAAAGTCAATGATGACAGGTATTTGAAAGAATCCCAAAAATGATGTGAACATAACATGTTAACTTGTTGTGTTCGAGTAGCAGATGACGCTTTCTTATACAGTTGCAGTTTATAATGACACTTGAATTAAACAACAGTTTTGCGATGTAAAAAAATGTACGCTCTAACGTGAAAAGATTAAATTTAGAGAACTCTAGTTGTATATTATTCGCCTAAATTAATTCCATTTAAACCGTACCCCATGAGACAAACTTGAACTTTAACAATAAAGCTCCTTTATTATTATCTATGAGAAAAACAAGTTAATAAAGGGAAATAAAGTCAGGTTAAGATGATTATTGTTATTTAAAATTTTGCTATGAGAATTTGTTATCTATTGTGCTGTAAGGCATATAATTCGATTGAAACCGGATAAGTTTCACGTGGCGTGGGCTTTACCGGTTAAAGAAATACGAAATATAACTTGCTGGAAATAATTACGAACTTGAAATTTAAACCTGAACCATATCATTAAACCACAGAAGGAAAGCAGAAGATGTTCTTATTATGATAAATTCTAAAACTACTACTATTCAAGCTTACATAAATTTTATTGTGCAGACTTTAATTAAACAAGTTCTGTTATGCTTAGAGGTATTCATGTGCAGCTGTAGATTTAAAATTTTCCTACTGATACATTAGTTGTAGTGGTTAAACCAGGAAAATTACAAAGCAATCAGATAACCCTGATATTTTTTTTCAAAACAAGAATCGGTGCAACTGTTTTCGACACCTGTTTGTTTGGGCCATTTGAATTTAAAATGGCTTTGATAAAAAATATTGATCGTTGTACTGATCGGTTTGTGTTGCTTGTTTCTTAACTCAGCATTGAAATTCCTACACCCACCAATTTCGAAACAACATGCTAGGAGGAATTGATCTTAGTTTATTTACATTTTGTATTGCAAAATCGATTTGTGTGGCCAAGGATAAGTTTAAGACATAAACTTATTTATCAAAACAACAGCCACATTTAATAAAATTAAACTTCTTTAATTATATAATTGCAAACAAAACACATATATGCGGCCTTTCCTAAACTTTTCACTTTTAATTTCTAAAATTAATTTTTAATTCAAGTATAAACATGCATTTTAAAAACATAAAAGCATTGTTTCGCAATTATTTCGCATTTTAATGTTTACTATCCAAATAAATCAGCTGAACTACCCATTCTTTTTCTAAGAAGTTGATATGTGGGTTGCGTTTCTGTTGCATCTGTTATTATTCGTGTGACAAATTTAACAAAAGTAGTTCTGTTGCTATGCTACATTTCTGCCTTTTTTTCTTTAAGAGGTATCATCAAACGTGTTATTGTAAAACACGAACTGTTGCCACGATTAAACACAGAGTAGTGAAAACAAAAATATAAGCAAAACAAAATAAAATATCACTTTAACTAGAGCGTTTCGTTGTAATATTTTTATTCGGTTATTGGAACAAATATATAATCATTTAGTTTCTTAATTTTTGTTTATTTTTACTTTTTAAAGCATGAAATTAGAAAGTTAAAGTTCTGGTCAGAAAACGTTTCTTTAAATTTGAGAAATTATATAATTATGTCAACCAGGGAATGCAGTTACGAATTATGAGCCACATTTAAGAGCAAATTATGCAGTTATGTAAATGCATTTTTTTTTATAAAGAGCAGGTTTATTTTTAAATGTGAATCTTCACCTATAAGTAAGCTGCATCAATTTTTTTATGGAATGTTAATAACGTGTGGGGAAAATACAAATTTTCCAGATTGACCAAAATTTTCGTAAAATTACAGTGAAACATAGCACGATTATTTATTTCTTTCGCGCCTACCGAAATTACTTAAATTGGGTTTAAAATTGGTAATTGTTTAAAGACCAAACTATTAAAGATTTCTTCACTTGAAAACATAGTTTTATAAAATGTTCAGATTTTTCAAAGATTCATTCACATTCATTAAAAATGTATCAACAATTTACCAAAAACGTTTAGGTTGTTTTCTTTAAATCACCCAGTAATTTAGATGTTTAAAATTGTTACCCTAAATAAAAAATGATTTAAAAATCATTTCTAAATACCGCATTATTTTTTATTTGGGATTACCAGTTTAAAGCCACTTTTCTGATTATCTACTTTCGCACGCTCCCATTAGAAAGTAAATTGTGTAAATTCAAAATTATTCGCCAGTTTAAATTTTGCATGCCACTTTTTGCTCTTAACTTGTTCTAGTTATTTTTAACTTTTATAACATCATTTTACTTTGACGCACTTTTAAAATTTGACATAATTACGCTTAAAGTACTACAAGTTATTTTTATGTCACCTCATAACTGTTTTATCAGGGTCAGTTAGATATTTATCATTTTGAAAAGACAAGATATCAAAACACCTGTATTCTGTGTTACTTGCTGCATGCAAATTGACATAACCTCGTATGTGATCAGCATTTTGATTGATTGTCGACCTTTATGTTTTGGTTACTGATTAGGGTTATCCTAATTGTGTTTTTATGCAGTTTACGTAATGAAATAGTTAACTAGGTTCAAAATTTATCGCGTTTTTATGTTAAATTCAGGGCAATAAAAGCAAAACTGGTATTGCAGGCATTTATTGCATTCGGTGTTATTTAAATTTCTCCATTTACATAATTAAAAATTAGTGTAGTTTTGCATATTTTGATTAGAAAATGCTGAAACGATATTACTTAAATTGCCACAAATTTTGACTTTTTAATGCGAATTTATATAAGCGTGATGTTTCAGAAACAGTCCAGATTTCGTTAGAGACTAAGTTATTTATTGCATAAAAAAGTGCATGAATTATTCTTTTGCTGGGATTTATTCATTAGCCAGGTTTAAAAAATAACATTTTTTTCAAACTTTGAAGCTTCGTTGGTGATTTATGTGCCATTGAAATGTCCATGCCCTTTCTTAGCTTCAGTAAAAGTCATCCAACATCCAACCCTTTGCAAAATCCCTTTTGCTTGTTTTTTAAATATCAGTAAAGTTTCAGCAACAATCAAGCATTGAAATCTCCAGATGTGGTGGCATTGAACTCGTTAAGTCCCGTTTTACAGTGTGTAATTTTTTTGATATTTTCAAAACATTTGATTGAATGAAAATGTAGAAATAATTTTTTAAATCGAATTTATTTATATTAACCAGGTCTCAGTAGCAATCTAGCGTTTGATTCATTGGTGATTTAGTATTTACATCCCCAAGTTCTGCCTTGTTCTTTATAATTTTTATAAATTTTCGAAATATTTGAAGGAATAAAGAGGTACAAGTGACTTATTCATTTACCTTAGTTGTGCTTCAAAAACAATCTAACATTGACATCTTCGGGTTTCCTTCGTGACTGAGCACTGAAATTTCCAAGTCCTGCTTTACACTGCTCGATCTTTATTGATTTTTGATATATTTTTTATACAATCATCACGTTTCAGCAGCAATCTTAACAATACAAGGAAATCTCCAGGTTTTGTTGGTAATTTTGCATTGAAATCTCCAAGTCTTGCCTCATTCTATGTAATTTTCATTGAATTTTCAAAATATCTTAACTGCATAAAAATACATAAATGATTTTAACCAGGTTTCAAATACAATCTAGTACTGGAATCTCCAAAGCTACGTTGGTGGCTTAGCAGTGAAATCTCCAAGTGTAATTTTTAGTACATTTTTGAAATATTGTATTGCAGGAAAATGTATAAATTAATATTTATTTGTATTAATCAGGTTTAAAAAACATTGAAATCTACAGGTTGTTGGTGGTTTACTATTGAAATCTACAAGTGCTGTCTTTATTATGTATAATCTTCATTAAATATCAGAAATATTTAATTACCTAAAAGTATATAAAGAAATCTTCAGATTTCTTGGGTGGATTAACATTGAAATATCCAAGTCGTGTCTTATTCTGTGTTTGTTATATGTGTAAACAATGATTTTTAACGATTTTTTAAATAGTAATATCTAGATTTCGTTAGTGATTTAGTATTGAAATTAATATTTTACTGCATAAAATTGTCTAACTGATTCTGATTTTTTTTTTGTATAAATTCATTTATATTAACCAAGTTTCAAAAATAATCTAGCATTGAATTCTCCAGGTTTCACTGGGCTCACAATGTATTATTCCTATTTGTTAAATTAAACAAAGGTTTGATAAAAGCTTACAATTGTTTTTAGGACACATTTGCATAAATAAACCGGCTTTCAATAATAACCTAGCGTTGAAATCTCCAAGCCTTTTCGATTACTAAGCTTTGAAATCTTAAAGCAGCGCAAGCGTCAGCCGGTTTAATATTCTATAAATGGCAAAAATATATTACATTAAGCCACTCATTGACTAACACATTGCTTATAGAAGCTTATTTAAACGAATTTGGTAGTATTTACTGTTCTTGGTACATCACACGAAATGCCTTCAAGGTCATTAACCCACAGGTTTGCTTAATATTAGCTCTCGACTATAAACGGCATCGAACTCTTGAGTAACCTGGCTTATTGGTTAACGAAATGCAGCATTGTTAGCAAATTAAAATTGACGTAACGACGCCCCTCAAGTTCAAACAATTGTTGTATTAAATAAGGACAATAAACACCAAAAATTATGGTTTTGCAAGAAGTTTTGAAATCAAAAATTTAATTAAAAACCGCAATGATTCGACTATGTTCTTTAAGTAGGTCATCAATAAATCAAATACGGTACGATCGGCGTGGGAAGACATTTCCGGAACGTCTTCATTTTAAATTTATGGTTGTATTATTGAAATATAAATATTTGAAGTTTGTAAAACGTGAAATAAACTATTTCACTTTTTATTTTCAGATCAGTCGAAAAGACTGACGTGATTAAAGAAAAATGGTGAGAAGTCGTACCCCTTCTCAAGGGGGAGGTTCTCAGAGTTACGAAATGGAAAGGAAATATTCTGTACCTTCAAATCCTGAATCGCGGGCTTTTTCTGGAGCTGCCAGCGAAGACCTTCATGCTTGGTCTATTTACAGGTAGGAAGACATAGCCTTATATGCTAAATCATTAAATTAATTTAATTCGATCCAGATTGAAACACAGGGTCATTAATTTATTCTTGCACAAAAACCTTTACCTAAAAAACAACGGACAAAGGAAATACCAAGCAGATAATTGGGCACATTAGTTGTATTTAACTTGATTGCCTATAATTATTTGACTATTATTAAGATAAAGTTTAAATATTGGTTTAAATTATTGTGTGTGGATTGATATTTAAATTTAAAATATAAAAGTTAAACTAATTTAGTTTCATTTATTTCGTAATCGATAGCCAAATGTATATGTCAATGAAAACCTAAACAAATTTGCCTTTCTTCTTTGTTATTTTAATCATGATGCTCATAAGTTCCCTTTTTTACAGGCAAAATTTAAATTCGGATTTCACTGACAGTGCTCTAGGTTCAACAGACAAAAGTCCACTTCCATACGGAAATTTTCAACTGAGAGACACAACGGTGCAGTCGATTTTATCACATCCGCGATATGGGCCAAAGTACGTAAGATTCTTAAGAAACTCAAAGGAATTATTTCGAAACAGTTACGATTTATAGTTCAAACTAATTGAAAAAAAGTGAATGGCCAGCGATAGGCGATCGCCTCGCCTAATTAATTTCACTAATCTAATTTAACTACGCAAAATACTTCGCAAAAATGAAAATTTAAATTGCTTTTACTTTCTAGATCTGCTTTGGGATCTAATATGTATACATATTTAAAATTTGGTCTGCCTCGAGTTTTCCCACCGAATCACAATGGATCTAACAGATCTGGAACGCCGCAACATTTCAACAGAGGTTTATCGTCTCGACCCAATTCGCGGTTAGTAGTTTAGAACAACTGATTTAAATAGACTTCAATGAATATATTTCAGCGCCCCAAAACCTGGAAGCAGAGGTCCGAGAGAAGGCAGTTCAGGTTATGATAGCTCCGACAACGAAACTACGAATCAGTCCAAGCAAAGCAGGAAATACCGTTCTGACCCAGACTTCCGCATGCAGAATCTTCACCCATCATATCACCACGTCCATGGGGTAGGGCACGTTGTTGTTTAAAACCTTTTAACGTTAAATTGTTTTTTGTTTTCGATTCGGACGAATTTAACCCAACCCTTTTTTGCTTTTGAATAAGCCTGGGTCCCACGGGATTCCAGGACGTAATTTTGTGTGTTACATGCCTCATTTAACTCTGACAAATGTGGTAACAAACGGATGATTCAAACCTTTAAACTTTCACCCTAAGCTAGATATAAGGTTCTTCCGGTGGAAGGCTGTAGACCTGTTTCAGTATATTTACATTTCCTGTGGGCAAGAGAAATTACGCACAGATTTCTTTTTGAAAACCTGAACTTAAGAGCTTAAGTCAATAAATAATTCATTTGCACCGTGAGTAGTTAGAAGGAAGGATAGTAGCGATAATCAAACGAAAGTGTAAACATTCGTAATATGTTTAATTTTTCTTGAGTTATTATGCCGCATCTGCAGAAGTCTTATTTCTATATTTCACTCGTGTTACTCTCGCTACTCATAATTACGCGTATAATTTTCGATTAAATAAGTAAACAAGAAATCTACATGTTATTAAGTAAAAGGGGCGATCTCTTCCCAAATGTGTTCAAAGAGAAAGTTGAAGGCATACTGAAGATAAAAAATAGCTACCTGAAAGGGGAAGCAAATAAGAAGGAAAAGTTCTTAATTTTCCAATAGCTGCAGGCCTTCAGGTTTTAAAGGTTTTTCTAGTAATTCCAATTGATTTTTAAAGGGAAGCCCAGCAGCAGTTCCTTTAGCAGCCCTTCAACAAGGAGGAATAAAAACAGGCTACCAGTGGAATCGAAATAAAAGCATATCAGAAGCCAATCTTCTAGCAGGTGATTACGGAAGAACACCCAACCATCGTGGCGGTTACGACCCGCGTAGAAATAGCGTTGCAGAATTCGGTCCTCATCTTCATCCTCACCCTCACTCTCACCCTCACGATGTTGTAGACCATAGGTGAGAATGCCGTTGCTTCTGCTGCTTCCTACTTATTAATTTAAATATTTTAGTGCCCTAAGTCAAATAGGTAGACCGATGTCGAAAGCTGAAAGTCATTTGTCAGCACCAGCTTCAAGGAGAAGAACTTCAATAATAAGAGGTGATTATTTAAGTCGTGATGAAGACGTAGGACCATCATTTATCTACCCACATTTACAAGTAAGGATGTAGTTTGTGTAATTAGTTGTTGAAATTCAAATGCGATTTTGAAGGTGTGCGAACTTGGAATATGGCCACGTTCGAGTGGTTCCAGATGTTTAGGATCGAAGCAACATCTTTTAATAAATAACGTCTCGTTTGAAATCAGAGGAGGCGAAATAATGGCTATTATGGCTACTTCTACAGAGGAAGGAACTGCGTTGTTAGATGTAATTGGGGGAAGAGCAAAACCTGCCGTAGGCGATATATTTCTAAATGGTCAGAATGTTAGTTCAAGCGCGTTAAAATCGCGTGTTGCGTACGCACAAAACAATTCACATTTGTGTAAAGATATGACGGTACTTCAGACCCTTAGGTTCCATTATGATCTCAAGAAACCTACCGGTAAATTACAACATTTGAAAATTGATGCCATGGATAGGGTAAAATTCCTAAAGTTTATTAATTTTAGATCTAAAATATAACCTGTTCGCAGATCAACGTTCTGATAGAAGATTTAGGGTTGGAACAAGTTAGAAATACTAAAGTTTCTGGTATGACCATATCGGAAACACGGAGGCTAAACGTTGCTTGCCACTTGTTGTTAGATACGGATATTGTTTTGTTAGACCAACCCACAAGAGGAATGGATATTTTTGATACTTTCTTCTTGGTGGAATATCTTCGACAATGGGCTAACGGTGGCAGTGGAAACGCTCTTGGTACCAATTTAAATTATTTCATGTCGTATTGATGGTAACAAATATGTTTCTTTCAGGACGAATTGTCATTTTAACCCTTCACCCTCCCACTTACGAAATTTTCACGATGTTATCCCGAATCGTTCTTCTTTCTGCTGGAAGAACGATGTACAGTGGAAGAAGAAGAAATATGATCCCCTACTTTTCAATGGTAGATTACCCATGCCCATCTTTTAAAAATCCTTCAGATTATTACCGTAAGTTTAGACCGAAAAACAAAATGTTCTCGAGTTTATTTTTGTCTTTCAGTGGACCTGGTAACTTTAGACGATTTATCTGCAGAAGCCATGTTAGAATCTTCACAAAGAATAGAACAATTAGCTGAAATTTTTAGACAAAAACAGGAACCAATGAGTGATCCTGGGCCTCCATCGGCCTTACCCATGACGATTAAAACTGTGAACTCTATTGCTCAGGCTTTCGTGTTATTTACGTAAGCGCAAATGATTTTAATTTTCGTTTGGTCTCCTAACTCATATATTTACAGGAAAGCAATGTTTTACACTCAACCAAATACTTTCGTAAATTGGATTATGTTAATAATAATGTCTGCTAGTTTATCATTAATTGTGGGTGCAATATTTTGGGACGTGCCAAACTCAGATCCTCAATTAATTTTAAATGATAGGCTAGGTTACCATTATACTGTAATGTGTATAACTACATGGCCTCTATTTTTAACGTTAACGTTAACGGAGCTACGTAGAAATAGATGTACAGTAGAGAGAGATATTCAAGACGATCTTTACGGAAGATTTACTTATATATTTGTAAAGGTAATTCTATGATTTGAAATTCAAATACACAAAAGCTCATTATCGAAAATTTCAGACTTTAATTAATCTTTTACCATCCTTATTCATTTGGTTGGTGTATCTTGTGCCAAGTTATTCTATGTGTGGGTTGTACATGCAGGGACCAACTAATTATAATGGTTTCTACATTTACATAGGTAGGTATAAAAATAGAAAGCAATTATTAAAATGATGCATGTGCAGGTGTTGGATCTACGAGTGTACCTATTAAGAAAGTGTTTACGAAACATTAAGTTTTTGTGGTTTAGATTTAAATCGTACTGATTAAAGAAAAGATTTATTATACTGATTGAAATTTTAGTAAAAGGTGTTGCTACAATTTCACTTTTTGATAATTTATTAAAGTGGAGCAATCAGAGAAAACGATTTTAAATTGTAAGTTAAAATAATCATAAGATCATAAGTTTAGGTTTATAAAATTCCCAAATTGTATTCTGTTGCTCTTTTTTAATAATTCCTGCTTATGAAATTTAAGGAAGTCAGGAGAGGTTTCGTGAGATCCTTAGGGAAATCAAATAAATGCTCTTGGCTGTTATCTGGCTTTGTTAAATAAATACATTTTTAATTTATTGTTTTGTTTCAGGATTAATGTTATTATATCTAAGCTGTGTTCAGATATTTATTACCGCTTTTATTTATTCATTTCCCTTCTCAAATGCTGCGACTATTATATCTTCAGTTATCATCAGTGCATTTTTCTTATCATCTGGGTACGTCGTACATTTTAAAGACTTAACCATATACATAAACTGGATTCAGTATTTAAGTCCAACGACTTGGTTGTTCCCTTACTTAATAAATCGAGAATTAACTCCAGACGCCATAGCTAGTAGTTCCGCAACAACTTTATGCAGAAACAAACAGGTACGCCTTGTAGATTATTTAATTGTTTAAATATTCAAACGATTAATTTCTAGGTGCAACACCAAGATATTATAGTGCAATTACCTTGTCCACCACCGAATGGCACGCAAGTGCTTGCTAATTTTGGATATTTGACGACAGATACCCGATTTTTTAATTATGGGGATCCCCCTATTGCAATGGTTGTTTTTTACGTAGTTTGTTTTGTTGTTACGTGCATTGCATTTATGTCGAATTGTAAAAAGAGGAAAACTTCGGATGATTGGAAGGAGCGACATTAAGTACTAATAGATTTATTTCATAAGTGTACCTTTCGAACGTAATATTTAAGATTAAGTTATAATTATACATTACTTGTGCCTTTTTTACGTATATTTGTATTATTAAATATAGGTTATTTATGTAATAAAATCTGAGTTTGAATAACTCCCACAGAATTTCGTGATTTAACGGTTTAATTATTTGATCATATTTGAATTGTAAGAAACTGCCAGAAATCTCAAAATATAGATATTTAAAACATTTATAAAATCTGGTACTGGTACAAATAGCTTTATAATTTATTCGTATTACTAGAATAGTTTCAGTAATCAAATTCATATTTATTTAAATTTAACGTGCGCATGTAAAAAAATATAAAGTCTTAATTTGATACCGTTGCTAACAGAATGTTGCCTTATTATTTTCACAGTTAATTATAATTCCGAATATATTCAAACATGTAACGGATGTAATTAATTTGCGTTTGTTATTTTCTAACAGTCTAACAGTTACTGTAATTATTCTGCGGCAAGTACTGCTAGAATGGCATATCAACTTGCAGAATTATGTACCTATTGAATGTGAATTTAAAAATATAGACTGCTAGCTTTTTTCCGGAAATGAATTATTGGTGTATATTTTATAATAATCATCATCATCATCAATTGACATGGAGCAGATCCTCGTGGATCAATACTGGATTACGCCAGGCCCACCCCATGCCAACAGGGAACACTGTATGACGTTAACATGCCTGTGACGCTAGCCGCTAGACACCGCTTCTACAGTGCAAGGCAGTTAGTAGATCACATATTCAATGGGAGTCGAATATATGACCGAGATGGTTAATAAAGTTAAAGAAAAAATTTGCTTTTAGCACAATTTTTAGTCTAGATTAAAATAACATATGGCATCTGAAATAATTTATGAAAATATGTACATCTAGTCCACGGTTTCTGGATAAATATTAAAGGTTCCCTCAAATAAAATTCACATCAAAAATCCTTCGAATTATAAGAAAACAGGTTTTGAACTTGAACTCTTTTAATTTTAATTCTTCTTAATCGTTTCTTCATGTCTGAAGAGTCGTGACATCATGACTATGAAGATTGACTGATTGTACAAGGTGGTCCAAATTGGACACTTTTGATAGGAAACACCAATTTCTAGAGGAGATAGAAAAAAACTAACCTATATGTTACGAGCTCGATTTTTGTGAGAAAGTGAATGCCGAAAACTGCACATCGATATCTTGAACTGTTTAGAAGATATAGGGTGGTTTTCAATTTTGTGCATTTTTGACCCACCCCCGTAACTTATTTATTTATGAATATTTTTTGTTTCTGTAAAAACATTCTTAAGGCACTTTTTTTAAAGGAATCCAATGGTGTCCCAAGTCTTTTTGTAAAAAGAATGGTTTTGAAGATATGACATAAACTTGTATTTTTTCTTATGGACTACCCTATATATTTTTGCATATTCTTTTTCTAAATATATAAAATACTTGCTACTTTGCTTTTTAAACATGTATATTATCACAGCTGTAAGTTTATTTCGTTTTATTGTTCAACATGGCACTCCAGATTAACAAAATTCATCTATAGTATTTTAGAAACAGCAATAAGAAAAAATACAAGTTTATGTCATAGCTTCAAAACCATTCTTTTTACAAAAAAACTTGGGACACCATTGGATTCCTTTAAAAAAAGTGCCTCAAGAATGTTTTTACAGAAACAAAAAATATTCATAAATAAATAAGTTACGGGGGTGGGTCAATAATGCACAAAATTGAAAACCACCCTATATCTTCTAAACAGTTCAAGATATCGATGTGCGGTTTTCGGCATTCACTTTCTCACAAAAATCGAGCTCGTAACATGTAAAGTTCGAACCACGGAAGATGACCCCTGCCTCATCACACGCTGAATTTAGTAACGACAAACACGCGTGTACATTTGTTCACAAACCCCATGCACACGACAAGGATAGCATTACAATAAGCCTGTGTTATGATTAAAGTGCTTATTTGACTAGAGTAGTTTAAGTCAAATGCGCGTGTTGTCACTAAAACGTCAAACTGTCAAATTATTAATACATTTACATTATTTTATTTTATTAGGTATCTAAATTCCTATGTTAATTGGAATTCGTTTTTGTAGTACCTAGTTGTGTTGTGAGGTTTAGATAAATGAACATTTTATTTGGTTTATTGCGTTGCAGAAGAAATACAGTTGTACATTTATTGGTTAGATTATTATATCATTTAAGGTTAAAATTCGTATTGAAAGTACTTGACAGCTGTTTGTTTTCCGGTTAAAGCGCCAATCATAATTCCTTGAGAATACAACTGATGCTAATTTGACTAGCAAGTAAAATCTTATATCATACGGATAGCATTGATGAGGCAGGGTTCATCTTTCGTGGTTTCAATATTAGGTTAGTTTTTTTCTATCTCCTCTAGAAATTGGTGTTTCCTATCAAAAGTGTCCAATTTGGACCACCTTGTACGCTAGGGTGGAACGAAAAAACTTTATTTTTTGTGTAGTCAATGGTAAACGGTCATTTTACTTTGTAGAAAATAGTAAAGTAATGTGGCATTTTAATCGTTAGCAACCTTTACTCATTAGCAACGCTTGAGTCATTAGCAACCAACACTTTATTCCTAGCAACACAGTCTGTTTGTTTACTTGTTACTATGTACGTGTTGTAGTTGCTATGTTTCCGTACAAACATTGATAAATGATAAATTTAACAAATTTGTCTAGAAAATTCGAACTTTTAGTACTTACACAAAAAAATAGCGTATTCAACGCGTAAGAAAAGTTGTTTTCTAGCTCGTCAAATTGTAATTCACTCGCTAACGCTCGTGAATCAAACATTTTCCACTCGCTAGAAAACTGCCACTTTTCTTTACTTGTAGAATAATCTACTATTTTTTGATTAAATCGTAATAGTGTGGGAAAGTTGCGTATTGTGATTCTAAAACCGTGTAAAATAGTTATTTTCCCACGACCATATAAGAAAGTCGCTCCTAACGCACAACAAACTAGGCGCGAAAGTTGACAATATCACCCGTGCGATTGACTTTCGCAAAACAAATGAACAACCCGTGCGATATGAACACGTATAGGGATATATCGCACAGTTTGCGCAATAATAGGAAGCTGCGGCCGCTTCAAAACAAAAAATGACGGTCGTTTTACCTGAACTGTCAGTGTTACTTTTTGACATGTACATTTTTGGTCGTGGGAAAAATAGTGTTCGTAACTCGTTCGAAAGGCAAATATCTCCGCTCGTGTTTATAAATATTTCTACTCGTGCTCCGCTACGCTCCGCACTCGTATATCTATTTATAAACACTCGCTTGATATTTGCTACTTTCGACACTTGATACGAAAATAACTATTTCGTATCAAGTGTCGAAAGTAGCAAATATCAAGCGAGTGTTTATATTGTTTATAAATAGATATACGAGTGCGGAGCGAAGCGGAGCACGAGTAGAAATATTTATAAACACGAGCGGAGATATTTGCCTTTCGAACGAGTTACGAACACTATTTTTCCCACGACCAAAGATGTACATGTCAAAAAGTAACACTGACAGTTCAGGTAAAACGACCGTCATTTTTTGTTTTGAAGCGGCCGCAGCTTCCTATTATTGCGCAAACTGTGCGATATATCCCTATACGTGTTCATATCGCACGGGTTGTTCATTTGTTTTGCGAAAGTCAATCGCACGGGTGATATTGTCAACTTTCGCGCCTAGTTTGTTGTGCGTTAGGAGCGACTTTCTTATATGGTCGTGGGAAAAAGGATTTTCAAAATTACTTAACCTTTTGAGGTGCCGCCGGGTTATTGAGCTTTGTTAATTTTTAAATTTTTGGTGTAATTTGTTTTTTGTGTTCTGGAGTCACCTTTCTTACAGTAGACGACAATAAATTGTAAACACGTGCTAAATTACAGTTGGTTGCCGATAGCAACCGTCTTAAAGGGAGGGTAGTGACGAACAAAATGAACCACAGCCATCAATTTCGTTTAAAGTATGCGTTTCTTCAGAGTCTGAAGCAAGTGATACAGTTTATACAGAAACAGATTCAGATTCACCACCTGAAAGGTCAAAACCAAAACGATCAAAAACTGAAACAACTTCTACACAAATGCGAAAGTGTTTATCCAACTTAGCAAAAGCATGTGACCGTACCGGTGTATCCGATAGGAGCTCTGCTGCCATCGCTAGTGCTGTTCTGGAAGACATTCGGTTAATAACAAAAGACGACATAGACAAAGTAATAGGCAGAATGAAGATAAGACGACAACGAAAGAAAGTAAGGTCTAAGCTACAGATGCTATCAAAATCAGAATCACAGAAGATCAGGAGGTTGTACTTTGACGGGCGCAAAGACTAAACCCTAGTACAAGAAAAGAAGCAACTAAAAATTACCGGAAAACCATTACTGAGGAGCATTATGTATTAGTGCAAGAACCGGATTCCAAGTATATGGGCCATGTTTCTCCCAGTTCTGGATCGTCTGAAGCAATAAGTAAAAGCCTTTTGGAATTTTTTGAAGTTGCTTCTATAGACACTTCGAACTTGAGCGCAATTGGTTGTGACGGAACAGTCATAAATACAGGCCAAAAAGGAGGGGTTATCAGAAGACTAGAAATGAAATTAAATCGTCCATTGCAGTGGTTTGTATGTCTACTGCACGCTAATGAACTGACCCTTCGATATCTTTTCCATTATCTAGACGGATCAACAGCAGGACCTAAAACCTTTTCCGGGCCTATTGGGAAACAATTAGAAGTCTGTATAAATCTTCCAGTGACTCAGTATGAAACAATCAGTGGCAATTTGCCGGTAGTAGATGGTAGATGTAAATGATTTAAGCACAGACCAAAAGTACTTATTAGATATTTGTCAGGCGATTGAATCTGCTCAATGTTCCTTTGATTGGGGTCAAAAAAATCCAAGAGAAATTGCTCACGCAAGGTGGCTATAACCACTGCGAATCGCATTTTACGTCTATATGTTGGCAGTGAAGTACCTTCAAATGAACGTAAAGTACTGGTAACATACATTTTAAAAGTTTACGCGCCTATGTGGTTTTCGATAAAAATGCATTCATCTTGTAAAGACGGCGCTAAACATTTATGGAAAACTATTCAACTTAGTCGATACCTGAATGAAAATTTGCGAAAGGTGATCGATCCCGTAATTCAGCGCAACGGATATTTTGCACACCCGGAAAATATTCTTTTGTATATGATTACCGATGATCCACAACACATAAGAGAACTTGGTATTAGAAGAATACTAAACGCCAGAACTCAACGAATAGTATATTTAATGTTCCGAAAATAAATTTTGCTGCCGAGTAATATTTTAATTTAATTGAGTGGACACAAATTACTGAATCCCCTTTAATGTTCAACATAAAACATAACCGATGAAGACTTAAGAAGTATGGTTCAAACCAATCGAGAAATCACCATTATAGACTTCCCTCTATTTCCCTGCCACACACAAGCCGTCGAAAGGTGTGTTAAATTAGTGACTGAGGCTTCTCCCGCTATTTGTGGTGCTAATTCGCGAGATGGTTTTATCCAAGTCAGACTTGAATCTAGGAACATAATGCCGAGTTTTTCGACAAAATCTGACTATAAAACTACAGTGTTATAATGACTGAAAAATAGATTAAATCCAAGTTTTGTGCAAATCTGTAAGAGATAGATTATACGAGGATGTATTGATATCTAGTTAGCCTAGACCGCTTCCATGGATAAACAAAATATTGCGATACCATAGCAACGAACAGTAACTTCTTAGAAGCGCCAGTGTAAAGTTTCACGTCAAAAAGTCAAACCAGTTTTGCGCAATAAAATTTCAAAAAAGGATGTCGACCGAAAATGTGAAAATCGAAAAATTGGAGTATCGAGCCATCATCAAATACCTGTATTTGAAGGGGTTAAGAGGTAAGCAGATTTACGAAGATATGCATAATACCCTTGGCGATCAATGTCCTTCGTATGCGACCGTAAAAAAGTGGATTGCAAGCTTCAAAAGAGGTCAATTTTCCATTGAAGATGAAGAGCGATCGGGTAGGCCAGTTTCTGTGTCCGTCCCCGAAAATATCATGATTGATTATCTGGATAAGGGTAGAACAATAACTGGGGATTACTATTCGACGTTACTGACCACTCTACGAGAAAAAATTAAGGAGAAAAGACGCGGAAAGTTGTCTAAAAGTGTTTTGTTTTTGCAGGACAATGCCTCTGCACACAAATCGCATGTTGCCATGCAAACAATTCGTGATTTGGGGTTCAAATTACTGGAACACCCCCCTTATTCACCAGATATGGCTCCGTCCGACTATTATCTCTTTCCTCAACTGAAAAAAAGTTTAAAAGGTCGTAAACTTTCTTCCAACGAAGAGGTTATAGAAGCTGTGGAGGCTTGGTTTGCAGAGCAAGATAAAACTTTTTTTTTTAAAGGTCTAGAGGCGTTGCAGGTTCGGTGTAATAAATGTATTAAATTAAGAGGAGAATATGTCGAATAATAAAATATTTTGACTTTCAAATTTTGTTTGCTTCTATAGTAGGCTAAGAATTTTTCAATACGTCCTCGTAGATTACATTAATGTAGAAATGTTGATTTATTACAATTTCTAAGAATAAAATACAATGTTTTAACTTTAAATACTTATATCAAAAATATTTTTACCTTTTTTTTAATATTTAACCGCCAGGCGGCACCTCAAGATATATTTTTTTTAATTTCAGATTTTACAGGAATTATAGGAAGGTCAATACCCAACTATCCCGCAGTATTACAAATTAAGTTTAGAAAAAAAATTTTTTTTGCCTTATCGTTCCACCCTATTGTACGCTTTCAACGTTGTCGGTCTTCTGTCTCCCTTTGGAGTTGGTTTGTATTGATCTTCCTGTGATCTCTTTAATTTTATCTATCCACCATGACGGATACTTGTCTCTTGGTCTTCTGCCTTCGATTCTGCCCTGAACTATCAGTTTTTCTAAATTGTCGTGTTCTCGATCTAAGAATGTTCCGACGACATGTTGTGGATAATCGATCTTGGATTCTTAGTTCGTTCAGTATTGATATATTGGTCCGGTGTGGAGTCCAAGGTAAGCGGAGCATCCTTCTCTAGCACCACATCTCAAACGCATCTATTCTGTGCCTGACAGCCGACTTTATTGTCCAGGATTCGGATTCATACGAAAATATACAGAACACTAAAGTGTTAACAAGGGCTTTTTTGGTGTTTATTGTTATACGAGGGCCAACCTACAATTATTGAGAATCCGAAAATCTAGGTAGTCATGGGATAGAAAACAATTTTTGTTAAATGGCGCATTTGTTTATCTGTCAAATGTGATTGTGTTTGTCGAAATGAGGTGAATAGTATTCATTTTAGAAACGATTGAAAATGTCGAAAAAATGAAATTATCACCAGAGAAGTTTCGCATTATGATATTTTATGATTTTAAAACGGGCTTGAGTCCTTATGAGTGCGAAGAAAGTTTGAAAATGGCTTTTAGTGATCTCGCTCCCTCGTTGGCTACAATTTATAGATGGTACAAGAAATTTCAACGTGGTTGTAAATCTGTTACCCACCGAAAAGGAGCAGGACCTCCTTTTATAGCCGTTACTAAAGAAAATACAGGAAGAAAGTACAGGTTTAGTGTCCGCAATTAAATTAAAGGAACAACAGACTGTCACGGCTAAATGGTACGTGGATAATTGTCTGCCTCATGTCTTCAGTAAAGTGCCAAAGAAGGGTATGATGTTACATCATGATAATGCGTATGCCCATACAGCAATTAACTGTTCAGTATTTAGCTGAAAATGAAATCAAAACAATAGAACATCCTCCGTACTCGCCAGATCTAACGAGGTGCGACTTTTGGCTATTCTATGGACTCAAGAAACATTTGCGAGGGAGGAGGTTTCATTCAGAAATTCAGAACAGTAGATAGATGTAGCTGTTAGATCCTAGTTTGACGGGATTCCTAAACAAGCTTGTCTCGACGCGTTCAAATAATGGAAGGAGAGAATGGATAAGTGTATTATTGTGAACGACAACTATTTTGAACATATTTAAAATAAAAACATTGAAAAGTTCTACTGATTTTGTTATTCTCAATAATTGCAGCTTGGCCCTCGTATGTCTATCTGCCCATATTTTTGTTAAGTTTGGCATAGCTGTCCTTGCTAATGCTATCCGTCTCCTTATTTCTGCTTCGTATCTTCCCTTGTTGGTTATTAGGGATCTTAACTAAATGAAGTCAGCTATGATTTCGAGCCTGTTCTGCAGATTTCTCAGTTGTATGGTGTTGATCATATTGAAATTAACCATCAGCTTTGTTTTATCTAGGTTGATTTCAAGACCTAAAGCTCGGTTTGCGTTGACAACCATTTCCAAAATTTCCGTCATTACATCTTCATGTTTTGCTACACGTCTCCGTTAAAGCTCTCCAAGGCTTGTGTCATTATGTATTCACATTAAGCATTAAACAGCCTCGGCGATAAGATGCGTCCTTGAAGGACTCCTCTCTGTACTTTGAAGTTTAGTTGTCAAGGCGGACCCACACTGCTTCTATCAAGAAGCCGTTCAATTAATAGTATATTATACAGTATACACGATGCTATAATGAATGCTATTATTACCGAGGATAATGTTTGCAACACGAGCAAGAGAGCGAGCGAGTTTTGCAATTATCCGAGGTAATAGTAGCCATTATAGCGGGTCGTATACTATACTTTGTCCACGAACACAAATACGAAGGATTTTTAATTAAAATTTAAATAACAACGCTACTAAAACCATGTGGTAGGGCTATGTTAAACGAAGTGGTAGGATTAGAAACATAACCTATTTCCTTCATTGTACACCTTTGAATATAAAACTACAGGAAGGAGGCTACACAAAATATATGTGAGACCAAGATAGATGATGCAAATGGCGGCTTAATGTTTCCGGTATGTCACTGGCGTACCTTTTAGAATGAATACGGGATACGTAAACCTTTGAATATAAAATATTCAAAGACGTAAACTGACAAAAAATGTACCTAGTAAAAGTATGAATGAACAAAACTTAGAAGCTGCAAGAAATAAAATATTATAATACTGACGGTTAAAACAGTTTTTTAAATATATATTTTGCAAAGTGCTAATCTATATAAAATATGTATGTGGCACCTATGATATTCACTTGTGACCTTTCTTTGACATTGAAATTACAACATCGAATTGTTCTTAAATATTATTCGTAATGAACGTAGTTGCATTAATTGAAGGTAAATACTTACTTATGGAACGTTAAGTATTCCTAAATTTTTATTTGTCCTTCTTGGAGAAAAACCACAAATAGCACAACTAACCTATTATTTGTCAACTGTTAGTCTCAAAACTATGACTACAAATAGATTATCAAAATGGCGACTTCCGTCGCACTTTTTGTATAACTACATACTAGAGCGATACCCTCATTCCTGTAGCTTCATATTCAAAGTTATACACCATAGACAATGATCTTACCATGACACCGTAAATAATGATTATTCACTGCTGGCAGTGTATAATGGATAGCATTATGTTTGACCAAACACATGAATAATTGACAGATTATTGACTAGTCGTGGACAAACGATTTTTTTGTTGAAACTTGACCATGAGACCCGAAGATATTGCAAAAGCTTTACATGAAGGCGGAAGAAGTGTTCGCTATATCGCTGCTGCTTTGAACGCAGCCCAAAGTATACAGTGCATGACGCTATAAAACGATACCAGGAAACTGGGAAATACACAAGAAGAGTCGGATCGGGTCGTCATCGTGCTACAAACCATAGGGATGATCGATTTATTGTTAGTACAGCGCTCCGTGATAGGCGACAAACGAGGAGAATCATCACTGGCCATTTGGCCGAGGTCCGAATTGAGGTTCAGGCGGCCAGCAACAGGACCAGTACTTCTGCCAGTTTATCGTGCAGCACGGTTATGTTTTGCCCGTGAACATGAAAATTGGACTGTTGATGACTAGAGCTCTTTGCTGTTTACTGAGGAATGGGCGTGAACGTGTATGGCGAAGACCTGGAGAGCGGTACGCACAATGTCTTATATCTCCAAGGACACCATTCCATGGCCGGCCACTAATGATCTGGACAGTGGGCAGGTATTTCTTTGGAGGCCCGTACAGACCTTGTAGTCTGGGAACGCGGAACAATAAATGCGCACCGATATATACACTATACAGGACTGTATAGCTCCTCATGTGGTCCCCTACGCCCCATTTATTGGAGAGCAGTTCATGATAATGCAAGATAACGCGAGACCGCACGTCGCTAATATCGTGCGGCGCTATTTGGAGGACGTAGGGATTAGGACATTAGTTTGACCTGCTCGCAGCCCAGATCTTAATCTCATCGAACACGTTTGGGACAATTTAAAATGTCGCCTGCGACGCCGACCAGCGCTCTCCGAAACACTACAGGACCTCCAAGCAATTGATCGACCAAGAGGAGATTGCGGACCTCATTCGCAATATGCCTCGTCGACGCATGAGAGAGGTCATCAGGGTTGCCGGAGGAAATATCAGATATTAGTGATTTCTGAAAGAAATTATCAGGGTTGTTATTAGACACTGATTAGTTTTGGTTTTTCGTTTTGTTGCAATTTTATTATTGTTCTTGTTATAATTGGATTTTTTGAAGTAAAATGTTCACGATCCGTCTTTCTTTTGTTATACTATTGCATAATATGTGGAGGCAGTATGAAATAGGATTGGTTCAAGTATTAAAGCCAAAAATATAAGTGTCTGTTTTTTTGTCCAGCAGTGTACATTAATAAAATGTATGTATGATTTTCTTGTTTTTATAATTTTAAAAGAATATTGTACAGTGAGTTCAAACACATTTTAGATAAGGGTTGGCCATGAGAAACAAAAATAATGTCTATTGCAAGATTTAGAATTTATTAGCTGTCATCACTGTGTTGCTGTCATAATACTGTTGTGCAAATTTTAATAAAATTGTAAAAACAATATAGGTTCTAAATCTTGCAGTAGACATTATTTTGTTTCTCATGGCCAACCCTTATCTAAAAAATTTTTAAACTCACTGTATTATGTTCTTCTTGTCTGCCTTTGAAATGAAAAAAACCACTCCATTTGCCCCTTGTTTTTCTTCACCACTGTAAAGGAAGAGTAATTTTCTTTATTTACTTCTCCCTTCCCAGCGCGTCATACTTGGACTGATACTTTTATTTTATTTTCAAATAATTAAAAGAAAAATGTTGCTTTTAGCAGAATTCTAACTCTAAAATTCTCATAAAAAAATCCTTCGAATTAACCCATTTAATTTTAATTACAAAGTATTGAATGCGGTTTTCGCTTCAATAGATATTTAAATAATGCAAGAATGTAACCTAAACTAAAAGGTTTCTAAAATTCTTGCTAATGAAATAAAATTTCTTTAGTTTTAGGAACAAACACCCCGATCTGGCAACCATGCAATAGCTTTTATGTGTCCCTTTTAAATAAAAATAGTTTTAAGCTGTAAACATCTGAAAAGTAGTGAAAAGCTCATTGTTATAATGATATTTAAAAAAAAAAAAATTCTGCCACGTTTGGTAACGAAAAAAAAAAATATAACACTTTCGTTATTCATCAATATTGGGCTGTTAGCAAAAGAGTATACAGGATGTATCGTAAATGGCGCATAATATTATATCATGCGATTCTACATCAAAATCCAAGCAAAAAACTCCTGTACCAATTTGCTGTTAACTCTTTTAGTTATGGAGTTATTAGCAGCCTTAAAGGTGCATTCAGACCCAGAAATTTTGTCCGGAAAGTTGACGGAGAAATTTAAACGAACCAATCAGGAGGTGTGTAGAATTTGAATCGTAAGAAGCGGTAAATTCTACGCACCTCCTGATTGGTTCGTTTTCGAAAGTGGACTTTTTTGTATTAAAAAATCATAAAGAAAGCAACACTTTTTTAAACTATTTTTATTAAACATTTTTTTACAATTTGCATTAAGTAAGTATGCTTTAAATACCTGTAATCATAAAATAATTTTGTAAGTTTTCAAGTTGTCAAATTTGACATTTCCTTTTAAAGTAATAATCTAGTAAGGATGGTTGCTATGCGATTTTCTGATTTTTCAGAAATCGCTGTGTGAACTTTCCCGCACGCAAAATGAGTATGGGAAAGTAACATTCCTAAACGTTTGTCGGAAAAGATTTTTCCTGAGGTGTAATTTGTAGCCAGAGGGCGAAGCCCGAGGGCTACAATGCTACAAAGCTCCGAAGGAAAAATAGCATTCTCTCCAGAGGGGTATATACTATTTTTTTCACGGCCTAAGTAGAGTGATAATAGTTATTTGTATACTAAGGCCGCGAAATTCCATTTTAGCGTACCGAAAGAAAAATTGTCGCCGAGGCCGCTTGCGGCCGAGGCAGGACAATCTCGAGGGCGCTAAAGAATTTCGCGGACGAAGTATACACAACATTTTTTGTGCAGCTGTAAAAAATACATAATTACAAATTTTTATCATAAATGAATGTAAATAGAGTCGACTTTCACGTCACAATGTTTCTATGGAAACAACATAAATAAAACGCGTTTCAATTTTGACATATTGACATTCAAGTGTAGTTATATTTAATAGTGTACCTGCTGTTAATTTTTACAGTTGTGAACATGTAACGTTAAATTTTAATGTAAACAAATAATTTAAATGTACGAGTATGTTTCAATTTTGGGGTTTTAAACTTTAATAAACACCTAAAATTTAGAATGGCCGATTTTTATTATTTGATTCATAATGAAAACTCCCTTGGGAATTTTTTGAAAAATTATTTACCTAGGGGATAATTTATTGTTTCTGTCACGATTTTTGTATCATAGAAATGGACAAATACTCCCGGCCGTGAAAAAATAACTATTTTTAAGAAGGCCTTTGTTTCTGTTACACCCTATATAAATCCGCAGTTTCCGTTTTCATCCATAAAAAAAATCCTTCAAAAAATCCCATAATTATTTGGAGCGTTAAAAATTATTGTAACCATAATTTGATTTAAATGAAGAAGGTATTTAATTTTCAAATTCCTTAAAAATTTAAAAAGCGACTCCTACCTGAAGTTGTCTATTTTTAGCAGCCACTAACGCTAACTTCGGTGGGTAGCGCTGCCCGCAAACCTTCCATTGTAGAAGATGGCAGAAGGACCTAACCTCTCAAATTCGGACAATTTAAATACAAAAAATGGCAATTTTATTTGTGGTGTAATTGAAGGTGAGTGTTAAATCGATAGAATTAACCTAAAACTACGTCCTGAACTAAACAGTAGTAATATTTGTGCCTTTTTTATTATGTTACTTCGTAAATTGGGGAGGGGGGTAGTGGAAACTTTTACATTATAAAGGAATCCAACCCAATATGTAAATTCTCGACCTACACTTTTAACAAGTTTCGTAATAATTTACTGTTCTCTGCTTTTTTAGGTTTTTACGGGAGGCCATGGACTACGGAGCAACGAAAGGACTTATTTCAAAAGTAAGTATAAAGCGTTCTCTATGCTTTTGTTGTAATCACCCATTTTTTTTGCTTGAAGATTGAAGAAATGGGGTCTCGATTCGTACGTATACGCCCCAAAAGATGACTATAAACATAGAGCTTACTGGCGAGAATTGTACACGGTCGAAGAAGCCGAACATTTAACTAGTTTAATTACCGCAGCGAGAGATAATAATATTACGTTTTATTATGCATTATCGCCCGGTTTAGATGTAACGTATAGTAGTACAAAAGAAGTAACAGCATTAAAACGGAAATTAGAACAAGTAGCACAATTTGGTTGTTCGGCGTTCGCTTTATTATTTGATGATATTGAGCCTGAAATGTCTGAAGCTGATAAAGAAATTTTCCAGTCATTCGCACATGCACAAGTATCAGTTACTAATGAAATTTATCAGCATTTAGGACAGCCAAAGTTTCTCCTATGCCCAACTCAGTATTGCGAAACTAGGGCCATGCCCAATATTACTAATTCGGAGTATTTAAACACATTAGGCTCAAAACTTGCTCAAGAAATTGATATAATGTGGACTGGTATGTATGTTGTTGTTAAACCAAGTTTATATTTTTGTTTAACAATAATTGCATCATCCAAACAATTGTTTGTTAATGTTCGATCATCTGTTTTTGTAGGTCCAAAGGTGGTATCAAGAGTATTATCAGCCGACTCGATACAAACAATAACGGATGCATTACGACGACCACCTGTGATTTGGGATAATATTCATGCCAATGATTATGACCAAAAGCGAGTGTTCTTAGGTCCATACTCTGGACGATCCCCCGATTTAATTCCAAAATTACGAGGAGTATTAACAAATCCAAATTGCGAATATGGTGCTAACTTTATTGCAATAAATACACTTTCCCAATGGTCTAGATGTAATGGTAATGGACAGCGAGATTTGACTTTAAGTAAGTATAATGCATATTAACCGGTGTAAAGCAGAATTTTACATATTTTGCATTTAGATGACACTGTATCAGCCGATATAAAACTTGAGACTGAAACTGAAGATGGTTTGTCTGGTGAAGACGTTCCTGCCACTTTATCGCCAAATATGTATCATCCACGGCAAGCTCTTCGAAATGCCATTAAAGAATGGTTGCCCGAGTTTTCAAGGCATAAAACTGCCTGGGGACCAATCGCAAAGCCACAACCTGCCGTTACAGGTAAACAAAGCAGAAAATTGTAGTTTGAATAAAGCATTTTAATGTAATAATAATTGCCAAATATTGTGAACTTCAAAAACTAAATCATGTACACTTTCTTCCAATTTTAATGTACAAACAGAGTTCGTTATCTGTAACCGCTATTTTTAAATGAATTCGAAGACATCCACAATTAGTGTCAGCAGTAAAAGAAAGTCCTTTGGGTTGGGACGTTCGTCTAAAACTGCTGTTTTTATTTGTTTGGAGACATAATATTTACGTATGTTTTTAAGGTGGCACTCTATTTGGGTATGGCATTATTAGTAGATTTACTTGTTAAAATATTTCCGATGTATTAATTTCTCTTTTAACATTTAATAGTTGTACCTATACCAATAATTCCTTCGATAAATACATGTATGAGTTTAACTACAACAACGACCACAACTTCTGGTACCATTGTAACGGCTCCTATAGTAAATACGACTCAGTTGCAAGCCTTAGCGGAAGTTTGCAGTACTGTCACTGTAAGAATTGTACATATAGGGCACTTGTATAATATTTAAAGTTCGTGAATTATTTTTCTATAGGTGACAGGTACCGAAAGTCTCATAAATGCAGTGCCAGGTCCAGTAATGAATTCATTAGTGTCCGAAACAAAAGTAGTATGTAACGAATCAATACCTAATCCAATTACTCCAGTACCTATACCGATACTGCCACCTGATTCTTCTAAAACTATTACCATATTAAATGGTACCCATATAAAATTAGACAAAGATAAGCTTGTGGGAAAAGATAATAAAAAGTGTGAACAGAACGGGGAATGTAAGGAGGACGATCTGGTTGCCAAAACTGAAAGCGTACAAAAAGATGAAGTTTCAATGAACACTGATACAAGTACTGAGGGAAACGATTCAAGTCTTAGCCCTTCGGAACCAATGGACTGTAATAGTACACCAAATGCATCGCCATCACATGTTAATAAGTGCTGTAGTTCCAACGAAGATGTAGCCATGATTGAGACTTCTGTAAATATATTTGTATTAATTTAGTGTTTCTATTAATTAATAGTTGAATAAATTTCAGACATCTAGTGGAAGTATGCAAATAGAACCAAATGATGTAAATAGTCATGCAAGCTTAGAGAATGAACAGAATAGGTAAATTAGCTTATTTTAGTTTAGTAGTAATAGTAATATAGCGCTGTAGGCCTTAAAGGCCTATGACTTCAATTTTCTTCTGTCCTTTCCTTCCAGTTTAGAATTCCTACTTCTCTCAAGTCTGCCTTTACAGCCTCCAACCTTTTCTTTCCTCTTTCAGCTTGTTGTAACACTTTTTTTGGCACTCTGCCCTGAGTCATTACAACCACATGTCCTAGCCATCTTGCTCCTTGGGCCCTTATCACTTGCATAATGGGTGGCTTGTCATATACTTGCCTGATTTCTCTATTTATTCTTCTCCTCCAGTTTCCTTCTTCATCCTCTTTTACCTCGAAATACCTTTCTCAACATTTTCCTCTCCCATATTTCCAATTTTCTTGCTGCTGTCATGTTCATTATTCAGGTCTCTACTCTGTACTATACTATGTTACTTCCTCACTGTGATTTGTTATGGTTACTCCCAAGTATTCAATTTCCTTGCCACCAGTGCCTTTCACTCTTATATTACTTTTTCCCAAGTCTTCTCTTCCCATCAGCACCATATATTTTGTTTTATTCTGATTTTTACACAGACCATATTTTCTTTCTTGAGATTCTAGCAGTTTTACCAAATTCACCAGTTCGTGTATTGATCTTGTAATCAAGGTTAAATTGTCAGCATATGCAATGCATTGATAAATGACTACACTTCGTTGTATTCCACTTTTCCTCAATATAACTTATATTAGGTTAGATCCCCTTGCTTAAACCCTTTAGACTTTTTGAATAGGTGTGTCGAACACCCTATCCTTCACAGCACCCCCATTAAAAAAATTGGCGAAGAATCTTCGCTGGACTTTCCATACTTTTTATTTTTGAAATTTTTAATTTTTTTTCAGCTAGTTCTAATTCTAATCAGCCGAGCTAGAGGTACAATCGCCCAGGACGCAATTTATGACATAGAAACTTCGGGCAAAAATTATTCGATTACTTTTCAAATTCTCTATTGATTTCCTAAGTAAAATTTTGAAATTTTTTTCAAGGAAAAATCTGCGCCCAAAAAAACATGGCTAACTTCCGTTTCCGGTTCCGGATTTTTTTGAAAAGTTTATTTTACAGATGTACTGTAATTATAGGCCCGCATACCAAATTTGATGAAAATCGGCCCAGTAGTTTTCGAGATATGACGATAACGCCACAGTCATTCATAAAAAAGTAATAATTAAAATAAAAAAGCTAGAAATCGGTAACTCTTTTAGGGAAGGATAGTTAATTTTAAATCCTAAATTAGGATCCAGCAACACCTACAATAGCCAAAATATTACAGTAATTTTGATGACATAATTAAAGACTTTGCAACGAAAAAGTCCCGACAAGTTATTTAATAATAATCCTATATAATATGTAATAATGCTTTTATAATAAATAATTTGTATTTTCAACATAAATGAGCAGAGTAAGATAATATTTTTTTGAAAAAGTGGGTAATATAAACAAAAAAATATATATTGTAGTCACGCAGATTCGAACCTCCAACCTTTCAACCGTATGCGGGTGGGAGCTTGGTCTCTTACCGCTGGACCAAAATACCGCCGTCGTTAAAACGGTGACTCCTGCCCTGATATTTATCTTCTTTCTTTGGAATGTGCCGTTTCCGAGAATTTTCTTTTTTGAAATTTTGAAAAATTTTTTCAGCTAATTATAATCAGTAGAGGTAGGGGTACAATTTGGCGTTAGATTTATAAAAATATGTCGATGCGTTTTTGAGAAAAAAAATGTTAAAGTCCAAAACTTCAAATGGTCATAAAAGGCGTTAGGGAAAAATTTTGGGGATGCGATCAACGCTATTTGAAAGGCATCTTGATTTACTATCGACCCAGAACATTTAAAAAAAATCGTGTGTGTCGTTTCCGAGAAAAGTTTTTTTGAAAATTTGAAAATTTCCCAAACTGTCCGGACTTTTTATTTTTGAAATTTTGAATTTTTTTTTCAGCTAGTTCTAATCAGCCGAGCTAGAGGTACAATTTGGCGTTAGATTTATAAAAATATGTTGCTGCATTTTTGGTAAAATCGGCCTTAAAGTTGTGCTTTTCAAAAATTTGCCGCGGGCGCAATTTTTGACATAGAAACTTCGGGAAAAAATTATTCGATTTCTTTTCAAATTCTGTATTGATTTCCTAAGTAAAATTTTGAAATTTTTTTCAAGGAAAAATCTGCGCCCAAAAAAACATGGCTAACTTCCGTTTCCGGTTCCGGATTTTTTTGAAAAGCTTATTTTATAGATGTACTGTAATTATAGGCCCGCATACCAAATTTGATGAAAATCGGCCCAGTAGTTTTCGAGATATGACGATAACCACCCACCCACCCACCCACCCACCCACAGACATTTTTCAAAAAACACATATTTTGGATGCCTGGACCCTAAAACGTGTTTTTTTCGAATTTTTACGATTTTGAATTTTTGCACGATTCCAATACTTTCCTATACATGCGTTGCAAGTATGGAAAGTAAAAAGTCTAAAGGATTTGAGCAAGGGGATCTTGCTGGCCAACGCACCGGACTTACATTAAATTTTTTTGACCATGTGTGATACATGGGTGAATTTGTAATTTTTCTCTGCATCTTTTGGTATAAAAATCCAATATGGCGGCCATAAGAAAATCAAAAGTTACCCATGAAAATCCAACTATCTAGTTTACTTAGAAAATTTTTAAGGAGTGTAATAGATAGCCCTTGCTTAATTATGTCAACACCCAAGATTTCATTTTACTCGTCCTAATAGCAAAAAAGTTATTAAAGAAATAAAAAAACGCAACTTTTCAGTTTTTACAGGATAATTCAGAAACTACAAAAGCTATCTCCAATTGCTCTTCAATTCTTTAAAGAGCCTAAAGTGGTGCAACTTTTTCCCTATTTAACCAATCCTGTATCTCTTACCGTTTCCTAGAACCCAATGGTGTACATTGTAAAAGTGACCACCCTGTATACCATTAGTTTTGCTTTTTGCTTATTTATTTTTATTTTGTATTTTTCTTGTAATGTTCTGTCCATCTCTATAAGAGACTCTTGTCAATTCTTTTTTCGAATTAGCCAGTAATGCTATGTCATCGGTGTATCGTAGAGTCGAGATTTTTGTCCATATACAGGGTGAGTTACTAAGGCGTACTCGGAAGATAGCTCCTTAAATATTAATTTTAGAAAAAAATGTTTTAGATAAAAGTTGCAGAATATCACGCGAGTGACATGCTAAAAATATTTTTGAATATACAGGGTGTCTCAGTTATTCAGGGTGATGCATGACTTTTTAATTTTAAATGGAAATCTTATGTGAAATTTTTTTTGTAGATTAAAAATGTAATTCTGAATATTTTTTGTTAATACTTCCCTATACCCAACTTTAACCGTTTTCGAGAAAAAAAATAATTTTACGAAATTTTGATGAAAAAAGCTACTTCCAAAACAATTAATAACTTTTAACCTTGACTAAGCAAAGGAGTAAAAGTTGGGGACAAGAAAGAACGGAAAGTGTAGTTTTCATCTGTATACTAAATTAAATGAAATTTGTTTAGGAAAAGTCCAAGATATTGTTTTTTTTGACAGGTTCGGAAAAACATTAAAAAGTCAATTTTTTTAAATGGAACACCCTATATTTAATCAAACAGTTAAATAGAGATTTTTTTTCTCTACAATTTCTGTTAAGCAAAGACTATACCTAAAATGTAAGGTAAGCGAGAAAAACTTATTTTAGTGACTTTTAGTCGCTCTATTTTTTACTTACTTCTATGGATACCAATTAAAGCCGGTATTTGCCGCAGAAAAAATTAAAGACAAGTAATGAATTGTTATCTACGGTTTTTAATATAAGAAAAGGATCGGCTCACGTTTGACAATGTTTTTAGGCAACCTTTTCCATTTACAAAGTGTAGGTAATCCACGATACCATTGAAATTTAAATTTGAAACAATTGTGTTAGTAAACCGTCAATTTGTTTGTTATTGCTTTTAACAGCTGAAAGTTTTTTTTTTTCTGTAAATCTGGTGAAAAAAAGTTGTCAATGGAGATTTCTATACAAAAAAAATAAAAATGGTTTATTGTCTTGGCGAAAGCGAAGGAAATTGTTTCCTGGCCTCAAGAAGATACGCCCAAATATATCCTGAAGGTAGGCGTCCACATCAAACAGCATTTCAGAGACTAAAGAATATTTTTGACGAAAGCGGAAGTGTAAATGAAGATAAAAGGCAGCGTATGAGGCTAGTCAATAATGAGGAAAATGCTTTTTCTGTTTCATTAAGGGAAAATCCGCGCGTTAGTACTCGCGATTTAAGCCGACAGTTAGGCATAAGTCAAAGCACCGTTTCAAAAATTATGCGGACCAACAAATTTCCTCCATATCATACCCAACTTTTACAAGAGCTGAATGAAGCGGATTTTGCCAGAAGGAGTCGTTTTTGCAATTGGGCACTAAATAAAATTACCGAACAGCATGACTTTTTTGAGAATGTTCTTTTTTTCGACGAAGCCACATTCCATAATAATGATAACATCAACAAGCACAATTTACATTACTACGCCACCGAAAATCCTCATTTCCGTCGAGCCGTCCAAAATCATAATAGATGGTCTTTAAACGTATGGGGAGGCATCGCCGGAGGACATGTTGTGTGGCCAAATGTTTTTGGAAATCGTCTAAACAGCGCCGAATACTTATTTATTAAACTTTTTAAGATTTGCTCGAAAATTTACCCTTGGCTCTTCTTAGTTCTTGGTAGAATGTGGCTCCAGCACTATGGATCCCCTGTACATTACAGTGCCGAAGTTAGAAATTACTTAGACGAAGAATTTCCAAATAGATGGTTAGGTAGAGGTGGACCAGTGGCGTGGCACCCTAGGTCGCCTGATTTAACCAAAATAGACTTCTTTCTATGGGGTTACGTAAAAGAAAAAGTCTTTCAGACTCCTCCGACCACGCTAGAAGACATGGTTGAACGGATTCGAGAAGCCTTTCAATCCATTAATCATCAAACGTTGTCAAACGTGAGCCGATCCTTGACCAACCGCCTACGCCTACGGTTGCAGCAAAATAGTGCACATTTTGAACATTTTAATTCAAATTTTTTGTTGTTTGTTTAGTGTAAAACTTTTATTCGTTCACTTTGACTTAAAACGCGTTTATTTTGTAATTTCTACTTGTCTTTAGTTTTTTCTGCGGCAAATACCGGCTTTAATTGGTATCCATAGAAGTAAGTAAAAAATAGAGCGACTAAAAGTCACTAAAATAAGTTTTTCTCGCTTACTTTACATTTTAGGTATAGTCTTTGCTTAACAGAAATTGTAGAGAAAAAAAATCTCTATTTAACAGTTTGATTAAATATAGGGTGTTCCATTTAAAAAATGGACTGTTTAATGTTTTTCCGAACCTGTCAAAAAAACAATATTTTGGACTTTTCCTAAACAAATTTCATTTAATTTAGTATACAGATGAAAACTACACTTTCTGTTCTTTCTTGTCCCCAACTTTTACTCCTTTGCTTAGTCAATGTTAAAAGTTATTGATTGTTTTGGAAGTAGTTTTTTCATCAAAATTTCGTAAAATTATTTTTTTTTCTCGAAAACGGTTAAAGTTGGGTATAGGGAAGTATTAACAAAAAATATTCAGAATTACATTCTTAATCTATAAAAAAAAATTCACATAAGATTTCCATTTAAAATTAAAAAGTCATGCATCACCCTGAATAACTGAGTCACCCTGTATATTCAAAAATATTTTTAGCATATGACCCGCGTGATATTCTGCAACTTTTATCTACAACATTTTTTTCTAAAATTAATAGTTAAGGAGTTATCTTCCGAGTACGCCTTAGTAACTCACCCTGTATGTATTGTTATTTCTGCTTCTCTAGAATTTGTAAATTCATCTATCGCTTTTTGTATATACATATTAAATAACATTGGCGACAGGGCGCATCCCTAACGGACGCTTTTCTTTATTCTGGCTTCGTTTTTTTCATTGTTATATTTTATGATAGCTGTTTGATCTCTATACAGTGATCACGTAAAGGTTGGAACAAATTCGATAAAGTCTTTATTGGGCAAGTAAGAAAATAATGCTCGGACACGTCGATTTTATTTTTTTGATGCGCATTTTTTTTGTATACGTATATTTTTTATTACGTCATCCCTGCTCGAGTTATGACGTCATCATCAGTTTTTTTAAATGGCAACACCCTCTTTTGATAATACCATTTGAAAGAGCAAATTTTTATGGGTATAGACGCCAAATTTTGTGGTATGTTACATAACAATATTTTCGAAAAAAAAGTTTTAGAATTCATAACAATGTAATGAAATAACAATAGAATAAATAATAAATACAACTAAAACCCAATAAATTGAATGTTCAAATTGCATGTCATTCACCTCTTGACAATATCCATCTATTGGCGAAAACGGTGTTTAGATAATGACGCCCAATCCGTGAATAATATAGTGGCGCGCCTTCTTGTTGGTACCATATTGGTTCATCCGGCATTTGGGGATTTTGATTATTTGGATATAGTGCTATAAGTGCAGGAATTATCTGTTTTTGTAGCAAATTCAAATATTTTTCAGCATTTAATGCGCCGCCAATAACAAATTGTGCAACAATTGTGGTACTAATTTCTCAAAAATATTGTTATGTAACATACCGTAAACTTTGGCGTCCTTAAGCAAAAAAATGTGCTCTTTTAAATGGTACTATCAAAAGAGGGTGTTGCCATTTAAAAAAACAGATGATGACGTCATAACTCGAAGAGGGGTGGCGTAATAAAAAATATACGCATACCAAAAAATACGCATAAAAAAAATTAAATCGACGTGTCCGAGCATTATTTTCTTACTTGCCCAATAAAGGTTTTATCGAATTTGTTCCAACCTTTACGTGCTCACTGTATAGCTTGTAGATTATTCTTATTTCATACATTTATGCTCCTATTTCTTTTATTAGTGTTTTGAACATGATTCTTCAGTCTACTCTGTTAAATGTTTTCTGCATCAATAAAACCGATATATACTTGTTTATTTTTGCTCATCATTTTTTCTATAATTAATTTTAGTGCCAATATGGCTTCTTTTATTCCTTTATTTTTATGAAAGCCGAACTGGTCTTCTGTCAAATTCTCATCTATCAATTTCTCCATTGTACGATATAATATTTTTATCAATATTTTAGATGCAAGAGTAACTTATGGTTCGGTGTTCTTCACATTTATGAGTTGTGGCTTTTTTTGTTATTGCTACAATTATGCTTTTTGTAAAGTCTTCTGGTACCTCGCCCATTTCATAAATTTGCTGTATGCGAGGAAATAGCTTATTTAATGTGTCTTGGCCGAGGATTTTAATTATTTCACTTGAGACGTTTGCTAGGTCTTTCAGAGGCCTTTCAAATTCAGATGTTAGAATTGGTCTTTTTTCTTCTTACTGCTCTTCGTCTATTTGGAAACTTAATAGTGTTATCTGTATCAGTATCTTCAGCATTAGATCTTCCGTTAGTAGTATTCCTTTCTTATCTTGGATTCCATGATATCTAGATTTTAAAGAGCTGAGTATCGACTATAAGTATGGGCATTAGAGTCCATTTGAAACAGAATTAAATTCTCTACAACTTTCGTTCTATCACATTTTGATGTAAGACCGGTCGTTTTGGAGATATCAGCAGTGGAAAATCGACAAATTTCATTTTCTGCAAAAAATGAAAATAATACTTGATATTTGATGAACGATTTCAAGTGTATTATTCAACCGAAATTCAAAAGTGAGGTGCTCATTTGTCCCATAATTTAATGCTCTACATTTTACTAAATAACGACTTTCTCAATAGAATGCTTTGTTTTTGAGTTTTATGCGAAAAACTGAAAAAATAGCGAAAATTCGACCTGGTGGTCGAAGTTCTAGTTAGAAATTGGGACAAACTCAGTTTCTCCATATACTAGAGATATGCTATATCGATTAAAAAAGTTTCCAGCTTTCCTCTAATTATTATTAATTACTGTGTGTTTTTGTTGGATTTTCTTATTTTCCTGATTCATTTCTTGATTATCATTTCTTCTCATTACCATTTTTGTTGCCGTTACTCTGCCTCCTTTGGTCCTTACTAGTTTTTTGAATCCTTGCTTCCTTACCAATCTTCCTCCTTCCTTTTTAGACCATTCATATTTAAAGTTGTCTAGTACTACTGAATTACTTTACGATTTTTATAGGAAGGAATGCGAATTAACTGTCGAAGACCTGTCTCTTTTATGCGATCTGTTTTACTTACCATTTGAACATGGTGGACAAGGTTTACAATTACTGCAAGAATTTAATTGGTTAAAATCAAATGCACCCTTAGTTATGCAATCTGGACAATTGAAAAGTAAATCAAAACCCGAAGTAAGTGTGTAATTTAATAATTTTTTTTGTGTACTTAATGGAAAACGGCCATTTTAATATGTAGAAAATAGTAGATTAAAGTGGCATTTTAATCGTTCGCAACACTTTAATCATTAACAACCAACACTTTACACTTTACTTCTTAGCAATACAGTAACACACCCATTTTTTTTTGGCAATTATTTTGTTTGTTTACTTGTTACTATGCACGTGTTGCAGTTATTTTAAAGCGTTGCTCAGTGGCGGCTCGTGGGTCAAATAATAGGTGAAGTGCTATTGTGGTCAGGGGCGTCGTTAGCCCTTTTTTGCCCCCCCCTATTGATGTTTGCGCCCCCCCCCCATTTGTAATGCAAGAATAAATACCTAATAATATAAGGTATAATACATTAAAAAGTTTTTAGACTTTTTGGAATTTTTACTTTTTCTTTCAAGTCTTGTAACAGTAAAGGGGAACGCAGTATATATTTTTTCTATCCTTGACCGAATGATTGTAGAGCTGGTAAAACGTTTTTCCGACAAAAACATGGAGATTTTTAAATCAGATTTCAGTCATCCTTAAATGTTTATAATATAAAGCAACAAGGCTTATAGTGTGAATTGCTTGTTTGTCAAAATTATATTCAAAAATTGACGCCTAAACCAAGTGATATATCCTCACTATTTTCACATTTAGATGAAACAATGTTTCCTAATCTAACGAATACAGAAAATTGCATTATCAATTCCTGTAGTTGTGAAAGATCTTTTAGTGTACTAAGACGACTAAAAACTTATATTAGAGCAATAACGGGCCAGGATAGGTTATCAAATTTAGGTATAATTAATATTAATTTTCAGTTAGATAAAATTTCTGCGGAAACAATTAAATATCGTTTTGCGCAAATTGGTAATAGACGAAATGAACTTTTACTACCAAAAAATTTAAATTAATAAAGTGAGTTCGAAAAATTTCGTTATCAAAAGGGCGATATTAGATCTTATTTTACTATTACTACTTTTTTGAGCCCACTTTATTATAAATGAATATTGTATCATTCTGAAAAATATAAATCTTATTGAATGAATAAGTAGGTACGATTAATTTCTTTTTCTTCTGCTATTTTTTAATTTAACAAACTAATTATTAGTTTATATAGTTATAAATAGATAGTGTAGTAGATTATTATTATCTCAGGAACAGTAGAAACAGTAATAATTTTTAATAAATATAAGTTAGTCTAGTTCTCTAGTTTTTCGTAATATATGTTTTAGTATAAATATTTGTGCTATAAAATTTGATACTATTTTTCTGTACGTCTCTTTTATCTATCAAATTTCATTAAAAAATACTTTTTATTTGGACTTACCTAATTTTTTTACACCAAGTCAATCCTTCTGTCTTTTAGGGTAGCAAATTTGTTGGTAATATCTTCGTAAAATGGTTGGTTTTTAATTAACCCTAGTAAGAGTTCTTTTTGAATTGAAATATTCGCCAAAGAGGAGAGTCTATCGTGAGATATTGTATTCCTTAGGTATATAATTTCTATAGGACTTCTTGATAAAAATGCTGCTAAAAGTTCCACTACCCTTTAAGTCCTTTTTTGCAAAAATTGTTAAAGCCTTTGTTTCATGTTTAAAAACACACACTTATTGCAAAACAAACACATAAACAACAAACAGTACAAACACCAAAACAAGACATGAGTTTCAATTATTTGAAATCAGTGATAACCGACTATTGGATAATTAGGAGCCTGCAGATATTTAATAAAATCACAGATATTTGATTTACTATTATTTTAATACGTCCTTTGTACGACACATATGCTTTAAGACTATATCTAGCATTTAACTGACTAATAATACTAATAAATAAAAATAAGTAGGTTAGCGTCTCTCTCCTTATTGCACAGACGTGATGTTTATATAAACAAGTAAACGAAAAGGTTCACGTATCGATTCATTTTTGTCCAGCAATGGATTTATAAAATAAACCAACACCGATTACGCAAGATTGCTGCGCGATATACCAAACATACAATCATACGGTATCCACAGCGACAGGCGACTGACGTTGCCTAAAAAGATCCTTCACTCTTCACTTCGGGAAAACCTACGTAACGCTTCATGCGAGTGACGTCAGTGTTACCATAGCAACCCAGTGAATAGTACAGACTTCCAAGCATATTTACGTTTAGCTCTGCAATTTGATACTGTGCTGCGAAATACATACCTATATCTATAAGAAATGTTTTGCGTATTGAACGGGGATAAAATTCATTTATAATTTAAACTATTTAGGAATTTAGATAAATGGAAAGAATAATCATTTTTATATACAAAAAAAAAACTAATTCGAGTGAAATATTAGGTGAAGAGGCACTTCACCTACTTCACCTGGCGAGCCGCCACTGGCGTTGCTATGTTGTCCTACAGACATAACCTTGATAAATTTAACAAATTTGTCTAGAAAATTAGTTTCATTCGAATTTTTCCATTAAGTACACAAACAATAGCGTATTCAACGCGTAAGAAAAGTGGTTTTCCTTACTTGTAGAATAATCTACTATTAACGCATCGAGTTAATTATTATTAACGCATAGAGTTAATGAAAAAATATAATTTTATAGGTACAAGAATGGTTTGCAAGAGCAGAAAAAATGAATGAAATGTCACTAGCTGTAAACAGACTGTTTCAACATCTAGCAGCATGCAACAATAGAGAACTTTTGTACGACCTTTATTCGTACGTTTGGGATATTCGTGGAGTAATTTCGCTATTGAATTCGTATATTAAATGGCTTGGTATGTACAAAAACTAAAATTATTGTAGGCCAGATGCACCATTGTTGAAATTGAAAAATAATTGGCTCGATACTTGTTTATGAAAAACAGAGAAATAAAATTGCCCATTATCCTAGTTTGCGTATGCATTAAGCGTGGAGTTGCGTCAGCTTTTATTAAACATTTTTAACTTATTGATAGTGATAAATTCTTAGGATTACATTTTATTTTTGTGTACTTGTTTTCTTTACAGTTACAGTTTAGAACTTCTCTGATGGTGCGGCAAATACTTTTTATTGCAGGTCCAGGATTTGTGCTTGCGTTAACTTTTGGTTCTGCACAGGGCGTCAGATTTGTGTTAGGTAGTGGGCGATTTTCTTTTGCATATCAAGAAAACTAAACTAATTTGGATAACATTTCACAATTTGTTTTTAAAGTGCTTGATCGAGTTTTATTATGATTTTTACATTCTTAGGCTGTAAAATATTCAATAATATATAAATGTTGCTTTTTATTGATTGATGCTTGTTAATGATTTATAGTTGAATCAGAAACGAACGGCACTGTTGTACCTTGGGAATAGTCTACCTTGGAACACATTAAAATTTAAGTTACTTTAGCCGAGTAGCAAACACAACCACAACCATCGTAAAGTTCTAGGGTTTTGTGTTATTGGTTGTTGACAAACGGATTTTTAAAGTTTTGTAATAAAAACGGCGCTTTCTGCACCTCCTTTTTTGTGGTTACAAAAGATCGTTGAACTGTTTATTGAAAATTTGCATTTGTGAGTGGATACAGCAGTTTTAGGTGAGTTGTTTCATGAAGTTATTTTTGACGTTTGGAGTAACTCAAAATTATGCCACAAATTTCTTGTGAAATGCGTCTGTTCGTGTACCATGGAACACGACTACATCTTGTACCTTGAAACATTACTTCTTGCTGTTTTATACAGGTGGTTTAGATATATAACTGACCTACAAAATAACATAAACGTCTGGAAGAAGGAACTCAAGAAATGGAAATAAATGAAGAAAAAACAAAAGTGAATGGCAATAGCTAAAAATCAAATGAACATAAACATAAAAATAGATGACAAAACAATAGAGCAAGTTGACAACTGCTAATACCTGGGCACCACGTTAAATTCTAGAGGTAAAATAGAAACGGAAATTAACACGCAAGATAGAACAAACAGCAAAACTGTACCATGCACTACGCAATTCATTCATCAATAAAAGAGAAATATCCAAACAAACAAAAATAGTAGTGTACAAAACTGTCTATTTACCAACACTGTTACATGGAAACAAAGTATGGGTACTAAACGAAAAACAAAAAAAAAAGAATACAAACAATGGCGATGAAATACTTAAGAGGAATAGAAGGACTAACTCTAAGTAACAGCAGCAGCAGAGGTAATGGAACAAAAACAACTGAGATGGTTCGGACACATCAATAGAATGAAAGAAGACACAAGCCAGGTTAAATTAGTGTGGCAAGCAAGGACCGAAGGAAGAAGACCCAGAGGACAGCCAACTAAAACATGGAACGAAGCTGTAGTACAGGCAATACAGAAAAGAGGAAGCACATGGAACCAAGCTATTCAATTAACAGCAGATTGGAAACAATGGCCCAACTTCTGCCAACCCCCCAGAAGTAATTAATTATTGGGTACAACAACAGCAATACCAAACCTCGACACACAGGTACAGGTACAAGAGGACGCGTTTAGTAAGTAAGTAAGGTTTAGATATATTCGATTTTTATTTCAGAGTAGCTATGCCTAGAAGCAAAGATGGGAAAAAGAGGACTCTTCTTGATACAAATACCGTCGCGCAAGCTGTCGCAGCTATCACAGCAACAGGTGATAAAAAATATCAATTCGAGAAGCTTGTAAAGTTTACAAGGTAAGCTTAACCACGTTAGCAAGGCAGTGAAAAAGTTTTGGGCAAGCAGAGCAGAAACGTTTGTTTATTCACCTAAGTTGGATGTAAAAAAGGTATTTAATGAAGAGGAAGAACAAGCTTTGGTATAGTATATTGATTCAGTAGCAAAAATGCAATCAAAAAAACAACATTTGTAAGTTAGCCTACAAGTTTGCACTTACAAATAATAAAAACATTCCTGAAAATTGGAATGTCAGTCAAATAGCAGGAGAGGAACGGATGCGACACTTTTTGAGAAGGCATAGAAATAAGCTGTCATTGAGGAAACCTGAAGCCACAAGTCTTTCCAGGTCAACGAGTTTTAACAAGACAAATATTGAGAAATTTTTTAATAACATCAAAGATGTACATCGCCGTTTTGGTCCTATTCCACCTGAACGCGTTTGGAACACGGATGCACCAGCATTAATGACTGTTCAGACCCCAGCTGGAATTGTTGCTCCCAAAGGCATGAAACATATTGGATGAGTAACATCAGCAGAACTTGGTACTTTAGTTAACCCTGATAACAGCAATTAGTGCCCGAAGAAATCAAATTCCCCCATTATTGGTTTTCCCACATATCAAATTTAATGAGATAATGATTAAAGGAGGGCCACCAGGCTCAAACTGTTTGGTCTAATGAATCTGTGTTTCTTTAATTCTTAAAGCATTTTATCGCCCAACTGAAACCGTCTCTAGAAGAACGTGTTCTCTTAGTTCTAGATAATCAGAAATCACACATCAGTTGAAACTTTAGGATTAGCATTGAAGTCTGGAATTGTCATGGTATCATTTCCTCCACATACTACAAATAAATTACAGCCGCTTGATTTAACAGTTTTCGGCCATTTAAAAACCTATGTCAATCAATATGTAGATGACTGGCATGTTAATAATCCAGGTAAAACTTTTGACATTTATTGTATTGCAGAAGTTCTTGGAAAAATTTATCCTCGAGCACTACGTACAAGCAATATTGTTAATGGGTTCAAGGCGGCTGGAATTTATCCACTGGATACAGGAATCTTCACGGAAGACGATTTACTAGTTTCTTATGTGACTGACCGACTATTAATTGAAAACACAACAGATGCTCCTAGTACCTACAGTTAACTAGTGACACCCACAACATTTATCAATGGTGGAGATACCATGGCAACACCAGAGCAGATACAGCCTTTTTCTAAGGCTCAAGCAAGAAAGCAAAACAAGAGAGCAAGAAAAACTGGTAGTACTAGAATATTAACCGATACACCCGAAAAAGAAGAAATAAAACGAAACAAGTTAGCCCGTCAATTAAAACAGCAAAACCAAATGAACAAATTTAAACTTGTTGCTAGGCAAGTCATGCACTTTGATGAGAAAAAATCCACTCAAGACTTGATAGAAGCAGAAGGGATTATAGAAGAAAAGGAGGAAGATAGCTGTAACGGTTGTGTTAGCAGTGATGGCATGGAAGATCAGAGTGAAGAATAGGAAGAAGCAGAGTAAAAAGCTTCAGAATATGAAGATTTTAATGTCAATACAATCAAAGTAGGAGATTTTGTGTTAGTTAAATTTGTAGGTAAAAAGTCTGTTTCTTACTATGGGCAGAAGAAACATCAGAAGGGGATTTTCAAGTTCAGTTTTTAAAACGTATTTTTACAAGTAACAAATTTGTTAAAGAGTCAGATAAAATTTATGATGTGAGTTCAGATGATATTGTCAAGTTACCTCAACCTACCCATTTAAAAGGTTCTATTCGTGTTTCAGGAAAATTATTATTTGCAGTAGATTTTTCAAACTACAGTGTCAAGTCAAGCAGTTTACCGTTTATGAAATGTTTATATGAAATAAAATTGTGTAAAATAAATTTATAATCCTCAAATGTGCATTTATCTCAGTTTTAGTCAAAAGGTAAGTTGTGTTTCAAGGTACAAGACGATCCGTTCAATAGTAATGTATTTTTCACCTAGGATTTGTGTGCTAAGGTACAACAGTTTCCCCACGATCCTTAAATTTTTTTTCTTAGTCATAATCGCAAAAAAAATTGAAAATATTTGATAATGAAATTGTTCAAAAGTGACGGTAATTCATAACGATGTATGTTATTATATTGTTGAATATTTTATGAACTGTGTGCTTCGTACATCTTATTAATATTTTATTGTTTATTTTCTAAAGCTGGAGGCCAGTTTCCTGCATCTATGCCGTCCTACACCCAGGGGAATTACACATGTATGCATCACTGTGGACCTAGTATTCGCGTGGCGTAACTTAGCGTTTTTTTGCGTCAACATTGATTTTTGAATATAGCACAAAGCGTATTATAGCAATTGGCAGTTTGCATATCTCTTGGAATTGTTTGTACTTTTCTTTTAGTTTTCTAGTTTCCGTATGTGGTAGTAAGTACTAAGGTTGGTAAGTAAAGAGCTAATTATTGCGTCTATAGTAAAATCAATGCGTATTAAGCGTAACGTGCCGGGGCTGCGAGCAAGCGCGTTTCCTTTCTTGTTTACTGTGACTAAACTTGTGTGTTTGTTCAGGGTTCTCCAAGGGTTGGAAGGAAACATTTATGAGTGGAGAACAGGAACCTTGGGTTTTTAGAGGTGGCTTAACTGCTGATTTACAGGTAACATAATGGTTGTAGTATACCCTTTACTAAGTAAATAATAACTAATTTTCAGAGATTAATTCCTGTAGATTCTGGAAATGATTTATTTATGTATAAAGCACCCGATGTTCCCACATGTAGTGTTTATACAATTCGTCCATATTTACCACAAGATGAAACTCAAGTTTATGATGTTTGTGCTCGAACTTGCAAAGATGGTTTGGAAGATAGTCATTCTTATCCTGAAGAATATAAAGATTTTCAAGCAAATAGAATAGTTGCTCCTTATTTAACATTACATCCAGAATTTTGCATGGTTGTTGAAGATGAGACCGGTGTTGTTGGATACGCTTGTGCTGCTCCGGATTATAAAAAATTCAGAGTTAAACAGGAAATATCATGGATTCCTGATATGTGTTTGAAGTATCCTAACAATGATTCTATGAAAGAGCTTTCTAAACTAGCGCAGGTACCTATTTGCTTATTCAATAAATTAGTATAATATTAATTTTTAAAAATATTTTCTAGGAAAGCATGTCACATTTTCATAATTTCAAGGAAGAAATTTATGTCTCTAGTTCTACACATCCTTCTAGTATGATATGTAGCTTACTGCCTTCAGTTTTAGACCAGTCCGTAAGTAAAAGATTGGTGACGTGTTTATTAGCAGCATTAAGAGCCAACGGTAAGTACTGTCATTCATTCATTAATAATTAGTGAATTACAACAATGCATATTTTAGGATCGTTTGGGGTGCATGTTGTAATGAATACAATGGATAGTTATACGCATGCATTTTATGGTAAATTAGGTTTTGTGGAGAACACACATGACGCTATTAAAGGAAAAATCGTGATGGGACGCACTTTTTAATTAGCACAATTATTACATTTGACTGATTACTTTTTGCTTTTTGTAATTTTAATACTGTGTAGATCTACATTGTCGGGATAACTTTGCATTGTCAAGATACCGTCTACTTATATCATATTTATAAATAGTGTATTAATATCGAGGTGATATGTAATATATTTACGTAACCGAATAGTTAAAAATTTCTTAAATTTATATATTATATTCGTTGTGATGAAGGTAATTATGAGATGATAATTGTACCTTGATGTTATTGTGTGTAATTTGAAATCTTTTACTTGTAATTCTGAAACTTTTATTGATCTTATCAAGATACTTTTATCGAGAATTACTTCTTCAAATTAAATCTTTGATCATATTGATTTATTTAGAATTTTAAAATGGTTCTTAACAAAAATCTTATTATTTTCATTTAATTGTACTTTGTAACTATTTATCTAAAGGACTATTTTAAAATAAAACTGTAGAAGAGAAGTGGTGGTTGTTTCCTTTTACCTTTCAAAGATCATTATTTGCTACTTGTAGAGCCAAAATCTTTTTATGAAGTTCTACAATCTGTAACAAACACAAATTGTTATTTATTTGTAGCTTGGTTATTGTAAACCAGAGATCTCGGGTTTGATCCTTGATTCAGGTTGGCGAGAGTTTTAAATCTGACAATTTCATTCATGTATAAAAAATCGCATAAGCCGCTGTGGTTTTGTCACTTTGACAGCGGATAAAAGTTTGCCCTAACTTTTATCCGGCAAAAACACTACCGTAACTTTAGTTGCTATGCAACTTTGCCTTATACGTTTAATGATTGTAGCTTCAATACCAAATAAAAAAATTAATTTTGTATTGTTCATTCATTAAATTGTCTCGCCGAATTACACTCGAGGTTTTATTTAGTCAGGATAAATATTTATTTGCAAAACTCAAACTAATATTGCTTTACAACAATTAGACTCGATAAATTGACAGCAGATAAAATCAACTCCGGCCTTCGGCCGTCGTGATTTTATCTGCTGTCAATTTTTCTCGTCTAATTGCTAAGCAATACGTTTTCGTTGCAAAAAATATTTATCCGACAAAATAAAAGCTCTTGTGTAATTATATTCGACAATTTAATTCATGTATAAAAAATCGCATAAGCCGCTGTGGTTTTGTCACTTTGACAGCGGATAAAAGTTTGCCCTAACTTTTATCCGGCTAAAACACTACCTTAACTTTAGTTGCTATGCAACTTTGCCTTATACGTTCAATGATTGTAGCTTCAATAACAAATAAAAAAATTAATTTTGTATTGTTCATTCATTAAATTGTCTCGCCGAATTACACTCGAGGTTTTATTTAGTCAGGATAAATATTTATTTGCAAAACTCAAACTAATATTGCTTTACAGCAATTAGACTCGAAAAATTGACAGCAGACAATTTCAACTCCGGCCTTCGGCCGTCGTGATTTTATCTGCTGTCAATTTTTCTCGTCTAATTGCTAAGCAATACGTTTTCGTTGCAAAAAATATTTATCCGGCTAAATAAAAGCTCTTGTGTAATTATATTCGACAATTTAATTCATGTATAAAAAATCGCATAAGCCGCGGTGTTTTTGTCACTTTGACAGCGGATAAAAGTTTGCCCTAACTTTTATCCGGCTAAAACACTACCTTAACTTTAGTTGCTATGCAACTTTGCCTTGTACGTTTAATAATTGTAGCTTCAATACCAAATAAAAAAAATAATTTTGTATTGTTCATTCATTAAATTGTCTCGCCGAATTACACTCGAGGTTTTATTTAGTCAGGATAAATATTTATTTGCAAAACTCAAACTAATATTGCTTTACAGCAATTAGACTCGAAAAATTGACAGCAGATAAAATCAACTCCGGCCTTCGGCCGTCGTGATTTTATCTGCTGTCAATTTTTCTCGTCTAATTGCTAAGCAATACGTTTTCGTCGCAAAAAATATTTATCCGACTAAATAAAACCTCTTGTGTAATTATATTCGAAAATATGTTTGATGTTGGATGTACAGTCCGTTCAATAAGAATGTGCACGGAATAATTGTTACTAAACATAAAGGTACGGTTAGATCTGACATTTTTATCTAGACATAAGTGTCAGATGTCGGACACAAAGTTATTTTGAGGGTTTAAATTACTACAGAAATTACTAGATATATGTATCACAGATATATGTACAGACATTGCCAGGCGCCGAAAACTACGATAAATGTATGAATAGTTTAGATCTACATAGAAACATTTACATCAGACATATATTTCAGCTTCACCTTTTCAGTTGATGGTTGATAAGTGTATACCTACGTTTTGCATTTGCATCTTTTATTATGAAAATATCAAAAAGAAAAGCTGTTGCTTGCTTGTATCATAATAAGGCTTCAAAATAATATATTGAGAAAAAAGAAGAAACGTTCTGTGTGGATCAAAGAGTGGATTTTAAGACGTGAAGAGTTAGGTGGTTATAATGAATACGAAGACTTCCACGGTCAGTGTCAGTATTAACAAAACGTCTTCCGGAGTGGGACCGTGTCATTTTGAGACAGAAAGACTCAACGTTTCGCCCACTTTTTTAAGGGGCTTATTCAGGAGGAAAGGGGGCACTAAAAGAGCACCGTAATTTAACTCAACTTGTCAATCAAGCCAGAGGCGAAACCCAATCCGGAAGACGTTTTGTTAAGTTAGGTGGTTATAACAAATTAATGAGTGAACTCAGTATCGAAGATCCCATGCAATTTTCTAATTTTGTAAGAATGATACCTGTGGTTTCGCTTTTTAACCCTATCTCGATATATCTTGCTTTTAACGTCCCATAGTTCGGGTTTATTGTGGTAAAAATTAATTAATTCATCAATTTAACCTTTTAACCACTCTTTCTTCTCACTCATTGTATACTTTTTTATTTTAACCGATTAAATCTATTGGAAATAAAGTAATTTAAAAATAAAAAGTCCCAACTTCGAAATAATAAAAACAATAATTATAATGCACTACATATGTCAGATACTGAACGGAAAAGTAGACGGCTGGTCAACTCGAGCAATTTGTCTCAGACGTGTCACAATATGCAAAAACAGCGTTTACATTTATAATCGCACAGTAGGGCAATAAAGTGTCTACAGCTAGCGACATAAATATCAGACAGAAATTCTTTGTGTTTCAAAAAAGTGTTTACATATAGCCGTACAGATGTGACGATACATATTTTCAGAATGAAGACATATATGTCCGACAGAAAGTCTTCACTGTTTACATTACTCTCCGACATAAATATCATGCAATAAATGTCAGATCTAACCGTACCTTAAGATATGAGAAAAACTATTTAATTTTTCGGAATCATTATTTTATTGACTAATACGCAATGTAATCAGTAAGCAGTCCAGTCACCGTTGTTGTTCAAGACAGCTTGGTATCTTCCAGGCATGCCTGCTACTAATGTTTCTGCATATGTCACTGGTAAATCTTTCCATAACTTCTTTATCTTACGAACTAGATGTATCTGGTTTTTTATTTTTGCACCCTTCAACTTCATCTTAATTATTGCCCAAACTTTTCTATTGGGTTTGTGTCTGGCGATTGAGAGAACCAGCCTAAGGTTTGCACACCGTTTTCTTCCTTCCACACAGAACAAAGTCGACTTCTGTGTTTCGAGTCGTTGTCCTCTTGTAATAGCCAATCTCGATTTCTTCTTCCAAACCACTTTTCTACAGATGGTATTAATGCATACTGGTAAAGTTTCTTCATAAATTTCGCATCTAGGTTTTGGGTAAAAATGAATAATTGTCCAAAACCTTTTTTACTGAAACATCCCCAAACATGGACCTTTTCAGGATGTTTCACAGTGCGCTGGATAACTTTTTTGTCCTTCACACACCACACACGTTTAATAGGTGTAGACACAGATGTAGATAACCAAAATGAAGCCTCATCTGTGAATATTATATCACTCCAATCTTTATTCCAATTTTTTCTCGCCCACTGTATTCGGTTTTTTACTTGAATGTCGGTGAGAAGTGGTTTTAATAAAGTACTGCGATGTTTGATATCATATTCAGAGAGGCGATTTCTAATGGTCCCTTTTGATATTTCTAGTCCTTTCTTATCAAGTTTTTCGTGAGCTTTTTCCGAAGTAAGTGTTTGATTTTGTTGAGATTGCTGATGGCAGTGTTTTCTTTAGAAGAGGCCTTTCTAGCTTTTCCATGGTTTGGAAGATCATCTACGTTATTATGTATGTAGTTTGCCCAATTTCTGACAAACGACTTTGATTTTTTAAGATAATTGGCAGCAGCTTCCAAAGACATTTTCGGCCCTTTGTCATGCCAACACAAGAAAACGGCTTCAAAACGTTTACTAAAAACAGCACTCATTACTAACAAACGTGGTTACACCCGCAACAATGAAATATCTTCTCTACTGTTTTTACTGCGTCGTTGACAAATAAACAATATTCCTATTTTTGCATAGACTACTTGATATTTCCAAGTATTTGGTATAGTTATGTTGTGTATGTTCTTATTGAACAGACTGTAGGTCCCGTGCCACCAGGGGTGGAAGTTCCTTGGGTTCGGCAAAATTCTATTCGGATAGTGCTAATAGCTATAGTAATTGATGGGCATTGAAATGCGTGGCACCCGCAAGCCTAGAGTTCACCTAGTAAATAAATAACTAGCTTGGTTGTAACATGTCACCTGTTTGAAGGTGGAGAAGGCATTGCTTCGTTATCTATATTTTAGCAATGAAGAATTAAATAACAGAAAAATACAAAAACATTGTTTGATGAACATATTTTCCATTAGTTTAATTTTTACCCAGAGTCAGAGTTAGACCCCCCCCCCCTAACTTAACTTATGACAGTCTAAATGAGCGCTTAAGTGCAGCAGTGCTTGACTTAAGGTCTAACTCTTAACATATCTCGCTTGTGCCATAATTAAGTCGACTTAAGTTTCTGCTTAAACCTGTATTGAAATATTGTATGTAAAGTACAATGTGATTTTTTAAAAACTCAATTGCAGCAGGCCGTATTCTGACTTAATACAGACAGTTCTAAGGTTATTAAGACAATACGGCCTGCTGCAATTGAGTTTTTAAAAAATCACATTGTATGTTCATTAAAAAAACAACTCTAGAGTGCTCTGAAAATTTGTTTTAAGTTTGTCTTAAGGTAGGTACGTTTTCGTAAGGACAAATTGGGGCGACTTGTTGGCCAGACATTTTTGCCGACCGATAAGTTGGTAAAATTGACAGGTGTTTATGTTGTCACTTGTCTGCAACGGACAGGTCGAGAGAACGATCTTCGAATCGAAATCTGCGGTTTTCAAGATGGCAGACGATGAAGTAGTACAGGTTATATCAATTTTCATAGTGTTGGCAGGAAGCCATGCGATACTAGAAAGTCAAAAAAAGTCAAAACGGAAACGCAAAAGATGGTATCTACGTTAGAAGTTTTTTTAGCAAAGAGACGTTTGTAAGGTGCATATCTGCATATAGCTCGTAAATGAATGGTCTTCGCTTGCAAAGTGAATACGAGAACTTCGTTCGCATGTCTTTCACCGAGTTTGAACAGTTACTTCATCTAGTTGCGCCTTTTATTATTAAAAATTGAGTGTTTACGTAGTGACAAACGAACGCCGACTCGACATATGTGGCTAATTTTTGCATTCGACATTAACATGTCGTCCGACTGTCCCGACATGAAATGCATTTTGTTTACATTAGAACAGACAAGTCGGCGGACATGCCGACCAACATGTTGCATCCTTACGAAAACGTACCTTTGTAGGCTGTATGTTACATAACGTGTGATCGAAAAAATTTCACCTCAAAGTTTGCCATGAAAAATATAAATCATGTCTTTGCTAAAGTCATACAACATAAGCCATTAGAACTACTAAATCTAAAACCACGCCTAATTGATAAAAATTAGAGCAGATTAAATTATTCTAAAAACTAAAATTAAATACAAATTGAACAGAAACATGTTATTAACGGAAAATTATTTTAAACTAGTTGAGTTATGTGACCTCCATTTTCTTGGTGGCAGATTTGAATTCTGTGTTTAATAGAATTAGTGACTTTTTATATGCCTGACAGCAAAACAGACATAACCTTACACACCTCACATAACCTATAAAACAACAGCTGACATTTGTATGGCTTAAAAGTCGACATGCCTAATTTTGTGTTTTCATGTTTCATAGCCAACTTGAGGTGAAATTTTTTCGATCGCATGTTATGAAAATCATTTCCAGGGATTGCTGCGAGTTTTTTTTTTATGAACATACGTTATACAGGGTGGTCACTTTTACAATGTACACCATTAGGATCTCGAAAACGGTAAGAGATACAGGGTTGGCTAAATAGGGAAAAAGTTGCGCCATTTTAGGCTCTATCTTTGCATTTGCATCTCCTAAGATTATCTTTATATCCCTTTTATACATAGTTTGCACCTTTTCAAATGTTCCTTGTAGTTCCTCATAGAAAACATTTTTATTTTTCTCTATACAGGGTGTTTTAAAACAACGTTTAAAGATCTTGCGGACATGTGCTTCGGTCGAAAATAAGGCAAAAAGGGCCAATACACATAGGTCCGCAAATCTTTACTTCTGTCCGAATTCCAGCTTTTGTTAGTTTTTTGGACATTGTTGGTAACGTTCTGTGTTTGTAGTGCTTCTGAAGGTCTTTTTAATGCTTCTTCGTCTATTGACAACATATCATCTGTGTTATTTTTCGTCTCTCTCTCTCCTTTCATTCTCCTACTTTTCTGTGAGGTCCTAACATGGTCTGTGTCCTATATCTGTTCCTTTTTGGGACTGCTCCCTTGTATACTGCCTCTCTAGGGAAACTTTCATTCTCTTCATCAATAGATCTCACTCTTTTTGGCCCTTCTTGTTTTCTTCTCTATATGCTGTATCTTCTTCTTCATTTTCCCCTTTTGTTTGCTCCTCCAACTCTTCCATCTTCCATTCCTCTCCATTTTGTTATTAGCCTGTCTTTAATGATAGCTGTTTTTTTGCGAGCTTCTTTCATATGGGGTATTAGTGTTTTTTCTAGCGTCTCTTGTTTTTTATCCATGTCTTCAACTGAAATAGGTACTGATTCTCATAATAAATGGGCTGATTAGCAAACTGATTGATGTGTTTGTTGGCCAAAGTACAGAAGCATTCTTTGGCCAAACTCAATGTGCTGCCCATTTTGTGATTGGGATATACTCGTATCAGCTGTGTATTTTAAAGTGTTGCTATCACCAATAGGAGTATTCTACTAAAATGTACTTTTTATAAATCACACATGTAAGTAAAGGCTCGTATACGCCTTTTAGACGATTTTCAAAAATAAATTTAGCAATCTTAGTTATACAGTGTGTCTCACTTTAGACGGCACCACCCCAGTATTTTTTTTATATATTATCGATTTAAAAATTTTTTTTTCTGATTATACTCCTCACTAAATTGTACTTTTAGGGTATGTTACTTTTCCTTCACGGTAAAATGCTAGTCTACTACGATTTAAAATAAACAGCAAAATTGAAGAAGTCGTATTAGGGATTTTTTTATCAAAAAATCTTCTTAATAAAAGTTCAGAATCGTTCAAATAGGCTAAATCCGAAATTTTATTAAAAATAAAAAATTTTGTTGTTTATTTTAAATCGTAGTAGACTAGCATTTTACCGTGAAGGGAAAGTAACATACCCTAAAAGTACAATTTAGTGAGGGGTATAATCAGAAAAAAGGAATTTTTTAAATCGATAATATATAAAAAAATATTGGGGTGGTGCCGTCTAAAGTGAGACACACTGTATGTGTAATAAAAAAATGTTAGGCCGCATATGCAATTCAACTAAAAATAAATAAAGCTAAGTTATTTAAAAAGATATCTTACACTCTCAATTTGTTTAGCAGCTTTATTTTGTTCAGCCCTTGGTGAAGACGGTTTACTAAGTCTGCTTTCCATATTTTTCATTTGTTCAACGACTTCATTTATTAACTGTTGCACATCGACTTTATTATTGCTAGCCTGATTTTTTTTGTTAGATTTTTTGCTTTTGCTTATCATTTTATCAATTTGGTCGGTCAAGTCCTTTCTCGATAACATCCTATTACATTCCGGATCTATTGCAAATGGTGCTTCGGCAAGTGTTTCAACAGATCTTGGAGCTTCTATTTTTTTATCGAGTCGCCATTTACTTAGGACTTTTAAGTTTCTGTAATAAAATTCAGTATTATTTAATTATTATTAAGATTGAAATGGTATTTGTCAAATAAGGAAATAAGAAAACGGTTTTGAAAATGGGAAAGGGAAATAAATAATGGAAGTAAATACTTCAAAAAAACATAAATACAGCGATTTAAATATAAAAATATTGCCCAATTAAAAAAAATAAAGATTTTTATTTCGATTTGAATTCGCTCGTCATTTTGTTAAACAAACAAAAAGCCTCGACGATTTTAAATGTTTAAGGAAGCTAAAGGAATAACACGAAATTCAGATATTTCCATCTCAATTTGTGTAACAACAAAATGAATAAAACTTGTTTCCCGTCCCGTCCTGAATTTTATATAATTTCAAATAAAAGCGAGTAAATTTTAACGAGTTATCTTTATTACGTGCTTTGTATACAGTAGAATGCCTAAATTTGTAATTAAATTTAGCGCGGTGTTATTTTACATAAATGTAAACATTTCGTACATGAAACTGAAAGGTAGCTTTGTATTCTTAAGTTTAATTTTAATGAAACTGAAGTTTACTGTCTTGAGATATATTTTTGAATCGATAAAAATGCGGACTACTTTTGATGATAAATTTAATATTTAATTATGTGCATTTAAGGATAAATGATTATTGTTTGTTTGAAAGATTTTATACACAAGTTTTAGAATTTAAAAGATGAGAGTGGCAGGTTTTTATTTGAAAGTGAATGTTTAATGTATTTTTAGTAACAATGTTTTGATAGTTTCAAAAGGGGAATTTGAATTTCATCGAACAATTGGTTCAAATTTAGAAAAAAAAAACTTGTTTTAGTTGAAGGACTAAATTCTTTTTCTTTTCAAATGATTCAAAAGCAAGTGCAATCGGTGACATATTTACGTAAATTTCTGTTTAATAATTTACTGTGGACTACTAACGTATACGTCAAAGTGCCGTTTCACATGGAGCGTATGATACGGACGGATCGTCAGGACGTATAACCAAGCGCCATGTGTTTAAGTGCCGTTTCACATGGAGCGTATGTTCAGCGCTGATCGTGAGCGCTGACCATGCGAGCCATTTCCATACGCGACTTACGCCTTTTCACATGCATATCGTATGGTCAGCAACCGACAAGTCGCTGTTGCCATTTTTGCTGATTGGGGATGTTCATTTTTAATTAATAACAATGTATCGACGTAATAGAGTAGTTGCCGTGGCTTGGCTGATAAAGCGAAGAAGAGAAAAAAAAGAGATTATGGGTTCATCCTATAGTTAGTGAACGGCTCTTATCAGGTGCTTTTGTCACTTTACATTCTAAATTACGTGAAAACGAACTGAAATTTTTTAATTATTTTCGTCGAGATAGAGTCGGCGGCCGCGCTTAAGAACTTTGAACTTATGTTGTATAGTTAAATAAATGCTTCTTAAACCAATTTAAAACAATTAACTATACTTCATAGTGTTGTACATACCTCCAAAGGTATTAAAATAACATAATTGTATACTTTAATACAGTTATGATTATAACACCATTTCTGTTGCTTTCTATAGCATTATATTTTTTGCATTTATACGAACTGTGAGGTCAACTATGTTTCATTTATTATGTGTCATGTTTTTACTGTAACAAAATCAGCTTTGGTCTTCCCTTAAGCTTTGGTTTCCTAGGAAGCGGTGCCGTCATTTAACGGCCGTAAAAATACGGTGGGTGACAAGACGCACCGCCAAAAAACGTTGCTGAACTGATTCGTACCATACTGGCTCAGCGCTTCAGATGAGACGACACCGCTCTATTACATTGGGTGTGCGCTACCGCTCTTTTGGAAAACACTTCGCTTAAAATACACGATACAGTTTTTCGTGATGTCACCCACCGTATTTTGACAACCGTTAAATGACGGCACCGCTTCCTAGGAAACCAAAGCTTAACTAAAAGATTGTTTGGCTATTGTAAATCACTACCTACCTTCTAGTGTAAGTGGTATTACATCTACTTGAACATTTCTAATCCTATGCAGTTAAATGACTTACATAATCATTTTGTAAGAATTAATCACGTTTTTCAAGTACAAAATATTCAAAAACAAAAACACACAATTACAATTTTAATGTAATAGAATTATTGAGAATATAAATGATATTAAAAGAAATTAACAAAAATTATAACCTAATCTTACAAAATCCAAATCAACACCTCTAATTCTTGATTTAAACTTATCAAGATTCTTTGGTACTATCTCAGAAAATTCACGCATATCTTCCACCTCTATCATTTGATTGAAATCAGGAATTTCTTCAACTTCCATCGTCATAGCCGTTAGAATCATGTTAGGGCAAATCCGACAACTAGGCGAGATGGTACGGAACGGACCATCAGTTCTCATGTGAAGCTACTCATTATAAACAATGGTCGGTATTCTGATCTCATATTTAAATTTAACGTCATGTTTAATTACCATGGCAACATTGCGTATCTCTGTTATACACATATAAAATTATATAAAGCTATATCGTTTTATGTTTACGCTAAACACCACTTTAGTTAGAGGCAACTTTAAATATAAGATCAGAATACGGCTCAATGACTCGTGCGCGCGCTGACAATACGACGACGCAAGGGCTCGACGTATGCCCGTCGTATCAAATCACGCGTACTGATCATACGCGCTTCATGTGAAATTACTCATTTAAACACATGGCGCTTGGTTGTACGTCCTGACGATCCGTCCAGATCATACGCTCCATGTGAAACGGCACTAAATGAGTAATTTCACACGAAGCGCGTATGATCCGTCCGCGTGATTTGGTACGACGGCCATACGTCGAGCCCTTGCGTCGTCGTATTGTCAGTACGCGCACGAGCCGTTGTTTATAATGAGTAGCTTCACATGAGAACTGATGGTCCGTTTCGTACCATCTCGCCTAGTTGTCGGATTTGCCTTGTTCTAGTAAACACGTGACCGTCTAGCTCTAGTACATAATATACTGCACCACCGCCATGAATTATAAAATAGATACGGAAATATTAATTTGCACAATAGAAAATCAAAGGTGCATATATTCTATTACGTCGATACATTGTCAAATGAACATCCCCATAATCAGCAAGAATGGCAACAGCGACTTGTCGGTTGCTGACCATACGATATGCATGTGAAAAGGCGTAAGTCGCGTATAGAAATGGCTCGCATGGTGAGCGCTGACGATCAGTGCTGAACATACGCTCCATGTGAAACGGCACTTAGGATTTTTCATAAGCTTAACAAGTTATAAATAGTTAAAAAGGCTTTAAATACCATTAAAGAATGGAACAAATTCAAGGTTTAAGAAAGAAATTTGAAACTTACTTTTCTTGCTGTAATATTTTTTCTTGATCTGCCAGCACTTCCCTAAGCTTTTTCAACCAAATTTCTTTCAATTCATCCTGCTGAACCCTTTCAGTTTCAGTGGGCTTTCTTTTAGAATTCCATTGAGAATGTGAACGTAACGAAATTTTCGAACAACCCCTCGTAATTTTGTGAATATTTTTAGCAGAATTTGGACGTACTACATGCACAGTAATATTCCCTTGGCGGATTTCGTCTTCCTCTGAATTCGTTTTACTTAAACTTTTGACATCAATAACTGGTAAAACCTGAGTGAGCGATTTAAGTCTTTGTGCTGATACTGAACGTCGTAATAATTCTGTGACTGATGCTTTTTCACTGCTCTTAGTGAGTCCCGAACTACTTTTTCGTTCTACTACTGAAATTTCTCTTTCTTCTTCCTCTTCAGAGATTGATGTTTTACTGTTTTTGTAATATTCCAATTTCAGGAAACGACAAACTGAATCTACACCCTCGTTTATTACTTTTTGGACGGGGTATTTTAAGGGATTTCCAGAGACTTGTAACACTTTTAAGTTTGGAACGACACCTAAAAATTGATTATACATTTTTACATGATTTTTTCTAATTTGATCGTAATATTTACTTTATGGGAAGTTTTAGGGACTAAATAAAATACTTTTCGACAAGTTTTGAAAAAAATCGGTTAGGATCACAGAGCAGGTATTAATACCTGCTCTGTGCTAGGATACAGAATAGCTTTGTCGTTAAATAGCTAGTATAGGCAACACCTACTGCAGAAATGTTAACAACATAAGGGAGTAATGTGGGTTGTTCACTAGAGTTTTGTCATAAAACGGCATTCGTGCTCTGTAGAGATTTTTTAAAACCTTTTGTAACAGAGTCACTGAAAAATTCATGGAGTATAGCGATAACTGAAGATTTATTAAATTTTTTCAAATTGAGCCAAAAGGCAGTAAAATGTTTTTAGATTGGAGCAGTCAACTGAAGTTAATCTGTTGCAGAGGTTTTGTAAATATGAATCAGGCCTACCACTGAAAATTGTCTAACGCCAATTTTAGCAATTTATTGTTACTTAAAAGTGAAAAATTGCAAACAGTGGATGTTTACTGAATTAACAGATCAACAAACGTTCATTTACTTCGTAGGACCTTCGAAAATATGGAGTATATAAAAAATGGTTCAAATTTTGATTTAAATTAAAATTATTCAAAACGCGTTGAATGGTTATGATAATTACTTTAGAAATAGTTCAAGAAAGATTGGTCATTCTTACCAATTTCATTGGGTAATTCCTCGATATTATTATCCTGTAACAGTAACGTTTCTAAAAAAGCATGATGAGCAATTCCAACTGGCACAGTTGTGAGTTTATTTTTTCGTAGATCTAACCAACTAAGTTTAGTTAATTTTTCGAAGAAGTCATTCGGAAGTCTAACAATTAAATTATCCTCCAAATAGAGCATTTTCAAGTTGGACATATTCAACACATTTTCAGGCACTTCTGGTAAATTTTTATTGGCATAATCGCAAATTATGTCAAATATTGACATTTTCGTAATTTAGAAGTTGACAATTTCGCGAAATGTGTTCCAAACGTCCGCAAAGTGAACCACAAAAATAGATTTATTTTGTTACTAGGGTTACATCGTGATTTGTTTGGATATATCGATTGTTGCCAACGGTTATTTTATATGGGCTTATAAGTACTGAAAACTGACGTAGGAGGTTCTAGAAGAAAATGTAGTTCTTTGCAAGAAAATACTTAATGGCCGTATTTGCCTTGAAACTTTCTTTAATAGCTTTAGTTTTGTGAATTATGTCTATTTCTTCCTGTAGGGATGATGTTATAGAAATACGCGAAAATGACAAACTACATTAAGGCTCCCCTGCAATTTGCCTTTAGAATAAATTTCTTAAATTTAAAACTTTTCGCACTGGCTTTTAATTTTAGTAGACTTCGCTTAAAAGGCCTCATTCTCATAATAAATTCCTATTATTGGGGAATTCAAAGGTATAAATATTCTATTGAATTTAAGCAATAAACTAGAATGAGTGACGAATTTAAAGTAATTTATAGAGTTTTTATTCACTTCCAAAAATTCGTAAAAGTTCATTCAGTCACCGTATCTATTCACCCGATTCATAATTTGGACGTGCGAAAGATGTTTCTCATTCTTCTCTGGTAGGGCCCTTTATTATCGCGTGGGAGGTATTACTACAGGGTAATTTATGTGATCTGTTGACCACTACTGACCGCAATGCTATTATTTTCACGCTGGACCTCCTCTAAGCTTGCTCTAACTTCTTTACATAAATTTATACCCCAGATATTTATTCAACCAGAATCTTAAATTGCACTATATATCTGATTGCACTAACTCTCCAACTTGCGCGTAATTAGGTTTGGATGGAGTTGAATTTTAATTAAAACGTGAAATACCTTTATATCTCCAACTATGAAATCCGGATTTTCTTAATGAAATTTAAAAAAGTGGAGTGAAATTTTTTTAAATTAATTACGTTGAATACGAAGTCTAAAATTATTTTGTTGAACAATTAATTTTAGTTTATTTAATATTTATCAGACTGTATTACAAAAAAAGTGTAGAAAATGGTATGCCATTTTGATGGAAAATTTAGTCTGTCTTTTTTTTTCTGATGTTAAATATTTCAAATTTGTTATCCTGCAAGGAAAAATCAAGTCAATAATGTATTTCAGACAAGGAATTTAACCCATTTATTATTTACTTATTGTGGATTTTCCAATAATTTGGCGATTAGTAGGGAAATTAAATTAAATGTTGCTTGGTAAACGTAAATCAATTCTTGGCTAAAGTTACATTTTGACAAGGATAAATTATTCATTTAAATTGTCCTTGTGGCAATAATCTATATTTTTAATAAAAATTGCTAAGAAACTTCCTAAACGCCTTTCTTTACACAGGTTATTGATCTGTAAGGTTTATGAAGTTAGAGGTTCAGAAATAAGTTTGAGAGAAAATAATTCTGAAAGAAATTGGATTTTTAATAAGAAAACCTAAAAGACGATTTTCCTCTTTTTAGAAACTAACAAAAGCGTAGATATACGTTAGTTTATTCGTTGACTCTGTTCATGTTTTTTAATACCATAAACGTCCATGGAAAGCCCTTAACACGCCCTCTTCGCGAATAACAATCATTTCGGACAGGTAGCACCGCACCTGTGCGTCCTGACAGTTAAAAGCTTCCATAGATGGCGTGAGAACTCCACGAGCTTTTGGTCCACTTACGTTTTTGTTCACTTCAACTAACAGGGATTTACCTATCCATTTTATTTTTTATTATTGAAAACGATCACTGGACTGTCAGATTTTAAATGGAATGCCTTTGTGAGATTTAATAGGTCACTTTACGCATTTTATTGTCGGAGATATTTTAGGTTTTTGTGCTGAAATTTTTATGAACTAGATTGAGTGAACTCTTGATGAATTACGTCATTGTTGAACATATTTTCTGTTATGGATGGAATAGATTTTTGAAAAGAATTAGGCTATGCTTTAGTTGACTGTGTATTAAAGAAGTCAGGGAGGGAAGAATGTTTTAAAAAGCTTTTAGAATCCCTTTTCATCAAAAAAAGATAGTTGATTTATAAAATTACATTTAATAACGTAGTTCGCAGTTCGTAATAATTCTAGGTATTAGTTTAGAGATTAAATTTTCTAAGGTTGCACCCTTTTGGAGAAATACTTTCAATGTATTTTAACGAATTATTCGATAAATATATTTCATAAATTCCTTTATGTTTAATTCAATTCAAATTAATTTGTAAAAAATGTGATTTATTTAAACCGAAATAATATAAAATATTCCTTATAAGAAGCCCTTTAGCTTTCTTTATTAAGCCTTGCAATTTTCGATCTTTGTTTAATTTAATCTTCATTCAAGGACATATTACTCAACCTTAGCCTATTAATTATAAAAAGAAAAATCTGAACTAAAAATGTTGAGAAATTTAAAAAGAAGCTTTTTTATCCCTGTTATGAATGTGTATCATTAAAATTTAACTTCGATCTTTGTTATTTGCCGTGTTATAATTAGATAATATAATTAGTACGAACTATTAACTAATATTATGTATTTGAGTTATTTAAACTACCCCTTTGTGCTTTGTTAGGCTTTAGTATTCAGGTAAACTAGAATATCCTGTGCTGTATCTGATGTGTTGTTATTGTTATAAAGCGGTATACTATTGTATGATTTAATCAGATACCTACATTAAACAGTATAATAATAAGTTTCTCAAATTAACTGGAAGTTGATTTCCCTGGTTTACAAACGCAAATTTTCTTTATTTTTAATTCACAACAAAAGTTTACGTGATGAAGTTTTCACTTTTTTTATTAATTTGAATATTTTTTAAAAACATTTACAAATTAGTATTGACTTTTAACAATATTTTTTTATAACCTTTAACTTTCAAAATATTATTTTGTTTTTATTTTGTATTGGCTTCTGTATGAATTGTATTTGCAACGTTGTTTTAACAGCTTCGAATTTATTTTTATTGTTATTATAACTCCCTACGTTATCACAGAAGTTCAGAACTGGCTTCTTAGTTTCATCGTTTATTTCCACTCTTTTTCGCAGTGTTAGTAGTATTTTTCCTGCTGGAGAGTTTATGGGGTTATTTTCAGGTCAACCACTTTTTCCTTTCTTTAATGTCCTTTAATTCCGCGTTTGTTCTAAGTCCACGTAACTGCTTTAGGTCTTAATCCTTTAATTAATTTTTTTATTTCCGTTGTGGCTATCTAGTTTTTGTCAATTTCGTTTACACTAAGTTTAATTAAGATACTTTTTATTTGTTGGGGGTTTTCGTAGGACTTTTGTTTTAAGAACAATTTGTTTTCATTTTTAGTTGATTTTGTTGGCAGTTTGAGGTTGACTATGTAAACTTTTATTTTAATAAAGCAAACTTTAATCACAAACTTTCTCTTTTGTTGTAAATATTTTTCTTGGTTCAGTAGCAGTTCTTTAAGCTATTTTAATCAACTGCGTTTAAGTTTTCGAGCTGCGACGTCTCTAATGGGGTTTCTTTTAACGCTTTAGTAAAAGTGAGAACGTTAAGGAAAATTTTTGGATGAATTTGAATGTGCACAGCAATATTCTTTGACGATTATTTTCATCCGGGCTGATTTTATTCAAAAACTAAGTAAGTGGTACATTATTTAAGTTTTTGTATTGATGTTGAACGTTTTAAAAATTCGTACTGAGTTTATTTTACTGTTTTTACTGATTTACGACCTATTGTTTTGTCATTACTGAAACGTCTAAACTGAAACTTTACCTTAAATAAGAATGAGATTGCAATGAAGGCTTTAAACAGCTCTTCTTAATATTTTTCTTTAATCAGAAATTTTCCTATTGCCACAACGCCACAACTAACCAACTGGGGTTAACTGGGGTTAGTTAAACTGTTTATTGAAGTAGTTATTGAAGATTTTTGAAATTTGTTTAATTTAATAAACTGACCGAGCGAACTTAGTTGAACGTAGCAAATCCAAATAATCAGAATTTAATTAGAGAATATTGATTTTATTTACGCAATGGTTATTAATTTTTAAATACTTTTACACTGCGTGCTGCTTGTGCGTATTACAAAAACAACACTTGTAATTAAGTAAAAGTTGAAGTATTTAATTTTACTACTCATACTGACATATTTTTCTGATGATTGCGTCGATTCAACTAATGTAAATCATTGATTTATAAGGTAAATGTAAATTTTATCATTCACAAATTGAAGAAATTAATAGTTTATGTAACACTTACGTGGCCAATGCAAAAGTATTGTTCTGAAGTATTAAATTAGTGTTTATTAAATACTTCTGGGTAGACAACTTGGATTATGTTAGGGATTTATTCGTCTCTAATCTAAGCACTTATTATTAATTTATTTTATAAAATAAATAAGCAATGAATGTCGTTAATAAATCGGTTAAAACTTACTATGAATTTCTTTTGTTTCGTGTACTATTTTAGAACAGAAAGAAACTGTTCATCTACTTGTAAGAAAGATGCGATTTGTAATGCATTTAGTTTGTTTTTAGACCGTAGTTGGCTATGCTACTAAGACAATTATTGAGTTGTGTAGGTAAGATTCTCTGAAATAATCTGATTTCATCATCATAAATTGACATCGAGTAGATCCCTGTGGATCAATCCTGTATTACGCCAAGCCCACCTCATGCCAATAAGGTGTGAAGAGATTTTTTAATGATAGATAACTGTGTAACGTTAACATGATTGTGACGCCAGCTCCTAGACACCGCTTCTACACTGCAAGGTAGTTAGTAAGTCACATTTTCAATGGGAGTTGGATATGTTACTGGGATGTTTAGCATATTTTTTGCACCTATGCCAACTTACTTCCAAAAATACAGGTCTACTAAATGTCACCTTGGCTCAGACATGTGTTACATACAAAGTGATTTTGTAAAAAATGAATTGAAGCAGGCCCTGGATAACCTTAGAACTGTCTGTATTAAGCTTTTGTCCCCCCTCCCCTTAGTTATTTAAAATCTGAAGTAACAAAAATATTTGTCAGTTCCAGAAATAAAAACTTCACATTTAGTCAGTTAATAATAATACAGACAGTTCTAAGGTTATCCAGGGCCTGCTGCAATTCAGTTTTTAAAAAATCACTTTGTATTACTTTATTCTAGTTTAATATTATCTATTAATATTATTATCTTTCTATTCGATGTTGTTGTACATTACTCTATGTTGTTTATTTCTTCTTCTTATTCTCCGTTACATCATTACTCAGTCGTTCTTTTGGGTCACATAAGAGGCTGTTTTTTAAATTTCTTGTCCATTCTTCATCTCAAAGAAATGGACTAAAGCAATTCTGTGTTCAATTTTTAAAAAAGGCGAGAAGACTTTATGTAACAACTATAGGGAAATTACTTTGCTAGATGTGGCCTATAAAATTCTAGTAACTTGAATTAAGGAAATGCTAAGCGAATATTCGGAAAAAGTACTAGGAGAATACCAGGGCGGATTCAGAACCAACAGGCCAGTAATCGACCAGATCTTCACGCTCCAGCCGATACAAACTATGTACATGTTATGAACGTAAAATAGACCTACATGTACTCTATATCGACTTTAGGCAAGCCTACGATACGATCAACGGAAACCAAATGTATAGGGCAATGACAGAGCTAGGAATTCCAAGAAAATTAATCAACCTGACAAAGATGACCTTGAACATTGCAATAAACAGAGTGAAAGTGCACGGAGAAATATCAGAAAGCTTCCATATAAACAATGGATTAAGACAGGGCGACCCCATCTCCGCTTTGTTATTTCACTTGGTTTTTACAAAAGATAGTAGAAAATAGTAACATTAACACCACAGGCACTATCACCGGTCACATCAATGCATAGCGTACGCGGATGACGTTACCCTTATTGCAACAACACGAAACAAACTGCAACAAATAGCAAGAAAACTGGAAGCTGCGGCGAGATATGGGTCTACGAATAAATGAACAGAAGACGAAATACATGTCCATGGGAGATGTAAAAGGAAGAACCAGAGGACCTCTTAAAATAAATTTAAACACAGGGGAAGAGTACGGTTTTAAAGAAGTAGAGCACTTCACGATCCTCGGAACGATAGTGACAGATAATAGTGACGAACGAACAGAAATCGAAGGAAGAATAAACGCGGAAAATAGAAGTGCGGCAATATTAAACGAAGTGCTAAGATCGAAAAGTGTATTGCGAAGGACTGAAGTAAGAGCATATCAAACAGTTGTAAGACCGACAGTGATCTATGCGAGTGATGCGTGGACAATGAACCTAAGTGAATCTGGGAGAGGAAAATATTAAGAAGAATATACGGATGAAAAAGAAACGGTGACATATAGGAACGAAGAACTAATCAAGAAGTGATGGACCTGTATAAAGACGCAAATATTGTAGGAGTAGTAAAAGGAAGACGAATAGGATGATTAGGACACATCGCGAGGATGACAGAAGACCGAATAGCAAGGAAGCTGCTGGAGTCCAGACCTGATGCAACCAGAAGAAAAGGAAGGCCTAGAACTAAATGGAAGGGAGCTGTCGAGTAGGATTTAAAAATCCTGGGAACTAACAATTGGAAGGAAACAGCACAGAATAGAAGGAAGTGGAATACAATAGTGAAGCAAGCCATGGGTCTACAAGGCTAACTTACTTCTAAAAATACAGTAAATTTCCTAGGTCTACTAAATGTCACCTTGGCACAGACATGTCTGTATGTGTTACATATTACTTTATTCTACTTTAATATTATCTATTACTATTATAAGTATTATCTTTCTATTCGATATTCTTGTACATTCTTCTAGAAGTGGCGTGCCCTTTACAGGGCATTGCCGATCTTTTCACCATATGTCTGTGGTGTGCGTGTCAAGTAGCCTACAGACATAGGGGACTTACAGTTTAACGTGAGCTCCGAACCACGGAAGTGTGCACTTCTACTCCAGAGAGGACTTACTAGGCAGAAATACCTCGGTGGTTTGCCATTGCCTTCCCAGGGAAGCGGTCGGGTGTTTTCGGTGTATGTGTGACCCTGGGAATCGAACCTGGGCTCAGTGGTCAGCCGCACGCTGAACCAACTGAGCCTCAACCGCAACTCTTGTACATTACTCTATGTTATTTCTTTCTTCTTGTTATTCTTCCATTACTTCATTACTCAGCCGTTCTTTTGAGTTATATAAGCGGCTGTTTTTTCAATTTTTTGTCCATTCTTCCTACGTTCATTATGCTATACACGAGCTCTCTATTCTTGTTCTATTGCAGTTATCCATGCGCAGAAAAGTCTCCCTACATTTTTTCCCTATCCATTGTTAGATTAGAAGTTTTCCACTGTTAATTGATTGATTGTCATTTTTCCCCCCAGAACTTCTTGTGAAGTTATTTATTCGTCTTCATTCGATCTTACTTTGAAAAGTTCTAGGATTTTGTTCCCCATTCTTCGCAATGCTGTGTTTGAACTATCGCGACTGTATAATTCTTTAAGGGCCGGTCTTTCCATCTCCTAACAAACCTCCTAATAAGCTATTTGGCAAATAGTTTCCATGGAAACGATTGTATTAACCGGTTTTTAATAGGAGAATAAATTTATTAGGAGATGGAAAGACCGGCCCTAAGTTACCCTTTCGAACGTTTTAGCTGTACTCGTAATTACTTCGTCTTCCCCAAATGTATCTCAGCTATGTAGATCTGATTGTATTATCGTGGCTTCGCATTTGTTGATGTTTATTTCTTATCCCACCTTGTTTATTTTTTCATATCTTTTAGCTCCCTGTAGTCGATCTGCCCCGCTTTCTTCTTTAGCTGTGCGCATTTAGGTTAGGAGCTCGGTTAAGTTGTTTTTTTGCAATAGTTCTCGTAGTGTTATGGTGAAGAACATGAAGTGGGATTGGACATCCTTGATTTATTCCTTTTTATTTATAGTAGGGTTTGGTTCTTTGTCTAAACTGCTGCATCACGGCGTTTTCTCCTACTGCTGCTGTGATTATTCTATTCAATAGGTTATATGGCGTTCGGCTTTCCTTTAAAATTTATATGGGGGCTATTTGTGAAACTGTGTCGATTGCCTAACGATATCCAGGCAGGTAAAATCGTTCGCTGTCTTGGTTTCCATCACTTGCCTAAAATTCTTTTGAAGACTAGTCTTCTTCCTTAGTCTTCTATGTATTGATTTGCATAGCTAACCGGAAGCTCTGATCTAAACGATTGGATTGTATTTCGTAACCTACTCCTTGTAATTTTTCTTCTAACTTCAGTTGCATTTGTTCTTTATTTTCCCTCATATGATTTGTGATTTTCTTTTCTAGGTCCAGGGTTTCTTTCATAAGTTCTTCTTTGTTTCTTTTACCTTCTGTTACTTAATCTATTATTGCTACAGATAGGCAGTTTCCTCTTTCTGTTTAAATAAATTTATTTCCTTTGGGGTAGGGTCGACCCTCTTTCCTAGCCTTGAAGTCTTTGTCCTCTGGTTTCTTCGGTGGCCGAAAACTATCAGCTGAAGGGCTAGTGACGCTAGTCAAGCGAAAATGAACTTTAATGGTGACGCTACTTATTACCGATTGTGTTTATGTGTCTTAATCTAAGTTATAAATTAATACATACAATGTGATTTTTTAAAAACTCAATTGCTGCAATTGAGTTTTTAAAAAAATCACATTGTATATCTGCCTTGAATACAAATATAAGTTGCACAATCATTATTATCCGATTCTAGTTCAATCTATGCTAATCTAAACAACCTAGATATTATTTAAACTACGACTTAGCTGTGTGTTTTGATTCGAACTATATTCTTGCAGTGAATTACAGATATGGTCGATTCAGTCACTTTCGCAAATTTGTTGGAGGCATTTTACAACTTAGTGCTTTGTTATGAGATTTAAATACAACCATCATAAATCACTTGTACTAGGCCGGACTCGAAAAATTACGGTTTTCTGAGTTTTAACATTTTAAAACCAAATTCTTCTGTGTTGAGGTATAGCTGTAAAATTGTTTGAGTTCGGCCTGGTACTAAAGAGAGCTTCTCCCTGGAATAATCTGATTTATAGCTAAAATCACATTGCTTTAATTTTAGGGTAAATTTTTAGATTTGTACTATAAAAGTAAACCAAAAACTTATTAAAGCTACTTACGATATAAGTTAAAGTCATCAGACTAGAGCTACAAAGCATCGCCTACGTAACCTAAAATTGAAGAAATGTTTCAGTTACAAGCTGTTCAATTTTTAGCCAACGTAATAAGTTGAAATTATGGCCAACTACTGTTCAAAGAAGCATTGAATGCTAAGTATAGATAAATAAAGCGGAAATTTCTAGTTTAATTAAAAAACCTTTTTAATGAAATTATTTGTAATCTCTAAAAGTAAATACTATGGAAATTTTATTAAATTTAGTTTTTGTAATTAACTTAAAAAGAGTAAAGCTTCCATGGATCATATGTTAACAGATTAACGAAAGTTTCTAAAGGGAAGCCTGCTATAATTTGAATAATAAGAAAATGTTATTTGTGTGCTTAAAAATTGCTTAAACCTAATTTTTTCGCTGTACGACAGAACTTTCTTTTTCTTCCTTATCTTCAGTATCAGTTTTCACTGTTTTTGTAATGTTTTGAGTTTCAGGGAGGGCTAAACTACTAGTACATCTACTTTCTAGTTTTTGGCATAGGATATTTTAATGAATATTCAAAAAATGCAACATTTTTAAGTTTAAAATTATTTGATTCTTCGAGTAATTTTCTTCGCTAAATTTGTTTCTGACAATGCATTTCTTTGCTTATAATTTTGTAACGATTTTATTCACCACAAATAACAACCAAAGAAAATTTTTTATTTTACAAGATTGTTAGTTACAAAACGTGGATTTATGGCGTTGTTGCTTTCTAGCTTTTTTTTAGTTTTACCTTTTCACTTAAAAAACATGTTAAATGGGACTGAATATTTATTCGAATTAATCAGCGTGAACTTTGCTGAAAGACTTATAGAAGACCACACGCATTTGGAGTATAATACTCGACCTAAATTATTTTGCAATATATAATTCACCTTCTTTTCAAACTTATAAAGTTCTCAGTTAGTACGAAACCAACCGAAAACTTTTGAATTGGGTATCATCTCGTATTTAAGCAGGAAACCAATAAAAGGTATATCACTTATGTAAGATTTTTGAAATAAGTATCGATTACATTTTTAAAAGGTATAGTGTAAGTTTCAGTTTCACTGTCTGTTTTCATTCTTTGGAGATAAAACAACCATAACAAATTAGCTTACTAATGCTTTTATTAGCTTGTTGTTGTTACGAGATATAGTTTAGTAGCGGTGTAATGCAGAAATTACTCGGCAAGGACGGCAACACAAAATGAAGTTAATAAATTTTAATTTGTACTTGAAACAGGACAAAAACTAAAAGTAGAGATACGTTCATTTCGTGTGGGTTTTCCTTTTGCTTTAGTTGTTACTACATGAATTATTTCAGTTTGGGTAAATGCCTGTATAAATCATCCCCTTTGTTTGTTTAACTCAACGATAAATAATTTAAAAATCGTCCCCAAAACTTACTTCCAATAACGTTAAGTGCACTTCTAAATGGTTGTAATGCAGCATGGTGCATATTTAATATGGTCTGGTATGCGGTCTGCGGACAAAAGGATGCTTTAGGCACCCCGTAGTGATTGCTAAATATCATGTCACTATGTTTGTGTTAGTGAATGAAACCACGGGGTGAGGACCTCACGCAGGGCAAGTATAGAAAGTTAATGTAATAGATTTAGGTGTTAGAGGTTTTGTACATGCAAATGTGCAACTGTCAACTGCTTGCACGTCTCCATATTGATATTGCTGTGTTATTCTCATGTGAATTGAAAATTTATGCAATGCATGCAGGATATTGCAAATATGTTAAACTTTACTGTGTTTGGTGATTGGATTATAAAGAGATTCCTGGTCCTATAATAAATTTTGTGAGATACTTGGGTATCCCTTTATTAATGCAAACATGTTTGAATTTATTGATGAAATATTTTTTGGAAAATTTGCCTAAACCTTAATCTTTTAATATATTGCCGTAAGGGTTGTGCGAAACTGTGATCATTTTTGGTGATAATAATATTACAATAATAATTATTGTAAAAATAATAAGCATTTTGCATAATTTAAATTTCAGCTTATTTATTTTTACGCAGGTAATTAAAAATCTCTTAATTTGAATATGACATGTTAAAATGATCAAATAACAATTATGTTTGTTTTCTTAGGTTTTCTTTAATTATTAGTTATTGCTTTAATATACTTGGTCTTCCTTGAGCCTAAGAAGTTTTATTTTCTTATCTGAAAACTATCTTAAATGGCTTAAGTTCCAAGTTTTCAAGTTTGGTTGTAAAATCTTACATAATTGTTTAAAATTCCAAGAATTTTTTAGCTATCTTTTAATTAATAACTTAATAGGTAAAAATGTAGGTTTGGTTGAAATCGATGTAAAATTAAATTAGATTTCACTTAGCTTTTTAATTAATTTATTTGAAAAATATCAGTAATGGTTTATTTATGTAAGTTTGAAGTCAGTTTAACACCTTAATGCCAGGTTTGGTCTAAATCAATCGTATGTATTTACGTACCAGTAAATGTAAAATTAAATTAAAAAATGTTAAAGCAAGCACTTGAGGTATTTTGTAATAAATTAAAAGAAAAATCTGTAGTTCATTCAGATGTATTTTTCTATTAGGAAATATCAGGCTTATTTATTAAGTATACATCCACAGTCAGTCTACCATCTTAAATATCTTCAAGTTTGTTTATAACATCTCACGCAATTGTTTAAAATTATCTTAAGTATTTACTTAAATCATCATTATCATCATGTCCTTCATGAATTTGGACTTGGACCTGTTCCTGTTTTCTGCTATCTTTTCTTTGGTTTTCCTATACTTCTTTTCCCTCGCGGGTTGTATTTTAAAGCTTTCTTTGGAAGCCTTCCTCCATCCTTCCGAGATGTTCTTTCAATTTTTCCCAATAATCTAGTATTTTGTATTTACTTAAATGTAAAAGTAAATTAAAAATTGTTATTGCAAGCAGTTGAATTTTGTAACAAATGAAATAAAAAATTCAGAGTTCATCAAGTTTAATTTTTCTATGTGTAATATATCAGTAATGGCTTGTAAGTGTTAAGTTTAAAGCCAACTAACACCTTAAACTTCTTCCAATTTGCTTATAAAACCGCTAGGGGTTTGTGAACTATTTTTCTAATAAAAGCGTAAAAATATTTTAGGTTTAATTTAAACCGATCGCCATATTCACTTAGTTGTAAGCTTGAATTAAAATTTGTTACTGTAAATAATATTTTGTAATAAATGATATCGAAAATTTGTTTGTGGAATCCAAATACGAGTATTTATAATATTCCAAAAATATAAAATTGTTCATATTTATTGAAAATATTTTTTTTTTGTAATAATAAACCTTTATTTAGTGATTTATTTCAATACTCACAACAATGTAATTGATGTTAAGTAACATACAAGTCTATTACTGAAACGGAAGTACTTACACAAAGCGATAATCGTTGAACTACTTTTTATAAGAAAACGATTAAATGTGTTTTAAAAGAATTTCATACTAATAAACACCTTCAAATGTCTATCGCACGTGTTTGTCTGTTTGTTGCTTGATAAAAAAGGTATTGCGGTCGTTTTAAATTAAAGATAAGAAAATAGCAGTCTGCTGGTGCCTTTCGCAGTTAACAGATCATCGGTTGTTTAATAGCCTCGCGTTTTCAGGTAAAAATTCTTAATAGTTCAGTCTTCAGTCTATTATTAATATTAATTAATGTTTATAAGCAGTTAACTAAATTAAAGTGAAATATTTGGAGGAGTACTTAAGCAATCGACGTCTTTCAAGGTAGGTCCTTTCGTTATTCATTGCAAGAGCATTCTGTAATTATGTAACTCATTAATATTTGTGTAGTAAATATGTGTTTGTGTATGCTTCCTTGTATTTACACTAACAAAATAATGCAATACGGATAATGTCTGTTTAGGAATTAAGAAAGTAATCCTTCGCAGTTTATCGATCAGCTTATGATATTTTGTCTTTGTGTTAACATTGTACATAAGGTGCGTATCAGGTTTATTGACTAAATAAAAAACAAATGAAATAACATTAAATGAGAAGTGTATTGGACAAAGGATTATATTTTCAAAAAATATATAAGAAAATGTGTTATACAGACAGGCAGTATAATATGGCCTATCATTACTAGCCATGCGAAGCCTGGATTTAAAGTGTTTTCTTTTTATCGCTCGACGCTTGCACATCACTCAAAAACGTCCAATGGGTCTGTTCTACGCAACTACAGCAGAATTATTACTCTTACTGACTTACCAATTTCGTTCTCTTTAAGAAGGGCAATTGTTACGCCGGCATAGTGGACAGAAGCTTTATCGGGCCAAACCAGAATCTTTTTATGTGTGTTAAGCAATCTTATCCAAGCAATAAGATTCTTTTTCAGATACTTCTTCTTCTCCTTACTTTTTTATTTAGGTTTAATGCCCGTTTTTCTTCACACGATTTTAGAGAGATTCTTCCGAAGTCTTACAACAATCGGCCCATCTTTTCGGCGGCCTTCCAGGTTGTCTTCTGTCCGGTGGCTTTAGATCTCTTGCTACTTTTACCAAACCAGTATTATTTGCTCTTTTAAGATGTTTGTTCCAGCTTTTCCTTCTTTCCGGATGAAGCTATTTTGCTGGAATCCAGTATCACGTAAGTCTCATCATCCATGGCAATAAACAAATTACTATAGTTTTCTTGTAGAGTTTCCTGCAGTTAGATCTTGCCTTTTCGATATAATCTTGGTGCATCTTGGCAACTTTCTACCTCTTGCGTGATCGAATCCCAATCTACTTTCTGTTCCTGACCACAGATCCATTTTTTTTAATTGACAAATTTAGCAAAAATTAAATCAAATGCGTGAATTTCCAAGCTGAAACTAGGGCTGGGCTCGTCCAGTAAGAGGCTGCGAATTTTTCACGTGGACCCGTTATATTTGAGAAAGGGAGCCACCTTCAAAAAACCAAATTACAAGGGCGGGATGACAAGGGGTTAGTCTAATAATGAGAAAATAGTTATATGTTTTTAATAGTTATTTACGTAATCAGTTATGAAAAGAGCGATATTGTTTGACGAGTCGTAAGTTTGCCAAAACGAGCGATAGCGAGTTTTGCAAATTACGTGATAATTCGTTGTCAATATTTGACAAGCAATAAATTATTTTATTTATTATTATAGTAGGCATCTGAGCGGCATTTGGTTTAAAATTGGGTTGTGTAATATTCTTTTTCTACAACCACCATGGAAAGTGGGATTTTCAGACTTCGTCTCCATAGATACGAGTATTGAAAATGAGTGTTTGCCGAACAAGTGAAAATTAGCGTGCGGAAAGTTTACTTTCCGCACGCAAATCTGATTTTGCGTGCGGAAAGTAAACTTTCCACACTCAAATTTTGATTTGCGTGCGGAAAGTAAACTTTCCACACTCTAATTTGTTTACTTTCCGCACGCAAATCAAAATGTCATAAATGACATTTGATGAATGTCAGATTTGATTTTGCAGAAATATTTAAATTTTTTGTGGTTGTAGAAAAAATAGTGTGTAATACATGTGTTGAAAGCTTGTATTTGCCACACTCATGTGACTGCAGCACTCACTATCGTTCGTGCTGCAAACTTCACATTCGTGTGGCAAACGCAAGCTTTCAACACTTGTATTACAATAGTAATTTGTATAACAAGTGTTGAAAGTACAGTTTTGCAGAACGAAAATGAAGGTTGCAGCCTGAGACGAAGTCGAAGGCTGCATTCATTTGAGTTTTGCAAAACACTTTCAACAAGTGTTATTACACACTATTTTTTCTACTCCTACAGAAGAAAGACATTTAATTCACTATTTAATATTTTAAAACAAATTTTATAATTTTTGTGGAATATTAAGTATGCTCATGAAAACTATGGTCACTATGGAAATAAGTCCGTTGCTATGAAAATAAACATATCACAAATATAAACAAACCATACAGTTAACCGGCGCCATTTTGAAAGTGTGTTGCAAAGTACTTTGCAACACACTTTTGGATTTTGTCGCACAGTTTCGACAAACAATTGCTTTCAGCATTAAAAATCATGTGGAAAGATCAACTTTCAATAGTAGGAGTAGAAAAATAACTATTACGTAACTCAGTTACGTAATTGAAATGTCACTGTCACATTATAATTCATAGGCATTCTAGAACCAGTGTAACCAATCGTGTTGTACTAGTCAAGGCCTGCTCAGAATCATCTCTTTTTCGATCTCATGGTACTAGTGTCGGCAACGTGCATTATCTTGAAGAAACTTTTTTTCATGTGCTAAACTTGTTTTTTTTTTCTTAGACATTTCGGTACAATCCTTCCAGAAGGTTAGCGTAATATTCACTATTTATAGTTTGTTCTTTCGGAGATAGTCCTATCATCAGAATCTCTTTGTCATCCCACAAAACTGACGCCCAAACCTTGCCCACAAATTTTACGGCTATTACTCTCTTTGGAGCTGAGAAACCGGGTTCTGTCCATTGTTTCGATTGGAGTTTCGCCTCTGGGATGTAGTAATGAAACCAGGTCTCGTCTGTTGTTACGAATCGACGCATAAAATCGGTTGGCTTTTTTAAACTGTCCAAACACCCTTTGGAAACTTGCACTCGAAGACTTTTTTGATCAGGTGTAAGCAATCGCGGCACCCATTTTGCTGAAAGTTGTTTCATACCCAGTTCTTCTGTTACACTATTGTGCACTCGCTCTTTTGAGATGTTTGCAACATTAGCTGTTTCGGTTAATTTGAGCCGTCTGACACCAGATCGTGAATTTTGTTGGCCATTTTTGGGGTTGTGACACTTTTTGGGTGTCCAGAGCGAGGTCCTTGGATGCTTGTACAGCCTTGTTGTAAACCCGGCCACCCAATTTTTTACGGTGGCGTATAATGGAACACTTTCACCCAACAAACTTTTCATTTCTTCGAAAATTTTTGCACCTTTTAAACCTTTTAAATAAAGAAAAATAATGGCGCGATGTACAAAATATAGAAAATGCGTTTTCTTTCCAGTAACTAACGCCAAACTATTGGAAAGATGGCCGTTATATTTTCAGTATTACCAATTAGAAGATCGAAGTTTCTAACCATGAATAAATATTTTAAAGCTAACCACTTAACATCTTGCCTTCGTATAATTCGTATAAATCCGTGATTTAAGTAAAAGGCTAAAAATTGAATGAGAGTATTCTTGACAGTTTGGAAAAATTATGAACCTCTTGGTCGAATTAATCCGAAAAAACTGAAATTTTAAAACATTGTTATTTTGTTCATAAGTAGTTCGTTTATTTCTGAAGATTTTGAAAAGCGAATGGAACTTCTTACGTTTTTAAAAGTCACAGTTTTTACAGATTAAACACTTATTTGCTTCCATCGGATTTAACATATCTAAAGAAGACAAATAATCAAAACAATCGAGTGATTATTAAATGTACGATAATTTTATAATTTGAAACTTATTAAAAACATACAGATAAATAAATTGCGGATTTCTTTCAAGCCGTAAACTAGTTACAAGAGAACTATACAAAATAGCGAAATACAGATTATAAATTTCAAAATATGGATTCAAATTTGAAATGAGAGTTTAGAATTTTAATTCAAATTTGTGATATGTGGTCAGATTAGATAGTATAGAGAAACGAACTTTTAAGATTCGAAGTCCACGCTCAATATTTGAAACTTTAGTCTAAATCTCTAAATTCAACATTCGACAACCACATAAATATACTGCTTTTGAAAGCTCGAAGGAAGATTTGATGGTCGAAGGCTATTTTAATAGACTACACGTAAAAATGTAAGATTTATATTTATTTAAAATTTCCGATCTGGAATTTTAGGACGAAATTTTGAAATTGAACCTCTTCAATTTTCCACAGAAATGATAAATTGCATCACGACTGACATTAAAAATGCTCGAAAAGAATCGACTAACCATTACGAGTTTAGTTAAACAATCACTTTCTTTTTAAGAATATTTAATTAAAATAAAATTCAAATTTATGTTCAGACTTAACTAAGCACTGTTAGTTTAGCAATCAAAGCAATTCAGATTTAAATTTGTGGACTGCAACTAACGATTGAGCTTAAAATCACCTAAATTTAATAGGATTTAAAGATGACTTTTTAAAAGAATATGTAAAATTTGACATCGAAGAGTTGTTTTTTGGAAACAAATCAGTTGTTTCAAATTGAAAGATTAGAATATATTGAATTTGGGGAAAATTAAGTTTTAGAATAAAATGTTTTCAGGTTTAGCAACTGAAATGTTATAAATCTTGCAATTTCTGTAATATTCTTTAATTTACAACTTCGAACACATTCAAATATATTTCTCCCATAATATATATTTTGTTGTTTTTTCAATGCTGAGGAATCATCTTTATATTTGCCTATTAGCTCGTTTTAAATAACAGGATTTGCATTTCTAGCTTACCATTGAGATTCGAACCCTGTGTAAGTTGATCACAAAGCGAACTTTCAGTTGAGTGAACTCTTTTTTGTAAATATTTTCTACTAATGTACTTTAACTGATATTAAAAATTCTTGAATGAGATAAATTAGTGAGTAGGATATTTTAAATGTTTAATCTAAATTGAACAATATTAAATATGAGTAAAAAGGGGAAAAAACAAATTTTCTAAGTTCATATTTACCGTAACATATTTTTCAGAATAAATAAATAAAAAAAATTTAAAGATCAGTTTTACAGAAATTTTAATAATAAATTTGTTATTTATTTAGTAAAATACTGTAACGTAGTGGTTTATTTCACCAGATACGCCACGTGGGGTTTGTTGCGAGAAGTTTTATGATAAAAACTCGGATTTAAATAAAGTATTGCCATAAATCCGTAATTCATGTAAAAATTTAAGTAAATTGGGTCAAGGCGTTTCGAACCGAATGTAAAAAATCTTGATACGGTTTGATAGACTCAATAAGTCTTTGAATGAAGCTGTATATAAAAAATCCTGAAAAACCGAAATTTTAGAAAGTGTAATTTTTGTGAGTGATTCGTTTATTTACAAGAAATTTGAAAAAGGAAAAACTACTTCCAAAAACGTCCTTAAGAATGTACTGTAAATTTTTGATTGTCTACATTAAAAAAAATATTTTGCAGTACAGGCAGATTTTGTATTACTGTTGCGGACGACAACGACGCCGCTTTATAATACGTAATTTTGTGTTTTGCTTATTTGATTATTTAAACCCTTTTCGACACATTGTGTTAGATAAACAAAAACTAAAGCAAACAATTCTTCTTTAAGTAGCAATTTGTGCGTGCATTATAATTTTAGCACCTTGTTCAGTAATATAACACAACAATTTTCCTCCACGTCCTATTTTCAAATTCAAATTAAATTTTTATTTGAATCATGTTTACAATAAATTCAAAGTAAGGAAGAAATGGGCACTGCATTGTTCTTAAAATGTGACAATCTAAAACACGCCGAGGGAGTTGAATATGTTTTTGCGTTTGTTCTTGTCCTACAATTTATTTTATGTACTGTATATAAATGTGTATAACGAGAAAGCAAAGTCATTATTCATCTTGAAGGTCTTTTAGTACCCGGACGCGTCTCAGGAGGACGAAGAGCGTTCTGATATCCCTTAAAAGTCGACATGATTCTAGGGTATTACAGAAAATCTTACATGCTGAACATTAATTACTGCTGATAGTTACGAATTGTTAACAACTTGTTAAATAAAAGAGAAAGGGCATCTGATTAATTACTGTACGTACTGGGGAAAATTTCCGTAATCTAACTTTATTAAAAAAAGCTAATTTAATAAGTCGGTTTTAGATTTTGGCAGGAGGAATTTGGTAGTTTATTTAAAAATGTATGCTGGTAGGTTGGATATAACAAGAAAGGAAAAATGCTTAAGCTTGCTTTATGAATTATGAGAAACATTTAATATATTAAGGAATCTAAGAAATGTTATAACATCGTTTCTGTATGAGTTGGCATATTCTAAATATTTCATAAATCTCGTTTTCCTGGTAAACAGTGTGCGCGTCTTTCTAGTGGGTGGACATCACTAAGGATGCGAGAATTCATTTTAGAATGTTATATTCCTAACTTTAAGTGTAATTTAAGCTATGAGATAATTATGGGTGCAGTAAATCAAATAATTCTTTAAAACGATTTTTAGAAATAGAAATGTTCAGAAACCTTTACTGCTTTCTTAGAGAATTAATTTTTGGTAAGAAAGTAGAGTCACAAATTGGGTATTGGTTTCGGTAAAAACAGACAAATAATGAAGCCAAAAATGAAAAAGAGAGAAAGCTGGAGCATTGCTAAAGGTTTCATTTAATTATTTTAAAAACGCATGACTTCTAGTTATTACGTTTGTTCGTAAAGAATGTGCTTTGAAAAAGGTACACATTCGTGTTTTCATACAATTTTTTATAGGTTCCGTGATGAGGGTTTAATGAGAAATCTAGGAAGACTTAAAAAAATCACCACGAATATTTTTCTAGTGATTATCAGCTTAATTCTTAAGGAAATCAACGCATTTTTAACAAATTCTAGTAGTTTAATATCACGGAGGAGTTTTCAAAAGAAATACAGGAACAACGTAAACAACTAGTAGATCATATGAAACGGATTCGTCAGACAGGAGGAAGAGCTTACATAATATATAATAAATTAATTGTAAACGTAAAAAACCTTAGGTACTCTGTGGAGCAGTTAAAGGTTTAGATCATCAGGCTGCAATAATTGGACCAGAGAACCAAAGTGAGGAAAGTGAGTCAAAGATCTCCAAATAGGAATGAAAGAGCTGAATTGGCTAAGGAGAATTATAACAAATACAGGATATAGATCAAAAAGTTATTAATTACGCCGCCCAGGGCTTCCGAAAAAGACAATGAGATGGGAAATTCCGAGAAGAAGAAGAAGAGGAAAAGAGAAAATAATGTAAGCTTTGGAACATGGAATGTTAGAACTATGTTGTAAGTTGGAAAAATGAGTGAAATAGCGGAGGAAATAATGAAATATAAAAAAAAACGAATTATGATGTTTTATATAGAGGTGGAGAAGAGCAAGGTGAAAGAGGTACCGCATTCTTCATAAGTAAAACTACCAGAGAAAATGTGTTTTCACCTTATACATGTTAAGACTGAAGTGAACGTTTAATAACATGCACCAGTAGAGATAAGTGAGGAAGAAGCGAAAGGAATGTTTTATAAATTAATAAAACTTATAGAGGGTATCCCACGTCATGATATTATCATTACAGTTGGGAACTTTAATACCCAGGTTGGAAAGGAAGACTCCGTAAGAGAGGTGGCATGGAAATATAAGATAATACATGAAACTGCTAACCAGAGAAAGAATGTGCAATTACGCAGTTGCCACGGGACTGAAAATTATAAGTAGGTACTAAATTTAAATACAAAAAATGTCATAAACTTGGAGGGCTCCAGGTGGCTTCTTCAACCAGATAGACCATGTATTAGTATTCAAGAGATGGCAATCCTCACTAAAAGAGCTAGTGTGATCTTATAGGGGAGCAAACTGTGATTCCGATCACTTCCTGGTGCGAGGAAAAATGAGCTTCAAAATTAGAGTAAATGAAAAGGCTAAAGAAGGTAGAGAGAAATAATAAATACACACTTACAAAGCAAAGACCCTCACAGAGTAGATGAAGAATGGTGTGTTATAAAACAAACTATAAGTAAAGCTGCTGATGTAATTCTACAAATAATAAAAACTTAAAAACAATGAGTGGTTCGATGAAGGTCGACATTCTTCAGTAATAGAAAAAAAACCCGCCAGGACAACTATGATAAATATGTATAGGCAAGAAAAACAGTCACTAAGCTATGTAGGGAGAAAAAAGGGAGAATGGTTGAATAAGAAAATTGATTAGGGACGAATCAGGCGGAGAAATGACAGTGATGGGGAAAATGAAGCAATAGAAGGTCCAAATGAATTGGTGCAAGAACCGGATCAAGACGAAATACAGGAACTAATTACCAAAATGAAAGACAATAAAGCTGCAGGTTCAGATGGAATCTTAAGTGAAATGATCAAACGTGGTGGCGAGGGTCTTATAACAGATATAGGAAAATTAATAAAGGGATGTTGTAGAGAAGAAAAATGACGAATGACTGGTCCCATGGAATAAATATTCCATTATTTAAAGGTAGTGACAGGAATATGCGTAAGAATTATAGAGGAATAACGCTGTTGAACGTAACATACAAAATCTTAGGATGTGTGCTGGTTAACATACTGGAGAAATTCATAGGATCAGCACAGATTTTAGCAGAGCACCAGCAAGGCTTCCGCAGGAATAGAGAGGATACGGATGCTATTTTTATAACGAGGAAAATAGCAGAAAAAGTATGCGAATATGATTTAGAACTACATAATTTATTTATATACTTTATATACTGCCTTTGATAAGATAAATAAAGTAGCTATGATTCAAGCACTGAAGGAACTAAAGATTTCTACTAAATTAATAAACTTAATTAAGGCGACCTTAGCCAAAACACTGTGGAAGTAAGGACGGAAGATGGCCTGACTGAATCACTCGAAGTAAATGAAGGAAGGCAGGGTGCCGTAATGTCTCCAGTGTGATTTAATCTAGTGTTAGAAGTGATTATAAGAAGAGCAAATGTTGGGCTGGATGAATACCAAAAGGGTACAATTAATAGCATGCGCTGATAATGTTGTTTTAACGAGTAGATATTTAGAGAAATTAAAAGGGGTTTTTATAAGGTTGAAAGTGCAGCTAAAATATTTGGATTGTCAGTAAAGCAAGACAAGACACAATATACGAAATTTACACGAATAAAGCCAACAAATAAGCAAAATATAAAAATGGGAAATTATGTTTTTGAAGAAGTTGATAAATTTAATTATTTAGGATCAACATTAGAAAGAAACGATTCTATTGAAGAAGAAATAAAGAAGAGAATTAGGGCTAGGTATAGGTGTTATCACGCTATGAAGTACCTACCTTTAAAAAAGTAAACTGTTGAGCAGTGTTACCAAAATAACAATTTATGAAATAATTATTCGCTCAGTAATAGTATTTTCGGCGGAAACTTGGGTGATATCTGGAGCATACAGCATAGTGTGAAAAGTTGAGAATATGTGAAAGAAGAGTCTTAAGTAATTAATTCGGAGGGATACTCAGGCAAATAATGAACTCTGAGTGACTCGAATTAGGAATAATGCAAGGAGAAGATATAGTAAAATATATCAAAGGACAGAGATTACGGTGGTGGGGACACCTGCAGAGGATGGAAAACAACAGTGCTGCAAAAATTATATTAAAATGGTGCCCACAAATACGTAGAAGAAGAAGATTGAAACTTCGGGAGACTGTACAGGGTGGCCCATTTTCGATGTTTTTAAATGGGAAGTACCCTTAATATCGGAGATAGACAAAAACTGATGTCGGAGTCCAGGGCTCTTCTTTGATGCAGGTTCAGTTCCCGAAAACAAAATTTCGCTATCTTTTGTTATTTTTTAGTTATAGCCCAAAATTCAAAATTTGGCCATATCGAAAACTTCAAATAACTCTCTTGGTTTTGAAGATATCCAAAAACGGTAAAAACATTCTTCAGGCACTTTTTCAAGTAGAATACGATAGTCAATTCAGATATCTTCTAATTTTCATGTTTTAAGAATTATGACATAAAGTTGGTATTTTTTAAATATAAGTCGTAGTTGGCCATGATACCATTAAATTGAATATTTTCTCTGCTTTCCGAAAATATATAGTTTATAGGGGTTAAATGCAGTAACAATACCTTTTTTGAACAAAATCAGATTATATTATGATGTTGTTAGCAATTAGTAGGCCATGGTTCATGATAGCAAAACAAAAAGTAGTAGAGTGGTTGCATGTGACGTCACTAGGTCATCAGCTGAACTCTTGTAGGGTAAACAAAGGATAGATTTGTATGCATCGGTATACTAATTTTTACCAAAAAGGAAATATTACATATTACAATATCAAACCGAATAAAGATGTGTTTAACCAGATGAGGGATGGTTTAACCCACATAATTTTGAAATTTTCAGTTACTTAAAATTTTCCCCACGGTCAGTTGATACGAACGTAATTGAAAATTTTATCGTGAATTAAAAAGAGTATTAAGGAACGTGATATTTCCCAGAGAAAGCAGTTAGAGAAAAGCTCTGGAAAACAAGAAACTAAAAATTTTGCCAGGTTATACGTAGAAACTTGTAAAATCTCCATATGTCAAGATAATTAAAAGCTGTTAAAGATAACGCGAGATTTTCTACAAAATATTAAAGTAATTATTTAGTTTTGTTAACTTACAAAACTGTCGTTCATTTTCAATCGGGCGCGTTATTGTGTGGCTGGTGACATCACATGCACCCGCTCTATTAGCCTTTGTTTATTGCTATCATGAACCATGGCCCACTAATTGCTAACAACATCAAATAATCCGATTTTGTCCAAAAAAGGCATTGTTACTACATTTAAACCCTATAAACTATATATTTTCGGAAAGCAGAAAAAATATGCAATTTAATGGTATCATGGCCAACTACGACTTATATTTAAAAAATGCCAACTTTATGTCATAACTCTTAAAACATGAAAATTAGAAGATATCTGGATCGACTATCGTATTCTACTTGAAAAAGTGCCTGTAGAATGTTTTTACCGTTTTTGGATATCTTCAAAACCAAGACAGTTATTTGAAGTTTTCGATATGGCCAAATTATGAATTTTGGGCTATAACTAAAAAATAACAAAAGATAGCGGAATTTTGTTTTCGGGACTTGAACTTGCATCAAAAAAGGGCCCTGGGCTCCGACATCAGTTTTTGCCTATCCCCGATATTAAGGGTACTTCCCATTTAAAAACATCGAAAATGGGCCACCCTGTACATCCGAAGATTTGGAAACCCTTTGAGTACATAACGGCTGGGAAAAATCGAAGGACAGGAAAGTACTGCAACAAGCATACACACACCTCGCACTATAAATCAACATACTGTGCTGTGGACTAATCACCCACAGCACAGTGCAGGACATAAACGATTGGGAAGGCACTTCGTGCAGGCAATAACCTCGAAGGGTTGAGAAGCCATCGAAATAAGTAAATAGCTTAATTGAAAATTAACAATTTTTGTAAGCAGATTTGAAAGATATTCTATAAAAATGTTCAAAGGGGTATATCAGCCTGGCGCCTCCACCATTCGTTCATACAAAAATTTTTGTTGGCTCTGAGCAGGAGTAGTTGTAATTGACCTTTTTTTTTTAGTTAAAAAATCCTTGCCTTTGAAATCGAACGCTTCACTGCATGTTGTGTTCATTTATATTTTCTAAGCTGCTCTATAATGATTCATTGTTCATGCCTTTGTACGCGTTTGAGAAAAATTTCAACAATTTTTTATTATGTAAACAAACAGAGCCCTTAGTTGTTTCATAATCTTGATTTTAACTTCCTACTGACTTATTTAATTGATTAAACAATTTTATCAAAAGCTGTGAATTTCATTTTTGATTTTTATTTTTTATGTCAGTGTTTGCTATGAAATAAATACTAACAAATTTAGTTTGATGCAAACACGAGGAATGTTGAAAAAATGCAGTTCTCTGTTACCAGAAATATGGGCTATTTTTCGGTAGATTTCTAAGAAAGGATATCTAATATGACTTTATAAGAAGTTAGAGTATTTATTCGAAATTTTATATCAAGTAATAGTGGAATTACATGTTAAAGTTAAAGCAATCGTTTTATAATTGGCATTTTACGGTTATCGAATAAAACTAAATTTAGTGCTCGTTTAAACGAATCCAACTGTTCGACATAGCAATAATCGTAATCACAAATCACAAGGTAACAATACTAAATGTAATGACCGTTGGATACTAAAGAGGATTGTCCAGTGTCGTTACAACTCAGTTGGGCGTCGGGGTGTTGACAACAATTGAACTTTCGACTTCCGTTATTGCCGGGATGTCAAAACATCCGTTCTATTCTCTCACTAGGAGGTCGTTACCTTATGGTTTACTTTATGTATGTATATCTGTTTCGCAATTTCCCTTTAAAACTACCTAAACGTTGAACAAGGACGGCCTTATCTGTGTGGAAGCAAAGGAAAATTAAACCTCAGACTTTAGAAAATTGAAGTTAAGAGATCTATTTGTAGGAATCGAATAAAGAATTGGCGGGCTTGCATAATGCAGATTGAAAAGCAGTGTTCGTAGTGCCGCTGAATTTTTAAGAAAAAGATTCATTTATTTGTGAAGTGAACACTTTAAAAGACTTATGGCTTTTAAATCTTTTTGAATGATTCTTTACATAAAAGGTAATTTGTAGGTTGACGTACGAGTGCATTGTTGCTCTAACATTTTCAACTTAAAAGAATGATTAATCCATACGAAAATTCAGTAAAGTGAAGGTGAAAGATAAATTTTGAGCACGAACAAAGGGCAATAAAAATGCAGATCAAGGTCATTATCAAAATTTATGTTCCAACATTATTGAAGTTACCTCTTTCTTTTCCTTGCTGTTTTCGTTTACGTTAAACTGGATGCTTAATATCCTACAAGGACTTATATTAAATGTACTTACATAAGACGTAAGTAGGTTCGCGAGAATGGTAAAATATTGCGGCATAAGCTTGCTAGATGTTTATCTTTTAGATGTTTCCATATTAATTTTGCTTAGGGCGTAAACATTTTAGAGCTCCAAAATGGAACAACATTTAATTTTCGTTTCATATATTTGTACAGAAATAATTTGCCGAAAATATTAAAAGTTCCTCGCAGGCATATACCTCAAGTAAACTGACATTTGGTAATTTTAGGCTGGATTTTAGAGAGAATATCAACCGGTTACTCTAAAAATGTAGGAGAAACGTTTGAAAAAATAAATTTAGTCGAGAAGGTTTTTCTCTTTTCCTCCTTTGCCATCATTTTCACAGCGTACGTTTATATTAACAAATTAAAAAGAATAATATTCCAATTAATTTGCGGATTAAACCATTACATTTGGAGAAAAGCTCGTTGGAATTTTAAAGTACAAAACAGCTCATATATTTTATTAAGTGTCCCTTTCGATTGGACATTATAACCCTATGTTTTTCCTGAAACCTCATCACAAGGGTTACTTCAATCGGATGAGTCATGTTGTCGAGTACAAAAGGGAATGGTGGTTTGTGACAACCAACCCCTCTGAATAAATTAGGAAAATGTCAGCCATCTTGTTCGTTTAATTCGGTTAGTGACATAAAATGAAAGTTAGGGTTCTTTATATACTAAATTTATTATTTAAATCAGTCTGTTCTCATTTTGTTTTTTACATTTTATATACAATTCTTTTGGTATAAAAATATATATTTGTTATTAAAGTATATCACACTTACATATATACATTATGTACATTGAACTTTTTTCAGTAGGCCTTAAAGTAGGTGTATTTAACTAATTGGGGACAACCAATTGTGCTTTTTTCATTCTTTCCACTGTATATTTTTAATTTCTTAGGATCAAATAATTTGAAATTAAATTTAAACACACAAAAGGAACTGAAACGGTAGTAATTTATTGTTTACTGTTAATTATTTAACTATATGAATCAATTTCTAGTTGGTAACTGATTAGCATCATGAAAATGTTTCAGAAAAACAAAATATATGTTTTTTTTTTTAATAAAGACCCATTATTTGGTTTTGCAAAAATAATATAATTTTGCAAATTTTGAAAATGACACTTTGAAATTTACATATTCTGAAAGACAAACTCAGTTTGGTTAAAAGTAATCAAAAAATCGCAAAATGCTTGAAATAACACAGTAAACTTTTTTCGAAAACTCCAATCAAGCCCGCCGTTTATTTTCTAGAAACTGAAATGCTACAAGTTTAATTTCAAAGCAGAACTTCAATTATTTATTGTTGTCTAATTTTCTTTGTTGAAGAAGTCTAAAAATTTAGGAAAGATCTTCGTAGTTTTCAACCCCAATATTGCAGCATAAAGCTTGGTTTAATAACCTTCTCTTTTAATTAAAAAAATGTAATGCCCCATCGTAAGTTTTACAGTTAAATTAATCCCTTAAGAAGAAATTTGAAGCGGTTGGTCGTCGAACTTTTTTTAAAAGATTGCTCAATTTAGTAAGTAAACATCGGAACATAAGGATATGCAGGCGAGGCTGTCCATGTTTCAAAAGGTAACATGACAGGAACAGCATAAAGTCCTCGCGGCTGAAAATGCGTGCGCGAATGCTTTTTAAGATGATCTTTTCTACCGAATCGCTTTCCACAATGTGTGCAGGGAAAAGGACGGAGTCCACTGTGAATTCTTTTGTGCCGCGTCAGTTCCTCGTTCCTTGTAAATGTTTTTCCACAGTTGCTCTCCTCACAACGGAATGGTCTTTCGCCTGGAAGGCATTTTAAAGTTTAACCGGCTTTTAAAAATAATTAAAGGTCGCTTGTAAAATCTCCTACCTGTATGAATCCTGATGTGTCCTTTTAGTTGTCCGTTGTTGGAAAAACCGACGTCGCAATGTGGACAGCGGTATTTCTTGGGGCGTTGTTTTCTGGCGCTTAAAATTTTCGCTTGTTGTTCTTGGGTCATCACCCTTGTATATTCCTCTAGTGTGCATCCTTGATTGACGCATTCCAGGAATAAAGGGTCTGTTGGTGTAAGTCCAAGGGAATGTGCTAAATTGACGTGAACGAACTCCGGATACATGGGGTATCCTTCTGAATTTCCAGGATAATCAGTAAAAGGTGGCATCGCTTCGATACTCTCGTCTTTTAATTTACAATTGCTTATAAGTGCACCTCCTAGAGGATTTTTGTATTTTTCTATGTTCAAAGAAGTTTTAGTTTTCTTCTGTAATTTTCTAAAACCTTGCTGAGAATGTTCGTTATCCTTCGGTTCATTAATTCTCGTTGAATTGGAGTCTGGGCTTAATTTAGTATCACACTTTGTATTATTCATTTCACCGAGAATTGCTTGATTATCTTCATTTCCAGTTGTAGTTGAAATTGTAGCATCCTGAGCACAATCGTCTAAGCCTTTATTGGTCAGACTCGTCCGTGTACATGTAGGGATTCTATTATTATTGCCAGGATTATCCCAAGGTCTAAATATCTTATTACATTTAACGACTTCTTTTTCTTGTACGTACGATATAGGAAATTTATTGAAAAACATTATTATTGCAAAGGCACTCACAGTATAAAGGATTACAAATCTAATCTTAACTACACAATCGGCTTAACTTAATCCCATAAGGACACTTGAAAGGACAATGGCCAAACTAAACAAATTTAAAGTATACAAGGGTATATAAGCTTGCAAAGGGGGTTGTCCTTTACTAGAGGGGGTAGCTACTGTTACAATAAGTTAACCCTCTTTGTATTTATTGAATGAAATGTATATTTTGCAGGACTTTCGCCCTTAAAGCTGCTCTTTTGTCAGGATGACTTTAAGAGTCGGGATTAAGGACACATTTAGGTTTTAGATGCGTGTTACCGTTTTTGCACGGTTGTCTCTCTGATGGTATTCTGGTTGTGGTTAGATTTAGATGTAATCTTTATAACAACCCAATTTAGAAAGCCAGGTAGGTAACGTGTAATTCCGGATTTTGCTCGCTTTATGTATTGTTCTGTATTTGCGTATTTACACACGTATAATTAATAATCTTAACAGTGTGACTGTTAATTATAACATTCTCTGGAGAGAAATATGACGTGTTAATGCTTCAATTTCTTGAAGGAAATTATTATTTCTTGAGATTTTCTTAAGATTTTTAAGGATTGTTTTTTAAGAAGATGGGTTATGTCGTTAGACTTGCACCAGCATAAAAAAATTGAAGGGGCGTTTAAGCAAATATTTGAAATCGAATGGTTTTGACATATTTTGATCGATCTGTGTAATACAACTTTTAACAACTCGTTGACTGGTTAGAAATTGGTGCAGGCAAGGGTTGTCAAAGCAAATTATACCTTAAACAGCAATCCATCATTATTCTGCCAAATTATTATTAAAACTCGTACAACAACCACCTAATCGACTAAGTTATAAAACCCCCTTCATAATATTTTATAAACCCTTTTATTCTTTTCTTACCAAAATGAAAACATAAAACAATAAAACTGGCGATTTAAAAGAAAACATAAAACGTAACAGGAAATGGTTTGAAAATTAGAGAACACTCTTTTCATAAAGTTTATAAAAACTGTGGCCTAATATTTCACTTACTTTACGATTACTCGTTTATACAGTTTTGTGTAAACCTCCCGAGAGGGAAATGTTTTCATATAAGGTTGTTCGCGGTGTTCGGGATAGCCTAAAAAAACTTTACTTCGTGATTAGAATTTAAATTAAAGTTTGGAACTTAAATTAAATATGCCATGCATAGTCAGGGAAAGTCTTGCAAAAACCCCGGAAAAACGCGTTACTGTTTTCGATATTAACTAAACTTGTGTTTAGCATTTCCAATTTAATTTTATTTTTTAAATTTGTAAGTGTAATTTCGCCCACGTTTAATGAATATTTAAGCGTTTAGATTTTAGATGAACGTTTTACACGTACGGTACAAAAAGGTTTTCAAAAGTAGGTTTTTCGTTTATAAAGTGAGAGATAAAGTATAATTGCTGACAGTTTTTATCTGAAGTGGTTCATGAAGTCTTCGTCTAAAATTAAATAGTTTCAAGCACATGAAGTGAATTTTCTTAATTAAAATCGAGTTAAGGAGAGGAGTTTATTAAATTTAAATTTCAAAAACTACATTTAGATTTAGAGTTTGTGATTTCAGTTTTAAGTATAATTTAAACTTTGATTATATGATATCTGAGGTTGTCCTGACTGCCCTTTAATCACTTTGTTTGAATTAAGAAAATCAATTAACATTTTAATTTTTGCTTTATTATAATCAGATAATCTAGGCTGATTGTTGTTAGTTTAGTAAAGAATTTTTGAAAGCTTTAACTTTTTAGAAGTATTGAAGTAGCCACTTGTTCTGACAAAAGTATCCTCCTTTTATTTTTTTTTTATTTTACAAGAAATCGTTGTACGACGTTTGATGGCTTACAATTTGTGAGTGATTTCGTATCGATTTCTTTTATTTCTTTTAGATTACGTTCACTGAGGAATTCTATAACCGATGTTTTAGAATCCCTATGGATTTTCATGTTAGAACTGAACAATAAAAGCTGCACTTTGATTTTTGTTGTGAGAAAACTGAAGCTAAAATATTAAAGAGGTGAAATACCCAGTATTTGGAATTTCTTGGTATTTCTTAAGAATTCGAAGGAAATTTTGATATCATTAAGTATGTAGTCTCTACAGCACATACAGGGTAATTTATGGCGACTTTAATTTTGTTCTGGGGATGCTGTTTTAAATAAATGTAGGTTAATCGTTAATTACGAGACTTCATCAGTGTACCGAAGAGAATTGAAATCAGTTGATTAAATGAATTATTTTTTGTAGTTTGTGCTGTTGATTTCAGCCAACGAATTGTTTTGATGATTAAAAGTATGATACACGGATAGGATTTGTAAGTGTCGAGATTTCCGGACCTTGTATGTTCATTTCGAACAGTTTGTGTACGCTGCACGCTGTAGAAATAAATACAAAAGAAAATTTGCAAGAACAAAGTTATTAATGTTACTACAAACGTTCTTAGTATTAATTGTAATTAATTTTCTTTTGATTTTCCACGTTCCCACGTTTAAAAGTCAGATGGTAGAAATCCTAAAGTAGTTTCAGGTAATATATTGGTATGCCTTATTTGTTGGGCTTGGGAGTGTCGAGTATTTCAGCGTTTTGTATATTAATAAAGTAATAGAAACAAAATCGTACTATTTACATGTTAATATAACATCTTGCTTTTGATATTTTTTGTTGTAAACGTTAGTCCAAGGTTTCGTTTTATAAAATCGTGTAATTTTTTTGGTAGGACATTAACATCGACATGTTTTATATCATCCGCCTTGACATTTTGAATAGAATCTTCTATAAAGTTAGTCCATTCAATCGAACACAATGAGAAATTCGAGCATCCCTCCATCAAAGAAGGCGAATTTCGGCGGTCAAGGAATATAATCGCGTACGCGGTCAGTGTTGCTGGTAAAATTTTATAAAAAAACACAGCTTTGTAGTCCTCCCAATTGTCACCATTATTGATGAATCGTTCTCCACGGTGCTGTTTATAGTACCCGATTCAAGTTTATGTTTTATCTGCAAAAATGCACGTTTATGGACAATTTTATAGGGTCGTAAAACAAAAGATAAAAACCGGACTTTGGAACTTTTTCAGAATGAACTGCCGGTGGCAGAATGTGTGTAGAACCTAATTGCATCGGATAAAAAAATATAAAGTTTCACATCGCAGTAACAAAATCACGTGAAGCGTTTCACACAACATTAATCGGCGTAACAAAAAAAATGGGCCCCTGTTCATGCCCTATGCGACGCCCCAAGGCTAGTAGCTAAAGCAATTAATGTCCCTCCCTTTTTAGCACCCCAGCACCCATCATCCATATTTCACCCTCTCCCTTATCAACATTGTAGCCCCAACCGCAACAAGCTGCACTAAACGGATTTAGAAATTAGCATGGAGTTATTGTACTCGTCCGGTGACGGCCATCTTTATTTCTAGACCATAACTTCCTTTATTCGATTATTGGTTATGGGGGTTTCCCAGGAGTTCCATTCGGAAATTTACGATTAAAAAAGTCTTTTTTATTTTTAGAGTGACCTAGTTAAGTGATGTTTACGTTTCGCGTCAAGATTGAATGATTACTAAGAACTAGGACTGTCTGGCCTTTTTGGAAGGCGGTTCGTTATAAAAAATGATATAAAGTCGGCTATTTAAACGAACAATGACCGTAAATTAGTGATCCATCAAACGAGCCACTTTCCATATTTGTGGAAATAGAACGCGATTGTTCATCCCGCATTATGAATTCCCCATTCCCACAAAATCTCTTTAGAATAAACGTTCAATCATAGATATCTGACGTTCTGACGTTATACGATTGAGATTTTTATTGTTATATACCGACCTTCTTCTTCTGTGCTTGTTCTTTTGAATATGTTTTATTCCCGTTAAAGTTTCACATTCAACGTGCGTACAGTTTGAATGTTACTGATAACAGTAATAAGTTGCGTGCATATATTTCGGCCTCCCTTTCGTCTTATCAAAACGGTTCAAGTTCACGTCAAGTCCATTTATGAAATTCATCGTTGAAATTTATTATAATACATATTTAAAACGGATGCCGTACCTACGAGTTGGATATGTTGAAGTGTCAGCATACAAGGGTTTAAAGAGGAACAACTCGATGGACGATTCAATAAATTCAGATTTGATCCCCACGGATCATAAATATTACGCGGTTTGATGACGTACCGCAAATCGTCTTTGTTCGGGTTCACCAATAGCAACTCCAAGGGACGAAATCCTGACCCAAATCATTTGTGTTGGATAAAACGGACGCACGGGCGATATTTCAAAAAAAGTTACCACCGGTGCCTACTTTGTGTTTAAATTGCTTTTAAACATTAATTCTCTAAATGAAAACCGGATTTACTCGTTTCCGATATGACTTGGATATCCGAAATAAATATTATTTTAAAAGTATTTTGTCATGCTTATTACAAAGTAATTTGTTTTAATGCTTGAGTCTCCGATATTTTAGTAGAATTATAAACAGGACGTCTTCCGGGTTTTCACTGTGTCATTGTTATTTACTTTTTCCAGCTAATTTTTTAAAAATTCTACAAAAATGAAATTAGAAGAGAAGAAGAATTTCTGTCTCAACAATGCCACGGTTCCAACTCCGAAGACGTTCTGTTAATACTGACACTGACTGTGGAAGTCTTCGAATTCATTTTAGAAGAATTTAAAAAAGAATTAGATCGAAGAAGTAACTAATTTAAAATTGAAAGTTTTAGTCTACTTTTACTTAAAGTCAAGTCGAGAAATATTAATATTATATACTAAATATATTAAAAGATGTGAGATTTCTATGTGGAAACGTAACAATACAAATGTTACAGGTTGCTTTTAGATTGAATTGAATTGATCCATCGATTTTGGAACAACCTAGTCGGTCCGTTTGTTAATAAATTTAAAAATGTATTTACTGTAAAAACAGTTGTAGTTACTAATAAAGGTTGCCAAGGAAATTACAGGAAGATTAAATTTATCCAAAAATGTAAAACAAGGCCTAAATGAAGGAGGATTTATTTAATGTTAGTAACTAATAATTCCTCTTATATATAAGGTTATAAGCAATTAATCGTTTAATTCTGAAGTTTAGCGATCGAGAAAGTTATTTCCGGTTATTTCCAAGCAAAGAAATGTCTTAGTTAAAAACATAATTTGTTTTCTGAATAATTTAAAGATCAAACAAATATTTTTCAGGCTCGTTTTCTTTTTTAAAGGGAGGAAGGGGAATTTCTTTGAAACTTGATTTGGTTGTCGTTTTGGCATACAGAAACATTAAACCTTTAACCAGATTTTCTTTGTTTTAAATTTTATTTGGCAGGAAACGTATTTTTTTTGAAGATATATATTATTCCGGATAGTTCAATATTTTTCATCTTATCTTCTTTTAATGGGACCTTTTTGAATATCGATAATTTTGGTGAGCACAGGATGAGAAACTTGGATTATTGATAGTTTTGGAATTCTTAATAAAGAAACATTAACGCTTTAACTACATATATCCATTGCTTTCATGGAAGAGAACTTCTTACTTGCAGAAATACATTTGTTGTGAATAATTTAAAGGTCAACTAATATTTTTTTGCCTATCTTCTTTGAATGGGACTTTTTTTTTAATGCCGATAATTTTGGTGTGCACAAGGATGAGAAAGTGCCTTTCTTTGAAACTTAGTTTGCTGATAGTTTTGGAATCTTTAATAAAGGACTATTAAAGCTTTAACAAAATATTTCCACTGCTTTAATGGAAAGAAATTTCTTACTTGAAGCAATGCATTTTTTCTGAATAATTTAAAGATCACACAAATATTTATCAGGCTCGTTTTCTTTTAATGGGAGAAGAGGGAATTTTTTTTAAACTTGGTTTGGTGGTTTTGCAACCTTTAATAAAGAAACATTAAGCCTTTAATCAGGTATTTTTATTGCTTTAATCTTTAATTTTTGGCAGAAAACGTAGCTATTTTTAATTGAAGAAACACATTTTTCCGGATAGTTTAAAGATGATCTTATCTTCTTTTAATGGACCTTTTTGAATTTCGACACTGCTGGCCTGCCCAAGGACGAGAAAGTGGCTGCCTTTCTTTGAAAGCTGGTTTTCTAATAATTTTGAAACCTTTAAATAAGAAACATTGAAGCTTTAACTAAATAAGGATTTGTCAACTAAAAATCCCGAAATTCTTTTTTGACTGTATTTTATTATTTCAAAAGAACATTACTGCAAGTAACCTATATAGAAATCGATTTAATGCAAAAGTACATAGTCTGATCCATAATCCGTTGCTTGTCGCACTTTGGTGCTCATACGAGCCATCAACTTCTCAAAGTGCGAAGACTGCCCGTGGAATAAATTTGATATATTTCGTTCTTAAATTCTAAGCTTACTACGGAACCACTCCTTTTCAACGAAATCCTGCGATCAGGCAAAACTTTTTTATAGCACGCTTGCCGAATGAACACCGTAATTTGGGCGTAGACACATCCCGATATCTCCTGGCCCTCAGTACAGAAAGAGAAAACGCATCTACAACTCAACCTAAAACCTATCTTTATGTTATAATAAGCTGAGAAACTTGCAATATAGGTGGCCGCTAATAAATGTATTTATTTTCAATTTCATAAGGATAACAATTTCAAATTTCACGCGCTTTTTCCTGAGTGCCGCATGTTTTTAGGTTTCACTATTAGACTTCCATCTCACTCTTTCACAAATTCGACGTGCATGTCGTGGGCCATGATATATCGGGATACGTCTACCCAGTGGCGGCTCGTGAGTTTTTTTAGTGGGAGGGCACATCAAAATCGAGTTGTAAACAATATCTAAAAACACTTACCTCCCTATTTGAATAGAAAGTCCATCCTTTTGTTCATCTTACTGCTGAATACATCAATAACTTTATTGTCGCAATCGGGGATCGATTGTATAAACTTTTTTCAATCGACAACACTGGTGCTTCTCAAAAATGTTTTTATGCGCTTTAAAGTGGAAAAACATCTTTCACATTCAGTCGTAGACATCGATGTTGTACAAATAATGTTAACTAATTTATTAGTTTCTGAAAACACTCTTGTGAGATTATTATCAGCAATAAACACCAAAAGTGACAAAATACCACCTACACTACAACTACACATATCGTATCGTTCATAAATTGCTTTAAGTTCCGTTTTTAATTTTACACTATCTAACATAGGATAAGAATTCACAACGGAAATCGTGGCTAATTGAATTAAAATTTAAGGAAAAACCTTTTAAAACGAAGAAACGAACGTTTCAGTTCTCCAGACGTAACTCTATACATGTTAATTGCGTCGAAATTAGATATGGGCGAAGGTCGTGGGCAAATTCGGGGAATAATTATGCCGGACTGTTTTGTACAGATTATATTTGGTTTATACATATTTAATTATAAATCAATAAATCTGATTGCAGACAATTAGCTACCGAAATTTTGTAGTACGTTGTACCTACGAGATCGCATTTTATTTCATTCGCTTAAAGTACCTACTTTCAAAGTTTCAAGTTTACAAGACAATCAAGACATACATTATGAATGCATGTTAGCAAAAATTAAAAAATTAGTTTTGAAAATTGAACTTATTTATAATAAAATTAAGTCAAAATACGGAAACAAATAGCTAATATAGTTATGTTTGATTGTGTCTAAAAATTACAAACCTTTAAATACGCAAATACGAGTTTCCCTTTTAACAAGTTTCACTGTAAACAACAATAACCACTATAACCAGTAACGAACAAACAGTAGATAACAACGTAACAAGGAACAAACCACGAAGTCAAAATAAAAACAACAGTTAAACGGAACATGCGCGCTTAACACAATTCACGCTTACACGCACTCCAATTGTGAACTAAATAACTTGAATCTGTCACGTGCCAACGGCCGCGATTTAATGTGCCCTTACCACGCCCTATACGCCGGTCAAGCAGCGGTGAAATTTTGCTGCAATTTTCCGCTGCGCTTGCGCAAATACGTATCATTTTCATCTAGTCCCCGGATGAAAGTTTTGATAACTTCGTTTCAGCAGTAACGCGATAATGGACTATAATATTGATATTATAGGTATAATAATAGATTGTTGTGTAAAAAAAATAAAAGAAGTGAGAAGTGTTATTAAGATATTAAAAAAAGCTTTCTTTGTCTCGATTGTAGGGAGGGCACGTGCCCTTGTGCCCTTTAGCACCAGCCGCCACTGCGTCTACCACTGCATTCGACAAGCGTGCTATCATTGGTTTTGCCTGATCGCAGGGTTTCGTTGAAAACGAGTGGTTCCGAAGTAAGCTTAGACCTTAAGAACTATATCTTATGTACTTCTCATATATGACTAGCACTAGAGTATCGTGTGCGTAGTGAGTGCGACGTTACCATGTCTGGCCAAAAGATATAATTTCCATTATTGTGATGTTTTCGTTTAAAAGGTATAAGTCTTTTGTAGCTGCATTCCTCTGAATATACTGTTTAATTGAAATTGAGCAATAAAAGGAGCAGATCGTCCTTTGCTGCTTATCGCTAGCCAAACCAAAACCTTCTTGGTAAGTTTAGGGTGTCTTTTATAAATCACTTCAGAATTGACTTTAGCACCTTCTTTGTAGAAGTAACTATTATTGCCGGTAATATCAGTTCCATCTAATGTAAAGTACTAGGTTGTCCCATAAGTCTTTGTGCATAATAAATATATTAATAAAGAAAATAAAAAATTAGGAAAAAACAAAAAGCATTTATTCCTCGAAATATAATCCATTATTTTGAATAACATGTGTCCATTTTTCAGTCAGGAGCTGAATTTGATGTTGATACCACTCTGCTGGTCTGGAGGCTACTTCTTGAAAATTATTAAATTGTTGGTCGAAACCAAATTGCTGCGGTATTTCTGTGGACCGTGCCATCCCCTTCAATATCATTAATTTGCTCAGCTGCCGCTTTTGCACTGAGACCCTTCTTCCAATAATGACGCAAATGAGCTCTAATTGCAATTTTTTCTTCTGCCATGATTAACAACTGTGTAAGTGCAAGAATAAGTAAACTTGTACTAACAAAACGTTAAATGACTGACAGAAACTTGTTTTTGTCATTGTTACCATAGGTCACTAGATTAATGTAAAAAGAAACTCAGAGAAAACTAAAAAACTCTGCTAGTTTTTATGCACATGAACTTATGGGACAACCTATTAGAACTCATCTTCCATCATCACAAAAGTTTGATTTGACGGCTTGAGATATCCTTCGCGCAGCTTAGGCAATACACCTTTTTGACTCTTTACGCTTCAATGTATACCGGAGCTGATATTTTCTTTTTTATACCAACTTTTTCTTTCTTTAATATTTTCGCTGCATATTCGTGACTTATCTTAAGTTTTCGCCCTAACTTTCGGTCCAATTTTTCCTACTGCTTCTTGGAGAAGCAGTCTTCGCTTCCTCTTGGGTATTTTCTTTGCGACCTTTCCGCTTCCTTCGACTTTATTGGACGTTTTTCCACTCTCTACACGTTTGATAATGTCGTATACTATGTGGAACTCCCATCTTTTTAAAATGACCCACAGTGTACGCTTTACCTTGCTCTCTTTGTTTCCTATAAAACTCGCCAATGAGCTTTTGCGTTAAATTAAATTCAATAAGTTCAGGAATAATTGCTATAAAACTTCTGTATAATATATGCATCAAGGATTTAATTTGCCTTGTTTGTTTCATTAAATTATATCTTTTCTTGCCTTTAAAAGCAACAAAAAGTTACAATTATTTCTATAAGATCTGTAGGTTAAATTGTTTAGCATACTCTGATTATTAAATATCATTTGAGCATAATATATGAAACGTATTTGCTAAGCAAATTACATTGGTGTTAACTAAACAAATACGAATTGGCAGCGAATAACACCTTTACTAATTACCTTTCATTACTAATTAATAATCACTTTATAAACACATAGAATGTACACTAAAATCGGTTACATTTCGTACATTTCACCTATTTTCAACCTAACAGTTCAGCTGAACGATTCTGGAACGACTTATAAAAGCCTTGCATTTAATAACTTCGCTAAATACGGTTCATATTTTCCGCCTTTGTTTGCTAAGTCGATAAAGTCCGCTAAATATAAAAATAATACCCAAGTTGTTTGCATTTGAATGTTTTAGAATTTGCGCTCGATTTTAATTCGAAGCTAAATTTAGGTTTAAAAGCAGTGCCCCTTTTTAAACACTCATTTACATTTTAATTATTAAGGCTTCATCAAGCTAATTGTCAAAAGTCTTTATGCATAGTTCATGGGATTAAAGTGCTTTTAAAAGTATAACCTTCGTTAAGACGTTGTTTTAAGACATTATTTGAAGTGTTCTAACATTTAAAATGACAAATAAATGTTAAAACATTTGAATAGAATTTTTTAAAGGAGTGCAACGCCTTTTGAAGGTTTTCCTCAAGGAGCATAATGCGTTTTAAAGGTTTTTCCCGGACGAAATGGTTAATTCTGAAAGAACTTTATGACTTGGTGGTCATTTTCGTTTTATTCAGGTCGTGAAAACCAATCACCGAAGTGCTCATTTTTCTTTGTAACATCTAAGCTTAGAATAATGGATTTACGATTTTAGATAACACGAAGTTGTTACCTTCGTTTCGCTTTGCGAATTTTCGAAGCTGAAATATGAAAAATTAATGCGTGAAGCCACCATTTCGTAATGATTTATTTAATATATTTATTTCTTAATCTAAGGGTTTTTAAGATTCAAACATAGGTGCAAGAAAAATTAATTTAAAATGTGAATTAGGAAATACCTACTTGTCCGCAGTAAGCTTTAAACTAAATGCTATGCTAGTTCTTGTGTTTTGTGTTGCGATTTAACCTGTCGTAACGGTGCTTGGCTCACTGTGACGCGTTACATTTAACCTAAACAACATTTAGCATAAAGTTTATTGCAGGCAGCTATAACATTTTTCAAAGGCTTAAAGGTCTTAACGTCTGTTTAGTTTTTTATCCTTTTGCTTTACGATGTTGATAACTATTTCCTTTTTCTTTATTTCAGTGTACTAATCCACCTTTGTTAGAAACTTCAAAATTCAATAAAACAAGCCGATCATTCTCTTCGCGAAGTTCTTAAAAAGACTAGCTTTGTTTCAAAGCCTTTGAAGTTCCTATTACACCAAATTTTTGAGATGCCAACACCTGAAAGTTAACTGCCTTATAAACTTAAAACGAAGTGATAATTTTCACCTACCCAAAGGATTCATTTTACACTTAAAGGATTTTTCTTTTAGTCGGTTTAACAAGTTGAACTTTTATTTATCTTTTCGCGAAGTTTCTTCAGAAAACTTTAATTAAAAAATTGGAATGAAATCGGTTGTGTATAACTAGAAAATTCAACCTCGTTGTTCACATCTGTGTCGAAAACCTGAAGTGAACTATAAGATAAACTGCTATAAAAGTTGTAACATCGAATTTGAGAACTCGTATAAAAAGTTACAACTACGGTTCCGAATTTTGCACCCTAAGAGTTTTTGACTTTTTTATTGAACATTTATTTGAATTTTCTAAATTAAGCTCATACATATTCTGCGTTTCCTTTAACGTATGTAGGTAAAATATTCAGTTAAAAAGATGATTGTCGGAATGAAAGCCGCCGCATACATATTTATGCATGATAATTAATAAAATAAAAAGAACCGCATTAAATACGACTGAAGATTAAATTAGTCATTCTTTTTTTCCTTTTAATAACACGGCTTTGAACTATTCATGTTGCTTTTCAAAGTTTGTATAGACAATTTCTGTACATACATAAAGTATCTTTTGTTGCTTTGATGTATGAAATAATAACTTTTTGCGCTGCCGCACCGTATCCTCGCCATTAACTACGGCCCACGAACTTGAAAAATAGTGCCTGTTTTATTTTTACAACAGTACGAGGAAAGACTTTCTATCGAAATGTAGGACAAAGCACAAAAAAGTTAGATCGATTCAACCCAAAGATACCGGATTAGTTTATTTGTATTGGCATCGTCTATAGGTTTGAAAGTTTTGAACGTTTTTCTTTATTTTAGTATTTCAGGTTTGATTTCTTATGTCACTCAATTTCTGAAATCACATTGGTTTCCTTCCCTTTTTAAAACATCAAAATAAGGTTTAAGTCCCGTACCTATATTTTTATTGTACATCAACAACGAACGAAGCTACGATAATTTATTATCAAATCGAGTTAGGCTTGTTGGGTGATAAATTAATCTCGCGTGAAGTTCGTTCAGTTGGCGAATTTGAGCACATTTCTAATTAATTAACACGAAACAACTTCGTCAAGTTTTATGTTGTCTCCTTTTATTGTTGTATTTGCGCTTAGTGGCAAAATTTGTAAAATGTAAAACAATTTAATTCGGTAATTATTTTGAAAACTTGTAATTTATCGTCGTTCCAAATATAGCTGGTTTAAATTACGTGTCAATTAAACGGCATTTAAGTGTGAAAAAGTTAGCCGGAATTAATTACGACGATTTTTAATAATTAACTTGGGGCGACAGACGCGTTAGTTAGATTATTCCAGTTTTCATGTTTCAGCAAAATTAGTGGAGGGAGTGAAAAGCACTGAAAATATCTCTGTTATAAATGTATGACTCTTTGATCATACAAAAGCATTTAGCTTCATTGTATTTCTAAAACAATTTTGGAAGTTCTGGCGGCAGCCTTTACAATGTTTTAATTGTTTTAAATAAATTTAATAAAAATGACAATCCTGAAACTCAGATAACAATCGTTATACATATTAATTTCAAATTGTTACATAAATTATATCTCAGTTTCGATTTAAAATTAAAAGTAAAAAAACAAATTTTGGTATTACAAAGGTAATGGTTCAGCTACACTCGCCATGTAATAATGTTAAATTGGTGATGATAACTAAATTTTGGGAAGACACAAAAATTGCAAATTGAAGCAAAGCTGTGATTGCACACTTTTCAAAACAATCATGGTTCTAGAGTAGACTAAGAAGAATCACTTTAAGCAAACAGAAAGAAAAAGGACTCTCAAATAAAACACAACTAAAAATTAGAAAATCCATATAAAAGAAAATCAAAATTTGACCCAAGAACAAAATAAAATTTAACGAAATCAAGTTCTGAAGAAGAAACCTGAAAAGTAAGAAAAAATAAGCAGCTAATCAGCAAAAGAAAAATACATTTTTCAAAGAACTGAAGTGAGCAAGAAGGGGCCTTATCTGTTTGGAGTATCTTATTACAAGGCAAGAAAGGAAATTTAGGAGAATAATAGGAGGAGAGAATCGAATAATGACTCAAGTGCTTTTCAGGAGAACTCTTTAATCGAGTTAATAGGGATCGTTTTATTACAGATAGTAGGATAACGATGTAGTCCCATAGAATGTTAGAAAAAAATAGCGAAAAAGGAATTGAAGATAGTTTGAAGATATTATACAGAGTGTCAATAAAAGTATTTTCACATTGTGAGGCGATAGTACAGTGAAAAATAAGAACAATAGGCTCAATTTTAGTTTGGAGTAGTTGTAATTGGAAGAGTGAAGAAAAAATGCGATTACTACAAGTTGAAGTAGTTTGTATTCGGCTTTATTATTTTAATTTTGTATTTTTCATTGATTCACGTATTTTTCCTCGGTTTATCTACTTAGCGAACTTTTCCATCCTTTTTTATTGTTAATATTCTTATATTTTGTAAACAATTTAACAGGAATTTGAACTGCCGCAACTAACTTAAATTAAATCATAATAATTATTTACAAAACAACAGCTGAAATTCATCAAAAAGTATATAAAAATATCAGCATTTTAGTAAAAGCTTCCCAAGTCGTATAAATGAAAAGAATGTAATTAGTTCGGAGCTTATTTAAATATTATGTGGTAATATTTGTTTTACTAAAGAATAACCTTAATCTGATTTGTGAAAACCGGGAAAACCCTTCTAGAAGATAATAATACTCTTGCAAAATAGCCAGTCATGTATAGCAAGAAAATGTCCCTTTAAATTTTTAAATGTAAAAGATCAGGGAACGTTCATTAATTTTTAATCCTATCGATTCTCTCGTTTCCTGTACCATTTTACTCGTACTTAACCGATTTATTTCCAATAGCAGTTTATATTTTCAGATTTGAACCAGTATTAAAACGTTACCTTTCATACTCGTTCATATGGGAAAAAATTAATTTCCTGTTGGTTAGATATATCATACAATAAATGCTCCTTCTCCATGAAAATAATTGCTGTCGAGTAATTTCCGTTTGAACGCCGAGGGCGAGCATTTTCTTTAATTTTGAGTGACATTAATATCCGTCAGAAAGGATTGCCGATGGTTTATAAAAACTGTAAATTGTATTTAGACAAGGATTCCTATTAGATATTTATGAAACGTTCCTGGTTTAATTTGATCTGAAACACGGACAAGAAAATTTAATAAATTATTCTGTTGTAGAACTTTTTGGGTCTTTATGAAATTTAGAATTTGTTGTACTTTTTAAAACTTTCTTAAGGCTGAAAGTTGTTGAGTTTATCTTTAGTAAACGAGACATTTTAGTTAGCTGCAGAGATAAAAGATATTATAGTTTTAAATGGGGTACATTCAATTTTTCCTTTTCTGAAAAGTTGTGAGAATACTGTATATTATTTCCTGCGGCATTTACTACTTGAAGAGATGATATGTTAAGAAGCACAATATGTGTATTACATAAATAGATGCCATGTTGCTTATTTTGTCATTAGCGGAGACTGGAATATATGCAAAGTGCATATCTCTATTTCATAGCATATATTTTTGAATCTTTGTTTCTATGCGTTTTACATCATGTTAATATGATTTTTAATTAGTTTTTTAGGGTATATTTGCATACATATTGTAATGTAATTGAATGCTCCACGCACCAAATAAATGTAGTTTAATTGAAGTCACACGTTGGAACGTCAAATAAATGTAATGTACTTTCCTTTGGTAATTAAAACACCACGTTGGAAAGCCAATAAATTATGTAGTGTTTTTGAATAATTTTAAATTTATCGGAAAATAAAATAAGTTGAATAAATATTATGTTATTGTGTGATGTGTCGTGATGAATCTCAGGGTAAGTACTAAAATGATATGTGTGGAAACACGAAATATAATTAATAAATTGAATAATTCACAAATCTCCTGTAAAATTAACTCACACAATTAAAGTTCAAAATTGAATACACCACTACATTGAATATTAAAACGAAATAAAAGTAAATAAATTGATATGTGGTTTCTATGAGTTTTAAATTTTGAAGATTACACATAAATTGAAAATAAATACTACTATTATTTCTAACAATTATCTTTTGAATCGATTACAAAATTATCTGATTTTATAAATCTCTTATAATTAATAACTAAACTTCTAATGATTAAATTTTTAAAGACTACATCTAACCTTAGCTTGAATCTCGCAGTGAAACCCCTCTCTTTTGCAGAATTACTTCAATGCGCAATGAAACCTCTGATATTGCAGTTGATAGTTGATAGTTTGTTGTTGATCAAAATGGATTTCTCGTGCTTGAATAATTCCATACAAATCTTTTCCGACAAACGTTTAAAAATGTTACTTTCCCGCACTCATTTTGCGTGCGGGGAAGTCAACTTTCCCGCACTAGTGCGGGAAAGTAAAAAATCAGAAAATCGCATAGCAACCATCCTTACTAGATTATTACTTTAAAAGGAAATGTCAAATTTGACAACTTGAAAACTTACAAAATGATAGTTTAGGACGATTCCTAAACGTTTGTAGGAAAAACGTTGTTCATAAACACGTGCGGGAAGAGCGATTCCGAAACTCATGCAGGTGCAGAAACTCGCTTCGCTCGTTTCTGTAGCGTCCTGCATTCGTTTCGGAATCGCTAACTTCCCGCACTTGTTATGAAAATAACTATTCCAAACTTCCTGGCAAGTAAAATGTCGACTGTTACCACAGTTAACTTTGTCTAAGTCTTTGAAAACTTTATTTTTTATAAACACTTCAGTGTTAATTAAATATCTGTTTGTTTTTAGGTTTAACCTTGATGTTGTTTTAAATAAGAACATCTGTTTACTTTTATTAAAAATTAAATTGGGCGTTGTTAAAGGATACTATCACATTTAGTATCCCTTACACTTAATCAAACTTCGTTGCAACAGGTATTTATAAAATATTTAATCACTTAATTTTTAATTTTTGTTATTTAAAATTAATTATTTCCTAGTACATCATTAATTTCACTACTTTATATTCAAATGACATGTTACACTTGCATTTATTATTTACTTTTTTAAAACAAAAACTTTTATAAAAATCAATGAAATTCATAACCTCATTTTTACTAACTTCAAACTTTCCTTCTAGAACAATCTATCTTTTGCTTCAAATTATCGAATTTTAAATTTTAACAGAGCAACAAAACACGTCCGTCTATTACCACATCTATTTTGCTACTAAATTCTTGTAAATAAACAATTGCTTGGCCAATAATGAGCCTTGGAATTTGAAGATTGAATCAAATTCGTTTTTTAACACATTAAATCTTAAATTTACCTAAATCTAAATCTATTTACATATTTACAAAGTACATGAAATTTTCTTCAAAATAATATCTAGGTAACTCATAATTATTTGTACTCAATTTAAATTCATAATTTTAATCAACAATTCAATTGACTTCATTATATTAAATATTACTTATTTACAAATTTATTTTAAATTTTAATTTAACTTATCAGAAAATGTTCCTTATTTTCTAAATTACATTTTATCTAAATGACCTTTAACTCAAAACTGCCTAAATTTATCTTAAAACTACTTTTAAAAATTTTATTCAAATTGAACTTTCAAGAACTTATTTTTCTGATTATTTACATAATATAGCCTTTCACCCTTCAAATGCTTAATAATTTTATAGCTTATAAGCTTGGTAAAGTTTTAATAACACTTTTAATCCGGTCATATTTCTTTTAATACTCACAATTTTAATAAATAGAATTTTATAACCTAACTTTCAAACTAACAAAATTCAATTACATTTTAATACAATCTTTACAACTCAATCTGATGTTCTAGCCTGGAAATTGAAAAATATAACAACAAGGAATCAACACGACACGACTAGCAGCGTTGCTTAGAGACAACGTCTGTCAAAATTTTTTGAGTGACAAGTATTTCAGTAATATCATTATAATTCGAGGAATTGTCATTCCGAATACCATTCGTGACTAGAATTTTACAGGCAATTTTTGCCGTCACGATCACTCTTGCTTGTTGCTTTAGAAAATCGTCACTCGTGCTGTCGCTCTCGTGACGATTTTCGTCGCAACAAGCAGTCGTGTTCTTGACGGCAAAAAAATTGTCGGTAAAATTCTAGTCACTTGTGGTATTACTTCTGAAAATTTTGAAGGTTCTGGCTTGATATTGCGTCCATATCTTGTTGATTTGTAAATCTGTACGAAGCTGATGTGGACATTTCGGCGAAAGTTTGTAGAAATTCTGAAATAATTTCGAAAGAGTCGAATTTTTCTAAGGTCTCTCGAATCTTTGAAGTTAATTTTAAGAAAATTTGCCGCGTTCACTGGAACCTTCCGAGTCAATTTTGTAAACATCTTAGTAATTTTAAAGTCCAATGCGATTTGCTTGTAACTTAAAACTAAATATCATACATTATGTGTTATCTTTAGCAATCTTCATGTGAGATAAAATATTACAGATGAAGCATTTTGTAGTGCGTTAGGCAAGTCTTCTTGTTGTTTTATTTCAGGATTTCACTGTCTGTATGTGTTGTATTCTAAATTAATTAGTCTAGCTAGCTTTTGTGGTTTTTAGTTACTGTTTAAACATTTTCACCGAGCTTTAGAATGTTTAGAACAAAATATTTGACAGTAAACATCGACCTAAAAATGTTTCGGACTTTGATCAATTTCAATTTAAAACTACATGTGTGAGCCATTTTCAGTTATTTCACTGTTTATCGATTACTGTTGTTAGTTGGTTTTGTTTTAGTTGGTTATAAATTTAAGTTCATCCACTTTAATGCCGATTTACCTTCGGATGAAACCTTGGCAAGTTTCATTTATGGGTTCTTTTAACTGACTAGTAATTCGGATTTTATCTTCAAAGACACTAAAATCGTTTAAAAGGTCTAGTTTTTTCCTGAACACTTTTCCCTTCTTTCCATTTCGGAGAAGACAAAGAAAAATAAAAACGTAATAAAGGATATAAAAGAAACATAACAATGATTATAAAATTCAATAATACTCCATTAAATAACAAAATTGATTTATAAAACAAGAAAGAACCACTGAGTTGGGATGCAATTTTTTTTGGGTTATTTTAAATTCAAAAGGGCATTGATGAATGTTCGTTTAATCTGCAGAGAGCAATAAATGTTTGCAATGTGGTTAGCACTGGCTATTTGTTATGAAGGCAGCAATGTGGAGTTTACTTGTTTGGTGAGTGTCGGTGATGTGAAGTAAATGCCGAATTGTACGTTGTTTGGTTAAAACAAAATTGTTGTCATTTTCGTTGGAATGTTTGTTCGGGGCATTCTCGTGTTCTTCTCTGTCTGATCAGTACGGTAATAAATTGGTTTCATTTATTTATTTTTAGCTTGTTTCAGAGCCTTAAAAGGAAACTGAAAGGTCGGGAAATTACCGTATTGATATTGCTGAAAATTCAATTTCCTCCGAAATAAGACTGTTACATTTGTGTAAAACGATTTACGATTAATTTCAGCTATTTTTCAAACGATTCGGAGTGGAGTTTTAACAACAGCTCCATAAATAATATTGTATTATGCGCGTGTCAATGCCGAATGACCGATTTGTAACATGAAATTGAATTATTTCAGCTTTAACTGCTTAACGTTCGTAGTAATGGAAAAGCCAAAACTGTGATATATTTCAGTTTGTAGTTTATCATACTGAATGAGTGATTACTTCATCTAAAGTTAAGTTCTTTTATAGTTGATTGTTAAACCTTTTTTGCTTAAAAGAAGAAGAGGGAAAAGAATCATCGTGAATATTTAGCAGTTATTTAATTTTTTGTTTTATAAATTAAAATTGTTTAGAAATTTGAAGGAATAATAGAATTTAGAGCTTTCTATAACATAACTTCTGGGAAAATAAGTTTCTTTCTGCTGCCTCCACCAAATGTTGTTATTGAAGTATTCGTTTATTTATTGATTTTTCTTTTTCATGCTTTCATTACGAAATTATAAATCGACTAATAACTCGTTATAAGTTGTATTTCAAATACAAGAGGTTGATTAAATTTTACTACTAGTCAGCAAATGTTGCACCTTATTTAAAGCTAAATTATTACTAATTTCCAAGATTTCATTATTAAGACACTCACTTCCTACACCCTGTATATAAACGTAAATTGCTCATGAATCTAATTAACAGAGAGTATCAAAGTTACAGCCTCTTGTTTCCTATGTACATTCTACAATGTAAGTGCTTGATTCACATAGTTTCTAATTTTAACTTTGTAGCACACTCAAAGCTCCCGTCATCCTGTTTCATTTGGAAGGTGTATGTTAAATATTTCGCTAAAATTACATCAAATTCTGTTTGGTGAACGAAAATGATATTTTAATAGAATCGAAAGTAATTAATACGCGTACTAAAAGCTAAAATATTCATGTCTACATAAATTTGAGAAAAGGGAACGCCTTTGAAAATTAAAAGATGCTCCAAAAATGTTCAACCTTGTCTGTCATTGGAACTTTTCGGAAAAATTAATATAATTTTTGGAGAATTTGGAAAAGGTTTTGGAAGCTATCCAGATTCTTCAAAAACCTTCAGTGTGTGATATTTTCATTTCCTTATTTATTTCATTCGTATTTTTGGCTTAATATGTCCTTAAATTTGTACCTTATTGATATCGGTATCTTCATGAAAAAGTGAAAATGTTTCAAATTGGAACTTTCTGTGATTAAAAACTTTCGGAATGTTATTATGTTCGTGTTTTACTGTATTTTAAGAGTAAAATCATGCGCATGTTAATTAATATTTCGCTAAAATTACATCAAATTGTGTTTGGGGAACGTAAATGATGTTTTGATAGAATCGAACATAAAAAATTGAAATTTCATGTATATTTGAATTTTAAAAAATAGAACGTTCATGAAAATGCGTTTTTGTTCACACTTAAAATGCCTGTAAAAGTTTAACTCTTCTTGGTCTTTCAAAAAAGTTAATAGAACTGCTCAAGAAAATGCGATACAGTTCTGAAGGTATCAACACTTCTTGATAACTTTTTCGGTTTATTTTGCTTTGTTTTACTAATTTTTTGTGTTGTTTTCATTCATATATTAATTCGTTCATAAGTTTGTGTTTGAAGAATCAAATTTTCTTTACTCTTAAGAGTTAGTTCGACAGTTGTTTCTTTATCTCAATTTTATTTATTTTTTCTAACACTAATATCTTATACTGTTTGTATGGTGCATAAGAGCTCACTTGTTATGTTGCCTTTAAAATACCTTTTCTCTATAAATTACATCGTCAATGACAACGTATTTTATAGGTCTTTAAAATAAGCTTTTCTTTATAAAATACGTCGTTGCCTAGCAATATTCGAATTTTATATATTGTGAAGCGTCTCAAATAATAATTTATTAAAATTTCTAATAATATATTAGCGAAAGATATTAGTGTTAGAAAAAATCTCGAAGACAACTCGTGTTTTATAGTTTAAAAATCTCGGTCTATCAAATCCTCGGCTCACTTCGTTCGCTCGGATTTGAACTACGACCTTGATTTTTAAACCTTCTATAAAACACTTGTTGTCTTAATAGCTATTTTTACTTCTGTTCTTCTCTTTTCTATCGGGACTTAATTTTGCCTTTTAATCTAATCTAAGTTTCTTGTGTATATTTTTGCATTGTTTTCCTCTTTGTTAATTTAAAATAAATTTGTGATTTTATTTGGGAGCACTTTTCACAACATTTTAACAATTTCTTGTTAGTATTTGTTTTCTTGTTCTTTGCGTCTTTTTACTTGCCTGATTGCGGTTTTGGGGAGGACATTAGGCTGTAAGGTTTTAAATAGTAGTGGGGTTTTATTAGAGAATCTGAAGGATTTGGACACAGGAAATCCTAAGAAATTTCGAATTTTTAGAGGTTCTCATTTTTCGTATGAAAAATATTGAGTTTGGCTTTTATCATTAAAGAGTGTTAATTTGTATAGTTTATTAGTTGGAAAATTCGTCGATTTTTTTCTATTCTTTATTTGTTCAGTTGTTCAACTTTCTGTTTTTTGAACTTTACGTACTTCCTGTTCTGGTTTTTTGATAATCGCAAATGAATGAAAATATTCCTATTTAGATTACCTTATTGAAAACAATATTTCGTCGTTTGTTTTGAATTTTAAAAGTAAAATACATCGTTTCCTGCTTGATTGTTTTTTTAAATATTGATTTACTTTGTTTTTCGTTATTGCGTTTTTTGAGTTTGGTTAGTGATATTTGTCTATTTTTATATTTATTTGGTTTTAGTATCTTCTGTTTCTGTTTATCTTCCTAATTGTTTAATGTAGTAATTTTAACTAAATGGGTTCTAGCGTTTTTCCACGTGTTTTTCGATTTTTCTTCTCTGTACAGGGTGGCGCAAAGGAAGCGTACGGATTTAAAACAATAGAAACAATTTTATATTTAAATATTCAATTTATTTTAATAAAGGAATATTAACTCTGGTCCTTGGAGATTTTTTTAACCTATTTGCGAAAAATTAGATCAAGCAAGTGACCTTGACCTCAATTTGCTGCCTCGCAAAGTTTCGATCTTTTCAGAGCGTTTTCCATACCATGGGTTAACACTTCTGAAGTTAGCGTCTCAGTCTCTGCCCGAATATTGGTTTTTAATTGTTGGATGGTCCTTGGCTTATTCATAAAGACCCTCTCAGATATTCCCATAGAAAATAGTCTGGGGCCGTTAAGTCTGGTGAACGAGGATGCCAATTAATTGCAGAATTTCTTGAACCTACGGTGTCGTTGTGTTTCCTAGGCAACATATACTTATCTCGTCCTATCAACTGTATATTCGATTATTTTCGAACCTCTTGTTGTGTAACTACTGATTATCTGAGACATAAAAGTTCAACGTTTTTTTGTTTCTTCGACGTTTCATGAACTTTCGCTACTTTTACTTTTAGCTACGTATGTTCCTTCGGATGACGACAAAATCAACATGAAACAAAAATTTTTGGAAAAAATTTACGAAACCCTAACAGAAATAGGTAGTAACAGAGACGCGATCGTGTTTGGAAATTTCAATGGTAGAACTGAATTCCAAAAATAGTGGGCCTCTTTGGAGAAGAGACAGTTAAGGATGAGGGCCGAATACTAATCCATTAGGCAGAGTTTATGGTAGACCGAGACTATAAGAGAAAGCGTGCGGACTGGTTCGACGGGGAATGTGTAAAAGCTATCAAAACGAGAAACAAAGCCAGGATGGAGATGATGACAAGAAACACCCAAGAAAATAAGAGAAGATATGAGGATACCAGAAAAGAAGCAAAAAGAGTATGTAGAGAGAAAAAAAGAAAGAGAATGGAAGAAGAAATACAAAAATTGGAGGAAAACTTCATTATGAAGGATATTAGAAATTTTTACAAAGAAGCAAAAAAAGGGAAAATTAGAAAAAAAGCTAGACCGCTCTTTTGCAGAGATAAAGAAGGGAACCTGGTGGGCGACACAGAAGGAAGTCTGAGCAGATGGGTGGAATATTTCAGAGAAATTTTAGGGGACATGGATAGAGAAACTAACATGGAGGAAAACGAAGGAGAAGGACGAGAAGAACAGGAGGAGAGAGTAACACAAGTACCCACAGAAGAGGAAGTCAAGAAAGAGATAAATCACCTGAAAAACAATAAGAGTCCGGGAGAGAACGGAGTGGCTGCAGAATTGCTGAAGCTGGGTGGCGAGATTTTACACAAAAAGCTGCACAAATTGATAGAAAGGATATGGAACGCAGAACAAATGCCAAAAGATTGGTCCCAGGCAATACTATGCCCAATACATAAGAAGGGAGACGTAACCCGGTGCGAGAATTATCGAGGAATTGCATTGTTGGATGTAGTTTACAAAATGTTCGGAAATTGTTTACGTAGAAAGTTATCGAAAATAGCAGAAAACTTGGTAGGGGATTACCAGTGTGGGTTTCGGCCAATTAGGTCGGTAAGTGACCAAGTTTTTGTGATTAAACAGCTAATATCAAATAGCTATGAGTACAACCTACCGTTACATTTGGTGTTTATAGATTTTAGGAGAGCGTATGATACAGTATATAGGAACAATCTGTATAACGCGCTGGTAAACTTAGGAATACCGGCAAAGATAATAAGGCTAATAAAGATGACATTACAAGAAACGAACAATAAAGTAAGGATTAACGGGGCCACCTCACGGAATTTTAGAGTTAGCCAGGGACTGAGACAAGGAGACCCTTTGTCCACAGATTTATTTAATTTGCTATTGGAACAGATTGTAAGGAAGTGTGAGTTTCACACAAGCGGAACTTTATACCACCATAGGCACCAAATAGTCGCTTTTGCCGACGACGTAGCTTTAGTAGCCAGAAGTAAGTACGAAATAATAGAAATGCTACAGAAATTGGATAAAGTCGCAAAGGAGTATGGTCTAAGAATTAACATGGAGAAGACAAAGTATATGGAAGTGCAAGAGGGAAAGGGAACAGAAGAGAGTAGAAATTTAATATTCAGGTCGGAAGATGAAAATGTGAATGAAATCGAAGGAGTTGGAGATTTTACCTATTTAGGAGTGATGCTATCAAACAGGGGCGGGGATGAAAAGGAAATAAATGGAAGGATAGTGAAAGGTAATAAAAGTGCGGGATCTTTGCTGCGAATTTTTAAATCTAATAGTGTATCGCGAAATGCCAAGATTAGACTCTATAAAACAGTAGTGCGGCCGACAGTTACATACGGGAGTGAGATGTGGTCTCTTTCCAAAATGGAGCAAAAAAAGTTGGAAATATGGGAAAGAAAAGTGCTGAGAAGGATATTTAAGGGCAAGAAAGTAGGAGATAGATGGGAAAGGAGAACAAATGAAGAGGTGATGGGTTTGTATGGGCAACCATCCATAGTAGGGGTAATTAAAGGCCTAAGGATACGTTGGTTGGGTCACATAAGAAGGTTAGGAGAGGAAAGAGCAACAAGACAAGTCATGCAGCACGGAGTGCAGAGAAAGAGGAGAAGAGGAAGGCCAAAAAGGAAGTGGATGGAGGCAGTAGTAGCAGATCTAAAAGAAATTGGAGTTCGCAATTGGGAAGAAGTAGCCATGGACAGGAGGAGGTGGAGGGAGATAACCAAACAAGCCCAGGGCCTTCTAGGCCTGTAGAGCTATTTAATATATATATATATATACTAATCCATTTATGCGAGAACCATGCTCTAAAAATTAATAATGGTTTTCATAAACACAAGGACATTCTCTGTTATACTTGTATACCGAACACACACGTAAGTTAAAATCAATAATTGACTATATCATCAGCAAACAAAAATCAAGATTGCAGTGGAACAAAGTACGGGTTCCGCGGGGAGCTACATGTGGATCTGACCAACATCTTGTGAGAGCTAAAGTAATATTTCCTTTCAAAAAAAGCCAGGGGAGATAGGAAATTGAAAAAGCTGATAGTTTAGAGATAATTGAATCCTCCAAATACAAAAAAGACAAAGTTAGTAATACTAAAGTATGATGGAACAAAAAAAAATGAATTGTTGGCTCAAGAGAAAAAACAGAGGTACTTGAAGTTGGTGAGCATAAAAAAAGGATGAGGATCAGCAAGCTTACAAAGAAACCAAAAGGGAGTTGAGAAGGCTAATAAATGCAGGGAAAAAAAAGTCAGGAAATTAACACATACATGGGGGGAAGATAATGTTCAGAAGTGTGGAGTTTCATAAGAAATTTAAAACATCCGGGGAAAGACAGAGCTTGCACACAAACTATTGAACTAGAAGAGTTGAAGAAAAACTATAAGAATCTACTCCGAGAAACATGACAAGAGTTCTTCAAAGAATGTACAACAGAAGGGATACAAGTACAAGAAGAAGGTATCAATGTTGATGTAGATACGGTGAAAAGAGCTGTTGAGTTTGAAAAGTGGTAGAGCTAGTGGGCCGGAAGGAATATATGCCGAGGTGCTGAAGAACAGAACACAGGAACTTTTTCAAATGCTAACTCATATTATTAACGTGTTTAAATGGACATCCGGTTCCGCAACAGTGGAAGATGGCATACATTTCGTCGATTTCTCTCTCTCTCTAGGTCTTCAGTCTCTTGACTGGTTTGACGCATGTTTCCAATCTCGTCTTCTCTCGGATTTTCTCTTCATTTCTTCATAGTCACGCGCGCCCACGTCATCCATAATTTGTTTAACATATCGATTGCATGGACGTCCCCTAGTTCTTTTTCCTTCTATCTTCCCCTCTATAATTGTTTTCAGAATTCCTTCCCGGCGAAGAATGTGTCCAATTAGCTGGTCTCATCTTTTCTGTATCTGTTTCCACATCTTTTTCTTTTCTTCAGCCCTTTCTAGTACTTCGTCATTAGTAACTCTGTCCGTCCAACTAATTCTCATCATCCTTCTGTAACACCATTGTCCAAACGCTTCTATCTTTCTTTTTTCTTGTAGATTAATGGTCCACGATTCGCAGCCATATAAAGCGATACTCCACACGAAAGTGTGTATAAATGCCTTTTTTACGTATAGCGAGCTATTTTCGCAGGTTAGAAGACTTCTTTTATTTAGGAATGCTCTTTTGGCTTGTTTAATTCGGTGATTTATCTCTCTTTTGCTTCTTCCATCTTTTGTAATGATGCTTCCCAAGTATACATATTCGTTCACCTCGCCTAATTTTCCCCCATCAATTCTTATCTCAGTCTTGGTTTTATGTGTTGATCTTGTACATATTATGATTTTAGTCTTCTTTCTATTAAATTTTAAATTATATTCCGTTTTCATTAACTTTTCCATGATATTTAGTGTTTGTTCTATTTCCTCTTTGCTGTTGGAGAGTAGGGCTATATCGTCGGCGAAACGTAACATTTTAATTTTTTCTCCGTGTATATTAATTCCTGAGTTACATGAATCATTGACTTCATCAATTGCCTTCTGAGTGTACAGATTGAAAAGGAGGGAGGATAAGGCGCATCCCTGTTTTACACCCTTTTTTTATCTGTATTTCTCTTTCTTCGTCATTAACCGATATTACTCCCTTTTGATTTGTATAGAGATTGTAAATGAAGCGTATATCTTTAAAGTCGATACCGGACTCTTTCAGAAATTTAAACAGCATGTTCCATTTCACGTTGTCAAATGCCTTTTCTGCATCAATGAAAGCGATATAAACTTTTTTATCCTTTTCAATACATTTTTCAATAATTAGTCTTATTGCTAGAATTGCTTCCCTTGTCCCTGTGTTTTTACGAAACCCGAACTGATCTTCTGTTAGTCTATTTTTAATTTTGGTCTCAATTCTTCGATATATTATCTTCGTCAGTATTTGTAGAACATGTGGTATAAGGCTTATCGTACGATGCTCTTCACATTTATAACTTCCAGGCCTTTTTGGTATGGTAACTATTATACTCTTGGTAAAATCTTCAGGGACGTGTCCAGTTTCATAAATCGTTTTAATGAGGTCAAATATCGAGAGTAATGTATCGTGATTTAGGCATTTGATAACTTCCGCAGGTATATTGTCCATACCTGGGGCTTTATTATTAGCTAGTTCCTTTACGGCCTTGTCAAATTCTGCTTTTATTATTGGTGGTCCTTTGTCTTCATCTCTATATAGGTCCTCTATATATCCTTTCCATCTATCAGCAATGTCTTTATCTTCTGTTAGGACTACCCCTGTTTTGTTTTCTATTCCTAGACATTTTACTTTCGTTATTCCAAACTGTTCCTTAATTTTCCTGTATGCTTTATCACTATTTCCTACACTCAAGTCTTCTTGTACTTCCTTACAGATATTTAGTATGTATTCTTCTTTAGCTCTCCTACTTTCTTTGTTGACTTTATTTCGTAGTCTTCTATACTCTTGTCGTCCTTATTCTGTGTTGTTGTTTTTATATTTTCGTCTCTCTTCAATGAGTCGTATTACTTCTTCGGTTATCCAAGGTTTTCTGTTTTGTTGAGTATTTTTTTCCAGTACTTCATTTAATCCTGATGTAATACCTTGTTTTATATTCATCCGCATGTCGTTACTATTTCTTGAGGGCTCTATGTTAGTTTCGTTTACTACTTTTTCTTGAAATTTTTGTAGTACCTTTTCGTCTTCCTTCGAAGCTTTTATGTTCCATTTCTGTTTCTCCTTTTTCTTTATATTTTTAAGCTTGATGTGATATTTCATCATAACCATGTTGTGGTCGCTGTCTATGTCTGGCCCTGGATAGCTTCAACTGTCTTTAATTTGGTTTCTAAACCTTTGCTTGACTAATATGTAATCTATTTAATATCTTGCTATGTCTCCTGGCATTTTCCAAGTATAGCGCCTTCGGACATGATGTTTGAATATTGTATTAGTTGCAATTAATTTATGTTGCATGCAGAATTCAACAAGTTTATCTCCTCTATTATTTCTCTTTCCTAGACCATATTTTCCGACCACATTTTCTTCTTCTCCCTCTCCTAGTACAGCATTCCAGTCCCCGGTAGTTATTAAATTTTCATCGCCTGATATTTCTTTACGTATTTTACTTAGGGTGTCATTTTTTCTATTTCATCATCGCTATGTTGACTTGTAGGCATATACACTTGTAGTACGACTGTGTTAACAGGTCTTGCAGTGGCGGCTAGTGCAGGGCGCTGCAGTGCTGCAGAGCTCCCAAAAAATAAATAATTATGTAATCTAACTCTAACTAAAATACTAAAATATTTTCTATTACCAAAAAGGAAATAATAAATACTTCGCATTCGTGATTTTGTAAAGCCGGCATTAAGCCGCCTGAAGCGAAGTGAGAACATGCAAGTAGAGTCGACCAGTGGAACAACCTACCGACTCACGCTATCGTCGCGTTATTATTTTTCTGTTCCACACGATCGTGCTCTACGAGCTCTTTCGAACTCCCGCGCGGCACTCCGCTTCCCCCGTGTCCGTCTAAAGCCGTCTAAAGCAAAGCCGTGATTCAAGTAGAGATTTCGCTGCATTTAGTTCAGCGCGGAAGTGGAGCACGCGAAGACGGTAAAAACAATAAATAATAATATAGAGCGTGCGTGGTGCGTGCGATGCTGTTTTTGTGCATTTCTGACAATTATTAACTGTATACGAGGGAAGTGGTCTTTAATTTAATTAATGTGAAGAGATTTTTTAAATATTCATACGAATAAAAGATAGAATTAAAAGGAAAAGGTAGACCATTACCAGATATTATTATTGAAAAATCTGGTGTAAGTAGAGGGAAAAGTTACACACGTAAATTTAAGAGAGACATTTATTTAAAAAATGAATGGATTTTTGGATGTAACAAAAAAATGCTTTATACTGTTTTCCCTGCTTACTTTTTTGTGGCGAAATATACAATTTTAATGACAAAGTGATTACAAAATTTGCGAACAGAAAAGAACGTAGGATAAACTTAATTTATAAAAAATAGGTAAGTTTTTTTTTGCAAAAATTGCAGAACACCTAAAAATTTTTACCAGGACCCGCCACTGAAGTCTTGTTTTAATCTTTACCAAGATGATTCTTTCGTTGTATTGTTTGTAGTATGTTACCCTGGTTCCAAATTTCCTGTTTAAAATTACACCAACTCCTGCTGTTCCATTTGGTGTAGATTTAGTGTGAATGATTCTGTATTTTCCACTCCAGAAGTCTCCTTCTTGTGGCCATCTCATTTCACTTATGCACATAATATCGATATTTAGCTTTTGCATTTCTATTTTTGCATTTTCAAGTTTTCCGCTCTTGAGTAGTGTTCTCACATTCCCGTGCGCTATTTTACTCCTGTCCTTATTTCTTTGTATGGTGTTCTCGTGTTGTCCTCCCCGGAGATCCGAATGGAGGACTGTTTTACCTCCGGAATGAAATTTAACATGGGAAGACATTCCATATAATTTAATTAAAATTGGAGTTGCGATTCCTGGGAAATATGTGTCAGTGCAGTAGTTTTCCTTTGCTTTCTGCACGATCTTCTACACTTATGTGTTTACCATTAAATGGCGGTAATATTCTATAGTGCTGTTTACCGCTCATACCGTAACCCTGGATCGGGGCCCTTACTGGGTACTATCAGCCGGAGCCGGCTGAACCCAGGTTTTTTAAAGAGGTTGTTACTCCTCCCCCTCCTCCTTTTATCCTGGCTTGGGACAGGCGATAAGTCAGATCAAACTACTCCCACAGTAGCCCAGTCCTCATCCCTATCGGCGGAGTTATAACAAAGGAAATAAACAGGAATGTAGGAAGTAGATGTATTCCAGCGACGAGCACAATGAGCAGTTCTCAATTGTGGGAGATATTAGAACAATCTAATATCAACCATACTTGTGTACAGACTTTACAAGGAACATATAAATATTCAAAATCTCGAGTAAAGATAAGTAAATACCTCACTCAAGAGTTTCTGGTTACTAAGGGATTACGGCAAGGATGTTGTATCTTACCAACCCTTTTTAAACTATACGTAGCAACAGCGTTAAAAAACTGGAAAAGGAAGGTTCATGGCATGAATGTTGAACTTAATGACAGCTGCATATACACTCTTCAATTCGCCGACGATCAGGCGGTTATAGCAAATGATAAAGACGATAAGCAGTATGGTACCTATGATGCGAAAACTGAAGAATGCACCCACTGGGAGCTACCAGTCAATATCGAGAAAATACAATACCTAGCATAGGAGATGAACCTGGACCTTGAGAACGGCCAAGAAATCTCCAACTGTTAGAATATAATAACTTATATTTAGGTGTTATATATATAATAGTATAAGCGAAGAAAATTATTGGGACCGAAACTTGGGGAATACGAGAACTTTAAAGAAAAAGTATAAGCAGTAGCAATGGATGCAACGAGAACATCTTTATGTATTTCAAAACGCGATCACATAACGAGTAGAAATGAGACAATAAAACAACAAATGGGAGGAACTGAAGGAAGTTTAACAAGAGACATAGAAAATAAAGTATGACCACATACAACGTATACTTGATACAGAACTTCTCAATGGGGAAGATAATGGAGATTGGGCGTCGAACAACGTTGGAAGACGTTCTAAACCGCTATAATATTTACAAAATCAGAAAATATTAAGAATTTAGGTTGAAGATTATGTTCTCCTTGTGAAAAACTATAACTTGAGCCAATACTACTAATATGCTTTCAGATCTAAAGAGCGAGGACTAAATTTTAGCGGAATTTTTAATAAAGTCAAAATTAGAAAATCAACAATCCTAGAATTTTTCAATTTCTTAAGGAAATGTTTCAAATTCGATCGATTATTGCATGATCTTACTTAAGCCTGAAGTTTATAATACTAAAATTAAATACAATATGTTCCATTTCTCAACAAATTAAAAGAAAAGCATTATTTTCCAAATTCGAAAGTTTTAAATCTATTTTTAAAATGTTATTTAACGAATTTTGTTTGTTTGTATTTTTTCGCTACAACTCAATTTCGATTCTTAGGAATCTGAAGAATTTTGAGTTTTCCATACTTACTAGATCTTCTAGAAATTTTGAGATAATTTTAAAGCTCCTGTCGTGAGCTTGCATAACATTTTATGAAAATTTTTTATTTTATATTTCTTCATTTGGTTTTACGCCACCAGTTTGCTAAAATGGAAATATATTAATTGACTAATAACAACAATGGCATATAGCTCGCCGCAACAATCCTTTAGAATTTTTTTTTATATCTTGAAGCTAAGGCGAATATTTTGGAAAATTTTTGACAAATTCATAAACTTTTTCGATTACCTTTTTGAATATTCTTGTACCTAATTCTAAAAAAAAATTCTTCTAGTTTCCCAGATTTTCCGAAAAAGTTTGTCGAAAATTTTAGACTTTCTGAAAACTTTCTAGTTTCGCTGAAAGGTACGCGGATTTTTCGAAATGGTACTCGAAATGTTTTACAAATTTGAGAATTCTTCGGTGTTTCTAAGGACAAAATTATGCATGATTGTCTGGACTCGTTAGAGTTTTCAAAACCAATTTTGGAAAAGTTGTAAGTATTCGTAAACATGGGCTTTTATTGGAGCCACCAGAATTAGAAAAAGATATAGAAACGATTAGGAGTATCTCAGAAAGCTTCGAGGATTTTCAAAATTTACGGAAAAGCGCCTTGCTTTTGCTCAGGGTCATGCAGGCTTTTCGAAAGGTTTCAAATGTCCAAAAATAGTTTGAAGAATAGTATAAAGTTTTTGTAAAATTTGGGGCTTATCTGTATACATTAGGATTTTCAGAAATAATTGTATAAAAATTGTAGGCATTCATTGGAGTTACTAGAACTTTCTAATAATAAGCAATAAACGGTTGCGAGTGAAAACTGAAAACTCGTTGGTTTTGGGTTAGGTATGCCGATTTTTTTTACAGCAGTTTTGTGAAATTACTTGGGTTTAAAAAGTTTTTAACGTTTGAAGATTTCCCAAGATAAGAAAATGTAAAGAAACAATAATTTTTGGCCTTTTTTGAAAACGCTGGAATTTCCTAAAACAATCTTTTAAAATTCCTAAGAATTCTTAAGAATCGATTTAATTTGGAATAATTAAAACTTTCTACAAAAATTTAGGGATCATTACGAGACTATCAGGAAAGCTATTTTCAGGCAAAAGACAAATGAAAATTTGAATTACAGAGAATTTTTGTAGAAATTAGTTATAACCTATCTGAGATGAAAAGAAGTTTAGAAAATTTACGAATTTGAGATAGCTAAAACAGCTTCAGCAAAAATTTATAAATTCATAATACAAATAATTATCTTACAGTCCTATTTAGATTTATCAGTTTTCTATTGCACATTTTAAATACTACTGTTTCTGTTTATTCAGATAAATTTGTTTTCACTTCCGGATGGCATTATTTTCAATACATGAAACGATTTCGGTATAGGCGAAAACTACGAAAATGTCTTTTCTTTCTTTCGAAGTGTTAAAGTCGTTCTATTTTCGTGTCTTTTTATAGAACAAGGTCTTAAAATGCGAGGAATTTATGCGTCAGTAAATCGCACCCCTAGAAAGATCAAGTCATCTCGTCAAGTATCCTAGAAAACTAGCAAATATTCCTTTCAGTTTAGATTTAGGGCAAAAAGTGGTGCCGACAAAACAGATAGATAAAAGAGCTTATCGCATGTGTAAGCATTGTAAAGCCCTTAACGTAGTCTAATCTGCAAAACACAAACAATAACACAACAAGCGGTGTGAAAGTGACATTGTGTCTTTTGCAAACTGTGAAGTACGTTTGACATCTGCACAATAGTCATACCCCGATGCGGTACTTTACGTAGCCGCTCCTGCCGCACCAAAGTGCCGACATGCATTTTAGGGCAATGTGCTTCAATAGAACCATCCAGCTAGATGTAATTTGCTTTACTTACTGTTCCGACAAAGATGCATGCGGTTTTGCCATTTTGCTGCCACGCAGACTTCGCATTTTGCTCCGCTATCCTTTTTGTGGCCTCTTTGGGATTTGGAGGGCACTTAAAAATAACAATTAAGACTTAAAGGGAGTTCAAACGGAATCGATTTAATAAGAATTCTTAAGTTTACTTTTAAGAGTTTTCAGCTTCCAAATTTTGATGTACAAATAAGATTTTCCTTTAAGCGTTTATTTAAAGTTTTATCCAATGAGAAAATTCAGTTTATTTTACAGCTTCCTGGAAAATTTGGTTTTAAAATTTGTCTTAATTAAGTAGTTTTGTTCTGAAGTGCTGTTTATGTTAAAATTTTAAATTATAAACATTTTGTTATGTAAATATCTGCTCCTTTAGATCCCATTTGTTTCTCTTTACGTAGAAAACTCAATTTTCAATTTATATCTAAAGATTAAACCTTCTGGTTCTAGGGGTAGGTTTAATAATTTATTTTGTCAAAGATTTGCACATAAAAGTTAGCTATGCTTATTTTACTTGTCTGAATATTTGTTTGTTTATTTAGTTATGTGTTTATTTATTTATTGATTAACTGATTCATCACTTTATGTATTCTTTTATATTTATTCGTTGCTTTGTTTCGGCAAACAACCGAAAATTATTTGAAGCTTATTAGTTTTACTAAGTAATTACCAATTAAGTTTTGCATCGTAAAAATGTATCTCTTTTCAAATCTGACATTTAAGTTTATATGAAACCTAAGAATTTTCACTTTTACCAATATTTTTAAGAACTGTGAAATATTTTTGGCTTAAACTGATGAGGTGTTTGTGATTGGAAGTGACTTGGTTCTATATTTTTTAATTGTTGGTAATCTTGAGACTATTGGGCATTTTTTGAAAATTGTTATTTGTTCGGTAGGTACTTGTTTCTGTTTATTCTTTGAATTTGATTTATTTGATGTGTATTCCTTCTTCTTAAGAAAAACCGAAAACTATTTGAAGTTTATTAATTTTGCAAGAAAGGTTATAGCATAAACTTATTGTAGGAAGCATATTTAGAAAGTAAAATAAGATTTTCTAAAGCAAACATGAACAGCACACGCAATTTCCTACTTACGTGCGTGGATTTCTTTGAATTGGTTTTTGAACAATTGTTTGTTTTCTTTTCTTTTTTACACGCTCAAATACTATGATTTCAATTTTGTTTCTTATTTCCTTCTGTTCTTCGTTGTTGTTGATTTGTTTATGTCGGTAATTATTTATTAATTTATTTATATATTTTTGTATTGCCATCACTTGTTACTTACTTATTTGATTAGTATTTCCTTCTTCTGCCGATTTTTCCGCTTCTCATGCGGTCCCTTTTCTCGTCTTGACAATTTTATTTAGCAGTGTTTTACAACTGTCTTGATCGTCTACCGGTCTACCGCATCCCAACATCCACACTTCTTTATCTGTAAAGTCGTTTTCTTCTATTTGTCGTTTTAGACAATTTAAAATGAAATTTGTTTTCAAAATCTATTACATTCTGTTTATTTCTCCTTATCTTGCTTTACAGTTACTGGACTAAAATTAAAATTCTTGTCAAATCTATATATTTTTTTTCTATTGAGAAATCTCCACAGTATGTCTTTAGAATTTACTAATTTTTTTTAATGAGAAATTTTAAGAACATTTAAATTTTAAAAGATTCCTATTTTTTTAACGTGGCAGAAAACCATTTAGTTTTTACTATAAGTAGAATTTAATTTTCTTTTTATATCTTTTGTCCATTTTTAATTGAACAGGAAATAGTCCAGTCAAATAAGTATTTTTCTTCGGAAAAATTCAAAGTAAGCTGAATTTTCGTATACACCTTTATTTAGTGTTTATAAACAACATATCAAAAGTACCCTTGATTTGACCTTGAGCTTCATGCGTCAAAGGTGCGTAAAATTGTTTTTTCGCTTATATCTTCTTTTCCATTAACTTTAGGTATAGAATAGTCTACAGAGGAATATAAAATTCTGTAAAAAAAAGGATTCTTGTAGTTTTTGCGTGGGACCAACCGTTTTCGCGTAATGTGATGTTAAACGTCTAAGTCAAGGTTAACGAAGTACCCCATTCCACACCATCTTTGAGGTTGAGTACGAGGCGCGTTTTTTTTTACGTGGTATCCACTGTCTCAGCCGGTCTAAATATTCTTAATACTCATACTAATAAAAAAGTCAAAATAGAGTTACATTAAGCTTCTTCATCCTCCTCTTCTTCTCCTTCCATGACGCATTGTTCCAGGCAATCCGTAGAAAGAGTCTCTAATTGACTCTAATATTATTCTCTATTAAATTCTGTTTCCACGATATCTTCGATGGTATTAGCATTTAAACACGATTGTCCATGGCAATGACCGCAAACTGACGAGCATTGAATTCCTAATTTTCGGCAGCCACATAATGGTTCGCAACCTTTCGAGCAATTACAGTTTTCGCAAAAACGGTTGGTTCCATGAAAAAACTACAAGATTACTTTTTTGTACAGAATTTTATATCCTTCAATTTATCTGTAGACTATTCTATACCTAAAGTCAATAGAAAAGAAGATATAAGCGAAAAACCAATTTTTCGCACCTTTTACGCCCTACAACTCATGAAGCACAAGGTCAAATCAAGGGTACTTTTGATATGTTGTTTAGAAACACTAAATATAAAGGTGTACACGAAAATTCAGCTCACTTTGAGTTTTTCGGAAGTTTTTCCACATAATTGTCTAATCTGACTGGACTAAAATACAGCTCTTCCTTGCTTCAACATATTTTCAATTATTTTTCTCTCCTTTATTTGTGTTCATTTTTACTTCCTGCACTGTTTCACTGATAATATGGCAAATAAATGAAAAAATTCCAATTTTTCATTACCCTTTTTGGATTTAAAGAAATTTTGTCGTTTGTTGGGCTTTGCAACAATAAAAAACCCTATCTTGTTACCTGAAGTTTTTGCTTTATTTTAATTTTTTTAATTTTCCGTTTCTATTCGTATCTACGTATATAAATTTAATTCGTGATAATTATTTACTTTGTTGCAAATTCTTTTTTTTGGGAATATTTTTCGTTAATTTTTCTGACAAAGCTAAGCGTTCTCTATCCTTATTCGTATAAAATTTCCATTTCTTTAGAATCGGTTTAGATTCAAACCCTCAAAAAAAGAAACTTGTAAACACTAGAAAACAATCAGACCTCCAAATAAAGAGAATAAGAAACCCAATTCAAATAGTAAAACGATTCAAGAAATTAAAATCCTTGCGGACGAAACATAGGTGGAGGCGACAAGCGAATTAATAGAGTAGTATATGAAAGAAGAGAATTTCAAGTAAGTGAAGAAGAAATGTTAACAGAATTTAAAAGGAACCAGGTAGAATCAAAAAATTTAAAAGGAGAGCTAGAAAATACGGAAATGCAGTGGAAAGCTGAGAAAGAGGAAATAATAAATTGAGTTAGAAAGCTGGAGGAGATATTAGAAACTAACGACAACAGAGAAAGGAAGGAAGAAAAATATAATTATAAAGGGACTAATTGTACAAAGAGAACATTTAATAGAAGACGTGCAAAAGTTCCTGAACGACAAGATAGTAGCACAATTAAATATTAAGATAGCTTTTACAGCATAGAAATCCCAGGAAAAGATAATTGTAGCAAAAATAGAAAGTTGTGAAGACAAAAATGAAATTATGAAGAGAAAAGCTATTTTAAAAGGCACAAAAATAGTAATTGAAAATGACCTCACATTTCAAGAACAACAAATACAGACGAAATTGAAAGAAATAGCTAAGCGAAAAAGAAGAAAGAAAAACAGTAAGAATAGAATGTCAGAAGTTAATTACATACGATGAAAAATATTACTGCAAAATAAAAAAACTAGCACAGGAAGGAAATTAGGATGATCGTACCGTACGAAAATGGCTATGGAAATGGAAATGATAATAAAGAGGAAGCAGAAGGTGACACAAGCAGTAAAACAGAGGAAGGAAAGGGGAAAGGTTAAAGCCCATATGGTAAAAAATTTAGTTACCGCAATATAGAATGTAAGATAATTATTTAACCTTTAACTAGGTATGCGGGGTGCTCAAGACACCCCACGATATTAAATTGTAGAGAATTCTGAAATGCGGTTGGCTACAATGGCTGTTTATCTTTCAATCAGAGGTTATGGTTTATGTCATTATACTCAAAACTATTCTACCTGTTATAGATTTTTTTTAGAAGGAAAATTATTGAGAAGGGTGCTGTGAACACCCCAGGTACGTAGTTACAATATATATTTTTGATATTCCAATTTTGATTATTATCATAATTTGGTGTAATGTATGGTTATTTTTGATTTAGAATAAAATGTCATACAGAACATATGAACAAGAACAAGAAAGGCTTAACAGGTTACTTCTTGAAGTCGAAGAAGATGATAAAATTTGTGTGGGCTCAACGGATGACGATGATGAACCAGATGAAGTCTTACGTGATGAAGCTACACATGTGAGTGATGATGAAGACGAGATATATGCTGACTCAGATGGTGGAGAGGACCATGATTGGAGTGAAGGTGAACAATCTGATAGCTCAGGCCAACAATTTATGTTGGGTAAAGACAAGCAAACAAAATGGAACAAAACTGCAGGCCCCCGAAATGTGAAGACAGCAAAACAAAATTTCACTAACCACATTGCATGCCAGGCAAGTTAAATGACCTTTGGATTGCTTTGCTTTACTCATAAATGATGCCATCATTGATTTAGTCACAAACTGCACTAATATTTACATTAGAAAAGTGCAACCTAATTATAAAAACCAATGTCTAGTTCGCCAAATGGATGCAACAGGGGTTCGATCTGTTATTGGTTTGCTGATAATTGCTGGTTCATTTCGAGATGGCAAACAGAACCTAGAAGATTTGTGGACTACAGATGCAACAGGAATTGACATATTTCACACTACGATGTCCATGGACAGATTTTTATTTCTTCTCAGGTGTCTTCGCTTCGATGATGTAAATGACCGAAATCTGCGAATGAAAATTGACTAGCGGCTATGCGAGAAATGTTTGATATGTTTATTCAAAACTGTCAAAAGTCTTGTACAGTTGCAGAATATACAACTATTGATGAACAATTAGTACCATTCAGAGGTAAATGCTCTTTCAAACAATATATACCGAACAAACCAGCAAAGTATGGTTTGAAAATACTTACTCTCTGTGATGCCCGAACCTGGTTTACGCTGGAAATGGAATTATATCCAGGAAAGCAACCTGAAGGTCCTTACTGTGTTTCAAATTCTCCCAAAGATGCAGTATAAAGAGTAACTAAACCAATTGCTAAATCTGGTAGAAACGTAACGCTAGATAATTGGTTTACTAGCGTACCTCTTGCAGAGGAACTTTTGCAAAAGAAGATAACCCTGGTTGGCACTCTACGTAAAAATTAATCCTCAGATTCCTCCACAATTGATTGATGTGAAAAGAAGAGAAATGAAAAGTACAATTTTTGCTTACAATAACCAAACCCCGGTTTTATCATACGTGCCAAAAAAAAGGTAAGAACGTGTTACTCCTATCAACTATGCGTTGTGGTTCTGATAGGTTATCGATCCGACTACAGGTGATGATAATAATAATATGAGCAAAGAACCCAAAGATGCTGTTGATACGGTTGACAAGTGCTACTTATTCCGTTTCAAGAAGAACCAAGCATTGGCCACTGGTTATATTCTTTAGACTTTTAGACATCGCGGGTATCAATGCTCAAATTATCTTCCTGGCAAATAATCCCAATACAAAAGCGATTCGAAGAAAAATTTTGAGGGGATTAGGTTTAGAACTTTTGAAATCTCAAGTGAAAAAAAGAGCTTCAATGAAAAATATTCCCAGATTCCTGAAGGAGAAGGAGAAGGCACCCAAGTATGTCAAAGTTTCAGAGACGGAAAGTAAACCTGTCCCAACACCTCCAATTTCTCGTCTAGCTCGCTCTTCTGGACGCTGTGTAGTTTGTCCCAGAAAGCAGGATAAAAAAACTAAACTTTTTTGCAGTAAATGTGAAAAATGCATGTGCCTGTCTCACATGAAATCACATTTGTGAACCTTGTTTGCAGAATGAGAAAGGAAGTGGCTCAACTGAAAACGAGTGATACTACAATTTATTTGTTCTTATAATATTTGTTCGAGTTATTTAAGAGTAAGAGGAAAGTTTAGAAATATAAAACGAATATTCATTGCCCAACTGAAGATGCAGATGAAGAAGGAAAACAAAAATGTTGTGAGAAAGTGAGAGCTCCCAAAACATGACATAAAGATAGTGCTAAGCGATCGTAACGCAAAAGTGGGACAAGAAAATGATTATTTCCCAGTAATAGGAAAGCATAGTTCACTTAAGGTTACTACTAAGAATGGTAAACTGCTGATAGAATTCGCGACAAAGAATAAATTGCACATACGACCAACCTTTCAAGAACGTAAAAATGTGCATTAACAAATATGAATAAGCCCAGATGAAAAAACCCAATTTTATGTCTTTAGACCGTATGCTTATAGAAGAGAAACATGCTTTTATATATTAGAGAGTGCGAAGTTATAGAGGAGCAAATATTATAGACAGTGATCACATTTTGGTGAAGGAGAATTTAAAAAAAGAAGTAAGAGTAAGAGGATGAAAAAAGGATGAAATATGTGAGATATTTAGAAAGACCAACACAAAAAACACTCAAGGAATAGAGGAGAGGTGGGAGTTTGTGAAGAAATCGGCCAAGCAGGTACTGAAGAACACTATTGGGAAATCTAAACAAGAAGTAAGAACTCATTGGTGCGATGAGGAATGTGAAGGGAAAATCGAAGAAAGGAGAAAAATTAGAATACAAATGTTTATAAATGGAAATGAATAATTTAAGACAAAAGTTTAAAACTATAAACAACGGCATTATCTAGATAAAAGAAGAGACAAGATAGACAAGTTATAAGGAAGATGAAAGGACACTTGAATAATAATGAAATTATAGAAGGTGCATCAAAGTCTGAAAGAATAGAATTGATGAATAATGGTCAAGGAAAAGCAATAGGAAGTGATAAAGAGATAATGGATATCTGGAAAGAACATTACAAAAAAGTACTTATGAGGACAAGAACGTTAAAGAAGAAAATGATGAAGCATTCATAGGGTAAGAAACAGAAAAACAATTACCAACGTTGGAATAAGTGGCAAACAATAAGAGCCTAATAGGAACTGATGAACTGCAAGCAGACTGTTTTAAATATGAGGGGGGGGGGGATCTTAAAAAATTAAAGAGCTAAGTGTAGAACTATACAAGTACTTAAATCAGAATGAATATAAAAGCGAGTTTTAAGAGTTAGACATTACACGTGGTTAAGCCACAAACAAGCAAACTAGCTACAGAAATTCACATATCTCACTATTTCAGTTAGATTATGTATCAAATCCTCTGTCATAAATGACCGGGGCATAATGTATTGTCAAGTCATAATTTATGTACAAGAAATGACGACCATATTTCCTCTGATTGTGAATTTGGGGGGGCATCTGGCTATAATACCATTATTACAAACTGCAGAAATCGCATTTTCGGGCGCTTTTGTTTCATTTAATAATCCCAGCTAAAAATTCCATTCAGTGTGCTGTTTAAACAAAAGTACAAAGCTAGAAATTTGATATAACATTAAACAAATAATCGAACTACATTTTTCAGAAAAAAATTGAATAATTTCCTCTTTGTAATCGTTATAAAATATCGTACTCAATTAACAATCAAATCTCGAGTAGAATTTCCACTAAGTAAAGAAAATTCACGCTCAACTCCATCCGTAAACTGTAAATAAAGTTAAGAGAAATAAATGTATTCCTCACAGATTTAACAGTGTGAAAAGTTTTCTTCAAAGTTGCCTCGCTAGCAATGTTTAAGTAAGAACTTGCCAACTTCTGTACTATGTCTCGAAAGAAAAATTTAATTCTAAACGAAATAAGATTATTGTTAAGCTTCCAATTCCGTGCTTTTATTTTGGATTACTTTAAATTTAAATTGGATTACTGGGTGTTTTAGAACTTTTTATTTTTTTCCGTGATTATAGCCTGATGTGAAGTGCGTTATGCAACTTTAATTTTATTCTATTGACTTTATTATTAACCTGAAAATTATCAATGAAACAAAGTTTCTTCTTGTAGTAGTAGTAGTAGTTGATAGCTTCATAGAAAAAATGATTGTGAAGTTACGTCGTACCTGAAATTATAAAAATAAAATGTTTCCAAGGGGACAAAAAAATGAAAATGTAATTTATTAATTTAAGCTTGTTTACTTTCTTTTTGATAAATAAAAGGTGCATCAGTATAAAATCTTTTTTTAGGTACATGAAATGCCCAACATAACTGTCAATGCTGGCAATTCTTAATGGTTAGTAAAGTTTCAGAGCTGTCCTTTCCCAGTGTCTCCCGAAATTCTAATAAAAATGATAGTAAAATCTTTAGAGAGGATAAGAAAACATCCATTTCTTTTCTTGGTTTGCTTTCCTCTGAATTTATGATACCAATTTTTGTACGAAGCTTAACAAAGTGGATAAGGAAATACATCCAAAACTGAATAAATTTGATACTCTAACATTTTTGCAAAAAGCTGTCGTAAAAAATAAAACCTAGGAAAAGCTTTAGAAATAAGATTTATTTGTTTAAATGTATGTATTTCGATTTTTCAAATCTAAGATTTAAAACAATACTTTATACTCGTTTGTAAGGGACAATAATCAATTCATCGGACAGAGTCTCCTTTGTTTTAACACATTTGACTAGTATATTTATACAATCTGCAACAAAAAATTCTACCTTTTAAAAATATAAAACTATGATTTTCAGCTTTTGTATTTATCAAATTTTACATAAATAAAGCGCTTTTAACGCTGCAGGTAATTCAAACATTATGCCATTTATCCCTAATTATAGTGCCTATGAATATTTGTTCTCTGTTAATTAATTTCGCGAGCTTTTGTAATTTTCAGTGCAGTACCTATATTGGTATAACACGAATACCGTTCAATAGTTTTCACAAACATTTTACGATGTTCAGTACTAAATATCGACTAGAAAAGGTTTAAGGATAAATAGTAATTTACAACGATTCCGCCGATTAATTTTTATTGTTCATGTTACAGTGAGACAAGCTATTCTTTCATTTAAATCATTTGTTTTTGTAAATTTTAATTAAATCAGCACAGCATACTTGTGCTATACATGACTCTGTTATACGAATTCTATTAGGACTAATACCGTTGATTGAAGAAATTCCTTCAATCAATGCAATACTAACGGCGTGAGGTCATCATTGGGTTTCTTTTAATGCAATAAAATTTATATAAGATTATTACACAGCTAGCCAATTGTTAATTACAGTATGATTAGAATTATTATTACCATCACAGCAAGTCTTGTAGGAGTTTCTTTTTTTTTTTTTTTAGTTTTTGAAGTTGATTTTACTGTCCAAGGTTGTAATATACTGCACTAGGGCACTCAAGTATATTATTATAAAAAAAATTTAGTACTCAGTTTATTTATAAAGTCTGTTACGGTTGGTAGATTAAGTTCTCTACAAATTTGTTCATTTCCTACGAACCATGGTGGTTCACTATAATTCTAGAAGTTTTATTTGGTAGCACTTGGAGGTTTCTCGCGTAGGACTTGGATGCATTACTCCAAACCGGACAGGCATATCTATTGTTCATAATATTGTCTTGTAGATTAACAAGAGGCTCGTTGGCGCAGTTGTAAGAACTCTGGGCTCCTGGCTAGGAATTTTGAGTTCGAATCTCACGTAGTGGTAAATATTTGTACAAAATAATCCTTCAGTGTTCGAGATCGGTACTGGAGTGAGCGAAGCCATTTAATCGTTTGGTTACAATTAACGATTTTGTCTGCGGAGTGGTCGACTTCTGGTACGTAACAAGACACATACACTATATACTTAATGCATAGTCACAAACTTTGCAGATGGCAACGGGAAACCACTGAAAAAGAACAAATTTGCCTAGTCTAAGGGGGTATAACATTTAAAAAGGCAGCCTTGATCCCCTTCCCATACGTCCTGCGAAAGAATATCACACTAAGAAGAAGAATTGTACGTAAGTGAGACTTTCTGTTAATCAGCAGTATAATAATGAGAGTCTCGCATAATATTCGCTTAGCTTTTTTATTAATATGAATTTCCCATCTAACTCTGGTGTTCAGATATACCCCAAGGTATTTGACTGCTGTATGCCTTGCGTTCCATTCGTTTATATTTTGGTTTATTCTTACGTTCGGACAGCTCTTAATTTGTTTCAGGTTGAATACTTTAACCTGGAGTTTTGTTGCATTTATCAAAACTTTTCGGTTGTCGAATCATATCATACTACCTTGTAGATTAACTATCATTCATATTATATTTACTGCATTTTGTAGGTAGTTGACAGATTTTCATTTTGGGTAATTAGCGCAGTGTCATATGCAGACTGCCAAGATAGAGTTATTTGTGGTTTGTAGATCATGGGTATAGATGTTAAACAAAGTTGGACCTGGTACTTCCCTGTGGTACTCCCGCTATTATTGTTTTTTATTATTTCTAAGATCAGTGAAGGGCTGTACAAGACTGGACATGCTGACAAATGAATCGATAAGAGACGGCTTAATTATCTTTGCTATACACGACAAAATAAAACAATACAAAGAAAACTGAAAATAACACGTAAATCGTATGGACGAAGATCGCCTTCCAAGAATGGTCATTGAATATAGACCGAGGAGACGATTGACCATTGAGTCGCACCAGACCAGAAGGGCCTAATCCGTGAAGATGATGATAATGAAATCAAAAAGTGACAAACAAGAAAACCTTGACGTTGGTGGGTCAGCGAATGGATATTACGACGGGGATATGCAGATGCTTCGGTAAAGCTATTACCAGAACTAGCAGCAGATAAGTTGGATGCGTACAGAAACCACTTAATGAGCGAAGAAAAATTTGAAAAACTTCTACAAAAAGTATTGCCTATGATACAAAAAGAAGATACTGTACTACAGGCTCTTCCTGCAAGATTTGTTTCAATATAATTGAACTCTTGTTCTCACATTTCAAACACCGTTCAATTTCATTGAATCAATCCCGTTGATCAACCAAAGAAGACCTGCCTTTCACTTCCATTGAAACGAAAAATTATTGATCAATATCGTTGAAATGATGTTCCCATTATTCAATTTCTTTACAATGGCATAGATTCAGCCTCATTGATCAATGAAATTGATTAATGAGAACCCGGCTTAAGAAACCTAAACATTAGACAACAAACAAAAATAATGGATATAATAGAAAGAATGGCACGACTAAAATGCAATGGGCCGGGCATAACCAAAGAAGAAAGGACGAAATGGGAAGGAAAAAGAGGAAGAGGCAGGTCACAGATGCGATGGAGTGACGACCTCAAGAGAATCGGCGGATTCGGATGCACAAGAAAGGCAAGAAACCGCCAAGAGTGGAAAAATTTGGAGAAAGCCTACGTTCAATATTGGACTTCCTAAAGGCTGAAGAGAGAGAGAGAGAGTATTAAGTGTGAAGTTAAATTTACAAAAGGAATAATGGTGTGGGTTGTAAGTTCGCCAAAAATTTAGAAGGACTTGAAGTTATTGACGGAGTGGTAAATTACCAGAAGTATTTCACAATATTAGAAAATTATCTGTTGCCTACCACATTAAAATTCCATCTAGACAACGAAAATATTTCTCAGTTCATCTAAGAGCATTACTTGTATTACAGTATTTTTTACCTAGAATTTTGATTGTGATGTCAACGCGCTGTTTATAAATTCACAATCCGATTATACTTCATCCCTTTCTAAACTAGGTTTTCATTACCTACTGCACAAACGCGTGTCTACTGTCTACCCATACAGTTTTTGGGCGGGACAAGTTGACGCCACAATCAAAATGCTAGATGAAAAATACTGTACACTAAAATCTTAAAAATGTTCAATGACAAATATACCACTGATCCACTACTGCTCTGTGTCCCATTACTTGTTTTTGACAAGAATATGTCAATTTTTTCTTTTAAATGTAAGCCTACTGCGTTAAACCGAGTGGTTAAGAAGTGAATAAGGTGCTGCATTGCTTACTTCAATAGCAAATATCTTGGAAGCGGTTAACTTTAGAGATATTTAAACAGCATACCTTTTTTGCATAAAAAAGATGAGGCAATTGTTTTTTTCAATTAAATCTGCCCTAACATTAAGTATTAAAAAGTTTGAAGTATTTTTCAGGTAGTAGGTGTAGCAAAAATAAGGTTCTTTTATTAAGAGATACATTATTATTGAGGGCGGATTATTATTTCCCGTTCAAAAAAAAAGGTAGTTTCACCAATTTTCATATCAATATTTTGAAAACTTTTGAAATTGCAGAAATTGCCTACGCCTCGAGCTCAAAATCACGTCTCAGGCCATAAAAGCTTCTTTACGCCCTTGGTACATAAATAACTATTACTTACCTCAACGGTGTATTTTTTGCTTCGAACTAGTTTGAAAGTTTGTGCGTGCACTATAATTTGGAAAACTTTAAATTGATCTTTAAATGAAAGTTTAGAGACTAGTTTAAAACATTTTCTCTTTCTTATCTCTTTCTCCGGTATCCTTTATACCCTTACGGGTGTTGGATATTTGTGGGTTCCGTGTCCTTTACCCATTTCTTCCATCTTTTACGGCTCTTTGTCATTATATTCATTTCTTTCCGTTTCCTCATTCCTTTAGTTTCCATTACTTTTTTCGGTAATCAGTTTCTGTCCAATCTCTGTAAATGTCCATACCATTCTAATTGCTTCTTCTCACTTTTTTGTGTTATCGTTTGTTGTTTTAGTTTTCCTATAATTTCCTCATTTCTAATGTGAGCCAGCTTGGTTTTCCCCGCTATCTTCCTAAAGTACTTCATTTCTGCTGCTATCAGTTTTGGTTTATACTTCTGCTGTAGTGCCCAGGTTTCACTTCCATATAGGATCGTTGGGATCACTATTGTATTATACAGGGTTACTGGTAATTCTATACATTCCTTTGGAGATGTGATGGGACAGGAGCTAAGAAACAAATTTAACCCTAACATACATTATGCAAAACTCAATAGTTTTTGAGATATTTCAATTTTTGTGTTTTTCTCAAAAAAGTAGATCTTAATGTCTTTAAAGTTAATTTTTAAAAAATCTACTTGACATTTTCTGAACTTTTGGACTGGGTTACTTGTTCCACTCTATGGTCATCCGTTTCGAATGGAAAATATCCGGAAACATTTCGATTATGTGAAAATTTTAAATAAAAACTTATTAAAAATGATTTTTAAAAATCAGCTACGAAAATTACCTATTCGTTTTTCTCAGAAATTATTTTTTTATTTTTGCATAGTGTATGTTAGGTTTAATTTGTTTTTTAGCTCCTGTCCCATCACATCTCTAAAGGAATGTATCGAATTACCAATAACCCTGTATATATTTAGCTTGGTTTTTTCATTTATTTCTCTTTTCCCAAAAATTGTCTTATTTAGTGTGTAGTATATATGTTGTTTGCTTTCTTAATTCTGTTTGACATTTCTAAGTCTATTCTCCCGTCGTTTTCTATAATAATTCCTAAGTATTCCATTGTGGTCAGTGGTCACTTCTTCTATAGGTTGATTTTTATACAGTATTTTGTTTTGTTCCTGATCTCTTCTCTTATTTATATGCATTATTTTACTTTTTTCTACATTAACTTCCATCTTCAGGTTTTCTATTTCTTCAATCCATATATTTATCAACTTTTGCATTTTACTGTTTTTATCTGCTATGAGTAGTAGATCATCTGCGTATAACAGGCTATACATTCTGAGTGGTATCATATTGCTATGTCCCACTGTAGTCTGCAGTTTCTCCGTTCTTTGTCTTGTGTTTTTCAGTAGCCTGTCCATTACTATTATAAACAAGTAAGGACTTAAACTGTCGCCTTGTTTTATTCCCTTTCTGATGTTAAATGGTTCTGATCTATTGCCATTTATTTGCACTTTTGCTCGTGTATCTTCCTGTACCGAGTTTATGACTTGTGCCTATTAGTTCCAAACAGTTTTCTATTACTTGTCTTTGTATTGAATCAAAAGCTGCCTTTAGATCGATAAATGCGTAGATAATTTCTTCTCCCCTTTTAATTCTTCCTTCTATCAGTTGTCTTATTATGTATATATTGTCTGTTGTCTGCCTTTTCTCTCTGAATGCTGTTTGCTCATCCCCTAGCTTATTTTCTATGTGCACCTTTAGTTTATTTTGTATTATTTTTGTATATATTTTGTATGTCACGGGTGATAGGCGTATTGGCCTATAGTTGTCGCATTGGGTCTTGTCGCCTTTTTTGTGTATACCTAGGCATTATCAGATTGTTTTTCCATTCCTTCGTGTTCCTTTCCCACGCTTCAGTCAATATTTTGTGTAGCCATGTTATTCCGTTCTTCCCCATGTATTTGATCATTTCTGGATCCACTTCATCTTCTCCACTTGCTTTACCTATTTTGATGTTTTCTATTGCTTCATCTATTTCTTTTATATCGATATTATTGTTCTGTATTTCATCCTCTTGTTGTATGGGTATATTTACTTCTAGTGGTTGTATTTTGTCATATTCGTCTAAGTCGAATTTTTGGCTATAATGTCTTCCCCATACTTCTATTTTTTCCGGGATGTTTGTTATGATTTTGTTGTTTTTATCTCTTACGCCTGAATCTGTCTTCTTTCTTTTTCCTCTTAGTCCTTTAATTGTATTCCAGAATTTTCGATTGTTATTTCTGTATCCTTCATTTAGTTCGTTTCCAAAGTCCTCCCATGTTTTTTTTTGGCTTTTTTCACTATTTTTTTTGTTTCCCTTCTCTTTTTATCGTAAGATTCCCTGTCTTTTAGATCCTTCGTGTATATGTATTTTTCCATGCTTGTTTTTTGTCTTACACTGCATCTTTGGCTTCCTTTGTCCACCATCTAGTTCTTTTCCTTCCCGTATTTATCTTCCTGTATCCATAATCCACATACTTCTCTTGCTGAGCTGATTACTATTTCTTTTAGTGCTTGCCATCTGTCTTCCAAAGTCCAGTTTCTATTTTCTAATTCCAGCTTATTTATTTTTGTCTTTACTATCTCTTCATATTTGTTTTTGTTTTCGTCTTTTGTTAACTTATTTATATTTATTCGAGTATATTGTTTTATCTTCTCTGTGGTTGGTTTGATGTTTCTTAGTTTTCCTATTACGAGTCTGTGTTGTGTGCCCATTTCTGCTTCTGGTTCCACTTTTACTTCTTTTATGTCTTCCTCCATTTCTGTTGTGTATACTATGTAGTCTATAATACTACTTGCTTGTCTCTCTTGCGCGACGAAAGTAGGTCTGTCTTCTTGTTTTTGCTTCCAGAAAGAGTTTCCAATTTTTAGTTCGTTTGCTATACAGAATTGTACTCCTATCATTTTATTTCCATTCCTATTTATTTCCCTTTCTCCATATGGTCCTCTGCAGCCTAGTCCCATATGTATGTCTGGCATTCCAGTCTCCCATTATTATAATTTTGTTGCGTTCCTCCCTCACTTTATCTAATGTGTTCTGTAGTTTTGCATATAATTCTGTCATTGTGTTTTCATCAGTTCCTTCTACTGGGCTGTAAATTTGGACTATGCTTATTTCCTCTCCCATATCTGCTGTTATAACTATGGTCCTCGATGATATTAGGTCATATTTAGTTATTCTTTTGTTAACCTCTTCTGTTACTATTATGCCCACTCCTTCTTTGGTCTCCCTCCTAGATCTATTCCTGAGTAATATAAACTATATTCGTTGTTCACTATTTTGTGTCCTCTTTCTATTTTCTTTACTTCGCTTAGTATTTGTATGTCGTATGTCTTCATTTTGTCTATTATTTCTTGTTCTTTGTTGGTTATTGAGGTTATATTCCATGTTGCCATTCTTAGGTCTTTTCCTCCTTTTATGTTCCGTCTGTCTTAGCCTCCGTATTATTGTTTTATTTTTATCTATTTCTTCTGTTGTCTCCACCTCTTTATTTATCAGTGTGTTTATTTCCCAGACTTCTAGACCATCTTCGTTGTTTCTTTCCTCATTGCTATTCTTACTTCCTTTAACTTCTCCTGTGTTTACCCTCCTCTTTGCTAGTCCTATATTATTGCTTTTCGTCGTCTTTGATTCAGTCCGGTTTTCAGTTTCTGATTTGAGATTTGTTGGTGTCGAGTTGTCTTTGTGATGTTCCTGATTGTTTTATTTAACTCTTCCTCCTCTGAGCCTGGCATTTCGTTGTTGAAGGGCATTTGAGCTATTTGTGCCCAGTTTTTCTTTTTTGGTACTGCTCCCTTGGAGGGACTTACTTCTTCCTCATCTGTGGATCTGCCTCTTTTCTTTTGTTCCTCTGCTTCCTTGTTTGTTGTTACTTCCTCTGTTTCCTTTTCATTTCCTGCCATATCTTCTATCTTCCACTCTTCTCCATTTACTAGTAGTTTGATTCATTTCCTAGAAATTTGTCCAAAAAATACAAACAAACTTTAAAAAATATGAAAATATAGTTGTGATTTCTTGAACCTTTGATGTTTTTGTAAGTTTATAATTATAATTAACCTTAAACATCTAGTTTGGGGATACTTGAATTACTGAAAAGTTTATTTAATCTTCATCTAAAGGATAGATGGAAAGTTAGAAACTTAGTTTTAAACATGTTTAAAGACCTTTCGAATGTCTTTTACTTTCTGGACCAATTTTAATACTTGGACTTTCAGTAATCAGTTTGAGTGAATTTTGTATTATTTTGGCAGCCTTGAAGTTTATCTAAATTGAAAGAATGCAGGTGTAAAGTAGGAACTTTTTAAATATATTTCCGAAAATCTTGTCTTATTTTTAAAACAAATATTTTTAATTGGTTGTAATTAGGTTTCAATAACCAATTTTATTGTCTGAAAAGCAATATCTGTATTTGATAGTTGATAAAGAGTTCAGAATGCATGTATCTTTTTAAAAGTCGGTTTGAGCGTGGTTAATGGTTTGAAAACCTTCAGCTTCGTTTTTATTCTTACTTAAAAATATGTGAATTTGTTATTAAATGTATTTTCCGGCCTCCATCTAGAAACACTCAATTTTCCTTCTTATACATCGTCTGGAAAATGCTTCTTTCATGCCTAGGCAGGAAAATTAGGATTTTTTTTTTAAATGCGGTTGTTAGTACTGATCCCAATTTATTGTCTCAGTCCTCAGTCCTCTCATGTTACGCAAATATATTTTGTAGGTTAGGTTCAATTAGGTTTTTCAAATAAAGAATTAAAGGAACAACAAGAACACGAACTTTATTGATAAACTAATCATTACAAATAATATTGTAACACAAGCACAGTAAATGTCAAAAATCCACGGTTACTAGCTACTGGATTTTTAAATTTAAATTCGAATTATTACGTCTTATGCATGATAATACCAACCCCAGAAAAATAAATTCCCTAGCGTCAAATATTTGAATAAAACAATTGTTTTTTATATTTGTAAGTAACGTACCTTTCTCGGCCGAAAAAATATTGTGTATCACATGCGTAGAAACTGCTTTGCAAGTACTCGCACTTGCAAAGTGGGAGTTTCTAGCCTTGTGATGCAAATTACTATTCCAAGTCTCATAGAAAAACCCTTACAATGCGTTAACGTTTTGCTACTAAAAATTAAAAAAATTCAAAGCTTCAAGTTGGAGGATGTCACAATATAAGTAATTTACTAAGGCAGTTTTGTTGCTGCCCAACCAAAGTTTAGAAAAATTTAAATTTTTGCTAAAATCACGTCAACTCTGTATTTATCTCGTTAGTAAATTCTTTAAAATGAACAGGAAAGCAATTTTTCGAAATGAGTATGAAAGCGGAGAGAAGATTAACTTTAATAAAGATTTATTTACAAATAAGTCCTGACTTTAAATTTCTGTTAAATAGAGACGCTCTTTAATCAACTTCAGAAAGTTGTAGACCTTAAATATAATTATTGCCATGAGAATTGACATCTTTAAATCTGTAAAACCCCGATAACAAAATTGTGATGCAATTTATTTTGTATAATTACACCTTTGTCTAAAATAGCCCCAAAGATTTTAATTATGTTTTCTAATTGTTAGGTCGAGATTTCGTGTTTTTTTATAAGGTGATTGTATTTCACATTTTTTTTTAAATAAATTCGAAGGCAATAAATTTATATAATTGGTTTCTTTTGTGCGATTACTGGTCTATAGTTCAATAAAATGTAACTGAAATTTTGTTTTTCTCGTTAAATAAAATATTTGTTATTTCCTAGATTTATATATTCGAAAAGGTCGTTTTTGTTTTTCATAAAAATAGAAAGGGCAACTTTATTAAATTTCGATTACGATTTGGAACCTTATAATTAATTTCAAATGTTTTTAAAAGCTTTAAATAGTAATGCTTTCGAAAAAGGGTTATGGTTTATGTACGAGTACGATATACTCTCAGAAAAGAAAATGTATCCTAACAGCTGTACCCTTTTAGTTAAGCTAAAGTAGGAATTCTTAAGAAGAGTTAAACGTTTAGACAAAATCATACTGCAAAAAGTTATGCTGCTAAATATTGCTTTCAGTTCATTTCCAGGAATATTTTTGCTTCTTCAGATTTCAGCCTATAAAAAACAATATAAAAATAATGTTCTCTGAAAGTTTATGCCTGGGTAAATTGGATTATATTTTCCTCGGGGCGTGAAAATCGCCACCTGACACGAGCCTACTGATCCTGCGATCCTCGACCTCCTCCTTGTTTTGCGGAAAACCGGCGTCGACACTCCTTTCCATAGAATTATTTAATCAGTGATAAAGAACAATCGGAGAGGTCACCCAATCGGGTTCGGTTCTCCATCGCCGCGCGTGCTTTATAATAAAGGACAGATGTTCTCTCGCGATCATAAATAATATAGAAACATTGAAAGATGCCCTTTCATCCGCTCTTTCGGTTGGGTGAACTTCGTCCGCCGATTCCTTGATCGGCATTCAGGTAGACCCTTGGTAGCCGTAAATAAATTCCTGAATTATTTGTTCTCTACGTTCGTGATTTGGGTTAGGATTCGTAACCGAGATTTTTCGAAATGTTATCAGTTCGTGATGGCATGTGAATGTTGTGGTTGTCGATTGATAGTGAGATTACTACAAAAAAAACCTTTGGTTATCTTTAATTCTTTACCCCTTGTCAACGATCATCGATCAGAATATCAAATTGGATCCGTTCTTGTTTTCGGGGGAGTTTAAGAGAAGATTTTGGCTTTTAAAAAGGGAAATGTAAACGACCCCATTAAATTAATATTTGAGGGAGCTATAATTTAAAATTTAATGGGCACCCAAAACCGAACACTAATACTTCCTGCTTTAGGGTGAACGTGATTTTGGCTTACTTGATTTTTTGCACTAGAAAATGTCCTGATCTATACCAATTATATTTTGTTGTACTTGGAACTCAACAAACGTAAATTTTGTATAAACGAACTTAAATATTTGTTATTAATAATAAACTAGTTTTTTTTTTGTAACGTAATTTGTTTATACTGAAAATTTAATTTAATAAAAATTACCTACAAGGCATTAATAAAAGAATATACAAATTGCACAAGATTACAGTTCCCTCCTGAAAATTTCATTTCGAAAAAGCACTTCTCAGTTTTGACTTATTTAAAAATTGTTTCAGTAGCTCTAAAAAGAATAAGTAAATAAATCAGTAGTCTAAACCAAACGTGCAACGTAAATTCTTGCCATCAAAGTTGATTCGAATATAAATGTTATTTTCCTTGAAATGCTTCGATTACGTTCGATTTCAAATTTTCTGCATGGATTGACACATACGTAAAATCTTTAAATGTCGCGTGACAACAGAAGCCCGGAAAAATCTGCTGTTGAATTATTATTATTAAACAAAAGCTCGATGTATTTACGAATTTCCTGGAGGATAATTTTAGAAGTTTGCCGTTTTGAATTTTGTTTAGGCTGCGATAGAAATCAAAACAGCAGATATTTAGTTTGGAACTGATTACAATTGGTTTTAAAAATGACAAAAAAAATAACGAAATTCCACTAAAAGGTTTTTATTTGTTTGTAAAATTCGAATTCTTTGCGTTTTCGTTTTGTTTTCCTCTGAAAAGCAAAATTAAAATTGCTCTCGAGATTTGTAATTTTACTTTCAAAAACTGAAACAATACAGTTGTCTGTAAATTTAAATTATTTTACTTTTGAATTTTCCTTTCTTCAAGGTGAATTTAACAAATTATTGTTAACAGTACATACATTAAAGCAGACTGAACAAAGAAAAATTTAAAGCTTTTGTTAAGCAATGTACCTATGTTCGAAATCCATGCTACCTTAAAAAACTTGAGGGATTGCATTATGTTACCCTTTGCTCTGCAGTTGTCGCCTGTAAAAGAAATTTTGTAGCCCAAAGCAAAAGGTATAATGGAATTTGACGCGGCATTCTTATTTAAATTTTCGCCATAACGTTTTTTCATAGAAAGTTCAGGAGCTTTTCATAAATAAACCAATAGATATTTTATTTTTATAAGCTTTATTAGGAATTTTTTAGCTACAATTTTCTTGAAAAAAAACCTTTTCTAATTTGTTATTTAAAAAAATCTTTTTTGAATAATCTACTGTTTAGAGTTTTCTATTTGCTTTTGACAAGTAGGTATTGGATATATTTTTGGGTTTATGCATTTTGTATTCATTAAATTTAAGTTGGTGTATTACTAACAAATGAATAAAACAAACAGAAAAAGGGAAACCCAAAAGAATTTGCCATAGAAAACTGCAACCCCTCTACGCCTGCCCCTTTGTTTTGAATTATTAATATCTGAGTATTAATATTTTTTCACGAGACGTTTATAAGCCACTGGTGATATATGTGACCTTTAATAATTTTCTGGTTCCTCTTTGATGACGGTTTCTAAGTTTCATGAAACACACGACTGCCCATTTCGGAACTCACTTTGTTTTTGTTGCTACGAAAATTGATATTTTATCTGTGTGTAGCCTCGGATGTGTTAAATATTTCATGTCTAGGAAAACATTCGCTGAAATCAATCTTGTAAAAAAATGTTTTGTAAAGAGTGATAATAATTAACAGCTTCAAAAGTTTTAATATTTAATTCTACAGCGGAATGTATTTTTAAATAAAAAATCCTTGATGTGAACGAATATCTAAACTGAAGACCAGTAGAAAAACGTTGAGCGTGAAACTCTGAAAAACGGGTATATAATAAATTAATTATAAACTTGCTTAGTCATAATTTAAAAATAATCAAGAATTTTGATTCTGATACGCCTTTCATTAAATATCGAAATTAATTTCCTGTTTTTAATTTGTTTGTTTATTAAAGGCGTTGATGAGAGGAAAAATCATGATAAAACATTTAAAAAATCATCAGTTGCAGGAAAGAGGCCAGGTTAAAAACAAACATGAACTATTATTCAAAATGAAATTCAAATTGAAACAGCAGTTAAACGAAAGAAGAATTTGCCCACAAACTGATTGAAATGCATTTTTTGCACTTCTAGATAGTTGCTTCAAAGTAACTAACACTGGGTAATGAAACCGTACGGCCGTAATTAAATTTTATGTTGAAAATGCAGACTACTAAAAACTGTTTTACAATGTAAGCGTTTTAATCTACGGAATTGTTTACATAAATTGGTAAAGTCGAGATTATTATGGAGTAACTTATGATTTTGTGAGATCACTAATTATTCCGATTTCGAGATTAAAATGTTTTAATCATGTAAATTAAATTATAATTCAGAGCTCGTCATCAAAATTATTCAGCGTACTGCTAAATCGCTAAATTCACATAAAAATGTCCGTAGTTTAGTTTAACTTCTAACTAAAAGCCCTCAATTAATTATTCTAATTAATCAATAGAAAATACTTTATTTGTATTAGGAATTGAAGCGATTTTTATTTGTAACATAAATATTAATTACAGGCCACTAAACAAATCAGTGTTCAACATCCGGAAATATACAAACAAAAATGTCTCATTTATTAGTTGACGAAATATTCTGAAATATGAGATTTCAGAACCCGCGAACTGTTGAAATTCTTAAATGTGATGGAGAATTTGCAATTCGTGACACGCACAAATGCCTTGCCATTCACTGTAAACGAGTATCTCATTAAATTCGTTCGAACTGAGATTAAACAAAAGGTAAGGTTATTTTAAAAAGCATTGAATAAGAATTTTTTTTGTATTTTCGTGTTGTATTTTCAGTGACTTTACTGATTGCAAAATACTGAATTTTAATTATTATTAATTAATTACGCTTTTGCGTATTTTTACAAGAGTGAAAGAAGATATTTTACATATTAAGACAAAAGATTTTATAATAATTAGTTAGCCAGCATAATTTTATTAAGGTACGATGCAGTCTTGCAGAAATTCTCCGTGTCGAGGAATTTAAACGGAATTACTGAATCTTTGGTCGTTGTTAAGCACTTGGGCGAAGTTCACGAAGCGAATCTAACTTCATTTCTGAGGGGCATTAAGTAGATCTGTTACTGATATGCATGCATTTCTGCTTTTCGTAAGAAATAAGAATACCCACCATTTTGTGACGGGAATTTAATAAGAACACATTGAAAGCGCACCAAACCCTCTGTGCAAAAGTGCTTCTTTGGATTTTGTTTGTTGCTTTAAAGATTTGCACATTTTTGAATGAATCTATAAATTTTTCGGCCTAAAAAACTTTTGATACCGTTACACAAGAAATATTGTGAAGGGAATTGAAAAAAATGGGCGCCGAAGGAATGCTACGTGTTATTATTCGCAACTTATTTGGAAAATCGATACGTGGATGATGTATTTTTATATTTTTAAAAGTAGGAAAGCAATACGACGTGAGGTGAAAAATTACTCAACGTTCGAACCGCTAGGAAACAATGTTCTTTTTATAAGCTCGTTCTAAAGGTCCAACAAACCTTTGTTTTAATTTCGCACAAGCATTCCGAAGGAAGCTATTTTAGTTGCTTTCTGGAGCCGTACAGGGAAATAATTAGCTTTGAATTAATTAAAAGGAAAGAATGCGGATATTTTTCTTAGTGCTGGAAATTACTACATTTTTTAGTTTGAATCTTAAATTTAATTTTGGGTAGGTTTTTCTTTTCAACATTATACTGGTAGAACATTACACTTTTCCAGTTTATTAATTGAATGAATTGCTGGAGCTTTTAATTGTAATTTTAAATTTACTGTACCTACCTTACAGTAAGCGTTATTATTTACAGCTTAAACTGCGAATTTAATTTAAGTTGGAGTGCCAAGAAGGTAAATTTTTGAACCACAAAACAAGCAAATAACTTGTTTTTATGTTCAACTCAATCAAATTAAATTCAGCAGCGAGCAACGTTTGTGATTTTTAGGGTCGCCAAATTAAATTTCAAAATACACAGATGCACAATATTCAACAAAATTTAAGCGCGTACTTACAACTGAAATAATAATAAATAATATTATTAAACGGAGTTGATGTTTTATGAACATAATAGTTATTTATTATATCAGTGGGATAAAGGCATCATTAACATACGAATGCGTTGAGTTGCCCGACGAGGGCGTTAGCCCGAGTCGGAGTAAGAGCATGAGTATGTTAATGGCCTTTATCACACGTATATAATACAACATTTTATCTATGACTGCTCAAAATTGAAAAAATTAGATAATTTTCAGTTTGAAAAAAATACATAATTTTGACAGACCATCTTTTTTTATTTAAAATCAGAGTAGCATGGTATTTTATTTAAAATCAGAGTAGCATCGTGTCTGCATAATTTATTTTCGTCATAGCAACTAAATAATTTGTACGTCAATAATTTTGTATTTTTAATTTTTCCTTGATTCGGAGATTACAAGTTTGAATTTGTTGATAAGTGATACCAATTTCTGTAATGAAAAATTAAAAGCTAACACTTTTATTTACATTGTTATACAATACAACAATAGTGTAGGATCTGACGAAATAGTGGTAGAATTAATCAAATGGCAGAGGAAGATTTAAATAATACAGTATATGAACTTGTAACAGAAATATGGAAGAAGAAAAAAGAGATACCGGAAGAGTGGTGCACAGCAATGGTTTGTCCCATCTTTAAGAAAGGTATTTCCTTATTGAATGTGGTGTATAAAATTCTAGCACACTTAAATAAATGGCAAGATTTCAAAATTTAGTAGAAGGTAAGATTGGCCAATATCAAGCGGGTTTTAAAAAAGTCAAGTCTGTAATAGATCACATATAACACCAAATTCAAGAGAAATGTGGTAATAGTTATTTACGATATGAGTATCGTAACAACTCATATTACGATACGAGATGGAAAGTTTGTCAAACGAGCAGGGTGCGAATCACCGCCGGGGATGCCGGGGATTTCCCTGGCTGTGCTTATGTTTTCCCCCCCTGTAAAATAAAAATCGTATCCCTGCCAGGGACGAATATTTCCCCGTCTGTGTAAATGCACAACATTAAAATATGTATAAAAAATTGCAAGACTTCTATTTTCCATAATAAGTTGCTGCTACCGTTACAACATCGCATCGTGGCTTCCACATGGACTAAATCTCTAATACGCAGGTCGATCTTTAGAGCTTCAGCGAGATAACTTTTCCACTCTTAAAATATGTATGCCCAAATGCAAAGTGCTAAATTTTCTCGGAAATGCATGCTGATAAACCTGTACCCAATTTCACTACTAACTATTCCATTCTGTTAGTTTTTACGTTTTGTGCGTACAGTTATCGAGTTGTCTAACCCTAACGGCTTATACAAATTTAATGCATCAAAGGTTTTTTTGTACTTGTGGTTTATATCCCCCCCCCCCATGTAGAATAAAAATCGTACCCCTGCCGGGGATGAATATTTCCCCGTCTGTGTAAATGTATAACATTAAAATATGTATAAAAAATTTGTGGAATAGTATCCCCCCCTGTAAAAGTTGTATGATTCGCACCCTGCAAACGAGACCGCAGGTCGAGTTTGACAAATCCATTGAGGATCGTAATATGATGATACGATATGAATATAGTACAAAGCTTTATCTACTTTCATGAAATTAGCAAAAAAAATTAAATATTTGTCAATAATTGCCTGATGCAAAAGTTGACTGTTCCAATTTTCATTGAAATCTAATACGTTAAGGCTTGATTTTTTGTTTATTTGGTGTTGGTTGCTGTCAGTTTGAATGAAAATTGGAACAGTCAACTTTTGCATAAGGTAATTAATTATTGGCAAATATTTAATTTTTTTTGATAATTTCATGCAAGTAGATAAAGCTTTGTACTATATTCATATCGTAAAAATCGTAAAAAGTGCATAATAAATGTTTATAACAAATAAAATAACTATGAATTCTCTTGTCAATCTGTCATTTTTATGTTAAAAGTTATTACGATACTAGTGCTGTAATATAGTTCATTACAACACGATTTTTCGTTTCGAAATATTGACATTACGAAATGAAAGTAGATAAAAAAAATATACAAGTACATGCTATGATGCTTGACTTCAGAAATGCATATGACAAAATAAAAAGAGATGAACTATTTAAAGTAGTGAAGGAGCTAGAGATATCAGAACAGTTAGTAAGATTAGTGATGATGAGTCTAAAGAACACGTTAAACAGGGTAAAATATAGACGGCGAAAATCAAATGAATATGAAAGTAATGTTGGACTAAGGTAAGGTCACTGTCAACAACGCTTTTCAACATTGTTCTAGAGAAAGTTTTTAGAAGAAGTAACATTAAAGTAAATAATAGTATCATAAATAGAGAAGAATTAAAGATTATTTTTATAAACTTAGAGACATAACCTCTGCAGTTGATTTACAAATAAATGAAAACAAATCAAGCTCAAAATTGACAAATATAAAAAGTAAACAATGAAATAATCGCATTTCGCGCAAACAAACTCCTGCGATATTTCTATCTCTTTCTAGCATTAAGCAAGTTCAATCACTCACGTTCAGCGCTGAATCCGTACACATTGCAAAGGTCACCCGGATTTTTTCTAAAAAAATACATTGCTGTTTCCCTATGTTGCGTCTTCTTGTGGACACCAGGTATATTCAGGGTGTCCCAAAATTAGACCGACAAACTTTTGGGTGGTTATAAAGGAAACCAAAACAAGACATTTTTGTTGATAAGCCCATGTCCGCAAATGAGCCGTTTTGGCACTAGGGTGAATCAAAGACAGCTATTACATCATTACATATTTACACAATATACAGCACTTGTTCGACGTGTTGGCCATTTAGTGCAATGCGGAGATTACATCGTTGATTCATGGATTCATGGACTCTATGGAATATTCTGGGAATAGCTTGTACATGCATGCGAGCGGCCATTACTCTTGCCAACAAATCCTCCTCTCCAACTACAGGAGTCACGTACACCAGAGATTTCACAGAACCCAAAAGGAAAAAGTCAAGGGCGGTAAGATCAGGAGATCGGGCAGGCCAAGCTACAGGACCGCCTCTTCCAATCCACCGGTTCGGAAAATTCTGATCCAGATACTCGTGCACGTTCACACTAAAGTGTGCCGGTACCCTGTCATGTTGAAACCACATGGCTCGTCTGATATTCAAAGGGATATCGTCTAACAGTTCTGGTAGAACATGTTGCAGGAACTTGAGATAAATGGCCTCATTCAAACGAGGTGGTAGCACGTACGGACCAATCACATTATCCCCTACAATACCGGCCCAAATGTTGATTGCAAACTGGTGTTGGTCTCTTCTACGGGTCATAATATGAGGATTTTCTTCATCCCATATGTGGTTGCTGCGAAGAAACCATCCCGAGTGAACCACGCCTCCTCCGTGAACAACACGTTTCGTGGAAGTTAGGCTGTACCTACTGGCGATCCAAAAACCAACGGCAGAAAACGAGTTTCGTATGATAGTCTGGGTGGTCATGGAGAACACGCCATACCGTTCGACTTGGCAGCCTCCACGTGGTGTCCAATTGCGCGTACACTTGTGGAAGGTTCTTGCTCTACAAGGTCCAGGACTTCTTCTTCAAACACTGCACTTCGTGCTGTTGTTGGACGACCAGCACCAGCACAGTGCTGCAGGTTGCCAGTTTCTCGAAGATGACGATGAATGGAATCAAAGGTTGTATGATGAGGGTGACGACAATGAGGATATCCCGCTTCACACAAGCGTGCAATTTCTCTTCCATTACCTCCAGCTTTCTCATAAATAAAATGCATATCGGCCAGTTCCTCAACAGAAAACTTTTCTATGTTGGAAACAAATAGTGGATACACAACAAAGAAAAGCTGTGATATTGAGCTCGTGAGTCAATAATGAACAATAACTATTCGACTTGCTTACAAATTCCCAACAATTGTCAAAGTGACAAACACCTGGCCCAGGAAAGAAAATTGCTGATACCATGTACCGCTTGCTTGATATGATGATAGTGACAAACACCAGAACCAGGTAAAAATTGTACGTATCAACTGCCTTTGATTCACTCTAGTGCCAAAGCGGCTCATTTACGGACATGGGCTTATCAACAAAAATTGTTGGTTTTGGTGTCCTTTATAACCACCCAAAGTTTGTCGATCTAATTTTGGGACACCCTGTATATATTTTTCATGAATGACTAACTCAAAATTGTAATTCTTATGTAGAGTGTAAGTACTGCAGCTTAACGAAATGTGTAAACAAAATATGGTGTATCATACAGAAAACTATGAGTTAGTTAAAGATGGGCATGGTAAAATGCAAAAAAATTGAAACAGTAACCGAAATCTCTACCAAAAAAGATTTAAATTTAACCAACCATGTTATAACCAATAGTCTAGTGGTCTAGTCTAACACATCGGCAGAATAATAGTTATTTATTATACATGCGGATTAAATTAATGTTTAATGAGCGGTACGTTTATACGCGCGAGCGGCGGTAGCCGCAAGCGCGTTAATACCGCGAGTTAATACATTAATTTAATCCGCAAGTGTAATACAACTGTTTATTCAATTTTGACATTTACTTGACATTTTTAAAGCGATTTGACATTTTTAAAGCGCTAGCGGAATAAAAATTTTAAATCGCTAGCGGAATAAAAATTTTAAACGATTGTTTATAAAACATCAACTTTTATGGGCAGGCCAGAAACAAATAAACGTCAGTTTATACGGCAAAATTGAATAAAATAAATAAATCCTTACAGAAATAACAAAATAGTGAAAGTTAAAATCTGAGAGAATGTTTCCTCGGTTAATTATACAGGGTGTTTAAAAAAAAGGTCAGATATTTTATCCACGTATAGTACTCATCAGTGGAAATTAAAAAAGTCTTATTGAACATAGGTCACTAAATGAAGTGTTTCAGAGATATAGTTGATTTTGTATTGTCGTCAACAAATTACGTCTGTTACTTCTACTAGCTTTCTTTGGAGTATTTCCAATGCCTAAAAGGACTTTACTTACTGAATATATTTTTCAGATTCCGCATCAAAATATCACTTGATTACAGGACAATTTTTTTCTATTTTTATGCAGAGATTTACATATCATTGAAATTTAAACGAGTTAAATTGAATTAATTACTCAGTTTGGTATCAAGCTCAATAAAATGCTTAAACCAACGTCACTTGATACCCTCATTAACGATTTCATTATCCACCATTTCGCACATTTTGCAAATCCTAATTTCTGATTGATTTCCTATACTCTAATTTTGCAGAAATTATTTAGATAGGCTGTGCCGTGATTTACGTTTATATTAATTATTTGCTCGTTAAGCTTAAATATTTGTATTAGTCTTGATTTGTTTCATTTTTAATGATTTCTAACTTTACTTTATTCTAGAGTAAATTATTGAATATTTCTATTTCTATTTTTTAATATCTTTTTTATTTACTAAATATTGATCTGATTATTTTATTGTCGATTAGGCCTCATTATACATATACAGGGTGTATCGTAAATGGCGCATAATATTGGCACCACGCGATTCTGCCTTAAAAACTGGACAAAAAATTGTATAACTGTTTCAGGCCAAAACGTGTAGTTTTTGAAGAATTGTTAATTAAAGTCTTGTAAACCTAGCAACACTGTGTGTCTGTGTGGTCAGTCATACTACGTCACCTGCGATATCATCAATAGCAACCCGCTTGATTTAATATAATTGCATTGTACATCGTTGCAACATTTATGAAAAGCACAAGCACTGCAAAAATTTCAAACTTTGGATGGAAATTCTAATTAAACGAAGGGTATGTTGAGTACAATTACAGATTAGTTATTTCTTTTGTTGATTAAACTACAGCGATAAATCATTATTTCATAAATATATGACACGACAAGTAAACCAGAATACGACTTAAGGCTGCTAATAACTCCATAACTAAAGAATTAACAGCAAATTGGTGCTGGAGTGTTTTGCTTGGATTTTGACGTAGAATCGCGTGATATACATATTATGCGCGGTTTTCGATACACCCTGTATGTTAGTTTGGTTTAATACAAAATAAAGAATAGAGAGAATGAATTTTCTAAGGAAATTCAAATTTATGTTCAGTTAACTAACTTCAAAAAGCCAGTCAAAACATTTGTGAATAATTTAACTGCATTTAGATATACTTACAGGGTGTTTAAAAAAATCGGATATTTTATCCACATATACCATGAGATCGAAAAAAAAAATGATTCTGAGCAGGCCTTGACTAGTACAACACGATTGGCTACACTGGTTCTAGAATGCCTATGAATTATAATGTGACAGTGACATTTCAAATGTAAGTCAGTTTTGCAATCTTGTTTCCAGAATTATTTAAGTTTATCGTTGTAATACTAGTGAAGGATCACATTTTGAACACCTACTCTAACATGTATTCATCTTAGTTTTCAGTTTGTTCCCTAAATAAATACTGTTTCGTGTTTTAATTTATTTGACATTTATTAACCTCTAACCTACTGCCACATTTTGAAATCAGTCTTGCCAATCGTGTTGTACTAGTCAAGGCCTGCTCAGAATCATCTTTTTCTCGATCTCATGGTAGTACTCATCAGTAAAAACAAAAAAGTGTTAATGAACATAGGTCACTAAATTAAATGTTTTAGAGATAGAGTTCATTTAGTATTGTCGTCAACAAATTACATTATTATAAAGAAACCAACAGTAAACGTGTTATTATCTAAAACATACAACGAAAAATACTTTAAAAATATGTTCTACATGTCCACCTTCCATTTGTACACAGGCTTCACATCTTCGTCGAGAGGGAGCTCTTATACTTTCGAATATTCCTGGATTTTGGCATTTTCTATTCGCTACCGCAGCTCATATACATGATTAATGGGCCTTGAATATACCAGTGATTTTAAATATCCCTAAATGCAGAAGTCAAGCGGGTTTAACTCAGGGGATCTAGGTGGCCATGGCAGTGGACCTCCTCCTTCTATCCAGTTATTGTTGTATGTTGCATTTAAAGAATTTCTTACGACGATAGCGAAATGCGGAGGAGCCCCATCGTGTAAAAGCCAAAGGTTAGCTGGTTAGCTCTATCAGTTAGGGGAACATCATCCAATAGTGGGGGTAAAATGTTATTTAAAAAGTCAAGATAAACTTCGCCATTTAAACGATTTGATAAAGACACTGGTCCAACCAAACGTTCTCCCAAAATACGCAGCCGAGCGTTCAAAGAAAACCAATGTTGATGTCTTGTCTCCATAATAGCATGAGGGTTTTCATCTGCCCAAACATGATTATTGTGGAAATTGATGATCCCATTGTTTGTAAAAATAGCTTCGTCAATAAATAAAATATTAGCAGTAAAGTTTGAATTTTCTGCAAATTTTCTTAGTATGAATCTACAGAAAGATAGTCTGGAATGATAATCGGGCGTTAAAAGAGCTTGCACCCGTTGGATATGAAAAGAATACGGTTGTTGTTCTCGTAAAATCCTCCAGACTAAAGAAGCATTCATGTTTAGTTCCGCAGATGTTGTACTGGTGCTGATATTCGGATTTTCTTCTACTCTTCTTAAAACTTCTTCTTCTGTTTCAGGAGTAGTTACTGATCTTGGCCGTCCGTCATCATGTTTATTAACATTAAATGTACCACTTTCACTTAATCGTTGATGTAATTTCGAAAACAATTTATCGGATGAAAGTGTACGATTTGGAAATGCTTCGGCGTATAGACGCCGCTCTTCATAAGCGTTGCCATTACATTAGCACGGCCGTACATAAAGTGAATATCGGCCGTTTCTGCATTTGTATAAAACATAATTTTCTTTTATTACAAAAAAAATACTGTTATTAATAAAAAATAATCGAAGACTGATTGACTGATAGCACTGCAACGAGATTAATGACACAGCAAATAAAGAAAAACAAAAAGCAACAACGACTTAAATTTGTTTTATTTTTTCGTTGAAAAACACGATGGAATGCTGTTTATTGATTAAAATATAAAATCAACACTATCTTTGCAACATTTGATTTACGGACCCGTCCTCATTAAGACTTTATTGTTTCTATTGATGGGTACTATGTATACGTGGATAAAATATCCGACCTTTTTTTTTAAACACCCTGTATACAATATAATTATTTTCTATTTTTCTCTGAGTCTGTTTAGTTAAAATTGTATATTTTTAAATACTGCCGAAGCACGAAAGCTTTGCGAATGTATACAGTGAGCACGTAAAGGTTGGAATAAATTCGATAAAATATTTATTGGGCAAGTAAGAAAATAATGCTCGGACACGTCGATTTTCTTTTTTAGATGCGCATTTTTTACTTTTTACTTAGTAGATTATTTTAATTCTTCTAGTTTTTTTTATTGATCCCAAAATTTCAGATAAAATCAGAAATCTTTTGCCTGTTGTAAATTCATCAAACTTTACCAAAACATTAGAATCAAAGAAATAAACTTGTGCCGAGAAGTAAAATAGAACTTAATAGTTGAAGGTGTTGGTCCAGAAATAAATTAATAAACTCCAATTTTTTTCGGTCCTAAATTGCAAATAAAATTGAACTTCTTCAGATTGTGTCAAATATTGCAGATACGTTGTAGTATAGTTATTTGTACAACTAGTAATGAAAGCAATACTTTTTTTCATGAGTTTGAAGTTTGATGCACGACGGCGAAGCCGGAGTGCATCAATCAAACGAGTGATGCACTGAATCAGTCAAAATGATCAGCGAAACTGACACGTCAGAACTCGCATTTATCTAGATGTCGCTAAGATTCAGTTTTTACTAAAATTATTCATTACAACTACGAGTGTTGTTGTTCAAATATCTAAAATTTGGAATTTAGATATTTGAACGGCGGGCACCTCAAAATTGCTTCGCGGGCACTTTGCAGCCCGCGTTTCCTCATACGAAGCATTAAAAGAATATTAAATTTGACAACACTGTTAGGTTTGTTTAACGAATATACTTAACAAGAAGGCCGTTTGGTAGGTTCTTTCGCGAACTGCATGAGGATTTTCATGGGCCCAAACGTGTTCGTTGTGAAAGTTAAAGATGCCGTTTCTTGTAAATGTAGCTTCGTCCGTCCATAACACATTGCTTATAAACAAAGGATTTATTCTATCGGTTTCTAACAACCACTCGCAAAAGTAAATCGATGTGGATGGTCTTCCTGCAATAAATTCTGAACTCTTGTTTTGTGGTAAGGATACAGTCCATCATCTTTTAAAATCCTATGTACATGAGTTTTAGAAACACCCAAATTTCTAGACATACTTCGTATAAGTACTAATTTCTGGATTTTTAGCTACTATTTGTAAAAGGTTTTCCTCTAAGTTGGGTTCCCTTATTCTTGATCGACCTCCGTTCATATCATGAACTGGAATAATGGTTCCAGTTTTTCTTAGTCTTCGATCTGCAGCTCTTATCACAGTATGAGAGGGATGCCTTCTGTTGGGAAAACGTATGGCGTACACCCTTGCAACTTCATTAAAATTTCCTTAACAGTTTCCTAAAACCGATATCATGTCTGCATATTCATATGCCGCGTACTCCACGGTACAAAGACAAATTATGGTTGAAGCAAATCAAACGCAAGTGAAATTACAGCCTGGAATAAATCTTCTGATGTCACAACTGACAGTCAAAATTTGACATAAGAATTTTGAATTTTTATTTCCATTTTTACTTTTTGTTCATATCAGGTCACCAAAATATGCATGTTTAATTTTAACAAAATTTCTTATGTTTTAACACCATTTCACAAACGAAATTACGAAATACCAATAGTTAAAACAAATTATAGTCAATACTTTTTATTTGAAATGTATTTTCTATTGATAAAATATGTGTTATCTTTAAGTTTTCTTTATAGTTCCTGATAATTTGCTGTTGGAGATAACCATACCGTGCAAGAAAATTAAGCTGCGCAGGACAATTTTTTTTTGCAGTTTTGTGTTCATCTTTCATGCAAGAAAAAGGTTACCTGAAGTTTTAGTGGGAGTTTCGGGACACCCTCTATATTCGTCCACCTCTTCTCTATTACTTCATCATCAATTTTGATGTCGTTAAAATGCTCCACATTATAGTGTGTTTATCTGATTATTTTTGTTTTTCTATGTATATGGCCAAGTCGATTTCTTCCGATTTTTTTAACTCGTTGAGCATCTCTTCAAATTCTTTTGGATTATCAGTTAGCAATATAACATTGCCTGCGTATCTTAAGTTACATACCTAATCTCCGTCCATTAATGTTTATTCCGAGATTTTCCCAGTTTAACTTCTTAAATACATTATCCATGGCCAGTGCAAACAATTTGGGCGATATCGCGTCCCCTTGTCTTGTGCCTGTCTGAATTTTGATTAGTTTTGTACTTTCATATAATTTGATGGTACTGGTTGCTTATTGTATCTTTGAGTAATTGTGTGTATCTAGAATATGTGCTACAGTTCTCAAAAGAATTTCTTTCTAATCAGTCGAAGGCTTTATTATAATCCACAAAAGCCATGTGAAGATCTAAGATGTATTCTTGTGTTTTTTCGATTATATTTCTTACTGCTTGTATGTCATCTGTCATGTATAGTACTAAAGTTTTTTCTAAAGTCTACCCGTTCCTGTGGTTGGTAGAAGTTCTATTTGTTCGTTAATCTATTAGTTATTATTTTTGATAATAAGTTGTAGAGCATAACAGGCTGATAGCTCTATAGTTGTTGAGCTGATTTTTCACTTTCACTTCACTTTTTTGCTTTTTTATATAGTAGGATTATTATTGCGTTGTTCTATTCTTTCGGTACTTTCTTTTCATCAATGCATTTCTTTAATAATATTTTTAAACTTTCTAGTAATGCTTCGTCTCCATGTTTTATCAATTCAGGAATTATATCATCTTCGGCTGGCGCACGATTGTTCTTCATGTTTGTAATAGCTGTCTTTATTTCTTCTACTTCAACATCTGGTATATCTTCTAAACCTACATTGATTATTTATAGTTTTAACTTTTCCATCTGCATCTGGGGTCTGGTTACTTTGCTGTAGAGATGTTCGTAAAACTGTTCTTGTCTATCTGATGTTACCGTGCCATCTTCTCTCTGTAGTTGGTTTATTACTTTTCTATCATTTTGTCATTGTCTTCTTGGTACTTCCAAACTTTCGTTTTCCTCAGTTCTTTTCAATCATGTCTTCATTATATTTCTTTATGTCTCGTCGAACCCGCCTTATTATTGTTTTATTTAGTTCGTTATATTCTAATGTCGCTCTTTTTCCAGCTCTTGCTAACTCGGCTCTTTTATTTATTAGATCTTTGCTAACTCGGCTCTTTTATTTATTAGATCTTTTGTTGCCGTTTGCATTTTTGAGCTGTTTCTGTTACTGTTAGGGCATTTTGCTATTTTAGCCCCAGCCCTTAAAATAGAGTTTTTCACCTTAGTATTTAGGACATCATGCGCCTTGTAATCTAATTTGTCTATACCACAGGTTCTTAGTTCTTTTTGATATTTTGCTACTTTTTCTTTTAGAATATGTTTATCTATATGTCCGTTACGTTTCTTTGTTAGCTTATTGCAAATACATCAGTTTAATAAACAAACCTCTGTAGCGATAAAAACAAAGAGAAAGTACCACCTAAGACCTAAGAATAGTTTCCTTGAAATTAATTATTTGACATCTTCTAATTTTCTATTTGTCTAAAATGTTAGATAAAATTAAAACCGTTTTCAGATTTCTTCTACGTAATAGTTTAATAAATATTTATGATAAAGGGTTAAACCTTAGCAGTAATAGGAATGGCCTTCTTGACAAAGTTATATAATAATGTGCTAATTGTTTATCTACTTTTTATTTTTAAAATTTTAAATAAAAATATAACTTTTTAGATTTTTTTAAAATATTACAGATGCATAACCGTTTAATGGAATAAGAAAGAGAAACTCCTACAGATATAAAGAAATAAATAGAAAATAACTGATTAATTTTTGAGTTTCCCTGCCTTTTCAGTTTTTTTGATAAATTTAGAAATGTTTAAAATACTTCAAGTATATGCCAAAAAATTACGTTTCCATGTAACAATAAAAAAAAAAACGAAAACAAATCTTTTCTAAAAAAAAGTTACGATATCGACATCACAACGATGACTCGTAAAAGGACGTGCCTGGAAAGGGCAGAATAAGATCCCTTTAGCTGTTTTGTGGCACATATCATAAAGTAACAATGTTATAAAGATAAACTTCATAGAAGCCATTCGCCACAGAATTTTTTGATGCAAGGCCTTTCCATGAACTATCTCTGAAAACCGTGTTTTACTATATTAGTTGGTTTTATACAAATACGGATATTTAGTATTATAAACTAGTTAAATAAGAGAAACGGAAAATTCAAGGAATTCATTCATTTGGGAAGTAAAAACTTATTTTACAAATAGCTAGCAGGAAATCTAGACTCGTTTTTCTGAAAATTTCTGAAAGATATTAGTGTAAACTAATGTTCATTCTTGTATTATCGCCCTCGTTTTATAACTTTGAGCTTGCAAATTCCTTGAATATACTTGTAAAAAAAAAAAATAGAAGCTGGCAGTAACTTTACTTATAAAAACACGTAATTGATCCTTTTGGCCCTTTTACAGCCTCTTTCTCTTTTTTATTCTCATTTCCTTGTACCTATAAAATGTAAGCTACTTATTCTTGCTGAACTAATTTTCGGGGTTTATCATCGTTTTCCATTCTTTCTCATTATGTTCTTCTTTATTTTTAAATATCGTATCCACACTACCCTTTCAACTAATTAACATCATACTTTTATTTTATAAACGTTTTTGTTTCGTGTGCTCGTTTTTCGCATAAACATATGTTAAACCTTAAGTTTCTTTTTTAGTAACCCACTCTCATGTTGTAGTGTTCAGACTTTAAGCGTGCGAAGTCTCATAAACAAACCTTATAAATTTAATTTTGTTTCCTCTGAACTCAACGCGAGAAGAAAACTACTTTTTCTTTTATATAATTGCATCACTTTCTTTCTGTCGCTATTTTACTGTATTTATTTAATCTTTGTCATTTTTATTTTCTTTATTTTTGATTATGTATCATTTTTCTTGTGGTATTTTTTTCTGTATTTTTTGGAACCCTTTTCCTTTTTTCTAAATTGTCAGAATTACTTTTTGTTTATTATGCCAAAATACTGTTGTTTAGTTTTAGAACGACAAGAAAAATGTTACTAAGATTTACTGAAGTTAATGTTTTTTGGGAACATACAAACATATTTGTAAAATTACCGAAACACCAAAATTTATTTAACGTACAAAAAATAGTACGAATAATAAAAATTGTATTTTGAGTGTAATTAATGGGCTCAGTTTGCTTTTGTAGAAGCGGAAATTAAAAGGCTTGCTTTCAAGGAAGTAAAAAGAATAATTTTCGCAAGAAGATGAATGCTATTAGCTTTAGCTTTCTTATCTCAGATTATAAACTGCCAAGGATACGCTTTTACATATTTTGTAGTAGCTATCATAACAGCAATATAAATGCAATTAATTTTTCACTGCTTTTAAATTCTCCTTTTACAGATGTATCTTTTGAAATGCTTATTCTTGTAAAGCAAACGTTAAAAATAGATGCGGTTCATTGCAAAACCGAAATAGGGAAAATTTTTATATAAAATAAGATAGTAAATTAGGAAAAGCTAAGAAAAAGAAAAGTTTCTGGCCTAAAAAATATTGAAATTAAGTAAAGTTCGGTTTTTGTTATGAAACAGACAATTTATTCAATATAAATAAATAATATAAAGAATTTTCGGATTAAGAATTTGTTACTTCAAAAAGTTTTTAATTTTGAATTAGAAAGGCCACGGAAGAAAAATGTGTATTTCCAGTACACTAACTTCAAGGCTTCGAAGATGTAGGAAACAAAAACTGCTGGTAAAAATGTGAGAATTTTTAATTGAAGTTGAACTTTTTCAAACTAAAATTATCAGTTTTTTCTTTGATAAGCCAAGTTAAGAATGCAATTTTCATAATGTTTGTGTCGCGTAGAAATTGATAAGCGAGTTTGATAATTGATACATGTTGCAGTAACAATAATTTATTTACAAATTGATCGGTCAGACCCATTTTACCTACGAAATTTAAGGTCAATGGGTATTCTTATGTTTAAAGTTGTCGTTAACTAAAGTCTTGTTTAGCGTAAACATAAAACGATATAGCTTTATGTAATTTCATGTATGTATAAGAGAGACACGCGATATTGCCATGGTAATTAAACATGAAGTTAAATTTAAATATGAGATCAGTCTTTCAAGTTGAACCCAACCGAAGTATAAGGAATTAATTTTGTTTAATCCTCTAAAGTGAAAGACTGCAGATTGCACTTCTCTCTTTTAAACTTTTCTTGGCTGAAAAGCGTGCAGAATTTTACTAGATTTGTAATAAAAGGTCTTATAAATATTTATGGAAATTCTGAATGGATTTTACCTGGGTGGTCTATCCATTAGAGAACATCAAAACGCTATAAAGGAGCTGTGACAAATTTTGTCACAATGTGGGTCTTCTATTTATAAAATCTCTGAATTGAATCAACCGTTTAGGTTGGGTGTTAGCTCTGAAACCCTTAAACGTAAATTTAATAAGATGTAGTAAATAAAGCATAAAACAAACAGCGAGAGTCAAAGGAACGAACGAAATTTTAGGAAGGGAATCGGTAAACTTCTTATGCTTTGAATAACAGTGGTGAAAACTTTAAAAAATATTATGATTCCCAAAGCTTTTCCCTGTTTTTTCTGTTTAGTGGGTAGTCTTCGCCATTCGGTATCGATTTCTGTCCGAAATATACGGTCAGTTTGTATCAAAAAAAACAAACTTACTGGTTGAAATGTATAGTGGTGTTCGATAACTGTAAGTTTAAAATTTTCATGGGGTCTCGTTCGAGTGCCTTGAATTATTTACCAGGTAGGAACGTATAAAGGAGGTGCCGATGTGAGTTGATAAGTACGGCTTCAGTAGGTGACGTGTGATGATAAGAGCCATTTTGTGTAGTGACAAGGCCTTGTTTTGAAGTGGCCAGGGTTTTGATTCAAACACTTTTGGCCGAATTAGCTGATTGAATAGAACGTTATCGCTATTATCTATAGCGGTATACGTTTGACGCGTTCCATTTAAGTGAAATTTATCAGTGAAGGCATTTAAACAGACTCGTAGCCTGGGAAAATTGTCGATGTAGGTATTGCTTTAGGGTTAGGTTGTCGTCGTGTACATTTGTTTTATGTTTCTGTCAGTTTTTCGGGGCGTCTTCCTGTATGCTAATCGTTTTGTTGGGATTTGACATATGTGCTTTTTAGACTTTTCTGACTATAAATTTAAAGGGGTTAACATTCGGACGTCGGTTATGTTTTTTCACTCTTTCTAGAACTCGATTTTCTGGGTTGCTAGACATAAATTGTTTGTGGATTCAGCACCTACTCGCAACATACTTTCCCATCGTATCTCAGTTTTCATGGGACTATAATGTGAAAAGAATAATGTTATTGAATGAAAATCTGAATCGCTATTCGCAACTGATTTCACCCGTTGTGTAGGGCGGATGCATATCAGTACGGATCATAAATCTTCATTGTACGGGCTACAACTATATAACATTGTTAGTTCGTTGCCAGTGCTCCCTTGATAACAGAAGGGTTTCCAAATTTAATGTTTTATGGTACTAATTACTCCTGAAATTTCTTTAATAGAAAGGATTATGCCATATTTAGTAAACTCAGAAAAATGACCGCTATCTACTTATTTCTTTATGATTTTTTTTCAATTCGAAATATCTTCAAACAACCGTTTTAATAAATAAAATGTATGTTTTCGGTTGGGTAAACTTCTGTGTTAGAAAGTTCAGTTCGACTAATTTTAAGTACAGGTCTGAAAGTTCTACGAAATTGAAATTAAACTTTTTGTAGGAAATTATCATAGATAAACATAGAAATACATATCCCTTTCTTTGGCAATTATCAAAAAGCTTGGACTATTTAACCATAATTCTGCTAGTAAATAAACCTTAATTTGTTGGCAAATAATTTTACTTTGATACTTAAAGAGATAAAACACGTCTGATTAGAAGCTTTGACTGAATTTGTAACCTTTTTAATTAAAACACCTACGAAACTGTTTTTAATTTGTATTTTAATTAAAGAGGACATTAGTTTTACTACATCCGTTTTCAGCAATTTAAATTCTATAATGCAGTCTAAACCACATGAATCGAGATGTAACTTTATGCATCTTTAAATTTTAAGTATTTTATTTAAGTTTCATCGAATCTATCCACATTATAAAGTATTAATCGTCGCTTGGGCGTTTATTATTATTTATTAATGTTCTGATATGCAGGATTAAATTAAATGTTCGTTGTCCTAACAATTAACTAAGATTTTTGAAGACAAATTTGTAAAAAGTAAAAAATCAAGAATGTCGATAAGAACTACCAAAATCTTAGTAAGCACCCAGGGCACTATTCTTATGATATCTGAAGAATCTTCAAACAAATCCTTTCCTTTTGAAAAGCTCAGGGTTTTGTTTGGGGAAATCCTCGAATTTCAGGGTTTGAAAACTGGGATATAAACATGAGAGTCAATCTGTTTTCTGCTTTTTGATATAATGTACTCCAGTTGTACTGTGCATACCTACTTGAATTTTTTAATTTAAATTCTTTTAAAAACTTCTTTTGGACATTTGGATGTCTAAATTAAGTTTTAGAAAGCTTTGAACTTCTGTATTTTGCAGACGTGTCATACTTGATGGCAATTTTTAGGAATTCAATATTTTGCTTTGTAAGATATACAGGGAATTTTTCTTTTTAGTATATAATCCATTTCGCCTATGTATACTTTTAAAAAGAACACATCAACGCATTGATTTACTCTATATGTAGGCAACCAACTATATACAATAAAATAGCATGCTGCGGCAAAAATAATCAAATTAATTTCAGGTCAAAGTTTTGTATTGTTGATGTTTTAGAATAATCGTTGACATACACCACACCACATAAAATAAAAACTAGGGCCCCTAAATGCTGATAATTCGCAGGCACAGTGACGTTTACTGTATAGTTGGTTGCCTACATTTAGAGTAAAACAATGCGTTGATGCATTTCTTTTACTAAAAAGAAAAAGTTCCTGTATATATTTGCTTACTGGAGTGTGTTTGTAGAAGTCACTTTTTTAAATTGTTACTAATTAAAAAGTAAATTTAAAGCTGGTTCCTTTGCTGGTTAAGAACCACATTGTTGGATGTTACATGAATGCAGCACTCAGTTTCTCTTTTGTTTGATATTCATTACATTTTGGACGATTTGAAACGGACTTTCACGGAGTTTGAAAGCTTTGAAATGCTCAGTAGTTAGTTCATATGTAAATGTTATTTCTGGCCCAACTGGGATTGACACTGAAATGGATTCTTGTCTAAGTTGCCTACTTCGATTATTTGTACTTTCTTCACTTTTGATCTCTGCTAACAATTTCAGCAAAATGCTTTTACATATAGGAATTTTGCATCGACCCGATGATTAATTTTTAGTAGTCTTTAAATTTATTTGAGCAATTGACAAATCAATCAGTAGAGTGCTTTCCGGTGTGAATAAGAAGGGAAACAGATGAAAGAAACTTCTTGAAAGACCTGTTTACAATAATTTTGTTGAAAATTCCTGAAGCAATTAGTTCCCAACTATAATAATGCAATTTTATTATAATAGGGTTGCCATTTATTTTATCAAAAGCTCAAAGATCTAACGTTAAAATGAAGACGATTTGCATTTCAATTTCGAGTTTTATTATTCATTATACTAACACGAAACCATGGAGAATATTCAACATTAAAAGTTAAATAGAAAACATTATGTAAAGCTTTACTAACGTCTTGGCATTTAGAAATGTAAAAATAAGTAAACTATGGCCTTTTGGTGCAAGATAACGTTTCAAACTCAAATTGTATATTCGAAAAACTGAAAAGAGGAGTTCTTCCGGCTTACAATTATATGTAGTCATGTAAATAGTTCGTTTAAATACTTACATTAAAAAGTATTACGTTAAAGGAATGACTCCTTAAAAATCTATTTTTTAAAGTAGTAGACTGGCTAAAATTATAATAAAACTTTAAAAGCAAGATTTTTATAAAAAAAAAACGTAGAAATGGTTTTCTGATAAATTTTTAAAAGTCAGTTTTATTAATTTGCAGTTCCGTAAAGGGTAGATACAAATATTAATGGCTGTTTGGAGCAGGATTACCCTTTTAGGAAACAAAGGTTTATAGGTACTTGGTTGAGTTGAGCTATACATTAACAAATTAACAGTAAGCAGTTGCAGCTGCCACCATTTTGACTTTGTAGGCGGAAAATGAGAAGCTTTGATCGAATGGAATAATCATGGAATGTGTTTGAGTGTGGTAAAGATTAAATTTTGTTTGTGTGTTTTGTAATGGCTACAAAACATTTTCCCACAATTTTTAATAATTTAAACATGAAAAATGGTTAGTTCTTGCTTTACGAGTTTTGTTCAAATATTTGAAATTTTTAACAAAAGCCCGAAGAATACACTTCTTGAACAAAACATATTTTAGAACTTTTGTAGTTTTTCAACCAAAATATATCTTTTTACATTTTTAAAAGTAATAATACGAAAATGGCTTAGTTTTTGGTTTTACATCATTTATTTTGTTGAAATAACGGTTGACATCCTGAACTTTTAGCAAAATCCTGACAAATAGCGTTTCTTGAACAAAAAACAAAGAAAAGGACGTTAAACTAAATCAAATAAAATACCGAACAGAGCAAGCAAGTCCGTTACGGAATAAAATAAATTATGTTTGTGATATCGATTTATAAAATATTGTATCTTGGATGATTCAATACGAGAAATAGAAGTAAAATGTTTTATGACTAAAAGCTTTACGTTACCTATTAAATTATTGAGACCAACATTCAGAAATGTATGATTTTAAAAGTCAAAATTCTCGGTGGGAAAGCTGGACGAATGCAAGTCCTTTGAGTTTAGGTGATATTAAAGGAATTTAAATCTGAATGATAAACAATCCACTGGCAAAAATTTGCCGTTTTTGATTTAAAATGCCAAAGTAAATGTGTTTGATTTTTAAGATTTAATTTATTGGCCTAAATGTTTTTAAAACTGAGGAAAGTTTCTGCATGTATTATTGTCGCGTTCCTGGAAATCTCGTAGTCTTTCCGTTGTCGTTTTTTAAAACATTTTCCGTGAAGCTATGAAACTTTCTGATTGTTTCGGTTTTAACAAGTAGTAGTGTTAGTAATCGTTGCAAAAAAATTAGAAAAATTCTAAAGAGCACTAATGCGGCCCAATTACATAAATTTTCTAGTGACGTAAAATCTTTAAGCTGGATAAGTGTATACAGAGTGTTCGAGTGAAGCTGGGGAAAAAGAAAAATACATTTCGTGTGCTATCACGAAGGGATGGGTCCATCGATTTAGGGCGGACGCAAGCGCAGAAATTAGGGAAACTAGTAACTGTGGAATCCGTACCGCGAGATCAAAGTCTGCCGCGACCCAACTCTTGCCCGTAGCTTCGATATCGCGTTTTCGCGATCTTATTTTGAAACTTAATAAGTGTATATAATTTTTTGGGTTTTTTATAGTTTTTTTGTTATATTCCGTTGAGAAATTCCGGTTCACATGCCTATTTCGCCAGTTAAACGAGTTGGGCGAAGTTTTAAAGTCTGCTAAATGTGAATTTTAAAAAATATAATCGTCTTGAAGCTTTTTCATTAATATTTCTTAAGAGTTGACAGATTTTGAACTTTATATACGTTTAAATTAATAAAATCTTATTCATTAAGTAATATAAGTAAAAAATGTGTAACGAGCATTCCAAGAATGATGCTTTGTTAAAATAATTTGTTTCCTAGGAGCTGCTTAATGTACAAATATCTTCAAGTGTGAAGGGAAATATTTCTGCTTATAAAGACGTAAGTACAGCGAGAAAATTTAATAAGATTCAGTGTAGTATACGGAAAACTCGGGGAATATTTTCATTACCAACTTTGTTTTTGCAAGAACGAAAACTAGAGCCTGAAGTACGCCCCAACTTTATCAAAGAAATAAAATGTTGTTCGGCTTCCCATTTGATTTTTTTTTATTTTCCTCGTTTAGGTAATGGGAGCAATAACTAAAATAAAGCCCCGTAGCGTTCTTCCTTTTGTCTTCGGTATTTCGTTATGGGAGGAAAGTTAAAAACCTTGTTTGTAAACCAAAAGCAATAAACGGGCGCTTACATTTTCTAAAAGGCTTTGCTTGTGTACTCGAGTTGAAGTAAATGTAAACACGAAACAAAGGATGTATCAAGTTGTAACTACTGTATAAATTTAATGCCACTATAAAGCGATAGTTTCATCTACGTGAATTACATCCACGCCTCGAGAGGCTGACGTAGTTGTTAACTATTTAAGCGTTGTTTATTTAAATTCGGAGTTTCACTCTGTCATTTTGCTTATAACTACATTGTATTTGCTGCGAAGCCTGAACTGTGAATAAAATAATGCGGTAAATATTTTAGGTGCCAACAACGTAAAAGCTTTGTTGTGTTTTATCGTGCTTCTCTTTGCGTTATTAAACCCTAAAAATATCATGTAACAATAATATTTTGACGCAAAGTGCCCTAAATGTGAACTCATACCAGCTCAATAAAGTAAAATTTTATTACATGTTTTTCTGCTTGCTTTTACTTAGGCCGGATTGTTTTTCATGAAAAACCCCGACAGCTTTCGATGAAAAGATCCTTTTTATATCTGGCGGCCGGAACGAAAAAGGAACTAATAAATAAAATGTATTTTTCGTTGTAATTCTTACAAAAGCAAAAGATTGTTGTGTATCTACATTATTACGCCTTGTTATTCGTAGCTTGCGTGTGCGTTGATTAAAAGAATTGCTTTAAACCTGATTAATGAGTTCGCGGGGCTTAGCTCGTTCATTATTGTAACACTTCCTTGTTTCTGTATTTTAATATAAACCAGCTACAAAACTTTGCTCATCTTATACTAACGTCAACGTCTAATGGAGTCGAAATTAACTGATCGTTTTAATTAATCTAACTTCCTGCTTGTGTAGAAAACACGGGTAAAGGAAATAAAATTATTAATTCCTAATAAGCTTTTAATAAAGAACTCGAGCAAGTTTTAAATTAACTTTAAAACTATGCCATTCTTAAATGAAATTTACTGCATAACAATGCCGAAAGTTTTCTTGAAAAAATTTATGGTGACCCTTGTAACAAACTCAGCGGATCGTAATGAAATTGGACAAGGGTACCGATGTGCAAATCAGTCATTTCGAAACCTAAACTTTAATCTTTCATTATCTATTATTAATTTAACCGATGATTTTAGTCCTTTATTGTCGCTTTATTAATATGCTAATCCTTCAAAATTATATCATCTCTTTCACCGGAAATAAAAACAGATGATTGATTTTAACTGTAAACCCGAATTATATTACAAAAATTGAGATAAACGAAGAAAGTGAATTTTCATGTAATTCCTAAATACCAATGATAAACAAAAAACCTCGGGTCATCAACCTTTTAAGCTTCGAAAGGCACGACTAAACGAAAGTTTAGTACAATCCCTAAAGATTTTCCTCTTGGTAAGTTGGAAACTTCTTGACCTGCATTAAATGTAACTCAATCTCTATTAAGTAATTGCTCTTGATTATAGTAAACGGTTTGACTATTATAGATAGCCTCGTCATAGTTGTTGGCCAACTGGTTTATAATTAAAATTGGCAGTGAGTTTACTCAAAGGTCTTTAGTTTACCGAAGTTTGCGTTCAGTTTAATACCCTTCGGATTCCTAATTTTTATAATTAAACTTGGAACTCTATTAGTGTTGAGAATTTTCTAACTTATAAAGGTTTTTAAAGTTACAACACATTGGCAATTTTCTCGTACATTTAACTCAATTAAATGTTTAATAGTAATTCATGATTCAGCATGCCCTTAAAGTCAGTTAATAAAGTAAGAACAGTTTATAATATAAGCGAATAATAAAAAATGTCTGAGCTTTAAACATCAAGCAAGCGACGCAATTAAATTAAAAGTAATTAAATTTCCTTTTTAATGTCTTACATGTTGAGATATTTTAGTAAGTAGCTTAAATCTAAAAAATTCTCACCTCATTAGCTCCGGTTTTAACAATTTGGTTCTGACTGATGTTCGAACTTGTGTCCTCTTGACTGTACTATAGCACACATTTAATCTATTACTAGTGAAAGTAAATTCTGACGAAATTTGTTTAATCTTAAAAACCATGAAATTTCCCCTCAGTTTTAATACATATTTCATATATGTTCTCTTACAAGTACGATATTTTCATAAACGAGTTTCTATATTAAAAGAACATCCACACATCCTCAGAACATGCTTTAATATATCCCAGATTTAGAAGGCATTTACCTCTTCACCCTCTAAATGTTAATGATAACGTTCTACATCGAAATGTTTCATGAGGCGGCGTTCACTTCCTTAATGTTTTCGTTTACACGTGGCCAGATTGACTTGGAAAAATCAATGAGGATATGAACGCGTTGAGGAAAATAATAATTTCTAATAAAAAAAAAAATTAATTATGTAGATTTGAAGCTTTTATTAGCATCAGCCTTGTATTTCATACACTTTTGTTAAATAATTAAACGGAGGTATGCCAACCAACCCTTGGTATAATTTAATATTTTAAATGTTTACTGTTTATACTTCAGATCATTTATTCCATCGTAAATTTCTCAGATTTATATCAAAAACTTCTTAATTATTTTAGCTAATTATAATCATTTAATGATGGTTAAAGTACGCTGAAAACTGTATTTATAGCAGAAAGTTATTTAACTTTTGTTTTGAGGAGAATCGGTAGAAACTCCTTAAATTTTAGAATAACTTATTTTGCAATTAACGAGTTTGAAATGTCGTACATTTAATTTCTATGTAACTTTTTGAATGAAGACGTTATTAAGATTAATACATGTTTGAGGAAGTTTTAGAAGAATCCCTAACTTAAAAAGCAGAGGCTTGGAAATAATTTTAAATGTTGTTTTAACCTTTTGAGAATTTTATTTACGTTTGAAATATTGAAAACAAATTAGGCCGTTATAGATTTTTAAGGACAGAAGAACGCTTCTTATTTGATTTTTTATTCCAGATTTCGATAATACACCGTGTAATTTTGTTCGAGGCGAAGAAAGAGAAAGTGAAAAGAATATTAAATAAACTCAGAATTTTCCAATATTCCAAAAGCGGCCATAAAAAAAAAACTAAAACCATCAGCAAAGACTATTTACATACGCTTATTCAAAACAGGACCACAGATATATAAAAAATAACATTAATTATTATGCAAACTAAAAATTTTAAAATGTTTCATTAAAACAAAAAGGGCGTAGCCTGAGATTTACGTATAAAACAGTTTGTTTTAAAGCATCCTCTTGCTCGGAAACAGCTGCGTTTAATGGTAAAACTTAGTTTAACTTCTAACTTCTAACTTAACCACAGCCTCTTTTTAGATCTTTGGACATTGTCCACATAACAATTTGTCTAATTTCAAGCTCTGCCTGTTTCCTTAGAGATGAAAAGGCTTCATTAATGATACGAGTTCGTGGCTTTTGGAATACAAATTCTCTGCTATTATTACGTTGAGTTAAATTTTGAAGCCTTTTTACATCGAGTCGCATGAATTCTTGAATATACAATACACCTGCTGGAAAATGAATCTGAAAACTAACTTAATAAAAGAGAAAAATAAACTGAAGAACATGCTTACTAGAATAACACTAGCAATGCGAACTTATAATAATGCTTACGTCATATTATATGCTGTATACTAGTATGACCGTCGATATAAATCATATAAACAAAAAGAAACTAAAATCCCACAAGTTGAACATGAAATAAGAAATATGCTTAAGCTTTTAATAATTTAGCGAAAAGCATAGTTTCATGGGTTACTTCGACCAACTTTAACCTAGTATTTTGACGAAGAAAATATCTTTAGAAATTACTTGCAGCTTGTAGCTAACTTTGTCAAGAAGTGTGCCTTTAAAGAATGTCCATACCTTTAGCTAATTACCAAATATTATATAACACTATTACAAGAGGTGAGTGGAGAATGTTGATTTAAATTTTCTCAAGGCAGTAATAAAGGTGCACTAGATACTAAAATATTTGTTTATAAGAAAGCAATACATCAGAAAGCCTTGAGTAACTACAAAAATCTCAAAGTGTACAGTTGAATTTGGTTATTCCTAAAGGTGAACCGAAGTTTTACGGAATTCTACAGAAATTCCATGGGAAACGCAGAAAGATATGAGGAAGAAATTCTTTTAGCGAACAGAACTTCTTTGTTTTTCTTCTTCTTTTTCCCCTCCTCCTTCTTGATTTTCTATCTTTGTTGTTGAATGACTTCCTGTTATCTAAGGGATGTCCATAAACTGTCAGCATCCCAGTAGGTTGTGATTTCAGAAACATATTTCGTAATTTGATTCAGAACACAAAACCAAATGTCAAGATTTGTAAAATGTCATTGTCTATGATTTAATCTAAGACTTGTAACTTGTTTTTCAAAGCAGCCGAGATGTCGACAGTTTATGGACACACGTTACAAATGTAGGCTAAGCTAACTTATTGAAAGAAAAAAATGTACCCGTATGTTAATACGATTAATGATTAGCAAAAGTAGAATACCGTACAGGGTACAATACTTGTGTATCCTCAGTATAGAACACTACTGTAAAAACTAAAAGTCATACAAGACAGTAATGGGGATGTGTAACAAACCGATCTAGCGTGTACAACGAATTTCTAATGAAACAACTTTAGGGAATCTTGTGGGGGAAATGTTTCATCTAATGGGTTGACTTCAAAAAATATCCGAGGCTATAGGAACTGCTTAAACAAAATATTAACACAAATAATCGAAATGTTGCACTAAAAATATTAAAAAAAGAAAAGAAATATTTTAACATCTGAAGGACTTCGGCTGAGCTACCTGATGCCTTTACTCTTCAAGATATTCTTGCAGACTGCCTTATTTGGTGATGATCATGTACTTGACATAAAGAAGGAGTACAAAGAAAGTTGATGGAAGGGCAAAACCAAAAGAATTGAACTTTTAGTTTTGGTTCAACCAAATATTAGGAGTTGTGTAAAACCACAATCGTATTAATAACTAAATACGCATTTCGGTAACTAAGTTGTCATTCTTAGCGGAAGGATTTCTGTAATTAGCTCCTGAAGATATCCTATGCGCCAGACAAAAGTAAAGTTGGCTAAGTCAGAACTCATGAAAATATACTTTACACCAAAGCGTCAGAGAAAGGCCTAAAACACAGAAGTAATTCAAGATCTTGTATTGGATGATGTACCAGCAGAAGAAGTTAAAATTTATCCGACATGTGCTGTGTGCCCGTTTAATCTATTTACCCCTTACTCATTCTGAACAGGCAACCACTCATACTGCTTTCATCTGTGTCCTGTAATATGTGTTACCTAAGCCTTTGCACAACTTCATTTTAATTAAATTACATTTCTTACTTTAGCAATTTTTCAACGGTCTCGCACGTCTACCGTCGTTGTCGTACGTCTACCGTCGTTGTCGTACTTTTTTGTACACCCCACTTACTATTGGCTCTCCCAATGTACGCCGGACCCCCACCTGCACATCGGTCGTCTACTTGTTTTTCTATTTTGTTCATTAAGTTTCGTATGTAAAAGTTCTGTGATTGTTGCATGAGGATCGCTCCATATCCTTCTGCTGATGCATCTGTGTGGAGCTCTGCTTCTGATTCTATTCTAAAGATTTTTAAAACAGCTTTAGATAAAAGCACTCTCTTAAGTTCTCCGAAAGTATTGATTTGATCATCTTTAAATTTAAATTTTAAATAGTTTTTTAATAAATCACTAAATGGTTTTGCACAGTAATGCAGTAGTGCCATAGTGATTGTTGGAGTACCGTTCCCACGCATTTTCCTTAATTGGGATTCAGGAAACCCACAGCCTCTGGATTATTCTTCGTTGTCTTGCACCCGTTTTGGAAAAAAGAACATCATGGCTCTTCCCAGTCTCATGTTCGTCACGCCACTCCCTAGTTTTGAAGTTCAAACATCTACTTCTTTTACGATGCTCCTGCTTTGCCGTTTATGTTTGTAACGTCAGTTTCGATTTCTACGATTGCCGCTTGCTGGCAGGCCCTCACAATGTTGTTTAATTGAGTTTCAAGTTTAATAAGTACCGCCTTTTGTTTGTCTTTCTGTTTTATTTGCAACGTGTTCTTTCAGTAAAGGTCTTTGTGCTCAGATTGTAGTTCAAGTTTGTCAGTACCATTTTACCTTTAAAGATTTCAATTATAGTTTAAGTTTTAATTCAAGCAAAGTTAATATTCGTATTATGTTGCAAGTGTAAAGATTTAGCTGTGTTGTTAAATTGTTAGTTTAGTATTTGTTGTTCCTTGTATTCTGCCTAGGAATTGAGGGCTTAGTTTGTATGTAAATGATTTGCCGTATATAACGTAAATGTTCTATCGCCCCATAAAGTAGCTGTACCTAACCTTTTATGATTTGTTTTTAACGTAACATTTTGATTGTCGCCCCTTTTGTGTAATTTATTTGTATTCATGTTTGCCTTTTGATTTATTAAATATTTCATTGTCAATTTAGTTTGGCCTTGCTATTCTGTTCAGTCCTTCCCGATCATATTTTGTGTTAGTGTTTTGTTTAAGCTTTACGTATGTATACAGTGTGAGCCTGCCTACAAGTTTTAAGAGTTCCTGTAAAGTAAGGTATATCAGTAAGCAAGGTAAGTCACATCTTGCAGTAGAGAGCAGCTAAACCCCAATCTTCTTCGAGCCCTCAAGGAACTATCTGCGGTACGTTCTTCATAACCATCTTGGCTGACCCCGTAGTGGCGCTCAACTCTATCCCGATTATGACTACCCTTATTGAAGGGTTTTACCGTTTCAAACCCCCATTCTCCACTGTTTTGCTAGCCGCCCGCCTAAGGGACTTTATCATGTCGTAGTGCGAGTTTTGCACGTGACAAAATTACATTTCTCACGTCTACCATTGTTGTTGTAGTTTTTGCGCACCCTATTTATTACTGAATCTCCCGATGCACGCCGGACCCCCACCTAAACATCCTAAACATCGGTCGTCTGCTATAATTCCCACAGTATCAAAAAGCAGCATAACCAACAACGAAGAGAAAATTACCTTATGGTGCAACATATAAAGAGTTTTTGGAAACAAGAGCTGTTGCAAGAAGTGTAAAAGAATATCCCAGCGAATTAATATGAAGAATGAAGATACAAATTAGCGGTGCCACACAGTTAATGAAGCAAACAAGGTTGAAATTATATGGGTTAATCCAAAGCATGCTGCAATACTGTTTACCACAATTACAGGGTGTTGAGGCTCAAGAAGAATGCCATAGAAAATATAAAATTAGCAATATGGAAGTGCGAGATTTAAAAGTAATGATCTGGGAAACAAATAAAAACGACGCTTAAAGGGCGAAATACTCAATGTTAATAAAGAGAGGTGCAGGCAACTGAAGAACTCTGAGCTACCGAGTAAGAGTAATTACAACTTTACAAGTTCAAACTTTCAAGAACATTTCTAGGTTTCTTCGAATTTAGATAAACATTTACCTTAAATTACTTGAAAATACGTAAAAAATGAAAGAATAATGGGTTCACTTGTTTAAAAATTAAGGTGTAGTAAAGGCGACAACGATAACGGCTTTTCTCTGATGAATAGCTAACTATAAAGGTCACTTTTATTTAAGTCTAATGACATTGATGGATTTATTTCTTTATAGCCAACTTGTACACTGACCTAATCCTAGAATTTTTACGAAACTTTACTTAATACGAAAAAACTGAAAGTAAGCCCCTTCAAATGGCCACTTTAATGTTTAGATTTAAAATAAAGTACAATTAACATTGTTCAACTAATGGAACTATCGAAGCAATGTTTTATGTAAACGTTTCACCTAGTTGTTCCATTATAGGCATTTTCCACTAGATTAAAATTTAGTTTCATGAATAATTATCTATAAATTAACTACGTGTAGCGTACCACCAAAGCACTGTCGTTTCATAGGGAAGACTGAAACGGGTGTTCTAATATTAGTTTGCTAATGTACACCTGTAATTATACATCGAGAAATTTCAGTTGTGATGGAATTAGGTTAGAAGCTTTCGTAAGTTGATTTTAGTTATTTTAATAAACTGATACTTTTTCATAGTAGGTCTGTTTGAACTTTACTTTGGGTTTCACAGGTTTTTGTTCTATGAGTTTCAAACCTTTCAACCTGAAAAAGCTTTCTTGGTGGTCCAAGAATAGAACTCTCAATAACTTTTGTAGTTTAGAAGTTTAGATTATTTTTTTAAAGTCTTATTACAGTTAGTCATAATAGATTTATATTTTCTGCCAACTTTTATTTATTTGTATGTAGAAAACCACTGGCACCCAAACTTCAGTCAATATTGTTTGTTTTATTAGCGTTTCTGATTTGCGTATAAATCCTTAAAAATCAGGGCTACAATTTTAATGATACCCTGTAAAAAGACAATTTAAGAAGATGTGTGTAGGTTATTTATTTGAAGCCGAGTTATTTTCCCGAAAATAAATCAGTATTAAAAGAGTTCGGAAATATCAAACAAAATTATTATTATTACTTTTAACAAAAGTTGTTTATCACACATTTTTCCTGAAACGTTTTTTGATAAAATGCTATTTTGTAAATTTTAACAAACTCGTATTCCTTTTCTACAAATCATTAATTTTAATAATTTATTAATTATAAAGTCTTGTTTTTTGGTTTGTTGTAGTTCTCTTAAGGTTAATGATAAAAGCTCTGAAACAATTCTAACCATTTTATAATATAAAAAATGTCAGGAGTGTTTTCTATATCTAAAATAAGTACTATTATAAACAGCCGGGCTGGAAATTTTATAAATGCAGTTTTTAAAAAAGTTTCTTGCAATTATACTTATTTTAATTTTAACTTCAGTATGAATATGTTGCTCTGCCTGTTTTTAGGGTTAAAACAAAAGAAAACTTTTACAAGTTGTTAGAGAATGAAAAATTACAACATTTACTCTGTAGTCTGTGTATGTTTTACGATACGAAAGCTCATAAAGCACATTTTCCCTATATCTTTCCGTCTGTCTGTGACATGAATGTCACGCGCCATCGTGCAGGTGAACGTTCCTGACATAACTTTTACACGAGTTTACTGCGTATAGAGTTGCGAATAAAATAGGAAAAAAATCTACTTTATATACGGCAACTGCGTTTTTTTTTAGTGAAAAATTGATGGAACATTCGGGGAATTTATTATGAAGAAATAAATATAGAAATCCATACCACACAAAGCACAATACATTTATGGATATATTATTTGAACCTTTTTAAATTGTTAAGCGTGACATTTTGTTTATATTTTGTATGTGTTCAGGCATATTTATAATTTATCTTATATGTGACAAATTTAATGTTGTAGCCGTCGTTTCTGGCTTTTAGGGCTCCTCAGCTTTAAGTAAAAGAACAAAAATTAGTGAAATTTGTTTTGAATTTTATTCTGATAGATTGACATTGTTTGTCTATATTATATTGTTTCTTTTGTTAATTATTTTGTTGTAATTTAGACGTTTTCAGATGTTTTTCACGACGGTAGGGAACTTATTTCAGCAGAAGCTTTCCTTTCTTGCAGTAATTTTTATTTTGCACTTGAAACACCAATCCTTTGCAGTGAAGATGTCTTAACACTTCTGATACTCGGCTTCTCCATGCTTTCCAATGCTTACTTCAGTCTTCAGTCCGTTTTCTACATTCGACGAGTTCAACTGGCCCCAGTTTGCCTTTAGAGTTTTATTCGAAGAGCTGATCTGCTCTCAGGTTGATTTCTCACCCTTCCGTTTCCACTTAAGCATCATTTTCAATTCAAGATCCTCCTCTTACTCTCGTTGCAACACTTCGGGCAACTCATGGTCGTTGACGATTGTGGTCCTGGGGACGTGGAAAATCTTTTCTTCTAGGCAGGAGCAGTGAGGACGGTTTGATGGACAATGTCTCCCTGAAAGGTCTTCGGCATTTCGATGACCAGTGCCTGCACAATGTTGCGTATCAAAGTCGTACTCTTGCAAATATTCAATCTATCTTGCGACTTGACCTGCCGTATTACGGAACTGCAGAGGTCATTTTAACATGGGCATGGTCTGTTCTAGAGTTGTGCTTATCGATATTTTTGACATTCGATACGATACCGATACGATATCGATATTTAGTTATTGTATCGATATTGTATTTCTCGGTAATTATCGATACCGATACGATATTTTTTATAAATAAAGCACAAATTAATATTAAGACATATATTGAAACTGCATAGTAACAAATGTCAGAAATTAAAGAAAAATCATTGCAGACATAGCATGCTACACATCAGCTGTGTGAAACTGTGAACGTCAACCAATCAGCAAGCAGTTTCGTAAAAATACGAATTACGAGAGTAAACTTGTACGACGTCGATCGGGTAAAGTCGGCTTACAAAACAACTGTTCTATGTAAAACCTTAAGAAATTATTTTGTAAAAATGCGAAACGTAAAAAATAATATGTATAACGATGCATATCGATCCTGTATATTTAAATTGTGTATCGATATTATCTGCTTGTTTACTGAATCGATATGATATCGATATATCGTATCGCTAAGCACAACTCTAGTCTGTTCTCAACAAAAACTTGTAGAAATGTTCTACGGAGTTGATGATAGCCAACAACTCTTTCTGGTTACACAATAATTTCTTTTTTGCTAAAATAATCGAATAACCGATGACCTTTTCAGGCTCATCTTGTATTTGAGAAAGAACACTCCCAACTTTCCATCCATCATTGTGTAGTTTAATATCGCTGCTGTCACTAGGACATGCTTCAATTTTGGAAAGCTGTCTCAAAGTCTTCGCTTCAAACATATTCGCGTCCATTTTTCGATAGCCTTGTTAGCGGTTTTGTTATTTTGGCAAATCCTGGAACAAAAGGTCTGTAGTAAATGCATAATCCAAGGAAACTATACAGTTGATGCTTATCCCTTGGTGCTGGCCATTTCTGCACTGTACGAATTTTATCAAATTCTATTTCGTAATACGTCCAAGCTAAGGTAACTTAAAATATGTGGCACTTTTTCGGACTTAATTGGCTCCCAGTCTTTGGAACATTTCTTTTAGATTTGTTAGATGTTCGCCAAATAACCTGCCAAATACGATTACGTCCTCTAAATACACCAGGTAGGTTTTCCAGGACAATCATCTGGTAATGGTCGTCATCAAGCGCTCGAATGTGGCGGAAACATTGCACAAGCGAAATAGCCATAACCCCAAACCGATTGTGAACGCAGTTTTCTTTTGATCGCCAGGTTCCTGTCCAACTTGTTAATAACCACTCTTTAAGTCCAATGTCGAAAACCGCCACGAACCTGATAGCGTGTCCAATCTGTCATGAATGCGCGGTAAGGGATAGTTGTCCTTCTGCGTTACCTGATTAAGCTACCGGTAGTTGTCACAGAAACGTGTTAATCCGTCCTTCTTGCCGACCAGGACTACTGGTGATACCCATGGGCTGTTCGACGACTCAATGATCCCTTGTTTCGACATGTCGGTAATACCCTTTTCAGTCTCTTCACGCCCATGGAGATCGTCTCAGATGTTGGCGTTAGGGTCTGGAATCTCCGGTGTTAATCTTATGTCGGATTACATCTGTTCGTCCCTTTTGTTCATCATCAAGGGCAAAGCTTTTTTATGTTCGTTTCGTATGAACTTCCGATGAAGTGTAAACGGACAAGGTTCTAAAAAAGTTCTTTTAAAGTATTCCCACGTTAACTCTTTTATTTTACTTGTTAATTTTATGTGTTACATTCTGTATGAAAAGGAATAAAGGTCCTATTTTAGCTCCAGGGTTTGTTGGCCTTAATTATTATTAATTTCCTCTGAAAAGATTTTGTGGATGTGAAAGTTTTAAATCTCGAAATATTTCATGTAAATGTGTGAAAATATTAACCTTATGTGAAACTTACGGCATCTTTCCTAGATTACATTTTATTTTTGTTACCTTGCTGTTAATTTATAAAAGAGCTTTCCGGCTTTAGCGCTTTAAGGCTAATTAGCACTTGCAGTATTTCATGCAGTTGCTGTTATAAATTCACACTAAATTGTATCTAAACCGCATAAAGCTTTACTAACTTTAGCGGTTTAAAATTAATAGTCGGATCAATGATATGGAGCTTTCATCGCTAACCACATAATCAGGTTTTGTATTTACTTGTGCGTCTTTAATAGTCTTTTATTATTATAAAGGTTGTTTTGTATTTTACGGTGGTTTTGCAAGCTGGTTTACTGAGTTAATTTATTTGTGTTACCGAATTTAAAGGAACATCTCTTGTTTTCTGTGAAAGTAAATCGTGAATTTTTGGGATTCGAAATTAGTTCAGCGGATCCTTTGATATTACTTACAAATATTTTAATGCCGTTAAATGAACCAATTTTTTAAAATTCCTATCGTTGCATCAAATAAAGAAAAAAGTAAACGGTATTCATTTCGTAAATACAGAAGCGTTTCAGATATAATCCCCTATTTACACTGCGTAAATATAAAGAAGGAACTCCGTTGCTTTTTAATTGGCAGTTTAATTTATAAGAAACTGTAAAGAGCACTTTTAAAAAGCATTTTAACGCTCAGTTATTTTTAACAGAAATTATGATGCAATTACGTCTATGCTATAAAGCAACTTTGATGACCTCAGGGAGGGCTAGGGATATTTTGAGCATTGTTTGCGTCGGTCTTGAATAAGATTTAACCATTTGAATGGTCCCATAATTTCACGGGTGATGCGAAATCCGTGTAATACAATTACACCTTGGGGAATAATCATGGGTTAATCGTTATGAGATTTTCCCCACGTATACGTGCAAAATCTTGTTTTAATTCCTCTGCGCTATCGAGCGTGTTAGGAAGTTGAAAATGTGTTGAAATGACTTTTAGTCTTCCAGGAATTCTTCTAAAATGCCGCAGTAATTAACTTAACAAAGTAACATCCGTTTTCTAAATACGGAATATTCTAACACATGACTGAATAATGAATTGCTGATTTCGTTGCTGAAATTTTGAGTATTTCCGTAACGGTGAGCTTTGCTTAATTCTGATTTATTCATGTCCACAACTATAACATCAAATTACAAACATTACAGCTATAATTCAGTTTGCAAAACAAGCATGATGTTCAAGTAGTTGAAATTGTGGCGTTTCGTATAAATATTGATTACAATTAAAACGGAATTTGCACACTAATGAATGTAGTTTACTCATTAATTATTGCCATTCGGAATTTAGCGATTCATGTTGGTTAATATGGTAACCATAATTAAATAAAGATTTGTGTGCTTAATATAAACACATGGTTTAATCCCATAAAAGGCTAATTTTTGGGAAATTTTGGTAACTTGCAAAATTTACATTTTTCTTGTTAAATCGGCGAGAACTTCGAAATATTTTTTATGTAAGATGTCCGTTACTGAAAACTAGTGAAAATCGTTCGAAAAAACTAGAGATTTTCTTTAAATAATTTTAATTATCATTTTAGATCTTTTGCAATACAGAAACAATACAACTAGATCTTCTTGTAGAAGCTTGGGATCTATTTTTTATAGAAATATTACTAAAGGAAATTATATTTCAAGATTAATGCTCAACTTATCTTCTGCTTCTTCATCATCCTATAGCTCCTTAGGGAAGCAAAGAGGACCATTGATGCTATTTCATCAGCTGAAGATAAACGTGATAGGGTAGCTAACTCTGCACACTATCTTGTTCTTGAATACTATTCACTATTTTCCTCCATTCCTTCTTGTCTTTAACTATTATCTTCGTATCGTTCCATGTTATACCAAATTGTTTCAACCCTCTTAGAATTGTTTTTTTTCCAAGTATTTCTTGGCCTTCCTACTTTTCTTTTACCAGTGCTATTGAAACTATTGAACTACTGAAACCTCCATCTGCGTTTTTTTTTATTGTAATCACTATTTTTTCCTCCTTTGTAATTCTCCACAGGTTTCATTTGTAATTTTGTTTGTAATTTTATAGGTTATACGTAAGCACTTATTAATAAATTTTTGAATCCTCATAAGGTGTTTCTTGGAATATTTCCACGTTTCAAAGCCATATAGTAATAATACACTTTTCACGTTTGTCCTAAATAGTCTTAACTTCATGTCCCTCTTAATATTTGCCGAAAACCATATACGGTTTAAGATGTTAGAGGCGTTAAGAGCTGCAGCTATTCTCCTGTCTTGCTCACTGCATCCTGTAGTCACTGTACTGTCTAAGTAGCTGAATTCTTTCACTTCCTTAATAATTTTATTTTGTCTCCACTGTTTATTTCTTTTGACAGTAACTTAGTTTTCCTGCTATTTATTTGTAGTCCCACGTTTCTTCAGGGCTGTCTTAACAAACTTGAGCGCCCTGGGCTAAAAAAAAATTGGCGCCTTCATCATATTGGATTTAACAATAGTTAAATAATACATATAATTAACCACCCCGGTACTGAGGACAGGAGCTTTATTCTTGAAATCATTCGCTTATATCATACCATTGTTAATGAATTTCATAGAAATTTCTAAAATTTTGTTAAAGTTTAACGAATTTTCAAATTAAATAAAAAATCAAACTTCTTCAGCGCCCTTGGATCATTGGCGCCTCTGGGCTATAGCCCATTTAGTCCAATGGGTAAGGAGGGCCTGCCTTTCTTGCAAGTTCAGGCAAACTTGTAGATTTCTCTTGCGTTTTCTTGTTCTTGTTGTTAGATGTTATGAAGCATATATGGCCTGGAAATTCAAGGTCTTCCAACATGTGAAATACTTCCAACTTAATTTTATTATTTATTAGTTATTTTACCGTCTGTGTTTCTCATTATATATACAGTCTATGACTATAATAAATAGGGTTGGCGATAATATTGTAACGGTTTTAAAACGTTTATTTAAAACTTCGGTTCATGGTGTGAATTATTATTTAAACAATGTAACGATTAACACGAAATAACAACTTAACACTAAAACACAACACTAATATTAACCCGTAACACTAATTAATTTATTTATACAGTTTGTTTATTTATATTCACGTACATTTATATTAACCGAGCCCACTACGCGTCACGTATACCATTGTAGGTTCTTGATAAAAACTCGCTGTAGACTGACTGTGTTCGTTTGATCGCGCCTTATATGTCCCAGCTTCGTCCTTCTAGAACTCCATTCCAGAAAGTTCCCCTACTCGTGAGAGTATCAGTAACCGTCGACCGCTCTGGAAGCTTCTCGGTGGTTGACGCATATGATCCCACGCGTGTGCTGACGCATCTCATTACAATATGCATCCTTGTCTGACGCCTTTTTCTGTTTTCACTGGATGTGAAAGTTGACCTTCATGTTCCACTTGCGCTGTGGAGTTCCCGTAAAGTGATCTTTTAACTCTCATAAACTTTTTAGGTATTCCAAATAGCTCCAATAATTTCTACATTACATTTCTGTTTATAGAATTTGTTAAATATGCTTTTTCAAAGTCTATAAAATTTACGAATATTTCCTTCCCCATTTCAGCGATTTGTTTTAGAATAATTCTCGGGGTGCATATTTATGTGATCGGTGCAAGACATATTAGCTCTAAAACCTGCTGGTTTTCGTGTAGTTTTCCATTAATTGGCCTTTTCATTCTTTTCAGCATTGCCTTTGTCATTATTTTGCTGGCTGTGCAAAGTATTGTTATTGATCTCCAGTTTTCGCATAAAGCTAGATTTCCCTTTTTAGGCAGTTTGATTATTATATCTGGTTCCCGATCTTCTGGTATATTTTCTTTTGCCCATGTTTTATTTACAAGAATAGAGAGTATTTCTCCTATTGAGTTCAGATGTCCTTTTAATAATTCTGTAGTTAGTCCATCTATTCTTGCAGCTTTATTGTTTTTCAGGCTATATATGGTATTTCTTATTTCTTTCTTTGTAAATGGGTTTTCGTTAATATTTAGTTTTTTATGTTCTATTGGAAGAATTACTGTTTGTTCATGTTGCATTGTTGTTAGTGTTTATATACTGCTGTGAAGTAGTCCACCCAACTTTTTCTTATTTATTCTTGTGTGTTATATAACTGCCCTTGTTGCCCAATTGGCTTTCCTATGTTTACATGTCTCTTCCCTTTTATTATTTTCGTGATTTCGTACAGGGTTCTCATATCATGTTTCTTGCCTACTTCTTCAGCTTTTGTTGCTAAGTATTCCATATATAATCTTACACTTTTCTTCACATTATTGTTTTTCTGGTTATATTCATCTCTAAGTTTGTTTTTTTTGCTCTTGATTTGTTGCGTTCATTTCTTTATTTTCCAGTTTCCGCCTTTCCTCTATTTTTACTATTGTTTCTCTTGTTATCCATGGCGTTTGTATTCAATAATTGTAGTTCTAGCTGCTTCTCTTATTATGTTCTAATAATTTTCCCATATGGTTTATATTTCTTGGGTTTCCAGGTTTCCTAGTTTCCCTAGCCATGAATTTTCATTTTCTATATTCTTGCAGGGCGAAAGGGTTGTGCTAGGTTGTTAAACTGATTAATTTTTTCTTGGAAATCCCAGGAAAATAGTTTTCCCAAGTTAGCTTAAAAAATAACACCAATTTCTACGTTTTAGCATAACTTAAAAAAAAAAAATTGACAGTTTGTATGTATGTGATTCGACAATTTGTTTTTAACGTATCTTAATAAAAATTAAATGAAAGGTTTCAAATACCCAAAGTCCAAACAGACTTAATTTTCATAACAACGTTATCACATTATAAAATTGCAAAAAAAATCGCCCTGGAAATTCAGAAGAAAATATTTTCTTCGTTGGAAAAACTATTATGTTTTTAAGAAAGCTCATTTAGGCACTTGTCATATATCTTTTGTAATACAAACAAAATACCCCTAGTCCTAGTAGCATACAATATAATCTAAATATGAAAAACAAATATTAGACTAATGTTAAATGTGATATATCTTTTAAATAAATTCTCCCAGCTAGCATTGTAATATTACGATTACATTTCAGAAAAGAATTGGCAGAAATGTATATTTCAAGTATTAAATTCTGAAAACTTGTTTATATTAAGATATTGTTTCCAGCTTGTCGTACTTAAACATTTCAAGAGAATAGTTATAGAACTAATATTTGTTCAGGACATTGCTTGAGTATTTCTAGCATATTACATTTAAATGTAGTACGTACATATAATGTACACGTAGTATATTTTATTAATATTTATCGAGGTTTAAGGATATAAGTAATATTTTTTATTATTGTGCAACAAAACATAATTTTGGCGAAAGTTTATATAAACTTGAGCTATAAAAAATAACTCACTATAAATGTACGAAAGTTTATAAATTACTGCTAAATTAAAACTTAATATCCTAATTTACTTTTTGTATTTATTTTATATACACTTAAATATGTACAAAAAGCAACCATAAATACAAGTTTATTATATAGGCATTCATTTTGTGTCGACTTTATTCGGGGATATAAATAAAAGTATAATAAAAGATCATTTTTGCATAAAGTTAATTCAAACAAGAATTATGCAAATTACTATAAATGTAATTGAAAAGTTTACGAATTTTCAGTGGGTTGGAACTTACCATTTAAATTAATTTATTATTTTTATTTATTAATTTCATATAAGTTATAATTTAAACATATGCAAAAAGGCGTCTGTTTGAGCCATAAATACAAGTTAATGTAATATCAGCATTAATTTATGAGGCTTTTTCATTCGGGAATAGAATAAAATGTATAAGAATAAGATCATTTTCGGCAGAGTTTATTCAAACAAAAACTACACAAAAATAAATTACTGTAAATGTAATTATAAAAGTTTATGAATTAGTAGTAAGTTGCAGCTTAATATTAAAGTTTCTAATTTTTATTTATTTCGTATAAATTATAATTTAAATATGTACAAAAAGGAACGTCAGTTGGAATCACAAATACAAGAAAACGTAAATCTAATAGCATAATAATGTGTTGGTTGTTTTTTTAAATTGCTGAGTATAATTTTTGTAATGTATTCTTGTAGAGAATTTTAAGTACTTTTCACCGGTCTAGACTTTCAGTAGGGTTACACTATGAAACTTTTGAAAAAAATGCAAAAAACTGGTTTGAGCTAGTAGGCTGTTAAATCCAAAATTTTCTGGGACAGAGGGGTCACCTAATCCAAGTTGTGGCCAAGAAGACCCTTGCTTAACTCTAAATATTTCAGTTTATGTGCACTCCCACTCTGCCGTACTTCTGGTTTAAACATATATAAATTGAAATTTAAAGTAAAGCATTTTGTTTATTAGAGTTTTCTATAAAAAGATTGATTTAGAGTTTATTATTGTTTTTCACTACTTATGGATAATTTTGGACAATCCCTAAAAGAGGACTTAAACAAAGAATTAACTTTATATTTTAAGATAATTCTTCACTAAATAACCCTTTTTTTATAAAGAAGTATACTCATTTAAATTCGCTAAGGCGACATTCCGACCAATTTTGGAAAATCTCGAATCTTCGCTAAAACTTGCAAAAAGTGAATTTTGTTATAAGTCTTGAAATAATTCTGAATTCTGGACTAAGTTAAGTTAACCAAAATCCAAAATAAACAATTTATTTCTGGTCGATTTTTTTAATTTATACTATGAAATATTTTAAACACTTAGATACATAAATTTAATTATTTTTTCTGTGGGTACAAGAATTTTAATGAATTCCTATACATTTTCTAAAATCTGGTTGAAAACGCTGCGGGGTTAATACTTTAATGTATGTATACAAATTTTTAAATATTCGTTCAAACGAATATCTCCTCAAAGGAGCGAACTCTTAAAGCTTTCTTTAAAATCTAGGAAAATAGTTTTCTGTAATAGAAAACACTGTAACTCTGTTTTGTATGAGCTCATTTAGTCATCATTATTATACTTTTACATTACAAAGGGCAACCTTTTTAAAGAATACACTTATTCCATGAGTTTGTTTAGCTTTTTTTAGTTCTTGACCTACTTTCCTTACTTAGGTTTTTTCTGTACTCATACGTTATGTTGACGATATAGTCCTCAGTAGTCCAATTTTCATTTTATGCCAACAGATCTTGGAAATGGAAAGAAGCTTATGTGTTTCTCTTTTTCAGTCCATAAAAACAAAAAGTTCGTTTCTTCTCGTAATACGTAAAAAATCTTAGAGTGTAAATTTTTATTAAATTCGCATAGAATCCTAAATCCAATACAATTATACTAGTAAACTGAAAGGTTCGAGTGTGCTAATGAAACGAAAGAAGTTTGTATAATCACTTTTTGGTGCTTTGTTGTCTGGAGATATAAATTTATCACTCTGAAATAGTTTACCGAGCTATTTATATTCTGTTCTAGCAGAGTTAATTTGTAAAAGCATGGATTTCGGAAACTGTTTGGTTCGTGTTAATGGGGTTATACCATGAGATCGAAAAAAAGATGATTCTGAGCAGGCCTTGACTAGTACAACACGATTGGTTACACTGGTTCTAGAATGCCTATGAATTATAATGTGACAGTGACATTTCAAATGTAAGTCAGTTTTGCAATCTTGTTTCCAGAATTATTTAAGTTTATCATTGTAATACTAGTGAAGGATCACATTTTGAACACCTACTCTAACATGTATTCATCTTAGTTTTCAGTTTGTTCCCTAAATAAATACTGTTTTGTGTTTTAATTTATTTGACATATTAATCTCGAACTTACTGCCACATTTTGAAATCAGTCTTGCCAATCGTGTTGTACTAGCCAAGGCCTGCTCAGAATCATTTTTTTTCCGATCTCATGGTACAATATTCAGTAAGGACTCTGTAACTTTAAAAATGTAAGGGGAGTAAGCTTTAATTTTGTTAGTTTTGCTTTTTGTTTGTGTAGCAAGGGTAAACCTTCTCATGGTGAATATGTACTTGAACAACCATTGAAAAAACCCTTTAGCAATTGGTATTTAAATAGTCTTATGGCATCAATTCCCAAGATCATTATCTATTTTCCTATTAATTTGTAGTTCTCCGAATTGTTAAAACTTCGTACACGATTGAGATTTGAACTTGATTACAAGGTAGACACGTAAATACTACAGCACCAAGGCCTTAATATTTAACATCCAAAAAAGCTGAAACTGATTTCAAAAATTACTTAAAAACCGAAGCTTTTTCTTCAGTTTCATTTCTTATCAAACGCAGAAAACAAACGTGCTGAAGTTTTAAAACTTCAATCAATAACCAAAGAAAAATTTAAAACTAAAAGTAGTTTCAAGTATAAATCCCGATGTGTCTCGTACGACAAATCCACCCTTAAGCTTCCAACAAACAGAACAATCCTTTTCAGTTTCTGTAAATATAGAAACCTAGGATACGTTCCAAACTGTTTTAAAGTGCTACGAGAAACATATTTCTTTTTTTCGCATGTGAATCAGAGAACGAACTCTAACATTCGCTATTTCTTGGTACATACGAATTTTAGTTTAATCAAATTTCTCACGAACTTCGCTCTAGACTGTGACAAATACCTCTGTAACGTTTTGGAGTGCTCGTCTTCTACAGTGCTGTGTTTATGTCCATTTCTATATTTGTGACTAAACCCCAGGCGTTTTGAAATTTACAGTGTACATGCTAGTCATGTTTACAACAAAATTAATTTTCCTTTTTGGGATGTTTTGATATGTTGTGTATACACGAGGTGCTTTTATGTTTTGTTAAAATTCTTTTTTTGTGTTAAATTTATAAACAAGTGTATGTAGTCAGAAATTAGATAATAAAAGTTTTTCACCTAAATTTAAAATAGCCTTCGGTAATTTTATGAAAAATAAATAAACAGGTAGATAAAAAATAAACAATGTTTATAATTAAATCAGTATATGTAAATTCAGTCAAATTATCAAGTTAACCAACTGAATATAAATTGGAATTTCCGTTTGGAATATAATATATTCGTATAACAAGGTATAATCGACAATAATGTAATCAGATCAGTATTTAATAAACAGAAGGTACCAAAAAAATTGTGTGATTCGAAATTGTAAAGAAGATATTAAAATCTTAGTAAAAAATAATATAATAATTAAAATAAATATTCAATACTTACGTCTAGAACAAAATAAACTTAAAACCGAAACAAACGAAGAATAATAAAAATATTTAACCCTAAGGAGCAAATAATTAATATAAACGTAAATCAAAGCACAGTCTAACTGAATACTTGCTGCAAAATTACAGTATAGGAAAGCAATCAGGAATTAGGATTTGCAAAATGTGCGAAATGGTGGATAATGAAATGGTTAATGAGGATACCAAATGACGTTGGTTTAAGCATTTTATTGAGGTTGATATCAAACTCCGTAATTAATTCAATTTAACTCGTTTAAATTTCAATGATATGTAAATCTCTGCATAAAAATAGAAAAAAAATTGACCAGTAATTAAATGAAAAATATATTCAGTAAGTAATGTCCTTTTAGGCATTGTGAATTAAAAACAGTTATAAAATACCTACTAGAGGAATAAAAATTTATTTTATCGAATACCAGCTTCGAGTGCGAATTAATCCAACAGGTTTGTAAAGGATCAACCAATGGATGTATGCTTAGCTTAATATCAGAGCCATTATGTATTATCTAAAGTTAAAAACATAAAACATATACCTCACAATTTCTGCAAACGATACAGTAAGTGAACAATTATCCAAAATTATATTAAAAGCTATGAAGAAGCGAAGAAGCTAATTATGACACGTACGAGAGGTGATTTCGATACATATAAGATAGGCACGGGCGACCTAGCCTTCCACCAAACAAAAGAAAACATAGTACTGGTGATTTACGTAAGACGCGCCCCTTAAAATCTTCGAATGCAATATGCAACATACAATTTCCCAAAGCTACTAGAAATACATGCATGTTTGATCGTAGATATGTTGAACGTTGAAATTGACAGTTCGAAATTTCTAGTCGTAAAAATAATGTTTCATTATGGTAATTTGTATATAAAATTGTTCTTTTTTGGATAGTTTTGTACTAACAATTCACATAAATTTATTTTTGTTTTCTTGTTTTCTTAATTTTCTAATTATTCTTCTGCTACTCTTCAACTTGAAACACAACCTAGACATGACATTTAATTATTATCATTCTGATGTAAGCTACCTCTGATTACATAATACATATTATGTTTAACTGAGGATTAAAATAGATCAAGGTTATTTCTGAATTTGTAAGTTGGGTTGCCTATTTCAATTGTTAAGGGGCGCGTTTTATGTGAATCACTCAGTATATATGAAGTGGGATCTCAAACAAAGTATCATTCCCTATAACGAGGAAAAGATAACACATTAGCCCGTGGACGATAACAGGATATCAGATTTTGTTGTTAATACCATCCAGTTAAGTAGCGATTTATGATGAAAATATTTGCTTGACATTCGAACAACCATCGAAATAACCATCAGCAAAGACCAAGCGGCATCACTGATCAATCAAAAGACAAGTTGCGATGGCTTTCGATAAGAACTCGACTAAAGGATCAAGTTAAATACGCTACTGAACACAATGGGAGTAGCAAAAGGCACATATAAACTGATAGCCGAGAAAAGAAGAGTCCATCAACTAGGACAGTAAAAAATGTCAGATACTTAATAAAACGTAGACATATAAATACGCTAAGCCAACAGCTTAAAAGAGAAATACGATAAATCTGAGCCAATCAATAGCTTCATTAAGTGATTCATCAGCTGAAGATACAAATTATTCTTTGTGAAAATCATAAAAAAGTTGAAGAAACCTAAACACAAGTAGCACCTACCGAAAAGAAGATGGCCCAAGTAACGTTTTTCAGAATAAACAAAATGCAGAAATATTCAACCTTCCAACTATATTTCCGGATGAAGAACATATCCCACTGATACGCAATGAAGATAATTCTGATTAACTTGGTTACTCTTGTGAAAGCTATTATTCAAAATACCAGAAAAAAGTTAATCTAAAAAACATCTATATTTGATCTTAATTTTATAATCGGTGAAACCATGAGAAAGTAAAACCACTGACATATCTTAACTATGCACACTCATACGATAAAGTGCAATTGAAGGTAGCTGATGTGAGAATTCCTTCTAGATATGGAAACTCATCAAATGAAAAAATCATTGTTGCTATCAAGGCTTTCAACATTATTTAGGAAACCACTTAGAGATGTCGTAAATCCAACCTCGAGGAAAGAAGTCTGATTACAAAATTGCTTTGTAATATTTGTGGGCGTCGCTGAAGGATTTAGCAAGGTGTGACTTGTAGGACTAGAATATAAGAAAGAAAGAAGCTTGCCTAAACAACATACCATTAACAACCGGTGGCGAAATATCCAAAAAAGAAGTACAAAATGTCAAACTGGCTATATCAAACCTTCAGAAAACAACTGAAATCTTACGTTTCTAATAAGCTCTTCGGAATGAAACATGAGGGCAGCTATTATAAACGAAGGAACAGAAATCTTAGTCGGTGTTGCAAGTTCAGTAGTATACCTCTTCTATGCGACTGACATACCTGAAATGACAGCAATTGCAATTGTAACCTTTGCTGAAGACGTTGATGTCATAGAAATGAAATAGTATTACAAAAACAACAGAAACCCCAGGTAAACACAAGCTGCTACAGGCAATAACCAAGTGGACCAAGACAATATATTTAACGAAGTGAAATCAATACACATAAACTTCAATAATTCATTGTCTGGAATTACTATCAAATGAAAATAGTGCTAAGTATTTAGAGCTTAAACTAAATTCAAAACTGCGTTAAAAAGAGCTGATCAAAAAGACAAGAGAAGAACTTAATTTGAAATTTAGGAAACTGTATTGGTAGAATGATCGATTTATAAGAAACTCATAATATATAATTAAGTGTTAAAACCGTAAGTGGTAATGAGCCAACAAAAATATTAAAAGAATGAGTTCAAAAGTGTTTCAAAGAAAACACTGTTAATGCCCCGTGGGATATCCAAAAAGACCATATCCACCAGTATCTTAAGACACATCTAGTCGTCGGTAAAGCCAGCGGCGCGAGAAACTTAATGAGAGGTTCTATCAACATCAAAACATCGAGATACTACAACTTTTGGACAATAGTAGAAGTAGAGTTGAGCTAGTTGTATTAGTGGAAGCAAAGTAAACATACAAAAGGTTTTAAGTGCTCCGCAGGGTGAAGCAAATATTAGAGAAAGTTGATAAATAGCCTTAGCTCAAATATGTTCTGAATGTTTAACGTTAATTTTTCCATTTTTCGTGAGTATTTCGCCACATGGTGTTAAAAATAAAAAATAAAAATTAAACAACTAAAACTAAACTACTAAAATAGCGTGGCGCTTCGGAGAAAAATCTATGTTCACGAACGAAATAAAAATCATTGCATTCGAACGTCAAAAAGGTCTTTAACAAAATTAATTAATAAAAATAAATACGTATTTCGGCAACTAAGTTGCCATCCTCAGTGTTAAGCTTTTGTGACAATTTTGGTTGAGCCAGTCTCTGAAAATATTTTGTTCGACAAATTAAAGTAGAAATATAAACCAAGACTGGGAAGAAATCAAACAAGCTATAACACAAGCAGCTAAGGAAGCATTGGGAACGCGAAATAAAAACCAGAAGAAAAATAAATTAAGAATATGGAACAAAGAAATAGCTAAAGTCATAAATGATAAATAGAAAACATACTTAACACATCTCCAAGGAAATTCAGAACAAACCAGAGCTGAATATAAATATCGAAGTGCAATAGTCAGAAGCGGCATAGAGCATGATATACACGGAAAACAAGACAAAGCATACAAAATCTGAAACATCTAAACAACGATAACAATACTATAACCGAAGATGAATGTTTCAAATATTATAAAAATTTATGGATCCAAGATGAAAATGACGAAATTCCTATCCTTGCAGATATAATGAAAATGTGGACCCAATAACAATGGATGAACTACTGGAAACCATCTCCGAGCTTCGACAACATAAACATTGAACTTATAAAATACGCATCAAAATACACCTTAGACTATTAGATCTTTTAAACATCTGCTGGAAATATGGCCATATACCCGAAGAATGGAGAATAGCCAAAGTAATTCAGGAAACCGAAACGACTGTAATATCTACAGAGGCAATAGTCTTCTAAACACATGCTATAAAATATACTCAACCATAGTATCTAAATAGACGACTTAGCATGATAACAGAAAATATTCTTTCCGAAATCCAGCATTGTTTCAGAAAGGGCAGATCTTGCTCTGACTGTATATGCACAATAACCCAGTTAATCGAGAAACGCGGGGAATTCAATCTTTCAACATTCATCGCCTTTATAGACTACAAAAAGGAGTTTGATAAGTTACACAGAAATAGACTCTAGGATATAATGATAATGATAAAGAAAGGCATTCCACAACATCTTGTATAAAGCCTAGTTATATGCCAATAACAAAATTATGATGGACATCCCAACAACTAATAATAAAATGACAATAATTAATTCTTTAGTAAGACAAGGGTGCCCACTATCACCGACGTTATTTAACATTTATATTGACGAAACTATATAAGAATGGCAAAAAGACCTTAAGAAACACTTCAGAATTAACAACTCAACCATCAACACAAGAAGCGATATACAAACTAAATATAACATTCAAAAGATATATGGTAGAAGTATTGATATTAAAGACGAAGGTAATGGTTTTTAGAGGAATTGACCCAATTAAAGTAAAAATTATAATCGACAATGAGACAACCGAACAGATCAACTGCTTTAATTACTTACCTAGGCTACAATATCTCCTATAATAAAAACAACGATGTAAAAAGTAAAATAAATAAATTTAATTATGTGTGTGAAGCAATAACAATGCAGTTAAAATTTGCCAGCAAGGAAACAAAATTAATGTTTTATAAAGTTATGGCGGTACCTGCATTATTATATGGGTCGGAGAATTGAACGCTTATTAAAAGCCAGCGTAGACAAACTGAAACAGCAGAGATGGAATTTTTAAGACGTATAGCGGGCTACACACTACTAAATCGAAAATACAGCCAAGAACTAAATATCTACAACATTAATGATAAAATAGACCAATATAGACGGCAATGAATTAATCATATAAACAGAATGGACGACAACCGCATCCCAAAACAATTACTGAGTTATAGACCAAGTGGCTGAAGAAGTGTGGGACGCCCAAGGAAAAGATGGAGCGATCAGGACTAATAAATAATTAGAACTTATGAGATCGGAACAGATGTATAACTAGGTCTAATCCTTGTAGTAGGAGAAGAAGAAGAACTCTTTTCTTTGGCGATTTGGCAAAGAAAACATTTTCAGGAGTTATGTCTCGTCTCAGTCAACTTTACTTTTTTAATTTAGTGGATAGAATATGTTCAGAGACTGATTCCAACCAACACTGTCAAGAAAGCTTAACTTTGAGGCTGGCAACTTCATGTACGTATTTTTATACTAGTTTTACAGCGACGTTCTATTAAACCAGACCACAGGCCTCCGTTCCGTCCGATCTAAAATCATTACAATTTTTTTTTCGTTTGAAGACCAAGATAAATTTTCTCCGAAAAGGTACAGTGTTTTATAGTTTATTTACTTGTTTAACCTTTAATTTCTGGCAACTAGTGGCAAAATACTCACAAAAGAACAAAACAGTAAAAATGGCTTAGTTTAGTTTCAATTATTACTTACTGGGATATCATAGAAAAGAAGGATATGAATTTATACCAACAAAATACATATTAACAGTAACGAACACGACACTAAAAATTAAATAAGTAGATGAAACTTACGCCAAAAATATTTAAGCTGAAAGCTAAACATATAAGCAAAAAAGTAATAAAAAGGAGAATCTTAAAAAAATGAATGCGTTTCAAGCAAAAACTTTAGAAAGTCACAATCACCTAAATAAATATCAAAAATCCCTTGTGAAAAATCAAAGTGCCTGAGTTGATTTTAAACAACCATTTTTGAAAGGAATTTTAAAGAAAAGTATCTCAAACTATACTCTTGCAGCAGTCCATATTTTTTATAAATATAGTTTATAATATGTATAAATTCGAACTGTCAGCTAGCTAAGGAAGAAATATTTTGAGAATTTTCAGAAGAAATCGAAGAAAATACTTAATTAAGTGTAAAAAAATTACTTAAAAAATGTAAGAAAAACTCATTGAAAATAAGGATGACAAATTAGCAAAATTCTGTATACTTAATAGGATAGAACATTTTACATTTTATCACATCGTCAAAACGGTTAGAAGTTAAACGCACAAATAAGAATTAGCAAAGAAAGTATTTTTATAGAAAATCCATAACAGCTAAAGAACATTTTCAGAAAGGTTAAGCTCAAACAAGCTTCAAATAAACCTCTAAATTGAAGATGAATAAACTAAAAGCTGTTTAAAATGCTGGCTTATGTTTACTAAAACTGTAAAATAGTATTAAGTTATAAATATCAAAGAAAGTGTAATTGTTTGTTGTTTGTTTTATACAGTCAGAACTGTTATTTGACCATTAATATTTGAAAAAATAAAAGCACTAGGGGCAAACGTGTTAAATTTCACTTAGCTTGCTCTTTTCCTAATAATAATTATTAGATATACTGCGAAAATAATTAGGTAATATTTTGATTTTACCTGAAACAGTTATAAGATTGTTATTTAGACTGCTACTGTAAAATGCAAAATTTTAGGAAGGTAGTCTTCAAGGCCTTTATTAAACATAATTTTGAATTTTGTAGTAAAAACGAAAACATAAAATCTTTTAATTTAATGTTGTTTTGATCAAAAGCTTACATTTACAAATTTTCACCACAAATAATTAAAAATTTGTTATTTATACATCTTTTGTAGAGAAAGCGTAACTTGTAGCTTTCTAAGTTTGATACAATATTAATAATATCGTAAACAGGACATTCCGAGTTGTACAGCCGAGTCCCCTGTAAAAACAATAGAGTGCTCCAGATGTGAGAACTTCGAAGATGACTGCGGATTCATTAAGTTCATGTGATGCACAACTAGTAGTTAAATTATTCTTGACCCAGCTGTTTCTCTAAAGTTCAAGTAATCGAGTTTAATTAAAGTTTAAAACCGATCCTTAGAGCGTAGTATAGATTAGACTGTCAGGATTAGGATGGAAACTTTGCAGGTTTTAAGTTGGGATTTTACAGAGAGATTTTGGTTTTGTCTCTGTATAAAGATTAATTTATTGAAAGTTTATATATTTTGTTTAAGATTTTTAAATTAAACGTAACAGCTTACTTTGAAAATTGAATTTCTCCTGAGAATGCTTTGTATCATTCATTTTTCAAGATCATTAATGGCGATAATAATGTGATTTTTCATTGCATTTTCTAAATTCCAGTTATTGATTTGCTGCCAATGAAACTTAATCTGAAGGATGGTAGTTGGCGATAGATTCATGTTAGTTTATTCATTTATTTTCATACCCTGGTATTAGCGTCAAATCTTTTTAGAGAAAGTTATAGTAATACCCAAAAACCCTTTTTACTCTTATCATCAAAGAGTCTTAATATCAACTTGGTTTATAATATATAATTCAGAGAGTCTGCGTTTTTAATGGCAATACTTGTGTATCAGCATTCGTTTTTACAGAGTTTAAACATCCCTGCCTTGTATTTTTAGCACTTTCAACAGAGTTTTATGAAAAAACAACATATACATCTCCTCGGTGACAAAATATGAAGGGATATTTTATTGGCTGGTGCTTTTTCTTCAATTTTCAATATTGTTTTATATTTCCTTACTCCATCTGCTTCTTTCAATATGCGTCACTACTCGAGACTCTCAGGAAACATCCGTTTCGTATTATCAGTACTTGAATATAAGACGGAAATCACTTAGATCCGTTTATTGGAAATGTGTTATGCAGTTCTATTTATAGTGAAATTTTATGCATTCATAATTTGAATTCAAACGTTTATATTTTTTGCTCTTTCTGAAATGTAATTTTTATTTGGCCTGCAATTTTCTTTCAATTTGCAGTTTACTGTTGCTATTGCATTGAAATATTATAATAAACAAACGAAATTTAGAAGTAAATGCGACTTAATCCTGTTTTTATTTACTTAAACAGATTATAAAAAATTATGATTTTCTCAGTTTCTATTTGTTAAGAAATTGTTATTAAGTTAATAATCTATTATGTTTCATGTGCTTGACTGACAACGTATTAATTATATTCAAAGAAAACTCTTTGGAAAAAATATAGTTTTGCAAGGAATTCACACGAATCGAAGGTATTTTTGTTCGATTTGCAAAAAGCCGAAAGGTATTCACAACTAAAGCCCCGTTACGCGTGTTTGTATCGATAACGTTTATTTTATGTTCATAGAATAAAATATATAAGAGCCACGTTTACACACAAACAAAATAAAACACATTAAATTTTAAAAATAATTCCCGCATACAAGGTAAAAATTTATTTTATTACAACCCAAAGGCTGAAGGATTAATTTATTTATGTTTTTCTCTGTTCTATACTTGCGTTAAATTTAAAATGTGGACCCGAACGCTTGTTGTTATCCTAAGGGTGCATTAAAATTTCAGGAAAATAGCGGTTGTTTTCAGCATGTTTGGCCTACATTCTGTTTAACTTTTGGTTGGAAAAACAGCTGATGGTTTGGCTTGCTGACGCAAAGAAAACATGACAAGTTGAAATTAAAAGCTTGATTTATTAATTGGAATACATTTAAATATAGCAAGACTAGCAAATGGAAACAAAGCTGTAGGGAAATAATAATAAGACCCACAAACTGGCGAATTTTTGTTGAATAATAAATTATTACAAAGTAAATATGATATTTCACACTTGGCTGATTTATACCAAACTAAATCATTTTGACCTGAGAGAAGTTTCGTGTTTAGGTCGTAACGAAAGGTAGAAGTTTACAAAAAGTACAAAAGTCCTTTGCGGAAAACCTTTTGGATTTAGAAAGTCAAATAAGTGATTTACAATTTTTTTCTGGAATTTAATTTTTGGTAATAAATACATACATATGTCTACATACATCCATGGCCCTACAGCTCTTCGTAGGCTCTGGCCTCTCCAGAGTGCCCCTCCAAGTCCTTCTATTTATTCATGGCTCTCTGTCTCCATTCTGTTACCCCGGATCCACACTTGCGTTAACGAATATTCGTTAAAGTTGAGGAATATTCGTGCGCAAATATTTTTTTGCGAATATTTGTCGAACACACCCTCCACAGATACTTCGCTTCATTCATCACAGATTCGCTTTCAAAAGAAGACGTGGTAGTTACTGCAGTCCCCAAATATTTTTTAATGAGTTACAATTATTTACAATTATTACATAAAGAAAGTCACGTACGAAGATAAAGTGATGAATGATTTCTCTGAACAGACGCAGATGATCTCAAATGCAAGTTTCAATTCTGTACACTTCTAGAAATTCTAATACAGTTTCATTTGTCCATTCCATTTTCAAATACTCTAAAATCGTGTTATAATTGTAATCGCTACACAAAACTAAAAGAAACATAGACAGACGACTTGCATGTTCGTACACGATAGTGTGGAGGGCATGCGAAAAATACCTTAAATTTAATATTTGTCGCCTTTGATGTGTGTTAACTTACCGACATCTATAATGGCAAACATTCATATTCGTGAAAAAGTGCCGAATATTCGTATACGAATACGAATTTTTCATCCACACTTGCGGCATTTTATCCGAATAGCGAATATTGGTACACGAACAACGCAAATGTGGAGCCGGGGTAACGCTAAGCACCGCCAGATCTCCTCGAATTTCATCAAACCACCTGCTTCGTGGGCGCCAGACAGATCTATGACCTTCATGGAGGTTAAGGAAAGTTTTCCCAGCAGGCGAGGTCTCTCCTAAACGAACCAAATGCCCCAACCAGCGTAGACGTATAACCGATTTTATAATATCGGGCTTCTTACATATAGCAATAGCAATGTTCGTAATTTATTATATCTTGACCTCCACTGTCCTTCTTCTTGTACAGGACCGAATTACTTCCGAAGAATCATCATCTCAAAAACGCCAAGAATATCAGGGAGGCTTTTGCAACCAGGTGCCTTGTTACGTTTCAGATCACATATTGCCTTTTTAACCTCTTCTAAAGTTGGGTGTTGGCAACCTTTTTTCTCCATTTCGTTTTAGTCTATTACCACTTCATCTCTTAACCAGTTTTCTACTCCATCTTGATTTAATAGAATTTTGTAATGTTCACTCCATTTGTCTAATATTTTTTCTTTATTGCTAATAATGTTGCCTGCTTTATCTTTACACAGAACTGTCCTTGGTTGAAAGCTCTTCCGTGATCAAACATGACCTTGGACTTTTCAAATATCATTTAAGAAATTGGATGATACGACAAGATGTTAACAAGTTTACGAATTTCTAATAGTACCTTAATTTTAGTGCAATAATGCAATTATGTTGTATGCGCAAATTAGTATTTAGTATTTAGAAAAATAAGGAAATAATTACTTATACATAGAAATTTAATTGTTATGCCTTCGAGCCGCACACAAGCTCTGCTTATAGCGGTTAGGCTGCATGTTTATTTAGTTGTATTGTCAATTATCACATTACAAAATAGCATAGTAATCTATTATATACCTATAGAAACCTGGTGTGAGGATGTTATAATAAATAAACCAATATTATTATGATTATTATTGTTATTTAGGTTTTGATACAGATTCCTGCTTTTATTTTTATTACTGAACTCTTCACTAATTACTTCGCAAAATAGAGCTTTTTCTTCTTTTTGTGGACTTTCTTCTCCTCTCTCCGTTTATTTTTGTATATCTCTATGTTAGTTGCACATTCTTCTAGAAGCATCTCTCTATAGAATATATTTTTCTCCTCTGTCACCCACTAAAAATTTTGCCACTTGTACTGGGAGTATCCTAGCATGTCTATGGCTACCTGTTCTGTTATTGCTTTCAAGTTTCGTTATATACTATCAGCTGTTTGGGCTTCTTCGACTTCTTCCTCGTGTTTTAGCTTATTTGTTACCTTACAACTAGAGAGGATTTAAGTGTTGATATCCTTTTACGTAATCTGATCAGAGCCCATATCAGGGCCTCTTTTAACCCGAACATCCCGAATATTAGAACAGTGACTTGCGTCAGTGATGCAGTGGTCGATCATGTTCTTAGTTTAATCGTCAGGGGCTTTCCAAGCGAACTAGCGAATTGGTTTGTGTTGAAAGTAATTTTTATATTTAACCACGCTGCAAGTTTAATTAACCTTTTTCCATTGTCATTGTCATTAAGGTGGGGTATATATTTGACAGTTGTTGGTTGGTGTATTATCTCCTGACCCACCTTCGCGTTTAGATCCCTTATTATGAGTTTTGTATTATAGGCGGGGCGAGGCATCCACTGCAAGTTTGATCTAAAAATTCTAAAATTCTTCCTTAATTACTTTCTTCAGTAGGCACACGCACGTTGATTGTGCTGTAGTTTAAAAACTTCCCTTTTATGCGCACTGTACAACAATTATTATTTACTGCCTGGTAGTCGAGTAAGGGACTTTTAGACACTCATGAACTATAAATCCTGTGCCATTTACTATGTGCTGTGTCTTATGACCACTGTACAGTACCACATGATTTTTATAATCGGTAATACCAGTTACCGTCCACTCGATCTCTTGCAAAACTAAAACATCCACTTTGTAATCTTCAACTATTTTTATAGGGTTTTGCAAAGCATACAATGTACGTACGAACATTACACAAACAGAGGTTTGGGTCTTGGATTCTATGCTTGACTTTATTTCTTTCTAATCTTAAATTTATAGTAAATAAATAACAGATATTTAACTATTCCTTAATCCTGGAAAGCTGAGGCCTTCAAATTTATTGTTTCTCTTACCCTTTTCGTCTTTCCGAATGCATTAAAATATTGCAAATAGATTTATTACAGGAATAGGAAGCCTTTTCATTATATTCTCCCACACATTTTTGCTCGTTAATAATAGGGGCGGGGCGTTTTTGATGGTGTTATAAACTGGAGATTTAGGTGTACATGTCAAAAACCTGCCAATAATTCCAGCCTGTTAGTTGTAAAAATGGAAAAACTGCTGTAAAGGTTAGATTTACAAGGCAATACTTTGATTTTAAGGATCTTAAAATTTTGTGGTTTAGTGCTGATTTTATTATTTTGAAATGGGTATTTCAACCCTGATAAGAGATTGGTCGATATGTTCTGTCGATTTGTCAAGTTCTTAGTTTATGTCTAAAGAAGGCATTGCAATAAGCATTTTTTCGGTTTAATAAATCGAGACAATAACTTTTTTTATAGCTTTTTCTTTTTTTATGAAATTTTTCCCGATATTCAGCTCGTTAACAAAGCCTATTTCATATATTTTCTCGAATGCCTTTCTCTCTAATTTAATTATATGATTGTATAAACACTAACAAAAATTTTCGTGTATTTCCAAGAGCTCCGTTTCTAAAATTAGAGGAGAATTTACGCTTGTCAGGTTTTAATCCAATTTATGATTATTTAAACTTTCATTTACGTCAATTTATCTGATTGTACTTCGTACCTGCCTACCTTTATAATCAGTGATTACTGACTGAAATTAATTTATTTTAGCTTCGTTGAATATAAAAAAACCTTTAATTATTTTCTCATTCTTAACTGTAACAGTGATTATTTATAAGAAGATCACAAAGAGGAATAAAATTGCCTTCAAGTTTTCAATAATATTAGAATCTTCTCCAAAAAGCACTTTTAAGTAGACGTTAATTTGAGGAGTAAAATTACTGGAAACCATCGAGTATGAAATATGCAAACGCTTTGATATATAGTTTTGTAAGTAATAAGTAGAGAAGGAGATGGAAAGGGAATTCTGATTATTTCATAAGATGTCTAAAACATGAGCTTCAGAGTTGTCACCTGCTTTCCAAACGGGAAGCGAAACAGTTTCCGTTTATTTATCCCTTTTCGTGACATCTTTCTGTACGTTTATGAGGTATTTACGAAACTTTCACGCAGCCAACCGATATAAGCAAAATTTATATTGCAAAACTTCGCGTTTAACACGGTTTTTCTTTATACATTATGAAAGAAATACTTTTACGTGGAATGAAATTTTTTACCATTTACGCACACACCTCATACGAACCGTTATAAATTTGAACGTAAAAACGTACGGTTATTACTTCTTCCATTTTTATTCCCCCAGGAATTTCTAAATCTAATCATTAGTTTTTATAGGATTTTCCAGTTATAAAATAAATATCAACTATTAACCTCTTTGGGGACCCACAGACGTTCTTCAATTTATCTGAAAAATTACGACCGTTTTTCTTTTGGATAAAAATCGAAAGACTTTTCAGCAACGAGCGCATCTAAACAGAAATTCTTTATTTCAGATTATTGTTTCCCATTTAGAAACGCGTTAATAATTTATAAGTTTGTTGCCTTTTGGTGGAATCCTAGTTTTACGGTTTGGTGGTACTCAACTTTCGTTTTAATCATATTTAAGCCTGAAGATTATCAAGAGAAAATGGAAATTACTTTAATACAGCTAAGGGCGCGTGATTACGTTAACCAAAACACCAGGGGGCAAAAAAGCTTTTACGTTATTGAAACGAATTTGTAATTTGTGTTAGGGACGAACCTATATTTTAAAATGTTCTCTATAATTCACGAGAAATTTATAAAATTCCGTACTGTCGACCTAAAAATAAACTGGAAATTCGTAAATTGGACAAGGTTTCTCATTTATTTAGTTTATAACAAGACATTCGCTTCGAATTCTGAAGTTTGTGTAGTGACGTAACTAATTTAAAGAAAAGAAAAAGTATTTTAAGCCAGCTCATTTTGAAAATGAAATATTTATATTTGTTCAAAATTAGGAAAATCGAATAAATCAAATAATATGCTCTAAAGTCGGCTCTTACTTAAATTTGAATTTGTTAAAAATCGAAGCCTGTTTAAGTTTTCAATTGATTGGACTTCGTAGAGTAGATGCTCTTGAGATTAAAGTAAGCTGGTACTTGGAACAAACTGAAGTTAAATGAAGAACTTTTTTAAAATTTAGTGGAATATAAGTGCCAAGTCAACACTGTTAAGTGAATTGAATCCGACCCGAATTTAAGATTTGAATCAAACTGGAACAGTTTTTAATTTCAGTCCAAATTTAAGCTTCTATATTTTGTGAATATTTAGTTTAACCATGTTAGTTTCATGAATATTTCAGTTACTAGATATTAAGTACCTAACTATTTTAAAGTTAAATATACAATCATATAATTACTTATTTTAGCAACTGGTAAAAAAAAACCTAAAAATATCGAACTTCCAGACTGAGGGACGTGTAAGGATTTGCTTTTATTCCCCCAGGAATTATTTCAGTAAGCCAAATGCTTAGTCGGTGCTGTTAATTTTTTGAAATAAGGTTAGTATTTCGAATTAGAATTGTAAACTTGGGCTTTAAAGTTCAATTTTGTATTCTGATAACTAATTTAATAAGAAATATAGCTTTAAATTTCTAATCTGTGTCTTAATTCAAGTCATTGTCTGGTATAAAAAATATTTAATTCTTTCTCAAATTTCTAGAACTTTATTTAATCTCTTCGTGAGCTATTATAATTTTTGTCACTTTCCACATCCAACAAAATAGAAAGTTAAATTTAATTTTATTTATATTTAGGCAAATGATCTCTACAATAAAATATTATTTAAAACTTTAAGGTGTAAATTGGAAAATAGTGTATGAAACTGAATTACCTTTTAACCAACCACTTTACAGATTCAAAACATCAGCTAGTTTATGATTTGAAATTCGAAATTCAATATTCAATTCTCATATTGGAACACTCAAAGTGAAAGTCAGAATTAAAGAACGTAAAAACACGATTAAAAATGATGAATTGAAGAATCCAAAATTATTGAACATGCCTGGAATAATAACCACAAAATACATTGGGTCAATTCAAAAATTTTATCTAAAGAATCTGAACAAAGTAAAAGAAAAATTAAAGAAACAGTTTATATATCTAAATAAAAATGATTGCATTATCTCATTTAGTAGATTTAGTTAATGTTTGGTTACAGGTTCTCAAAGATAAAATTTAAACACATTATACCATCTACGTAATAGTTATTTATTATATCAGTGGGATAAAGGCATCATTAATATACGAATGCGTTGAGTTGCCCGACGAGGGCGTTAGCCCGAGCCGTAGTAAGAGCATGAGTACGTTAATGGCCTTTATCCCACTGATATAATAAACTAACAAACATTAATAAACTGTAAACATTCTGGCGGTACAAATTCTAAGTTTTTCTTGAGAAGGTTCTAGTGGCGTGCTTTTTTTAATTTTGTGGAGCAGTAGAGGGAAGTATGCTAAATACTTCCTGTAAGTCTCAATTATCCAAATTACTTTACAAAATATTAACTGGAAACCGAAGTTCTTGTTTGTGTCTGTGCAGTGCAGGTTGCCTATCTTGAGTTGAGTTCGGTTACACGCAAATAAAGTCGATGCTAACTTAATGCGCGTCGCTTAGGCTCTGTCCAAAGAAGCAGATGAAGAAAACGACGATAAGGAAGGACTTAGACTGATGAACTTTCTTGAGAAATAAATGAAATGACCAATTTAGTAGCAGTTAATGTCAACTTATTACATCAAAAATTATTAAAACTTGTAGCTATCATACTAAATAATACAACCCAATTTCACACAATATTTTTGGCAAGGTAAATCACATTTACCTGCCGTCATTGCTGTGTAAATAATTACTAAAGTAGTAAGGATTCATACAGAACTAGAAAACTAGTAAAAATATTTTTTTTTCGCATTTCATACACTAATGTGACTAATGTATTATATTAGTATACTCAAAATCGTGAAGTAATGGGTTCCTTTACAATATAGCAACCATTACTGCATAGTAATGTCAGGTGTCATTAAAACGAAATTTGGCAGCTACTAGGGCAGAATTTAAAATATCTTCTGAATGGTTTTCCAAGTTATTTTCGTCACTCAAGTCCATTTCGGAATTAGATTTCCAAAAAAATGTATTTATTTGTTTGAATTGAATTCTGTTATGTCAAAAACAGCTCCTGTCAGGTTACTATGTTACCGAGAATCCGCCTACCCTTTTCGGTGTTTTTATTAATTTTATTCAGAATGTATCGCAATAAATTTAGATAACTTTTTATGTGAGAATATAAAATGCGTAAAAATAGTATATGTATAAAATAGCATTTAAGTACTCGCTATCGCTCGTACTCAAACCTGCCATACTCTTCTAGTAAAAATCCACTTTTCTGCACTTGGCACGTAATGTACTATTAAGATTACCTTATTTCTAAAGCCGGAGTGGCCGAGTGGTTAAGGCATTCGACTTCAGCGCGGACGGTCTTGGGGTTAAACTCGAGTCGGATGCTCGGAGGGTGACCTACCCAGTCACTGAAAATAATTGGGAACCGAAACACAGTGGTGGAGTAGAGAAGGTTTTAGAAGGTGCGTGGTGTTGACCACATCACCCCTACGCTTAGCGTGTGAGACCAGGTAACCAGGTATGAAAGCGATTTAGGGGGCCTTAACTCTCCATGTTACCAGCCTCCCCCGCGGAGTTATTTTGCCTTAGACATAACCATACCATTGTTGATATTTTTCAAATATTTTTTGTTTGTATGAATATACATAAACAGATTATTAAACTGATAATAAAGCGAATTAAATAGAGCGCACACTGGAAATATTAGCGTTAAATTTTGAAATCCGATGTCGTGCGCTATCCGCATTAGCTGGAAACGGTGTAATTAAAGAAGGGATTCCTTGTCCTTCTTCTTTTCGCTTGTTTTTAGGCATATTACTTGTTTTATCCAAATTATTAGAAAGATTCTCGCTATCTTCTCAGCGGTCTGCCCTTGGACCTTTTCCCAATTGGAGATCTATCTTTAGTGACCTTGCCCATTCCGTCTTCTTCCATTGTGTCCCATTCTTCTCTTCTTTCTTTGTCTCAGTCGTTGATAAGTTGATGTCTTATGCCTTCGTTGAGACCCCGATCCCATTTTGTTTGACCACATATTCTTCGTAATGTCCTCATTTCTTACGTTTGCAGCATTTGTCTTGTTTCTTGTGCCTAAGGTCAGGTTTTTGTCACATATCTATGTTAATAGTGGCTGTATCACAGACTTACAGATTCTACATTTAGTTTTGATATTTAACTATTTCTTTTTAGAAGCGGATAGCCGTGTGTAAAAGGCTTCGGTCTTTGACGCAGGCATCTCAGTTCTTTTGTGCTTCGGAGAACACGTTAAGGCTGCGGTTCCGGTTGTCATACTAACACCTTTGGCAATCGTCAACCTCGCACCACCGCAGGTCGATATTCTTCCTCTTATTCGATGGGTAAGGTTTGTTTTTTGTCCAGCATACGTGCTAAGAGGGCTCACAGAACTCGTTATAGCGAGTTAATAAAAGGCTATCGGCCTAAGCTTCGGCTATAATAGGAAGAAGAAGTATTTGTTTTCCATTTAAGGTTCTGGATACTCGCCCTGCCTTAGTTACTCGAGATTGTACTTGGTTTTTTAACGCACCATAATTTAAGGTGTCTGTACCGAGATATTTGTGGTTGAAAAATTATTGCATTATTTCATCATTTAGTTCTAATTTACATCGTATGGGTTCCTTACTGACGGTCACCCATTTTGTTTTCTCGCTTAATAGTTTCATATTAATTTCTATGACAAGCTTGCATTATCTTTATAAGTAGCTCGTGTAATTGACCTTCTGTTTGTGCAACTAATATTGCATCGCCAGCATAGCAAATAATTTATATTTCTGTATCTCGTATTTTGTATCCATCTTCAGCTTTTACCTCTTCAATTACCTTGTACACTAAATAGTATCAGGCTCGAAGGTGCCCAATAAGCCTAATAAGAAGTGGACTGCAACAGTAGCTAAAACCCTTCTGCAATCTTTTAAAGACTGAAGCCACTGCCAAAGCTTATTTTTATATTTTACTAAATGAAAGAATATTTGAGATGATTTAAGGTAATAGCAGAAAATATCTTAAGAAAAATTAGTACAGAAAAGAAGATACGAAATAAAATAAAATATTTAAGATGAAATCCAACATCCTAATATGATTATAATAAACAGATGTTGTTTACATAAAGCTACGATGTATTTACTTATTAATACTATGTTTTGCTTAACAATCTACTAAATGGAACTGTTACTATAATTGTTTCCCTACTCCGCTTGCAAAGTACGGAATTCCACTGCATCCACTGCAATAAATTGCATCTCGCTGACAATAAAGTACAGTAAGTACATTTCACAGTTTCATTCAGTGTGTAAGTGTCGTAATCGATCTGTTTGTTGTTTCTGAAATTCTATGTGTACGACTGAAACGTACTTTCTTCACTTTAAATCTTAAGTTTTTACAATTCTTACTGAATTGCAAACTTTACTTTCTTAGCATTGACGTGTTCAGAGGCCCTGTTTAATAATTATTTTTAATTAGTGGAAATGAGACCCCCTTGTAGTTTCACAAACTGAATTCAAAATGAACACTAAGAGATTTTACATAAAGAAAATCCCGCTGGATTGTTCATTTGCCAAATATCACATGAGACATTTCTCAGCTTAACAACATGCAGGTTTTGTGCCCAGTAATCGTCCTATGATTTTGCTACATCCTACATCATGTTCTTGTAGTTAATTAAATTATTAAAGGGAACCCACTTGACTACCACTTTGTTGAGCTACCCCGTTAACTTGAGTGTGAGAATAATTATAACGCCACTAGCTTATTAATATGCTTCCCTATTTATAGTACAGAATATTAAATGCTCTATGATTAATTTATTACTTCGTTTAAACTCCGGATTTAATTTTTGGTGCTTTTTATTATCGCAACATTGATTTTAACTTTTGAAATGATTTCATTAGGTGCAGTTTTTTTTGTTTAGAAGTGGAAAAAGTATTTATAATTTTTACCTAAGTTAAATTTGGGCTTTGTTATTCATAGCTAAATTTTTGAAGAGGCATTTTTCAATGTTCCGTTTATCACCCTCCATTTGTTAAAATTAATATTCGTAATAGATTTTGTTTTGATTTAGCTGTACATTTGAGAAAAGCTTTAGTTCAAACTCAAATAGTTCAGTCTTCGTTAACTCAAAAATAATATAACGTTCAGGGTGTTCTAACGGGTGTTAGAAAACTCGTCTTCTCAGAGTCACCTATGAAAAAAAAATTAAGTGTCTTAGATTAATTCGTAAATATCCGCTATTCATTAGAACTACTGACAGCTGCTGCCATTTAATTAATTGTGATTAAGTCTACTTGAAAATTAACTTAGGTACCAATACAGGATCAATACAGGACATACATTTTAATAAGCACGGGTGGCTCTGATAAGAGGAGTTTTCTAACACCCGTTATTTAATGAAAACTTATCTGTTCAAAAGTGCCAATTCCTGAAAAATGCACCAGTTAAGTTTTTGTAGCAACTTTTCAATTTGTAATCTTATCAAAATAATAAGGAAATATTGCTCTCTAAATTTAATTCATCCCCCTTCACTACCGACGTCTTGTAGTAAGATCAACAAAGCCTAGATAAACTTTAGCTCTATTTAACGAAAGGGTAGATGATACAATCTAGGATAAACAAAATTGTTTGTATCAGGTCATCCATTTTGCCACTACATGTTTCACGTCTTGTCTGTTACCTTAAACATACAACCTTCTAAGCGCTTGTTGGATTAACCATAACAGCGGTATAAGTTTGTTTTAAGATTCTTGTATACAGTTTTTAAGTTTATTTAAGTAACGCGACAGCGAAGTTTAATTTTCTAGAAAACTTCAGTTTTACTTTTTAAAGCTCGTTTTTAATTAAAAATTTATTCTGAAAAATCTTGAAACGGTACTTTAGATAGGCGGATAAGTTATAGGGAATTTTGGTTTAATTGTAGCAAAATAAAATAAGAGAAAAACCTCCCACCACACCAAAGGATTTATTGTGTAACCTAAAACGTTTCTGCTTGATAAAATTTCTGAATTATATATCAGTATCGTCCCTAGAAATAACTTTCACGCACACAAAATTTATATATCAAAAAGACACTGAAATCACCGTGGAAAAATAAATAAAAGGAAGTTGCCTGAAACGTGACACGAATTGAAGTAGGGTTGAACTGAGAGTAAATGTAAATAAACCCTGTTTTATATTTATAAATATTTGTGGTGTTGGTAGTTCGAAAAGTAATCTTTTGTGGTTTTCATTAACGGAATTTTATGAATTCAAAAGAGTTTTCCAGAACAACCACAACAGTTAATGTACATTGCAATAATATGGATGTATCTCATTCTATGTTCACTAGAAAAGTAAAAAACATACTGAATATGTAAAATATACATCAAATTGTGTACGTTTACGTTAGTGTTTACATATGTTATACTTAGCATTTAGTCGCTTGTGTTTATTTATGTATTATGGGCTAACTCTACTGTTTTTGTAAATGGTTCTTATTACCGTCAACTAAAGCTATTATTATTATTTATTAGTACTAAAATTATGAAATTAAAAATTGTTCAAGAGCGGTGAACTTAATCAGCAGTAAAATGTAATAATACTTTTGGTATATTTAAAATTTATTTTTTGTTACATATGTTTAAAGGTTTGGTAACGAATAGAAACTATTTTAAATGCCGTTTATCATGATCTTAATAATATTTTGTATTTTAATAAAGTTACCAATGTTTGCAAAAGGTTTGCAACTACAGAATTCTTTCACATTAAGTTTGTGATATTAAATTTTGAAACTTCAAAGCAAACTTCCAAATTAAAAAAGTGTATTAATAGCGAGGAAGATATTTTAGGCATTCTGCTATAAAATTTTTAATAATTTGTTGTTATAAACTTAAGCAAGCCCGCATTCCAAGAAAAATTTAAAAGAGATAAGGATTTCGTACGAAAGCATACTTTGAAGGATGCTACTATTAACAACAATGTGGTACAATCTTTCAAGTTTATTTCTAAAGTTTATTTCCTTAGAAGTAAAACTTTATGGGTGCATAAGTGCTTTTATTTGGTAATTTACTTCGTGAGTATGAAAACTGAAAATCTACTTTGGGTTTATGTTTGCTATGTAAGAAATGCAATTTTATGTTCGTAATTTAACAACTTTGTAAATTAAATTTCCGTATTTATGTAAATGTGCTTTACTCGATGGTTCACTGAACACTTTGTACAAAACTCTTGGAAAACTGAAAGCTTATCCGAGCCTTTCTCGTATCTGACATTTCCAGTTTCTTCAGATTTGTTCACGAGGCTGCATATGTAGTCTCGGGTATAAAACAGATTTTCAGTTTTCTTGTAAAGCCTTTCTGCTACCTTTGCTTGTCACTTTTATACTTTAACGGGGACGTTTTATTTAGTTCCGGATAACTTTTCTTGGGTTCAAATGATTTTATAATTTTCGGAAAATTAAATTGTTGCTTATCTTGCTAATCGACATAAAACCAATTAATTAGTGAGATTGTTGCTGTTATAAAATACTTTTTAAGTGATAAGAAATGATAAAAGAAAATACTAATAAACAGTGTTGGTTGCCAATAAAAAGTTAAAACAGAAGCTGGGAAAAAGTCACGAGATCTTCGCCTTAATATGACTGACCACGGTATCTTTGGAAAAGAATGTGAGAGGTGTATAAATTGGACATTTGAGACAACTGGACATGTTTACCCTACCTGACTTGATTAAATGGGTCGAGTCAATAAAACTTCTTCAACAAGTCGAATGTTTCTGAAATTCCAGTAACTTAAAACACCTACTAAATAAGGGTGTTTTGTTCAAAGGCTTAATAATTAATAATATAATGCGGAAATTTAATGATTATTAAAGAATCAAAAAGTTCCCGTTTTTAAAGTTTTTGTGAACTTCCTAAAGGTTTTGAGTGACTTTTTAAGTCTTTATAAATGGCAGTTTAGAATATTTGTCTGCGAATAAAGATATTTTTTACTAAATTACTAATTGCTAAACTTCAAATTTTGATTTATTGCTGACTGTTAAAAAGTGGGGCTACAATTTAGTTTGAAGTTGTCAGAAGTTATTTGATTTCTGACAAATTGTTAAATACTCTTTCTATTCCGTAAAGGGTTGCCAAATAGGAATAGGAAATACGAAAGAATTAGTAGATTACAAACAATCATTTCACTACCTCAAACAAAAATAAATAATCAGAATAAACTTCGCTTGGACCATTGGTATTTTGGTTTAGATTTTTAACCTTTTATTTAATAACTTTCTCTACAATTATTGTGAATTACCTAAACAAGCAATAAAATATCAGAAATGTTTGAAAAATAGCAGGAAGCTTCCAATCAAGTTGGATTCTGAAATTTTCTTTAAATCCTAGTTGTGGCTCTAAATTTAGAATATCGAAAGAGAATTTGGATTTAGAGAGCGGTAAACATATTCAGATTTTTGTGGTTTGGCTTGAATTCGAATTGAAGTTCAAATTTTAAAGTTTGAATTTATGACTTAAGTTTCAAGTTTTGAATTAGAATTTTCAGTTTTTAGGCTGATGAATTGATTTACGTCTTCTCGATTTCGAATCCAAGCTCAACTATAATTAAAGCTGGTATTTAAATAATTGCTTTGAATTTTCCTTTCCATCTAACTCTCTATATAAGATATTGCAACCCAGATTTACTTTAAAACTACCAAGTTGTCTTCAAACTTTCAATCTACAAATGAATTAATGACAAAGGCAGCCAGAATTCAAAAATATGCAGAACCCCAGTTTCAAACTAACTGCTGTTATTTGATAAATAAATATCTGAGAATTTCCTATTTTGGGGAGAATTTGTTAAAATATATGAATTGCAAGTAGTAAAGATTAAAATTTTTGAACGTCATATCTTTGAAGTCAAATATAGCTACAACAATGATATTCAAGCATAAACCTTGTTTTTCCACATTAAAAGCAACAAAAGTTCAAATTTATGATTTTTGTATAAATTATGTTAAAGGCTCTTCTCAATTTGAGATTTTTAGGTTTAAATTTAAACTTAATAAACTAAAACATATCTCTAATTAAAAAGTAACTTATTTTTAGTTAGATAAAAATTTAATTCGCGTTTAAAAAGCTTTAATTTCTAATTTGGACTTGATATATATTTAGAGATCAAATGTTGATTCGTATCCAAAACAGTAATCCAAATTCGAAATCTCAATATAATGTTAAAGGTTTTTTGTCAGTTTAAGATTCCTAAATTTCTAATCTGGATTCTGATTTCCATTTTGGATTTGAATTTCGGATACCGAAACAGGATTTGGAGTTAGAGTATGAAAAATATGAGATTTTGTTTATTACGTTTGAATTCAAATTTCGAGTTCTGCAGCTGTTATTTGATTTCAAGTTCTGTATTTTGAAGTTGTGCATCTCATATATCGAGTGACGACTTTGGATTGAAAGGTTGAATTTGAGTTTCGATTCATTAAAATTCAGCATAAAATTTTAAAGTTGGAATCAGATTTTTGATTTACAAATTTTATTAATCAAAAAAACAGTCAGAATTCAAAAATATCTTCGATTCGAGTTCAAACGAATTGTAATTTGTAAATCATTTAGAGAGAATTTTCATTATTCGTTATAATAAGTAGAGATTCAAATTTTTAAATTCAGTTTGAAATCATCCAATATTACAAGACGATTCGATTTCAGATGCCCGATGGCTTTTTGTTGTTTTGGCACATTAAAAGTATTAAAAGTTCAAATTTAGATTTATGTACTTACTAATTTTCAATTTTCAGCAGTTTCTAATTCGAAATTATCAGGTTGAGATCAATAAACTCAAACAAATATTTTACATTTCGAAGTTAAAGACATTTTAAACATTTTAAATATAAGTGTAGGATAAAATCAAACCTGATTCAAGTGGTTCTTCAAAAGTTTGAAATTCGAATTTTAACTTGAACTTTGAAATCATAATTTGGATTTGACATCAAAAGCTCGAATTTTGTATAAAATTCAAAAACAGTCACCGGAATTCCAGATTTCTATCTTATTTTAGTAAAAATCCAAAGCGTATTGCAAGATTCGAATACTAAACCACGTACTCAAAGATTGTAACTTCGAAGTGAGGGAGTGTATTTGTATATGCTGAGATGATATTCGTGGGTATTGAAGATTATGAATTGATTATAATTGCTAAACAATTTTAATTTATAATTAATTACAAGTCAATGTTATGCAGATTTAATAAGATAATTAAAAAGAATGTAATAAAACAAGAATCTAGATAGTTAGAATAAAATAAATCAATTGTTAAGAATGTTATATTAAGTAGTTAGCTAGATATTACTCTAGTATATAATAATTATCGCCAAGGAGAAGCAAAGAGTATTTTCATAGGACGAAAATTATAAGGAGAACCAAGACGACGAAAAACAAGGGACGAAAGTAAATAAAAAGGAGATTGAAATCGTCTTCTCAGAAGAGAGGACGTGTTTTTCTTTTAAGAAGAAAATAAAAGTTAATAAGTGTAATTTTCTTTGAGAAAAGTAGAGTGGTATTATTTTCAAATAGGAAATAATAGAAATATCAAAATGAATAAGCTGGTTATTATCCTTGTGAAAGAAAAGGAAAAATCCTGTTCATTTTTCGATACTGGCAAGAATCATAGTTAATTTGAGTGCCTGGAATAATTATAAATAGTTATATGGGATTTATATTTTCTGGACGTTGAAGATGTGTAAACGATAATTTGGAATTTGGAATTTGAAACTGTGACTTGAAATCTACCTGGATATTTTTCTTACGTGAGCTAAGTTAATCATAGTAAATAAATAGATAGTGTTCATAGGGATATTATTAATAAAAAATGGTAATAAATCTGCATATAAATTACGTTGTTGTAATAAATTGTTGTTAAATAACAGAAAATCATTTATATTAATTGATCAGATTTAAAGAACCTCCTTAACGACCAACCAATTGAGCTAACCCAGATATATAATTGTGTATGATATTGAATTGACACTTAATAATTAAAATATAATTTAATTTATAAAATAAATCAAAAACGATTTACGATTTATGTTAATATCATATCAATACATAGGTAAGCAAAAGGAAATTATTGGCTTGATTTGACATTAAACGAAACCACTTAAGCTTATCTGATTTATTCTTTCTGCATTTATCATTTTCCATGATTTATAATATACTAAGTGACATAGCAGGGTGCTTTTCTGTCTTGAAGGCTTTCTTAATCGTGTTGAAGTTCCTTTTCTATTTACTGGGTTGGTTAGGCCTCAGCAAGAGTTACTGTATACGATAATTCTACAGCGCGGGATGTATGTACATATACTCGCTCTCTTCTTCAACACTTTGCGCCATTCAGTCCTCTTCTTGATCAGAGATCCCCAATCTCTAATACCGACTGTATGAACGTCCTTTCGCACCCCATCATCCGACCTTAGACGTGGTCTGCCGCGAACTCTTTGCACTTGGGGATTCCATTTAGTAACGGTTTTTACTGCTCCATTCCCCATCATCTTATTCTTTGGGATTTAATAAATTTAACGGTATCTTCCCCATTCAGTCGTTCCACAATCTCATGATTTATTCTTGGTCACCATCACACCTCCTTGCGTATCGGGCATAGTATGCTTTTCTTTCAAATACTTGTAACCTCATCTCATTAGCTTGTGATAAGGTCCAAGCTTCGGAGGCATAAGTTACTAAGTACTGGCTTAATTATAGTCTTATATACCCTGATTTTCACAGCTTGGCTTTCTATTTTTTTATGCGCATAGAAGCATCGATAACCAGCGTTGGTCCGTTTTTTTATTTCTTGAATCGTATCGTTTGAGCATGTTAATGAACCTAGGTATTCAAAAACAACTGACTTCTTCGGACCCGCAGTTCTCAATGCAAAGTTCTCGCAACTGCAAATCTGCTCCTCTACATAGTCTTATTCTGGTTTAACCTCAGGCTATACTTTTTGGCTGCATCTTCAATTTCCTTAAAACACTTTATTAAGTCCGATATTCTTCAGCAGGTTATCACCACATCGTCTGCATATGCAACTATTTATGCAGTTTTAGTATTTAGCTAGCCACATGCACTCACTTGCCTAACAATCACCTCCAACACAATATTAAACAGAAACAGTGAGAGCACATTACTTTGTCGGGCACCAACCTCTAAAAACATTTTACTAGACAAACCGTCCTGTGTTCGCACTACTACACTGTCACCACTTAGTGTTTGTTTAATCATGGATACCATCTATGGTCTCACGATTTTCTCTAAATCCATGCTGGTATTCTCCTATCTGCGCTCCCACATTTTCTGTTAGCTAGTATGCAACTGAGTACTTTTACCTATATGTGAGATTTAAAAGAGATATTTCTCTATAGTTGGGGTATACACTCTTGTCTCCTCCTTTATATAATGGAATAATTATTCCTCTCTTATATTCTGTGGTTGTTTTCTCTTCCTTCCATATCCTTTTAAGTAAATTATGAATTTTACTTTTCAACATCCAACCACCTAACTTTAGCAGTTCTGCAACAATACGGTCAGCACCTGCTGCCTTATCATTCTTCCACATTTATATTATCACCTCTACATCTTTATATTCGAGCGAGCTTCTTCAGAGTTCCCATTTAAGAGTTCATCAAAGTGACACCTCTATTGTTCTAACCTTTCTTTTCTTTTAAAAACCATTTACCTTCAGTGTCTTTAATTGCCATTTCTACATTCATCCGTACCCTTTTGCCTGTACGGATTTCCCTATAAAATTTTTATCCCTGTACAACCTTTCTATTCGTGTTTTTTTCCTTTCCTTTTATAGGATCACCTTTTCTGTCGACTATTTTATGCTACATTCAACTTTTACCATTCTTTGTTTTAGTTTTGACTTTCCAAATTTTGCTGTAAGTTTCTATTTATTGCTTTTTTGTATTGTAATATTTTTTTCCCCATTCAACAGATTTTCTGTATTCTAACCTATAATCTCCTTTTTCTTTGCATGTCTAGCTTATCCTTTTTCGTAGTTTCCTCCCGCCTACCAAAAAATTGACCATGTTTAATCTCCAAGAATAGGTTGAAACAGAATGTGAATTCCAAATAGAATTCTCGTGAAAATTCTAAAAATCTATTTTAAGGTTGAAGTCTAGATTCAGAGTTTGAATTTGAATTTGAGGAAATCTTTCTGAAAAATGCCGTTTTTAAAGTGGATTGGAAATTATTAGTTTCAAGGCTGAGTCTGGGATTTGAAACTTAGGAATCCAAAACAATTCATATTTCAAATCAAAATCGCTAGATTTTGAATTTTAGCAGCTCAGAAAATAGTGCAACTTGAGAAAATTTAACTAGATTAAATATTCCGACATGGCCTACATTTTATAATTAAAGTCCCTTTTTAAGGTTTTTTTAGTCTTTCCGCAGTTTAGTACGACTCTGGCCAGCTAGCTAATTATCTTCACTTGCTAAAAACCACGTAGTTTGTCGGAGGTTCCCAACCATTAAAAAAAACTTTTACAATTACATTATCCAACCATCGTGCTTCTTGTAGAAGTTAGCGTTGACACAGCACGTTTTACTTATCATTTGAACATCATTTTCAACGTCTTCTTAAAGTCGTGTGCTTAATTAAAACATCGAAATGCGGTTAAAAGTTGGAGCTTGAAAATTTATGTTGTGACGTTGATCCCTGACGAAGGCACAACGAAAATAACTTTTTTCCAACCGGATAGCATATAATTTAATCAAGCTGTTTATGGTTGTGAGTAAGGTTTAGGCAATTAAGCAACTTGCCAGTAAATTATGCGTGTTTTAGGTACCCGAAGTTCGAGCCTTAATTATTCTAGGTGGGAAATAGCTGTACGCGACACATAAAACCAACGCATGATCCCTGCAACTTTCGGTTATAGCTACTTTACCCTAATGAGTTACGGATTATAATATTTCACATGATACCTTCCTTAGTTCACCAAACAAAAGCGCAAATAATTAATACAGTAAGAAAGATCTTCCGGAGAGTTCCTTCCTCGAACACGCACAAATTAAAAACAAATTACTTTGCAATTAATCTGTGGCGAAGTTCGGCCGCCTCTCGTATTTCGTAGGAGATGCACGTGTTTTACCAACCGTGAAAACGTATTTCCGATTTAAATGCTCTTGAATCGTTTTTCGTACAAGTGGTAAATTTAAAATTCAACACGATAGAAACTACCTTTTAAAATCTACTAGGAAATGTAAAAATAAGTAAAACAACTCAAGATACTCCAAGCGCAATAACGCTCTGAATATTCAATACTCGTTCGGCTTTAAATTTTCTGGCATTCTTAAGAAAGTGATTTTTTTCCAATGGAATGTTTATTTGATAATTTCAAACGTTTGAAAACATATCAAACATCAAAGATGAATCGAATCATGCGTTGCAGCTTGAAAGATTGAGGTTTTTTTGTACTTAACCCAAAGAAGATTCGTTTGGAATTTTTCTTCATTTGTGTTTTCTATTTTTAATAATCACATATTGTAACTTAGTTTCAAGCAGTGCAATAGACTTATTGACGCACTAAATTTAATAACATCAAATTAATGTTAACATCAGATAAATAACAATATTAATATGACGTAAAAGCAATAAAGTGATAAATGGTGCAAGTTTTCGTTCCTTAAATTTTCGCGATGAATAGTTGTTTTCCCAGTTTTTCTGAAACCTGGTACAAACTACCGAACTTAATCGTTTTGTATTCGACAGCTTAATCCAAATAATTGTTATAAATTGCCTTCTGATTTTTATTAGTCAATTTAAGGTTTCTGACCCTTTATTGAATTCGTATTTAGTCCTCCAACTTTTAAACGTTTGTTTTTGAGATTATATGGAATTCATTTGCTCTGATTACTAAAATTAGTAATTGCAGTGATTATAGCCGGTTATAAACTCATATTAACTTTAGTCTTCGTGGAATTTATTACAAAATATAACCGAAATTGGGTTTAGAAGGTTTTGGAGGACGTTGTTTTTTCATCTGAATGAAAAAGGAAGCAAGAAACAAATAACCAAAAACAAACTTTTACTTTTTTCAGTACTGATCTGAAACTTTGATTTATTTAGGCTTTTACGTAGGTGTAGAATGAAATATGAGAATGCGGATTAATATATCTGTAAAAAATATAACTCAAAACAATGTTTCATTTCCAAGTCACGTAAATTATTCTGTATAAACCAAAAATACATTTTCTTTTTATTATGTAAAATATGTTACAGGCTTTAGTATTGTCCTGTCTTCTCTAATAAAAAACGCAATTCGTATTGTTTTAGAATCGGCTATGAAAAGGAAATAAATAAATAAAAATGTGAAAATGCCATTTTCTTGATTGCCTAACACGTTTGTACTTCTACACTATTTCTGCACAAAAAAAGTTGTTTCGGAATAAATAAATTATCAAATTTTTCAAGGTTTATAAATTTTGCTTCAAACGAATTTTTATTCTCGATTACATCGTTAAATCTTTCCGAAGTTTACTGCTTATCAGGCATTGCCTTGATTTGGGCCTTTTAAATGAGAGATAAATAATTATTTTAGATTGTATTTTTATTTCATCACATATAGAAAATCGGAGACTGAACGTTAATAACGCCTCACAATAACACTTTCTCATTTTTTATTATTTTTTACTGCGTTACAGAAAATTAAACACCCAGAAATAAAAACATTTCTTGAAAGTTAAAAAAACTTGCAAGCAAAAGTCTCCATTCGCTGGTATACTGAATTTTATACGAAATTTGATCTTTCCCTAACTTTCCTCATTTTAAATGAATCAATAAGTTTTGGCGATGCAAAGCCAAGTTAATATTTTACAAGGAAGAGAGACGAAGGAAGACAATTAATAGTCCTTGTTCATTTTCATCCTACCTTAATTCATTTGTACGGCTTAAACTATTTCCTCCATCTGTAGTTAATCGTTTTCTTCCTCTCTGTAATTCATCTTTTCATACAATTTCTCATCATGGAAGTTTATCCTTATGGAAGTAAATACGTTCCTGTTACTGAAAAGATCTTACCTGCTTTGTTTAAACTTTCACCTCTTACAAGCTGGGGCAGGGCGACTTTTACGCTTAATATTAGAAAAATGAACTTTGCTTCGTTATTCAAATAAAACTGCACATTTAGTAATTAACGATTCAACCGACAAGCTTTCAAGTTATAAATAATTCAAATTAATCGTTTAATGTTTGATTTTTATAATTTTCTTTTGAGAGAACTGGTTTCTTGTAAACTTAGAATTGCCAAACATATGCTTAATTAATGAAGCAAACGCGTAAGAAAACAAAACCTATAAAACGCGAAGGTGGCTTTTGAAACTTACCAAACTAATAAGGAAGACTATGTGGAATATGCTAAGTATTTTGATGTTAACTAGGTCACTACCGTAAACTTGGCAATTTCTTAATTTGTTGCAAAGGTTTTAGCTTCATAAATATTTTGTTCTTTTTTTAATTATTTATTTATTTATTTTAATTGTTTTTATTACCACTTTTTCATTATTTTTAAACTAGAATCTTGATCTAGTTATTATGTGAACAAAAATACCCTCTTTGAAAATTTACCCACATATTTTTGATGACAGTATTTTTCTTGGATTTACTTACTTTACACTAGAAAGGTGTAAAGGAAATTCGAAATTAAAAAATAATTTGAAAATATAAACGAAATTTGCAATTTTAACCATTAAAGCTCAGGGATTATTTAAAAATACAGGCGCGAACAGATAATAACCAGATTATAAGGAAATTACTTATTAAATTAAGGCCAGGCTCTAATTTTGTGGTTGTAGAGCTATTATCATCGATTAATATATTATTTTAATTCACTGTTAATGTCCATTAGCTCGACGAAACATTAATTGATTATAATTAGCGATTTCACGTAGAGAATCTATCGATTTGAGGTATAGAATTACGTCAAATAAAACAATTATTGGGTGTAATGTAAAGAAAATAATTGGTTCTGCTGAAAATTATATTGAGTAAAGGTTATCGGATTTGTAGTTTAATTAGATAGTTTAACAGATTAATTGTACATGTTAGCCGTTTTCGATTTGGGACTCAGTTTTAGAGGAGAATTTAATTTAATACTGTTGAATTTAAATATTAAACTGTTTTTTTGCTGATGTACACGGGCGTATTTTTATGTTATCTACTTAGTCGTGAAAAAAGAACACATTAACAACCCTTTATTTTTCAAAGTAACTCCCTTCAACACTTATACATTTATTCCATCTTTTTCCAATTGTCTCCTACCCTCAGAGAAAATTTCCTTAAGAAACTTTGCAAAATATTGTTCAATAGCTTCTTTGGGATCTCGTTTTCGTTTATTATTGCGTCAAGTTCCGGCCATCTTTCTGTGTTATGTATTGGGAATAGTTCTCCTACTATCCTTTCCAGGTCTTGACACATTATGTGTTTCTTAGGCCTCATTTTAAATTTTCCCATAACAATTTTATATCCCACTCCCCAGACGTTTTTATCTATCTCCCTACATGTTTCCTTCCACTTCTCTTCTTTCTCTTTGAATATTACATTTTTTAAATTCTTCTTTTTTTCGGCATACCCCCTCTCCAGGTTTTCTATGGTTGTTTCCCGGTCTATTATCGTTCCCTTTTTCCTTGCACTAGTTATCTCTCTCCTGGCATATTCCTCTTTTGTTATGTTTGGTGAGGCATAGCACGAGTATATTATAACTTGTTCTAGCTCAACCGACATATACCCTTCCCCATCGTTACTATAGTTTATAACTTTTATTTTATTTCAGCTTCCTATCTAGTATCACCGTACCAACCACTTCCCCTAGTTAATTTTTTATTTGGTTCTTGTACCACCGCTACATCTATCTTGTTTTCTCCCATTATTTTATTTAGCATATATATTGCTCCCCTACACCTATCCAAGTTACATTGTAGTATCTTAATCTTATATGTTGGAATTTACCCTCCTTTTGTCGTTCCTTGCTGCATTAACGCATCTCCTATACTCCGGACATGCCATTTTACCTGTGCTATGTCCCTTAACATTACAGATGTAACATACCGGTTCGTTTGTGCACTCTTTTACCAGGTGTGCTTTTTCGCCACATTTTAGGCAGGTGTCCTTTCCTATTTCCTCCTTTGCCAGGTGTCCAAATCCGAGGCAATTATAACATCTTTTTCTTCCACCCTACATTCGTTCCATCCAATATTTATTCTTTTTTAATATTAGCTTTTTTGTTTCTTCAATCGATAGTTTTATAAACGTATATTGTAGTCCATTCCTGTTAGGCTTATTTGCCATATTTACTCTCATTTCTTCCTCCCCGGTGTTCGGCACTAGCTTCATTATTTCTTCTCTAAGTTCTTCCTCCGTTTTTGTTTCATGTAGACTGGTATCTCTAATGAATAACATCCTTTTAGTTTTTGCCGTTACTGCCCCTTCCGTTTTCTCTTCCACTTGCTTCATGAACTTCTTTCTTGCTTCTTCCTTTCCAGTTGTTGTAATTTCTATATTTCCATTACTAGTTTCCTTTATATTTCGAATCCTAACCCCGATTTCTTCCATATCAACACTTCTTTGCAGGTTTTTACGTAATTCGGCATACGTAACTTCGTTGTGTCCTTCTCCGTTCGTTACAACTATCGTCTGTTTGTTTACGTTCTGTCTTCTTTTCTTTTTTTACGATCTGTCATATTTCTTCTACTCTTTCGTTCAGATTTGTATCTTGCATCTCATCTCCCTCTTCACTGGTTTTGATATTTTCTTGCTGTTTGATATGCTGTCCATATAGGTCTATTTGTATTTTTGTTGTTCTGGATAGATGTTTTGCTTTTGGCAACCTTACTACCCTTTGTTTATTTCTGCCTCTTCTTCGAAATTTTTTGTTAACATCACTCCAAAATATACGAAATCAATCACCTTCTGGAAATCATAGTTTTTGTTATTTAGTGCTTTCATTTGAATTTGGTTTGTTTCTTGTCTGGGTACTGCCTACATTTCCATATCTTTCGTTTTCTCTTCCTTTTTTATTAGGCCGTATTCTCTTACCCCGTCTTCCAACCTTTGGAATAATTTTTTTAATTCGTTCCTGTTTGTTGCCATTAACACCATGCCATAGGCATTGGCTATACTTTTGCTTGTGTACAGAATCGTACTCCTTCTTGAAATCGATAAATAGCATGTGAAGGTTTATATTCTGTTCATATGTGCAGCATTAGTTTCATATAAGTACTTGATCTACTGTCGTTCGTCCTTTCTTGGTAAGTATTCGCCTAACTCCTCTTCTTGAATTGCATGCAATCTATTTCTTATTATTGTTGATAGTGTCTTATAAGTCACGTCTTATGGCGCTCTCTAGTCCAGGTGTTAGGCATTTCCTCCGTTTACCATAACGTTTTTAAAAATGGGGATATTCTTTTCTGGAGGGTTTTCGCTCCTTCTTTCAGAATTTCCGAAGCGATTCAATTTTCCACAGGGCTTTTACGATTTTTTAGGTTTGTGATTATTTCCATTATTTCCTCTTCAGATGGTTCTTCTAGTGGTATTGCCTGTGTTTGGAATCATTCTACTTTATCTTCTTCTTCATTTCTTTATTCTCCTTTTATTTCTTGGTTTTGTCAACTTACTAGTTCTTCAAAATACTGCGCCCACCCCTTTAGCTTTCCTTCTGTATCTCCTAAATTTTTTTTTTGTAAATTGTACTATTGCCAGCTATGCACTAGTGCTATACATGGCGGTGTTAATATAAAAGTAATTAGCGTCTATATGACTAAGGAGGTATATCTATCACTAGAACCAGTGGTTGGAAGTAATGCATTACAAATAATGCATTACTGTAATTAAATTACTTTTTTCGGTAATGGGTAATTTAATGCATTACTTTTTTCTCCAAGTAATTAGTAATGGGAATGCATTACTTTTTTGACTGAGTAATGTAATGAAAAAATGCATTACTGTTGCCCATTACATACTTTTATATTTAACAGAAGACTGAAGAAATAGCCATGAGATCAAACATTTTCAAAGAAGCAATTTTCGGAAAGTTCCTGCCGACAAGTCTATTTATTTATACATTGTTGTTGACACATGGAATTCATTCAAACAATCGGGAACCGCTGACGAAGCGGTGATGTCATTCCGTCATTAGCATATCTCGTTACAGTATTTTGAAAGAAGCAGTGCTAAGAATGTTACTGTCAGTATCTTCAGTTTAATTCAGGTTTTAATTCAGTACAAGCATTTTATCACTCTTCAGGTGATGTGGCTAGAATACCACAGCCCACAGCGTTATATGGCGACAAAGTAATGCCTAAAGTAATGCATTACTTTTTTCGGTAATCAATAATGGTAATGAATTACTTTCTACAGAAAGTAATTAGTAATGGTAATGCATTACTTTTTTGACTGAGTAATTAGTAATTGTAATGCATTCCTTTTTAAAAGTAATGTTCCAATCACTGACTAGAACGATATCGTTTCACAAAGTGTCATTCACTTAGGACCGCACACCTTTTGCGCAAACTCAAGTTTCACACGATACAGCAATACCTGCTGAAGGATTATTCACTTTCACTAGATAGAAGATCTATAGGTAGTCTTCCAATGTGATAATGTACCGCACCGCTGCACTGATCAATATTGTTATACAACTTTCTAGACATATTCTTGATAAATTGTTCAACTGTTGGGATACCAGTTTCCTTGTGAAGTTGCGAATTCCTAACAAATCACTGGGCATTTGTGATCATGCGTAGTACTTTGTTTTGTAACACCTGGAGCTTTTGTAAATTGGTTCTCGATGTGGCGCCCCAAACACTGAATCAGTAAGTGAAGATCGGTCTAATTATTGCCGCATAGATGAGGATTCTGCGACTTAATTTGAGCGATGACTTTCTATTTATAATGGGATATAGCATAACTAATGTTGCATAGGACTCTTGATAGTTTTTTATTTGTGTGGAAGCTCTATGTTAGTTTCCGATCAAGGTAGATTCCTAAGTATCGAATTGCACTGTCCTTTGGGTTCCAGTTGATGGTAGAGTTGTTGCTTACGATGTTCCCAGGATCAGGAGGTCCATGAAGTGTGAAGATTTTTGCTTCGCATTTATCAGCGTTGATATTAATTGACCATTTATTAAACCATAAGGTTAGCCGATTTACGCTTTCTTGAAGGCTATTAGCCGCCTGATTGATATCATAGTCCTGTGCGACAATGGCAGTGTCGTCCGCATACATAGCTATATCAGCGTTGGGAGTAGTGGGAACGTCAAACGTAAAAATATTAAAAAATATAGGGCCCAGAATGGATCCTTGTGGGACCCCCGCGTTAGTTTTTTGAGTTGATAAAACGTGCGAGTTTACTCTTACTTGAAACGTTCTTCCAGAAAGAAAGGATTTAATTATGTTTAAGAAACAAAAAGGGGTGTTCATTTCCAGCAATTTATATAACAGTCCTTTAGTCCACACCTGATCAAAAGCTACATCTAGGCTAAGCTACATCTAGGATAGCTATCAATGTAAGTTTCTTGTTTTCAAATCCAGTTTCTATTATTTCAGTTAACCGCAGAATTTGATCACCTATTAATAGCCCTCCTTTAGTTTTGCAATATTTTACTTATTGCGCTTGTGTACGGTTGCTTACATGTTTTGCCTCTTGATAGAAATTTGTTGTTTCTTTATTAACCATGATCTTCTTCTGGTATTTGTAGTTTCTTCTCCATGTATTCTCTCTTCTTTTTCTAGCACATTTGTTTTGATGTTCTCCTCGTCTTATCATAATTATTCATATTTTCTGAAGTAGAAGTATTTTCTTTTAATAACTTTATTCTTGTGCCATTTCTGTGTTTTGAAGTGGTTCTACAATTCTCGTCAAACCATTCAGCCTCTTTCTTTCCTTTTCCTAAGCTATTTTGCAGCAACTTCCCTGTAATATGTTCATATTCTATCCATCTCTATTGAATATTTTGTTTTTGTGAGCTTGCCTCCAATTTTGTTGTTACTTCTTCTATAAAGTTTGTCTTACCTGTTAAGTCTTGCAATTTGTCCGCATCAAATTTCTTCCATCTTCTTCCTGTTTGCAGTTTTATTTTTGCTTTCACTAATATATGGTCTGTTTTGGCATCAGGTAATATTCAAGATCAAAGGAAGTGCTCGTTATTTCATATTGTTTTACATGGCAAATTATGATAGGTAATCATTTCCATTATCATTGCTTTGTTTTTGCCCCCAGTAGTCTTCTATATTGTTGTGGTAGTGTTTGTTTAATAATTTATTTATATTTATTTATTTATTTTAGCCTCACAATCAATATTTGAAATTATACTTTGCTTTGCTCTTTAATTTAATTAATTGCTTGCACTGCTCTTATCTCAAGGTCGTTAAGTAGGTTCGTTGTTTGTTATTTTTTTATGTTTATTTTAACCAAATAAAACTTTACTCAAATATTTATAATGCAGATCTTTTTATTATCAGTTTTCCCTATCAACCCTGCTTAAAATTAACTTAAAATTATTCTTTACACTCACTATCTAGTCTTGACTCCCCTTTCTTTTCCAAAAATTCTAATCTTCCCCAAATTCCAAAATTCCAATCTTCCCCAATAACCAAAATTCTAATCTTCCCCTGCTCTTCTTGTCCCCGCTCTAAATTGTCCCCCTTTTGAATTACTCGCTCTCGAACTTCCTTTTACTTTTCTTCAAAATTCACCTTCCTTTTACTGGACACTGGTTGCACCCGTTTTATAGATGTTTCTAATATTCCACGCACCTAACCTAATTATAGTAATTATGTTCATATCCTTTATTTTTTTCCGGGTCGTTATCGGTTTTTAACCTGTTCATGTCAGCTTCCAGTTTTTTGTCTCCTTTATTTCTAATCCTTCATTTTATCTACACCCCATTTTTGTTCTATATCGTCTACTGTTATTTTGTTGTATCCTATTTTGACTTACACCTTCTTTAATTTCTCTTTATTTGACATAATGCATTATTTTGTCTTGCTATTTTCTAGCTCTGTTATACATGCTTTCTCGTCTAATTTATGCGCTGTTTTTATTGTTGATTGTACCTCCAGCTTCTCTCACAAAAAGTTTTCCACTTTATCTTTTAGTAGTTTCTGATCGTCTATATTTATTTTCAATCTGTACATTATAAAAATAGTATTTACCTTTTTGTCTTTCTACAATCTTGCCATATTAATATTTTTTTATTGGTATATTTTAAATGTGCATAATATATTTTATATAATTGCTTAAGCAAAATAATAATAAAGTTCCTCTGAATCTTTCAAAAATACTGTGGCCAGAGTGAGCTTAGCATATACAGCGACTTTGTTAATTTTTAGTTAAAGCAAAAGAACCAGTAATTTATTCGTTGTTTATTTATAAACGCAAAATATGTACTAGTTGTCTTGGTTTTTGCGGAGGAACATTCTTAAATTCTACATTAGTGCTTCGGTGTATGAAATAGTGTTTCAGCCTATATTTGTTATTATGTTTTTGATAATTGGAATATGGTAGTGTATATCTTACTTGTTCAAATAAATTAATACATTTTTGACTACAGTTGGTAAAATTGGTTCTGAAAATTCGCTGTAAAGCTGTAAAGCACGTTAGTGTTAATATTCTTCGGTTCAAGTTCTGATTTATAAAGGTGTATTTAGTGAATTTAGAGTACCTGATTGTAATTTTGTTCCAGGTGATGGAGATGTTAGCCTGCGAGATGCGGGATAGAAAAACATTATGAATCTGCTCAAATGGCACAGACCCAACTTCCATAAAGTAAAGTTCAAATAAATACAAAGTAGAATCCCGTATGTCTGCCTTACAGCAACAACAAAAGCAATAAACCGAAACTAACCGCACACAAGCAGCAAAGGGAAGCTGAAGATGTCAAAAACATTGATTCTTATAATCGATTTGGACACAATAATGTGCTGGGCATACGAGAAACAGGACAAATTCCTAAGATCGTATTTTTTAAAAGTATGACGCCTTACAATGTTAATAGCATTTTAAGTTTACCCCGATTTTCCTGAACCTTTCCCTTTTTGCTACACCCGAAAACATGAACTATAATTCCCGCCTTAATTGTTCCTTGAGTCAACTATTTTTCATCAATATCGCGCTGGTCTTCGTTTTTGTTAGCGGATATCAAGGAGGCGGCGAAAGCAAAATCCCATTATCGGATACCGACAAGAAACAAATGCCTGGTAGTATCAAAAAAATGCCTAACGACTTCCCGTATTACGTCAATAGGCGTCAGCAAGGCGGAAGGATGTACTTCGCGATCGCTGCGGCACCGAGCGGACAAACTTTCAGCAGGGCTTTCAATAAAACTTTGACGAATATAACGCAATCTTATCTAACGAGCAGATTTGAAACGACATCCTACAACGTCAGCTTAGATACATTAGCAATAGAATTACCGGAAAATGGAAGCTTTAGTTCGGATTTATTAGAAGATCTTTGCCAACAATTCGAGGGAAAACACGTGGTCGCCGTGCTCGTCGTCGGGGATTCCCCTGCAGCTTTTACGGTCACTCTGGCTGCAAAGCACGCAGGCATACCCATCCTTTGGGCCAGAGGACAGAGTGAATTCCTCGCAGGATTCCGGAGTTTGGTGAGTTGAATGTGATACCTTTTACATAAATAATCCTGTTAGAATTATTAAAGAGAAGTACGTTAATGGCATACTTTACCTGGTTTTTACGTGGGGTATCTGAGCAGGTCATAAATACTTACCTTACAGAAAAGTCGAACTACATTAAAGGAAAAAAGCGCTTATTCCTCTGCAAATCCCTAATATTGGAATGCTGATCCATTAGCTTCAAACGAAATCGGGAGGAATTCGAGTAACTGAAAAAATTGGAATTTAGTCGAGATATTCTCGTGTTTTCAGAACAAAACCTGCTTATTTCGACGATAATTTGCAACCCATTTTATTAATAATCTTTTTTTAAGAAAGCATTCTTATAGTTTGAGTAATGATACGATATTTTCAACATTTGCGTTCCTTCAAAATTTTCATAAAGGTGTCATCTCAAATCATACAAAGGAAAAAAACATTCTGTTTTTTCGTACAAAATAAGTGAAAGAAATAAAAGCATCACATGTACTTCTAAAGTTTTATTTTTACACGTTTTACTTCTTGTTGGCGTTCATAGAAAGTGCCTTTGTTATTTAATCCTTCCATTGTGACATATTTTATTTTTTAAAGTTTTTCCAGAGCTAAATTGTTTGTTAGGTTTTACAAATACGTACGTTTTCGTCTACCATTTAATCTCTGGTTTACAAACTTAAACAAAAAATTAAATACTAACATGAAGCTCCTTTGAAATCAAATAATTTTATAATCAGAGTGAATGGTGATTTTTGTTATATAATTGGTATCACTAAAGGATAAACCATAAAACATGAAACACGTTAGATTTGAGGATATGTTTAGCTTTCTTCGACGGAGAAATAAATTGGCAATTCAAATTTGAAATGTTCTGCTCACTAAAACGTTATAAAGTTATAATTATGTTCCATCAAGTACCAAGGCAGAATATTACTGATTTAAGCAATGTTAGCAACTAAGTAACAAAAATCACAGCTCAGTCTTAACGTAAATTTATTTTCCGACAAACGTTTAGGAATGTTACTTTCCCACACTCATTTTTCGTGCGGGAAAGTCCACTTTCCCGCACGGAGTGCCGGAAAGTGACAGCGATTTCTGAAAAATCAGAAAATCGCATAGCAACTATCCTTACTAGATTATTACTTTAAAAGGAAATGTCAAATTTGACAACTTGAAAACTTACAAAATGATAGTTTAGGACGATTCCTAAACGTTTGTAGGAAAAACGTTGTTCATAACACGTGCGGGAAGAGCGATTCCGAAACTCATGCATTCGTTTCGGAATCGCTAACTTCCCGCACTTGTTATGAAAATAACTATTGATCGCACCATGATATAACAAGGTATAGTAAGAGTTTGAAAAGTGTATTAAATGCGCCTTGTTTTGTAATATATTTATGTATTTAAAAATATGTGAGATTAGCACTTAGGTAGCTATAATCATACTGTTTCGAGCAGTAGCAAAAACGTTCAAGTATTAATTCGTAATAATTACAACTTGGTTGAATATTCATAAACTTCGTTTTACATTTTTATAAGAAACGTTTTGAAAATAAAATTTTAGGTTAATTCGTAAAACGCTTAGATGCACTCGCGGTGTTTAAAGCTTGAAGTTATAAATAAATAATCTCAGTAGTCCAGCTTTATTATGTAATTTTAAATTCAGCTTTATCCATAAAAAGGATAAAGGGAATTTGTAAGCCATCCCGCTGTTAATGGAATTTAAAATAAAGTAATTTGCATGGCTTTAAAAACTGTATTTAATTCTAAAATAAAATTTTATGTTTAATTTGGCTTAATCATTTTAATGTCATCATAAAGTTGCACTTTGTTTGATTCCACTCAGTAATTTAAAATTATTCCCATTTGTTTGTTAGAAATACACAGGTATTTTTGAATGCTATTTAACACGAAGTTCTTGCGCTTTTCCAGCAATAAACAAGCTTTTTATAATTCACGAATAAGAATGTAGGCCTAAGTTTTGAATTTAAAAATAGAAATACGAGTATTTTTGATATAAAGCCATATCATTTTATCATTTTTCGTTCGATTGTAAATACGGGGCATCGATGAAAACACATTACAATACAGAAGTGTATAAATAAAACATGCACAAAAGGGTCTTCGAATTGAAAACAGGTCGAACATACGTTTACGATTTGAATACAGTTGCTACACCACTGCCAGAAACATGCATTAGACATCTCTCTACATTTACAAACTCTGAATTCAAACTTCCTCTTTTGAATTTACGCAGATATCTGTTTACAAATGTTGAACACGGCGTGTTTATTTTAATAAATCTATGACAATAATTATTACAAAATGTTCATAATTTGTTGAAATACATAATAAAGATTTCCAGCTTAGAACTTTCTCAAAAATCAATGTTAAAAACATTAGATGTTTATAAATACTAAAACTTTCTAAATAGGCATGATTAAAATAGAGAAATTGGCAAAATAATAAATTGAAAAATAATAGTGCTCTTTTTATTTTATTGGAAATTGGTCTGTTTCCAAACAATTCTGGGTTTACGGAATGGGTTAACTTCTGAATTTACTTAGTTGACAAGTCATTAAACTCTGCAAAATTACCTTGCTTTTGTTTTACTGAAAGAAGTACTTAGGAAATCGATCAAAGGTACCTTGTCAAAGTTCATGAACTCTTCATTTCTATTTCTGTGTTATGAAATTTTTGGCATTAAGCCAAAGTAAATTCCACAACGCAAATATACGAGTGGAAAAACAATTTATAAAATAAACATTTATTTATCTCTTTGAAACTGGGAACCTTTTGAAGTTAAGTTCTTCTTCCAGACATATAATAATTACATTTTCCTTTGCTTTCACCATTTTGCTTTTTGTATTTTCTCTGTGTTATTAGTTGTTTACTTATTTATTTGTTTATGTTCGTTGAGCAACAGTATTAAACATAACATATCTGCCATTTTCGCATAATAATAATAGTAGCCTTCATGGTTTTTGTTAATTACTGTTAAAATTAATATTCGGGCACTTTTTTCTAATTATGCAACAAATAACAAATCAGTGTCATAAATTGGAGTGATGTTTTTCTTTTATTTGTTCGTGATTTTCCTTTCTATTTCTGTCAGGTATACTAACGAAGAATCGAGTTATTGAATTCATCTTAGTCCAGGAAAGCAAAACAAAGGTCTTAAGAATGTTTTTGAAAAATCTGGAAGATGCTGGAACACCAAATTCTTTGTTATCCGAAAGATGGTTCTTGTTGCACAAACTTTTTTACTTCTTTTTGAAACTTTGTTCAATATCCAAACTTCTTCGTTTAAAAAAAAATATATACTTGTTAACATAGGAGTAAAAGATCGCCGTTTTTGTAAATATACAAAGAACTACCACGTCTTTATTGTTATCTTCTCTTCTATACTTTATGGGATTAAGTCTGTCAGCTAGGCAGCCTTTCCGCTTCTTATTGAGGTTTGCATGTGCTTCTTGTACTTTTAGCTAGCTGTTTTGTTGTTATTGATTTCTTAGTCCAAAAATTTAGAAATATTTCTTGCGTTTTCTCCTTTTTGTTCTTAGTTACTTTCTTATTACTTGTATTCAAGATTATTTTCTGAAATCTTTAGTTCCGGCTTGTGCCAGTCTGCTTTTCCCAACTATGTTCCACAACGTTCATTTTCTTCAGAATTTCCTGTTTGATCTGGTTTTTGTTAATAATTCAATATTGGTTTGGGTACACCTTTATACATTTTCATTTCTTCACTGTGAAAAATAATTTTTGTAAAGACTAATTTAATAGTAGATTTTTCTACAAGTAAAGAAAAGTGGTAGTTTTCTAGCGAGTGGAAAATGTTTGATTCACGAGCGTTAGCGAGTGAATTAAAATTTCCACGAGCTAGAAAACCACTTTTCTTACGCGTTGAATACGCTATTTTTTTGTGTAAGTACTAAAAGTTCGAATGAAACTAATTTTCTAGACAAATTTGTTAAATTTATCAAGGTTATGTTTGTACGGAAACGTAGCAACTACAACACGTACATAGTAACAAGTAAACAAACAGACTGTGTTGCTAAGGAATAAACTGTTTTTTCCTTGTTATCGTTTTCTGTATTTAAAACTTATCCCGATTAACAAAATAAAGTAGAATTACAGTGGCGTTTCTTTGTCCCTAATTCTGACTTCGAAAAATAGGAATGTTCGTAGGTCCTTTTGGCGAGGTTATCTTTTACGGGATTTTTGTGCTCGTTCAACTACAGGAACATTTCCCTTAAATGCATATGTTGACAATTTAGGTAGCTACTATTTCTGTTTTTCTTTTTCTTGTCTATTTTCTGCTCCTTTTTCTTCGTTTTCACTTCTTATACTCGACCACCCTTGTTCTATTTTTATTTTTCCTTTCATATTAGTAAAGCCAAGAACATACGAATAATTCATTATGATGGTAAGTGTAATGGCACAATTTCTTCCCTTCTCTTGTTCACATTCTTCTTCTTCGTACTCTTGTACATATTTTTCTTGATTTTTATTTCCCTTTAGTTTTCCTCGTTTTCTTTTTCCCCTTTAGACTGGGAAGAACAAGAATATACGAACGCCTCTTCTTCTTCTTCTTCTTCTCTTCTTATAGGATTTCTCCAGTTATTGACTGATTTGGTTTATTTTTACTGTAGGCTTTCTTTCCGCCTTTTATTAGGACGGCCTGCTCTTCTTTTCGACATTGGATGCTTATCCATTGCATTTTTTTACTAACCTTTCTCCATTCATTCTTGTAATGTGACCGTTCCATAGTTGTCTTCGTTCCGTTATCCAGTCTGTGATATCTGTTATTTTACACATTTCACGTATATTTTCGTTTAATATACGATTACCCAATATTTTGCTTAGAGATTTCATTTCTGCGACTTTGTGTTTGTCTTTTTTTTGTTACTGTATTAGGTCTCGCTTCGGCTCCATATGTTAATAATGGCCTTACAACACTATTACTATTATATACTATATTTGTTTTCGTTTCCACTTGTAAGTGTTTGTTTTCCATCTTCTTCTTCTTCATCTTTGTTTAGCCGTTTTCTATCCTCTGGATATAGGCCTCCCTCATGTTTTTCCAATTTTCACGATCCTGTGTGACTTCATACCAGTTTAATCCTCCTACTTTCTTGATGTCGTCGCTCCATCTCATCTGGGGTCTACCTACTCCTCGTCTTTCTCCCCATGGTATCCATCTAATTACTTTCCCACTCCATTTGTCCAATCCTCTGGCTACATGTCCTGCCCATTCCCACTTCAATGATGCTGTCCTTCTAATGACGTCTTCTACTTTTGTGTTTTGTCTTATCCAAATGTTCTTTCAAAGTGATTCCTAGTATTTTTCTTTCTATCGCTCTTTGATGGACTTGTAGCTTGTTGATTATTGCTCTTGTGAGGACCCAGGTTTCCACTTCGTACGTCACCACCGGTAGTATGCACTGGTTATATAGCTCTGATTTTAGTGCTATGGATATTTTCATCGTCAATATATCCTTTAATTTTCCATACGCTGCCCAACCCTGTCCTATCCTTCTGTCAATTTCTAGTTCTTGGTTTTCCTTTCTAATTGTTATTATTTGTCCAAGGTATACGTAGTTGGAGACTCTTTCTATTTGGTCGTTTCCCATTTTGATTGCCTCATCATCGTTTTCATTTACTTCTACATTTGTCATATATTTTGTTTTGTGGAAGTTTATTTCCAAGCCTACTCTTTCTGAAGCTGTACGAACATCTTTCAACATACTCGTCAGTTCTTCCTTTGACTTCGCTATGATCACAATGTCATCGGCAAATCTTAAGTGATGTAGAGGTTCGCCTGCGATGTTTAACTCCCTGTTTCTCGAATCGATACGTTTGAAGGCGTCCTCCAGCACTAATGTAAATAGCTTGGGCGACATATTATCGCCCTGTCGCACTCCCCTTTGTATTTTAATCTTGTCGGTGTACTCATGAAGTTGTACCTGCAATGTAGCTTGTTTGTATATTTGTTCGATTAAGTTTGAATATCTGTAATCTACTCTGGCGTTTTTAAGTGCTTGCAGTATCGCCCACATTTCTACTGTGTCGAAGGCTTTTCTATAATCAACGAAAGCTATCCAGACTGGTATGTTGTACTCAGTTACCTTTTCTACTAGGGTCTTCATTATTTGTAAGAGTTCTGTCGTACTGAAATTTTTCCTGAAGCCTGCTTGCTCTTTCGGTTGGTAGAAGTCGAGCTTTTTAGTTAGTCGATTTATAATAATTTTAGAGAGCAATTTGTAGATGTGGGATAGCAGGCTTATTGGCCGATAGTTCTCGAGGTTGTCTTTATTGCCCTTTTTGTATATTAGGACTACTTTGGAATTTGCCCAGGCTGTAGGGACGTTTTCTTCGTGTAGGCATCTATAAATAGTTTCTCTAGTTTTGCTATTATGACTTCACCACCTTCTTTTAACATTTCGCCGGCAATTTCGTCCTCTCCTGCAGATTTTCCATTTTTTATTTGTTTTAAGGCGGCTTGGATTTCTTCTTTACTTATACAGGGTGCTTAAAAAATGGCGAAACAACGCTATACCAAACTATTCAGGAACACCCCCTGAGTACTAGAAAAATGTTAAAAAAAATCTATCTTGTGATTCCTTGAAGATATGGAGGTTATAAGATCGGAATTTAACATTTTTATTATTAACCAATTCTGAATATTTCAACAACTTTTGTAGTGAAAGACATATTTAAAATAATGTTCAACAATAATATTTATTTAAAATCAATAAATAGTACCTTTAGGTATATGAAGTTTTATTTTTTATAATGATTTTTGTGCAAAACATGAAAAATAAAACTTCAAATAAAAATTTTTTTAACATTTTTCTAGTACTCAGGGGGTGTCCCTGAATAGTCTGGTATAGCGTTGTTTCGCCATTTTTTAAACACCCTGTAGATGGTATGTCTTCAGAGTTCATATTTATTATCTTTCTTCGCTGTTCTTCAGGTTCTACATCACTTGTCACTTTTGAATTGTACAAGTCTTCATAAAATTGTGTTACTACATTTGTTTTCCATATTAAGTCATTTATGCATCCAGATATTCTATTTGCATTTGTCACTTTCACGTTTGTTTCATTGTCTGTTCGGCCATCATAAGTTACCTTCAGCCCTAGACATTTGCATCTTATTGGCTCTCTTGCTATTGTCATTCTTTTTGTTTTTTCAGTGGATATCTTTATATTACCTATTTTAACTACATGTATTACGAAAGAAGTATAAGATTCTCTGAAGGTCATTCTCATTTTCCGCAACTAGTATGGCATCGTCGGCATTACCATTTTAAAACCATTTTTATCCATTACTAGGTTGAATAATAATGGACTGAACAAATATGCTTGTCTAATCCCATTTCCAGCAGAGATCGCATGAGATAATATATTTCCCTGTTACTTTTTATTTTAGATTGGTGTTTGTATATTGCAATAAATTTTCGTTAACGTCTTTGCCTTTGTATTAATATGGTTATAAGGTCTGATACTTGTATTCGGTCGAAAGCTTTTTGTAAATCTACAAGACACATGAAAGCTACTTTATCGTACTCTAGGGCCTTTTCGATTTTTATTGGGGACATTATAAATATTGCATCAATGCGAGATCTACCAACTCTGAATCCCTGTTGTTCTTCTTGAGTTTAAGTTTTGCTGTTATTATTTTGGTGATGAGCTTGAATGTTGTATTTAATAGGTTTATTCCTTTATTTCTTTTTATCCCTTTTCTTGGATAATGAGATAAGTATACTGGTCTTCCATTCCATCGGTATTCGTCTTTGTCGCATTATTATATCTATTAACTTTTTTATTTCTTCATGTTGTGCAAGTGCAACCCCTCCACACTTTAATAAGTCATTGCTGATTTTGTCTTCCTCAGCTGAACTTTTATTTCTTAATCTTCCTATTGTATTCTGTACCTTGTTTAGTGTGATATTTACCTCTACACAATCTATTGGAATCTCCATTATGTTTGCGTTATGGATTAGATCGGTAAAGTATTCCGTCCATTGTGTATCGGTGTAGCCTCTTACTTCTTTCCTTTAGTTGTGAATTACTTTCCATATCTTTTTTTTTTGTAGTCCAAAGAAATCATGCTCTATTTGTTTTGAGAATTTATTTCATTATTCCCTTTCTATTTTTCTTATTTATGTATCTACCTAGTTCCTTACTTCTTTATAATCTGATATGATTCTTGGAGTTTTCTTTATATTTCCGAGATTTGTATTTATTTTATTAGGAATTTTCTTCGACCTAGAGCTACTTTTGCAGCATTTTATATACTCTGTTTGATCTTTCTCCAGGTAAAATCTGCATCATCCTCTGGCAATACTTTGTGTCCATACATCTATTTTCTTTTTTTTTGTTTCAAATTTTGCATAGATGTGAATATTATGTTTTTGTAGTTCTAAAGAGATTTTCTGGTCGCTTGTATACCATGATCTCGACATTCCATATGCTTATTCTGATATATATGGCTTTTTCCATTTATTCATTTTTCGCTTCCTCGTCGTAGTCTTGTCAACCTATCCATCCTATACCTAGGCTTCTTGTTAGACTTTGTATCCATTTCTTTGAATAATGTTGTATTTTGATCTAGCATCCTGGTTAATCTTGCAATCCTTAAATCATTTGCACATCCATTGCAAGGGTTGATGTAATTGGTGCTGTTAGCTGTTTTTGTTTTACGGCAGGTGAGGCTAACCTTGCCTAGGAACCCTCCTTCTTTCTCATTCGGGCTTGGGACAGGCCATGCAGAACGCCTGGTCTGCAAATTTTGCTGTTGTAGGTCCCTTCTAATAAAATGGCCCATTCAGCACTGAAGAAGTACAATTCCTCTTTTGATGTTTTCACTGCTAAATATGATTAGTTCCTTGCTCATCACACGTACAACGAAAGCTTCATATACGTACTTCTCAATTGGTTATTTAGCTTTTGGTTTCGGCATAAGAGAAATATTAGAAGAAGAAGACGAAAACTTTTCCGAGCAAATATAAAAAGATAGTTTGATTCGGGTGTACCTATTTAGGAAAACTCTTATTTAATTTAATCATCGAATATGTATTCAAAAATCACATTCTTTGTTGCTTTTTATTATAATAATTATTTTTAATTTTTTCGATATTTACTTAGAGCTTTGGAAATAATATTACTTTTACGAACAACCTCGATCGTTTATTTTTTTTTCAATGTCATGAGATCCTGAAATCTGATCTAGTTTTATTTTTAGATAGATGAGGGTTTCACCTGCAAAAGTATAAAAAATAAGATCAGATTGAAAACCTCGATGGTTAAAATTAACCTTCAAAATTTAAAGGTAATCTTCCGTGAACATTTTAATTAACACGATAAGTCCTGAAAGGATTATTTACCGCTAAAAAACCATTCGTCTTTTTGGTTGAGTAAAGGAGACACGTATTAATTTTGACGCTAACCTCAATCGATGTCAAACGTGTCATAAAAACGCGCAAGACATTTCCATAGGGTGTAGATTCAGAGTCTCGTTATAACGAAAATTTATTCCGGGTAGGAAAAATTGGGGGTCCCGAAATGAACGAGGACATTACCCGAAAGCGGAGTTTAAATAACGGAATTATATTTATGCCCAAAATACTTTTATACTCTGGAATATTTAATGGTTGCGAGTTTGTTCTACGGATGCGGATACTAAAATATAGTCATAAAGGAGAACGTGGTGCCGTCTTACTTTTACCACTTTTACCTTGTTGAATTGCAAACGCCAAATAAAGTAGGGAAATAGTCACGTCTACTTTAAAAGTTTCAGGCATCAGCGACATTACAGGATTCGACTCGGGATATTAAAATATTACGCAGAATATCGTTACATAAAATCTGCTCTCCCTTTATGTAATCGTTGGCACACGTGGAAAACGAAAGTCTTTGTTTTTCTAAAATTGGTTTAATTTTAGATCAACATAAACCTTGGTTTATATGTGCCGTTGCTTTGTAAACCTTGAACTTCTCCGGGATTATGTGCGAAACAAAATTAAAATTATTCGTAATTACTTTTTACGACCAGTGCAATTTATCAGGATTAGGCTAACTAAAGATTAGAAATTATGTATTTTTACAAATGTTTCTTTCAAAATATTTAGAATTCAAACCATACATCGAGGTTAGGTCTTTTCGAAGAGGAAAAGCATATTTGTCCTTATTTGCTGTACGCAATAAACCCAAAGTAATTAAGCTTTTTCTTTTGTTAGAAATAAAAACGCTCATGTCGGCATGTTTAATAATACCATTTCCCGTTGCACATTCGTGGTTATGCAGCTCTAATTTAAATTTTAAATGGGATTTTCTGAAATGCGGTGTACAATATGAGATTGTTGTAATACCTATTGAATATACGAGCTGTAATATCCATGCATTCCTTCAGAACTTGTTAAGGTGCCCTCTTTTTCTATGCAAGTCTGACTTCATAACCTTAACTATTCCAGTTCGTTTCATTTTCATGCTTCATATCCATAGCCTTACATGAATCTTGAATATTTCTTATTTATTTTGAGTAAAATCGATTTCATCTAAAAGATATATGATAGTAATCCTTGGGAGGAACCGAAGTGCTTTTGAACTGGAATTGTAGTCGTTTTCGAAATGATACTTGTAGATAACTGTGTGGTGAAAAGAAATGGGTGTGCATAAAAAACAAACGAATTCTTATCTGGGTGATGGGATTTTTGTTGCTATTGGGAAAGTCACTCGTTGGTTAGATTTCCAAAGAGAGAAACATTTAATTCTTTTGTTGTTTTGGACCAAATCTTTTTTTTAGAGTTAATTTAAATTTCTTATTAATAGTTGAATTGGTTTTTAAAATTCAGATCTGGGTTCATGAGTTGCAATCTCTTTTTGTGAAAACGTTTCCATCATAGCGAAAGCCTAAAGTAAGAGTGTTATAAACTAGAAAAATTATAAACATTGAGCTGAGTAGTGCTTTCAAATCTTTTCGAACTAATCTTTTAAAATGAAAACATTTGGGATTTTTCTTTAAAATTATCTATAAATTATTAAAGTTTTCTACCAAAGTTTTGATGTTTATTTGATTTAACAAAAACTTATTTTATGGCAGTTCCTAAGAATGTTATTTTTAAAAGCAAAGTTTTACAAAAGTCATTTGCTTTATTTAAACTTTCTTTTACCGAAGAACATCAAAAAATTTAGCTAAAAGGGTTTCCGCAATTTATTGCCGTTTTGTTCTTGGACTTTTGTTTTCGGCCTCATCAGTTTAGAGCATTTAAATTTTGATTTCAAAATTAAAAATAGTTCTCCCTTGACTTTTGTAGCATAAAGACGTGCTTCTCACTGGTCTAAGTGCATAATCAGAGTTAATAAGTGATATCGTGTGCCTGGCTGACCGCTGAACTGCGGCGATTATCGAAGAAAGCATTAACACTGAAACAATGGACGACACAAGTGATCAAGACACAACAAATGAAACCATTAATACCTGACAAAGGGTTGTGAAATGCAAGAGAACTAAATTACCACCTGCAACTAATAATAATTCACTAGAACAAACTATTGTGCAAAATAGGTTTGCAACTCAGTAGTAGTAACCAACAACAACCTAAAGTACATAAACCACCACCTATTTTTACACACGGAGTGATCAGCTACGATCAAATGATAAAGTACATATTGACAATGATTGAGAAAGAACAATTTTACACCAAAGCACCGACAAATAACACGATCAAGGTTAATGTTCTTACCTCAGATGCTTATTGAAAAGTATCAACTAACCTCAAAGATGATAAGGTTGTTCATCACGCATATCACCTTTAAAGAAACCGAGCATATAGAATCTTCATTAGACATCTTCACCATTCAATACCAACAGATGAAATACAAAGAGAACTAACTGCTCTAGATTACTAACACACATCATCGCCTAACAAAATAACCCTATTTGTTGTGGACCTTGAAGCAAATGAAACAATAAGGATATATACAAATATCAAACATCTAAGTAATATCAAGATTCCAGTCGAAGCATGTCGTCCCTCAATGTACGCGCTGCAAAGATTATGGTCATACCAAATCATACTGCACAAAACCATATGTATGTGTCAAATGTGGTGGTAAACATAATATTACTAATTGTAAAAAACCCGCAAATACCTCAGCCGAGTGTGCGTTATGTGAACAAAATCATCCAGCTAATTACAAGGGCTGTTCGGTGTTTTACAGACCTTTAAAAATCAAGGCAAAATCCTGCTGGAAGAATAACAAATAGTACACATGCAGAACCTACTCCAACAATTTTAAACAATTTCTTACCAAATCAAACAACAAAGTAAAATATGCCATCAACAAATCAACCAACTTATGCACAAGTAACTTCTGTTAGGAGCAATACAGACAACCTAGGACAATAAATAAATGTTTCCGAACAATTCTCGAACTTCCTCGCAGAACTTAAAAACATGTTTGCACAATTAATAAACCAAAACAGCATGGTTTTAAACATGCTCTCCATTGTAATCAATAATCAATAAACTAGCTTAAGGATGGCGACATCGTTTCGTATTGCATCTTGGAACGCAGACGGACTGGCAAATCGCATATCAGAAATAACGACGTTTCTCCATCTGCAAAAAATAGATATATTATTAATTTCAGAAGCCCATATAACTGATAGAACTGTAATCAAAATGCCATATTACACGATACATCACACAAATCATCCATATTGCAAAGTCCACGCTGAGACAGCAGTTATTATAAGAAGTAGGTACTTTAGAGTACTATCTGATAGAACCTTATAAAACTGATAAATGTCAAAGTACTTTAATACAAGTTGAAACTAGTCTGTACCCATTGATAATTGCAGCCATGTACAGTCCTCCGAGGTGAACACTGAAGAATATATAGAATATTTCCAACAACTTGGCAACAAATTTAGTGTAGGTGGGAACTGGAATGCAAAACACAAAACCTGGGGATCACGACTGGCAACCACAAACCGACGCAACCTTTTACGTGTAATCCAAAGCTTAAATTTTTCTTCATATATACCAACATACTGGCCTAGTGATCCTAGAAAATTCCAGATCTATAAGATTTCGCTATAATTAAAGGAATATCTAACACCTTCATAGATATTGAATCAAATGAGGAATTGGCATACGTTCATTCGTCCTTTATCTTAGGTTCTAATGTAATAACTAAAGAAAATCCTCCAAGACTCAGATTAAAAGTTATTTCACAAACTGCTAGACGAACGCATCAGCTTAAAAATTAGAATATATGAACCCCATGAGCTTGATGCAGCAGTTCAATACCTAACTCAGCTCATACAAAATGCAGCTTGGGAAGCCCCACCTTCCAGTACCAACAACCACACTGCAAGCATGAATATATATCCCTCGCCACATAAAAGAACTCGTCTATGAGAAGCAACATATGGCAGACAACAAGAAATAGAGAGGACAAAAATGCTCTACAACAGGCTCACTCATCAATTGCACACTGCATTAAATGACAGCCGGAATGAAACATTTAAGATCTATATTACCAACTTATCGAAAGATGAACATTCAATATGGCGAGATACTAAAAAGTTCAATTAGGAAAAATGATGAAACATAGGCCAGGATCTGATATGGATAAAGCGAACGTTGTGCTGAACATCTTGCGAATATTTTTACACCGCCACAACCAAATATTAACGCTAACGACGAAGAAGTGGCCAATTTTATAAATGCACCGTGCCAACTCACCGTACCAATTAAACCATTCTCAGCCGGTGAAGTAAGACAGGAAATACAGCACACGAATCTACATAAAGCTCTCGGTTACGATCTCATAATTGAGCAAATCTTACGTAACCTATCAAGGAAAACCCTGGTGCTGCTCACTACAATCTGTGTTACTACCCACTGCAATATAAATACGCTCAAATTATAGTGATATGCAAGCCCGGTATACCACCCACAGAAACAACATCGCACAGACTCGTGTTACACAGAATTGAAGACATGGTCGACCTAACTCATACGTATAATCCCACAACACCAATTCGATTTCAGAAAAAGTCATTCAACGATATAGGAGAGCCATAGAATTATCACAAAAATACTTGAAGCCCTGGAAACGAAGAAGTATTGTACCTAGGCCTTTTTAGACACTAAACAAGCCTTCGATAAAGTGTTGCACACTGGACTGTTATTTAAAACAAAGAAAAATTTTCTTAGTCCGAAATATCTGTTTTTAAAATCCTATCTGTGCGAAAGAACATATATTGAAGATATCCCAACCACAGATAAAACCGAAATTACAACATTCGCCGACGATACGGTTGTGCTATCTATCCATAGCATACCAGAAAAAAAACATCAGAAAATCTGCAGAGCCATCTCAACCTACTACAAAACTGGTTTAACAAATGGAGAGTTACAACTAACAATGATAAATCTGCTCAAGTTACATTTACAACCAAACGTAGTGTATGTCCACCAAGTAACAATTAACAACACCACGATCCCAGTAAAAACTTGGGAATGCACTTACATAGATCAGAAGCTCACTTGGATACCTTATATTGAAGCAAAACCAAAACTTGATCTGAAAGTAAAAGAAATGTAGTGGTTAATAGGCACACCATCTCAACTACTGTCACTAGACAATAAAGTGCTCCTTTACAAAGTCATACTAAAACCGATTTGGACATATGGGGTCCAACTCTGGGGATGTACTAGACCCTCTAATATAAAAATCCTGCAAAGATGTTAATCTAAAATGCTTCGTTCAATAGCAGATGCACCATTGTACATTTCTAATCAAACACTCCATGAAGACCTGGGGATACCTTAGGTAACCGACGTGATGCAACAACTAGTAACCACTTATCATCACAAACTCGTGGGACAACAATCTGGTAGAAGAACTAACTAACGATGCAAGAGTCCCTAGAGGACTGAAACGGAAATGGCCTCAGGACCTAAACTCACACCCAGACCAAGACTAGTCAGTATGGAATCATTGGAAATAACATCGGTGGAGGGATTTCCCTTAAGCTTATAATGCATTGTAAGTTATCTTCTTCTAGAAGTGGCGTGCCCTTTACAGGGCGTTGCCGATCTCGATCTTCTCTCCATTATGTCTGTGGTGTGCGTGTCAAGTAGCCTACAGACAAAGGGGACCTATAGCTTAACGTGGGCTCCGAACCACGGAAGCGCGTGCATTTCTACTCCAGAGAGGACTTACTAAGCAGAAATACCTCGGTGGTTTATCATTGCCTTCCGAGGGAAGCGGTCGGGTGTTTTCGGTGTATGTGTGACCCTGGGAATCGAACTCGGCCCATCTCAGTGGTCAGCCGCACGCTGAACCAACTGAGCCACGACCGCAATTTTATGTTATAACTTTTACTTATTACTTACTTATTATATGTAAAGTAGATTGTAAATTAGCTGTTTGTTAAAAAAAAAATTAAAAATCTTGGAATTTAAATGTTAGACTACAAGGAAAGGAGATAATTGATATTACATCAAATTAATTTAGTTGTTACCTGTACTTTTGCTCTAAATTTTTACTTTTAATAGGTATAAATTTCAAAATTAAATGTAACGTGCATTCAAATTAATTACAAAATGTACCGTAAATATTTACTAATAAACCATTAAAACAGGATGCATGCCTGCGTTCTAATAACGGATTTGTTAATACATTCTGCATATTTATCTACAAAATTCAAATGGTCTTGGTAATACAAATATTAGTGTATACAAAAACTAATATGTAGCAAAATATGTTAATAAAAATACGGCCTTAACTTTAACATAGGAATTATAAAAACTCTCAATTGTATCAGCTGCACACACAGCCCGGGGCGTTCAGAATAAACGCAATAAATATATATACTACACCGATTTCGAATACATTTAAATATCGCAGTTGCACGGTATGTAATTCAAATTTCAAATTAAATAAGTGGATCTGTAGCTTTGTCCATTAAGCACATCGATTGAGCGTAGGTATAGTTATTGAGAGTCGTTCAGTTTCCCACGTGCCTTTTATCATCAATTTCATGTAATAATATTTTCCAGGTCAAACGCTAATAAAGGTGAGTTAATCCGAGATGATTTCGATTAATAATTAAGCATGGATTTTTGTTTACAACTTGATGAAATTAATAATAATCATGTTGATAAAATAAATAATTGGGAATTAAATGTATAAAATCGTTTGTGGTTTAAAACAACTCCATTTAATATTTTGCCGGAACAGAAATTTGATTTTAATTAGTTTATATGAAGGTAAATCTGTGCAGAGCTGGACTGAACACTTTCTGATGATTTTTTAAATTTCCTGAGTGGTCATAAGTGGATGTTTGTTTTTAATTATAATAATTTTATTCGAGAAGGGTTCCTTTTCGTATAACATGTTTTAATCCTTTTTTTGTTGTAAACATTGCTATTATTTCAAAACACACAATCACATTTTCATAACAGTAGTTTTAAAATTTGTATTACATATGCATTAACATAACTTGGAACAGCATCCTGTTTGTATATTTTGCTTTCAAAAAATACAAAGAATCTTTCCGCATCTCACGTTTCTTTGCTTTTAACATTCAACTCTTATAAAATCCATTTTCTGTTCGAATGCATGCCAAACATCACACCTAGATTTCTTTACTTTTTAAAAACTCTTGCATTATACACTTAAGTGAACATCTTATTGACATTAACCTAGTTTCCAACTCTTGGTTGCTGGTTTTTGTATCCTTTAATGTTCTGATCTCGAATCGTCGGCTTGAATAGCTTAAAGTTTATACGAAACAAATTTAGATTTCAGAAATATTAATAATTCTAAATTAAAATTTAGTCATAAGTAGAAACGTGCTCGAATAAATTTAATATAGGGGAATATTTCAGGATAAAATTAGCCTGAAACTAAATCTCCCCACAGTTTAGATGAGAACTAAAAGTTTTAGTCTGACGGCAGATGTCAGCTTTCCGAAATAATTTTAAACTTACCCTTGTTTTGTACCTGTTTTATTTAATTTAATTCTTACGGTTTCATGGAGACTTATAAAGAGTTTTTGTCTCGCTGTCGGTCTTTAATTTATAACAGGATGCATCGTTTGTTTACGTTTTAGAGAAGTTAATTGAATGAATCTGAAGTATTGTCTAGAATTCTACAATTTCTAATTATAGAAGTAAGTTCGCTTGGTTTGAAAGTGAAACAGCAGTACCTACTTTAAGATTTTATCTGAGTTAAAAAAGAGCAATGACTTTGGTAAATCGGTTTTCTCTGAGAGCTTTTTTATTTAAATTAGTTGTGGCTGCGTCATTAGATTTCTGCTTAAGTATTCTGATTTATTACTGGACAATTTTCCAATTTGGAAGTTGAAAAATTAGAAAATTTAGGAGTCTGAAGGTTTGAAGATTTACGATTAGATGTTTTCGAAGTGCTTTTTCGAAAGGACTTAGGAAATTTACATAAAAGGGAAAAAGATAAAAGTTGAAAATAGAGTAATATAATTTTAACATTTTAATTTTTGGAAAATATATTGCGCAAAATTTTATATTTTAGTTGAAAGTGTCTTATAACTTGGAAAATATTAATTGCAAATTACGAGCAACTCTAAAAAAGAGATCGAAATCTTTTCTATAATTAAAGGTATATTAATAAGATTAAACAAAAGGAAAATACTAAAAAAATGTGTTTGTGTCTTTCTTAGGAAAAATAAGATTAAATTGAAAGAAACCTTAAATAAATGTCAGCAAATAAAAATAATAAAGAATACTCAAATTTTGTATTTTGCGTGTTTTAGAGAAGCTTCAATCGAGACCAAAGGAACACCGAAATTCTGCTTATTATTTCCTTGCCTTTTATTCTTATTCTCCTGGATTTTTGTCTCGAATTTATAGCACTAACGGATCGATAGCACTTGAAAACATTAACGGTTTCGAATATCAGAAAGCAGTTCTTCTCATCCCTTAATTTATTTCTATTGCTCCTTCAGTTTTCTTAAGTGTTTTCCATTATTTTTTGAAGTAGTGATAATATTTTACGTTTGCACGTTTGAAATTCTAAATTGTTTGCACGTTGAAGGAAATTCGTCGTGACACAAAAGATTTATGAATTAAAAATGTGTTTGGTAAGCCAAATGAATTTTTAATTATCACGTATTTTAAGTTTTTTAAAACTATTTTTCTGAGCGTTCTGTAAAAATTCCTTTTGGAATATATTTTTAATTAAATTTTATTACAAAAGTTTAAGTTGTCAACAATGATTCCGTGACTGTAACATCTCCATTGTGCAGATATATTAATGTGTTCCTACTTTTTATGAACCAGTCTTGAAGATGACAATCGCCTTAATGGCATACAAGTTGAAAAATAAAAATAAAATGTTAACTGTCATATTGTTAGCTAAACGTACAACATGCATTCTTAGTTACATCGTATGTTTTGTGTAGTAGGTACTCTCAATTCCAGCAGTTTGCTCCTTCAAGGAATTCGAAATTTTATTCTAAGATTGTCTTTTCAGTTCTTAATATAGAAACAGAAGTGCAAGAGTAGAAAGTGCTCACGTTTGCTTGTAAATGTTCTTTATTTAAATGTAAATTCGGGCTTTTATTACGTTAATACAACTGAAATCTGTAGTGATGAAAATAACAGTTTAAACTTCAAGTATTGTGTTACTTTAGTGTTAATAATAAATGCCCCAAATAGGTTTTTCGTGTTAATTTTCTTCTCGTTTGCCATATGGTACGGTATTAAGAATTTTTGTGAATACTCCTCTTTGCAAAGTATTACTTTTCTGTTTCTTAATCGCATGTGCCATTTTCCAAGCCAATGCTTGACTTTCCAGAACTTTCAAATTGGTCTCCTATGTTATCCTTGTCTTCTCCTTTCTTATTGTGGCGTTTTAAAACAAATGTTATTTTGTTATAAACTGCTGATGACAGCTGGGTTAGTGTAATACCTATATTTCGTAGTACAGCGGTCTCGATGGCGTCAAGGTTAATATACTTGCTTTGTAAACCAGAGACCTCGGATTCGATTCCCAGTCCAGGTTGGTGAGATTTTTAATGCGAAAATATTTGAAAGTATGTCGTCTTTCAGATACGACGTAAAACTCTAGCTGATCTCTTGTATATATGATGTTTGGCATGATAAAAATGCCTTCCAGCGCAGCGGTGCAAATCCCGTGGGTCCGGCAAAATTCTGGTTGGGTAGTTTTGATAACCATAGTAGTTGATGCGTATTGAAATGCCTGGCACCCGCAAGCCTACATTTTGCCCATTAAATAAATAAATAAATAAATAAATATTTCATAGTTGAAGGACTTAAAAATAAAGAGAAAAAATGAATGAAGCGTTTTCTATAAGAGTCATTCAGTAAATTAAAAATATTGTCCACTTTGATAAGAAACAACTATCCAACATTTTGTAGTAGAAAATATACAATTTATACTTTTTAAGAAGATATGACGGATAGCTAGATGGATTTCGGTGGTACGGAAATGACCTTTTACCGATGAAGGCCTCACTGCCCGTCTATACTGCTCTCCGCTGCTCTTCATACTTCTTGCAGTTTGTTAGAAAATTCATGGCAGTTTCTTTTTCTAATACACAGTGTCTGCAGTATGGGTCAGCCTCTACTGATATTTTATACAGATGTTTCCTCAATGTACTATGACCTATCAAAATTTCTATTATTATTCTAATAGATTGCCTAGAAGCTTCTCTAAGAAAATGGAGTTGCTTAAAGTTGGCCCTTTAATCATTTCTTTTGCTAGTCTGCAGTTATCTTCTGTATATCTCCATTCCTTTCTTATGTCCGCCATCACTTTTTCCTTTAGTGAGATGACTTGGTCGGAGACCCTAACCGCTTGTTCCGGTCCTGCGAATTTGGAGTTTGCACCTAATTTCGTTGCCCTCCACTTCACTGCGTCCGGGCACCCAAGCTAGTCATAGTCTCTTTCTTCGCCCAGATCACACAATATCTGTTTACTTTCTTTTACTAAGCCAAGTTTATCGTACATGTTTGCTAGTGCTATCAGCACCGTCTGACTGACTGCCCGAGAGTATGTGAACTGTTCCATGTTTTGCTTCTCAACACAGAGCTCTTCAGAGGCAGATATTCTTACGTCTCCTCTTCTCATTGGTATTATAACTTCAGAGTTTAGTCTAAAAATATACTTCTTCTTTATAATGTCTTTTAATATGCTTATATGTTTTTTCTCATTTATTCTTCCTTTCCACTCACCTACCCTTTTTAATTTGTAGCATGCCATCATTGCCATCCTATTCGCCTCTTGATGTGGCATATATTGCCTTAGTTAACGTTGTTCTCATAACGTCCGTTATACTTAAGCAAGCCAGTCGTTGTGTATGTCTCAGCATTTTCTGTATATATGTATATCAATTCACACACAAAAAGGTTACAAAGAATTTATAAGAGACCCCTAAAGAAAATATCAGTCTTCGATGAGACATATTATGAGACTAGCGATGCAAAACATATTTGACAATCCGTCAAAGGTGTATTAAGGCAAGAGGCATTGATAAATTTTGGGACATAATATGCAAACGACAATATTATAAAAAACGTAAGAAACCCAAAAACATTCAAAATTTCAAACCTTTTTGAATCAGAATTTCTAAAAAGGTTACAAAGTAGGAGGTAATTTAAGGTAATGATAATGAATAATAAGGTTTTAATAAAAAATTGAACAAGGGTTGTAAATTTCATTGCCTTATAAGAATACGGGTGAATATAGAAGATATTCTTAAGGAGCTTTCTTGTTAATAGATAATATTCATTGATTTAAATTTTTCTTTGTCCAAATTTGAGATAAAATCTAAATTATTACTCCATCTTTTAGGATAGGTACTAGCTTATGCGAAAATCCCTAATATTCGGCCAGGAACTTAGTAAACAAGCTGTATATTTCATTCCTATTTATATGGCACCCCTTCTTTTTCGGACAACAGTTTGACTTACATCAACATGCTTAGTATGTTTCCTTTCTTATCCCATGATTATAAGTTTCTTTGATTGTCATTATGTATTCATAGATAACTTTAAATAGCCTATAGAAGTTTTCCCAATTCTAACTTTTTAATTCATATTCTACATACTTTCCTATAATATTAGAAACCGGTGTTTTATTGTATCTGTATTAACATACCGGCCCTAAGATTGAATACTCGTACCTTTCTACAATTTTCAATATTTTCTTTATTTTTATTGGGGAGGAGATTATTGCCACTGTCTCAGATTTTTACTTAACCTTCTGTGTTTTGTAGCGGTATTATTACTTCTACTTATTATAAACCTATTTGATATTGAGTTTCCCAACTTTTCTCGGCTTTAGCTTTGTACTTACGATCTCTTCCTTTGCAATTTTATTTTCTTTAATAGTAATAGTTTTTTCTCGGTTCTCTTTTCACTAATTTTAGATTTTAGACATCATTACGAATAATTAATGTTTCAAAACAAAGGCATCTTCTCATTTCTGCTATCTTTTTCCACCACTCTCTTGTTATTTTTTATATTCTAAAAGGTTCGCTATTCAGTAAAGCTTTAAGCTAACTCTTAGCTTAAGGCGTCGCTCGGACTAAGAGGGCGTCAGAGTACGTAATATAAATTTCAACTTAAACCTGTACTGAAATATTGACCCTAAGGAGTACTCACCCGTTTTTTTTTCTTATTATTATTAATTAATTATTTAATTAAAATTTTTGGTATGTTTTTTTAAAGCAGGTCTATTAATATTTCTTATTTTCTCCTAAAACTCTTTTAATGGAATTTATTTTCGTATTCTTTCCCTCTTCTTAGTTAGTTTTGTTTAGTTCTTGCAACTATTAATTATCAATATACGAATCTATTCATATACTCGTAAGTAGCCAAAAATGAAAATTGTTTACAAAGAAAAAATATATATCTAAGGTAAATAAGAAATCATCAGAAATTAAAGTGGTTCAGCAACAACCGTCAGGTATGTCTATCAGGAATCTGCAGGTTGGTGTTATCTTGTTCAGCAGTATTTTTGGTTCTATGTAACTTGAATTTCTTGTTTAAGAGGTTATTTATAGTGTTAAATTAAATATGAGCCTATTCTGAAAAGATAATTTTGGTTCTTATTAGAGGTGTCTCAAAAGTATATTTGTTCATAGCCTGTTTTGCCGGAATTATACTTATTTTTGATAGGATTTTGTTTCACCTTTGCAAATCAATGGCTATGATAATAGCAGATAACTTTTAATATTAAATATTTATAATTTATATACGGGTGTCCCCTGAGAAAGCCGACAAACTTTTACCATGTATTCTAGGGGTCATTCTAAGTAAAAAAGTTCATATAAACTATGGGTCAATTCTTCTCCGTTGTAGAGATATCAACAGAAACACGCAAAATCTTTAATAATCAAAAAGTCTATTCTAATGAGAATGCTAGGTAAGTAGTTATTGTTTTATTTGACGTATCAGTAGCACGAATTATCAAAGTACATAGTCATTTAACAACTATGTATGCCTAGAACTTTCACTAATGTGGAATATGCTGACATGGTTTTTGTAATGGAAGCGGTCGAGCTGCATTAGCAGAATACCGTCGACGATATCCAAATCGCGTAATTCCACAACATACAAAATTTTCAAGAGTTTTTCAATGTGTGAGATAAACAGGATCTTGTCCACGTCCACATTTAGAAAGGGAGCGGGATTATCATCAACAAGTTCATCTACAAGCATACGCAGAATATCTAGCAGGATCGGTGTTCGTCGAAGCCAAGTTTGGAGAATTTTGCATCACGATGGGCTTTGTCCCTATCATCTACAAAAAGTTCAACATTTACTATCTGAAGATTTGGAACACCGTGTACAATATTGCCAATGGTTGTACAATAATTTAGAAGATATGCGGCGTATTCTTTTCACAGCTGAGGCTCAATTTACTCGTGACGGCATAAACATCACCCGTAATTCTCATACTTGGGCGTATCAGAACCCACACAACGTGCTTGTAGGGAATCATCAAGGACGTTTTTCTGTAAACGTATGGTGTGATTTGCTTAATAATCATATTATTGGACCGCACTTTATTAACGGACGTCTTACGGCAGACTACTATCGCAATTTCCTGGAAGAAAGACTGCCATAGTATACGGAGAATGTTCCTCTTGAAGCTCGACACGGTATGATGTTTCAATAAGATGGAGCTCCACCGCATTTTGGTAGGTAAGTAAGGGAGTTTCTGAACGAAAACTTTCCTGAAAGGTGGATTAGAAGGGGAGGTTCTATACTATGGCCTGCGCAGTCACCTGACTTAACGCCTCTGGATTTTTTCTTTTGGTGGTTGCATTAAACCACGTGTATACAATAACGGAAAGCCGGACACTTGTGAAGAGTTGATTCAAAGAATAATTGAAGCAGTGGATTCCATCCGAAATGAACTTCCAGAAATTAATTGACTGCATTCCATGGGTCGAAGAGTATAGTAGCCTGCATAGATAATAGAGGCGAATATTTCGAGTAATTATTGTAACATTTGTTTTATTTTTTGTTGATTTGTTTGTTTATTTTTGTCGATATCTCTAAAACGGAGAAGAATTGACCCCTAGTTTATATTAACTGTTTTACTTAGAATTACCCCTGGAATACGCCATGGTAAAAGGTAAAGGTAAGGCACTTACACTCCGCGAGGGAGTATGGCCGGCAACATGGAGGGTTAAGGCTTCCTAGTTAGTAAAAGATTTTTCAAAACTATTAAAAATGTTAGTTGTAACTGGAATGGACTGAAGATCTGAAGTGTATAAGAAACATTTCATTACATTTAGATTTAGATTTAAGGTAAAATTCTAAAGTCTATTCAGAATGTTCACTAAAATAAGTCTTAAACAGTGATTTTATATTAGTTTTTCTTAATGATTACAATTGTTCAGATTTTATAAAGTAATTTTTAAAAAGTTAGTGAAGTTCTAGCTGGTCTAGCTTGTATTACTTTACAAAAAAATTAAAAATTTGTTACGTAATGGCTTTCAGTGGTGCACGTATTTTCTTTAAATTTATAATTCTGCTTGTACAATGATTTCAGAAATTTGTATCTGATACTTATAACATTATCTGGTCTAAAATAATTCTGTTCTCTGGTTTAACGTTTTGAAGGCTTAACTATAATAATATTTGCATAACCGACCAATGGATTAAATATAATGGCATATCAGCTTCATAAACCACAAGGGTCTTTCCCCCATGGTTCTCCATAATTCCTTCAACTTGCTACACCTCTAAGGAGAACCGCAAGATCTATACATGAAACGTAACCCTTTGCCTTACAGACCAATGAATTTTGGGTAATATCGACGTTCCCCCTGCATGAAAACACCTGCTACGTCTACATAATAGTCGTAATGAACATTAATCCTCTAAAAACTCTAGCACAACGGGAATTATTTTGGTTTATTTTCCACTGCATGTAAATTATGGGGATACAGATTTCCATATGAATTGCGAAAGCTGATGAGAATGTTTGTCTCCGTCATCCAATTAGTAGAAATAATTTAATCTTTGTTTATATCTTTTAGCTAGCGTAGCTAAACCTCGTAAAAAGGAATAGGCGTTACTTCAGTTGTTGCAGTTTTTATAGCGGGATTATTTATGTCACGCCGTACATTACACGTTCCTGGATGGAATACTGCAACTGAGGGAAATGTAAAACTCGTTGCAGATATGAATAATAAGTGCATAACTTTAGTAATACTGTTGTTAGAATTTTCTGTTGCCGCTGGAGAAAATTGGATGGCGGAAAAGGACAGTAATATTTAGAAGAATTAAGTTGTGCAGCAAGCACTAAAGCTAGATTATACGGGGCTGAAATGTAATTTGATGTTTAGCGTCGCGTTAATCCGCCAAATAACTATTTAAAATGGTCGGAGATATTACTTTAAAGTACTCGGTATTTCTGACAGCGCTACTGGGCAAAATGTGCTAAACTTATCCCGTCTGCTTATCTTGTTATTTTCCTAACTTCCTTTAAGTTAGTAATTTAATATGTGTATTAGTTAAGCTATTGCATTATGAACGTTTAAACTGGAAATATAGACAAGTTCGATTTCGTTTATAGAAAATCAAAAATCATTGCAGATCTACCTTTAAAGTATTATATCATTAACACTCAATTCAATAAATAAATAAAAACTCTCTGCTTTATTAATGCATTTTAAGGAATTATGACAAAACTTTTGACCTTGGCCTTAAACGTAAAAAGCATATTTTTGTATTAAAAATAAGTGTAAGTAGTAATTCCAGTTCTAAAACAAGCTTGAAATATTCAAAGTGTCTTCTTGTTTTGCTGTTATGGACTTAAAGCGAGCACCGTTACGGATGTAAAATTGCAATAACTGTTACAGTAAAGTTTGACCATTATCGCAATTTAAAAAGCTTTGTTTCAAGGTTTTGTATTATAAGCATTCATAATCCATTAATAGTATATTACGTAAGTGTACAGTTTTACGAGGGCGTATTTTTATGTTATCTAGCTAGTCATGAAAAAACTTTAACAACTCTTTATTTTTCTATGTAAATCCCTTCAACACGTATGCACTCATTTCATCCTTTTTTCAATTGTTCCATGCCGCCAGAAAAAGATTTCGTCGGCAACTCTGCAAAATATTGTTCAACAGCTTCTTTAAGTTCATCAGATGCAAAACGCTTTCCTCTGAGATGTTTTTAAAGTTTTTGAATAGAAAGAAGTCTGGCGGAGCTAGACCAGGCTTATAAGATGGATGCCTTAACTCTATGAACCCATTGATTATCTGCTGGAAAACACTTTATGACACTGCGATGTTCCACCTTAATTTAATTCATTTTATCAAGAAGTAAACCTTCCCAGATCTCTATAAACCGCACAAATTAGACACTAGTCAGTACATGCACTTCTAAATGTCCCAGCTTTGTTTTAATAATTTCTTTGACTTCCTCACTTTTTCGTTTTATGACTAGGTAACTAGCTGACATAAAAATATGCCCTCGTACTATGACATTAAGAAAAGAAAAGCGAGGAGAAAAAATCCAGAGCATTTAAATACCTATAAATTTCACCTTCGAAATCAAGAAACGGAGTGAAGAGTGTGTGAAGTAAATTTGCGCACTGCGTTTCAATTATCGCACTGCAGTAAACAAAAGCTTTGCACTGTTTTGACTGCGTAAAAGTCTGTTACGCACAGTCCTAGAAATATACGTACATTAAAAGCTTTCTTTTCTTGAGCTTTACTAAATTAGGATTAAATATCAATTTTTTTCTGAACGCGAATTACATTTTGCCATTAATTGAAAATGTTTTATTATTTATGATTTATTATGTTTAATTTATTTTCTTCGTTTATTAATTAAGCATTAAATAAAGGAAAGCCAATCGAACTGTAATATTTTAAGAATCTCTTCTTCATCTTCTTTTTAGGAGTTTTTCATTATTTCCGAATGCTTCGGTCATTCCAGTTTTTGGTTTTTAATTTCTTTCAATAGTCACTCTGAAAACCTACATAGATATTCTCTATTTTTTTTTTGCATTTTTCAAAGTATTTCTTGCTATATTCAGCGCCCTTGTTCATTCATTCGAACCACCCGGAAAAAGCTACACGATAAGTATAGCGCTTAGTTGCCTCAATTTCTGCAATATATTCCACTACGACTTCTTCTGGAGTTGAAAATGTGTGACTACAAATTTTTTCGCTTGGCTTCTGAGAAAAGAAAAGTTGCGGGGGCACAAATCTAGACTATATACTGGATGTCCTAACAGTTTAAACACTGATCTTTGTATGAAGTCCAGTGTCCGTGCTGCAGAATAAAAGGTTGCATTGTCACAGGTCACAGTGTAGCTAAATTCCGCACAACCTCATTTGAACAAATCTTTTGAGTATGCGTCGTTTAATTTTCTTAATCATTCCAGGCGTGCATCTGTTTGTTCGCCACAGAGAAATATTGGTACTCAGCGAGAAATAAGTTTATGAACACCCAATTTTTCGTGTAAAATCGTGGAATATGCGATTCGCCTATCTTTTTCTAAAAGGTATTAGGTACAACACAGTAGTAACGTTGATCTTCCAATCTTTCTTTTTCTTGTGGAAAACCATTTTTGGACTTTGGCTTATGCTGTACATTTTCCTACCATTTGAAGGCCCTATTCTTCAACCTTTAGTCTCTTCTTCTTCCTCCTTTTATGGTCGAAATCTAGGCCAGTGGTCTCATAAGTATGGATTCTGTAAGCTTTCTTGGTAAGGTTGTGGTTACTTTTGTTTCCCTATTATCATGTGTTGAAGTTATAATTGAGCCAATGTGTTTAACACTATTACATGATTGTAGTAATTGCCTTCCAACATTAATTTCTATGAAATTCTTTCTTATGCGCATACAATATATTTTGTGAAGATATTATAAATCCCTACTTCTTGTATTTCTCTTTTATTTTTCTGAGTATATATTCCGTATTTTCGTCGTCTTTTGCAAATACAAAATTGTCGTGTACAAAAAGTAGACTGCAGTATACCGTCACCTGTCTTACTTCCACTACCTGAGCGTTTCCTATAACGCATTTCTAGTATTTGTTCGATGAAAATAAATCTAAATCTTCTAAAGCTTCCCATTTTTGAATATAGGTCATCCTTATATCCTCTCATTTTCTTCTGTCTTGAGCTTTTCTAATTTAGTTTTAGGTCATTTGCCTAATCTTCTTTCCCTAATTTGATTTATTGGCACAAATATTATACCTCTCATTTTCTTCTGTCTTGAGCTTTTCTAATTTAGTTTTAGGTCATTTGCCTAATCTTCTTTCCCTAATTTGATTTATTGGCACAAATATTATAGTCGATATGCATTCGATGATCAAAAAGTCTTTGGATCGCGGTTGCTGTGGAATTAAAAGTCGTCTCGGAACTTGCTTACTTTTATTGTTTTTACGTAATTGACATTTACTTAGCATTTTTTAAAAGTGAACATAAATGTTCCAAAAAGATATTTCTTTGTAATTTTTTGTTGTAAATCGCAACTAAACCTTGTTTAGTCATAAAAATGTTTTTTGGTTGAAAATTTACTTTTATTAGAATTTAGAGAAATAGTCGATAACGTAAAAATAATAGAAGTAAATAATTTCATAGATGACATGTAATTTCCACAGTACTTGCTATCCAAAGACTTTTTGATCATACGATATATACGAAGGTGTGTGAAAAATCTCGCCTCCTTCGCGATAACTTTATTAATATACAAATAAGCTATGTATATGTCGCAGTCGGATTCCAAAAACCGTCAGTTTGCAAACTGACTAGTCAGATTGCAAACTGACCGACGTTTTCTAAAACACTTTTAAAATACAGATCGTTTTACAATCGGACGGAAATTTTCAGTCAGTTTGTAAACCGCGAGCCACGCCTCCGCCGCATTGTAAAATCTTCTTCATCGTTCTCAACGTTTTACATTCTGCCTGAAACAAATTCAGTCCGTTTCTAAACTGAGTGTTTACCGCTTATTTGAACGGTCGGCTGTGTCTGCATTGGTGAGCAGTGGCATTTATGCAAATTTGTTTATTATATACTGTCTTATATTGATACGTGAATATGGAAAAACCGTCGAAGGGCCTACAAAACCTAACACACCTCAAACTGTAGACAAGGATATTTTTTATCGAGAACTCGAGAATTATTATTCCGGTAAGTAATTTCTTCTTCTTCTTTTCCTTCACCCTTGTGCCCTTAAAGCGTCGGGTCCTCTATCCACTTCCGGAAGCTGTGGCGGTTGGCTGCCATTCTTTTTATTTCTCTCAGGTGTTTTCCTCTCTGTTCTACCCTCCTTTTTAAGCTCTGTTCCCATGTTTCTCGTGGCCTTCCTCTGCTTCTTGTTCCCTCTGGCCTTGCTTCTAGTATTCTTCTGGGGTGTCTATTTTTTGACATCCTCACTATGTGCCCATACCACTGTAACAGTCTCTTCTCTCTCGGTAAATAACATAACCTATAATGGGTACCTATTTTACTTGTGATAGTGTTTTACTTGTGACTAGACAGTTTGCAAACTGACGGTTTTTGGAATCCCACTGCGACATATTTAAAGAGTTGACAATCCGTCGGAGGCGTGGCTCGCGGTTTACAAACTGACTGAAAATTTCAGTTCGATTGTAAAACGATCTGCATTTTAAAAGCGTTTTAGAAAACGTCGGTCAGTTTGCAATCTGACTAGTCAGTTTGCAAACTGACGGTTTTTGGAATCCGACTGCGACATATATATTTCATATACGCTTGAAATGTCCTCTAATCAAGGGTCGTCATTACTTACGAAATCATCATCCCTGTTCATAGACGCAGGACAACGCTGAATAAGTTTCTTAATCCTGTTAGAGAAGAATCAGGCGTCTGGTGTCGGCACCAGTGTCGTACAGCTGCTTGCACTCCATCATCATTGTGTAACGCTGTCCCTTCAGGTTTTTGTTCAGCTTCGGAAAAAGGAAGAAATCGCAAGGGGCAAGATCCAGGCTGTAGGGGGGCGGGGGTAAAATGTCGCGAACCTTCAGGCGTTTGTCGGCTGCAGTGAGGACGAGCATTGTCATGTTGAAGAATTGCTTCGGTGCCAGGTCTAACTTGCTGCAATCGAGCTCGGAGTTTTTTCAAGGAGCCTATCTTGTGCACACGTGGACTCGTTCAAGGGAAATCCCAACAATTAGCGATATCATTCTGCTTTATGTGGCGATTAACATTAGTCAGTTCATCTACAGGCCCTTGATGCTGTTCATCCGTTGCTTTCAAAGGCCAACCACATCGAGCCTGATCCTACAGATTGGTTGTGGCTGGATTTTTCCCTTTCACACTTCTTTCCGACCACCTAACGGTACTGACATCCACACAAGCATTGCCATAGACAGCACCCATTCTTCGATGAATGTCAATGGGAGCTGTTCAGCTGTTAGAAACTCAGTAACAGCACGTTGCTTCAACCGAACGTCCATGTCACTTACCATTTTGGTCACACAGTACGGCCACCTGATATTGCAGGCAAACGCGACTCGGTATCTTCATAGTCAATGAGTTAGAGAATATTATGATACCTACTTGGTTCATATACCTCGAACCAATATTACCAGATCTATCTGCACCTGCACCTTATAGCCTGTAATATTATAAATCTTGAAACGTTGCCATAAGCATTTGTGAGATTGATGAAACTTCTCTACTCCATTAAACATTTTTGTTATTCATTTCTCTACTTTCTGTGCACCATTTCATTCTTAGATCTCCTGTGCTTTGTTAATTTTTGCATTTTGTATAGTTTTCCTGACGTTTTCCTCTGTAATTTTCACTGTCATTTCTGTTGCTTTCTTATATAAGTGTTGGATTATTATTAGTTAGTTTTTTTGTGTTTGTTGTTATCTTTTACTTTTATTATGATATTAATAATTAATTCGCTCGTTGGACCAACAACGTTTACTTTTTATTATTTTCCTTCCAAGGGTTGCCTTGAACCGCCAATTTTTTATTTTGGAGTTTGTTTGGGTTTCCGGGGTAAAAATTAATAATTAATTGAAAAAATTTCACATTACGTGTCAATTTAAAAAACGCATAACAAAATCGTTGAAATTCGCATTGGAACCGCCAATTTAATCGTTTAATAAACGCTTCAAAATAAAACGCTAGCTCGGGTGTGTGAAAAAATATAAAATTAAACGCAAGATAGAACATTAACCTATGGCCATTGGAATTGGCGCAAAACCATCCCCTGCAGGAGCTGAGTGACGCTGTTTTCAATTTCAATCAAGGTGAGTCGAGGCAAATCCTATTTATCAAACATTCATATTGAGAAAAAATTATTATTTGTCACGCGTACATTTTTTGGTCCTTCGACGTTCGGATTGTTTGTTTGATATCTGTTATCATATGAATGCCTTTATTCTTACTTTTAATTATTGAAACGGTGTAGTGGTCAATTCTACTATTGGTATTACAGCGCATTCAATTTTGGCAGTGGACATTGGCTGAATTGGTTATCCAATTTATATTTTACCCATTATTTATATTTGTTTAAACATATTGTTATATTGCATACAATAGTTTCGCTAAACGCACGCACGTCATTGTGACGTTTGAGGGTAAAATAGATAATTTGGTTACGTCAATTTTGACATTTTTGTCATATCAGTTTTTTCAATTCGCATCGTTTTTGAATTTTTTTAAATTTAAAAATGCCACCTAAAGTTAACGCTAAATTTGCTGAAGCTTACGCTTTTCGAAATGCCTTAATTAATAAAATAAAGGAAACGCTAGATATCGCAAGAATGGCACAAAACGATAATTCGTTTATTCCACTATTTAAGAGACGCTATCAAACAACAGATGATATTTACGCAAAATTGGAAACCTCTCACAATCAGGTAATATCGCTTATAGCTGCACAAGAAAACCCTGATTTTCAAGCAGAAGACGAGGTAAGGAAGGAATTCGATGCTATGTATTTTGAAATAGGAGTTCTTTATGACCAAACATTACCTGTTGATATACCGTCTTCAAACAATTCATCCCATGTTATAAAGGAATTTTCAAATGTTCGATTACCTAAAATTAATTTAAGAAATTTCGACGGTAAATTAGAATTATGGTCGCCATTTATTCAATTATTTAATACCACAATTCACAACGCTTCACATTTATCGAATACAGAAAAATTTCAATATTTAATTAGCTGCCTTTCTGGTGAACCCTTAAATTTAGTAAAGACCTTAGATTTATCAGATGATAACTATATAATCGCTTATCAAAATCTAGTCAATAGATATGACAATAAAAGGAAGTTAGCTACACGTTATTGGGAAGGAATGATTTCGTTACCTCAACTAAAAGAAGAATCGTCTAAAGGGTTACGCGATTTGATTGATAAATTCCGGGAAAATGTAGCAGCATTACGTGCTTTAAAATTCGCTGATTCTCTGGAAGATTTCATGCTGCTAAATCTCCTTTTGGAAAAATTAGACCCAAACACACGAAGATTGTTCGAATCGGAAATCCGTGATTTAAGGCAGGAAATCCCAACGTTTGGGATGTTAGAAGATTTCATCGAAGGTCAAAGTTTGGTATTAGATCAGTGTAAACCGAAATGCTCTAATTTTAAGCAAAATAATTATTCTAAACGCACGTTCCATGTTACAACGGAACATACATCACCAGATAAATGTTTTATCTGTAGTAAAACACATTTAACTTACTCGTGCCCACAATTAGTGGAGAAACTACCTACGCAACGCTACGAATTGGTAAAATCCAAAAAATTATGCATTAATTGCCTTAGTGGTTTTCACACCACCAAAACCTGTAAGTCAAAATCACGTTGTCGAAAATGCAATAAAAACCATCACAGTTTGTTACATTTTGAATCTTCCGCTACGCAATCTAATCGTAATGATGAACCTTTTAACGCTGTACGATTAGAACCTACAAATGCTGTAAGTAACACACTCGAAAATTCAAACGCTACGATTTCATCAGTAACGGCTCTAGTTAGTGCCACATCTAATAAATTAGTGTTGCTGTCAACAGCACTGATAGATATTCGTGACGAATCCGGATATCCACACGCAATAAGAGCAATCCTCGATGGAGGTAGTGAGGGCAGTTTTATAACTGCTGCTTGTGCTCAACGCTTAGGATTACGTGTTAAATCCAACCGCATTCAAATTCAAGGAATAGGTTCATCATCCGCTCTTCTATCTTCTGGAACGGTTAGTTGCTGTCTATACCCGCATGATGAGTTACAACCATCATATTTGATTGATGCTCACGTCATTGCATCTATTTCGCATAATATTCCAGCCTTTCCAATAGATTCTTCTACGTGGACACATATTAAAGGCTTACGCTTAGCAGATCCACAATTTTGTATCCCAGCAAAAGTAGATCTTTTACTAGGTGCTGATATTTATACGCAATTATTACGTCCAGGCTTAATACTGGGATCAAATAATACGCCCTCAGCTATAAATACTATTTTCGGATGGGTTTTGTCTGGTCAGGCATGTGCTAACCAACCAACCCATTTGAACTCTTTTTTTACTGCGCTTTCTAATGAACCTTTAGAATCAACGCTAAAGAAATTTTGGGAAATTGAAGAAGTTAGCGTTGAAATTCCTCCTTCTCCAGATGACGTTATGGGCGAAAAATTGTACAAACAATCAGTATCTCGCGAACTTAATGGTAGATATAGTGTTGCGTTGCCTTTTAAATCAATTCACAGACCCGAGTTTCCCAATTCTCGCTCTGTCGCTTTACGTCGCTTTTATTGTTTAGAAAATAGATTTTCACGCGATGAATCTCTTCGAATTCGTTATTCAGAATTCATGAAAGATTACCTTGATAGTGGACATATGTCCATTGCAAAGGAACCCATTACATCATCTGAATGTTATTATATACCGCATCATTGTGTTTTTAAACCAGATAGTACTACAACGAAATTGCGTGTAGTCTTCGACGCCTCAGCTAAATCAGCAAACGATAAATCACTTAATGATTGTTTGTATTCTGGTCCAAAATTACTACCACACATTGCAGATATATTACTAAAGTTCAGATCGCATAGAATTGTCTTTATCGCTGACATAAAACAAATGTATCGGCAAATATTAATCGCACCCGCTTTCAGAAATTATCAACGAATTTTATGGAGGTTTTCGCCACATGAGCCGATCGAAGAATATGTCTTAAATACTGTTACCTACGGGGTTTCTTCTGCCCCATTTTTAGCAATAAGAACGCTTCATCAATTAGCTGAAGACGAACAGCTAAATTTTCCCCAAGCCGCTGCACTTTTAAAACAAGATGTTTACGTTGATGACGTTGTTTCTGGTTGTAATACGCTGTTACAAGCACAAATTCTCCAAAGGGAATTAATCGAACTTCTAAGAAGAGGTGGTTTTTTACTACGCAAATGGGCAAGTAATGTACCCGAATTGCTGTCCGGGTTGGATTCCAGTTTGTGCCAAGAAGGTCTTTCGTTTGATAGTGAATCCGAATCCACCATCAAAATTCTAGGCTTACAGTGGCTTCCATCGCTTGATGTATTTTCTTTTAAAGTTGATACTATCAATCACACTTGTACTAAACGACAGATATTGTCCGAAATCGCAAGAATATTTGACCCACTTGGTTTTCTTGCCCCATTAATCTTTTTTTGCAAGCGATTAATTCAACATCTTTGGTGTTTAGGTTTAGATTGGGATGCTATCCCGCCAGATGAAGTAGTTGATCGCTGGAATTGTTACCGCCAGCAGCTTTTTTTAATTAGTAACATTCGTTTAAACCGCTACGTTTTTTCGCCAGATTACTCAAGCATTGAGTTACACGGATTCTGCGATTCATCGGAAGCAGGATATGCAGCCGTTGTTTATTTTCGTATCATTGATAATTCTAATACCGTTTCTGTTAAATTTGTAACAGCCAAAACTAAGGTTGCGCCATTAAAAAAACGGTCTTTGCCACAATTGGAATTGTGCGGAGCCTATCTCCTCTCCAATCTTATAGAAACCATTGTTCAAATATACTCTGAAAAAATTAATAAAATTTTCGCTTGGACTGATTCCACAGTTGTTTTGGCTTGGTTACGTTCATCTCCACATCGTTGGAAAACGTTTGTTTCAAATAGGGTTAGCCATATTCAAGAACGCGTGCCACCTTCCTCGTGGCGTCATGTACGATCAGTGCATAATCCCGCTGATTGCGCATCTCGTGGTTTATTACCCCAGGAACTAATTTACCATCCTTTATGGTGGGCGGGGCCTCCTTGGCTTAAGGCTTCACCCAATTCATGGCCCACGCAACAAGTCAATCTGTTAGATATTGAAGACGTAGTTACTGAGGAAGAAAGAAAGGTTAAGGCTTTTATTGCCCAAGTTGACAATCTGAAGCATTGGAATGAGTTATTAACCAAATATTCTTCGCTGAATAAAATTTTGCGCATAGTCACGTACATTTGTCGTTTTACTAAAAAACTTAGGAATGTGCATCAACCCATGTCAGATAAAATCACATCTTCTGAATTACACAATTCCTTACTTATATTAGTTAAATTAGTTCAGCAACAGATATTTCACGCTGACATAAATAGTTTAAGACAACACAAATTATTGTCACACCCACTACGCAAACTAAATCCCTTCTTGGATCAACAAGATATCCTCAGGGTGGGCGGTCGATTATGTCATTCTGCATTATCATTTGAAGAAAAACATCCCGCACTTCTTCCTCAATCCCATAGATTAACTGTTTTGATTATAGAAGACGCTCATAGGAAACATCTTCACCCTGGTCTCAACACGCTTCTTTATTTAATTCGACAAAATTTCTGGATTTTGTCCGCAAATCGAGCAATTCGTCGATGTTTATCACGCTGTTATCGATGTTTCCGTACAAAACCGCAGTCACTGCAACCACCTATGGGAGATTTACCCGCAGTTCGAGTACAGCAAATCAAGGCATTTAACTCTGTAGGCATTGATTTTGGTGGCCCATTTACAATAACAATGCGAAAAGTTCGAGGAGCAAAAACGCACAAGGCATACATTTGCCTATTTGTATGCTTGACAACTAAAGCCCTTCATCTTGAGCTGGTCTCGGAACTTTCGACAGCGGCCTTTCTTGCCGCATTGCGTCGCTTCATTGCTCGCCGTGGTCGATGTGCTTTAATAATGAGTGACTGTGGAACAAATTTTATTGGAGCTGCACGCATAATATCTAATTGTTTTAAGAGCGCTGTGGAGGAAGAAGGTATTACATGGAAATTTAATCCGCCAACTGCTCCACATTTTGGTGGTATATGGGAGGCTGGGATTAAATCTGTTAAAACTCACCTCAAACGCGTAATAGGGGAACAAATTTTAACATTTGAAGAATTTTCTACAATATTGGCACAAATAGAAGCTTTACTCAATTCGCGACCACTGTGCCCCCTTAGTAGTGACCCAAATGATTTAGAGGTTTTGACGCCTGGTCATTATTTAACTTTAGCTCCTTTAACATGCATACCTGAACCCGACCTGTTAACTATCAAAATGAATAGATTAACTCGCTGGGAGCTGCTTCAACGTATGCACCAACATTTTTGGAAAAGATGGCATCATGAATATTTGCATACTTTACAACAGCGCTGTAAATGGGTTGCCAATTTTCCACCTATTGATCAAGGAACCATGGTCTTAATAAAAGACGATCTTTCCCCTCCTATGCGTTGGCGTCTGGGTCGTGTGATTCAACTCCACCCAGATCCAAAAGGCATATCTCGCGTCGCGACTATTAAAACCGTTCAGGGTACCCTCAAACGTCCTTTAATAAAGTTATGTCCATTGCCAAATCAATAATGCATTGTAAAATACTTGTATTTTGGTGGGCGGTATGTTGGATTATTATTAGTTAGTTTTTTTGTGTTTGTTGTTATCTTTTACTTTTATTATGATATTAATAATTAATTCGCTCGTTGGACCAACAACGTTTACTTTTTATTATTTTCCTTCCAAGGGTTGCCTTGAACCGCCAATTTTTTATTTTGGAGTTTGTTTGGGTTTCCGGGGTAAAAATTAATAATTAATTGAAAAAATTTCACATTACGTGTCAATTTAAAAAACGCATAACAAAATCGTTGAAATTCGCATTGGAACCGCCAATTTAATCGTTTAATAAACGCTTCAAAATAAAACGCTAGCTCGGGTGTGTGAAAAAATATAAAATTAAACGCAAGATAGAACATTAACCTATGGCCATTGGAATTGGCGCAAAACCATCCCCTGCAGGAGCTGAGTGACGCTGTTTTCAATTTCAATCAAGGTGAGTCGAGGCAAATCCTATTTATCAAACATTCATATTGAGAAAAAATTATTATTTGTCACGCGTACAATAAGTTTATAATCAAATATTAAGCTCTCGTTTCTTGTAATAAATCTGGGTAGTTTAATATCCTCTTTGTTGGTAATATTATTTCTATCCGTCTTTTAATGTTAGATTACTTTTTATTTTTCGTACAGTTGGGAGCCTCTGGTGATTTATTGTATCTTATCGCGCTATCTATATCTCTACACAGTCCATCCCAATGTTTGTTTTTCTCTTACTTGCATTTCTAGCATTGTTTTTAATTCTACATAGTCTTCTTTTCATTCTAATGTTCTGTTTGATAACTGATTTATGCATGCTTTTTTCTTATTAATCAATTCTTGTACGTCGCGTCGCGTTGTCAGAATTTCCTTATGTATTTATTGTTTAGATAAATCCGTTGCCTCTTAGCCGTATTACAAGGGATTGTTTTTAAATGAACATACATTTCTTCAGGTTTTCCTTCTATACTCGGATTTAATTTATTTTCGACATTAAAGTAACATTATTCTAGCACGCTTTTTGATTTCACAATGAGCTTCACCTTTAAACGACTTTTGGTGACATTTTGTTTTCAGGAACTGGTATGCTGCATTAATAATACACAAAATACCCTGGGTGTTCTATTTTTATAAAAAAAAAAAATGTAAATGAAAGCCGAAACAGAGAAAATGGCATAAAATACAGAGCACTCAGCACGTGCCGGAATTTTAGATTCGTGCGTGAAAAGGTTGTCTTCTGTACATAACTTATAATTTAATATTCTACTCTACTTTGATATTACTTCTACTGTATTGTTTTAGTAGGTCTGTTTCGGATATAACTTCCTTATTTGTAATAAATTCCTCCTGAAGAGTGGTAATCTTGTCATTCATTTTGATATTATATATTAATTTCCTTATTGTGATTATTTCTACATTCAGGTTGGTGGTATATTCTTATACCTTTTATTTGAGTCGTATTTATTTATTTTTTAAGCTTTAGCAAACCTATAAGTGGCATGAGATTTTTTGTAGAATTTACCTAGGTAAATTTTTGTGAAAAACTTGGGGTTAAATATCGTGACTTTAAATTAACATTTTTGTTCTCAGCAAAAGCTCAACAGCCTTCTCCCATGTAATTTACTGTTTAAGTCTTTTATAACTATCACATCATTATTTGTAATTCTTTCTATTGTATTTGAAGATTCTTCCCATTCAAACTAGTTGCTTCGGTTCTTAACTTTCATTTTATTACTGTTGAATGTTTATATTAGTATAACAAATTCAAAATCAAAATTTTCAAAGATTTAGTCACATAAAAATTTTTGTACGTCAATGAAGAAAATCAAGGCTTTGCCTGCCATTTCTTCAGGTAAACTTTATGAAATTCTTAAAACAATATTGAAATTTCAGCTAACTTGCTTTTAATATACCAATTTTAGAATTATTTCTCTATGAGTGATTACCAGAAATATTAATTCTGCTGATTCACATAAAAACCTTCCTTTAGCGAAAATACTTTTATATAAAACATTTGATTAACAATGTTTTTACTTTGAAACTTTTGAGCGGCTCGTACCGCCTGAAGTCATAATTTAACCATGTAATTACTTTGTTATTGTTGAAATATCAGTTGGATTGTTTAAGCAAAACATTTTTATACATTAAGATCACTATTTTCAACATAATTTTTGTACTTAAAAATAATCGTAAGTTCAGTTTCGTGCATTTATGAAGCATTTTTAATTTAATCAAAATTCAAGTGAAGCACATTCACATTCCCAGAAAGTTCTGTCCTAATTTGTAGTTAGTCTAAACATAGGGAACTAAAGTTTGTTATGGAATTAGATATTAGAATGTAAATCCAAATTTGATGCTCCGAATTTCTGACTGTGGCACTGTGGTGGGACTAAAGGACGTAAATTCAAATTTGAATCCGTCAGTTTTGAAACTATTTTGTTTAAAATAACCTGAACTTTGAGTCAGCTATTTTAGGAATAATTATTCGAAGAAACTGCTAAAATTGTACGACGATTTTAGAAATTAAATTTCACCAACCCTTTCATGAAGTGATTATAATAAAAATGTATTTAATGGATAATTCAAATAACTGCCTGTATAGTTCATTAATTTGTTAAACTATTCCTACGATAAGCCAATTAAATTATTCCATCTATTGGCTTTTTGTTTTAAAAATCGCCGCATTCTTTTAGTGAATTATTGTTATATGATCAAAGAACTTGTAATTTCATATATTTTAAATAAGCTGCAACCCTTTAAAGGTTTTGTTGTGAGTGTAGATGCTTTCCTTCATTATTATTCGACGTGTTTTTGGACATTTTTTTCCTTATCATATTTTAATACTTCATATTTTCCAGCCAATTTCTGTTATTCAAGGACATAATAGCCTTTATACTCTCTTTTTACAGTAACTTTATAGGTGCATTATTGTCATTTACGTTGTCAACCTTTCTTCCGTGACATTCATTTGGATGCCGTTACGTTTTCTAATGCCCACACATATTTTTGTTATGTTTGTAAAAGTTTTTCATGCTTTATTTTATTTTATTTAAATAAATTTAGTGCTACGTGCTATTCTTTATTGAAGAGCAAAACACATGCATATTGTAGTTTAATATTAGGAGTTATTTTAATGAAATGATAAAACGAATATACGAGTACCTTAAAATAACAGCTTCGTTTCTGCTGAAAAATATACAAGCATTGAAACTGAAAATACTTTTCGAACAACAGTTTCGTTCAATTTATTCAGACATTAAATAAACTTTATCTAAGTTTTCAGATAAATGTCTTTGTACTTTGTTTTGACAAGTAAAATTTATTTCAGAATAACTTAAATTGCCCTTTTTTACCAACTTATTCAACTTTTAAAAGAATTCCAGCCAAAGTGCAAGGCTGACCTTTAAATATTCAAAGTTCTACGTTACATTTTGTAACTTTACTAAAATATGGTAGAAGGAAAACGTTACTTTAGTTTATGATTTTGTATAAAACACCTGTATTGTAAACCAACAGGGCTAAATTGTAACAAAATGTTGTAAACTTGATGGAAATAGAATTTAGTTTTTTCAACATTTGGTTTAAATAATCGATTTTAGTGTCTGTCAAAATTAAAAATCCAACCTTGGACTCTTTAGATTTTGTAAATTTATCAACAATTAAGCATTTAAAACATACTTATAATAAAATAAATAAATAAAAAGTACCAATTGTGAAATATACGTACTGTCAGGATTTAAACTAAGATTAAATATTTTATTGCCGGGTTTCAGTACTCGCACGATCTAAAGACAAAAAGAAAACTTATAAGAATTATGCGTGTCGAAATAAGAACGTTCTCAACATTTCAACTCCCACAAGATTTATCGAAGACGAATTCAAGACAAAACTCGCATTCGCAATCGTTTTGCTATCGTTCACTGTCAGCTGTTTAAGCATTTATTAAAGTTTAAGATGGGAGATCTCGTGTTAGATATTAGGCAATTGGAAATTCTGTCTATAAGAGAATAATTGCTGTCGCTAAATGCCGGTTCCTAACTATGGCTTCTTACTAAGCTTACCGAACGAACAGTCTCAAAAGGGCAACCGCGTTCACTTTGTAAACAAGATTAAATTTTAGATGATGGGGAATATTGTTTAAACCCCGAATAATTTCGTTGGAATACCAGTGGAGTGTACATAGTAAACACGAAATTAACCTTGTTTGGTTTCAACTAACAACAAAAAGGTTAAAGGTTGCTTAATTATTGGGAACCCTATTGTTTGTTGATGGCAAATCTTTCTGTAAAGCGAAAACACATAAAAAATACTTTTTCTCAGCCATATTAGAATTACCCAAAAAAACATTTAAGTAGGTACGTTGGTTTTATTATTTGTTCATTGGTTGTCATAAGAATAAGGAAGTACGTATGAGTTTACCTCCCTAGGGAAGTAAATGAAGTGATTAATTTAGGGAAAATTCATGTTGAATTTTTAGGCAACAAATTATTTAATGCTAGTAGTTTATGTCGATAGAGTAACGAATATTATACACACTTTGGAAGTGATTTACTATGTATGGGTCTCACATGCTTGCAGGTTTTTGCCACACTTTCGCTGGAATTTTCGATGTTCACCAAAGAAAATTACACTCACTTCGCTTGCTGTGTACTGTGTAAATAATTATTAATCAATAAAGCATAAATTAAATTAACTACGAATAAAATGAACGAAGTTAGAACGCGAAATCATTTTTTAACAATTAATACTAAATAAACTTAAACCTAAGGAGTAATTTAAAAGTTTTTGCCCTATACCGAAGGATTAAACTATCCTATATTGAGTTCATTATTAGAGGTCGATTTACTCAGATCAAGAATTGTAAATCTCGCCCGAAAACCTAACCAAAAAGATTCTAAGCTTTAGAGCAGTGGTTCCCAAAGTGTGTTCCGTGGAACCCTGGGGTTCCACGAAATAATTTTGGGGTTCCGTGAGTCAAAAGTCTAAAAACAACTACATTCTTCTCATTAATCTTTTATTCCATAAAGTTTTTGTACAATTTGTATTTTGAATAATTTGAATTTTATATAATTATTTATTGCATCTCTTGTGCATTATACGTATATGGTTGCATACATTATTTGTAGGTAATTTTTATATTATTTTTTAATGCCCAGTTAAGATTAGGATGTTTGTAGATATGTAGATGTGGCAATGGGTTCCACGGTATGTGAAATATTGCATAAGGGTTCCGCGGAAAAATAAGTTTGGGAATCACAGCTTTAGAGGTGAAGTGGGTGGGTGTCACTTGGTTGAACATTCTGTAGCAGTTTCAGGAATGTCTTTGCAAGCTTTGTTTATTATTTTAGCATGTCTTGATTATCTTTCGGTTCCTCTGCTGGCTAGATGTGTAAGTATATGTTTCTGCTGTAGTCTTAGTTATATTTAGCATTTCGTGTATGCTTGTTTCTTCCGCTTGCTTACATATTAATACCTTTTCTTTTTGTTTATGAATTTTAAAAAGTTATTTTTTGTCGTATATCATATTCTTTAACATTTCTTACTAACATGTTTGACGGCGTTCCGTTATTATTTCCAGTTGTCTCTTAAACTTGTATATGTTCCGGTGTTCTGTTTTAGAAGACTAATATATCAATATCGTTTCTTTTTGGGGTTTTTATTTGTTTTATTTTTATGAAGAAACGATGATTGATACTCTGATAAGTGCGTTTAGTGCTTCAATATTAAGAAACTTTCTTTGGAAACTTACATCGTTAACCCTATAGTGAAGGTTTGGTCGTATAAATTTGTTTCCTTTTTATTTTAAGGCGTACAAACATTAATTTGGTTTTGTATGAAATACATCAAATATTTTATGAATGTTTATTGTGGTGAGTTTCTTGAAGAAATAAAGAAAAATACGTTAGAATCTTTCATTTTTGCTCGCTGTTTCACAGTTTATTAAATATCGATTTCATTGTCATGGTTTTATTTCTTAAGTATAACATTAAAACACTAATCATTCACCAGTTATTACTTTTGTAAGGTCGTCGTATCGAACTTCTACCAATTCGTCTTCATAGCTGAGTATTAGCTTATACATTTGTACAATTTTTGTTGTATATGTGTCATTTAATTTTAGTACAATGTATGCAGTTTTGTTTGAGCTTCCATAACGCTTTACGAATATTCAATGTACAACGTTGTTTCAAGTGTAATCCGGAGTGTGCTTACTTTATCTGTAGAAATTAATTCCCTTTACAATGCAGCTCATCCGGACCCAGAAAGAAAACATCAAACGGGTGCGACAGTGTCCGTAAAATCCGGAATAAAACATCACCTACTTGGTAAGATCGTACAACCACAATTGCAAGCAGCTAGTGTTGTGACAGAAGATTGGAACGGACCACTCACAGTATCTGCCGCCTGTTGCCCACATATAACTATCAAGCCGTCAAAGAAACTATCACAAATTATTTAAGCAGCTTAGGAAACAGATTCCTAGGTGGCGGCGGCTTCAACGTAAAACACACAAGCTGGGAATCAAGGCTTACAGCACCAGGAGGAAGAAGAATACTCTACCATGTGACGCAAGAATCAAACTTAGAATATCTCTATCAACCTACAAACCAACTTATTGGCCAACCGAGCCAGGGAAGATTCCTGATTGCTTGGAGTTCTATATAACAATAAGCTTTGCTTCTGGATATTTAATCATAGAACCAAATGATGATATTGGATCAGATTATTCGCCTGAAATAGTTGTTATTTACTTCAGCGTACAAGAAAAAGAAAAACTAGCTAGACTGCTTCACCACCAAACCGATTTGAACATCTTCAGAGAAATAATTGATGAGAAAATAAACTTCCAAATACCTTTAAAGATATGTAGCTAATATGAAGTCGCTTGAGAGGCAACACCGATTGCAATACAAAAGCAAACGAAAATTAACTGCCCAGAGAATTAAATAATAGAAAAGAGACGTTTACGAAAACTATAGCAAAATACTAGACACCCCACAGATAAGACAAACTACAACCGATCGGCAAAATAGTTGCAAGAATACTTAGCGGAACTAAAGAATAAATACTTTCCAAGAGTATTTAGAAAACCTAACACCAAACACAAACTCAGATTACGCCTTGTGGAAGGCTGCAAAAGAAAACAAATACCACCCATCAGAAAACTAGATAAAAGTTGACCTAAAATAGGCAAATAACAGGCATTTGACGAGCATTTGGAAAAAGTGTTCCAACCATTACCAACATCAGATGAAAGCGAAGATGAATTTAAAAACGTTAAAAATACTATTACATCTAAAAAAATCACCTGGATTTGATTTAATTACGGGACAGGTAATGAGAGAATTGTCACACAAAGGCATAACTATGCTAACACATTTGTAATACAGTCTATGGCTAAAACACCTTCCGGCCCAGTGGAAAGTGCCTGAGACAATACTCATCCATAAACCAGTCAAACCACCAAATAATCCCACTTCATATCACCCAATTAGTTTACTGCCGATAATGTTAAAGATTATGGAAAAAATACTAGCAAAAATCTGCAAAAAATCTGATTCCGGACCACTAATTTGCCTTTCGAAAGCATCATTTAATCACTGAACAGGTGCATCATGTCGGGAAGGCAATAAATCAAGCTTTTGAAGAAAATATCTACTGCGCAGCTACCTTCCTTGATATCAGTCAAGCATTTGACAAAGTATGGCATCAAGGATTACTATACATATAAACAGAAGAGAAACCTACCCAACACCATATTTATCCTTCTTAAATTATATCTAGAAGAAAGACACTTTAGAGTAAGCTACGAAACAGAAGTCACAAAATTATACCCAATAACATCAGGGGTTTCCAAAGGAGTGTCCCTGGACTCATGTTACACTTACTTTTCACGTAGACTTACCACCCAATGTAAACATAACTACCTCTACATTTTCAGACCACACAACCGTTCTCGCCAAGAATAAATGTCCCATCATAGCAGTGACACTTTTACAATGTAACAACAATAGGCTAAAAAATGGTGCATCAAAATCAATGAAGCGAAATCTAACCATATAATATTCACAAAATGCCTAGGGACATTGCCACCAGTAGTGTTAAATAATGAAATAATACCAACAACAGATAGCGTAGAAGATTTAGGCATGCACCTTGCCCGAAGATTTATTTGGAGGGCACATATATGAAGTAAAAGAAACCAATTGGAGACAAAATTCCAAAAATACTATTGGCTCTTAGGGAGAAAGTCACAACTATCACTCCGTAATAAACTATTGGTGTATAACGTAATCTTCAAACCATGTTGGACTTACGGGATACAGCTTTGGGAAATAACATCAAATTCCAACATTGCTATTATCGAGAGGTTCTAATCAAAAACACTTCGTACTTTAAACGATGCTCCATTCTTCATTCTTGGTAATCAATAAAGACATCTACAGTAATCTTGAAGTGCTGTCAGTCAGGGAAGTGTTTGTGCAATGCAGTGAAACTTATCTACGGATTCTAGAAACACACCCAAATTCACTACCACTAAACTTATTAGACAACAGTAAAGAAACTAGAAGATTGAAAATCACAACGCATCTAAATTTACCATACCGAAGTTAAGATTTTAAGTCACAACATACTTCATTATAGAAAATTAGATAATAGCATTTTAACAGGGAAATGCGTTCTCTGCAGTGGTTTCCCGTTGCCTTCTGCGGAGTTTGTGACCGTGTATTAAGTGTATTGTGTATGTGTCTTGTTACTATCTGAAGTCGACCACTCCGCAGACAGATTTTATGACAGAGCAAAAATAATATGCTCTAATGTCCAAATTTTTAACAAAGAAAAAGAATTGATTACAAATGTTCTTCAAAACAATAGCTGTCCTAGAAATCTAATACAAAATACTTTCACCAAAAATGAATATAAACGAACACAACAAAATTATATCACACAATAAAGATAAAGAGAAAGATTAGTTTCACAATACCATACATTCCAGATATATCTGATAAAATAAAACGAATTGGTAAAAAATTCAACCTTAGAACAATTTTCGAAACTAGCAATAACGTTCCATTCTTTCAGAAACTAAACCGTTTAACGAAGAACAAAGTTCAAAAGACTGTATATTATATGTATAGTATTCCCTGTAAATGCGGGAAATACATTGGTGTTACATCTAGGCCATTAAAAGTCAGAATTAAACAACATAAAGCATGTTTATTTTCAACCATATATGTAATGACGTTATTACTAACTGTTTTGTAAGTTGGAAAATTGGCCTTTACTGACTGTTACTTTCTACCCGGGAGGAAAGTGATCAGTTGATTACTTTCCACCCGGCCACGCCCCCTGTCATTAAATGACAGCTTGTTTGTTCAAAATATTAATTATATTATTATAAATAATTCATATTAATTTATATGTTTGGTTGAAAATAAAATAGTATACAAACCTTGGTGAAAAGCTTCATCACTGTCTCGAGATATAGTAAAACTCGACGCTTCGCGTCTCGGTTAACTATAATTATCTCTCGACAGAACTGGACTACTTTCTACTTTACACCTCGGTATAATATACTATTAAAAACTTCAAAATTGAAAAATACAAAATTGCTGAACATGGCTAGAATAACAACTACAAAATACACTGCAGTAATTCCAAAATTGTATCTAAAGAACCTGGTGCAAAGTAAAAGAAATATTAAAGAAACTGCTTGTACATTACTAAACAAAAATGATGATCGCATTTCATTTCATTCAGTATAATATTTAGATAATGTTTGGTTACAAGTTCTGAAAGATGAAATTTAAACTTCACCCAATTAAAAATTAAAAAAAAAATCATACCATTATACAGGGTTGTTATAAATGATTGTAATCGAAGCAGGCGGTGCTAGTGGTAATGAAATTTTGCCGCTTTATACAATAGTTATTTTTGTAACAAGTACCTAAAATCAAGTTTTTTGGGACGAATCGTAGCTGTTTCCGGACGAGGCAAAGCCGAGTCTGGAATAGCAGATGAGTCACAAAAAACGATTTAGGTACGTGTTACAAACAACATTTTTTAGTTAAAGCTCCCAAAAACAGATTAAAACCTTTTATTATGTATGATTAATGTCATCAGAGCACATGTACGCAAACGGTTGCTATGACAACTTTTAGGGACTAGGCCGAGAATATAGCATTTTACGGACTTAAATGAGTGTCACTATAGTAACCAGACTTTTTGGGATTGAGTCCGGAAAAGATCCATTTTACGGACTTAAATGAGTCCGTAAAATAGCTACTTTTGGGAGCGTGTACTAAAATAGTTATTTATGTATCAAGGGCGTAAAGAAGGTGATTTTGGCCTGCGGCGTGAATATTATAACCCGAGGCTTTAGCCGACGTTTGTAAAACGCCAAAGGTCAAAGTCGCTTATTACGCCTGTGGTACATACAATATGGAGAGCACTTTCAACATCTATTGTAATTAAACATAAATAATCATTATTAAATAAGCTTTGGACTATCTTTGTGTGTGCTTTTGAGTACTCCTAATATAAATACATTATTAACTATGCATTAACAATGAGTTCATTAATCAGAGTCTAGTGTAGATATGTTTCGGGTTTCTATCGATCATTATTTTAAGTGAAAATTATGGTAAGAAAATTTTTATTTCACTTAAATATGATTTTAACTTTTTTACCTCGTTATGCAACCAATTTAACACTTGTGTGTAGAACAGTGCATAGTGCATATCCAATATACTTTGAATCATTATTTGTGTGAAGCAGAAACAAGAAATCTTGCATTTAGATTTTCGGCCTCCTTCGACTACAATCATTTATAACAACCCTGTACATAAGTTCACACAGCAACGTAATTCGTTCCTTAACAACTGTTTCTATAACTACCTCACACAGAAACACATGTTTATAGTCACATTCAATTACGAAACGTTATTCATATTTAAACCTTTTTGATTTATTTGAAAACGGAGATAGAATTGTCTCTGAAACGTAACGTTCAGTTTGAGGTAATAGTTTATTAATTTAATTTCAATTTTGGCAATTGGTAGCGAAACGCCCTTTAAGAAGATAAAACATAGGCATCTATTCCGTTGGAAGAAGTTTTTAGCTGTGCATGAAACCACTTACTTATCGTTTTTGTTTACAACTTAATCATCTGCAAAATGCAACTAACTTATGTTTTAAGTGTGCCAAAAGTATAGAAATCGTTAATCTGGGAATTATGGAGGATGTTCAATAACTTCAAACTTAGTTACCATCGAACACCGAACGTCATCATGCGGTAGCAAAACACCTCTTGACAGAGACCCTCGTCGTTTTGTTCGTATAGATTATGGCTTAAGTTTACCGTTTAGTAAGCCATAAGCGCTACGAACTGTGGCATTCCTCATCATGTAATCTTCTGCAAGTACTGCAAGTACTCCTTCCTTGTTCCGAAATGCAGTCAACATTACCTTACCACCCGATGTAGCAGCTTTAAATGTTTTGTGTTTTGGGTGATGATGAGAGATGTCATTCTTTCAACGATTGTTTGCATATTTACTGAAAATATTAGTGAACTCAGGATCGATCACAAGTCAGTATATGACCCAAACAGCTTCTTGTTTTATAACGTAGCCGAAAGGTAGTGCAAAGTTTAATATAAGACCGGAAATTTTGTCTCCCCGTGCAAAAAAGCAAGCAAATTATGGACTTATATTTTCAATATTTCAAGTATCCAGAAACACAATTATCTGCCAGAACAATAATTTTTAAAGTAATTTCTTCCAGTTTTATGCGAGTGCTTCGCAGAGTGAGCTTTTGTACGGTTTTGACGTTTTTGTTAGTGGTCGCGTACACTTTCCACAATTACAGTGTGTAAATCTTTTCACCACCAGACCATCACAACCACACATGACTTAACAAACAGTGCCTTCCAAACACTTTAAGTATTCTTTAATGAATTTTAAACAGATTAACTAATTTTATAGTTTAAAATATCATCATTGCATCTTTGAAAGGACATCATAACTGTCAATCAACTGAGATATAAATTTCAGCTGTTGTTTTCATACATTGTGAGTGCGTTTTACAATTTCCCGTTGAGGCTAACTTGCAGATATTATTATGGGCATCATAATAAAATTGCTTCCACAATAAACATCTTAAAGTGCACTTTATCAGGAGATTGTAATGCCAGTCTTTAGTAAGCAAGTTATGAACTCCTTAAATGTGTAAATTAGGCAATTATTTTATTATTATTAATAGGAAATTCATTTGTTTAATTTAAAACAGCATAGAATACACACTCTTACTGATCAGAAAACGTATGTTTTTTAGTAATTAAGTTTCTATTATTTTTAAGATTTTCTGCCAGGTATATGATATGCCCTTTTATGTTTTCAGATTTATTTTTTAAGTTGTGTATCGTTTTATAATGATTTTCAGCTATAAACTGCAGTTACGAGTGTTCTGCAGTTTGTTTGTTTATCAGCTGTTGCAGATTCAAAAATATAAATTATTTTGTATGTTTTCGTCGTAATTAAGGTACCGACAATTACGAATAAAAATAAAATGTTACCCTAAAATTTAAAAAAATAAATGTTTGAGACAAGCAAAACAACTGTTAATACAAGTGTTTCAGTTTTACATTATTGTAAAGTATGATCAAAATTTCTGTTCATCAAGTATGGCCGTGGAAGTGCAAACCAACGCCTTTAAAATTGGCTTACATATAATATTAAATGTGACAGCTGTCAAAAATATTGAAGTAAAGATATGTGAGCCAATTTTAAATGCGTTGGTTTGCACTTCCACGGCCATACTTGATGAACAGAAATTTTGATCATACTTTATGTATCGTATGTAAAATATTGTTTGTGATAATTGTTACTTTTGAGGATTTTCCAAATACCGGTTTTTCATTTTTATCCTTATACTGTGTGATTCACGTAAGACACGCCCCTTAAAACCTTAAATCCTTCAAATGCAACCCAACATACACATTTCCAAAGCTATTAGAAGTATCTGTAAATTAAAAAAACAAAATTTGATCTAGTAATAAATTATGTTCACATGCAAATACTCATTATTGTTTTAATTCAGTAAAAGTTACAGAAATTTCTATTCCTGAATATAATTGTTATTTTTTGTATAGTTTTGTACTAAGAATTTTTGTTTTTTTTTGTAAATTTCCTAGTTATTATAAGTTATGAAAGTTTTCAGTTTGGAATATAACCTTGACATGATATTTAATTTATTATGTATTGCCATTTTGAAGTAAGGCATATCTGATTACATAAATTTATTTAAGAGATTATACCATATGAACAAAAATTATTTAGATAAGGGATGGCCATGGTGAACAAAATCACTGCCTTTGATTGGTTCAGCTTGTTGTTGGTTCTACATGATAGGTACGTTCAGAATTCCAAAGCCACCCTTTATCTAAATAATTTTTGTTCATATGGTAGATCAGCGTTATTTATGAAGTTGTAAGTTGGGTTGCCTATTCCAGTTGTTAAGGCGTGCGGCTTATGTGAATCACCTAGTACAACAGCAAACACAAGAATGACAATGTTAATTTTTTTAATTTGTGTTACCAGTATAACTTACCGAATACATTTATTGTTATAATTTTAAGAAATTCAGATTTAGATTTTTTTAAATTTAACGTTCTGCCTGAAAGCAAATAAATATGCTATGTCAAGTTTGAAGTACATAATGACTACAGAAGATCTATAAAGGTAATTCAGCTAATTAAAAATAAAAAAAGTAGTAATATCTCAGTCGCAGCTCTTGCCTTTTCTTCTGTTTTAAAATCAAACAAGTACGCCGGCAATTTAAATATAAGTTATTACTGTTATTTCCTACTTATAAAAGTAATTAATAATATATACACTGATACCTCATACACAGGCTGGACAAGAATAATATACAATATACGATTATTATGCTATGCAGATTCGCAGAAGAAGAAAATGATCTGCAAATACTTCTAATTTAGTTCTACACAGTGATTGGAACATTACTTTTAAAAAGGAATGCATTACAATTACTAATTACTGAGTCAAAAAAGTAATGCATTATCATTGCTAATTACTTTCTGTAGAAAGTAATTCATTACCATTATTAATTACCGAAAAAAGTAATGCATTACTTTAGGCATTATTTTGTCGCCATATAACGCTGTGGTATTATAGCCACATCACCCGAAGAGTGATAAAATGCTTGTACTGAATTAAAACCTGAATTAAACTGACGATAAAATAAAATAAAACAATAACTAGTCCAGTCAATAAAGGGTTTGTAGAATGCATGGAGGGTGTCACAATTTTTGACTTCAAGGCTTTGTTTGGGGTTGTTAGGAGGTAAACATACTAAAAGTCCCCGGGCATAGGTGGTTAGCGGGGTGCAGGGGGGACTGAGAAGGTCTCTGTTTTTGTTTTTTTGCTTATATCTTGAAGACGGTGCATCTTATCAAAAAAGTTATTACATATAAAATCAAAGCTGACAAAATTTCCTATATTTTTGTTTTTTTAAGTTTTCTTTCTATCTCCAACCGTTTATGAGATATCTGCTCTCAAAAATCGCTAATTTTCGAAAAAAAATATTTTGCCTCACGTTTTTCGTTAAACTTTTCTCTCTAGCACCTCATCCCTTCGGTGTACAGAAAAATCCGCAGAAAAGAGTTGTAGAGGATTAAATTTCCTTAAAAATGGTATATACATTTTATATTTTTTTTTCGAAAATTTGCCATTTTTGATAGCGGATATCTCATAAACGGTTGGAGATAGAAAAGAACTTTACAAAGCAAAAATATGGGAAATTTTTCCAGCTTTGATTTTTTATAGGATAATATGTCTCTAAAACGCACCGTCTTCAAGATATAAGCAAGAAACCAAGAAAAGGGATATTCTCGGTCCCCCGTGCAGCCCGCTCACCACCTATGTCCGGGGACTTTTAGTATGTTTACCTCCTAACGACTCCAAACAAAACCCTGAAGTCAAAAATTGTGACACCCTCCATGCATTCTACACTCCCTATTGAGCGTTCGTGGACTGGACTAAACGTAGTGAAAAATATATGCGAATGACGGAATGACATCAACGCTTCGTCAGCGGTTCCCGATTGTTCGAGTGAATTCCATGTGTCGACAACAATGTATAAATAAATAGACTTGTAGGAAGAAATTTCCGAAAATTGTTTCTTTAAAAATTTTTGATCTCATGGCTATTTCTTCGGTCTTCTGTTAAATACAAAAGTATGTAATGGCAACAGTAATGCATTTTTTCATTACATTACTGTCAAAAAAGTAATGCATTCCCATTACCAATTACTTAGAGAAAAAAGTAATGCATTAAATTACTCATTACCGAAAAAAGTAATTTAATTACAGTAATGCATTACATGTAATGCATTACTTCCAACCACTGGTTCTACAAGACATACAAATGATATAAAATGATTATATCCATAAAAAAATCAAAGCAATGACTATCAAGAGAACCGCTAAAATGCAAAATAGCCATTGAGAAAAAAAGTATAGAACAAGTAATGAGCATCAACTACTAAGGAGTAAAAATAACAAGGACCGGTAACTTTTACAACAAGAACAAATAGTAAAGGCCAACAGAATATCAGGTTGTCTGAACACCGAAATATGAAGAAAAAAACATTTACGAACTGACACAAAAACAATTACACACAAAGGAGTAATTAGACCGATAATAACCTAGATGGCAGAAATAAGAAGTGTACAGTACGAAGAAAACAACAGAAATTAAAATGCGAGGAAGAATATCGAATAAAACGTTACAACATCGAATCTCCAATAACAATATAAGAAGAAATAGTCTATAATAGTAGTAGAACAGGCATTCTTTATAGGCACAGGCCTATAAAGACGTATAAAGAAGTTTTCACTACTTATTACTTATCACTGTTAATATACTTCTTGGCAACAAAAGAACCAACAATTTTTTCAAACCAATCTTTTAGCAGTAAAAATACAATGTTCAGAATTCAAACCGCTTATGTAAGTACAACCTTTACATTCTGCATAAGTAGAAAGCAGTAAATTTGAAATAGTGCCAGTTAAATCAACTACTTACTTGCTTTTATCCGTGCAGAATATTACACGAGCAATATAAACCAACGTAGAATACTTACTTTTCACCTCCAAAGCATCAAAAGTTACCGTGAAGTTTCATACCGGGCTTGATGCATACAAAATAAAGTTGGAAATTTCTGTGCGTTTAATATTAATTTTAAAATGTTAGGGAAACTCCTGTTTGATACTGATGGTAATAATAATAATATTCGTCACGGTATGCACCATAAAAAGGACATTAAGGTAATATCGAAAGAAGAGCTAAATATCTCAGAGGTATGAATTTTCTTCGGTGCTACCGTGTTAAAGTCAAATAAAAATAATAATTACTTTCGTTATAAAGGTTCTTAAAATACCAGTCACATCTTTAAATTAAAGGAGAATAAGAAAGAGCATTTTTTAAGCCTTGAAAATAATTTTCAGGTTGCAGACTTTTCTTCTGTCGATAGAGTTTCTTCCGTTCCATTCCTCCGTGGCTGTTCGTATTATCCATTCTCCGTAGATGTTGAGCATAACTTGCGAGATGATAAACACCCTTAGCTCACTCCTTTATCAACCTTAAATGGTTGTTTTCAGTTGGCCATCTACTCTGACTTGGGCTTCATTTGAGTAGTAAAGATAGTGGATTAGGATTAGCATGCAATATATCTATTCCTGGTTGTCCGGATACTTTAACGATTTTCGATACAACACCATCATAGCCAGATGATTGTTATTTTTGAGAGCATTCATAGCGGCAGTGATTTCGATGTTGAGAATGTCTGGCTCATGTTCGATATTGTTTATATTGTGACCGGGAGTCTGATCATCTCCTTCTCCTTTCATTAAAATTTCGCCTCAATATTGTATCTATCGTTCCATAATATTTTTAGTGATGGTTACTGGTTGGGCGTTCGTCGTTTACAGTTTGCAGTTAATAGATTTGGATTGAACTGCCTTGTAATGTTAGGTATTTTCTGAAACAGCTTTTTGGTTTCTTATCTGTTTTACTGTTAAAATTAAATAAACAGTAAGATCATCTGTAAAACATACTTACGAATAAAGATTATTTACTTTTTAATGGTTACTGCCTGAAAATGTAGTTATAAAATTAATAGGACATTTCAAGGCACAGAGCTTTTCACAGAAAATAAGCTTTTGCTGCTTTAAAGCTACTGATATAAAGTTTTAACTCAAACAAGGTTTCCATATAATTATGTTATCAGTTTAATGGACTTGTATGTGCGTGCCTGTACAGGGTGTTCTATTTTTGGTGCAGATGTAAGAGTAAATACATTAGTTGTGTTACGCAGGTACTTCGAAAATTACATTGTCATATACACGCTATTAAATCGAATTTGGTACGAGAAATTAAATAATTTAACTAAAGATGGTTCATGCTTTCACCTTCTTTTCGTAGGTAATGGCAATTTAATTATTTTCTTCAGAATATTGACAAGTGTCCTTGTCTATAAATATCTACTTGAAATAATAATTCCAGCAATTAATGAGTGTAAGTTTCAATATAAGTGTTTTCTTCGAGAACTCTGGAAATGCAAAATTCTTAGAAATTATGCTTGAAATGAAATCTTTTCTATCAATTTCTTTAAATTTTGGACGTTGAATATGATTATTTAAAGTAAAATTATCCCTCAATAGGAGGTGAGTAGGTTTTTCTTCAAGTATACAAAAATGTTGTTGAAAAAATCATCGACAGACTAATAAACCAGCTGATGGTTTTGCTGGCAAAGCGAAGGTTAAATCAATTATTGCAGAGTACTTCTTAAAAATTAAACGGGGTTTCCAATCACTTTACTTTAGTTTTGTAAATGACATGAGAAGACTTCCCTGACTTATTTTTTTGTTGTTGATTATTTCAAGTAGTATTATGAAGAGATTTCTGACTGCAAATTCACCATTGTAACCGCGGATATTTCTTACCTTCTCCTAAATGTAACCAAATTCAGCGTGTTCTGTTATGCTTAAGCTTACAAACATACCTATATAAAATTACCTTTGAAAAAGTTATGGCCGAGCATTAACAGTAATTGGAACCCCTTTAAGAAAACCTTAGTGGCCACTTAAGTCAATACCTCAATTACTAAATCCGGACCAGAAGTGTTACGTGTTACTTCCTCCATTTTTAGCTAAAGTGTTCTTTTTTTCACCAACCAACGACTTATCTTTTCAAGTCTTAGAACCTAAACACTCTTCTCATATTTCAAAATTAAAGTTGCCTTGAGTTTTTTACCGAAAAAGGAAACAACTAAATAATTCAGAGAATAGCTTTTTACACCTAAAAACAAGTATCAGAATTCCGAGGAAATTATAAAGTAGAGATATAATATTTTCAGTTCTTATGCCTATCGTGCAAAATTTTCATGGAAATATGCTAATATCATCTTTTTGTTAGTCAATTTAAAACTAATTTAGCAGCAGTTCTCTGACAGAAAAACCTAAAATCTGCGAAAAAATTTCGTTATTATTTAATAATTTCGGCCTGAAAGTAAATTTTGCCTGTAATCTAACTCTCATGTGCAGATTGATATATCTTTTATTCTCTTTTATAAAAAATTAAATCAAAACCCGAACTTTATTCGTTTTATGGAGACGAAAGGCGCTCTAACACACATTTGGTTAAAAGCCAACCTAGAAATGATAAGGTTAAGAATTGCTTTAAGATCCTATATTAAATTTTAAACCTTTCAGATATAAAATGTAGAAATGAAGTTCATCTTTTTGAGTTATCCTCTAGCTTTGAAGATATTATTTTCCACGCGTACCTTTAGGATTTATTATTTGTAATCATTTTATTATAAAGGTTTACGTTAATAAATTAACTAAGCTTACACGTGAATTTGTTTACCACAATCGACAGCGACGCTTTTTTTGTGTTTAAATAAACGGATAGGTTAGTAATCCGAATTCAAATTTGTGCAGTTGAATTTACACCTAAAAACGATTGGAAACCATGTAATTAAATTGCAAAATTTAACTAATTTAATATACAATTTCGCATTTTACACAAATGATTACATTAATTTAATCTATCGGCTGGCTGTAGTAATAGAATCAAAAAGTTAAATAATCAACGATTATTTGCTCTATTTACTCGTTGGTTTTGTTACCCGGTAATTTATAGAGTTTAAATGTCATTTCGAAACGCAAATGTTACTAAAATGAACAGGCATGTTTAACGTTTTGTGGCTATGTTATTACAGTTTAGTTTGTTATCTTGTTATCCTATTCGCTAATGGATTATTGTTAAGAAACAAACACATCCGAATTTATTGGAAGTTCAATTAGCTTATTTACAGTCTAAATAATTCCGTATAAACATCTTCGTGTTTAATTTATTACCCTATAAATTTATTGTCGTCTTCTCACGAACCGAAACTCGTAGCAGGAACGATGTTACTTGCCAAATTTACAAGTTGTTATATTGAAAACGTGTTGGGTTTTTTCTTTTAAAGTACTGGGTTTTGAATTTAATTCATTTTTTTATGTTCGTTTTGATTTCTAATTTGTTTAAGTTATTTGAGGTAATGGTTGTAAAGTTCATATAGAATTCAAAATGTTAGGGTATTTAAAAGATTAGGTTTAAACTTTAAACTTAGAATATTACGATCAAAATGAGCTCATAACAAAATTCTGAAAATCCAAATAGTGCTTTTAAGGCAACTAGTATAGTACTTCCTACACTTCTAAATATTTTCAAGGTGTTGAAGGTACTTATTATTTAAATTCTTAAGGTTCAATCCTTTGGGAAAAACTTTTTCAGGTATTTTATCGAATTATGTTGCAAGTAGTTGAAGAACACTGATTTTTAGGCACTAAATACAGCTATTTTTATTCTACATATTTTAGAATAGATATTTTATACCTAGAATAAAATGTATAGAAATCATTAATTTCAAGAGAAGACTTATTTGGAGACGTTGTGGTTAAATTTCAAAAATTTATTACAAATCTGAGTTCTCAGCTGATTTAAACCTTTTTGAGTAGTTCTCAAAAATAGGATTCTTAAATATTTTTAAGGGTTTTTTTTTTAATTTCCACAAATGATTTGTAAAGTAGTTTACCTAAACTATAATTAAATTAATGAACCTAAATAATGTTCAAAAAATCCATAACTAAAGCTTTAGTTAATAAATCATCCAATAAATACGAATATCAATCAACTACATATTATAAAATGTCGTCAGTATTGACAGAAACGCGAGAAATCTATAGCCGTTACAGCAAAATTGATGACATGCAAATGGAAATGTATTCATAACGAAATTATTTTTCTCTAAACCCTGCTCTTCAAAACTTTTCTAACGTTTTACGAGTAAATTATGTAAATTGAAAACGGACTTAAATTGAAAATACTAAGATTGCGAAGTGTTTATGATACTTTCAAGAAATTCGTTTGTTTTTCGGTAAAAGCTCGGTGTAAATTACCATAAAATTATAAAAAGTTCTTTTGGCAATTGAAGGACGTTAATTCCTCCATCTGTTCTATTGAAAATGTCTGGAAAGAACAACTTTCGTCCTTAGAAAGTGGAGCACGGCCTATAAAAACGCTTCTTTCTTAAGTGCTATCAGAATTTTTGCCCGCTTCTTATTTGTTAACGTTCGGTTTCAACCTAATTCTGCTGAAGTAAATAGTTTTATCCCATACAGGGATTATAAACGTAGCTTTATCCCTCTAACGGTATCTATATTAACTTCCCCGCATTAATGTCTCTTCGAAATAAGGGCAGAACGTCGTAGATCTTACAGCACATTACACTTGAAATGCGTTAACATGAAAAACTGAAAACAGTTTTTTAAATACCCGTAATTAATGATGCCTCTAGAATGATTCTGTATATTTTCATCACAATTTTTTACACTCTAAAAATGGCGTGCTTAACCGAATGCGACACATTGTTGTTTACATTTTCAACAGCGCTTTATTACTCCTACCACCCCGAGAATAGTTTAAATTCTGATGAGTGGAAGACAATTAGCGCTTGGCAATTATTATTGTTTGTTTCAACTCTATGAATGCCAATTTTATTCTAGCGCTGTGCTAGAATATCTTAATAAGCACTAAAATTAACATAACTAACTCGAAAGCTAGTGTTAAATTTTCGCTAATTTGCATGGTTATGAAAATAGTCACTGAAGCAGAGAATTCCACTCTGCGCGCGAGCTTTCTTAGATTTTAATAAGGGATTAGCAAACCTTTTCTTGTCGATCACTAAATCTAAATTAATATGAAGCCGATAGAGTTGATTTGAAACGCGGTTAGTAGTCAGATAACTATGATTTAATTCGTGTGAAATTGGCGTTTGTTATCGATTGATGTAAAAAAAAGGAACTCAAGGAAAATTTTATGAAATGAAAGCGTTGGTTTTGCATGAAAATTAGATGGGTTCTTACTTTAAAAAATTGTCGCTTCTTGATGATAAAACGACCTAAATCACTGAGACTGCCGGTTTATGTTAGAGTAAGTGAGCAATATTTTCTGAAAGAAGAATGACAAATTATATGGGGTGGAAAAGAATACGAAAACAAAGTTCTTATACAGAAAGGTCGTATTGTGTAATTTGTAAATTCGTGAGTTTATTTACTGTTTTGATTTTGATTCACGATGAAAAGTATAATGATAAGCTTCTTAGATTAGAAGCCCAATGTTTGGCTAACTAATCTTGTTTTCCATTTTTTTTTAAGAAATACCACGGTGCTTTGTATTACAATGTTTTAAACAATTTTGAATGGTTTCTTTCAGCTTCCTTAAGTGAAAATTTTATTTTATCAGATTTTTTCACCTCTCACATTTTTCAAATAGTGAGTGTGTCGCCATTTTCGTTCTTTAGTAGAGATAAACCGCTTGCATTTTCTTTTTTTTTTATTTCGAACATATACCTATCCTCCCCAGTAGAAAATTCTATTGGTGATTTGTATATTTACAATTTTTAATTTAGAAAAAGGGTAGATAAAAACATTCGGCAAGTTGCTGATCGCATAGGTAGGATTCTCAAAAAACATAACATCAAAACCATCTTCAAACCCCCTCCAAAAGTGTCACAGATACTCCCTTCAGTAAAAGATAAGCCTCAACCCTTGTCATCAAGAGGCATCTACAGCATCCCCTGTTCCTGTGGTTTAGTATACATTGGTGAAACTGGACGCTCAGTGCACTCACGTATATGTGAACACAAACGTTCCTTGAAATCAGGTTTTTTCTCACATTCAGCTGTTGCTGAACATCATCACGACACTGGCCATAAAATATTCTTTGAAAACTCTTCGATCATTGCCAACGCCCCTTATTTCTTCAACAGGAAAATCCGCGAGGCCATTGAAATCATCAAGACCCCTAATAACTTGAATCGTGACACTGGTTATCATCTATCCGATACATGGAAGTCCGCTATTATTACTGGTACTTCCTCCACCTCTGACCATCGTTGAGACAGAAGAACTCAACGATGACACTGTCCCAATCCGGAAGATTTTGTTAATAAGGAATAAGGAGATAAAGGAAATAATTGAAAATGAAAACACGTTTTAGAATTTAAAGATCTTACTTAAATGCGCATTTTTTTCTTTTTGAAACACCCTATTTATGGTGAGTAACATTGTTCATTTTAGTCTACCAAAAAATGTATTTTTTTTCTTCTTCTCCTTCCCCTTCTTCTTCATCTTTGTTTCTTTCTTCATGTTTTTTAGGAAAATTTCCTGTTAGCATGGCTTGTAGGTCATTCTAGTGAAGAAGATCTTCCTATCTTACATTCTCTTCTGGATTTGAGCCATTTTATAACGTCTTGGAAGTGTTCTTTCTCTGATAGTGCCTTACTCTCTGTACATATTAAAATCAATTTTTTTCCATTCTTTTGTCCTTATTTTCTATTTCGCCTTTTTGGCATCGGCGCTTGTTTTCCCGATGTGTGTTGGGATACATCGTATTGTTATTTTGTAAATCTTTATCTTACTGGGTCTTTCGTAATATGCACTCTTTTTACTTGTGCTTTAGGCATCCTGCAATTTGGGTGACTTATGTATTTTTGATGATCTATTTTTCCACTAGGATCTGTACAGCCAATAATTTCAAATTCTAAATAGACGACCCTCATGACTTGTTCAATTATTGCCCCGGCAGTTTGATTCTCTTAAGGTTAATCTTGACATATTGCGATCTTCATATTATGTTGTTTTACCATTAGGTTGAATTCATGCTGGATTTCATACTGTTTCAGTTTTCTAACAACGGCGATTAGTTTGTTCATTATTAAATTAAATAATATGGAGCAGCATCCTTGCTTTATTACTATTTTATGGGCATTGGTGTTGTTATTATACTAACCTTAGATAACTGCTAACCTCGCAGCACTGAGGGTCGTTCTTCTTTGCCTCCTTCAATGGATAAGAACACAGAACTCACACTTATTAGTTAGTAACAGGCTATTGGACTAGGCTTTAGCCATGAGAGAACAAGAAGGTATTGACAATCCTTCTTGTTATAACGCTTGTGGTATTGTCAATACTGATGCCGTAGATTATTGCAATTACATTTGGATTTACTTTTATTTCCTTAATATTTTGATTACATTGCTTTATCTAACACGGTTAAAGGGCTTAAAAAAAAAAACATGAGTAAGTCGAGTGGGGTTGTTGTTTTTTGCCTTCTTTGTTATTTGTCGAAACGCAATTGTTGCATCTACTGTACTTTTAATTCAACGGATGCCATATATTTCTTGCAGCTTGTTTACCTCTCAATGTTGATGTAAACAATGTAAGTATATTAGTGTTCAAAAGGGAGATTCTACTAGGATTGTTTTTATTTGCTTTCTTCACAGAAACTAAATAAAAATAAAATAAAATAAAATAAAATAAAAATTTGCTGGTTTTCCACACTGGAGGAACCTTCCAGTATAGTTTTAAACAGCATGTATTTCTTTATGTACGATATTTACAGTACCTATATTTCGACATGTTATTTATATTCTGTCAGTTCCAGGAGTTTTACGATTTGTTAAGAGATTTGCATTTTCCCATAGTTTTTTCATTATTACCGGGTGTCCACTTTATCTGTTTCGACCTTACGTTTTAAAATTAAGCAATAAATACCTCTCAGATAAATATCTTAATTATCTTTGGGAAGCAAAATGTGTTGCCCGTTTTCAGGTGGGAACAGATGAAATGAACTCCTGGTTATTTTGCCAATTTCCTCATTGTTTACATTTAACTTATCTAGATTTATTTATTTATTCTACTATCCATTTTCGTCGGATTTTCAGTGTTGTACTTCATATCTTGGGCCTCATATAGCTCGGAGTCTATGTTACTTGTAAGATGTTTCCAATACTCTTCTTTAGTTTCGCTTTATCTCACAATTTTTTCTGTTTCTGATGCTAACATATTCAGTTCGGTTGCATTTTGTTTTTTCAGTGAAATATGAAGCTGTTGCCCTTTTTTATATATTATTATTTAAATTCGTTCTTCTTCATAATGGCTTCTAGAAAAGAACATACCTAACTAGTATTCCAAACCGTTAATTATGGTTAAAAAAAGAAGTGGTACACATTAAAAGTACAATTTAGTAAGTAAATTTTGTCATTCGTTAAGAGTAAATCAAGCCCGCAACTTTGGGTTTGTAAAAGGCTTAATACAATTTCAAATGGTTTGATTTATAATTGGTGGAATGTTGAAAGACATACTCCAGCAAGAATGTTTGCATCGGAAAGCTTTTAGGCATATCTTTCAATTTATAATTGGTGGAATGTTGAAAGACATACTCCAGCAAGAATTTTTGAATTGGAAAGCTTTTAAGCATATCTTTCAGATTATTATTTATTTTACATCAATCTTCGAATTAATTTACACTTTAGTACCTAACCTAAAACGTAAATGTTGGAACACTCCCGTTTGAAAGAGAGATTGATTTTATAAAAGCTTATATTTTGTAGCTATTAATACAAATGCGAAAACGCAAGCTTAAAATTCGAGGTTGTCGCTATACAACGAGACGAAGTCGAGTTGCATGGACACCCGAGATAATTTAAACGTTTTCACAAGAGTGTTATTCAAATTTTTGTTTGTTTGTCAACTACTACGTTGGTCGTGAGGCGCTGTGGAAATGTTGTTTGTTTTATAAACAAAAATGGAAAAACAAATCAAGTTCCTGAAAATATTCTAGAGAAAGGGAAGTTATTGCCGCAAAAATTGTTGCCCGTGAAATCTAAAGCTGCTTACGAGAAGGTTTATTCAAGTTTCTGCCATTGGCGTAATATATACAATTATTGCTGCTATTTCTTTCGTGTTTTAAAAGTTTTTTAAAACACGTTGGTATGGGAAACGTGTTTTAAAATGCTGTTTATAATGTAGGATAGGAAACGTGTTTTAAAATGCCGTTTATAATCTAGGATGTAGATATTAAAAAGATTGCTTAAAATGTGACCGACAAAAAAAAAGATTTTTATTGCGGGTTTTATTAATGAATAATCAAATTTTAAAGAGTGTTTTAGAAATAATTAGATTTTAGTAAACTAACATAATTTTACGTAGAACAGGTTTAAATTCAAACAGATCGAATATAACTTACAACAAAATATTGGAACACAAAAAGCTCTTGACAGCCGCCTGAATTCTCAGTGATACAAGTTTTTTTAAAACAATTTTGGATTTACCAAATTTTTTAGTGAAAGTCAGAAATTGTCCGTTGATGATCATTTCTTGTTGTATTATCTTATGCCAAACCGTTTCAATAATATTTAACTTATTTGGGCTGCCAGAGGGCCAGAGTAAAACATTAATATTATTTTCCTCAAACCATTTCTTTGTGAATTGACAGCTTGGCATGAGGCACCATCCTGCTGATAATGTTTATTTGGGTACAAGATACGTGCACAGCGCACAGTAGCAGTAATGGGTTTTCTAGAATTTTTAGATATTTAGATGCGTTAACTGTACCATTTATAAATTTTGAATGCGGAAAATTATCTGAAAGTATGCCGTCCTACGGATACGACGTAAAACTGTATGTCTCGTGCCAATACGATATTTGGCACGATAAAGATCCCTTCCAGGGGTAGAAATCCCTTGGGTTCGACAAAGTTTTAGTTGGATAATGCTAATGGCCATAGTACTCGATGTGCTTGGAAAACCCTGGCACCCGCAAGCTTAGATTTCGCTCAATATATAAATAAATAAAGAAAATATAAATTCTAATTGGTTCATTCCCTTGGAACACATGCATCCTCAAACCATAACTCCTTTACAGTTCGCTTTAGGCAATATTTATGGAATGCCTCTCATTCTTGCTTCGTACAATCCTTTTTCTGCAATCATCGATTAAACCTTGCTTCATCATTGAAAATTATTCTTCCCAAGATTATTTTATTTTATCCATGAAATTTTAGATTTTGCTTTGGCCTAAATAGATGCGCCATATTAAATACAAATAAATTGAATAGCCAAAGTAAGTACCCTGCAAAATCTCAATTTTATTTTGGCAACATGTTTAAGTAATTTTCGGACTAGTTTCCTCATTTAATTTTACAGTCAATTTACACATTTTAAGACTTCCTTGATTTCTTTTCTTTACGATTGGCGATGTGCCAAAAATTCTTTCCACGTGTGTTAATATATTCAGTTTCCTTGTTCTGTTTTACAATATTAAAAACAAATTTTCCTAAATAATTCAACATTTTCAGCAGTTTGACTTATAAAGATGCTTTCTTTAGGTTGATTAATAATAATTTCGCGCAATTCTTGCGAGTTACAACACTTCGAATCATTTTTAAATACGAATGGTTGTAAATTATCACCCACAATCATCTGCCATTGTTCTGTTTGTTTGTACTAGCATGTGGTTGTAAAGGACCGGTATTTCCATCAGCTAATACATTTATCTTCTAAATATTTTCTCTGGTAACCTTTGTTAATACAATTATTGTTTCCATAGAAAGTATTTGACAAATGGCTCATCGGGAAATTTATTAGGATATGGAAAGATGATCTCTTAATTCCAAATAGATACATTTAACAAACAGAAAGGCCTCGAGTTGCAGCAGCTAAATACGTACCCCCAGTCCAGCATGATAAGGAGAGTTTAGTCATTGTTGGCCACGGTTAGTGGGCCGGAATGGGGGGCCCGATTGCTCCGTTAACGCGGCACCCCTATTCAACAAGGGCCGGTCACTATGGGAGAGTAGACCAAAAACCCCTCTAAGGAGGTTTATACCCAATGGGTAGAAAACAGCTAAACAAAATAACAAACAAAATTCAAGTGTCAGAAAAATATCATCTTGGAAAAATATTTACTCTGATATTAAATAAAGGGAAAAGCAAATTATAGTTTTGTTGTCTAATAATGTTATTACATCATCGTTCCAACATTTAATTATTAGGGCTGCTCGTAAAACCTGCTTAGGATTCACATTTAATCGAGTTGTGTAGCACATAAATATAAAATACAATAATTTAAATAAAGCTTAGCATTAACCTCTTCAATAACTAATTAGGTATAAATATGTAATTAGTAAGGCATGGAAAATCCAACGCTATTTATTAGAGATTTAAATGTTAAATGAACTTTGGGGTTGTTTTTGTTTTCGATTATCTTCAATAGCAAAAAGGGGTCTGCTACATTTTTTGTATGTAGCAGAAAGCATAAAGCCTTTTTTCCATAAAAAAGCCCAAGTTCGTTTTGGTACTCCGAATTCTTTATAAAATTCTAGAATACGTCGCGACTGAATAGATATCCCCCGCATTTGAATGTAAGATTTAGGAGAATAGCACGGTCTTCATTTCTAAAGGGAATAAAATTGCAGCTCATTATCATCCTTCATAAGCCGGGTGAACAGCAGGAGGCTAATTTCAGCTTCTTTAAGGAACATTATTTGCAGTCGTGCTACGTATTAAGTGATATAAATTGCATAACAAAGTTTAAACCCGGTTAAAAACAGCGAACTACTTAATTGCAAGAATATAGTTGCAGTAACCTTTTAACAAAGTGTCGACAAGTTGAGAAATCTTGAGGCGGAAACTTCAGAGCCAACTTGGGCGGAACATTAATCTTTTAAAACAATTCGTGTCACCCTTTAGTCGCCGCTTAAAATCAAGATGACGTTTCGCCTTCCCTTTGGAAACACCAACCAATCAATGAATTACAAACTGGGACAGTTGCCAATTATTCGGGGTAAGACTTACGTTTGTTAGAAAAACTGTTGTGGGTTGCTCGTCGAACAACGAAATAAACTTTGCCGATCGTACTTGCTGTAGTGTAGGTTTTAGAAGGCTTCACCCGAAACGGGTTTTGGCTATAAATGACGCTCGAAGCTTTTCCAGGTCCCCAAATGACGTCAGTGCGACAATTGCTCCTGAATTGATTATAAAAGTAGAGATGCGCGAAAGAATCCTAAAATAGAAAATATTTCGATACTAAAATCCCACGGGAATCATAAAATTTCTGAATTTTTAAAGTTTTTCCTTTAACTTCGTTTAATGTACCGAAATGAACGTTTTCGGTATATAACTCGACCAAGAGTCGTTATTTCTAAATTTATTTAAATTACACATTTCTTTCTTAAACTTGAGTGAAACTTCCTCGAGTCCCAAAAGAACACTAAAACCAGGAACAAGTCTGCCCACAGCTATTTCAAGTTCACTGACGTTAAACTCAATTTTTAAAAACAAGATGGTACAGCCTGTGAAAGACAGTATCTTCATGAAATAGGTAATCCCTAGTGAGTTGATAGCATCTTAGGTTTTATCCGGTAGTTATTATTCCAAAAATTTATGTACTGCTTCAGGCTACTTATTTCAAGAGCAGAGTTTTTAAATGAAGACAATTTTGACATATTTAAAGCGACTTTATTTATTTACCTAAAAAAGTTATACAACTTACGGTGCGAAGGCCAATAAACAGTTGCATAAAGTATATTTATCAGATAAGCTGGCTTCGATGACATCAAGGTTGAGCATACTTGCCTTGTAAACCAGAAATCAGGAGTTCGATTACCGGTCTAGGTCGGTAAGAGTTTTAATGCGGTAAAACATCTGAAAGTTTTGCCTCGGATACGACATGTTTTGCTGAAGAAAAAAAAAAAAACTGAATTTTGCAACCTCATTGGAAAAACGACAGAAATAATTAAACAGTATTTAATATTCTCATATTCGATTCGAACTGTAATTATCTGAGCAGTGTAAAATCAAAATCGAGAGCTTCGTCCATATGTGGGCACTTTTTCATTATTGGAAATCGAAAACAATTCCTGTTCTATATAGTACATTTCAGATCAATGTCGAAAAATATATATTTTCAGTTTTGTTCCTTCAAATTAAAGGTTAAAAACTAAAATAACTCTGGGTTATCTATTATTTAAAACGAGAAAAGGTAACGAAAATTAAAAACACAATGCCAAAAAAAAGTCTGCAGTTAAACATAAGCTCCCCGTGTGACTTATTAACACGTAAATTTATTGTTGAAATATCACATTTTGGTAAAATCTGAAACTCAAAAAGGCGTTTCAACAGAAATTGATTGAAGTTAGATTCGGTTAAAGTAATTTCACATCGCTGACTTTCATTAGACGTCCTGAAACGGCCTGAAAATTGGCTCCTATCGATTGTTTAATCTAATTATTTCACTGTAAACATCTTAATTTATTTACTAATCAACCTCTTACTGAAATTGATGTTTCTGCGGGTTAATTTAGGCATTCTTCCGTATAAATTTATGCGAATGCGTTTATTTCCTTCAGAAGTAATAGAATTAACTGAAGTTGTTCGCAGTATTGTAAACGAAATTAATTATACATTGTTATTCGATATTTTACACTTATAATTACGGTCAAGATCCAATAATTAAACTTTAAAATATAAATGTTAGTAAACGGGCAGAGTTGTCAGAAAATAAACAGGAGAATGTTTTAGTCGCTTATAATATATCCATTATTGTCTATTATAGCCTTCGAAATCTTTTAACAGATTTATTTTTTGCCTTTTTGGTAGTGTTATATCTTCGTCAATTTCTAAACTGCTTTGCCATTAAAAAAAAACATAGTTTACCTCAGCATTCGGCCTTGAACTTTTTATTTTTTAGAAAAGGAGACGGCGAAAAACAACGAGAATATCAAAGAGAGCATTAAATATATAAATGCAGCGCAAAAAAGATGGCTTTTGGAACAAATTAATGGAAGTAATAAAGATGAACAGGGGAAGACTGTTAATAATGAGTAACTTAAACATGGTAGGCAAAAATAACGAGGAATCTGAAGAAGCAATAGGAATTCATTGTGTAATCGCCAGGATAACAATGGAACAAGACTGATAGATTTTTATATCCTAAATAATGTAATAACAACGAATAAATGATACACATAACGGCATACATAAATAGCCGATGTGAATGATCGATAAATTACATAATAATAAATAGAAGTGACAGGAAGGACGTGAAGAATACAAGAGTGAAAAGAGGTCCAGAAATACACTCTGGACACTACTTATTGCTTTCAAAACTAGCCGTACAAACAGGAAAACACAAAGAAACAATCAGAGCAGTCAAAATGAAAAACAAATTCACACAAAAAATTAAAACATAGAAGGTGAAAGAAGATGAGTCTGCAAGAAAGTCTGCATTAAAAGAGATCGACAAAATTGCAAACAAATCAACATTTGAAGATCTATGGAAATGTATTAAAGAAACGCTAAAAAGGATAGCTAAAAAAGTTTGTGAAGTTAAAAAAAATTAATGAATTTAATTATAACATACAAACAAGATGGTCGGATGAAGAAATACAAAAGGAAATAAAAGTTGAGAAACATAGATGGAAGGAATATTTGCGAATCAGAAGAAAAAATGATATGTATGACGAACAGCGGTACAAAGTGAAGCTGGTGAAATGAGCAAAATAAAATTCCTGGTAAGAATCTGGAGAAAAGATGAAAGGTGACTGTGTTGGAAGGAGAAGGCATGTATTAATCATATACAAAACAACGAAAAAGGAATAATAGTTGAAGAAGAAGATATTCTAAGTAGACGGAAGGAATATTTCAAGGAAATATTAATAACAGATCAAGCATGCGAAATAGCAGAGGGAATAGAGGCAGTGAAATTGTTAACAAGAGGGAAATTTGTCGAGCACGATGGAATATACTCAGACATTATCAACAACTTGCGTGGAAAGATGTAGAAATGTTAACTGAGTACTAAGTAAAGCCTGCAAAGAAGAAAAATTGCCATAGGATTGAAAACTATGGATACTGCTACCACTTTACAAAAAAGGGGACAGAAGAAACTATGAAGGAATTACCTTGTTATGTACAACAGCTGAGTTATATGAAAGGATACTGGGGAAAAGACTACAGAAGCTAACGAAATCTGCTTCAGGAAATCTTAGTGTGAATTCAAGAAAGGAAGAGAAGTGCAAGACCATACATTCACGTCAAAATAATCGATAGAAAAATACATTTGTGGCCTTTATAGACCTTTAAAAAGCATTTGTTAGTATCCCGAAGAAGGAAATGTGGAAAATCTAGAGAAGAGAGAGAAAATATGTCAATTATAAATCGGTGTTACCAACCTAAATATTTACCAAAATTTCTCCAAATGGAAATTGTTAAGTATTTAAAAAAGAAACATAAATAAATAATGTAAATGGAAGCCGAAACAGAGAGTCTACCACTATACGCTGGAGCCGAAAGAACAATCAAAAGCATGGACGGCCAAGGGGGAACCTCCTCCAAAGAAGGCGAAAACAATAGCCTCCGCCGGTAAGGTCATAGCATCGGTTTTCTAGGATTCACAAGGTGTGATCTTTATTGACGACCTGGAAAAAGGGGGACTAACTATCACTAAAAATTTCTCCAAATGAAAATTGTCAAGTATTTTCAAAAAGGAACATAAATACATCATGTAAATGGAAGCCGAAGCAGAGAGTCTACCACCACACGCTGGAGTCGAAAGAACAATCAAAAGAATGGAGAGCCAAGGGGGAACCCGTTGCAAAGAAGGCGAAAACAATAGCGCCTGCCGGCTAGGTCATAGCATCGGTTTTCTGAGATTCACAGGGTGTGATCTTTAATGACTACCTGGAAAAGGGGAGGATTGTCACTGAAGAGTATTACGCACCTCTTTCATCAGGACAATGTGCCTGTTCATACGTAAACCGTTTCCATGGATAAAATCCATGAACTCAGGTTCGAATTGTTGGATCATCCGCCCTATTCGCCGATTTAGCCCTATCTGACTTCCATTTGTTCCAAACCTCAAAAGATGGCTCGAAGGAGTACGATTTTCCGACAACACTGAAGTGGTTCATGTTGTGAACGGCTATTTTGCAGACCAGGAGAAATCATTTTATAAAAACGGTAAATGGCTTTGGAACATTGCTGAACAAAGTGTGTCAAGCTCAATGAAGATTATGTTGAAAAATAAATACAAGCTGATCAAATTTATTCGCATTTTCTTTTTATTTAGGTACCTTGCTTTTCAAACTGCCCGCGTGCTATTGTAGACGAGCTTATGAGCTCTCCAAAGAATAAACAGTGTCTACAGTATAACTTAGAAATATGGTCGAACACCCTACGTGCAAGAAATTTAAGAATTAAAATGAAGGAAGACAAAGTGATAGTCGTAGGGAAGAAAATCTGGATTTAACAATAGAACTGATTGGGAAAAAGGTTGAACAAGTGGAAACATTTATTTATATCTAGGAATGAATGAAAAAATATAGAAAAGTGGAAAAATAAAGGCGAAATTAAATAACAGACTAGGAAGTACCTCTTGTACGAAAAAAGAAATATCAATAAAAACATAGATCACAGGCGTTAAAACAATTTTTAAATCCATACAATAGTTATTTATTATACAAGACGATAAAATTGTATTTTATCTTCGAGGGCGCATTTTAGCGTCGAGACGCTAATTACTCTCGAGAAGATAATTAAAGTTTATCGTGGTGTATAATACTCTATTTTTTTCTATAGCATTTATTTTAAAGGAAAAAATTATAAAATAAATTTTATTTGACATTTACTTGACATTCACGTTTAAAAAATTACAAATCGAGTCACGTTTTAAAATGTCATTAGTATGGGCGTTTTGGGGTTAAAATCAAAAAATAAAGTACTTTATCTACCCTTGCTGTTAAAATAGTACTTTATCTACCCTTGCTGTTAGAGTGCAACTTTATCTACTCAAATTAATAGACAAAGTAGCATTTTAACAGCTGCTATAGAGAAAACCTATGGGATATGCAAGTGAAACCTGGACCCTATTCAAACAGATGGAAAGCAAAATACAGGCACTGAAGATGAGTTGCCGAAGAGGGGTAATGAGGATAACAAGAAAAGATAGAATAAGAGAACGCTGGGATTATATAGGGTGTCGGTTTTAATAAGTCAGACGTCAGAGTTTTCATAGAGGCAATACATTTAGCAGACTACATACAATTAGGTTTTTAAATTACAATATTTCCAAAATCACGATCAGAAGAGCCTTTGTTAGATTTAAGTAATTTTATATTAATTTGACAGGTTTTGATTCTAATTTTTCACGTTAGAATTTAAAACGTAGTTGTTTGTGAGAAGTTATTTTTTCTTCTTCTTTCTTATTGGGCTATTAGCCTGTCCATTTATCCAAAAGTATTTAGAAGTTATTTGTGGTATTTATTTAAAAACTTTTAGGCTAGGTGTTTTAAAATACCTTGTACAAGTAATATCCGTTTTAACAAGTTTTGGAAGTGTTTTAAAATCCATTTTAATTAATTTTTTTGTTTTGACCTCAGTTCAAATCGCTAAAATTTAACTATCTATTGTCCTGTATTTCAGCAATAAATCATATATTTTTGTGTAATGAGTTTAGCAATTGATTAAAACTGTTCAATTCAGTATCATTATCCATCCATATACAAAACACAGCATTCGCACAACGTTCCGAAAATATGACATTGTATGTATGATGAATGTTTTTATTATTGAAAATGAATTGTTCACTTTGACATATTATAAAGTTTGAGATAAAAGCGATTACAAGAGGAGACCCCTCGGAAGCCCATGAGTCCATTTAGGTGTTTGTAGAATACGTTTTCAGATGAAAAATAACTTTGTTTTAAATATTAACTAACAAGAATTCCAATTTTTGTCATTTATGAATAAAATATATTTTTAACGGCGTTTTTTTTTTATATAACATCAAAATAATTGATAAGAAATTTATATAAGTCGTAAGCTGGAACGCAGCAGCAATTGGTCTGATGGGATTATTTTTGTTTTTATATAACTTGGGCAAGCCGTACAAGATTGGCCCATTTGGTTTAATAATTCTTATTTTGAAAACATTCCTCCATTAATTTGTTGTTTTGTATAATTTTAACACAGAAGCTCCTTGAGCTTCAATTATACTCCTAAGACCTCTACTTGATTATTTGAAGTTATTATCGTTGATAAACTTTGCAACTTTTTCGTTGCAATTGTCCTTGCTGTGGGTACTCAGTGGCGTAGCGAGCGGGTGTTCAGGGTGTTCGAAAGACACGGGCCCGCAGGCTCAGGGGGGCCCGGCGGTCAGTCCCCTGTAATATGTTACTGGAATACTGAAACATAATGCTATTTCCTATTTCTTTATAGATCAATAGTGCAAACAAAAGATCGCGACCCTTTAAATGAATATACCTATTCTTCTCTTCCCTGGCGCCGCGGCACTAATTGTTTTGACTAAGTCGCTGCGAATTTAGATAAAAATGCAAAACGATAAGTTATTTATTATTTTCACACGTTCATAGCTCTGATATTTACTTTTTCGTTTTTGGTTCTTTGATTTGACTCAGTTTACTTACCGAGTTCAGCGTTCAGATCAATGTTTTTGAGAAGGTAAACACAAGATCAAATATGCTACGACGACGCCATTATTTCACACCTTATATGTTAAAATAAAAGTAGGCAAATGATATTGTCAGGGCCGCCGAGAAGGGGTGACATCTGAGACTTTCGTTACGGGCCCGGCATTGAAACGGGCCCGACCGTCGGACCCCGACGAAATGTTTAATGTTTTATATTACTTTTTTTATTAAACAAAAGTGATGCACTTTTTTAAGTGGGGCCCGGACCACAGACTTGTCACGGGCCCGAAAATTTCTCTCGGCGACCCTGGATATTGTTGATGGTATTATTATTATTAAGGGTTTTATTGTTATTATTTTGACAACAAAGACAAGGGCCCGCGGGTAGTTTGAGACACGGGCCCGCGCAAGCCTCACTACGCCACTGTGGGTACTGATTGGATTACCTGTGTCTGCTTTACAAAGTACAACATTTTCAGTTTAGGTATATTTTGATTTGAATATTGTAGATTAGTCGTTTATCGTTATCGTTTAGGTTTGTCTGTTTATTGCTTTTGGATTTGTTACTTTCGCGACTTTCATCTGTTTCTTGCTTAACCCAAGAAAATTTTAGGTCCTCAAATTAAATATTAATTTAATAATTTATATTCTTCTTTATTATATTTGCATTTGATAGATATTTACTCTTTGAGAAAACCTAAAATGAACTGTTTTTTTAACTTTTGGGTGTTTTCAGATTGTGTTATAATTATATCGCCCAGAAACTTTACTTCTAACTTCTTCTATACTTCTATACATGTATAGAAATTTTATCAAATTTAGTATTTTTCAGTTTCCAGTGTAATTGTATGAATTAATTTCAAGAATTCGTTAAGTGGGAACCTTTTAATATTTTTAATCTCCCTTTTACCTCACATTTTTCTAATGTATTTAACGAATTAAAAAAGGTCTATATACCGAAAATATCACTTTTGTTATATTACAAGTATTTCATTAAAGAAGTGAATATTTATAAATATAATTTCTCAAGTAATATTTTTCTAGCTTTATTAATTGTATTTAAGCTTTATGAGACTTGATTTTATATTTAATAGACAGCTGAGAATTAAATTTAGTTGATTGCATTCTGCTGAATTAATTATGATTCGAGCATATTTTACGTTTAGTAGTTTGTAGCAGCTTTCTTTACCAAACTGTTAAGTTTTGCGGTACTCTCTTTTAAAATATCATTTGCAGTCATCGTTGAGTGAAACATTTTTATTATTTTTATACAATAATAAACCGCTGATTTACGTTTCACAAAATGTTTGTTCTCGAATGACCCAAAAGCTCGAAATGTTGGCATACACCCCGAATAAAAATATAGTGAAACGTAAACCAAGCGTTTATTTTACACCAATTGTAAAAATGTTTCATTGAGCCGTAAATGTTGTTAAAGCTTACTGAGGGATTAAGCGGTAAAGCACTTAAGAAGAGAAGCGCCAGCTTTAGTTTCTGAAAAAGCTTTCTTATAGTTCCAATATCCTCGTTTCTGAAAGTTTGATAAATATTCTTTAATATGAAGTTAAGGATGAGGGTCATGTGACTAAGGATTTGTAACTTCAATCGTCTAAGTGTTCTAATTCGTAAAAAACTGTACTAATTTATTAATTAAACTTATGTTGAAAGTCGGCATTGTTCGTTTAATTGTTTGATATTTTACCGAGTTGAAACTTATTAAAAGGGGCATACTGAAATTATAGTCCAGGGGTTCCTACTTAGAACTGTAAGAATAACATACATCGTTTTCACAAGCAACTAAAATTACTAAAATTACAACTTCATCATGTTTCCTCGTTGTCGTGCTTTTTATATGGGTTTATGTATAATACTTTAGAGAAAATTCTGATATTTGGGTAAATTCTCAATTAATTTCACTAAATTTTTATGAAACATGTTTTCACAGTTTTCGCAATATGGAAAAATTAATTTTTGTTTTCATCTTTATTAAAAATTATGCCGTGTTTAACTATATTTTGCGCCAATTTTCCAACAATTGCGTCCTACATTTCCCTTGCGGAAAAACCTTTTGTATTTTTAATTTTATTTGCTATAGCTGTAGGCATTTCACTTGTTCTGGTGTGGAGTAAACCAGGCAGGTTTTTATTTACCAGAGTGTGAGGAGCTTTCTGTAAATTCTAAGCGAACTTTAACAAAATTAACTTTAACTCCTGTATTTACAGAAGTTATTGGTTTTGTACTATCAATAAGTTTGAGCAATATGAAATGGAATTTAATTTTTCATCATAAATACCAAGTTTTATTTCATTTAGTATTTAATCGGCTAGACTTACAACTTATTGAATAACGTCAGTCACTAATGACTTTTCATGAAACAGATAAAATGAGATTCTCGACAAAAGCCAAATGAAATCAAAGCACCAAAAATAATTCTAATTTTCTCTTACTAAATTCAAGCAATTTATTTTGCTTGTATAGACGGTCTCGATAATTCTAAAAATAAGCTTTAAAATACATTTGGCTGGGGAGAACGGCAATTTAAGGTAAAAAGTAATAACGAAGAGCCTTGATGAAGGATTATTAACTCAGCGAGATTTTTTATAAAAGTATTTCGTTATAGATGGATTTTAGAATGCGAAAATGATGTAGCATTGATATAAATTTATTCTGAGGTACCGATTTCGATATAAATGTCATAAACGATGACAGAAACATTGCTGACAAATATCCTACATTATGGCACCGTCAGTTTAAGACAGATAGAGGAAGTGATTTTGATTCCCTAACGTTTTACCAGTAACTTCAATTTTCCCCTGAGAATTGACGGTGTGCAATATTTTAAATTTTTAAACCGAATTAAAACATTCATTTATTCATCGATTTTCATGCTTTTAACACCGATAAAATGATAAACTCGCTTCAAAAATAATTAAAGTACGTTTGATAAGAACAAATGTAAAATTTTCAAATTTGCCATTATAATGCTAACTTATCTTAAAAGTAAATGTGCGACTCTGAGGGTATTTCTGTAACTTAATGCTTTAATTTATGGAAATCAGTTTGAAACAAATTTCTATAAACGGGTTCTTTAAAATAAGTGAGTTTTGTTTCGGGAAAAGTTGGTTAGAAGGGAATTTCCATTATATATTCCGATGTTGAGATTTAGAATTAAAATAAGAAAATTATTCCTGTTACATTTTCCTGAGTTTAAAATTACAGCTCACATTTCAACATTTCAAGATTATTTGAAAGCTGCTTCTATATTTAAAATATCAACGAAAGGTTATCGATCTGTGGTTTTTAAACGCAAATTTTACAAGATCTGAAAGGTTATTTGCCTGCGGTTATCCTTCAGAAGCAAAAAGTAGCTCGGATCAAGTTCAGATTGAATATTCATTTTTGTATTTTTCTAAAATGCCACTGCAACTCTAAAAATAAAATGTTTAGTCAGGAAACTAATTACACTAAGCGTTTTGTTTTAAACTTGCCTTTTAAAAATGTTTCAGGATTACATTGTAATTAAAATGTTTAATAACTGCAGTCGCTTAATGTCGCTTTAATTTTAAAAATACACTTCACTGCTCTGTTAACTTACTTGTTGAATGATCCAAGAAGCTTGATGGTTTTCACAGTAAATCAAATGCAAGTGAGTGAAACCTTATTAATTTAAAGCCCCTCGCCTTTTTAAATTAATTAAATTCCCACTTCCAATTAGTCTTGTATTTTCTTCGTGGAAAGTTCGTTATTAATAAATAAAGCCCAACTCTTATATTATCAAAATAATTCCTGAAAATCTGGAATTTGTTCTAATAAAACTAATCAAATTACTAATTTCTTTGACTATTCAGGTAAAAACACTTTTTGAGGTCCATAATATTATCCAGTTTAATCACAAAAGGATAACATAAGAAATTTTACTCTAGTTAAATTATTCATAAAACCTGTTACTTGCTGTTAAGCAAAAAAGAAAGTAGATCAGTTCCCCCTTTCAAGTTTGTTGCCTTTAATGAGATTGAAAGTGCTGGTAACGTGGGACATATCCTCTAAGTTAATATCCTAAAACGATAATACAGGGACCGACACGAACATTGTCTTGTAAAAAAAGTGGATTCGATAGCCGTTTTCGTTCTTTACACACCAACCGTTTTCCCTTTTCAAGCTTAAAGTTTAATCGGGAAATAATTTAGTATTACAGCACCAGTAATTTTCCAATTATTAATTTTTTAGCATATCGAAGTGCAGCTTTTCATCATGAAACTTACTTTTTTCCTACTTTATGGCTATTTAAGGATGGTTATTGAATTTACTTGGATTTTCAATTTTTTCCGGAAAAATATTAATTATAAGACAAATTTTACGTACCTTGATAATAAAAACCTTTGTTTATAATTGTAAACACGGTTGTTTTATTTTTTAAGAAGTTTATTCCTTGGATGTACTTTAATACGGTCCTTTTTTTTTTAATTTCCTGTTAAAAAATCGATTCTAGAGCTTTGGGGTTTGTTAGTTCTAATTCCTAATTCATAACCACTTTCGTAATCAATCCTTCGGAGATTTTAAGGCTTTTTTGCATTGTTAGAAATTTCTCCTTTATAAATTCAAACCCAATTTAAGGATAAAATAGGAATTTTAGAAATTTGGTTATTGCTTGAATTGAACTGGAATATTTAGACTTATCTTAATTTTTGTAATTATTCAAAAATGTTTATATTTTAAAAAATCCATTCCTTCTTCTTTTACATTCCCTTTTGCACTTTCAGAGTGTCGGGTCCTCTATCCATATTCGGAGTTGGTTATGGTCGGCCGCCATTGTTTTCACTTCTTTTAGATCCTTATCTGTTCGCTGTACTCTTTTCTCCAGGCTTTCCTCCCATGTTTCCCGTCGCCTTCCGCTATCTCATTTTCCTTCGGGTGTTGCTTCCAATGCTCGTCTAGGGTCTCTATTCTCGCTCATTCTTACTATACGCCCGTACATTTCAGCTGTTCTCCCCATTCAAGCTCCTTTCTATTACATGTAATTCGTGTGTTTTCTGGAGTTCCATTCTTTGCTATACTCATTAGTTTGCTCTTATCTGTATTTATCCTCATTTCCATCTCTCAATTACTCTACTCTATTTACTTACTGCTTTTTGCAGCTTTCCGAGCGAGCCCGCTAGTAATAATATGTCATCCTTGTAAGCTTGTTTCCTATGACGTTGAATCTTGGATCTTTGGACTCCTGTATAATTTCATTCATCATTGCCACAAACAGTAGTGGACTTAGTGAGTCACCCTGCTTGATTCCTATTTCCATTCTAAAGTTCTCCGATTCTCACCCCTTTATTCTTACTCTTCCCTCTGCTCCTTCATACACTCGTTCTGTAGCTTGATGGAGCTGGTTCCTTACTTATAACTCTGTCAATGCTCTCCAGACACTTTGCTTAGGTATGATCTCAAACGCCGCTTGTATGCCAATAAATACCAAGTATAATGGTTTCCCTATTGCCAGCCCTTTTTCTGTTGTCGTTCTCAGTACATACATATATGTGGTCTTGTGTTTGTCTATATAGCCTGCTTGTTCTTCTACTGATTTCTCCTCTATTTCTTCACTTAATATTTTTTCCAGGATTCTTGAATATATGTACCTTCTGCACTAACGATGGTATGCAAATAGCTCTATATTGCACTCATTCGTGTCACCTTTCTTGTGTATTGGCACTATGATGTTTTATTCCCAGCCATCGGGTATCTTCTGACTTCACCAGGATAGTTGACAAACCTCCTTTATCCATGTTCTAACTCTTTCTCCTCCATACTTTCAGGGGATCTGCCGTTTCTACCGGCTGCCTTTCTTGTTTTAATTTGTTTTATGGCTGCCTCTACCTCTTCTATCTCAATATATATCTCTCTCCTCTTCTGAGGCTGTTTCTCTTTTTTTTCTTCCTCTTGTGTTGCTGTTTTTCTTGAATTTTTGGTTGTTTTTTCATGTTTCTAGGATTCTTCCTTCTTCTATTTCTATGTTTCTATTCCTTATGCTCCATACTTGCCTTCCGCATTTTCCTCTTATTCTTTTAATTGTTTTCCAGAAAGTTCGTCCATTGTCCTCGTTAGCTTTGATTTCGGGTTCCCTTCCGAACTCTTCCCACGAGTCTTGTTTCGCTCTTCTGATGGCTGTTTTGGCTTCGTTTCTTTTAGTTACATAGATCAATCTTTCACTTTCCCTTTTACTCTGGATGCATTTTTTTCGAGCTTCTTTTTTTATCTTAATTTTGCCTCTGACTTCATCGTTGTACCAGCGAGTTCTCTTTTGGTAGTCTTTTACTGTGGCTTTTCCGGATATCAGTTCGGCTTGTTCTAATAGTGTTGTCTTTAGTATTTTCCATTTTCTTTCGATATTCCAGGTTTGTTCTTCCTCGGTTTCTGCCCTTTCGCATATTTCTAGTGCGTCATTAATTCTGGTTTTATATGCAGTAGGTAGCAACAGGGGCGGACTGGGGGAGTTTTTTTGACCGGGAAATTAGTGAACCAGTCGGCCCAGTCTTTCAGATAAAAAAAAAACAAAGTACCGGGGTAACCGAGATTACAAAGGATGCATTCAAAATAATTTCTCACTTACAAATACATAATTGATCTTGTCGTAGATTATAGTGGAAGCATTGATTAAAGAGTAGAAGTTACAAACAAAAATACAAAAAATTACGAACATCCATATCGTTAAATATATTTTGTGTTTTAAGATACTTACGTGAAAAAAGTAGAAACACACATAAATAGCAGGCACAGAAAATTAAACTAAAAGTTCCTTTCGCAATAAGTTACTTTTTTCTGCGACTTTGTCAATAATAGAGTCTCAGTCAATATTGTTTAAAACGTCTTTTTCACATGCCATTAACATAAATGATTCCAAATTGTCATTTGATAACGTAGGTACTTCTTAGTCGATTTTTAATAAACTTTAATTTAGAGAATGACCGTTCACAAGACGCTTAGGAAATTGAAATGGTTAATAAATATTTATACGCCAATGACAACGTGCTGTAGTATTCACTAAATAAATTAAATTTGTGTAGTAATTGCCGTAATTAGTAGCAGAAAATTGCACAATTTTTACAGTTTTTACAAGTTGTCAATTTTTCTGGATTTTCTTCTGTTTGTTCATCTTCCTCTTCGGATTCATCAAACTCCAGGCTCGGATGAAGTAAAGAATATTCTTTAGTTACTGAATTTTTTAGTCTGACCCACTTACTAGCAAAATCAATTATTTCTTGAGATAAATTACTCTTAGTGGCTCTGTTATCAAACTTAATCAATTTTTCGCTTAACCATTGAAGGGTGTTTTCAGGAATTCCATTTTTAGCGATTTCTTTAAAATTACTAGGTGATAGGAAACTTAGATCTGTATATAACTGACCATTTTTGTCAAACCTAGCTTTCAATTATTTTATCTCTTTGAATATAAATATTCTAAGATTTTATCTAAAATCATGTTGTGGGCAGTTACTGTATCTGCAAGTATTGCTTGTGTTTCATCTTCTACAAATTGAAAGGAGGTCGATGGTTGTGATGATTTTGGGAAACTCGAGGTGTCTATTTCGGTGGTAGTTTGCTGAAAATATTTGGTAAGTTTCGCACATTTTGCAGCATCTTTTGCTAATAACTTTCTTTTCTTTTCGCGAAGTTTTTCTGCGCCCCCTTTAGATTTTTTCTCCATATTAATGAGTCAATTGTATAATCCAACGACACTGCGACACTAAAAATTATCTTTAATAAACAGAAGACAGAACGGTCAGTAACTTTTAAATGTATCTGCTCTACGAAACTAGCACTAAATTAAAATCTAAGAAATTAGTCTTTGTAAATTAATAATTTTAATTTTAAAATAACTGTTATACAATGTGATTTTTTAAAAACTCAATTGCAGCAGGCCATATTCTGACTTAATACAGACAGTATTCGGCCTGCTGCAATTGAGTTTTTAAAAAATCACATTGTATTTATTTCAATAGTAAAACCCCCGTTCTTAATCACACGCATTTCGAGAAGGAACTAAGCAACTGAGCTAAATACTAAATGCGTTAAAAATGAATCACTAACAAAAGAACAAGGGATTGATTACCAATGTGTTTAGTACAAACACAGCAAAATCTGTCGACGACAGATGATTAGCCTCATAAACTAAATTCTTAATTACCAATAGGTACATAATTCATAAAATTAGTACGTGACTCTTGTCTTTTGTCTAAGATTTAGCGCCGCATACAATATCGTTATGATATAGTAAACATGTCTAAGTCCTAACATAAATTCGTGGAACGATTGTTGTTATTATTGGTATATTTACGAATGTAGAATGTTCAATGTTCCATTTATTAAGCTGCAGCAGAACATTTCAGCCAGAATGGTTATTTTAACGTTTTACTAAACAGCAAAACTACAATTTCAACTTAGTCAATTATTTATTTCTTTTAATTTATATTAAGTCGTAATTGAATATTGTGGTTACCGGGCAGGTTTCGCAGGACGTTAATATTATTTATTGTGTTATTATGTTATTTATAATCACAAGTCACGACGAACTGAGCTCAATTCTACGTATGCGTATTTAATAATTTAGTTTAAGATTGCCGGATCCTTACGAACCCTCAGAGGATTTACTTTCGTTTAATTGCGATCTTATTATTTTGAACATTACATTTTTCTTTCGTTTAGTTACGATATTGTCATTGAACATTCCCTATAGTTTTTGTTTGTTTGTTTAATTAGATCTTGTTGTTTGAAACATTACATTTAGACTTACGTTAATTACAAAGCCTTGCGTTTTATTATCAAATCAATTCACTTTGGAGGTTTATTCTTCAGCAGATCCGACTGAAGACTGTTACTTAGCTTTAAAAACGTATAACTCCAAACATCACGATTTTACGTATAAATTTTGAGAAATTTTTGTAATAATAATCTGTATTTGGAATTAATATTTCAGAAATACAATTTTGAAAATATTAACTTAAAAATAAGTTGAGAAATTTAGCTTAGTATTAAGAATCTTTTCCAAAGCTTTATTCAAGGATCAAGCTCTTCGATTACATAAAAATAAACTAGGAGATGGTTTGTTTCAGTTTTCTTATTTTTCCAGTTCTGAAAGACACTAAATTATCAAAATTTGTATCAGCAGATTCATCAACTTAATACAACTCGAAGCTTAATTTACTTCCACTTTAGCTTCAAATTGTAACAAGTTGCTTTTCATATAAGAGAAGGTTTGAAATTTCAGTTTTAGATTTAATTTTCTAAGTGCTGGAAGCATTCCTAAAATTTTAGTACGTTTTTCGAAAATTTATGAAATTCATAAGCCAATGCCATAAATTTAATGAGCTCGTTTGTATTACGTGATGTTTCAAGTTCTGAAAAAATTGAAGTCAATGTTTAGTTTATTCACGTGAATTTTTCCTCAAATTCAAATTGGCTGTCTATTTGTGATCTTGAAAGTCTTCTATTTAAGTTCATACATACAAGGTTATCATAAAGTAAGGGATATATTTCAACTTACATATTATACAAGGTGTTTACGGTCTTCTCTGTACCCTTTTAAGGGGCGATAGTACAGGTCAAAAGGAGTCGATAAACCTTAAAACACTTCAGTAGAAGTTATCTAATAAGCTAGATAATAATTATTTTAGTTTTTACATTAAACGGTTAATTTGTTTAAAAATCTGGTAATCTACTACTTAATCGGCATTGTCCACTTCAATTATTTTTTAGTATTTCTACAAAAGTTGTTCGAAATTATCACCATGTTGTTGTATACAAAGTGTGGCTCGGCGTACCCACGACTCCACGTACTCTGCAAGGCCCAAAACCTTGTTGAATTTTTAGCCAAATATAGGTGACAGGTGACAGTAAAGGTTAATTTGATAACAACTTACCAATCAAATAAACAAACCTAATAACAATAGGACAATGCTGATTAAGTAGTAGATTACTAGATTTTTAAACAAATTAACCGTTTAATGTAAAACCTGAAAGAGTTATTGGGCGCATTCAGGGACGCTCAGCGGCTGATGCGCTGAGTTAGTAAAGTCCCTGAACAGACACGCTGTGAAAAAGCTTGCAGTAAGCCGCTGAGAAATTCGCTCAGCGTATAATTTGTTAGCTGACTTTGTCAGCGGTGTCAAAATAAGGAGCGGGAAACACACAAACTTAATAATGTGAATAAAAACATATTAATTAGGGTGAGCTAGTACACATAGTCCATAATTTGAAGATCATTAGCCAAAATTTCTTTAATTTTTGATTAATTACATAATAGTGAAAGTAACACCTAACCCTACAAAACAAATAACAAACTGTCAAAACAGCTTACTATCAGACGTTTCATTCAGGGAAATACCGTTTGCTGTCATTTAGCATAAGCTGACTAAATTACCGCTTAGCTAAGCAGCTGAGCGTCCCTGAATGCGCCCATTATCTCGCTCATTAGACAGCTTTTACTAAGGTGTTTTAAGGTTTATCGACTCCTTTTGACCTGTACTATCGCCTTTTAAAAGGATACAGAGAAGACCGTAAACACCCTGTATAGTTTTAACAAATTAAGGTAATAACCAAAAGTAAAAGAAATTGAATTACTTACATAATGGAATTTCTTATGTCCAACACTGGTTACCGCAAATGTTCGACATGACCTCCATTTTGTTGTTGTAAAATCACCACCCGTTCCTCCAAATTGTTCACAGCATTATTCAACATTTCTGGTTGAATTGCACCAATTTGCTCCCTAATACTGTTTTTTACATAACCCCACAGCCAGTAATCCGCTGTGTTAAGATCAGGCGATCTTGGTGGCCATGAATTTACAAAATGTCTGCTTATAACACGATCTTGAAAAACAGCAGTTAACAATTCTTTAACTGGTCGGTAAATTAAATGTGCGCTTTCATTTGACAGGGAGGGCCCTGCTCTCAAACCCATTTTCGTACGAAATCTTGGTAATCCAACAGTGTAATTTCTACCGCATTCATAATAACATTGTACTAAACCAATTCTTGTTTGCAGATCCATGTTATTAAAGTTTAAATCGTTTGAATTTACGTTTATGTGAGTTTTATTTTGAGAACAATTCCCTAAATTGCGATGATTTCATTTGGGACTTGTATCAATAGTTGTCACGACAACTCTTTTGTTTTCCATAGATACAGTAAAATTCAATTATTAAAGCAACTATATTACATTTACTTTTTGTTACTAGCTTAATTTCTTCAAACTATATAAGAATTTAAAGTATACCCCTTACTTTCTGATAACCCCATATTTGTTTCTCAGGATCGGAACGGAGGGGGGGTAAATATTCTGATTACATAATCAGGATTTCAAATTCTCAATTGTAATTTATGACTCATTTGGCAAGTGAAAAAATTCCGTTTTTAAAATCTACATACAGCTTCAAATACCGTGGTATATTTAAAAATTGGTGTTCAAAGCAACAAATGTGTATTTACTTAGTTTTGAGGAAACAAAAACGTTGATTTGATAAGGGCACGCTCTAGGGTTTTGTTTCCATTTTTCTGGTTTTACAAATTTTGAGAAATATTGTAATAAATGTAAAATTCTTTATTTTTGGAGATATTATTTCAGAAATATGAAGTATTTTGCTTAATATTAAAAGTTTTTTCGCTTTTGCGAAAGCCTTTTCCAAAGATCAAACATAAGGATCTTTAGTTTAAATTTTCTTATATTTACAGTTTTTGAAAGATAGTAAATTATCAAAATCCGTATTAGCATAACTGGCAACTTAATCATCTTTAAGTTTGTTTTTTTTTAATTTATTGTGGGTTGTTATTCATTTAAGGAAGATTTTTAAATTTCAATTTTCGTTTTAATTCTCTAAATATTTGAAGCATTCCCAAAACTTTTCGAAAATGTTTGAAATTCCTAAGGCAATACCAGAAATCATACCATAAATGTCCAAAACATTAATTTTTGATTATTAAGGGTTACATTTAATAGTTAGGTAGCTCATTTGACTAATTTTCAGATTTTGAATTTTCTAAATTTCTAGCGTTGAGAAGCCATTCTTATTCTTCTTTTCTAATCCTTAATGCCCTTTCGGGCGCCGCCATTCTAAACTTTTATATTTGAAATTCTTATTACAGTGTCCTTTTTGGTATTTTTTTTCATACAAAATTTTGGGTTTTTCATATCGCAACCTTTAATAAACGCCCTCATAATTATTTGCTTTCGTAACAGAATATATCATTTCCATTTACAAAAAATATTCCCGTAGGGCCATAAAACGCGAAATCATAAAATATTTCCCATAAAATTGCAATATTCCCGATACAGATGGAGCGAATTGGGAAATAATGTTCATGAAATATAGGCCAGGTTTAAATAATTTCCAGTTTATACGTTCTACCTAACTATTGTATTTAACGAGCCAGGTTCGCTTTGTGGGCAGTTGGACTTTGTGGTTCCTTTGAAACGCAGTCTGTTTAGGTTCCTTATAGCTTGAGGTAATTAGTTGGTGTCAGTTAGTCGGCAGTGAATATTTGTTCTCTTCTTAGTTGAATAAAATTAATTATACTAATTGTTTAAACACCCTGGTTTACTGTTTGGATTGTTTATGCAGTTAAAGTGTTCATTTCAATTTTATATCATTGAAATTTATTTCAGAGTTAAATGATTATTGATTCTTTTATGGCATTGTTTGATGTAGTTGTGTGAATGAATTTATTAAATTCACATTAATTCGTTTGTTGAATTTTACCTGCTTAACAGATAAATCGGGTTATAAATTATAAGAGATCTTGACACTGTCAAATATCTATAATAATTATGAGTTTAATGGGTTATATTTAAAACTGTGGAAACTCCAGATTTCCTAACTTCGTTCTTGTGTAAAACTCTGTTGTGTCTGTTGATTTAAAAAATAAACAATTCAACGAAGTTCATTCTAGAATTTTAAGTTTGTAATCTCAAGCCAGCAAATAAGAAGACTACGTTGACGTTTTTATTCGATAGTAAGTCCGTTGTTCCCGCATTGTCTGAGACTGAAGTTGTTAAAATTAATAGGAATGGCAATTCCTTAAACGATGGGTAATCCTGTTTTGTACCACTAACACGTTCCAGTTTGTAGGAATAAGAGACGTCGACTTCTGGTCCGGACGATTACTTGCAATGTTGGAAGTGAACTGTAGGAAAAGCTTTTAGAATACAGAATTTGTTCCTACAAGACTGTTGTATGTATGCGTAGACATGCAGAAGTATTTGCGTATTGTTGGCTTCTTTTTCAATTTTTATTTCTTCTCAGGTTTGTTTGGAATTGTTTTGTTTTCGTATTCATTGTGGTGTTACGGAGGCAGAGAACACTTGCAATCATGAAAACCAAACAGAATGTGACCTGCAATCCATAAAAATGGTTTAATATTCACTCTCCTTTCGTATCGTTCTACTCTGTTGGGTTTATTACAATAAAAGAAAAGCTGGAAACAAGACTTTTTTGAAAACCGTCTGAGAGTCATTTGAAAAGCTTTTCCATTGATACTTTTTTATTTAATCTGGATTTTCTATTTCCAACGGCTACGAATTGAAAGTAATTACTAGCTACTTCACCATTTTTGAAGTGCGATGAATTCAGAGTTTTTCCGGCGCAATCTTTACTTTTCATTTTTATTACCGAGTAATTGTAACAATGCGAGAATAGTTTCATTAAAAACTGTTCAAATTGAAAAGCGAATTAAAGCAAATAAGAACGAAGGATTATCCTTAGTTATGGGGAATTTATTTGTTTCGCCTTTTTATTTTTATTCCATTTCATTTAGGAACATTTCTTACGGTGAAAAATCGTTACTCTTATCCTTGTGACATTTGACGCTTTTTGTTCTGGCAATTTACCCCGATGTTACTTCCCATCCCTAACACTTTCGTAGTTTTTCACTGCTTCTATCTGCTAACGTTTGTATGATGTTTCCTGTCATTTATTTTCTTTGGAAAACATTATCTCGCTATTGTTTCATATAAAAACAGTACCAAAGAGAGTTTATTATAAAAACAACTCCAGGAAAAAACACAGCGGCCAGCAAAACTTATTAAATGTATTAAAAGTAAACATAATTGATTCGCCAATAAATGTAAGTCAAATAAGTTAATTTCCCAGTAGAGGAAACGTCACCCGGAGCATTTTCCTTTAATCAAATACGAAACGTCCTTATACGTTTCCTATGGGCGGTAATCAAGGCGGTATATAGAAAATCCGTGCCTCAAAATTATAAATTAGCGAAAAAGTAGTAAATTACATTAAAGGACATCGATTTTGTTCCGGATGTTTCGTTTCTACGCTCGTCCATCAGTTCAACGACCTGAAACTTGTAATTTGATCCAGGTGCTTTATATATTTAGGAGGAAACGTAGTTACCTCTTGTGGGAGCGAGTTTTGCATTCGTTTAAATAATTCACGTAACTCCACTCGATTATACAAAGTCTAATGAACTCAGTATTTCATTCTTCTCTACCATTATAAACCCAATTAAAACTGAGCTATTTCAACTTTTAAAACTTCAGAGTGCTCTCTCTGCTACCGTACAAATTAATTTTCCTGTGTACTGTTTTTCCTGATCAAATTGTCTATTTTTGTTTAAGTTAAATCCGTCGTGACTGACAATTTGTTTGATTAAGGTAATTTTAAGTCTGAAAGCCTTTGTTAACGAAGGGCACGCCGGATATTCGCCTTGAGAAATATGAGAAAAAATGGTAAACCTATTTTTGTTATTAAATAACCCAAATTAATTGCGAAAATTAAATTTAAAGCACTATTTTGGCTTTCCGAAGCGCAGATTTTAAAATGTTTCATTCCGGTCTTTAATTAATTAATCGCCATTTTTGCTTAAATGAGCAACGATTATCCCAAAGTTACAACATTGGAAAGTTCCGTTGTGTTTCATCAGTGTATTAAGTTTTGAAATTAATTGAATGTAAGCAAAAGTTTTTGAATGAGGTTACTTACATATAAAATTTTCGTAGGAACCACAGGAGATGCTTCCCTTCCTGTGTATACTGTTTACTAATTGTTATAAAATTACAACGAAATTTTTTCAAAAGGACACTAAAAGCAAGCGATTTCGGTAATTAGGGTTTCAGACTAAAAGTAAAGCCTGAAAGAAACTTAAAGAATGGAATTTATTTTTAAATGTCAAGGTTAAATAGAAAAAGTTTTCCATTTGTAAATACGAAACAAAGTCAAAAGCACGTCAAAATATTTTTGATTAATTGCAACTTTAATTTGAGTTTCATGGGAAATAAAAAGGAAATAAGGCAGACAAATTTCGTTTTAATAATTTATGAGTTAAAAGCGCGTGTGTAAAAATTAAAATTAATATTTAAAACAAACGTTCAAACAGAGTTGTTACTTTGAGTTTTCTTTAGTATATATTTCAGAAAAGCGGCTTTCCTTTAGGGCATAAACCTCTGCATATTTAATTGAATTATTATGACTTCAAATAAGAATTAAAACCTAAAAAACTCCAAGCAAATGGCGCATCTATTCGAGTCTTATTTATCAAAAATGTTAAATAATTTTCAGATCTTCTGTGCATAATTTGGTAAATCGTTGTTTACCGGATGTTATGCTAGAAAATCCGGGAAGTTTTAGAAAATTTGGAAAATTTGCATTCACGTTAATTTCTTGCAGACCCGTAAATCATTGTCACTCAAAAATATCAAAATTCTGCACAATTTATTATTATACGAAATGTTTCGTGGTTTTGTAAGTTTCTTTTTTGATAAATTTAATGTTGCTCTAGAATAGCCCGGAAAATATCGAAAGCTGCAGAAAATGCGTATTTATAACAATTTCGTGCAGTTTTTGAAAAATCTTGTGATTCTGTAAAAATTCAGGAAATATCAGGAATTGTGGAAAATTCCGTAACTTTACATTTATGTCATACTTAATTTAATTTAATAATTTGATCTTCATTTAAATATAATTTACTTATAGTAAAACTGCATAACTTTCCCGATTTCACTTTCATTTGAAATATTCACTGCTTCAAACGTTATCCTTTAGAATTTTCAGGAACTTTTCTAAAGTCCTTTTGAGAATGGTCATCAATCACGTCTCTTAACGTAAGTTTCTTCAAGTGAGAGTGAAGGTTTAATAAGGCGACGTCTACTAGATTAGAATTATTGAACATGTGTGAAAATACTTATTTTAGCCATTTTAAGATAAGAATCTGAAAAGAAAATTTTCGCAGCTTTCACATGATTTAGTTAGTCATTTACTTAATTTTTACGCGAATTTTTTCAGTAATAACCAGAGGAGCTAAAACCATTTACATATCTGTTTTTCAGAAAACTCGTTTCTAGGAAAATTCGTTTTGATTTGTAAGACAGCTACAAAATAGTAATATCAATGTTTTTCTTGAATTTTTATAATTTTAAATGTAAAGTACCTGTTTTTAAATTAAATTAAGTGTAAAAGCTTATTTTGTAAGAAGAATTATTTTATGAAATTTTATAATATCATAATATTTAAAGCTTCTTTTCTTGTTCGTTCTATCTGAAAATGAAATGGCTTTTCAAGTGTCCAATTTCCAAGGCTTTTCTGAATTTTTTAAGTGTAAAGTAAAGTCAACAATGTCAGGTTTTTAGAATGGCATTTTAAATTTATCAAGCTCAGAATTTACCCTTGACTGGCCTTTCAAATTCAGAAACAATTTAATCCATTGTTTCCTTTAATATCGACTTTGTTTTTTGCTCAGATTACACCAACATAATAACATTAAGTTTTTACAAAAGTTTTGGAGGTCTTTTCTCATTAATATCTTTTTTTGCAGGACTCGAATCCATTAGAAGTTCATCTAGCACCAACAGGACGAGAGTTGGTTCAAGCGTTAAGGGCCCTGCTTCTCCACGCACACTGGCACACTTGCACTCTTTTAGCGGACAGCCCTTCAGCCACAGCGTTACAACGTGGGGAACTTTGGTCAGCATTATCGGAGTCCCCTTTGCATCCTACATTAATTGCTCTGCCGTCACCCCATCGCCCTCAGTCCGTGTTTAGGTGAGAAACCGGAAATCGCGTCCTCGACCCTTTTCGAAACGCTTTCCATGCACATTTTCACTTTACCTAAAATATCTCAAATGTTTTATACAAAGATATTCGTTCCGTACGTATTTTTCCTACTATATCAAAAAGATAGTAAGGAAGGAAGTTGTATTATTTCTTCCGACCGTCCAAAAGTTTATGGTTTAGGCGCCCTTGAGTTAAAGGCGTCGCCATAGAAACGTGTAGAAAACACCTCGTACCAAAGGGATGGTGCCGTATTTATTACCCTGCCAGATTCCTTTTATACAATGTCTATAAGAAATATACAAGCTTTTGTACTTACAAACTTGCGACTTTCACAAATGTCCTAATTAATCATGTTAGTTACGCCCTCTTTTACATCGGTTTTCGGGTATGATTCGGAAATAACCAACACTAGGAAATATCTAAATCTTACTGTGGATATCGCATTCTACAGTAACAAGTTTTCTTGTTTGTAAGATAAACCAAATTTATTTGGGTGCTGCTTTCATAATTTTATGGGCAAGTTGAAGTTAAAGTATAGGGTGGGTCAAAATATTTTATGATGTCCACCAAATTAACAAGTCCTAAGGGCGATTGCTTATCTATAACTTTCGTAGTTAAAATTCGACTCATTCTTCAAATTAGGTAAGGTAACATCAGATTATTAGACAACATACAAATAACAAACATTTATACAGAACTATTATTTTAAAAAGGCGGTTTAAGTTTTAGAAACTTAAAAGCAACTTTGTTTGGTCATAATCTTTTACGGTAGTGAAACTGTTTAAATCAACTTTTAATCAACAACTTTTGTATTTCAAACTTCGGTTTAATACAGAATTAGATTAGAGTCCTAGAACCTGTTTATTATTATTAATTGTTCGAATTTAAAGATTTTGAATTATAACGGCGAGTTTAATAATTTTAATGTCTTAAATCTTCTTGTCATATAAGTTAGGTTACAACTAAATTCAGTTGTCTGAGAATATATGTTTCAAGTTATTAGCTGAAAAACATTTTTATTGTGATTAATCGGAATTTTGATAAAGAATTGAATTAAATTCAAAGCTTGGAGCTTCGAGCTTCAAATTTTATTGTATTATACCAGGCTGAATGTGAGTTTTAAGTTGTTGTTGCTTCCAAAATCCAAAGCGGCAATAAGTTTAGACAGTAATATTTCGAAGTTTATTTTTCGAATTTAATTTCGATATAAATACTCAAAATAACCAGAACTTCCACGCAAAAGAAAACAAACTGTTTTTTACTGTGGAATGATAATTCCAAAGCTGACCGAATTTTATTAAATGTGATGATTTGAGTATAACTAAGGCAATAAAGATAAAATATTTATGACAGATGTTTTTGCTTGCTTGCTTTTTATTGGAAAGAGATCTTTAGTTTAAAAATTTACCTAGCCACGATTGCATTCTATCTTTGATGTACTACCCATATTGCTTATGTCTTATGTCTTTCTTGTTGCACTCATTAATTTTTGTATGTTTAGACTGGTTTTCGGACAATCAGTATACAGGGAATTTTTCTTTTTAGTATACATATTTAGAAATAAAACTAAGGGCAGAGATAGAACCGAAATTGGAAGAAGAGCAAACTGCTTATAGAAAAGACAGGCAAACAACGGACAACATCTTTGTTCTGAAAAAGGTTATCGAAGGAAGGATTGAAACAAATAAGGAACTATGGTTATGTTTTATAGATATAAAAGCAGCCTTCGATTCCATAGATAGAAAGATAATTTGGGAAGGACTAAGAAAACTACAAATATCGGAAATAATAATAAGAAAAATTAAGAGTGTATACAAGAAAGCCACCGCACATATACAGATACAAGGGGTAACTTCAAAAGAATTTGAACTTCAAATAGGGATTAAACAGGGGGATAGCCTCCGCCCCTTGCTTTTCAACGTAATAATGGACAGAATAATTAAAAACACGAGTAAAAGAACATCGAGCGAAAAAACATTACTGGGATACAGAAACCTACTACCGATACAAATAGACAACCTTGTATATGCCGACGATATAATTCTATTCGCGGAAACACCTGGAAAACTAAACAGAAAAATTGAAATATGGAATAAAGAGATAGAAGATAATGGCATGAGGGTGAATTTAGAGAAAACGAAAATAATGAGTATCAATAAAAAACAAAGGGAAGGACAGGGTAATATGATTTCATGTAAGGGAATACATTTAGAAGAGGTAACGACCTTTGACTACCTGGGACCAGAGTTACTAATGATGGAAAAATAGAAGAGGAAATAGCCAATAGAACAAAAAAAGGAAATAAGATATATTATGCGCTAATGAAAACTATATTTGGAAATAAAGAAATTAGTAGGAAAACTAAAATACATGTCTATAAAGCAGTAGTGGTTCCAACTCTAACATATTCTAGTGAAACATGGACTAGGGTTAAAAAGCATAACAATACAATCACAGCAATGGAAATGAGGATACTCAGGAAAATAGCAGGAGTGACGAAATTGGATAGGTTAAAAAATACGGAAATAAGGGAATCTTTACAAACTGAGACACTAGTAAACATAATAGACAAGAAACAATTGAACTGGTTTGGACATGTCATGAGGATGAAGGAGGAGAGACTCCCCAGAAAAGTCATGGTAGCAAGGAATATAGCCAAGAAGAAAAAGGGTAGACCCAGGAAGACATGGATACAACAAATAGTAGAAATTGGAAAAAACAAGGGGAAGACTTTAGCAGAAATGAAGGAAATGACTCAAGACCGTAAAGCATCGAGGAAGTGGACGAGCATTTAAGCAAGAGCTTTCTTCCGACCCTCTGTAAAGGGCAGAAGGATTATGTTGAAGAAGAAGAAGAAGAAGTATACATATCCCCTATGTATACTTTTAAAATAAACGCAATATGTAGGCAACCAACTATACACTAAACGTCACGTCACGTGGTACGTACAGGTTATGTTTCATGTTTGTAAATAACAAATAAATCAAAATTAGTGGAATATCAAAATAATTTTAATTCAACGATTATTCTAAAACATAAAATATCAACAATACAAAACAGAACAGAAAGGAAAATAAAAACAGCAACAGTTAAAGACTAATTTTTTGACATTAACTTAATTTGATGATTATTGTCACAGCATGCTAATTTTTTAAGGAAAAAATAGTATGCTGTGGCTAAAATCATTAAATTAACTTAATGTCAAAAAATTATTATTTAACTGTTGCCGTTTTTATTTTCGGTTCTGTTTTGTATTGTTGATATTTTATGTTTTAGAATAATCATCGAATTAATTATTTTGATATTCCACTAATTTTGATTTATTTTTTATTTACAAACATGAAACATAACCTTTACGCACCACGTGACGTGACGTTTAGTGTATAGTTGGTTGCCTACATATTTCGTTTATTTTAAAAGTATACATAGGGGATATGTATACTAAAAAGAAAAATTCCCTGTATAGTCAATTGTACGTAAATTTTGTATATAACCTTTTTTGTGCAGAATTTTATAGTAAATATTTTTCATAATAACCAAAATTGACGTAAAACCAATAGATAACGAGATTTTTGCAAAAAAGGATTTTCGTGACTTTTGACGTGGAATAATTCGCTTAGCGTACATAATTTCGCTACGGATTTTTTACATATTGTTTATAATGCCAAAATAAAGAAGTGTACCAAAGTCCACTTCGCTAGAATTTTTTTAGAGGTTTGGCCATTTTTTCGCCTAAAATGACTGGGCTATTACTGTGGTTTTGAATAATTGTATTTTGTGTGTTTGCCTGTTGATTTCGCCCCTCCTTAAAAGTCTACGTGAATAAAATCAGTCTTAATTAAGACTACTGCTGATTTCAGAATGTTAACACGTAAGTGTAATAAATTAAAGACAGTCATAGAAATTTTAACAAACAAAAAGCAATATTTTAGGTTTAAATTTGCATAATGGTGTACTCTTTAGAATAGAACACCTTTATTATTAAATCTTACTATCGAAACGGTGTATAAAAAAATACGAAGAAGGGCAATGTATACATTCTGTTCAAGCATGCAAAAGTGCATATCTCGTTTCGTTTCCAGGAATAGATATTGAAGAGGAATATTTAATGACTCATATTCAGAGAGTTGTGGACAAATTTGATAATACTTAAAATGCAGAGCACTTTCAACATCTATTGTAAATAAACAGAAATAATCATTATTAAATAAGTTTTTCATTATCTTTGTGTGTGTTTTTTAGTAATATGAATACATTCAGGCTTATTAATTAAATCTATCAAGTTGGGTATTTTATGACAGTGGCTATCTAACTGGTGAGTCGAATATGGGGCAAACACTACTCTCTAAATTTTCATTTGGCTGCTGTAAGTAATTTACAAGAAACGCCTAATCGACCGTCGTCATGACAAACCTTGCATTTTAAATGATACATTTAAGGAACTGTCTATAATCCTAATTTAAATTTGGATTTAGATTTTCTACTCCGTAAATAAAAATTTTAAATTCCTAGCTTTATACAAAAACTCTTTAAACTTTTAGACTGCTTTAATTTGAAATATGTGTTACAGGAAGGCTTCTGAAACTCCATTAAACAATCTTTAAGTGAAATTCAACTTGGTAGAAGCGAATTTATTGTATTTTATTGGAAAACCTGAATGTTATTAATGATTTGCAAAGTAAGATTGTTGCTTAAAACTGGATTTAAATTTATGACTAGAGTTTAGATGCCTAAAATTTAATCTTTGAACAAGTCTAAAATAGAGTCCCAGATTAGGAATTGCAAATCTTAAGTTTTGTGTTTTGATTTAAAGTTTTGAAGCTGGAATTTTGGATTTATGTTGTTAGGAAAACCTAAACTACAGTCGTTTCATGAGATTTTCAACCGATTCTAACATAAACCCTGAATATAACCAGTTTTAGCTTAAAAATGAACGTAGTTTAGGTTGTAAAAATAGCTTTTTAGTTCTGGTCTTAAATCACTGCTTCAGTTGTAACTGAAATTTATCTTCTTGTTTTGAAATCTTAAAATTTTGATTTGAATGATTAATTAGATTCCAATACAAATCAAAAATTAAATCTTCACTTTAGATATTACATTTGGTAATCGCTAAATATTTTATTTTGATTTGAAAATTTAAATCCTCTTCGATTTAAACTTTAATAAAAGTTCAAGACTTGTGAGAGTTAATTAAGAAAAACTTAAATAATAATTAAATTCATAGGTTTAGGCTTGCTTTTTAAGTTAGAGTTTCTAATTGCAATCCTTTATTTTTTATTTCAGCATAAAAATTTAAGACTTAAATAAATCAATCCACTATTTATTTGTATAACGCAAAGTCCCTGTTATAGGAGAAATTTCAAGTAAAAACCAAGATCATCAAGTTAAATTCCTGTTTAAGATAATATTTGAATCATTTCTTGAGATTTTAAATCGCTCAGACTTTGAAACAAATTAGAGTTTGGGCTTTAAAAATGAACCATTTTGCTTTGAAAATTTAAATTGGATTGGGAAACCTGGAAACTTATGCTTAAATCGTAATAAAAATCCCATATTTTGAAACGGAATCAAGAAAACATAATAAATTAATTTCTTACGCCTCGAAACCGAGGGTTTGAATACTCGAATAAAGCATAAATTCTGGTTTGTGGACATTAGAAATTCTCACTACAATTTTAAAAGATTTTCATTAGTTTCAGCTTTAAAACTGAAAATTGCATCGTCAGAAGTTTATCAAGAGTTTGAGAAAACTTTAATGTTCGGTTTTATTTGATTTGGATTTCTTTTTGTGGAATTTTTTTAAATTATTTAGCACAGAACTAATAAATTTGTAACCTGGTGAATCAATTTTATAAAAAATAGTTTAAGATGCCCAAAAATTGACGACAAAAACAGTAAAAAAAATTTTAGTCACAAATTACAGTTACACTGTTGTTGATTTGCATTTGACCCTTGGACTGTAATTTGAATATTCAGACTGCTCTCGTCCTAACGTGCCCTAAAACACTTAACTATCTGTTTTGCTCTATTCAGCTCATTTGCCAGATAACCCAGCGTACTAAATCCCAAGAGGCTGCGTTGAAATGCACTCCGCTGCTAAAGAGCTGCAGAGCAGACATGCATATTTTACGTTGTATACACATTCTTTTCATTTACTGAACGTTATAGCGTTTGTATTCAATTTTAGAAACGGTTTATATTTTAATTTCGTATTCTTGTTTACTTTTGAACGTCGCCATTTTATTTAGAATTACTTTGGAAACAAATTGCTGAAGTCTTTCGGCTGCATTTTACTTTAAAACACTAGAAATTTTTAAAAAAATTCGCGCTTTTCGTGTGTGCGTTTAGTGATAAGAGTTGAATTTCCTGAGTGAACTAAGCTCAAATTTACATTCTAGAAATAAGATTTTTACATTTCCAATGACTGACAAACTCTGAAACGCGGATTAATCCAAATAATCTAGTCACCCCATTAAATACTGAGTGTGTCTGAAAAATCCTTGCATCTAATAATTTAAATTGAAACTAAAACTAAAACAAAAACTGTGAATTCCCAAGGATTTACGCTGAACGAACGAGAAAGGTCGGTTCTTAAATCCTTAGTAATTAATCCTGAAGTTTCAATGTCTTAATGTACATTTCAGTGTCAAAAGAAACGAATAATTGTTCACGAGGATAACTTTATACAATTACATTGAAGCTAGTCCTTGCAAAAAAGGAAATTTAACAGCTTTTCATTATTCCGAATTAAAGTTGTTTTTAGTTAATAGAAACTTTGGGGAAATTAAAAGGTGGGAGTAATATACAAGTTAAAACTTAACTGGAAAACTGCAGCAATGAAATGAATTGCAGAAGTAATGAAATAATTATGAGAGAGAAGCAGTTCTGTAATGAAGGCTGCAATAATGAAATTTTTATGAAGTAGAATGCTAAAACCCAGGACTGCACAGTCCAATTTTCTTTTTATATAAATTATAGTTATATCCATAAACGAATAAACAAGGGCAAGGAAGAAGGATGTATGTTCTACTAAATATAAGTGTATGTGTCGCTTTCCAGCACTTTTCGTTTATAGATGGTAATAAAACGTGAGCTGGTAAAAAAATATGAAACTACAAAAATTTGCCACATCAAAACATAGCTAAAACAACCTTATGGATCCAAAGTATGAGTTTTTTGCTTTGGGAATACTGATAAGGTATGGGAATATTATAATTTTTAAACTTAAAAAACAAAATTACAACATATTCGTTGTGGATTTTTAACAACTGTAATTGAATTTTAAAGACTTAAGGAAGTTCTGTTATTTTATTTTCAGGTTATTTTGTACTCGTTCCTTTATGTAGTTCCACCTCGTTACATGTTACATACAAATGCGAATACGTATATTAAAGAAGTAAATATTAATTAAATCTTTAGTTTGAAAACCACGTTCTAGTATTTTAAAATGCAAATTTAAAGGATCCAGTACTACAAAAATCATTAATTTACTTTAATCAAAAACTAAGCTTTGGCTTCAGTGTCCATTTCACCGAATCAAACTCGTAATAAACACATACCAAAGTATATTTTATTTATTTTCTTAGTAACGTATTGTAGTTAACACATCCAAAAATTAAACAACCTTCCCAATGGCGACATATTTTGACCATCTTTGCATTTTGATCTAGCAATTCGGAGAATAACGGATTTAGAATTAAATGTTTAGTTTCAGTGCACCAAACGTGAATGTTATTTATGGTATCTTTAACCAGTTGTGAATACTTTGGGGTGGATGCTTTTTTTATGTGTTTTGGCAAATTATTTATATAAAATAATGATTACAATATAGACTCCTGTGGAATACTCAAATTAAAATTGTGCTCCCCAAATTTAACAGCATTTAAAATTACAGTTAGTTGTTGTTAAATCGAATTTAACCTACAGGGTGCCTCCAAATTATACCGAAAAATTTCTCTAAGGCATTTTTCAAAAACAATTTTTGACCTGATTTACCTATACCTTAAATAATGCAACTGTGCGAAGATATGGCTAATCAAAATTTCGAGAAGTCAGATTAAGCAAGTAGGTATTGTAAAATTAAACGTTCTTGATGTATGTTTTGTTGAAAATAACACCGACGCTCTTTTGTTTATCAACAGTAAATTAGGAAGTGGCACATTGATTAATTTTTTTTCCATTTCCATTTAGTTTCTGGTTATTTGCTCGAATTCCGTTGAAGTTAATAAATTAGAAGAGACAAGAACGTTGTCTTATTGAACTTTTCATAACAGGACCTTTTAAAAGACATTTTTAGGGCTTAATTTTGTCCCCAACTCTCAGAAACACCCTACCAGTCAAGCGATAGCTTTAGTATTTTCTTTACATCGAAATGAGCGTAAATTACCAAAGTACTCCGAATACTTTCTTCATAACCTTTACAGTTTTTAAGATAATAAAATCTTCTTCTTCTTCGCGTGTCTTGCCCGATTATCAGGTGTTGACGATCACCATTTCAATTATTTCTTGATATTGAGTTCGATTTCTTGCGGCTTGGAATAACTGATCCGCTGCTAATCCGGTCCATTGGCGCAGGTTTCTCAGCCATGACATCTTCTTTCTTCCAATCCACTTCTTCCCCTCAATTTTTCCATTTAATATTAAACGTAAAAGTTCATATTTCTGTCCTCTAAGCACATGCCCAAGATATTCAATTTTTCTTCGTTTTATTATATTTAGTAGTTCTCTTTCTTTATTGATCTGTTCGTTTGTCTTCCTTTCAGTCTAGGAAATTTTGAGGATTCTGCGGTAACACCACATTTCGAATGCTTCAATGCGGTTCATGGTATTGACTTTGAGCGTCCAGGTTTCGCAGCCGTATAACAACACAGACCAGACATAACATTTGACGAATTTAGTTCTTGTAATTAACCTAAGGTGATTGTTACTTAATATTGTTCTGTACTTCATGAAGGCGTGCCTAGCTAACTGTATGCGACATTTTATTTCTTCATCCGGGTCCAAGGTTTTGTTAAGCCAGCTACCGAGATATTATTTAAAGTGATCAACTTGTTCTATATTTGTTCCATTTATTTGTAAATTCTGTGGGCCCATATCAATCTTGCTGGCCACTAATAACTTGGTTTTCTTTATATTTATACTTAACCCCATGCGCATACTTTGATCGTTTACTTTGTTTAACATCCTCTGTAGGTCTTCAATACTTTCTGCTAATATGGCTGTATCGTCAGCATATCTTATGTTCTTAATGCTTTCTCCTCCAATTATAATTCCCTTTTCTTCGTGCAGGGCTTCTTTAAAGATTATTTCTGAGTATATATTAAAAAGGCAGGGTGATAAAACACACCCCTGTCTTACGCCTCTTTTAATGGGAATGTCGTCTGTTTCTTGTTCTGCATCCACTTTTATTGTTGCTGACTGGTTCCAATACAGAGTCTGCAACAATTAAATGTCCTTTCCATCTAATCCGATATGATGTAGTGAGTCAATTAGTTTCGTATGTTGGACCCGGTCAAAGGCATTTTCATAGTCGATAAAGCAGATGTATACCGGTTTGCGTACTTCCCAGCATCGTTGTAGTAACGTTTGCATACAAAACAAAGCCTCTCTTGTTCCAAGGCCTTTTCTAAAACCCATTTGTTCGTCACTTACAAATTCTTCGCATTTTGAGAAAATTCTGTTTTGTATCACTCTAAGCAGTAGTTTGAGAGTGTGGCTCATAAGACTTATTAATCTAAAATCTCCGCATGATCTTGCATTGCTTTTCTTTGGTAAAGGTATGAATGTTGAGCGAAGCCATTCTTGTGGAATTTGGCCTTCTTTGTAAATACGGTTAAAAAGTTTTGTTAGATTTTTCACATTTGCGTCGTTAAGGCATTTTAACCATTCTATTGGGATCTGATCTGGACCGGGAGCTTTATTATCTTTTGCCTGCTTTATAACTTTCTCTACTTTTTCCTTCATTATACTTGGTCCTGTGTCAGTTGCTACATTTCTTCTTGCTTCATCTCTATATCATCATCAAAAAGTTTTGTAATGTAATGTCGCCACTCGTCCTTCTTTTTATTGTTATCGAGTAACCACTCTCCGTCATCGTTTTTTAAAATATAAGGACAATTTTTGCGGAAGTTGCCTGTCAATTCTTTAATTTTCTTATGTACATTGAAATCGTCATGCTTACGCTGTAGTTCTTCCAGTTCGTAAAATTTTTCCATCTAGGTTTCGTTGGCTTCTTGAATCTTCCTTCGTACTTGTCTTTGTATGTCTTTGTACTCCTCTTCGTTTCGGTTCTTAGCTTTTCTACGCTTTTCTATCAGTTCTATTATTTCGTCCGTCATCCATACTTCCTTCTTATTTATTTCTTCCTTGACTTTTAGTATTTCTTCTCCTATTTTTATCATTGCCTCCTTCATATGTTCCCACGTTATCTCCACATCATTTTTTGTCAGATCATGAATTTTCTCCATCTCTTGATCGAGATTGTCGTTAACTTTTCTAATAAACTGTTCTCGAATGCTTTTTTTTTAGTAACTGTGTATTCATCTTTGCTTTCTTGGATGGTTGTGTTATCTTCTTGAGTTTTATTTGCATTCTTGCCATTAACAGGTTGTGGTCGGATGCAACGTCCGCTCCAGGATATGTTTTAACTGCCTTCATACCATTTCTGAACCGTTGATTGACAAGAATGAAGTCAATTTGGTTTCTAATAATCGTACCCTGGCCATCTGCCGGTGCCTTGCAGGTGTACAGCCTTCTCTTTGGCAGGCTAAACCACGTATTAGTAATTACTAATTGGTGTTCTTGGCAAAAGCGTATTAAAGTGTCACCTCTATCGTTTTTGTTACCTAAGCCAAGGCCTCGTGTTATATTTGCTGTTCTATCGGTTCCGACTTTTGCGTTAAAGTCCCCCATAATAACATTCACTTCTTGTTTTTTTGTAGTTTTCAAGGCGGTATTCAATTGTTCGTAAAATTCTTCTATTTCTTCTTCCGGTTTGTCTGCTGTGGGAGCATAAACTTGTAAGATGTTAATATTAACAGGATTGCCGCATAATTGTATCATTATAATTCGGTCTGAAAAGGGCACAAAGTTAAGAACTGATTTACTAACTCTTTCTTGAAGTATTAATGCTACTCCATTTTTGTGTCTGTCATCTGGTAGTCCAGAGTAGTAGACAACGTATCCATTTGATTTGATTGAGCCAGCTCCTGGAAATCTTGATGATTCACTCACGCCTAGTACTTGTATGTCTAATCTGTTCATTTCGCGCAGTACATTATACAGTTTTCCAGCTTCTAACATGGTTCTTACGTTCCATGTAGCTATTTTATGAGTATTCCGCCCGGGGATTCTTAGCACCCCTGTCCCATTTAAGGGACGCCGGGAACTCTGGGCCTTATCCTTTGTGTTTCTATTCATGGTGATTGTTCTTGGGAGGTTAGTGCAGTAGTTTCCCACTTGCTTTCTGCACCGCAGTGTCAGGACCGTTTGTACCGCTTCGGTAGCGCTTCTGAGTGTGACGCATACTGCCGCTTTATTCTTCTTCTAAGATTACGCCAGTACTGTCTAATGTCAAGGCTGCTGCCCCATTCCATTACTCGCCAATCTGGCTTATTTGCAGCCGCCCAATCTGGGTCAGACGCTGCTGCTAGTTTTGGTGCGCCCCGGGAATTTTATTTCCCCGGTACCCACCATATCTGGCGAGCATTCCCCTATCCGCCACCCGGGGAGGCGCCCGATGGGGGACTAGCAACCCCACACGGGGATAATAAAATAATGTTATTTAAATTTTAGGGCAAACTTTAATTCGCCATACTTCCGCAGAGATGTATTTTTAGATACGGGGTTAAAATGCTTTAATTTTGTTTGAAAATTTCCATGTAGGAGTTTGGCAGTATAATTTAGAGACACCCTGTATAACAGTTATTTTCGCATTATCCTCATTCTGTTCAATTTATCTATAATAAATTTCATATAAAGCATTTCAAAAGCACGAGAAAGATCAAAACTGAGGTTTGATGGTATTTTCTAAATTTTTGTAAAAAAGTTCTGCAAACTCACATATAGCACTATAGGCCGGTTTTCCTTTTTGAAATCGTACTGAGCATTATCTAAAATTTGAGACTCAACATCATGAGCAATATTCTATAACCTTAGAGTTAGTGCGGCAGGGCTTGTAGTAGTTTGGAAAATGTTCGTCGCTGAAAGGATACATTTAATTTGCTGCATAGGTTATTATAATAATGTTAATTATTAAAAGAACGTCCTTCAGGTTGGGACAGTGTCATTGTTGAGACAGAAGGAGTCAACGAAACCCTTCTGCTTCTGGCTTGATTTATAATTGAGTTACCGTTCCCTTCTTCCGGGAAGCGGCGTGGTTAACACGTTGAGTTATCGTGCTCTTTTAGTGCTCCTTTTCCTCCTGAAGAAGCCCCTTAAAAAATGGGCGAAACGTTGAGTTTTTCTGTCTCAAGAATGACACGGTCCCAACCCGAAAGACGTTGTTTTTTGACACTGACACAGACACTGACCTTAGAAGTCTTCGAATTCATTATATTATATGTTAATTATATTTATTGAAGTACTATTTTAGCAATAATTCTGTACATGCAAGTACTGTAGGTATTCTTAAATTTTATAATAACCATTTTAAGCTTACAAGTAAAAACACAAAGGCAGTAGCTTTCCATAGTGCTATATGATTGCGAATAATACTGGTCTTGATTTTCTCTGAAGACTGTATTATTATGTTTGATTTCCTAGTAGGTACCGATCCCAGAGGCCTGAGAAAAAATCTCCACCAACGTAGGGATTCGAACCCGGGACTTGTAACATGCAAGCCGAGCCTTCTTACAACTGAGCTACCTGGCTTTCCTATTGTACATGTATCAGTTTATTTTAATTTGTTTTAAAGCCTTTGTTGATATTTGTCAATGAATAAGTATGGCATTTTTTGGGTTCATTAGAATATTTGAATATCGAACTATTAGGGGAAGGTTTCCATAATCGCACCAGGCCCTAAATCGCACCACGGCGGTGTTGCAGAAAACTGCAATAAATAACTGATTTATGACGATATAGTAGTTAACAATAAGAGCTACCTAAGTTGTATCAAAGATGGCATGAGTCAGAGTAGAGTAGTTGCCGAGCTAAAAAGGTTAGAAAAAAAAACGTTCTTTCGGTCATTTTCCTAAGCGATTTAGTTAGTGGTAAGTATTAGACAGTTTACATTTGTTTTGTTTACGTAAAAGTAATAAGTTTATTCTACTTATATTTTAACTTAAAAATTAATTTTGGAAGAAATGTCATGCTAAAATGAACGTGTTCAACGTGAAAGGTGCAGTTTCCTAAATCCCACCAATAAGTAGTTGCTGAAATCGCACCGGTAAAGCTGGGCCTTCAACAAGTAAAAAAACAAAAACAACAACAGAATGTAGATTTAATTGTTAATAAAGACGAATGGTACTGCTTTTTGTGCAACGAGTGTCGTTTGGAGGATATGGTACAATGTCAAAACTGTTTGCAATGGGCTCATGAGAGTTGTGCTGCCTTCGATGGTGCAAGTTCCCACAGGCATTTTATTTGTGACTTGTGCTCCAAATAATAAATTTATTATTTTATAAGATTGTAAAATAACCAGTTGTAGCCAATAATAACCAATAATAATATTCTCTTAAAAGTTTTTTATCTATTTTAACATAGTAGGTGCGATTTCGGAAACCCTAGGTGCGATTTCGACAACTAGTTTCCTAAATTGCACCCTTTGCAGAGTCTTCAAAACCAGTCAAAATTACAAAATTTATAACATTTTAGAAACTTTTTAAGCTACATTAAGATCCCAAAAATAATAATGATTACAGTTCTTATCCTTTTATTTCAAATATCGTCATTGATTTGATTTTATGATGTAAAACTTAAAAAGTGGTGCGATATAGGCAACCTTCCCCCTAATCGATGCAAGGATATATTAGCAGCATATGACCGTTGAAAATTTGCCTACGACAATTAAAACCATGGCATTCTCAATAATTCTTTTGGGAAGCAATAGGTTTTGTCTCGTGAGATGTATATTTCCCAAAGATTGATGTCATGAATTATAAAAGACGAAACGAAACTGGTAGCGCAATGTAGTTCATCAGGGATTAAAGGAGGACTGTGTGCAAATATAAAAACATTTAGTCTTCTGGCACGCTGATAATACTAGTCGACAAATTTTCTAAGGAAAGTTTACTATAGAAGAAAACGTTAACATATGAAAAGCCAAAGCCTATGATTAAAACTTTAGAAAAGCTTATCAAGTTGTGAAAGAAATTTAAAGAAATCACCATACAACTTCGACAATGTTTTGGTAGGGGTCTCAAATGAGGGGATTAAAAAATTACATTTTTGGGAAAAGAATTTCATCGTGAAACCATTTTTATGTCAAAACTAAATTTTCTAAATTTAATGCTCTTCAAAAACAAGCCCAAGGTATTTCAGCAAGGCTTGACGTTCAAACTTAAAGCAAAATCGTTTTGGTTTGAGACAGTTCTTTCCACATTGATTCAAGTAGAAGCATGACTTTCGTCTAATTTTGTTCAGAGATCTTTGGATTATAAGTTGTGATTTGTTTTGAAGATCAGGGTGTGTACCAAGGGTAATCCAAATATCGATTTTTTTATAAAATGATGTAAATCATGATAAAGTGGCATTTTTAAAATTTTTTAATTAAAACACTTGTTAGTAAAATACACATAACAGTTATAAAAGATGCTAAAATTTTCCACCTTCCATCATAATATAATTATGCTTCAATACGTTTCCTTAAGGATATTATCCTGTTTATGTTGAAACCGTTTAAAAGGATTTTGTAAGAGACATAAAATGTAAGTAGTAAATATCTCTTTCTAGTAAAAAATAGTTAAAGTAATTGTTTATACTATTAAAAAAAATTGCATTTACACATAGGGGACACTTGTGTTTCGGGCATTTATACTGTAAAGAAAATGACAAATACCATGTCAACGTATAAGTATAAGTATAAATTACTCGAAGCAGTTCTTTATTAAAAAAAAAAAATGTTTTCAAGAACTCTGCAACCGAATAGCGAGATAGCAACCCACATTTGTAGTAGGCAAGTTGGGTTAAATCGATGAATTTTTGCCTGAAGAATATATGGTTGTACAGTTCAGGTACACCCTGTATAAGCGGAAGATTGTAAAGCTGTTCTTCTGTGATGGAAGATTTAAAGTTTTGCTTTGATTATTTTGAGGCTCTTGTTTCTACCAGCTGCTAATGCCATTTGTTGTGTATTTTCATAAGGTATTGAAAAAACTTGAATAGCTCATCAGTAACTCAAGTAGGCCAAATATTTGGTCAATTTTTTTATAGATTATTATTAGCTATCTCTACTTTCTTAGACGAAGGATACATAGGGTCAGGTGGGGTAATTGTAAATTTGGGGTAAATGTAAACAGCAAAATATTTCCCGCTAAAATTTAAATGCATTCGGTTGGGAGTCATGAATATTAAGTCGGAAATGTTCGGAACTTCTGGCAACTTTTTCCCGCCAATTGCTGACAAAACTAGCAGAAATATTTGTGGTTGTGTTAACAGCTAGTGAAAAAAGAGTGTTCCAATTCAGAAACAGTATAAGAAGATTTCATTTAAACTAGTATCAAGGTAAGCATAAATTAATCTAACTACACTGGCAAGTAAATAAATGTTTGGTTTTTATTATAAGCTACTTATATTACCCATTTTATGGTTTATGTAAATCACTTGATACTATTTACATTTACCCCCACTGAAATCATCACGGGGGTAAATGTAAACGACTACAAGGGGTAAATGTAAATGGCTTCTAGTTTTTCAGTTTTTATTCGTTTTGATCCTTTTGATTAATATTTTTTCAGAAATGCCACGAAAATACGTGAGAAAAACTTCGGGGCCTAGTTACACATAAGATGATGTAAGAAGAGCTGTGGAAGATATAGAAAACCGAAATCACACTTACAATGAAGTTGAACAGATATATGGTGTACCCAAATCAGTTGTTTTCTATCGTATAAAAGGCAGGCGAGTATCTTTAGATAAGATGCGGGCTGGCCGATCTACTGTTCTATCCGTCGAAGTTGAAATGGAGCTCGAAAACTGTATTAAGGCCAAAGCTCGCATGGGATATCCATGTGACAAGGAAGAAGTGAAAAGTATTGTTGCAGAATATGTCAAGCACAATAATTTAAAAACACCTTTCACGCAAGGGGTACCTGGGGATCGCTGGTACTACAGCTATATGAAAAGACATTCTTCTGTGTCTTTTAAGAACCCGAACTATTACAAAAGCCCGAAGGGACGCTCGTGATACAGAAGTCATTTATGAATTTTACGAAGAGTTGAAACAGCTCGTGCCCGAAAATGACTTGGAAGATAAGCCCTATTTTATTCTCAACAAAGATGAAAGTGGATGTTGCACGGATCCAAAGAGGCTTAAGGCTATCGGAGAGAAAGGGAAAGGTATTTTGTTGTCTCAATTTTTTATTTCAGTGTTTTATTTCCTGTTGTCTTCAGCATTAGTTCGCATAAGTGGTGGTGCAGGAAGAGAATCTACGACAGTACTGGCAACCATAGCAGCAGATGGTTGCTATATGCCGCCGCTCATTGTTTCCAAGGGAAAAGGAGTGCAGGCTCGGTGGACCTCGAACAATGCTTATCCTGGTGCACTGTATACTTGCTCCTCAAACGGGTGGATGGAAGAGCCGCAATTTTATGAGTGGTTTTCTGCAAGCTTTGTTAAATATGTGGGAGACTTAAGAAATAGCCGAAATTTGCCCAACCATCCAGCTATTTTGATGTTTGACGGTCACAACAGCCATATCAGCTATCGTATTGCCAAAACTGCCATAGAAAATCACATTATCTTAGTGAAATTTCCAAGCCATTTGACTGATAAGATTCAACCATTGGATAAGTGCGTCTTTGGACCAGTTAAAACTGTTTGGGAGAAGACGCTAATAAATTTTGGCAAAAAACAACTCGAAGGAAAAGATACCGGCCGTCTATCGAAAAGTAATTTTGTTGAGTTGCTAGGCAAGGTATGGACAGAGTCTATGAAATCACAAAACATTATTAAAGGTTTTACCTCAACAGGAACGTTTCCTGTAGACTCACAAAAGTTTCCGGAATCAGAGTTCAATACCATTGCCCTAATTAAATATAAAGAAAAAATGAAAAAGTTAGACCATAACCCGGTAGAAAATAACATCCAGCCTTCCCCCAGTAATCAAATAATTTCACCTATTTGCAATTCACCAAGCACCAGCAATGTTGTCAGTGATCAAGTTGTCTCACCCTTACCCATTTGCAATACCGAAGTATTCGTTTGAGCAGAGTTCGATCTACTTCATAGTGTATTATTTGGAATAACTTAGTAAAAAGAGTCGTTACTTCTAATTTAATTTTTAGTTTTACTAGAGAGTAAAAATTATTTTGTTATGTGAAACAAATAATGTTTGATCTCATCGTAACTATGTAAACTAAACTAAGATACGTGGAGAGTAACTGTATACTGTACAGTACTTAGAAGTTACTTTGCAGCATCGAATATTGTTAATGTTGTTATTACGTAAATACTGTGCCTTTACTAACATGGTTTCCGCTTATAATCTGTAGCAACATATAAGTGAGCTTGCTTTGGAGGTCTTTTACCTCTTCTGTTATTTTAAAGTCATGTTCTTGATTTATAATTTTTAAACAGAGCTTTTTTTGGGTAAGAATTTTCCATTTAGGTGCAGTCCTATCGATAGGACTTGTCGCAGTTAAAATCAGGTTAATTCAATTTAGATCTTGATACCAATCTGCTTGGTAAGATATAACTTATTCTCATTATAGTGCGCCGAGCTTTTAAACAATTATTTTTATGGAAGTAAACGTAAAGTTTTATTTTACTACTGGATTCTTTTAAGATTGACTGCAATTGGAAAGTTCTATTTCTATTGAAAATTAACTTTTGTGGGCGAGGACTCCAGGAAAATTATTTGTTGGTTCGAGTTGATTTGTAATTATCGCCTTTTATCTTATTATTTCACCTAGATAAATTTATGTATGTTGCTATCCTTTACAGTTAAATTATCATGTCATATAGAAAACCGCTAATCATCAGTTGGCTTAGCTGTAATGCCTGTATTGTTGCGTCAGATTATGTTATTCTCGTCTATGTCGGAATAATGTAACAATTTTAATTTCCCACATTTGTGATGATAATATACAGTTTAGGCACTTGCCGCGCTTACTTGCTGCAGTTTTTACACTTGCAACAGTCTACCACAAATATTTTGAGAGCCACTTTTCAGAAGTTTGCCGATATCCACCATATAACGTGATTAAATCTTTGTCGTAAGGAAAATTGTAATTATGAAGTTTAGTAATTCTGTTAACACATTACCTAAACCTATTTGAAATTAGGTACATTGGTACGAATCTAATTTGCTACTTCTGTTCGGTCGTAAATACTAATTTTTAATAATACAAAGGCTAAAGTACTTTTTAATAAGGAAGGAATTAAAATTATTAGAATTCCTGTTTTGGCTTAAAATGTACGTGTGAACTTTCATAGGTACTGAAAAGAATTCAGATACAATTTTAGGAATGGAATGAATATAAAGTAGCAAGTAATTTTAGGGAAGAGATTGATTTTGCTTCGATGTTTCGTAGGTTCTTTTGGTGATATTGCATTTTCAACGACTTTTCTTTCCAACTTACTTGCTTCAAACAAACTCTTTATACACCTCAAAAAATATGATATGTGGAAACTTTTACTTTGCCATTTGTTTCTTCAAAATTCTCATCATACTTTTTGGTAATTTTAAAGTCAGGTACTCATTTGCATTAGATGTCGTGTTGTGCAATTTGAATATTTGATTTCAACGAAAACATACGCTTTATGCAATCTGAATCTAGGAAAATTGAATTGGGATTTTAAAGCGACATTTCCAGAGCACCAGAAAAGATTCTACAAGTTATAACCGTAAAAACCTAAGTAAACGCGCAATAAGCATGTGAAATGTCAATGGGAGATCAAATGGTAATTTGAAAGGATCCAGGAGGGTTTTGTAGGTTACGTCTGTACACAGAAACATTGCCCTTTTTTTAGTTCTTTTAACACAGAAAGCTAGAAACGGTTTTGGGTTGAACGAAAAAACCAAGTCATATTATTTATCTACACCTAAAACCCATTTATTTTAAAATTTAATTAAATACTTGTAAACTCACATTAATATGGTTCACGGAGGGGTTACACGACGACAAAACAAAATTAATTTCGTTTTATGGTGAAAGGTTAGGTTATTTTCTCGTGCTTTTTCCGTTTTTCATATGTTTGGTTTAATTCTCGACTCCCAAAGGGAAAAGCCGACCCTACTGAAATCCCTAATGTATGTTCTAATAACCACGGAATGAAATGATAAAGTAAACCGCATTAGAAAGGTCGAATTGAAAATATTCGATTAATTTTAAGAATCGTCCTGATGGAATTAAATAATTTCATAATCAAGCTTCGCGAAGTGCTTGAAAAATATTTACATAGCGGTTAAAGGCGGAAGTATGTTATTTTTGCAGTAAGGCAATATTTTTATTCGAGGAAGTGCGATTTAAACCAATCATTTAAAATGTCTAAAAGATTTATGGAAACTCTTAACACTTACGGCCGTTTCTAAGATACCGTTACATAAAAAATAAATGCTTTTAACGAGCAAGTCGCGGTTGTATAATCTTTGTATAAGCTTAGCGTTTTCGTACCGTGCAAAATCGTCGTCAGAAGCAACGAAGCTCTTCTATAAATAATTTAACATTCGAGTACCCCCAAAATTTAATTTTCATTCTTTCATGAATTATGTGTCTTAAAACCTCCGCTCTGACGTCAGAATGCGTTACAGATAATTTTATAAGTGGCTTTAACATCAGAAGGAAGCGTTCTAAATTACAGGCGCCGGTAGTTTACCTAATTATCCTTAATGATCGTGCCGTGCAAGGTGACATTTTGTATATGAATGTGTATGTTCAGACCAGCCCGAGAGATGACAAAATAAATACATCCTCTTTTATTTGAAGTGGCAAACACTTCAGGCTGCTTGTTTGTAGAGGGTTGCGCGTCAGTTCTAAATTAGGCCCGTTTAATTGAATCTACAGCCAATTACTTTCATAAGCTTCAAGCACTTGTTTACTTACCTCTTTCTGAAGTGCGAAAAGCTAAGGTTATTTATTTGCACTGAATACCTTGGAAAATATTGCCTGGTGATGGCACCTAAATTTATTTTTAGAATGAACACAATACTGGAATTTCATTTACCCTGATTTAATTCCCGAGCTAAAAAATTATTTTTCGTCGAATTGGTCCGTCCAAGGCTTTGTTTTTCAAAAATCGGGTTTTGTTGTTATATGATTTTTTAAGAAAACTAGAAAATAATGAAGCTGGCTTTGGAAAATCAATCCTAACCTAATTCAAAATCTTCTTTTACGATTTTTGATGTTTAAAGAATTCAACCTCACATTGGAACTTCATGCTAATTTAAAATTTTGTATTTTTGTTCAAAAATTTAGATTCCTCTTGGAAACTTGGAAAGCGTGGAAACTTCAGTTTAAAGCTTAATCCAAAAACCCAGGTTTTGAAGGAATACCAAAGAAATTAAAGAAAATTAAAATCTCAAAGTTTCTTGTTTATACAAAATAATTAATGTTTTTAACTGCAGTCTTTATGATTCTAATATAAATTTCTAGGACTTGAGTAAATTAAACAACTTTAAACTTAAGTATTTTTCGATCTGCAATTTTAAATCACATTCCTTAAAATATGAATCAATTTTGACTTCAAAGTCTAAAGATCCGTAGGAGGTAACTGAAATTTAAAACGTTCTCGTTATGAATTCTAAGAGTTGCACTAGGGAAAGGCATGAGTCCTGGGATATATTCAGAAATTTAAAGAGTTTTTGTGGATTTTGAGTGTCTAACATTCGATTTTGACAAAATTTATTCTTCTAAAGAATTTTACATGACTTTTTAGTTGAAATAATAAACACCTAAATACATATAAGTAAGTTGGTTTAGTGTGTCTAAATTCTAATTTTGATATTTCGCATTAAGTTATGACTATTCTAAGAAATTTAAATTTCTTGTCCTTGTAAATTTCTAAATAGGTAATTTTGGATGGAGAAATTCGCATTTCTCAATTTAGATTCTAATAGCCGAAATATAAAGAGAAGGAAACAAGAGCAGTGGCGAGAGCAAAGGTTATGCAATTATTACAAAAAATAAAAGTTCAAATTTCAAATTAAGTCAAGAGAGGAAATTCGAGATATACAAAGACTGAGTTTCAGACAAACAAAATCGGACCAATACTAGTAGAGGTTACCCACCAAAACAAAAAAGTGAAAGTTCTGGAGTCATCTAAAAATTTGAAGAACACAGACATTAGGATTTGTGAAGATTTCATAAAGAACATACAGGAACAAAGGAAAGAATTAGTCAGTCACCTGAAAGGGACACGTGAAAAAGAATGTAGAGCGTTTATGAAATACAATAAATTATGCATAAGCGGTACCTATTATTCAATAGAGGTTATCAAAGTAAAGGAAGAAGACCGTCATCGGGAGATAGAGAAGAATAGGAAGTTGGGAAGAACTGTTAGTCAACGCTCACCATTAAATGCCGATGAAGGTGCCCCATCCAACTCAAATGAGAACCACGATATTATAAGACACGCAAGGAAGATCACAAATACGAGTAGATTTTCAAAAAACTAACGAATTCTTTGATTAACAAAGAACTAAATGACGATGACCCCTATGAAGTAAGGCTTAATGATAATTATATAAAGATAAAGGAATTAGATAATATACGTAATTAATAGAATTTTTATTGGGAGTTGGAACGTGAGAACTATGTATGAAATAAGCAAAGCAAACCAAATAGCACAAGAAATGAACAGATATAATATTGTTTTAGGATTGTACAAAACTATGTAGATGGGTAGGAAATTTATTAATTTATCTATTATTATTATATACGCACCGACAAATACAAGTGAATCAGACAATAAAGAAGAATTTCATGAATAATTACAAATAGTGCAAAATAGAGGAAAAGTAGAAATTATGGTGAAAGAAGGAGTCGGGGATAAATGAAAATGAAATCCTCTTTGTAAACTTCTGTGCATTAAACAATTTGATGATTGGAGGTAGTATTTTTCAACATAAGTTAATAATACTAAGGTTGCCTGTAAATCATCGGGAGATCATATAAAAAACCAAATAGATGACATAGCAATAGATAGAAGATTTAGAAGAAGTCGATATAGGCACCGCACCGACCATGCACTTTTGAGAATAATGTTAAACTAAAATTAAAAGCACACTAAACGACAAGGCACTTCAGAATAAATGATGGATTAGAAATGAAGAGCAGCTCAGGGACTTCTAACAAAAGCTACAATTAAAATATGGAGATATGGGAGATATAAATTGATACATAATATATTGAAAAGTATTGAAAAACTCTGAGACAGCTACAGAACCAGTAGGTATAAAAAGGGGCCAAATAAAAGAACATATGTCAAATGAAACATGTGGGTTAACAGAAGAAAGAAGAAAAATAAATCTGAGGATACTAAGCGAAATAGATAATGATAAAAGAGAAAGTTTACATAAATTATATAGAGAAATGGATAAAAATATTTAAAAAAAGAACCCAACAGAACGAATGAATAGAGAAGGCTGAACGTGCAATAGGGTCAAACGGCATGAAATAACAAGAAAGCTTTCTAGACAAACACAAAACCTAACAATACAGATAAGAGATAAAGAGGGAAACCTACTAAAAACAGAACGAAATATCTTAAATAGATGATGGAAAGAATACTTCACTGATATTTATAAAAAACAAGATATAAGAGATGATTATATGAAGATTACCAAGAACTAGATATAAATACTGAACAAATCACAAGAAAAAGACGAAGTAATAGGAGCTATACATAAACTAAAGCAGATCTAATAAAAGCAGGAAGAGAAACAGCCATTAAGATGATTTAATGTCTATTGAATAAAATATGGAATACAGAAGAAATACCCCAAGAATAGACAAAAGGCCGAATCATAAAAATCTCAAAGAAAGGTGATATCACACGCTGCGAAAACTGGCGACCTATTACCTTGTTAAATTCAAGTCAAATTTTAGCTCACATAATAATACATAGAATAAAAGAACCAGTAGATATTAATTTGAGAAACAGTCAAGCGGGATTTAGGCCATGCCGTGGATGGCTAGGTCAAATCTGTACACTACGAATAATTATAGATGAGGCCTTAGAATGGAAATAAATTCGATAATATAAATCGCGAAAGATTATTGAAAACAGTAGAGGAAAATGGAATCCCAAGATAATTCGAGTAATTAAACTATTGCGTAACAACTATGGAGTGTACATAGAAGACAATGCTGCTGTTACTGATAATATTAGAATTGATAGTTCACCAATCCTCTTCTTAATAGCTATTGATTGGACTATGAAACGAACCTTCAAGAATAAAAAAGGATTAGTATGGAACTTTGGACAATGTTTAGAGGATCTGCAATTTGCAGATGATGTATGTCTTATAACAGAAAAACTGACATATGCAAGCAAATATTAACTGTTTAAAAGTAAATACAGAAGAATTGGGTCTACAGATAAATGTTAATAACAAATCCCAGAGCCCAGATTGCCTTCAACCAACTCAGGAAATTTTTGAATGCAAAAGAACTATCGACCACAAATACGATTCGCATTTTTAATTCAAACATTAAAAGCACATTACTTTATGGCTGTAAATCATGGGCAACTAGTAAAAAACAAATCAAAAATCTGCAATCATTGGCAAATAAATGCCTAAGGAATATCCGACATATATACTGGCCATCTGTAATTTCAAACAAACATCTATGGGAGAGAACTAAACAGGCACCAATTATTACGGACATTAAAAGAAGGAAATGGAAATGGTTAGGACACACATTAAGAAAACCGAACGACATTCCAGTAACACGAAACAAGGAAGATCGACAATAATGGAGAAAATATACAGCTCAATAATTTAGCGATTTAAACTGAAAGTGAAGTGAGGTGAAGTGCATAGCAAAAAAACAAGGACCAATGGAAGAATCTAGAGCATGTTATTTGTGATACGTTGACAAGAACTACGAATGTATATTGTAATAAACTAATCGTGCTACGTAAAGGATATAAGAAGTGTGCAAGAAATTCAAGACTAGCATCCCTGAATTCCTTCATGAAATGAGTAGGATCAATAATAATTATAATAAATATTGCTTTGCAGAACTAAGAAACTAACATTTTTTGCGCTTGTAAATTTCTAAATAGAGAACTTTAATTTCGAATTTCTCAATTTTGATGGAAATAGAAATTTGCGAAAATTTCGAGAATTACAACCCTGGGTTTGAAAATATTCAAACTTCGAATACAGTTAAATTTTCATAGCGATTCGAACTGTCGATATTGAATTAAAATTTGAATTTAAAATTTTGATTGTAAATTTGAATTTCGAAGAATAATGATTGCAATTTGCTAAGACTCGTTTTTTTCTAATATTGGATTTATCTTCAACATTTAAATTAAGCTAACATTTTTAGATAAGAGTCCGAACTAAATTAAATTTTAAAATTTACTTTAAAATTTTAGTTTCACATTTTGAAATCATATATGTTACATGTAGAATTTAATAATAGATAACCTAGCTGCCTAGCATAGATCGAATAATAACAACTGCCCGTCTTATTAATGCATCCAAACGAAGTGTATAGTCTATCCATTTTCACTGTGCGTAATCTTCTTAAAACTTAAAAATATTTCACACTTAACAAGAAACTTAACTTGTAATATTAAGCTGAACTGGTGGAAATACCTATGGTACAGGACGTTTAACCGGATTATATCAGTTTTACATGGCTTAGCTTGACTAGTAATATTACACACAGTGAAAATGTATAGAGTATATATAGTACAAAATTGCAAGCAGCGTCACATTTTTGGCCCAAAAGGGTAGATTTTCTGCAGACGTTCCCAGAAATCCGTGAACCGAAGTCGTCCCTTCGGTCCAAAGGAATAACAGAACGGCATAAATTATATTTGCAGCGCTAGTTGACACTTTTAATAAGAGGGTAGGAACTGACCGATGCAAAAAAGGCGGGTTGGTGCAATGTTTAAAATATACAATGTGATTTTTTAAAAATTCAATTGCAGCAGGCCGAATTCTGTCTTAATAACCTTAGAACTGTCTGTATTAAGTCAGAATACGACCTGCTGCAATAGCTGTAATGAAATGCATGCATATGGGGAATGAAAACCGAATAATAATTACAGAAATTCGGTAATAGGCAATATATAAGCGCAGGCGATTTGTACATATTTGTAGCTACATACACATAGATCGAAAATAGGGTTCATAGTTAGTATTGTTAGTAAGTAAGCAATACGAGTACAAGAGGAACCAACGTAAACTATACCAGGAGAGGGAGGGCAGCCGGACGTCATAGGCAACCTATGGAACTCAAGTAAAGAAAATATCAGAGAACTCAAACCGCCTGTTTGCGGCGATGACGGATCAATTAACAGAAGGTCGAAGAAACAAAGAAGAAGCCTGGACTTAAGAGGGAAACCTTCAAAGATGTGAGGGAAAACCAAGAAGACAACTGCAGCTGGAAGAAAATATCAAAGACTTGTCCCCCAAAATCGATCATCTGAATCACAGCTTCGACCCGCCATGCAAACCGACGCCTACATAAAAGATTTGGGAACGGAACAATTCAGGGGAGAACACAGCACTGAAACAAGAGCCATCGGTTATACCACAACAAACCTGGGAAGAATCGACAAGAAACAAAATTATGATGAAGAAGGAAATAAACCACATAATATGGCTCAAGAGAAGAATCAGACAACGAGGGAATAGAAGTAGAGGAAGAAGATGTAAACATCGAAGAATAATGTAGAAGAACGGCGAAGGAACATATAATATAATAAAAATGGCAATAAAAATAAGGAAACAAGGAATACGTATACCTGTGAAGTACAATTGAAAATAAAAATTATAATAACTAATGATTAGACTAGACTAGCATAAAGTAACATGTAATAGGGCAGACATATCTGCGCTAAGGCGTTTCATATCATAGACCTAGGAAATTAGCGGTAATACCAGAAATAAGATGATAAAACAAGTTTAACCATCTCGGTCATATATTCAACTCCCATTGAATATGTGATGTACTAACTACCTTGCACTGTAGAAGCGGTGTTCTGCGGCAGGCGTTACAGGCATGTTAACGTTATACAGTGCTCCCAATCCCCACCTATCATAACAAATCCCTTCACACCCTATTGGCATGGGGTGGGCCTATCGTAATCCAGGACTGATCCACGGGGATCTGTTCCATGGCAATTTCAATTTTTTGAATTCGAAAATTTAAGAATTTTATTTACGCAGTGAGATCGAATTTCAATTATTAGTTAGACTTTTAACCTAATACTGAATGTAGCTTAGCTCAATTAAGTCTGGAATTTGATTTGGCATATTCAAGTGTTGAATCTGAATTTAGCATCAGAACTTTCGTAATTCAAATATTTTTAACACTTAGGGAAACTTAAATCTTAATATTTTCGAATTATTTGTAAACTTTAAAGCAAATTTAATAATAAAATATAGCGTGCAGTATTCATATTCAAAATTTAAATAAATGTAATTTTAAGCTCTGAAAGTGGAAAATTGGAATTCGCTTATTCTTTATTGTGTGAACTTGAATTTGTAATCACAACTACTTCAAAATTCAAATCCTAAGTCATGATACGAAATTTGAATCTGTTTTCGACAAATTTCTAGATTGGGGATTTCTAATTTAAATCTGGATTTGATTGATATTAGTTTCTTGCTTTGACGGTGGCTTAAATCTTGCTTTGTCAGAATTTTGATTTGAATTAGTCTCTTGTATTGGTAGATTCAAACCTTGTCTTAATTTAAGTAATTATTAATATAAGAGGATTTAGTAATTTGATTTCAAACTCTCACACCTTTTAGGAAAACGGTTTATAGCTTTAATTATTTTTATAGACCTGAATATTTAAGTCTTAATTATAATGTTGCCAAATTTCAAGGTTTCTTGTTATTAATTTGAATTGTAAATTATTAATATTTACGAATGTTAGGTCTACTTTTCTAAAAATTGGAAAAATTTTAAGGTATCAATTTCAATCCTTATTAGTAACATAAATTCTAATTACCATCCGTACAAAATCAGAAGTTCAAATATAATAGATGTACTAAACTAAATTCGAAGTTTAAACCGTGATAATGTCTAAATTTTGAGAACAAACGCTTGATTTATGTATTGTGGCATTCGTACGTTTTATAAGCCATGAATAAAACCTATTTTCATGGTAATTTAACAAACTATTAAGTTCATCTAACGGATTTTAATAGGCATTTTAATTTCAATTTATTTCAATCATTTGTTCTCTTAAAATTAAATTTTTTATCACAAGTTATGTCGTTCAGTTGTAAATTTTCGACTGCAATGCAAAACTAAAATAGTAAAAGAGACTAAAAGTAATTTAAGATCGAGTACTAAAACAATTTCCGATTTGAAATATTATCTGTTTCTTTATGGGATTAATAACGATTGAGTTTTCGATAGCTTTAAATAGTATTTTCATATTTCAAATTTTCATTGCGAATATCAGTCGTACAAATTCCTAATCTAGTTTGCAAAATGTATGTAAACGAATATAAATTCAAAATCCAAATTTTTGGGATAAATTTGAGATATTGCTAATTTCTAAATCCATGGAATTAATAACAAGAGATTGGGTTTAATTACTTTATCATCCACCTCTTACGCAAGCCATAAATGACCATGTTTTCAAGCAGCTTTAACAAAACATTAATTTTAAATGTTGGAAACTAAAACCCTCGAGAATCGAACAGTGCAGCCGTAAAATACAGAAGGTATCATAAATTTTCCCATTAAATTACAAAGTAAAAAATGCTTTAAGCGTGCAATCAGTGATCAAAGCGTATTGAGGCGTTAGTTGTAGGAATAATAGCGCGTTAATGACATTAGCCATTCTTTATGGTGGAAAACCTTAAAAATTCAGATTTAAAAGCCCCAGTTTTCGTGTATGAAATATTAGACAATCATCTTTGGTGCAATTTTTCCAGTATTTAATTTTATGAGTCTTTATTCTTCTCAAGTTGTTGCTCATCTAGGATATTTTAGATTTTTAAATTGTTATCCTTTAAAATAGTAAAAAAATAACAAAGTCTGACTTAAGAATTATTTATAATATTACTGTTACAAAAACTAACACGAAAGTAAGTAAAACGAAGCAGGTTAGAATTTTTTCTTGGTTTTATGTTTCCGCATTTTCTCGTTCAAGGATAATCCCGAAATGTAGTTAACGATAACGACGGATGTAACCTATATATAACCTATTATTTTATTGTTGCCATAAAAGCTAAAGAACTGCTTTTTCTTTTTCACCCTGAGATCCACATTTCTAGGCTTTTACGTTTTTGATTTTTAAATACGGTTCCAATTTAAATTCGTATTAATTTCCCGTCGTGCTCTTTCGTCAGGTTATTTCAAGTCTTAAGGTAATTGTTAAAGAATTCCAATTCAATCCGGAGTACTACTAGAATCTAAAATCAGTCAAAGCAAGTCATGTATATTTGGAAGCTATGTAATCAACATTAGAAAGCCTTAAGAGATTTTTTATCATTTAATCATAACAAAACATGAAGTTGGTTTGTGAAAATTAGATTGGTACTTTTATCTTCTGAAACAACAAAAATCAGAAATATCTCTGAAGAAATTATACAGAAAATAGGTTAACATCTGCTTTTATCGTTAATATTTAATTTAGTGGCCATAAAAATTTTATTTCTCATAATGTGGAATTGGCAAATTTCTTGACGTTTTATGTAAAAGGGTTAGATTTTATACGAACGGAACCAATTTTAATTCACCACTAATATCTATTACTGAATGCTAACTTTTATTCCTTTTTTCGTTTTCAAATTAGGGAAATATCTGTTTAGCTTTGTTCTACTTACATTAAATTTATGTTTTTTTATAATGATATTCATTTAAATTGTTTCCAAAAGTAATTTCCAAATTAATCTAAATATTATATAATATCTAATAATAAAATACACAACAAGAAGGTTCTGAACATTTACTGAAATTTGGCAACTTTTCTAAGAAACTTTGACTAATTCTGATCGGTTTTTTATTATTCCTTTCTCAGGCAAATACTTTTAGTAGGACTGTCAAAATTCAAAAAATTCCAAAACTTGAATTTGAAAATATTCGAACTTATAATTTGAATCTTCATCTAGATTCAAGTCGTGGATATCGAACTCAAATTGAAATTCAGAAGCAAAATTCAAGTCTTTTTTCTAAATTTGACTCTAAGAGAATTGATTAGTATTTGATTAGAATTTCGAATTTTAATCCAAGACTGATATTTCTAAAATTAAATTTGTATTCGACATATATATCAAAATTTCAAATTCAGTTTGACACTTGGAGCTGGTGTTTTGACGACATAAACCATCTAATCTGATAATTTGTAATTTTTTGGCTTAAAATTCTTGAAACTTGTGATGACGCAATTTTTAAAAGAACTTTTTAAATTGGAAATTTAGGATTTCCATATAACGCACGAAATGTGATTGAAATTCAATTTTGAGTCCAGTGTTGGTTTTCACAGTTGGGTTTTTAAAACTTAAGTTAAGCTTCGGCTTTGTAAGAAAATATTTTAGGAATTAAGGGAGACTTGCATCCTAACATCATCGTTTTTAAATAATAATAGTAGTTTAGGTTTATGTTTACTGGAAACCAGTATTTGGACGCAAACATGACTTAGTAAGGAAGCAATTGGCCAGATGGCGCTTAAGTGAGCTTGTATTAAGAGTCCTGTAACATGCTATGCGTACAGATAGTGACCCACGATTAAATCGAAGAGGGTTTTCTTCGACCAAAATAATATTCCCTTTCTAGTCAAGCAGCATTTGTCTTTTTCTAAGCTTAGCCTGAACTGCAATTATTAACGTTAAAACGTTTTCGTGATTAATATGTTTAATACCAGTCCTAGAGGGTTTCCGAATATTTAACAGAACACTCATATTTAGTTAACGTTTTCCGTAAATAACAATTTTTGTAAATTAATGAAAAATTATCAAGAATTAATCATTTATGAATAGGCTTGCGTGATATTAAATAAATATCCAATAAATCTGTAGGACTAATGATTCTATGCTTGAAATATATTGATGTATTGATCAGTGGCGGTCTATACTCAATATATTAAAAATGTTCATATAAGCAACTAACCTTAATATGTTTTTAAATTTAAAGTTAATTTTTTTATATCAACAGTCAATCACAATATTACAAAACTACATAAGGCAGCTTATTAATGAATTGAACTGCATCACATGGAGCTCAATTCTAGCTTTAATTTTGTAAGTTCGAGCTTCTTCGTATAGCAGCGAGATCTACCGAATAAGCAGATATTCTAGCGCAGAACTACTAAGTAAGACAACTGTTTCGTAAACCCTATATAGCGGCCTATATTAAAATATTCACTTGATTGACTGGCTCATCAAGCTCTGCAGCTCTTAAAGACGAAACTGGTATTGATTTATCAAACACTCCACATATCGATAGCAGACTCTTGTAGGCACGTTAATCTAATAGTTTCGTTACGAAATATGGATTTTATGGAATAATAATTAAATCGATATATTAAAAAAGTAAATAGGGTTGATATGTAACATTGTATATTTAGCTTACTACAAAAAATATCAATTAATTGTTTGTATTAAATACGTATGTACCTAATATTAATTTATAAGTAGTCGTATTCACGTTAATTTAGTAAGAGGACGATGTTTTGTTTGTAGAGAAAAACTATTTTGAATAATATTACTATTTCTCTTTTAGGCTTTAGAGCTTGACATTTTTATTAGTCTTAAATATTTGGCATGATTTTATAAACAATTTTTTTTTGTAGAAGTACAAAGAAACTTTTAATTTTGTAAATATCCTATATCATCAAATATCTCTAATTCAATCCCAGTAGAGGTCAGGTGAGATTTTTAATACGGAAAAAACTGAAAACACTGTTTAGAATATGAGGAAAAAGTGTGTGTTACATGTCAATACAATGTTTGGCACGATAAAGATCCCTTCCAGGAATGGAAGTCCCTTGGACTTTGGTAAAATTTTAGTGGGGTAGTTCTAATAACCAAAGCAGCTGATGCGAACTGAAATCTTTGATACCTGAAAACCTACATTTCTCCCAATGAATAAATAAAAAATTGTGTAAATACCACCAGTGTCCAAATTTTGTAAAATTTATCAATCAGTTTGAGATATACAGGGTGTAATAAGTAATAAAAAGAGATTAATAGATTTCCATGTGCTGCGTTATTTCTTTTTCTAACTGGTCTTGAGGGTACCTGGGCGAAACTGAGTACAATTTGCAATTTCCGTTTTTGAACAATGTAAGCAATTTTCAAAATCAAAAGTTAAATGTAATAGTTCCCACTGTTCTCAAGAAGTATAAGGAATAGAAGATTATGTTATAAGAATAATTGCTTATTCAGTACCTACATGGAAATTTATTGAATTTTCTGTTCATACAAGTCAAGCCCTGTATATTATTAGACTTCATAAATATTTTAGCTTATTCATCCTCGAATACAATATAAATAAATATTACAAATACAGATTTCCCTAAATAAGTGCCAAAAAAGGCACTGATTGATGCAACATTCATAAATAAGCAATCCGAGCCAGATATCTATCTATACCGATGGATCTAAAACCTCAGAAGGTACAGGGGCAGCCATCTTCTCAAATGACCTAGACCTCCAAGAAAGCACATCATTAGGCACTTTGGCCACAGTCTTTCAAGCAGAGGCTAGGGTCATAATGCAGGGTGCAAACGCAATTCTTGTACGTAGAATCAAGAATAAGACTATCAGATGGCGATCAAAAGCTCCTCATTGAAGATGGCAAACTTTTGTATACAGCTGTCAAGAGACAAACTACGACTTGTCGTGGGAATATTGTCAGGACATTGTAAACTAAATAAGCACATGCACAGGATGGGACTAAGTGAGGATCCAACCTGTCGTGGTTGCAGCTTAGAAGACGAGACAGCAGGGCATATTCTGTGCGATTGCCCTGCACTCGCTCCAATCAGAGGAACAATGCTAGGGGACTTCTGGCCTACCATGGCCAGTATTAGCAGCATCCCTCTGGCTAGTATCCTCAGGTTCATCCAAAGGTTAGGATGGCTTGAGTGATGCGCCTAGAAGAGGATGTTGCAACGGAGGTAGCACAATGGGCCTGTACGAGGCCTAAGTGCATGTGACGAAAGTCACCCTCCACCCATAATCCATCCATCCATCCAATATAAATAAATATTACAAATACAGATTTCACCGAAATAAGTGTCAAAAGGCTCTGATTGATGCAACATTCATAAATAAGCAAAAAGTTTTAGACTAACATGGGGCGGCCAATGTTTGGTTTTCGAAATACAGGGTGTGTAAGATAGAAATATTTTTCAGGTATCTTTGAAAAGCCTTTAGAAAGAAACTTAAATTAGTCTACCATCTACTTTAGCATTCCATTCCAGAAATAAAATACTATTTCATCTTCATCATAACTTGCATTGGTTTAATGAAAAACTAAAAAGTTAGTAATGCGAAAATTCGTAGTTATTTGATATATTTAGTGGTTTTAACGGATTAGGTTTATATAGGACTTCTTATCTAAGCGAGCATCAAGAACTTCGATATCAAGCAACCGACTGTTGAAAATGCTAGCCCAATGCATTAACACTAAAGCGATGTTGAAACCTTGTCTGTACGATGGCATGGGGATTCTGAAGAGACAGTAGCTGATAGTTCTGGGTGGTATTAATAATATCCCTCGTAAATTGAGCTTCATCGGTCCACAGTATTCTACCCAAAAAATTTGGATCTTCGGTAATTTTACATAGCAAGCAGGTGCAAAACTCCATACGTTGGCTATAATCTTGGGGTTGTAGTGCCTGAACTCGTTGAATGTGATAACGTGATAAGGATGCAGTTCTTAGTGATGTAATGTCCTCCACACAAAGTTCTGCTAAAGGTTTTTTTGTAATAAAATGCTTAATTGGAAATTGTACATAAAACTAAATCATATACGAGTAAAACATGCTTTAGAGCTTATTTTTACTGAAGACCATCATCTTAATATATCTAAACAACTAAAATTTTATAGTAGAGGTACACTCATACCCAATCATACCCAAAAGCATTTAATATATTTTTTTCATAATACTTAGAGAGAAATGGGATACCATCAAAGGCGTCGACTCCGTGGGGGCATCGGAGCTCATGCCCCTATAATAAAACGTTTAAAATAAATGGCAAAATTTGGTAACTGAAGCAGATACTTTTGCATAATAAGTTTAACTGTTACTTTCTCTAAATACAATACTAATATTTTCGAATGTTGGCTAGTTTTGGAATTTAGGAAAAGAAAGGCATTTATGAAGTTTAAATTAAATCTAGCATGTAATGTTTATACTCAAAGTTTAAATGAATTCGAAAGACAAGTTTATATTTTGGATTACATGCAACAGAAGACGAAGATAATTTGAAAATCGAAAATTGCGCTAAAATTCGCTTATTCTGTGGTACGGGAATTTCAAATTTGATTCACGACTATTTCAACATTCTAAATTAAAATCCAACTTCAGAATATGAAATTCGAATGTTTTTGAAGTACCAGATTCGAATCAGAGTTTGATATACGTTTCTTGCTTTGATAAATATTAAATTCTTGCTTTTGTAGATTCGAACACCAACCTAAGGGATTATGTATTTAAGGTTTAGATAATCCTAATTTTCACTGCTTTAGGTTGAGGTTGATAAAAGGTAATTAGTTGTTTTTCAAAAGTTTAACGTTTAAAATCAATATTTAAGTATATTCAGTTCAAGGAAATATTCTCTTTTGCAGAATATTTTCAGTTTGTTTCAAGAGAAAAGTTTCTTCGCAAAAAATTATATTCAGTATCTTCTGTAAACCCTCTTCTTTGTGACATTTCAGGCTTGGACGCGTTCCAAGTTATTTAGTTTTGTATTTATGTGTATTTATATGAAAGCCTATATGTGTTTCTAACTCAGGAACATTTTTATTCTTTGTATTTAAGTGCCGAAACTGAAATTCTTCCTTTTTGCATTTTATAATAGCTTGACTCAGATCAAAGATCATTTTTAAATAGTTTTAGGGAAACTTTAAAGCGTTAATAAACACATTTTCTAAAAATTAGTGTAAAGCTAACAGGTCGAAATGCAAGCTCGATAGGAAATCGTTTTTAAACTTGAATAATTTTTTTCATAAAATGGGTTTTAACAAATAAGGAACAAAATTTAATCCGGAAGAAAATTGCCTGTCTCTTTGAACATCAAAGACGTGTACAAAAGATATTAAAGGATTCCACATAAAAGCGCTCATTCCTCTTTTTGACTACAGTCAAATTAACTTATTAAAATTATAAAACCTTCATTACGTAATCGGATCGCCTTTTTTCACACTGAGCTAAAATCTGGTTAAATATTTAAGGCAAATCCTTAACAACATTGATTGGTTTACTTTTTAAATTACTGAAAATCTGTTACCTTCTTTTAAATTTCGAGAAGTTAATTTGAAAACACGTCGAAGTTTATATTTATTTCTGTTGATATGATTTTGACGTTGTAATCTTCATGAACATAAACAAGTATTTTTTGTAAAAGTAATTTAAGGTTACTTTATATAAAATATAAAGGATCATAAAAGATTTTCAGCATTTCAGCAAAGAAATTAATTTCTTGAATGTTAACAGTTGCTCTTGACTTCTTTTCTAACATCAAAGGAACTTTTACCCTTATTTGCAAAATTCTTTAATAAGTAAACATTCCCAGTTAAAAATATAATGTAACAAATTAACATTCGGGTCCCTTGGTCCTTTAAAATCATAACATTTCGTCCTTTTGAAGCCACGGTTAAATTTAACTTCTAAAACTTTTTACTGTGATTAAATCGAGACCGAATTTAATGACGACGGAAAGCTCAGGCTAAAACGCAATTTTACTACGTCAAATTTCTGTATTGCTTTATTAACAACGTTGATAATAAATAATTTAGTGTCACTATTTAAACATACATAGTAAGTGGTATAAATATCTAAATCCAAAGCAATAAATTAATCTGCGTTGCGTTTATGCATAAATCTAACCTTTTTTAAAGCTCAGGCTTTTAAACCGTTAATTTATTATTTACTGGAAAGTGAGCGCGACAAGCAAACGAACACAACCCTTTTAAAACTCCAGCTCGTTAACTTTTATTATTTCTTCAGCGGCGTTTAAACATAAATCGATCTGAATTATTTTAATATGGGTCGTCCAATATATAAGTGATTTCCAATAGAATTCCAAAACTCGGTCTGAAATCCAGGGAAAGAATCCTTATTAAAATAAACAGATTGCCGTAGAAAACTTTAAGGTTGAGGAAATTGAATGAAGTGGGAACATTCTGATTTGATTTTGGTATTTCGGAACGTAATTCCGGCATATATTCGCTTCCTCTTCACATAGCTAAAGAGACCGTTCGATAGCTTAACGATTCGTATCTTTTAGGGTTTTTATATTTTGTTGATTTTACTTTGTTTGTTTCGTTAAATATTATGAATCTAATTTGCTTCATTGGTCTAAGTATAATGAAATAAAATTCCAGAAAGCTTTATTTTACGTATACATTTATAATTAACCAATATGTAAAGTAGTTTGGACTTTTAATTAATTATTAATAAATTAAGCAAATTGTAACTATTGTTGTGTTCCACGTTGAGGAAATAAATGCAATTTAATATTTTAAACTTGTTTATTAGAAAAACACTCACAAAGTAACATTAAATATCGAACGTACAAAATAACTTCTCACTTCGAGTGTGCCAATGATTCTGCTCTAAAACAAAATGTGTCTGCTTTTATAAATCCCTTTTCTTTAGACAAAAACCTGACAGCAGGCACGTAAAAACAAAAGATCGTTGTTTAACTGGATGGTACCCTATCTGGATTATATTTGGTGTGACAGTGCATGTTTTAACCCTTACTCAAATATTACACAAAGAAATCATAAATCATACGTTTCAAGTGACGAGCTAAACATCCTAGGTATTGAAAATGATTAACACAAATGAAATATTATCATCTAAGGAAACAAATATAAGTAAAATATAAAAATAACAAAGCATCCAACTAAATGTTAAAGTATCCAACACTATGCTTTCTTGAAAAATGATTTAATATGCTTAAAAAGCAAATCTTTAGTCTCTCCAAATATTTCTTTTTAAATTGTTATTAATAAACTTTAAAATGAATAGAAAATCTTAGAAATAACCTGAAGTTATATTTAACCACTGACAAGTTTTTTTAGACAAATTATTTTTAAAAAACTTATTTGTTAGTTTTTAGTTTCAATAACGTATATAGTTATTTCATTTTTCTTCTTGCTACTCTAACAAACATTTAGGTTTAAGATATTTTTTTAAGAATTAAATTTTAAAATGTTCAACTTCGCCTATTACTGAACTTATTTTTTCTACAACCACCATGGAAAGTGGGATTTTCAGACTTCGTCTCCATAGATACGAGTATTGAAAATGAGTGTTTGCCGAACAAGTGAAAATTAGCGTGCGGAAAGTTTACTTTCCGCACGCAAATCTGATTTTGCGTGCGGAAAGTAAACTTTCCACACTCAAATTTTGATTTGCGTGCGGAAAGTAAACTTTCCACACGCTAATTTGTTTACTTTCCGCACGCAAATCAAAATGTCATAATGACATTTGATGAATGTCAGATTTGATTTTGCAGAAATATTTAAATATTTTGTGGTTGTAGAAAAAATAGTGTGTAATACATGTGTTGAAAGCTTGTATTTGCCACACTCATGTGACTGCAGCACTCACTATCGTTCGTGCTGCAAACTTCACATTCGTGTGGCAAACGCAAGCTTTCAACACTTGTATTACAAATAACTATTGGACTTAATTAATTTAGAATTTTATTTTTGAATTAGTTTCTTCTTATAGTAACGTCTATTTTGGCTAAAAAATTAACGATATAAGTTTTCTGTTTTGCTTTATTTGTCAGTTAAATAGGCCTAAGGTCTTAAATTTTAGTGTTTCAAAGTTTTATCAAAATATATACCTAATGTAACCCTTTATTATTATTATTATTCACATAGGGTGTGGTTTATTACTCACTCTACATTTGCACATTTGCGAAGTCTATATGAATATTTCTACGATGCATTTGTTACTTCTTCGGGTACCATTAGATCCACCCCAAAGCAACGCTGTCTTAAGACTCCTAACATCGGGCATTTACACAATATGTGCTCTGCAGTTCCTTCTTCCTCCCGGAAAAATCTGCAGTTTGGATCATTTATGATGCCTATTAATTGAAGGTGGCTTCTGATGTATTAGTCCTGCTCCGACTTTGGTGGGACTTCTCAGGAACATTCACGATTGCCTTAGTCCCAGTCCCTCCCTCCAATATATGCAGTGTTCTTCTCGTAATTGGTCCTTTATCTACTTTTGTGGTCACATATGGCAACCTGCATGTTGGTTCAGGTCCGATTAGGGATTTTTCTGCTCCCAGTTTTGCAAGCTGATCTTCATTTTCATTCCCTTCCATATTTTGGTGTCTTGGCACCCATTTCGGAGTTGTTTTGGTATGTTCCGCCAGATCAACCAATGTTTCAAGGCATTCGAGAACTACGAGGGCGTATTTTTATGTTATCTACCTAGCCATGAAAAAAACACGGATCACATTAACAACCCTTTATTTTTCTACATAACTTCCTTCAACACTTATACACTTATTCCATCTTTTTTCCAACTGCCCCATATCCTCAGAAAAAAATTTCTTCGGCAACTCTGTAAAATATTGTTCAATGGCTTCTTTGAATGCTTCATCGTATGAAAAATGCTTTTCTCTGAAATGTTTTTTTAAGTTTTTGAATAGAAAGATCTATGTTAGAGCTATAAGGTGGATGCCTTAACTGTATGAACCCACAGCCATTGATTATCTGCTGGATAAGACTTTATGACACTGCGATGTTCCACCTTAATTTATTCATTTTATCAAGAAGTAAGCCTTCACAAATCTCTATAAACCGCACAAATTAAACACAACTTAACACATGTACTTCTAAATGTTACAGCTATTGTTTGATAATTGGTTCGACATCGTCGTCTTTTTTGTTTCATGGCTAGGTAGATAACATAAAAATATGCCGTCGTACTTTAGATTTGATCCCAACTGCTGCATAGCTTTTAATACAGCTTGGCTGTCCGACAATATGTGTATTTCTCGATTTTCATAACCTTTCTGTAGCATAATGTTTGCACAGGTAGGTAGTAATAACAATTACTTCCGTTTGGAATACTGTAGCAAATCTATCCAAGTTGATGCTTAAGCATTCCCCAGTGGTTGCTCCATAAATTTCAGCTCCGAAACTTTCCAACGTATTTGATCCATTTGTATACTAGATGGAGACCAACTGCGTTTGCAGCTCCTGTACTTTTTCTTCCCCCTTCGCTCAGATATATCAACTCTGAAAGGTTAAAGTCAAAAATAGTGCTGATTTTATCAGAATATATATTTACAGTTTACAGTTTCAAAGATTTTGGTATAAAGCTATTTTCTCCAGGCATTCCCCTCGTATCCACCAATATTCAATCTATATGCTGCTAGAAGTGTCATCTGTGATTCCACTACTAATGGCAGCAGAGGTAAGTCTTAACAGTGTTTCCATGGCTGCAGTTGGCGTAGTGGTCATCACCCCTGTTATTACTAGACAAGTCGGCCTCTGTAATTTAGAGAGTTTATTAGTAGCGTTTCTGGTCATGATTTTATGCCACCACACCAGAGCCGCCTTCTTACCATGGGTACTATAGTATGATCAGAAAGTCTTTGCATCGCGGTTGCTGTGAAAGTAAAAGTCATCTCTGAATTTGGTTACTTCTATTATTTTTACGTCAATTTTTTGTTGCAAATCTCAACTAAACGTTGTTTACTTATAAAAATGTTGTTTTTTCCTTGAAAATTTGTGTTTATTGGAAGTTTGGGTAATGGTCAATAACGTGAAAATACTAGAAGGGTGATGTTATTAAGATATGGTGTCTCCACTCCTTCGATTGTTTGTGAACTGTATTCTTTGACAAGTCATGTACTAGTTCCAACAATTGCTGTAAGATGGCGGCGCTAATGACAGTTGAATGTTGACACCAAGAACTGCCAAATAATTTTGAATGTTATCGCAACTCTTGGGAACATAAAGTATTATGTTTCGCCCGTGTTTTTTACGAGATTTTCGAAAATGTCCAGAAAAACATTTGGGAGAACAATTTATGAAAATGCTTATGTTTGCAGCATTGCAGCAAACCGTTTGGGAAGAAATATTTAATTCAAAGAAAAAACCGATTTGTTCTTAAAGCTTCAGCGTTTATATTATATTTATGTGTTCTTGTGAATCTTCTGTGAAAAGTGCAAAACTTATAAAAATACTTTGTTTTATAATAGGTTATGATTATGAAAATATCAAATTTTGTGCCGTCATCTAGCGGCAAATATCTGAACTAGTACGCGAACTGTCAAACGATGCAGTACAAAAGATTTATATGGAAAATAGTGGGAGTAGGAACACCATATTAATAACATCACCACTAGAAGTTAATAACTTCAGAGATGACATGTAATTTCCACAGCAACCGCGAGGCAAAGACTTTTTGATCATACGATATTTTAATGTACAGCAAGGTGTAGAAGTAATGACTACTGCACCTTGCAAATATGCAGCCCATCTATCACCAGTCCGGCTTTCACTCAGCAGTTTCAAACATATTGTAGCCGGACTGGTGATAGATGTGCTGCATATTTGCAAGGCGCAGTAGTCATTACTTCTACACCTTGCTGTACATCCATAGCACCATTTTTGGTTTAAGCCCCAAGTTTTCCCTATGGTTTTTCTATACGCCCACAGCCCACAGCGCTCTTGTAGCTTTTGTATTTAACTTCATTACTCATTTGCAATTTTTGTCCCCACATCGTTAAGCCCTTCATACCCGAAAGATCCTTTTTCTTGTGAAGGTTATGACCGAGGTTTCATTTGGATTTGCCGTTAGTTCGTTTTTTATACATCATCTTTCCACAGTTATTATGGCCTGCTACATCAAGCTTGACACAACATTTCCATATTTCCTGCTTATCAAGATGGTTAAAGACATCTGCATATCCTTGCGCATAAAATACTTTCTGGTGAAGTTCCCATAGGAGTTCATCGACCACTAGATTCCACAGTAGAGGGGACCCAACCCTGTAGGCAGCCCTTGATAGTCGACACCTTCCTGGTCATCAACCCCAGAGTCGTATTGATTTTCCTGTCTTTTAGGGTAGAGCATATCCATCTGGTTCACTGCACGCCCCGGTATAGCTTTTTTGATTGTTCCATACGAGATATTATCGAATGCACCTTCTATGTCTAGGAAAACTCCTAGTGCAATGTCTTGTTTCTGCAGAGAGTGTTGTACTCTTTGAGTTAGCTTATGTATGGCTATTACACAGGATTTGCCTGACTGATAGGCATATTGGTTTTGATGCAAAGGATTTGTCATGAGTACCTCGTCCCGTATGTATCTATTCGTTAATTTATCCATTGTTTTCAAAATAAACGATGTGAGACTTACTGTTCTAAAAGATTTAGCCTGAAAATAAGTGCCTTGCTCTGGTTTCTGGTTTTGGACCTGCTTCCATCTGCGTGGTACATAGCCAGTGGCTAGACTAGCCCTAAAAAGTGCACACAGGGGAGAGAGTAAGTACTGAATCCGCTGCTGAATCAAAGCAGGGAAATTCTATCCAACCCAGCGGACTTTTATGGTTTGAAAGAATTTATCGTCCATACTAGGCTTGTTCTATTTATCAGCTTGTTTGCCGTCTTCCAGTTTTCCCTATTAGCAAGGCTTTCTGGAGTTCGAATTCTAGTGTTTCTTGAACACCTTTCACAGTACTTACTCCAGGAAGTGCCTTTAGCACTTCTTATTGCATACTCATATTTCTTGCGGGAGTCCTTAGGTATATGATTCCCAGTCCACGGTTATTTTGGCCCGGTTAAGGAACTGGCGTACTTCTGCCCCCAGCCTTGAGAGTTCATGTTTCCAGCAAGGGGCAGACTCTTACGTCTCTTTACTTTTACGTGCAGCTTTCCTCGTATGCCTAATTTATTGCTTGAGCTAATAAATTGTTCATTAACTCAATATTAGCAGGTGTTTATGGACGACGTGGGCATTCTTCTAGTCTCCGCGTTAGTGACTGCCGGTACAGTTCCCAATAGCGGTATCTGGGATCTTCCGTAGCTTACGACTTCTGCTGGTGAAAGTACTAATTCGAACGTAGTATATTTATGATCCGACAGTGGTTTTTCTTGTGATACATACCAATTACTTATCTCACTAACCACAAGAGGTGTACCGATTGTTACAGCTATTACATTGCTTATAAGAGCAATGAGAAATGTTGGTTCATTATTAGCTTATTACTAAACATGTAATCTAATAGAACCTCACCTCTAGTGTTGGTTTCTGTACTGCTCCACATTACGTGATGTGCATTGCACCGCAAACACCGACCGTTGTCTGTTTTCTTCACAGTTACTAACGAGCTTCCTAACTTCTCTAGATGATGGTAGCCCTGGTTGGTTGTATGGAAGGTATGCGGATCCAACTACTATGTTCATTTCACTCGCTCCATACCCATCTTCATTGTTGCTATTGTTAGGCCTTTATACAACATAAATCCCAGAACATTAGCAAATGAAGGTTTTTCCTTGCAATAATGCAAGCCCTACGATATTTGGTGTATGGGCTTAAAAGTTCCCAATCTCCAGCCATCTTAAGTTATTTGTTCCCCCTGTAAATCCAGCGTTCCTGTATTAAAACAAGATCTAAATCATGTTGTATAATATACCTCCATAAGGCACCTACCTGAAGGATTATTATCATTCTGATTCTTCAGAGTCTAACTTCGGAGGTTTCTCCGAAGACCCCTCCACCTCTAGCGCCAACAATTTGTCCTTTACAGTTTACAGGTGACGTGGTGGGTAGAGGTATGGGTACAGATGTTAGCTGTTCTTCCCCTACCTTTTTCTCTTCCTCCACACCTTTCTTCTGTTTTAGAATCTTGAAAGAGCTTCTCGAGAAGTTAAGCTATGGTTTGCTGTTTAGTTCATGTAGTTTCTTCCAGGAAATTTTATCAACCCGCATAATAAGTTGCTGTCCCTTAGGGTCCGGTTTTGTATCAACAACTCTCGATTTTGTAATCTTTAATAAATTGGTCTTTAAAATAATTCAATTACATTTTTTAAACTGAAATTATATTCAGTTTAATATTTCTGTCTTGATAGTTTATTTAAAATATTTGTGTCTTTTTCTAGGAAAATGAAGATCCCAAAATGATACTTGAAATCAGTTTTGTAAATTTACACCCACACTTTGATAAATTCAATGCTACTGTTTTGCAAATAGCGGAATTTAATTTGAGGGTACAAAACAGAAGGAAATTTGATGCTTTCGCCCGTTTTAAAATTGTAGCAAGCCCCTTTGATTAATACAAGTTTATATTCTACAGAAAAAGTCGTTATTTAAAGAACAGTTTTTAGTAGTCAGCATTAGCATTCAAGGTTCTGAACTTTTGTAAAGAGTTTGCTTAGGTTTATTTTAATTTTTAAGCTCTTCACATCAACCCTTAACGCAGAATATTCGCCCCTAATCGGTTTATCTCACTGAAATTTGTTACATTGGATTAATGAAATATTTTTTCTACTTCCAATTTAGTGAAATGCCATTTGATCATATTTGAACGTGCTAGATTGACTATGCCATTTGTTTATTGGTTGTCATGACGTTAGAGGAGTAAATATGAACTTACATTCTAGGGTAGTAGGGAAGTACAGTATTTTTCACCTAGGATTTGGGTTGTGACGTCAACGCGCTGTTGATAAATTCACAATCCAACTATACTTCATCTCTTTCTAAACTAGGTTTTCATTACCTACCTCGCTCGAACGCGTGTCTATTCATACAGTTTTTGGGCGGGGCAAGTTGACGTCACAACCCAAATGCTAGATGAAAAATACTGTACAAGAAATATTAAAGTTTCATAGCCATCTATCCTTCTTCTTCCAAGTAACCAACAGTTTTAAAATTTCAGAACAAAATCCGTAGAAATGGTGAATTAAAAAAAATAAAGCGAACTTTTAGAAAAGTTTAAGTTCCATGTTTTTTTTAGGTGAATATTATTTTTTTGAGTTGATACAAAAATGCACTATCGAATTTGAAATTATATTAATTTAATTTAATTATTATATTTATATCCGCCCTAGATTGTCTTAAATTAAATTCTAGTCTGATTTGTCTATTTTATTTTTGCTATAATACGACTTTTATGATCTATGTGCGACTCATTTAGTGAAATGACTTTAGTGAATTGATTAACTCCAGTTGGTGGTGTGTTTATTGAGCTTTTAACCTGTTTTATTTACTTTTGAAGACGAAAGGACATTTGATTAATTCCTTCTTTGGTCATATTTAAAAAAAAATTAGAATGGAAATTTAAAAGGTCTGAAGGTAATAAGTCTTTTAAATAAGGAATAAAAAATAACTTTTTAGAAGATAGAACTAATATTCGAAAAACTGGCAAGAAACCTTATTGTTCAGTAAGGAAAAACTGTTCTATGACGGCCCGGCCCGAAAGGGAAATTGAACGTGTAACGAGAGGAAGTTCAAAAGGTCTAAAGAAAATAAGAATCCAGGTGGTCGACTTGATAGAAGAAAGTTTTTCGATAATAGAAGGCGAAAACCAGAATAAAAAACGAAATTGAACTCCTGTCACAAAACTGAAGAGAAGACAAAAGAGTCGTTAAGGTTGTATGTACAAATTCTCAAAAAACAAAACTCCTTAAAAAACCATTCAACTATTAAAATTAGAATTTTGGTTACATTATTAACAGTTCCTTAATGCTGATTTACCTAACTGCATTTTAGTTGATTTATTTAATACTATTAGTTATAAAAAAATGAAAATTAAAGAAAATTCTAAAACGTAAGCCCAAAGAAAAAATTTAATTTACAGAAAATACAGATTAACCAAAACAATACCTGAGCAACAAAAACAAAACAATAAAATCTTAACACAACATGGCCCGTGTAGTTCTAAAATACCACAAACTTTGCACGAAAGCTGGTGTGGTTCGTTAATGTTAGTGGTATCCCACTTTACACAAACCGTTTCAATGTTCCTACAACTACCTAAAATCGTTTCTAATGTCTTTAATAAAATTTGCATGCAAATATAGGCCGTGGCCAGTTGAAAATTGCAAAATTAGGAAAGGAAATGATCGTTTGGAAAATCGGTCTATTAGTTAAACCCAACTTAAATCTGAATAAATCCACAACCTACGTAATAACCGACAATTGAACTAATCCGAATTCCAGGTTAGATGTGAATTCGATTCTGGAATTATTTATGAGGTTTAGTTGAACTATAAACTTTAAGCTTGGGAGGATGTGATTGTCACATGGATTTATAATTAATTAAAATTCTGTTTCTGATTTTGCTATATTTGGATTGCACTTAAGAGATTAGAATGTCAGATTAATATTGAGTGAAATTAGCTTTGATAAAGCCCTCTGCGAATTTATGGAAACACTTTTATTTTAATTTTAGCCCTTTAGGAAGTTGTGGAATCGATCGATTTTTCGCTAATTTTTAAATTGATTAGAAAAATCAGTATTATTTTATTTTCCCAGAATAAATCATCTGAATTTTAGGGAGTAAGTAAATAAATATTGTTTTAATTTTATTGGCAAAATGGAAGAGAGTTCTGCATATAGATTATTGAATAGGTTTTTGTTACAACAAATAAATAGTCAAATGGGAGACGTAGCTGAGAAAACACAACTTCAACAGATTGTTTTCTCAGCTCTTCTAATTAAAATATTTGATCGTTGTTTGACATAAATAGTGCAAAATATTTCTTTTGAAATTGACTGTTACCAAATAAAATAAATATAAAATCAGATTAAGATTGTAGATTTATCATTTCTTCTGCTGATTTCTACGAACAAATTTCAATTACAGGTAAATCTCATTGTAATTCGTTTCAATTCTGAATATGTCCATAACTAAAAATTTTTCGCTAAAAAGATATAACATTCATATTTTAATAAATCCAGGATTTCTAAAAATAAACCGAACTTTTGTTCAACTAATTTAATCCGTCCAATAAAGGGTGCATTTAAAGGCTCCCATTGTTGATAAATGGTTCTCTTCGACATCGAAGCTTTCCTATTTAAGCCATTAAAAGGTTTTTGAACGGACCCTAAGGTAATTCATTTAAGCACTCATTTTTCAATTAAACGCCTTTCAAGTCCAGCATTTGCACTGAGGATAATGTCATTTTCTCGCCGCTGAAAACGTGTAAAATAAGGTGGGCTAATTTTACGAAAGGGATTAGGGTTAATTTAGACCACCTGAAAATTAATTCTGAAAATGTCGTTTCTTTAAATTAACAAATTTTGGATCTAGGTTCTTAAAGAAGGTGTTAAATAATATTAGAAATGTGGAAGTATTAGTTCAGTAGAGAAAATTCAAATAGTAAATATCTAAATTTTACTTGAATAACCAATGACAAATTTCAATTTGTAGAAAAATGATACCACCGCGGGGAATCGAACCACCGACCTTAGGCTATACGCACCCACGCTCTAACCATTGAGCTACGGCAGCCGTTCTCCGCGGCAGCGTCAAATTTCTACATTAACAATTGAAACCAAATATTGAAGTCTATTCAAAGGCCGTATTTATGTTAAAGAGCCGCATTAAGCGGATTCACAGAAACTACTTACAGCAACATAGGCTTCTAAAGATACACCATAATCGTAAATATTAATATGTAGAATCCAACTTCCGGGGATTCCAAGTTGATGTTAATGTTGTGTTAAATAATTGAGCCGATTTAAAGGAATGGTTATAAATCTTGAAGGATAATTGATAAGGAAATGATTTATTTTAAGAAATTTTTCAAAAATATCTTAACCTTAGAATACTTTAGGTCTTTAAATCAGGAAAATAACGAACAAATTGTCTACTCTTCTGTGTAATAATTATAAATACCTATTAAGCTATCAATTATTGTGAATGAATGCTATAAATATCTTGAGAAGTAAAGTATAAGCTTCTTATTAATTTATAGGATATGTTGAGGTCCGAGTTAAGTATTAAATCCGAATAAACTTTTTTAACAGAATGCCAAAGTCAATTAATTTTTTAACGCCTGTCACTGTGTATAAAATTCAAAGAAAACACGAAGGTGCAAGTTTTCGCGAAGTTTATCAAACTTGATTACTCGCTACCGTCCAACACGTAGGATATAACAATGGAAGTTAAATTCAAATTTTGAGGAATGAATAAAGTTTGTAAATGCTTGTAGAATCTGTTTTCATGCATATTCATGAAGGTTCTCGACTTTTCTACCATTTTCCATTCCCGTTTTAAGTGTAGGTCGGACGAATATGTAACGTTTTTGTTGTAATTAGACTTTAGTGGTTCGGAGTGCGCTGTCGGAACTAGAAGTATCTTTAATTCATCTGGAAAGCGTTAGGGTTTAAATGATGACTTGCTACGAATCTATTCTGTATCGGACAGTGATATATTGTTGGCTTGTATTTCAGGAAACTGGCGGATATTTCGAGACTGACCAGGGGTGTCGTCGTCCTTTTCTGCGACCGAGGTGTTGCTATAAGGATCCTGGAAGATGCTAAACGGCTTAACATGATGGACGGCCATTTTGTTTGGATATGGATCGACACCGCTCAAAACGTGAGCTACAGAAATATTACTGAAGAGGTGAACAAAGATTTTAAAGAAAGTGAACGGGATAAAAGAAGTGAAAAAAGTGCCAAAGACTACTTTTCTAATAAAAACGACTTAAGTGAAAACTCCAAGTCGCGTTATAAACGTGGTGTTCATAAAGAGTTGGTTAAAAGTGATCTCAGTGATATGCATTTAAATTATTTATTAAAAAACGACCAGTTTCTTTTGTTTAATCATCAAGACGGCGTTGAAAGTTCTAAATTTAAAAAGCGTAATGAAGTTCTTAGTAATGTAAACGTGAAAACTCACAAAAAACTTAATACCGGTGACAAGTTGTCTGAATTGCCTTTAGGGCTGTTGAGCTTAAGGCCGCTTCCAGTTCGCGTGGACAGGCACCTTATTAAAGGAGCCGTACGGCTTCTGGTTGCCACACTTAAGGTCATACTAGATCGATGTCCCGACTGGTTACTTGAAAGTATAACCATGGGAGAACTTCAGACGAGTTGCTGGAAACCCTTAGGCATGAAGGAATTCAATTTTTCCAGCGTCTATGCAAGGTAAAATTACTTTTCCGCTTTCTTTACGAAATTAGGTTAAATGCATGCGCATCCATATATACACGTAATTTATTATGCAGTTTAATTGCTGCATGTACGATTTGCTGCAAAACTACGCGTTCTAATTATAAAGGTTCTATGCGCACTCGTAATTAAGACAAATTCGTGACAGATGAAAATTTAAATCACAACGAAGAACAGAGGCGTCGTTATACTTATTTAGTTGCATATTAAAATTTTAATGTTTACAATAGTAAAATGAGACCAATGCATGGGATAGCTATTGGAACTTATTGAAAAGGGTACGGCTCGCCTACGCAGGCACTTTTACAATGAGATAAAATGACAAACATTGCCGAAAATCGCTATACATTTTGATGTAGATTAATTTCTCGATTTATCATGTATAATTCCTCTTACTATCAACAAAAACGATGAGTGATAGTGGATCACCGTTATTGGATAAATAATAATAGTCAAACTGCAAAACGGGATTCAGGTGTCTTGCTTTTTTTCATCGAAAAATAATTGTTCATTGTTTATTCTTAAGTAATTGAATAATACAAAATCTTTTATAAAGTAAAATAGAACATTAAGGTCGGAGTTAAAAATTGCTCTTGACACGCAACTTTACCTAGCTGCATAGTAAATATTTTTACCATATAAGGATTCCCAAATATAATCGGCGTTTAGTAAAATCTATTTGTATCATTTAATACATTATTTGTAATAAACTGGTTATTTCTACAAGCTTGAATTTTTAAACGTTAACAAACGAAATAAGCACGTAAATATAGAAAACTAATCAAATAAAAGTTTCTGAACTTTTAAATATAAAAACAAATTAATAATGCAACTGGAATGTGTTTTTACATTTTCTATTAAAAGGACCTAATATTGTAAAGCGCATGAAATCCTTTTCTGCTCGACGTTTTCGTAGTTTTAATTTTGTTCAAATAAATTTTTAATTTTTCCATTTTCTAGTTTACACTTAAAATTAGTTTTCTAGGGCCGGTGTTTCAGTTTCCAGTTAAGGCTTTTTTTTAAGAGGTGTCAGGGCCCATCTGTCTATGACTCGGCAAAGCATTGCAGCCTGAAAGGCTTATTGTCCATACCCTGTTTTGTAGGTCACATCCATTCAGTCATCTTTGTTCCCTGTATCATGAGATAAAGGTCCTTCACCGGGTGTCTAATGAACTTCTTCGGTTCCATAATACGCTTCCCGAATATGCGCTGTCTTTTTCTTACCAGCGCATCACAAACAAATAAAATGTGGGTTGCTGTCTATGTATCTTTATTGCAGAGTCTACAAGTAAGATCTCCATTGTATTTGCTGATCTTCCACAGGTGTTCCTTAACAGTTACATGTCCTGTTAGTAGACCTGTGACGATCCTGAGTTGTGCCCTACCTATAAGAAGTAGTTCAACAGCTCGCTTCTTGCAAGGTCTGTTTATAAATGCCTTGCTATGGTTTTGTCCTGGCCTGTTAGTCCAGTATCTTTCGTGTTAAGTGCCAGTTTCACGACGTTCTGTTCTGCCAAGTCATTCAGTTCCTCTAGGCATTCCTATACCAGTCTGGAAGAGGTCTTGCTACTCGAGAGAGCCTTCAAAACCGCTTGGCTGTCTGACATTATGTAGATCTGCTTATGTTTATGAGCCCTCCGATTGTTTTCCCACGCACATTGTAAAATCGCGTATATTTCCGATTGAAAGACGGAGGCATGTTTACCCAATGAAATCCTGAGCCTTACTTTTGGTTTTTCGCCATGGCGTACTAGTGTGTTCTGAACCTGTCTGTACCTAAGCGAGGGTTGCACAGTGAACTTTATAATCTATTCATTCCCAATCTCGCCTCCCTCTGTATTACTAAGTATATTTAGAAGAGTCTCCATAGCAGCAGTGGGCGTCGTTCTCATTGCCCCTGTTATTCCAAGACAAGCAAGCCTTTGTATCTTGCTTAGTCTTAGTTTGGTGGATTCTTGCTTGACCTTAGGCCACCACACCAAGGCCGCATACATAATAGCTGGTCTGACCATTCTAGTGTATAGCCAATGCACCATTCCTGGTTTAAGACACCAACATTTATCGCACTATCTAACTATCGCTAGTGTAGTTTCCGATTTTCTGATAATTTTGCCAATATGTTGGTTCCGGGTTAGTTTGGAATCCAGTATGATTTCCATATACTTTACCTATCCCGACAGAACGGTTTCTTTGCCACAAAGAAATAGAGGTCTCAAACTCTCTATGTTTCTTCTTCTCGTAAAAGGTGTTATGGTGGCTTTTTCGGGACTGACTTTAAGGTCTTCCCTCTTAGTCCACCTAGATACAGCAATCAGAACCTGTTGCATATGCTCCCTGACTATGTTGGCAAATCTCCCTTCTACGAGCTCATCAGCGTATCCTAACGGAGAAAACCCTTTACTGCTGAGCTCTTGCAGAAGTTTACCATGACAAGGTTCCATAGCAGCGAAGAGAGAACTCTCCCCCGTGGTCACCCTCCTGCCACTCAAATAGTGTCTCAGTTTTGCATTAATTGATATTGCTTTCTTTTGGTAAACCTTCCTGCATAGGTGGTAGGCTATATCCATTTTTCTGATCCTTTCCTTTAATGATTTGCCATTTTTTGAGACCTTGAGTGATCCACTTCCCTAATTATTTGAACTCTTTGACTTTTTGGATATTGTTGTTGGGCAAATGATATTCTGGTGCTGATGTGTTGTTGGTCATGACGACTGTTTTCTCGTAAGATAACTGAAGGCCGATTTTGGCGGTTACTGATTGGAGGGATTTAATTTAGACAATTGCTGTTTTCGCGGAGTCTGCTAGAATGGGTATGTCATCTGCGAAGGCCAAGCAATCCACTTTAGTATTTATTTTAAGTTTTCTGCTTATGGCTCCTTTCCATTCTCGGATTAACTTTTCCAGTGTTAGCAGAACGTCTTCCGGCTTAAAACCGTGTCATTGTTGAGACAGAAGAACTCAATGCTTCACCCACTTTTTCCCTTAAACCCAAAAACAGTTCTCCTTGTGACGTACGTTCCGAAACCGTTGTGAATCTTTTTTCTCACACTTTAACTTCAGCTGAGTCTTCAATTTTATCCAAAGGTCTTAATTTTTCTGAAGCGCCCTCCGAAATTCCCATCGAAGATATTATTAGTTCGGTTAGATCGTCGCTACCTACAGTCCCTAATGCGAAACCTCTATCTTGCAATATCTCAAACGAAGAGAGAGTTACACTAAAAAGTCTTCGATCCAATTCTGACATTGTAATATTACCGGCTGATAAGGGTAACGCCATAGTCGTCTTGGGCAAAACTCAATATGTGGCAAAAGTGGATAATCTTCTTCAAGACAATGCATATACCCATATTGCTCGCGACCCCACTTCAAAAGTTGAACGCGAAGTTGCCACACTGATCAAATAATCTGACGTTCCACAGGATATTCAACGTCGTTTAATCCCTCGTGAATCCAAACCGCCGAGGTTGTGTGGTCTTCCTAAAATTCACAAACAGCAGATCCCTTTTCGTCCCATTGTTAATACCATAAATTCCCCCACGTACAACCTGGCCAAGTTCTCGCAGACATTCTCAAGGTATACACAGGAAAATCTTCTTCACATATTTCAAATTCTTCCCACTTTGTAAACCTCATCGACAATCTCACCATAGACCCAAATGATCTGCTTGTCAGCTTTGACGTTACGTCTCTGTTTACTAAGGTCCCTATCTCTACCTCAGTAGCTATCATCGAACAGTTACTAGTTCAAGACGGCAAATCTGCAAGTTTAGCCGTTCTCGTTGAAAAGTGCCTGCCCTCAACATATTTTCTGTTTAACAACCGATTCTAACGTGTGTTCACAAACAGTCGTCATCCCAGTTGCCTTTAAAAACAAACTTTTATATCTTTGATTAATTCGTGCAACACAATGAAGCTTGGAAAACGTCAACTTGTTTTATGAAACGTCATTGAGTACTGTCATAGTGCGTTTAGGTTTGTTCAGTTTTGAAATCATGTTTACGCCGCAACAGAAAGCATTTATGCTCGAAAGTTATTTTCGCAATGGAGTACTGGAAAATGGAGAATGGCAATACTCGATCGAAGCTTCTAAAAATGAATTCAGATTGAGGTTTCCAAATGTAGTGTTTAACCACAATCAGTTTAGGAAGCAGTAAGTAAAGACCTTTACCCACCACGTTCTTGCGACCTTACGCCTTTGGATTATTTCGTGTTTCCGTACATTAAAAATAATGTGTTTAGAAACCCAGTACACACATTGGGGGATTTGAAAAACAGCATTCAACACCAGTGCGACCAAATAACACCAGATATGCTAATAAATGTATTTGAAAGCATGAAGCGAAGAGTTAATTTGTGTATTCAAGAAAATGGTCACCATTTCCAACAGTTATTGTAATCTCAGTTCAGTTTGCTTTACTTTTGACACATTGTTTGACAGTTAATAAAACTTGCTGTTGTAAATAATGATGTTTGCATTTTTGCTCAATTTTAATAGACATACGTTTCTGAAGTCAAAACCTACTGGGATGACGACTGTTTATAAGCAAGTAACAGGCTCCCCTTTCTCCGGTGGTTGCAAACATCTTTATGGAATCTTTTGAGGCAATAGCCGTGAAATCCTTTGATTTAAAACCCATGGTTTGGTTCCGTTACGAAGACACTTTTATTATCTGGCCCAATGGAAGACGCAATCTTGCTTCCTTCCTAGAACGTCTTAATACGACTACAGAGATATAGCCGAGAAACTTATTAACCCTTCTTTTAAAGATGGCGGCCGAATGGGGGGGGGGGTTTACCACCCCGAAAAACTCTGATTTAGGCTCACCACTGACCCCTCTATACACCGAGAAAAAAAATTGTTGCCAACCCAAAATGCAAAGTTGAATTACCATTTGACTGCACTAAATGGCAAACTTTTTTTAAGATTTTTAAACCACTGTAACTTTTTTGTTATTGGGTTTTTGACAAAAGTTTACTCTGAAAACATGTTTACTTTAGCCCCCTCTATCTACCCTGAAAATCTCCTCCGTGCGTATGAAACACCCCGCATATGCAAAGCCATTTAGGAACATGTGTTTTAAAATGACTTTTTTTGCATTAAAAACCTCATCAAAAACTACAACTTACCACTTTTAACAAGCAAATAGAAAACAATCAGTACTAAACTGCATTATTTAAGCGATTTAGGCATTTAGCAATGCTTTGTTTTAAAGTTCATAATTTATCTTCTACCATGAAAGATGCTTCTAGTGGTTTGCATTGTAAAAGAAGTCGATGGATTCCAAAGTCTGTATATAGACTTTGGATGGATTCAGCATTTAGGTCATTTAGGAAGTAGTGACATAATGAACTATCTGAAGAAAGTTTTGGTGACTACGGAATGTTGTTGTATTGCCCATACTTATTTAAACATTTAAATGGTGAAAATTGACGAACCGCAGTTTAACCATTAGGAAAAGTAATAATATTTTTATTCTAAAATTGAACATTATCTTTCTATTTTCGAATGGGAACTGATTTCTAGCCTTAAAAGTTTTAAAGTTAGGACATACATAACTTACTGAAACTTTATAGAGATTTAAAATATTTAACTCCGGAATTATTAAATAAATATACGTAGTGGCAATAAAGCTTCTCGCAAAATTCATAAACTTGCTATAGTCCAGTCAACGACCGCTCAATAGGGGGGTGTAGAATGCATGGAAATTTCCCACATTTTTGCTTTTTAAAGCTTCTCAACCGTTTATGAGATATCCGCTATCAAAAATCGCTAATTTTCGAAAAAAAAAATATAAAATGTATATACCATTTTTAAGTAAATTTAATCCTCTACAACTTCTTTCCTGGGGATTTTTCTGTAAACCGAAGAGATGAGGTGCTAGAGAGAAAAGTTTAACGAAAAACGTGAGGCAAAATATTTTCTTTCGAAAATTAGCGATTTTTGATAGCGGATATCTCATAAACGGTTGGAGATAGAAAAAAACTTAAGTAGGAAAAAGTGTAGGAAATTTTGTCAGCTTTGATTTTGTATATGATAAATTTTTTGATAAGATGCACCGTCTTCAAGATATAAGCAAAAAAACAAAAACAAAGACCTTCTCAGTCCCCCCCTGCACCCCGCTCATCGCCTATGTCCGGGGATAAAAAATTACTACCAGGGCATAACAATATTTTTAAGCAAATCATATGTAAAGGTCCAAAATAAAATTATATATTGAAAATTCAAATTAAAGGACACAAAAGCGTTAGTTAAAGCAATTTTCATTAATAGTAGATACTAACAAAGTTGTTTAACTTGCCTCTCATTTTAAATAATTTCCGGCCTGGTTTTCATTAATACCTGAAGCCGACGCTTTAAACCGTTTAATTAATTTTTTGGTTTATTAATGTAATTTGGCGATTTTAAATAACCCATAAAAATAAATCTAGCGGTGTTAAATCTGATTATCGCAGTAATTATTCAATCCTCGTCACTGTCGGACTTCTATGTCAAAATGGGAAGGAGCTCCAACTTGTTAAAATCAGATGCCTTAGAAGGGCATACCGTCCTTGTTTGAATAAAGAATTGCTAAACTTGAAACTAATTGAAATCGTAGAAAATCTAACTATTATTTGTAGGTACCAATTGAACTCGGTGCAGTTTTCTCAAAAAAATTGTTGTGCGATGTATTAACCAATTGCTGGGGAGATCTAACAAACTCTGAGGACAATTAAAGTTGTTGTTAGAAAAAAAAATGTGATTATATCATTGCAAAAAAAACAAAACAGATTTATTTCAGGGGTTAAAAGAAACATCATGAATTTGTGTCGAATCCGATTACTTTAAATTGTTATATAAGAGTATTTTTTGGTTTTTTTTTACTTCAGATATTCTTTCCCTTTGTTCCCTTTCCACATCAAAAAAAACTACTGACAAACAAACAAAATTCTTTGCAACGATTATAACAAAGCTTAAGTTTATACTTTACAGAAAACTATGCAAGTAGGAACATCATGCAGGCTGGCAAACACAGCTTTGTAAGGTTGAAAGTTTCATAAAAGTGGCTATTCAGAAACGTGCAAGACATAGACAACCATCTTAAGAAAGCTTTGATCCTAAAATGATAAAGTAAAGATCTGATCGTAGAAAACGGCCCGTAAAATATGTTTCCTATTTTTCTTTCCCTGTTGTTTCACTGGTGGACAATTTCGTACAGAAGCCTTTTGAACTGATGTAAATTTGTTTTCCTCGGGTGATCTATGACTTCTACGAGTCCCAGATTTTTCTTTCGATTCCACGTATTTTTTACAATATTTGTGTCGCTCGAAGCCTGAAGCGTATTACGTACGGTCTCTGTGAGGTCCGCCAAAAGAAATGAATTAATCCTTTGTCATCCCGTTTTTAAAAAAGAGTACCGCGTAATTATTTCAGAAGCTGGAAATAAAACAGCAATTATACCCTTGTTAATCATAACCCCGTTTAAGCCGATCAAAAATTAAATTTTCAGTTATACTCTCTTTTATCTCTGATATTTGTTGGGAGAGTTTTACATCTATTGGCGTGACAACCACAATAAAATTCCTGCAATTTTTACTTGGCATTTGACGTGAACGTTGTAATTCCCAAATGCAATCTGTACCAATTCAAACTTAACAACAACATTGTGATTCTGACCAAGCTGGAACTACAAATTAGCTAACTTTACGATCTCGTATTTAATTCCTTATCTGATTGTTGGAAAGCTCTCGTATTTCACCAACTACACGTTCTGTTTGCCTTTCTACAAGGCATTCATTTGAAATTTCGCGAATTTACATGAAATTTATGTGTTGTTTCTTGACAGGGTCGTGATTTATTATAGAACGGATTATAAAGCGCGAAAATGTAATATTTTAAAATTTTTATTCATGAATTTAAATGTACGTTTCGAATATCTTTCCAGTTTTGGTATTTTAAATGTTCAAGAATTGCTAATGTGCGTTGAAAACGACTTCTTATTTTTTCAGGCTATCAGGATTGGGGGTTAACGTTCTCTTAACGAAATTTCGTAGCATTAAGGACGGAAACCAACAAAACAATAATTAATCCTGCAAGTTCCTCATTTTACAGCGAAGCGTATAGTTTCCGGTATTCGGTGAGCGTGTAATTTCCGTATTTGTAATTGCGAAGTTCTAGCTTTCACATATGGGGATTCTCTTGCGATTATTTAAGACCTCACGCAATTGGGGTTAGCAATGCTTCGGCAAACCAAGTTTAGGATTATAGTTAGCTCATTATCTGAACAATCATAAACTAATCTAGTATGCTGAAGATATCCACGGGCGCTTCGAGAAAAATTTTCAATGCAATTCCGTTTACTTTATTATTTATTACATTCAACCCAGACGGCGGAGGAAAGGTTTCGGTTATTTATTTAGAGGTCTCCGAAACAGTAAGCGATTAATCATGGCGGATTAATTCTTATCCCATTGTTCTATTCTATTATTAAAATCGGCGAGTCCTTTCCTGGTTTATCCTATATCTGTAAACCTTAATTCTTTAACTTCATTAGCATACATAAAGGTAATATGGAATACGAGGCCAATAAATAATATCACCAGACATAATGGCTTTTACCTAAAGCTCATCTGTAGGTAAATTCGGTGAAGCACAAAGCTCATGAAGGCTTTGTAAAATTAGCAGAGAAATTAGGGAGACCCCTTGTTCCGGATATTTCACCGCAGACTAATATAACATAGTAGCACGTCTTGGTAGCAGTTCTGCAAATGGGAACTAAGCTCCTTTTGGATGTTTTTGTTCACGCACGATGTAATGCACGAGCAAATTCTGGAAGTTTCCGTGGAAGCTCTAAAGTAGTCAAATCGTGTTTTTAGGGGGCTTACTTAGGTTTTCCTACTGAAATTATTATGGGTGGAGGACGATTAAACTATAAAGTCTCTAAAGCATGAGGGATTTAATGAAGAGGGATTTAAATGACTTCGCTGATCCTTATGGGTTAGTTATCCAAGACAAAAAAAAACAATGAAACAGTGCGAAAATTCCACGCCAAACAAATGGTTCCATATTTCAGTTGGCATATGCCTGTTTATCGAAGAAGAGAATTCTTCAAGGCTGTCTTCGGGGTTCTAAATCCGGTGGCAGTTTAGGATTCGAATTGTTTGTAAGGCCGGAATTGTACTTTGAATTCATTTCAAATGATATAATTCGAACCGTATCTTATAGCATTGCAGAAAGCTGGTAAGATACGAAAATTACATAGATCAAACCTGAAAAGGTTCGGATCTATAATGTACAATGTACATTCGAGATTTAGATCTTAGAAGCCTCATCCAGAGCCGCAAACTGTAAACTTCAAACTTGGGATTTGATTCAACAGCTTGGTAATAAACTAATAGAAATCTAAGATTGTAATCTTCTCTAAAACAGAAATCGAATTTCCAATGTAGATTCCATTTAAATATCTCGTAGCCATATTTTGTGCTTTATTTCATTGTATAAAAACTCTGTTAATATTCGGAAATGCTTAAGAATCGAAACTGAGAGTGTTCGGATTTATAAAATGTCGATCTTCAAACCTGCATTTGAGTTTAAAGTTTCGAATTCAAAGTTGGTGTTTAAATAGTCCAAATTAGAATCTTGTCCTAGAGTCTGGAACTCTTAAATTTTCTAACTTGTGCTTTGATGGTGTAAGTAATGTAAGATTAGTATTGTCAGTCACATTCCATAGATTGTTTACGATACCAATTTTTTCTCAAGCAAAGCTCGAATTCCGAATTTAAATTCAATTTAAATACGTCAAACTAAATTTGATACTGCATACTTATCCTTGCATAAAGTTCCGGTAAGGTTCGAAAATGTTGGAAAATTTAACTTCGGAACTGCAAACGTTAAAGTCTATAACATTTTGATTTTCGAATTTAGGTTCCGTTCTTTGCTTGTTTGTTTGTTAACCTCTTATACCTTTCAGTGTCGAGGCCGTTGCGTTAACGTATGAGGTTTTACGCGTGAAATGTACAACCCGGCGTACCTCTGCGGTTACGTGACCGGTGCGTCGTTTTATCTACATATTGCACCGTGTATATAGTGTATGTAAGTGTGTGTACGTGTTGGACCTTGTTTACTCTGCCTTTTAGCTCTGTATTCGAAGAAGAGCCGAGGACTAGCGCAACGCTACCTTGACGCTCTACCACTGCGCCACTCTGGCATCTAGGTTCCATTCTTAATTCATTAAAATTCGAGTTTCGATCCTAAATTATCTAATGAGTTTCAATACAGTAACTTATAATTGTGATTGTCGATTAAATCCGATAGGAATCTCAAATTCTTTCTCAAAAATACATCGAATTTTGAATCCAGAGTATATGAAGCTGTCGCAGGATTCGGATATATTCAAGAATTAAATCTTGAAATTGAAAATGTCCGAGTTTATATTTCCAGATATGGGTTCGAGCATAAATTAACTACTCTTAATTTATGGTTCGAGTTTTAAATCTTCGAATCTAGACTTGGTATTCGAGGTCTCGAGGCTATTGAGAGCATCAATAGCAGATTAGCTTTAGTTATAAAATCCGGAAAGTATTGCTTGGGGTATAAGCAAACCTTGAAGACTTTACGGCAGGGTAAAGCCAAGCTCGTTATAATCGCTAACAACACTCCTTCATTAAGAAAATCTGAAATAGAATACTATGCCATGTTAGCAAAAACTGGTGTACACCACTACACAGGAAATATCGTTGAGTTTGCATTATGTCAATCAGGGATCCTGGAGATTCTGATATCATCAGATCAATGCCTACAGGAGAATTAACTACAGTCTAGTCCTGGTGACTGGAACTAGGTCAGATTCAGATTTAGGTCTAAGATTCCAATCTTTCATCAAACATAAATTGAATTCCGAAAATTCATTCGATTTAAACATCTTGAATCCAAGTTTTGTGCTGGAAATCTTTGCATAAAACTGGAAAAATTTGAAAATCTCCAATAAGTGAACCTCAGAGTAGAAAAGATTCAAATTTATGAAATTCTAATCCTCGAATCTGGGTTTGGATCTCAAATTTTATTAAATGGACTTTACCTTCAACTCCTCAAACTTACAATTTTGAGAACTTATGATTCTGTATTTTGCAAGTGTGAATTTTTATTTTTCAGTGCAAACTGAATTTACTTTTCCATATGTAATTTTTAATTTTAATTCTAGGCGAGAAACTAAAGGAAAGTTTGTAAAAAAGCGAAATACAGGCTATACATAGTTGATATCCAAGTTTGGATTTACTTAGTGCTGGCAGAATTGTTCATAATCAATAATCGATTACTCGATTTTAACAGCAATAAAAAAAATCGCATAGTCCTGAATATTCCGTTATTCTATTGACTATTCATTTACTAAGAAAACCGAATATTCAAAAATCGATTAACCGATTTAATTTGAAAAATGGTAACATTCCTCGGATTACTAATTGAAACCCTGAAGACAAGGTTCGATGATTAAAAGCTTTCTCAAAGATCATAATGTAAGCTCAAGATTTATATTCGACAGACAACCTTAGTATTTTGCATTTTATATTCCAATCTGGAAATTCAGGACAAAAATTTAAACTCGAACTTATAATAGTTTGTCGTTTGAACTTATATTTAAAGTAAGATTTATATTTTGAATTTGAATTTCTTAAGTTTGCCTTAAAAATATAATTGTTTTCATATCTAACTGATAATCGTAAATTCTATTAGAAATGGATTCAAATAACCGATTAAACGTTAGGAAGTTGTTTAAACAATCGTTTATTTTTTAATTATTCTTAACATAAAAGTTGCGTTCAGATTTATTCCGAAAATATCTAAAGCCTTAAATATTCAAATTTCGAGTTATGGTTTTCACATGTAAAGGCCGGCAAATACCTAAATTGCCCATTGTGGTAGCTTTCCTTAATAAATGAGATTTTTATAAATGCCTATTTTGATATATTTTTAAAAATTCCTGGACTGAAAGATTATTGTGAATTTAAATTTTTGCAAGTCTGTGAAAGACATTAAACAATTATTTAAAGAAAAATAATAAACAATGCAAAACTAAGGTTAACCCTGACCTGAAAAAGTACTTAAAAACCAAATAATGCAAATCGTTTGTTTTTTAATGTCCATTCTTTTTATAGTGGCTAAATGTTGGCCTATTATAAAAATTTAATGGCTGAACTTTGACCTTTATTAATAACACGATTCAATGTGCTTGGAATTATTTATTTTTAACAATCAGAATTTTAATACGAATAACAAAACTTCATCTAAGATTTTAACGTCGATAAAGGTTCCTACAGAAAAATCAAGGTTCAATTTCGAATTTACAATGCCACTCGCACTAAAGCTGGGTATAAGAATTCAGTAGACTGAATTTCAAAAATCAAATTTTAGAAATGAAATCTGTTCAGATTTGGGAAGTCGAATTCTTTATAATTCAGAATGAGATAGATAAAATAAATCTAATTCTAACATATTACAGCTTGTTGGCAATGCTTCTCTTAAGATTTTATTGTTTTATCAATGCTGGGAAGAATAGTTTGGTAATTTAGTTACTAGGCTAGTCTTAAATAACAGAATTTTTATTTCTACCCTATTAATAAGACTTGAACTCTGTCTGAGCTATCTTTTAATTTGCTATACCTCCTTTTGTGAATATTATCTAAGGTAAAACTACTCCTTTGATTTTAAAAACCCTTGGGTCATTATGGTTATAATAAAACTACAATTAAATCAAAATTACTTTCTGAAAGCTTGTTGTGGCGAGTTTGACATTTTATAGAACGTATGTTCATAAATTATGAAAATTTGAATAATTAAGCCATAAAAACCTAAAATTTTTCAAGAATTTCAGTATAACCTCACCAAGAATATTTGTTAATGGGTTATAATTGAGTTGTTAGGGCTACAGTTAATAGTTGATAATTTATTGTTCGAAGCATGTTTAATGCTGTTAAAGCTATCAATTGACGATGTTGTTTTACTTGTCACACTGGCTGTAATTACCATTACAAAGGTATTGTATGTCGTAATAAATTGGCAACATGGCATTTTGCCATTCCTAATTTTAAACATTTTTCTTCTTCTGATGTCGTCTTCTCCTATCGAAGGTTGGCGATCTAAATTCATATTGTGATCTTAAAAACTGCAGCTCGGAAGATCTCGGCGGATGAGCATGAGCATCCGAACCATCTTCTCAGTTCTTTTAACCATGAGTTTTGGCGTCTTCCAACTGATCGTCGTCACTGTATTTTGCCCCGTATAATAAGTCTCAGCAACTCGTATCATTCGCCTAAAATCTAAAATATCTTTACAATATAGTGTTAAGGTTTTATTTTAAAAATGACTGCTTATAACTTTTGATTGGGTCGTCCTAAATGTTCATGATAAATATTCGATCAGAATAAACAACTTAAATTTTAATGCAGATTTATTATACCGGGTGTGGCCTCACATGTGAGACATAGGTGAAATGCATGGGAAATTGAACATATGTGAATATTATCTTCCTGGCTAACTATTGCTTACGTTGTAGCTATTAATCGAAAAGTACTTTTTTCCAATCGATTATAGTACGAAATTTATCTGAAATGAAGGAGAAATGGTGTTTTTTGCTGATTATTAGACTGATATTAATTCTACAAAAACTTGATCAACTAGACTTGTTCTGATGAGCTACAGCATCACTATGGAAATTTCAGAATTTAGTACGAACAAATGATGCGTAGCAGGCTTTAAGCAACATGTCGTAAGGTGCATGTGTGACTTTTTATCTAAAATATTTACTTTATTTTACGTTTAGGAGCTAAATTTTCCTAATTAGTTAAGAATCAATTGCTTAATAGCGTACTACCCATCCAAACAAGAACGTACAAAAACTAAAAGGTTTAGCTGGAGAGATAAAATTAAGCAATTATCTAAATCGCATGTATTTCTCCTATGTCTCACATGTCAGGCCACACCCGGTATAAAAATTCTTGTGAATTTCTATCTTCCCTATATACTGTGCGGTCATTTAGTCTGAAAACCTGGGAATAAAAAGTTGTTGTCCGTTCATTTATTGAAAAAATCCCCGGATAGATCAATTCTTATTTTTCATTGCACACATTTTGACATGTCGTTACAATTTTTTCCGCCATATTTGAAAAAGTTATGACTTCATCTCCATTTTTTATTTCGAAAATTTTCAAGTTCAAGGTCATACTTTTTTGACATTTTTGGTTTCAGAATTTCACGAAGTATCCAACTCTGCCAAAAAAATTGGGGGTCACCATTTAAATAAAATGGCGATGACGTCATAACTTTTTCAAATATGGCGGAAAAATATAACGATATGTCAAAATGTGTAGAATAAAAAATTAAAATTGACCTGTCCGAGGATTTTTTCCATAAATGAACGGACAACTGTTTTTATTCCCAGGTTTCCAGACTAAACGACCGCACTGTATAAGTGTATAATTAATATTAATAAAATCACTGTTACGAAATAATTTCTTTAAGAGTCACCATACAACTGTTACTTCTTTTTACAGTAGTATTCTAAAAAGAATGATCTCACTACCCAGTAGGATCTCCACACCAATTTTAAAAAATCGCCACAGAAATTCCAATTCCATCCATCTCAATATTACCCGAATTCCAACTTCAATTTTTTTATTTATTCTCAGTATTTCAGTCAACGTAAGTTTGGTAAACAAATAACTTATAATAATCAATATTTTTAATTAATAAGAAAAATCTTCAGCTTATTTATCTTTTTACCTGCATGTTTTTTTTTTGTTGTTATTTTTTTTCTCGTCATTTTTCTTCCAATCAAAAATTTTCTTCTTGTTGCTTGACAACGATTAAATTTTCAACCCCATTAACCTTTAAAATACCGACTTTCCCTTTTATGTAGCTTATCCAGGCCATTTAGGCCCATAGCTTTGTAATTTCTCTCCATCTCTTTTTGTCTTTTGCTTTTCTCTCTCATTCTGTTACTTGTTTTTCTTCCAGATCAGATAGGATGGCCTGCCTCCACTTTCTTCTCGGCCTGCCTCTTCTTTTCTGTCCTTCGGGCTTCTTCCACCCTATATTCTTCACTACCCTGTCCTCGCTCATTCTCTCCAGATGTCCCGCCCATTGAAGTCTTTTTGCCTTGACAACCCAGCTAATTATCGGTTCTTCAAAAAGTTCATATAATTCTTCGTTTGATCGCCTTTCCCATCCTAGCTCTGCCTTTTTCCCTCCAAGTACTCTTCGTAGGATTTTCCGTTCGCAAATTTCAATTTTGTTTCGTATTGCTCTGTTCATAACCCATGTCTCACTTCCATAGAGTAGGGCTGGTCTCACTACTGTTTCCCCAATACCTTTAGCTATTCAGTCTTCGTTACAATTAAATACATTTCAATGTTCTACTACACTATCCTGCCTATCTAATTTTATATTTTATTATTTCATTAAATCTGCATTAACATTAAAATTAGTTCTCATTTTTACACCACCAATATCATCTCAATAGTAAAATAGTAAACACAGAAGAAACCCTAGTTAGTAGTCTTCTGTTTGATATTTCCTTAAAATAATAGTTTTTAAATAATAAACATTTCAGCTTTACATATTTACATAGAAAAAGCAACTGAATATTCAGTTTTGCTAGTAAAAATATTTTCAGAAGTCTCGTTACGTGTTTTACAGAAAAAACACGTCTCAAACATCGGTTTAATAACATTTTAAAATTTTATACAAGCGAAAACTCTTAAAACGCTTCAAGTTCCACAATAAGTGATGTTATCAAAAAACTTCAAAGAAAATTTCCATAAATAACTCATCAATTTAACAAATTGCTAAAGGGGAAAAATTCTGCTTCTATTTATTCTCTTTTCTCTTCTATTCCTTTACGGCAAAGCAGTAGATGTTAATATAAACACGTAAGTTTCTAGATTATGTAAACAATACCAGGTGCTTTTAGTAGTTACTCGATTTTAAACAAACGCAACTCGTGTTATCGCAGTTTCGTACCCTCGTTTTAGGCGTTATCAATGCGAATGACCCTGCATGGTATATTAGAGGCTCCAATTACTTTAGGAATTGTAATTGACCAGACGTGTAGCACACAAATTGTACAGCCTTTTGTAATAGTATGAATTTTGAAATTCAAGGATTTGAATTTAAAGTTGTATGTTTCTGCATATTAATTGAAAATTATCATTTTATGATGTTGGTTCATCAATGTTGTAATGTTATCAACGTTTATTTACACTCTTATCTGTTCAAAAGCCGATTGCTATGTTTTTCACCCAAGTTGGCGAGTTAGGTTTGTAACCTGATAAAATCACAAGCTGAAAAATGGACAGAAATGTAGTAGTTTATTTATTCAGGCAATCACGAGGAATTGTTCGTTTGATTGGCTGAATATCGAGTACAGTACTTTATATTTCCAGAAAATGCATTCGTAAGTTTACAGTAAGTATTCAGAGGCCTCTATTTACTGAAATTGCACACATCTCGCATATAAAATTTAAATTTAGTATGTAAACCTTGTACCCAGGTACTCGTCTATGAAATATCTCGATACCTTTATGACACAAACGATAACGTCACTGCATGCAAATAGGTCATGTATATTTAAAAGCAAATGACGTCGGATTGCAGCTGCAATAACTTCGCCGGATAGAATCGTGTACAGTAATTTTCAACAAGGAAACTCTTGAATTATGCAATAACAATCTTATAGAGTATCATCTGAGTAAAGTTTAACAAGGAAACCATTCTTGTGTTACTGATAACCTATTTTAGTTATCTCACTCGAAAGCAATAACTGAAAGCAGTTGCTGAATACACGGATCTTCTTAGCTTATTGGGCTGCAAATTAGTTGTTGTTATGATTTTTCTGCACGTTTTTATTGTTCTATTTTGTATTCACTCTTATGTATTTACAATTTTTAATATTACTAAAGGAAAGCGTAATACCTACAAGGTAAAGTTTTAAAATTCACTTTCATCATCATTTTAAGTTTCACGGATTTTAATAAAAACAATGGGTTGGCTGTTATAATATGCTAATTAAATAATTAAACTTAACACTATAGATTATCAAGTAAATTGGAGATCTGATTTCGGTTTAGATATTCGTGTTAGATAACGCAGTAATCCGTTTGTTAAATTAGACGTCCGGATTTCCGAAGACCAAGTTTACCATTTATATTGAACATTGATAATGTAACTGCAGAGATAATCAAACATTGAGATGATGAAACTGTTCCGATAAGCACGAAAATTAATTAAGTTGTAACAAAAGTTGGTTTGTGAACAAAGATTTGTCTGATATCCATCCTTATTAAAATTAGAAATACTTCAATATTCAATTTTAGGAATGTGAGGCTGAAGATTTGGATTAAAAACCATCTTTACTGAATTATTCAAATACATATAACAAAGAAACATATTTCCGAATTTTTATTTTATAGTTTTTCTTTTTTTAGTGTTAGATCTTAGAAATTTTGTTCTTCAGTTAATTGAATCGTGCGATTTGGGAATGTTTTTATTCTAAAGTAAATCATATCGAAACTAGTTAGGTAGTAACTTGTAACCTGTAGCTTGTAGCATAGCAGCCTGTAAGCTGTAATTTAATAGCTTGTTACCAGTAACTTGGATGTAAAAAACTACCTAATCTGCTGCCTGTCAATTGTAACATGATAACCTGTAACTTGCAACTTTGTAGCCTGTGACTTGCTACCTGGCAGTCAGTAACTTGAAACCTGGCAGCCTTAATTTTCAACCTGGTAGCCTTAATTTGCATTCTGGTAGTCTATAAATTGCAAGCCAGTAGCCTATAACTTGCAAGACCTGGCAGTCTGTAACGTTAATGTAACTACCTGTTAATCTGTAGCTTGGAATCTGTTTCCGGTTCCTAATATAACTCGGTGGCCTGGTATGTGCACTCTGAATACCAGTTGCTAAAACCTTTACCTACCAGTCTGTAGTCTGTAACCCGCCTCGTGTAGCCTATAAGCTACTTTCTGTAACGCGGTATCCTCTTGTAAGCTCTTAATAGCCTGGTACTTATAACCTAATAGCCCATTGTCCAATTACCAATTACCTGTAATCAGGTAGCGTAAAACTTGCAGCCTGGTTGCCTATGACCTTATAATTGTACGTACTCCAGGTGTGTTACCCTTTTCGGTTTTTAATTGTGATCGTCTAGTTTTTCACTAAGATTTTCTGTACCCTTATTGGTTAAGTGAAAATCCTACCCTTTGTTAAAATAACTGACTATTTAATCAGAGAACGCTTAATGTTGTTGTGATTCAATCAACAATTTTCGCCAATTAAGAAATAAATCGTTTTACTGGTGGATAATAGACTGTAATTCCTCATTTTTTCAGGAACCCTAAAAACATTCAGCCTGGAAAAGGTCATCCTTTTTTTTAGGAAACTGCTGAAATTCTTGAAATTTCTTTAAATTCTGTTCCTAAACTGCAATATTAATAAATTGCGTTAATTAAGACATTAATCGGGTAGCTCCTAAAAATCGCCTGAATTTCTCTACCTTTTCAGGAATATTCGTAGAGTTTTGGAACCTCCAAAAACCGTTTAAATGCGTTGTTGAATAAAAATACCAATAATTATAATTAACTAAGAAGCTAATTGGTTTACTTCTAAAGAAGCATCTGAATTTTCTTGGTTTTTTAGGTAACCTAAGAACTTTCGGCTGAAACTTTCAGTTTAAGGAAACCCCTGAAGGATAATGAAATTTCAAAAAAACGTTTAACTACATTTTACATCAAAATCCAATAATTTTTTAACTAAGAAGTTATTCTCTTGAAAACCAACCAACTTTTTGTGTTTTTTCAGAAAATCTAGGAATATTCAACGTGAATGGGTTTATCTTTTGCTGAGAAAACTCCTGACAAGTTTTAAAATTTTTTAACATCATTTAAACAGTTTTTTAAATAAGTGTAAGGATAAATTTCGATAGCTAAGAAATTAATCGTTATATCCAAAGGTATTCGCCTGAATTTTCTAATTTTTCAGCCTAAAAAGGCTCTGTCTTGTTTTCAATTACTTTTTTTGCTTTCGGTTAATCGATCTGAAAAATGTTAAGTTAAACTTCCTAAAATATTTCGAAATTAGAAGATTTAATATCTTCAAACTCACTTTTAAATCAACAAATGGAAAAAAAAATTGTGAAAGCTATTTTCTTTTCTGAAAACTTCATTTCGGGAACTTCCTACAATTTTTGGTTATTATCCTTTCGTTTTATGATTTTGATATAATCTGGATGGCCTGAATGTGGTGGTTTGATCACAAGAAATTATATTGTAAGTCTGTATGTACGTTAGAAGGGTAGCGGATAGGAACTCCTTCGCATTCCCAGTGAAGGACAGACCTATTTCAGGGATGCGACCCTGCCTACGCAAGCCATAATATCTATCCAAACCCTATTGCAAGGAGAGAATTATGTCCTAAACCTTAACCATTCCTAACCCAACCTAAAACTATCCCCCTAATTTCCCAACCCCTCTACCAACACGCACTTGGTCAGCGAGGTAGAGAAATGGCCAAATCTCCCTTAATGAATCATGAACCAAATAGTCAATGAATAATCAATGGTCCTCAGTTTACATCAGATCGTCAGCTGCTGGTCACGGTAGCGATCAGTGTAAGCGTCGATGAGAGGTTGCAAAGAATACCGGGAGCGGACTAGGCTACCAAAAAATCCAACACACTAATAATGCTACGAAATTAAGGAAAAGAGAGCGCAATTTAAATAGAACAAAGATTAATATAGCAACTTATAATGCGAAATCTGTAGCCTCAGATGATAGAATAGAAGAACTAATGTATGAACTGGACATCTTGGGCATAAGCGAAACACAAAAGAGAGATGAGAACTGCATATGCTCTACTACAAAGGTAACAATAACCACGGTTCTAATACATAAATAAAAAACTAACAGCATATGTCAAGAACTTAAAGGCAATATCAGAAAGAGTGATATATGCCACCCTAAGGTTGAATAAGTTAACAACACTCAAAATTGTACAAGTTTACGCCCCAACAAGCAGTCACGAAGATGAAGAGGTTGAAAAATTCTATGAAAACATATGGAAGCCATGGCGGGAAATCTAACATAACATAATAATAATAATAATATTTATTTGTCTACTTTATATAAATAATTACATTTGTAACAAGTCAATAATAAAAGGATTATATACTGACCAGAAATATGAGAATGATACAAGACGTAAGTGTTGTCAGCCCATTCAACACAGGCAGTGACCATCGAATTGTCAGAGGCAAAGTAAACATAAGTTGAAAACTAGAAAGATACAAGAAAATCAAACTAACAAGAATGCACATAAATCGTGAAGAAGTTATTTCCAATCAATCACAATTCGAAGAAACATTGAAAATTAAATTAGTTGAACGCACTACCAACAACTTTGATCTAGGTACTAGAAAGCAACACAGGAGTGAAAGTATGTATTTATAAGAAAGACTAATAAGAAAAGAGAGATTACAAAACTGAAACAGAAAGTAGGCACTACAGTTAATGACAGACAACTTCTTGAGATAGTGGAAGAATTCTATACTGAACTATATACAATTCTAGAATAGAAAACATGATGAATGATGCCGAAAGGGAACGAAAGATCCTAAACGTAGGCTCACAGAATGTGCCACTGATAAGCAAAGACGAAATTAGACAAGCCATTAAACAACTGAAAAATGGGACCAGTGTAGGCGATGGTGTCCTGGCTGAAATGATGAAGCAGTGAGGAAAAACATTAGTACCACAACTAGAAGAGCTGTTTGACAAATGTCTAAACCAGGAAGACATACCCGATGACTGGAAAAATGCTTTAGTCACCTTGATCTATAAAAAAGGCGACCCCACAGATCTAGAAAACTATGGACCCATCAGTCTATTATCACAAGTATACATAACCTACTCACGAATTATAATAAATCGCTTAACATCAAAACTTGACTCCTTCCAGTCGATAGAACAAGCTAGATTCCGAGCAGATAGATTACCATTAAACATCTACAAACGGTAAGAATCTTGATTGAGAAGTGCACCGAATATAATATTCCAATATCGATAGCTTTCATTAACTTCAAGAATGAGACAGATATACTGTCGCTAGGAACGGGAACAACTGAAGTGGTAGACCGCTGAGATGGAGGCCGTAGACACAAAAAAGAAGCGTAGGACGGCCACAGGCAAGATCTAAAAATAACAGCTTGCTTTAACTGGTATCAAGTAGCACAAAACCGACAGAATTGGAAAAGCAAAGGGGAGGCTTATATTCACAAAATAGAAAATAGCTGGAGAAAGAAGAAAGAAAGAAGATGTACTTTAGTCACTTAGTAAGACGATCGATACAAAATCGATGTTCCGTTGGATTGATATTACAATCAATCTTAGCCGGCCGGAACGAAAAGTGGTATCATAACCAACCTTTAAAGTTTGACGAGGGTGCAATTTCCCTCCGTTGAGTACCTACACTATGCAAGACTCTAAAAGTAAGGTCAGTGACCGCTTTGCCCCTCAAATACGAGTGTATGTATGCGCTACGCACAGCTCAAAACGTACGAGAACACTGCGTACCTCGTTGATTGAGAATCTGTTCCAGACATATCTCAGTAGTCAGCATTGTCGTATGATTGTAATTAATTGTGATCAGAACCTACAACAGGGTAACTCTAAAGTAATTTTGACAAAGTCTAATTTTGAATATGATAAGTATATTAAAATTGCTAACTTTTGCATTGTGCATTAAATTTGTATTTCGTTGGAAGGCCCCTCAATTGGAATTACTCTATTGTAACTCTTTGACCATTTCACGCAACCGGAAAAGCAATGCTTTACAACCGTGTACGTATGATGAGAATTTTTACAAGTTAGTGCAGAGCAACATTGTAATACAGCTAATTTTACAATAATTAGATACACGGATCATCGTACTAATCGAAATTCCAGGCCACAATACAGGGTAGACTGAATAGTCAAGACTGGATGCTGTGGTATAATTTTGTGGCGTATTTATAATCAAAATCCGGTACAGAGGGGGTTGTAATTAAACGTTCTCACGGGTTTGCATCTGGCATTTATCCCAAAACTAACAAATTTCATAAATGGGTTGTTATCAAACGTTCCCACGGGTGTACAGCTGGCACTTGTCCAAACTAGTTAATAAATTTCATAGTTAAGAGTCTACTTCAAAATACTAATATTGTAGTCTGTTTTAAATTCTTTTTGCAAGTTGACACTTTATTAGAAGACAGGACGCACACGAGTATCGGCCAGTCTCAATACCGGCGTGACTCTGATACTTGTAACTGGTAGTTATATTTACCTAAAATCTGTTAATAATCTGTAATTTGTAACGTGTTAGGTTAACTGTAACCTAATTTTAGAGGTGTGAAATGATTGCATTAAAGACGTTTAATTAATTCCTTCTTGTTTTACAAATTGCATTACTACAAATTTCGGGTTTTTTTCAAAAATCTTTCCTGCTTTCATAATATTAGCTGCTTCAGTTCTCATAACACTTTAGTTGTCTTTCAAAATGGCTTTATTGACTTGGAATCCTCATAGCAAAAATCCTTTCACTTTCCAAGAAACACGACGTTTCAGTGGTGATATCATTAGTTCAGAACAACTTAATTCAGGGTACGTGTGAGTGCTGCCAATGAGAAATTAGTGCCTGTACCATTAAGTGTCAATAAAGAGTGTGAATTAGGGTTGCCAGCATTTGTTAGTGGATAATCGATAATTTGGTGTACGCTAATATGAAAGCTGACGTGTCCAACAGTACGGTCAATGAAATTGCAAATAAAGAACTACATGAGCGAATTAACCCACTCTTACTGAACATTGTTTTTCAGGAATTATTTTCGCATACATTTTTCACGTTATTAAAAGGACCTATTTATACATTTTTTAAAAGATGCGTAGAATATTCTTGCTTTAGGTATTTTATTCTTATCATTTGAATAATTAGGATTTATTTCGAATTAGCTTATTTTTATTTTCAGCAAAAAAGCTCCTTTATTTAGAAATTTTATTTAGAATTTTTTTTGTTTTTGTTTTTACTTTTTTATAATTTATATCAATGGGATTTAGCAGAAATTATTTTTATTTTCAAAGATAAATTTCCTCTTGTATTGGAAATTTAAATATATGTATTTTCCAAAGTAATTCGAATTTCCAGATATAATCTCACTTGAAAACTTTAAAATGGCAATTATCTCATTAAACAATTAAAGCCCATTTTAAACAGAAATTTCTTTGGTCCAGTTTAGGCTCACAGACAAAACTCTGACTACGTAATTTAATCTAAAGTTGTAACAGTAACTGATGAAGTGATAAGTTTGTTCCCCGAGGCGGTGAGGTAACAACTGCTGTCTCGTGGGAAGTAGAAGGAAATTTGTTAATCAACATCCTACGAAAAGGTACCCTCTTAACAAAAACTAAGTCTAGGCAAAATGTTAAGTAGGGCGAAGGCATTTCTGGTCCGAAATCCCAGCTTAGTTTGCTACTTTTTCAAAAATTGGCTTCGACTATGTCCATCATAAAATGCAATGCAAATGGAAATTAGGGTTGAGTGTTTACTTGGTTTGGTTGAGTGCTCGTATATGGGGTGCTTTGAAATCTTTTGTAAAAGAGAGTAGCATAGGCACTCGGAAATGTAATTAAGACTAGAGACAACTATTTCTCTTTATTCACGAAATGCTTTTGTATTTTCTAATTATGTCTACTGTTCACGTAACCGAAAATTAGGCTGTAAAGTTCTATAAACTTAGCTGTTGAGTATAAATGTTTCAGCGAACTTCTTCATTTTCTCTTCATGTATATTGCTGTTTTGTCTTTCCTTCTCCTTTTTGCAGTTTTCAAATGATCTGAGCAGCATTAAATCAAGGAATCGGAGATTATTGCAATATTAAGTTGGTTTTAATTTTTGAGCCTTAGACGGTTGGTTTCAAATAAAAATACGAATCATAATTAATTCAGCCTATCTCGGTATTAATTTAAATGAAAAGGCTTTAAATTTAATTTTTATGACTTTCCTAGGTTGTTGCTTCATTAAATAGTGCATCATTCTCCGCCCAAATAAATAAATTAATCCTCGCCTGAATTTTACATTTTCTCGGATGCAGAAATTAAACCGGTGTTTTAGCTATAAATTCATAAAGAACTGACAGCAAACATCGGCGAGAAAACTTAACGCTTTCAAAGTGTATATTTTAAAACCTTATATCGTAGATTTTCTTGTTGTTTTGTGGTTTGAATTCTATTTTATTATCGTGCGATCGCTTTCCGAGTAGTCTATAAATTTTGTCATCAAATTCGTATTGTATACGTTATTTATTACGTCGTTTCAGGAATCTGTTTGTATCATATTGGTTTAAAGAAATTTTAAATTTAGTACAATTCGGTTTGAGAAGAAGTGTTTTGGGTTTTATTAAATTAGTTACGCTGTAGATACAGGGTGTCTCTAAACCTACTACCATAAATTTACCAGCCGATTTCTGACGAAAAAATAAGAAGAAATTGTCTATAAAACTTTTGTCCTAAACCGCTCCATATGGAAACTACAAGTCTTTGAAAATGGTGTTGAAAAAACGGAAAACAATTGCATTTTAAAAACGGTTTGAGATGAAAAAATCGAAATTTTGCAGATGGTCTAACCTATTGAAGGTATAAACTTCCTACTATTTTTTTTTAAATTAACCAGGGACGGCATGAATGGGGGTTATCACCTTTTTCTTGTAACCCGAAATCACAATCGCCGCATTTTACACTCAGACAAACAGAAAACCTGAATTTTATAGGAAACGGTTAGTCCAGGCGAGTTGAAACAAGAGTACCTTTTTTGTTAATTAGGCAGCAGGGAATACAAATCTGTAAACTAAAATAGAACAAAACAACAGGTTAAGAAAAACGGGTTACAAGAAGAAGGTGATAACCCCCATTCGTGCCGCCCCTGGTTAATTTACAAAAAAAAAATAGTAGGAAGTTTATACCTTCAATAGGTTAGACCGCCTGCAAAATTTCGATTTTTTATCTCAAACCGTTTTTAAAATGCAATTGTTTTCCGTTTTTTCAACACCATTTTCAAAGACTTGTAGCTTCCACATGGAGCGGTTTAGGACAAAAGTTTTATAGACGTTTTCGACTTATTTTTGCGTCAGGAATCGCCTGGTAAATTTATGGCAGTAGGTTTAGAGACACCCTGTATATATCTGTTGTATATTAAACCTAAAATTGAATGCTGATAATTTGGCGATTAGAATAGCTTCCGAAATTCCACCACAGCCAACTTGCACTATTGTAAATTGATTTTTTTTTTAAATTATTATTACCTATTAACTATTTACAATCTGCCTCAAAAGCATTAAGCAAATTCTGTATATTAAAAGTAACATGGAAATGGTCCCACAATAATGTCACTTTATATCTGCGTAACTAAATTAGCAAATGTCTGAATTGATTCTACATTTTTAAGAAAGACCATTTATTTTAGATTGTAATACTAAAATCGCATATACTCGTGAAAAGTATACTTTTGTAGTGTCTTGTGCTGTTTTTGATCGCATATGTTACTTAACTAAATCTGTAAGGTAAACCCGTTTTTAAAACGTTTATTTAAAACTTCGGTTCGTGGTGTGAATTATTTATAAACAAATTTAAACAATGTAACAATTAACAACAACTTAAACACAACACTAATATTAACCCGTAACACTAACTAATTTATTTATACAATTTGTTTATTTATATTCACGTATTTATATTATATGCGCATATTTATACTAACCCAGCACTTGATTGCGACACGTTGGTAGCTGGCTAGGAGGCTCTCGGTAGTAGACTAACTCCGTCGCTCACGAAATCGAGCCTTTATACCTTGACTGCGGCTTTCGAGTGCAGTGTGGATCGCCCCAGATTTTTCCGGAACAATGAGTCATAGAATAGTCTCGAACAGCTGACGCGACTCGTTACAGTATAGTGTCTCTTAAGCCTACGGTTACACTCACTATTGTCTAATAAGTTTAATGCTAGGCTATTGGAATGTGTTTGCAATATATGAAGATATCTTTCACTTGTGCGCACTATTTCACTTTTTACCGAACACATTTTGAGATCAGTGTTGATTTCAGCGTTAGTAACATACTGTGGTGTGTTGGTGATGGAACGTAATGTCTTTGACCGAAACCTCTCCAGTATAGATATATTTGAAGAGAACGCTGTCCCCCATATCTGGATTCCATCTAGCCAGATGGGTTTAAAAATCATTTTATGTATTAACAGCTTGTTGTCTAAGTTTAGCTGGGAGTTCCTACCTAGTAGCCAATAATAGCTTCTAAGCTTTAGGTTAAGTTGTAGACGTTTTCTCCATATACAGGGAATTTTTCTTTTTAGTATACATATCCCATATGTATACTTTTAAAATAAACGCGTCAAAATCCTATATGTAGGCAACCAACTATACACTAAACGTCACTGTTAGTTTTTATTTTTTGTGGTGTGTAAAAGTTGTGTTTGTAAATAAATCAAAATTAGAAGAATATCAAAATAATTTTAATTCAACGATTATTCTCAAACATAAAATATCAACACACAAAACAGAAATGAAAATATAAACGACAACAGTTAAAGACTAATTTTTTGATATTAAGTTAATAATTTAATTATTTTTGCCACAGCATGATAAAAAACTAAATTTAAAGTTTAGTGCATAGTTTGACAATGTGTTTGATACGTTTATTTTAAAAGTATACATAGGGGATATGTATACTAAAAAGAAAAATTCCCTGTATGTGTCCGCCAGATGAGGTCTTTGTAGAGACGAATACCCAGATATTTCGCACTGTCAGATGATGGTATTGCTGTTCCATTTAGAGCATCTTCGTTTCGTAAAAGGGACGTAAACAGACTTGGCCTCATATAGTTTTATGCGCCATTTTTTAAAATATTGGTGTACCTGGTCTAAAGTATGCTGTAACTTATGTACTGCTCGTACAGGGTCTTCGTCTGTAGTTAGGATGACAGTATCGTCGGTAAATGTAGCGAACATAGCATCTTGATTGGTTGGTAGGTCGACTGAATAAATAAGTTACCTATTGTAGGTAGTGGCCCCATAACACTTCCTTGCGGAACACCCTGCTTTTATCGCCATCAAATTAGTGGTCCCTTCTACACGCCTTACTACACATAGAAAGTACCTTTCGTGTAAACATGACTTTAACATTACGTAAATAGTATATTGTATAACTAGTACTGAAAGTTGAATATTTCACACGAGTGTGAAAGTTGAGCCACGAGCCTCTGGCGAGTGGCTTAATCACACGAGTGTGAAATATCCTTTCAGCACGTGTTTTACACTATACTTTTCCGACGACCATTTTTCCAATTTTTCATTTAAAAAAATTTGAACCAGCACCACACTTGCAACACTTTGACGTTTTAAATATTTATTTTTTAACAAATGACAACTTTTGACGTCGCCCGCCGACTGCTTTGTGTGGTTTAGCGTGTGCAAAGTTTTGCACACGGGCATTTCACACAGTTTCGTTGCTATGCGAAATTTGTTATTTTCAATACTAGTAAACCGTGTGAAATGAGTCATTTTTCATAGTGGTCGTCGGAAAAAGTATGAGATAGACATTGATTTAGTTTACAAAGGAACCCTTCATGCTTTATCGACTTATGAACTTTATCGAATGCTTGGCTTACATCGATAAAGATGGTACGACAGTATTGTTTTGCTTCAGACGCTGCATTAAAGCCGAATTGATGGTTCGGTATTATTCCTTCTTCATGTAGGATAGGCGTTAAGCATTTAAATAACAGGTTCTCAAACATTTTACTTGGGATTGGTAAGCGGCTTATCGGTCTATACCAGGGGTCGGCAAACTTTTGAGACGGAAGAGTAATTCCTGTCCCTCACAACAATTTAAAAATTATCCGAGAGCTATAAATTTTACATTTCGCCATTACCAACGTTTAGCTGCCCTGCTTACCATGTGCTCAACCATCCCTCCCCGTCACTCTAATCCTCCCTTTACGTTTATGAAACAATGTTATAGTTAAGCAGGACCTGCTAAAATGCAATGTGTGGAGCTGGCCTTTCAATGTTACTACAGAGCTACATGTACGTACCAAAATAGCCGCATATGGTTCGCGAGCCGCAGTTTTCCGACCCCTGGTCTATACGATGAAGCACCATTAGGTAGTCTCCCTGGTTTTAGAATTAAAATAATTTTTGCTACCTTCCATTTGACCGGAAAATAACCAGTTCTAAAAGTATGGCGTTAAAGATCTAAGCCTTTTTTTGGCAGCTCTTTTAAGACTCGTCCTGCAATAAGGTCATATACCCTTGTGACTTTTTAACAGTCAGAGCGGCAATTATTTTCGTAACCTCGGTTTGTGAAAAGGTTTTAATCGTTAATAATAAATAATAAATTGTAGGGGAGCATCCATGTAGTTCCGTATTTCATCATGGTCAGGTTGGTGTTTGTATATCTTCCAGTTGCTGAAAAACTTTTTCTAAGTGCTTCGCAAAGGTCTATGCCTTTTCAGCTTCACTTTTAGCCCAGCTTCCATCTTCTTTACGGATCGGCGATATTGTTCGTTGTGGCTGCTTAAAGCGTTTAGTGGCCTCTTCCACAGAGAGTAATCTCTAGCTTCGGTAGCCCTTCTAAGTAACGTATAACGTATTCATTGATCATTTTTTAAAGCTCTCTGCGTGCGTTATTATATCTTCTCTGGATAACGTCTGGTTTGCCACAGCTTACGCAATCTTCTTTTTTCAGCAATCTTTTCTATGATTGCACTGGGAAGATTTCACTTTAGAAGTTGAGTTGTCACTACAGGTGTAGCATTCCGGGTTACGTTTTATAACTATGGTTAGAGTTTCAATAGCGCATTCAATATCTTCGGGGGTTTTCAGGGATACATTCAAGGAGAGATGTGCTTCTATCATTTCTCTAAAATCTCCCAATTTATTAAATGTGTGTAGCTGTGGAGCCTTGGTTTTCAAAATGATGGATAAACTTAGGGTTAAGATAACTGGTGAATGATCGGAACATATAAGTCAAAACTTTCATCCACCTTCATGTATGTATGTATATATTTCCAATTTCCAATACCATTGGTGATAAAGAAATCTATTTATTGTAAATTGGTGAAGACAATACGTTTAGAGGTCAACTCACTGCAATTTTGTCAAAGATGGCTTCCCTTGAGTAAGTAAGTTAGTGGCTTAAATTTGGTTCTTTAATATAATAACTGTTTCATGGTTTTACAAGATATTCCAATGCTGGAGCATACTAGATAGAAAAATACTTATGACATAGTTTTCTACTCCAGTAGGTCACTATTTATGAAATTCAAATTTACTTTTGATTTTTGTTTAAAATCTGTTTTGCGGAAATTTTCAGGTTGTAATTTTCAACTTGAATTTTGAGTTTGTAAAAGGACAATCTCAAATTCTGTATAGTTCTCAAAAAAAAGCAAAAGGTTTTGCTAAATTTTTAGTGGGTTTAGTATGTAATTTTTGAGTTTAGAAACGATCTATGGAATAAACTTAAAATTCTGTACAAATTGGTTGTATTTGACGTTCTCCAAATTTTAGCTGCCTTTGATCGACTTTTTCAATGTGTTGTCGATTTTTTATTTTGTAGCTGAACTTTTCAATTTTAGATTAAACAGCACCAAATTTAGATTGTCTTGTAAAAGACAAAAATATATTAATGGAAATTGTTATTTTGCGTACTTGGGTTAAATTTCTTTCGAAAGACAATCTTCAATACTTTAAAGTTCTAACTGGTGTTAGTTTAAAATAACTGGAAGGTAATTTTTTTATTTTGCGGAAAATTACAAAAACGACAAGGATTCTCTTAAAATTTTTTGGTTTGATTGGAATAATGTTTTTGAATTTACTTAGAAGAGACGATAAATCTAGCCTACAAAGCAATTAATTTTTTACATTCTCTATATTTTGCTTAATTTAAGTCGACTTTGCAATTTTTGTTTTTGGTCAAGGGTCTTTTAGCATCACAAACTCCGTTTAAATTATAAGCTTCTTTGGCTACCATTATGTTAATGTTCTTTTTTTCTTTAAATTGTACACTGATTTTTAAAAAAGTTCCGCACTAATGGCCCTAAGTAATATAAAATTTAATTTTTTTCTAGGTTAAAATGTAAAATAGTTATGTATATTGTAGTGTAATCCAAGTGATTACATTTTAAATTAAATTTGCTTAAATTCTTGAATGGCCCTACGTAACTGGGCTCCAAATATTATAGTGTTTTTGAATCACTTTGAAAATTAAATTTATTATTGTGTAAACTAGATAATTCTCTTACGTTGATCTCAGGGTTTAAAAATATGTAATGGCGTGTGTGTTTGTGTATTAGTGTGTTTAAATATCTACGTAAAATCAAACATTGAGACGAATCCAACATTAACAAAAATTCCTGTAAAGAAAACACACAGCACGAAACTCAAACAAAATACTTGAACATTAATATCCAATAATAAACTAATATGAATTCTTTTCATTGTTAAATTTTGAAAATTGCATCGTTATAACTGTTGAAATTTTGATAAAAACAAATAACTTTAAATTCCACTTTCACAAACATGACCAAATAAACTCGTGAATAATGAAAAACAAATAGCAAAACTGATTATTGGTAAGAATAAATTTAACTTATCTTTATTGACCTTGTGCTTCGGGCTTGTGACGAAAAGAAAACTATTCACGTGGTGGGTGACTTCATACATAAAAATGGCGAACAGCTTCGCTGAAACCTGTTACTATTCCATACAATCTTGCATAGGTAAGTCTTTATTTAACGTAATCACTATCTTAATCACTTAATATTCTTTTGTAATCACTTTCCTTTAGATTTGGTTAATCTGTTTTACTTTTCTTTACGGATTAATTAATGAGTGTTTGAAGTAACCTCACTTAATAAATGAAACAACTATGTTCACTTAAAACTTCGATGATTATTTTTATTAACAATTAATATGGTTTTAAAACACAACAATTGATTAACTAATTTGTTTACATTACAAACATAAACTTCACAAATCGTAAGTACTTTCACTTATTATTAATTTTAAATAACAATTTTTACTTTATGATTAACACTTGCATGATATTAATTTTATTTATTCGTCATATTATTTAATTAAATTATCTTCGTTCGCGTGATTGATTTTAATTATTTATTTTTATTTTGCATTTAACTTTAAACTGTTAATTATCAACTTTTAAAATTTTCCACCTCACATTTGTCATATTTATAAATTAATTTTGCTCGACATAATTTTTCTTTTGTTTTCGTTAAATTCTGGAGCTCGTAAAAATACGTGTGCTTTGTGCAAGTGAATTTACCAGACTAAATACACACATCACAAAAGTCTAGGGATATATTTTTTTTATGCAAAACTGTTAAGTATTTTGATTTTTTTTAGGTGGTCTGCATATAATAAATTAACACAATACTTTTACAACATTCTAAATTAGAAATTTAATTTAAAACAAAAGAAGACAAGTTGAAAAAGCTTTAATGAAACTTATTAGCAAAAAGTTGATTTTATACAATCATAAGAAATTGAAGTGTCAGCACTTAAAGTATTCATTAATTAAATTTAGTAGAGAGTATTTCCCCCTCTTTGGTTCAAAACGGCTCTGCATCTTCTAGGCATTGATAAAATTAAATTATCTATTGCATCTTGCGGTAACTGTTGCCAGTGTCTTACAAGGGTATCACGAAGCTGAATCCGAGTATGAATTTCATCCAATTCACTTTCAATGCTTCTTCCCAAAATGTCCCACACGTGCTTAATAACGTTTAAGTCTGGGGACTGCACAGGCCATGGTAAAACAGAAATGTTTTCGTCTTCAAGCCACTCGGTAACAGTACCTGCAACGTGTGGGGTGGCATTATCATGCATTAGAATGAACTCAGGTCCAACAGCACCTGCGAATGGAAGCACTATAGACCGCAGTACCCTATTTAGATACCCATCGGCATTTAAAAACCTCTCAAGAAAACAGAGATCTGTTTTTCCGCCAATGCAGATACCACCCCACATCATTACGGTACCTCCTTTATAAGAATGGACATCTTGAACACATCTGAGCCTTTCCAAGTTACCAGGTCGTCTCCACACTCTAACTCTTCGGCTGTCAGGGTGTATTCCAAAACGAGATTCATCTGTGAACAAAACCCTAGACCATTGCTCTTCTGTCCACAGAATATGCTCTTCAGCCCATTCTACTCTACGTGCTCGATTACCATGCCGAATTGGTGGGGCTCTTATTGGACGTGGGGCGTGGAGATCAGCTTCATGCAATCGATTTCTGATTGTTTGAGAACATACAGTTACATTATGAGTAGTCTGAAGCTGTGAAAGCATTTGTTTAGCCGTAATTATTGGTCGTCGTCTAGCTTCCAATGTTAAGTAGCGATCTTGAACTGCGGTAGTAATGCGTCCACGACCTGGATGTTGTTCGCTAGGATCTCCGGATGTCCTATATCTACGCCACTGTCTGCTGATAACACTTTGAGAGGTGTTTAAAGCTGCTGCAACGTCAACTTGTCTTCGACCAGCTTCTAGCATACCTACAGCTCTGTTCATTTCAGCTAAACTTAAATGTTGTCGTTGTTGATTACCTTCCATAATAACAGCACCAATAAAACTTAAATCACCCCAATATAAACGTAAATTAACTGTAAATGATGATTAAATTATTCCCTAACCACACTGAAATTGCTATACTTTTAGTTGAATTGAGAATTAAGCATTTGCATTTGTTTTTTTATTATTGAAACAATTGCTATCGCTAGCCCAAAGACTAGCACTAGCATATTTGATCAATGGTAGAGATATTTAATAACAAAATTGATTTATATCGATAAAAAAATATATATCCCTAGACTTTTGTGATGTGTGTACTTCTATCATTTCTAATAAACCAATCAGAACGCAGATAATTTTTAAAAACTGATTCAATTAAAAAACCAACTTAATTATAATAACTTTGTAACTTAACTAATCCTAATATAAAACAAATATTTAAAACTTATAATAACTAACTTAAATTTTACATACAATAACTAATGATTTGCCTTTTATTTCAATTTTACATTATAAATGTAGTCTTTGTCAAAATGTTCATGACTTTTTGTCTTTTTCTAAATTATTCTAAATTCGATTAAAAACTAACTTAACATACTATCTACAAAATTTTAAGATTATTTTTACTCTTGTGAAACTTCTTGAAATTGTCTTATTAAGCTTGAATTTCTCTTTAAAACTTTGACACTTTATAAATTTTAAAAAATTTGAATAATCTCATAAAATTAACTTTCTGCTCTTAAAATCTTATGATACCTTTTCTTTGTGTCTATACAAAACTTCTTGTAATAAACTTACATGTGACTGATTTTTTATATAGTCAAAACTTGAATGTAAAGTTTCATGACCTTCATTTTTACTATTAAAACATAATTTATCAACTTTAGGTAACAATTTAACTTTATTTGTTCTGTTTATCGTGGTCACTAAGTAAATATGTTACTAGGAATCAAAATATCGCAGAACATCAAAATCGTAACATGAATTAAAGAAAATTTCCATCATCGGAGATCGACATATTGAAACGTCAAACTTCAAAATAAGTTTTTCGACATTCTCGTACTGTATGTTAACTTTACAGTACTTTAAATGAATTTGTTAATTTATAATAATGCTTTTAAACAAAATTCATCTTAATCTTTCATTTCTGTATTTGTGAATGTAAAATGATGTATCGTAAATGTCTTTAATTGTATGAATTGTACATGTGTATTAAATTGTAATTAAATTATTGTTTGGTATTGTTTAGTGATTAGATTACACAACAATATGTACAATGTGATTTTTTAAAAACTCAATTGCAGCAGGCCGTATTCGTCTTAATAACCTTAGAACTGTCTGTATTAAGTCAGAATACGGCCTGATGCAATTGAGTTTTTAAAAAATCACATCGTATATCCTTAAGCACATAAGCTAACTAGTTGATGCCCAGTGGATGCTGCCGTCCTTGGTTCTTGCATTCCTAAAACGACAGTCCTTACTTCTTTTGGAGTCATTGTTGGTTTCGTTATATTAATTTTTTTCTAAAAAGATGATCTTCGCATAATATATTTTCTTATAAGTAACGTGCAGCTTCTGCAGAATATCCAGTTGCAAAGGAAGGCACTAATGGTCCTAGTGCGGTTTTGAATATGTCTGGGAACGTGTGTTGGTGTGTGTGTCAGCCTGACATGACATGATTTATGAATACAAAATACGAAACTTGCAAAGTTTTGAACGTGAGCGGTATATTTCATCGCTGTTTATGTCCTTTAGGACAAAACCGGGTGAATGTGCAACAAACTTTTCTAATTTCAAGGCCCAATACTGTGTTTTCATTCGCTTGACACCTTTAAAAACCTAATTCCGTTTTATAAACGAGATAATAATCGAGACTTTCCCCCAGAATATCCTTCGCTAACTTTATTAGTATCGTTTTTGTACAAATTTTTGTACAAGGATATGTCAAGCCGTATAATTTAAACTTTTTGCCTGGCCTTTTCTACCAGACAGTTTGATTAAAGTTGGTGTCATTGTGTAGCGGCCAATCAAACACTCCACATCGCTCTGCAGCTCCTCGGCTTTTCTTCTGAAAAGACTGAAATAAATCCAGGTGCTTATCCGGATTTTCTATGATTCCCTTTTGTTATACAGCTGAACGAAGTGTAATATAAATGGCACCGGGAATTTCTAGACGGTTCCGAACTTAATCCATGAATTATTGTTGCTTGTATCGATTATAGAAGATAATCAACACAGATTACCTTGTTTTTCAGCGTTTGAACCCTTCCTCTTCCTGTTTTCCTTCCTATCCTACTACACGTAAAATAATTATCTTTGTTTTTCTTTCCTCGTCGCAAACTACATCCCTTCTTATAATTATTATCCAAAACTAGTTGAAATCTTTGTACCAAAAACGTTACGCAAGAAATTCACGTAAATTAGTAACAGTAATGCTGTGGACGATTTTTGCAAAGGAAACATAAATATATTGTATTCCTTTGAAAACGCTGTTTATACGAAACAAAGTACTCCGCTATATAATTTTTGTGTTTGTTCGCAATTGATTATGTGAGAATTCAGCAATATAAAAGGGCTCTTGTATCTCTCGCTCTCATTACGGGTTAGAGAATTGGCAACTTGCCATTGTCATTTCGATCGAGTAGAGGAGGTCAATTTGTGACGTCAGCTGCTTCATTGGCGTTCGTCCTCTGGGTCGCAAATTTAATAAAAGGGTGGAAATAAACCGCTGCCGCCGAAAGGAACGATGACTTAGGTCGAATTTTCAGATACTCTGTTAACTTAGGGTTAGAGCTTTGCAAATTCAGCAATTTATTCGCTAATTAATGATAAAAATAATTTATGAAGTTTCGAAGCCTGGGTTATAAATGTTTATCTTTTCCATTTAAATTTAGTTTATTATGTGGGTTTTCTATATACCTAGAACAAATAGAGCTTGGGTTATGTGTGTATATTTGCTGATACCGTGTTTCTTGGCTATTTGTTATAATACAAAGAACAGATATCGCGTGCTGGATTTTATAAAGATAAATAGTTCTATGACCGGCTGAGCGCTTTTCTAAAAGGTTTATCTACTCTTGCTGAATAAAAGTTTTTTCTGGGATTCTGAGGTTGCTTCCCGTCAAAATATAAAGGAACTACATGCCAACCCATACCCTTTTCTTCGCAGTTATTTTTGAACTTTTTGAATAAATCCGAAATTAAATTTAACTTTGAAATTAACGTTAAATTTATTAATAAGTACAAATAAAATAAATGAATTTCCGTATTAAATTTTACACTACGAGTTGACCTCAAATAAAAATATCATGCTTCTCTATCCCACAGTTTTTGAATTCTTGGATGAAGCTGAATAAAATGAAATATTGAATCCCAGCTGTTACCTCAAATCACTTTTTTCATTCAAATGGGACGATGTAGGGATTTTAATATTAAGGATTTCTTGCTTTTAAGCTTTTAACTGCCAGTTAAAACCAAATGCGTTATCGAAGGAGAATGACATAAAATTTCTTATAGGATCCTCTTTGAAAAGGCAAGTGTGTCACCATTTCCTTTATTATCCTTAAATGTATAAATTATAACTAGAAGACATCCTTTCTGCCTTCTAAAGTTATAACTTGCTACAGTAGTAGAAATACTGCAAAAGGCGAAACTTTATCAAATAAATAAAGAGATTTGTTTTCGTAAATAATTCGTAATTAAAATTAGAATTAAAACCAGTAATTTAATGGCTCCGTTAATTTAAGGATATTTATTTTACTAGCAATTACTATTTAGGTCATTTCCTTTCGGCGTATCATATTTCTTGGGGAGACAAATTAAATTAGTGTTTTGGTAAATATAACTGCAACATAAAAGCTTTAGAATTTCAGTAGTTTAATTTATGTATTGATTTCGTTCACGGATATTGTTGGAATAATTAAATAACGGGCAGATTTTAAATTCAAATCGAATGGACTCTACTTAATGTAATGAGTGGTAATGAACCAATAAATGAAGAAACATTTATTTTTTTTAAGAAATCTGTTTGTGAAACTTCTAAAATTAGTTAAGTTTCTTATAAATTAGGAAACTTAAATTAATTCTGTTTACAAGCGTTATTAATATATCAGATACAAAATTGACCTTTCAAGTTGTACTTTTTTGAAAATAGAATATATGAAAAGACGAATTAAATTCAACCATATTTAAATTATCTAAAAAGTCCTTTTTCAAATTATTTTAATTGTTTTTAAGATTCCCCCTTCTACAGGGTTGTTAAAAAATATACTTTCTTAAAATTTGTACAGACCAGTAATAGAAATTCTTTTTAGCCGTCTAAAAATGGCCAAAATTTGTCAAAACTGACACTACAAATGAAAGGATCATTCAGCTTATGTTCTTATTTAGATATATTAAAATTTATATTTCTTAAAATATTCTTAGTTATATTTGCCTGTCCTGAGTTGTCACTTCATTTGTCTGATGAGATTGTACACAAAAAATTGGTGTACAATGTTAAATAGCAATGTACGTAGAATGATGGTTCATACAAAAACGAATATGTATTACCTTTTTACAATAATTAGAATGTAAATGATCACGGTTAGATAATTTTATTTTTAGTAAACAGGGTTTTTATTTTTAGTTCAATAAAAGCTCTGTCGAATCACTGTTGTAAAAATGTCATTTTCATGTTCCCTAAGTACGAGTATTAAACAGTTATGGTTTCGATAATGAATAATGGCTGACTTATTAATAAAAATTTAATCGACACTCTTTCGAGAAATTCACGTGAATTGGAAGGACGAAGAAGTTCATTTTTAATTGCTGGACGTAACAAAAGGTTGGAATTTTTGAAAACTAAGTTTGATATCCAAACATTTTAGATAGAGGCCACATTTAATAAACCGAATTACTGAATTAAGGATATAATTAAACCAAGAGTTATCTTTAAACATAATTCTTCTAAATTTATGGTTTGGTTTCTAAAACTTCATAAACTCCTTTTGTTTACAAAGTTAAAAATAAAAAATTTCTACCCAAAATGTACAAAAATTATGTTTAAAAGATAATTTTGGTTTGGACAAAAGTAGTCGGCCTCTTCGTCCACAGAAAACATACAAATAATATCTTAAGCATTAAACATGCCTCTGAAAGGGTGGTTTATCTTGTCCTAAAGCTGAATAGGATGTTGTACAATCTTAAGATGATATAAATGTACGCCCCAACCATTGATCAATCTCACGAAGAGATCGACATCTTCTAGAACTATATATCGGAGCATTTAAAGGAAAATTTAGCACACTTCACTTTAATCTGCAAAAATTGGGTAAAACTTAAATAAATCAGAAATATGGAAGTGAAGGTAGAAACGAGAGGGGTGAAACTCTATTATATCTATACCAAATGAATAGTTTCTTCCATAAGAAAAAGTATAGAAAATAGACATGAGAAAGCTCAGACGGCAAGACCCGAAATGAAATAGATTTCTTTTGGAAGACGTCACTATTCTAAACCAATTCTCTACCAGTAGCGACCCTAGAATGATTAGAGCACATATAAACTACAAATTTGGAAAGAACGCTATAAGATGATCACAAAGAAAAAACCAAACCCACGGAGAAATCCAAAAAACGAAGAGGAATATCAACAATACATAGCTGCTACTCTCCAAACTGACAAATCCGCAAATGATAACATAGATAGAATAAACGACAACATAATCGACACAATTAGAAAAACCTTAAAGAAATTCTGTCTAACAAAAAACAAACAAGCGGAAATTAATCACAGCACAAAATTACTAATAGAAGGAGACTTCTAAGGAAACATAGAAATTCAAACCAGTAAGAACTGAGAACTCTTTACAAACAAATAACGAAAGCTACCAGAACATACCTGCGGCAGTATAGATCACAAAAAAGTAAAGAAACTATTAAAAACAATAAAAATCTAAAGATTCTAAGAAGAAAGCTAGCAAATGGAAAACACAAGATTAATCGATAACAGCAGACAAATTAACCAGGGACGTACCCGACACAACTACGGAGGAAATTTAATATGTCCTCACTGTAAAAAACAATTAAAATTGGATGACCAACGGTATTAAATAAAATTAGAACTCTTTTTAATTTGTACCTTCATAATGCTTCTGTCCCCCAAAGCTGGAACAATGCTCACTATAATTCTTCACAAAATGGGGGCAGGACCAACCTAGGAAACTACCGACCCATAACCCTGCTGAACTATCTTTCTAAGCTGTTTATCCGAATAATCGCACAAAGAATAGAAAACAAATTAAATTTTTACCAGTCAAAGAGCAGGCTCGTTTCCGTACAGATTTTGGAACAAATGACCACCTACATACAAAGACTGAACGTTCTTATAGAAAAAAAAAAAAAAAAAAAACAGTCGTGTATAACAGACCTCTTGCATTAATATTTGTGGACTTCTAAAAAACTTTTGATACTGTAGAAGCCCTAAAACAAGGCCTAATCGATTATAGATACACCAGAATAATTATACATAGCATCTATAAAGAACGCAACTAGCACAATACAGTTACATGCAAACAGCAAAAAAGTAAACATAAAACATGGAGTTAGACAGGATGACACAATGTCACCAAAACTTTTCAGTAGTGTATTGGAATATGCTTTTAAATCTATGGAATAGAATTCAGTGTTTCTCAAACTTTTTTTCACGTGGAACACTTTTTTGCAAATGTAAGTTGCGTGGAACCGGACGGAAAAACTACTAACTATAAACAATTGAACTATCTATTAATTTGTTTTTACTTCACTGCACTTACTCGTATCGATTATATCACACCGTGCCGCCAGACCGTCTTTATACAGGGTGTATCGTAAATGGCGCATAATATTCGCACCACGCGATTCTGCGTTAAAAACTGGACAAAAAATTGTATAACTGTGTTAGGCCAAAACGTGTAGTTTTTGAAGAATTGTTAATTAAAGTCTTGTAAACTTAGCAACACTGTGTGGTCAGTCATACTACGTCACCTGCGATATCACCAATAGCAACCCGCTTGATTTAATATAATTGCATTGTACATTGTTGCAACATTTATGAAAAGCACAAGTACCTACTGCAAAAATTTCAAACTTCGGATGGAAATTCTAATTAAACGAAGGGTATATTGGGTACAATTACAGATTAGTTATTTCTTTTGTTGATTAAACTACAGCTAAAAATCATTATTTCATAAAAATATGACACGACAAGCAAACCAGAATACGACTAAAGGCTGCTAATAACTCCATAACTAAATATAAAGAGTTAACAGCAAATTGGTACTGAAGTTTTTTGCTTGGATTTTGACGTAGAATCGCGTGATATACATATTATGCGCGATTTTCGATACACCCTGTATACCGTCATCGAACTATTTCCAACAATAACAATCCACGACCGCCGCGAATTCACATATCAATGTATTCCAGAATCTGACGTCACGACCGTACATTAGTCCGGGAGATTTCGTTACAATACGGGAACAAAAATATGTTTCTGTATTTTGCGGAACTTTGCGCGGAACCCTTGGCAAGTACTGATGGAACCCTAGGGTTCCGCGGAACCCACTTTGAGAAACAATGGAATAGATCGTTGATGGTAAACATCCAAACAATCTCCGATTCGCTGACTATATCGTTATTGTGTTTGACGACCTACGATAGATGAAATACATGTTAAACGAACTCCATGCAGTAGCAAGAAGAGTAGGCTTATATGTATAAGATAAATTACAACAAAACAAAACTGTTAACAAATATAGTTCTAGACATAATATTACAATCGGCGAAGAGGAGATAGATAAACGGTGAACAAACACGTATACCTCGAACACAACCAAATAAATAAATTACAACGAAGAATCTCCCTAGGCTGGCTGCTTTTGAAAAGCTAAGAGAAATATTTAAAAATGATCTGCCCATTAGTTTGAAACGGAAAACTTTTGACCAGTGTGTTTTATCGACCTTGACGTATGGAGCCAGAAACTCTAATACTGGCTAAAGCATCCAAAACAAAATGACAAATTACACAGAGCAAAATAGAGAGATCAATGGTGAGAGTGATCGTAAGAGTCCGAAATGAAGATCTAACAGGAGTCCAAGAAAAAATTGCTCGACTTAAGTGGAAATGAGCAGGGCATTTGACGAGAACGACTGATGGAAGATGGACAAAAAAGCTGTTGTAATGAAGACCCAGAGACGACAAGCGAAGCGTAGGGAAGCCACCAACCCGATGGGCAGACGACATAAAATGAATAATATCAAATGTGATTGGAACTCCGTAGAACAGGGAAAGATGGAAAACATTTAAGGAGGAGGCATATGTGCAGCAGTGGATGTCGAATGCTGGATGATGATGATGTTGATGAAACTTTATAAAATAAGAAATTTAATTGAAATTGATAGAATATAATTAAAGAAATACTAAACTGAAGTACAAACCAGTTTGACTACCGAAATTTTGGCTGAAAAATAATTTGAGAGAGTCTTCAGACTTCAGAGTACAGGCTTAGACCGTTTCTAAACATTTTTTTTTATGTAGTCCTTTGTGTGCCGTAATATTTATTGTCCATCCTTTAGAAAATGTTAACTCATTTAGAGTGAGGTAATAATTTTTCGAAGAGGTAATAGCTATTTATGGTACAAGTGAATAAAGAGAAATTTTATCCACGAAAGGAAAAGCTTAGCTCACGAGGAGCAGCCGAGTGAGCTAATTTCCTTGAGTGGATAAAATGTCTTTATTCAAGTGTAGTATACAATATTTTTTCCAATTCCTACATTAAAACTTCTAAAAAAACAGTTAATTATAAATTTATTGCTTATTTACATAAATATTAATACTACAGTAGTTTTTAAACAACCTAAATTTAAAGGCACCATGATTTTTAAAACAAGTAGTTTAATCACGTTGTCAAGGAATGGGCGAATAAAATGTTTATAGCAACAGTGTCGTCGTGGAAAGAGTGAATAAAATGTTTATAGCAACACTTTATCCACTATTCACATTAAAATGTTGCTTTAATAACTAGATTTGACACATTAAAATGCCACTTTATGTGTAGGAATTGGAAAAATTATTTTATTTTATTCTTATCATCGACAGACAATAATTTTTTCTAATAAAACCTCAAATAATTTTTATGTATTATGACAAGGTGTTCTTTGTTACCTAAGCTACTGCATTATTTTGACTTTTTTTTTACTTAATAATGATGGAAAAGCAGTTATATTAATATACTAATTTTTAAAGTGTATTCCTTTTTTCTTCTTTTTTTATTTTTTTGTTGTTCTTTCTTCTCTTCTTATTGTTCTTATACCTTTTCAGCATCTACTTGGAGTTCAATCAATTTTTCCCTACCTTTCATGCCACTGCTTATATTTGGAGATACCAAATTAACCTTTCAAGTTTTGGTTTATTTTTAATAAAAAATGTAAAATTGTAAAAGGGATTAAATTCAACCATATTTAGTAAATCTCAGAAGATCATTTTCTTTAAATTATTATCAGATTTGAAGATCAATATTGGGACCACTATTATTTTCGATTTATACATCAATTTTCATGAAAAATATAGAATTTGGCAAAGTACATATCTATGCGGATGATACTCAGCTATACCATTCTTTCGATTCTTCGGATTGGGAAGGAGCTACGACAAAAATTAATTCTGATTTGCAATATATTTACGACGCTTCGAGTCAACATTCACTTAAAATTAACCCAGATAAGTCTGCCGTGTTGTTATTTGGAAATAAAAATACTTGTAACACTTTATCTAATTTGCTAAATATTTGCATTAATAATGTGCGAATTCCTATTGTTAATAAAGCTAAGAGTCTTGGGATAATTCTTGATAATACTTTCCGGTATAGAGATCAGGTTTCTAAGTATATTTGTATTAGCTATCAATATTTAAAAAAGTTGTATCCGCATAGGTCGTATTTAAATGTTCAAATTAAAAAAAGAATTTGTGAAGCATATGTGTTATCTCAGTTTAATTATTGTTCGCCTATTTATCACTCTGCAATAGACAGCATTACTTCTGAACGGATTCAAAGAGTTCAAAATGCATGCTTACGATTTATTTACGGCATTAGAAAATTCGAACACATAACATATAAGCTTGCAGATATTGGATGGCTATCAATGAAAAATAGGCGAATATTACACAGTCTATGTTTATATCACCGAATACTAATCAGTAAGAATCCTCCGTACTTATATAACAAAATCAGATTCAGAACCGATGTACATAACATTACAACAAGGTTTAGAGGTCTTATTTCACCTCCACAACACGCAACGTCTCAATTCCAGCGATCTTTTACATTTCAGATTTATAGCATGTACAATAACATACCTCTTACATACAAAAATTTAAGTATTATCAAATTTAAGTGTAACTTGCAGAAGGACTTGTTTCAGAAACAGTGTAGTTGTTGATTGCTGTAAACGCTATTAATTGTTTGAATGACACATTTTTATTTTTTTTCCTTTTTTATTAATACATTTAACATTTAATAATATCAGTCATCACAGAATTTTAGGTTAAGTTAGGATTAGGTACTTATTCTTTTTTTATAATTGTTCTATTTAATCAAGGTTTAGGTGGAAGAACAGAATATTGTTATTTCTGAACCTCGCCTTGGGATTGGTAGCCGCCTTTATTAGTTTTATTTTTAGTTGTAATATTACAGTTACTTGACAAATATTGTCTTTTTTTGTTAACTTTGGTCGTGCAATCAATAAAGATTATTATTATTATTATACCTCCTTTAGAAGGTTGGTAATGAAGGCACTTTTTTAAATTTTGGATAGACTAATGTTCCGAAATTGTTTTAACAGCCCAACAAGTGACCAAAACTGATAAAACAATGAATAAATGGTTTTCAATTTAAATTCGCAGATACATTTTATTTGTCTGATGAGAATGCAAAAAATCTATCGAATGTTAAATAGCAATGTAAAAAGGTGGTTCAGACGAAGATAAATATTAACTTCTCGGAGCAATACATTATCACTGTTTTTTTGTTTTTTGAATATCATTTCATTTAAATACACAGGGTGGTTATTTTAAGTTCGATAAATAAAATTTAAATAAATATGTACAATTTTATTACCAAGCTGTTTGATATTTTTCTCTTAAAATTCAATGATTTGAGACCATGGTTAAAAGATTTACAGCCTGGCTTCTTTATTTTTTCCCTTTTAATCTTCGGAAATTTCAATTCATCTTTAGCTAATACATAACTCACGAAATAATTCAGGTCAGCTAGAAACAACTATAAAGTAGGGGCACGAAATCAGACGACAGACGTCATCAAGAGTGATGACGTCATAAAACATAGTATGTTTCTATTATATCCCAAGAACGATTATAATTTCCAATTTCCTGATAGTATAGGCAACCAACGACACAGTATAGTATAGGCAACCAACGATGCTAGAATTTTTCACAAGTTTAATGGAAATTCTATATTCCGAGTTAAAATAATAAAATGCCGTTATTATTGTGCAATGAAGTATTGCAAGTTTGATAAAACCGTAGAAGCGGATTGTGCATTAGAAGTGTAATGTAAATCTAATTTTCTTTTTTTAATATTTATTTGTACAGTGTACAGTAAGTCCACAATAACAATACTACACTGTGATAAACATTCTATGAATTACTTAATTTTACAAATATAATTTTTATTTATTTTTCGTATGGGAAGCGTACAATATTTGTACAGTAATGCTTATCAATATAACATGCAATGTGTACAACGTATGATCATAATCTACATCAGTGGCGGCTCGTGAGTTTTTTTAGTGGGAGGGCACATCAAAACCGAGCTGGAAACATTATCTAAAAACACTTAAGTACCTCCCTATTTAAATAGAAAATCCATCCTTCTGTTCTTTTTACTGCCTGAATACATCAATAACTTTATTGTCGAAATCGGGGATCAATACTTTTTTTCAATCGACACTGCCAATGCGACGGTTGATATTTCGATGACCTAATTTTAATGTTTTCATAATTAAGCACGTTCTCAGTTCTCAGCTAGTATGATTGTTATGAATATGTAGAGCGTGGGTGGGTTTTTTAGTGCTTTTTGCTTCCGCATTCACATTCAGAAGCAGAAAGGATTTTTTTCCATAATTATATAAAGACGAAGAAGCGCAATCGGTTAAGCGATTATTTGATTCGCTTCAAGTAGCTACATCCTACATGTCCTACATAAGCAGTTTTAAAACATATATGTCGGGAATGAAAGCAGAAAAACACAATAATTTAGGTTTAAATAAGAAAGATTGAAGTCATAAAAATGTATGAAAATAATGTTCCTGTTAAATTGAACCAAACATTATATATGCATGTAAATTACAAACCTTTAAACGAACAAATTTTTCTGGTCCACGAGTTTCCCTTTTAACAAGTTTCACTGTAAACAACAATAACCATCAGTAACGAACAAACAGTAGATAACAACGAACAAACCACGAAATCAAAATAAAAACAACAAATTAAACGGAACGCGCAATAAATGCGCACTTAACACAATTCAACTCTTACACGCACTCCACTTGTGAACTAAATAACTTGATTTTGTCACGTGCCTACGGTCGGGATTTAATGTGCCCTTAACCACGCCTCTACGCCGGTCAAGCAGCGGCGAAATTTTGCTGCAATTTACCACTGCGCTTGCGCAAATATGTATCATTTTTATCTAGTCCCCGGACGAAAGTTTTGATAACTTCGTTTCGGCAGCAACGCGGCAATGGACTATAATATTAATATTATAGGTATAATAATCGGTTGTATTAAAAAAAATAAAAGAAGTGAGAAGTGTTATTAAAAAAAGCTTTCTTTGTCTCGAGTGTAGGGAGGGCACGTGCCCTTGTGCCCTTTAGCACCAGCCGCCACTGATCTACATATCTAACCACAAAGTACAAACTACATAATTTACTACAATATAGACTACATTATGACTATATAAAACAAGGAATTAATATAACCATGCACTGTAAAATACAAGATAAATATAAATATACAGGGTGGTGACTCGAACACCCGATCATAGGGATTTAACATGTAAAATCATATTTTTGTAATTTCCTGCTCCCCTAATTATTTTAGGTAAAAAAGCTTCAAATAAAGGTTTTAGAGCATAAAATTCTGCATCTGAATCAATAAACAAACTTAATTTTGCGTGCCTTGTAACCTCAGAAATTAGGTATGAAAATGACGTAAATCGCCCCAAAAACAGCGATAGCCATGGAATTCAAACAAAAATTAACAAATGTTAACGGTTTATCTGTCAAATTTCATGGTGGACGGAAAATTTAAAAGATTTAAATTTGTGTTTTTTTAATATTTTTAGGACCGTGGTGTGGTGCAAACCTAATCCAGATCCAATTTCTCTAAGGCTCACATTTGGATTATTTGATACCGCAGCTAATACATTGATTTCGTTAGCGTTATGATCTTCAGCTTCAATATCTTCTTCTGGTGCAATATTTATTTGTTTTTTAGTATAACTCTTGCAAGGGACGAACACTGACCCATATTTTGTTTGATTATTGATGATGGTATGGATTGTTGATGTCGACGGAATTGTTATATGACGATATAAATTCGCAAATAGATCTCGCACTTGTCTTATACTATTACCACTGTAAAATAACTTTAAAAATTGATTTTTTTCACTTATTGTATAATTATTGGCCATATTTTCACTTTAACAGTAATTACAAGTAATAATAAAAATAAACTAACGCAGCGTAACTTGACAGATAAACCGTTAACATTTGTTAATTTTTGTTTGAATTCCATGGCTATCGCTATTTTTGGGGTGATTTACATCATTTTCATACCTAATTTCTGAGGTTACAAGGCACGCAAAATTAATTTTGTTTATTGATTCAGATGCAGAATTTTATGCTCTAAAACTTTTATTTGAAGCTTTTTTACCTAAAATAATTAGGGGAGCAGGAAATTATGAAAATATGATTTTACATGTTAAATCCCTATGTTCGGGTGTTCGAGTCACCACCCTGTATAGACAAATAATATAAAAATAATAATTAAACAATTTTAAGATTCATCGTCGCTACTAACATCACTATCGCTACTGCTATCTTCACTTAAATTTATTATTAGGGGACATATTTCTTCCCTATCAAACCCAATTTCTCTTTCCCACCATCTTTTGATTTCCTTTTCTGTATGCTCTATGGTATTTGACCATATTTGTGGTGTTACCGTTTCTAATGCTTCTTTCCACATTAGTAAAGCTTTCTCGGTACCATAGCCATCTCTACCGATGTGGTTACTATAGTACGACTTTGTGATTCCCCAAATATTTTCAATTGCATTAAAAATGCAATGATATGGGGGAAGTCGTAAGATTTTATGGCCATATTTTTCAGCCAACTGGTCAGCAACATATAACTTCGGAGGCTTATTTCTAAAAATGTATACCGAGATAAATATAATTATAACAAGTTATTTTCTTAGTCGCATACCGTGATACTAGGTCTAATAATTGAATTTTCAATAAAGTATCTTCAAATTCAATACCACGGCTTTGCAGCCACTCCTTTATTTGAGGTTTTGTCCAACCGGTGTTTGGTATTTTTTCCACCAGAGTGTTATGGTAGGGCGCATTGTCCATCACTATAATAGAAGGTTCTTCTAAATTTTTTAGTAGTTGTTCTTCTAACCAAGTTAAAAAGTTTTCATGGTTCATTTCCCCATGATAATCAGGATTTTTCGTTTTTGACGAAAATACAAAAGAGGCTCCAGGAATAAACCCTCTTCTGTTTCCTGCGTGTAACACAATGTACCTGAAAAGGCATAGCTGTAAGCAAATACTACACTTTAATAAATCTAAAATGTTTACCTATGTCCATCGACCTTTATCCTTTTGACGCTTTTCTTATTATCATCCTGCCAGGATCTTAAAACCGTTCCATTTTCAAACACCCATGTCTCATCAATAAACACAAATTCTAATGGACGATCTGAATTTAAGTTTCGAACATATGATTGCAGAAACTTTGCTCTTGCAAATGCAACGTGGGCTAGTTCCATTAAGCCCCTACGAGGGTCATCCTTCTTCCACCGAAATCCTATGTCCCTTAAACCGTAACCTAAGGATGACTTGCCGCCTTGAAAAATGTCGCGTTCTTTTAATTTTTGCAACAGTGTCTGCCTTGTTACGTGTTGTTCTAAAAAATGACAATAATTTACAGTTAATAAAAGAAAACCACCTAATGATAATATAATCGTTTATTAGATTAGGGTGACGATATTTTATATTTTGCAAACACTTTTATCCAAACAGCATAACAGCATACAAATTAATTGCTGATATTTGCAGATTTTTTCAATATTGTGATACTTACTGGTTTCATACATTTCATAAATAACATTCCGTATCGCAGTTGAGTGAAAATCATCAATATCTCTCACAGTTGTTAAATCAGTCACGGAGTGCGACTTGCTAAATCACCTTTATTCCTTATTCCTTAACTTCAGTGCATAATGCAGCAATTTATAGTTTTAGTGCAAATTCTGGGTCGCTCCTATAATCAATCTGTCTTAATTCCGCGGAAACTTTTCACGGTAATGCTGATATTCATTTCAAACGTACAATATTCCAATGGGAAGCGTTCCCACTCCCAGAGGATAACACGTTTTCAATTAGGATTTGCTAAAATACATCGCTTTGTAGAGGCGGAGTTTGTTAAACAAGAGGTTGTTTTTTGAAATTAATAGAATTAATTATTTGTCGCCGTTAACCACAGCATTGTTCTTGATTTTTTTATGGTTTTCAGTGCTGTTTTTGTCGTACAGTAAATCATTCCGTGGACGTTACCAAAACCGAAATTTTAATTTTCCACGTCATTACTTTCAGTTCCTGACCCTGCAGTATCAAAAATGTCGATTTTTATTAAACTTTTGATTGACGTTAAGCCGGAACTATCCTTGTACTTTTTGCCTTTACGCCCGTGTTATAATCTTGATTGTATCAAAAGTCCTTAAAGTTTCCTTTCAACAACTTTGTTAAAAAGCAGAACCTTTTTCGTCATTAATTTTTTCAGACTTCATTCCTCTTTTCCGTTGTTTGTCTCAGGTTTGCCTTTTCGTAAATTGTTCACGGAAGTAATTCCCAGTTCATTTCTTTTATGTTTTCTGCGCTGATTTAAGTTTTTTAACAGCATTTGTTATTTCTAGAAGACTTTTCGTTACGATTCTTGAACATTATTACGACGAGCTTTTTGAAATCTTTGAAACAGTTTAAGTATTTAACTGTACCTTTTTATACTTTTTAAGAAGTAATTTGTTGGCTTAATGTGCTTTTCGTATATTTTAACATCTAAACCTAGATTAACGGAAATCAACTGCAATTAATCCAAACGAAAATGCATTCAATGTCCCATCACACCATTCGAATTATTTTACTTTAAATCTTGCCCTAAAGTAGAACGGGAGACAACGGTTACTCCGAAATTGATTTAATTTGTGAATATAATATGGTAAGTCCTAAATTTTCCTCGCTAACAAAAACATGATTAAGAGTTCAACCCTCCAACTGAAATGCAAATGATTCGAAATTATCCAATAATATTTCACCGCAAGGAGCTGGATTTTATTAATATGTTACATAGAAGAGTTTCTGAATGCAAATAGCAAGAATTTTCTTTTAAAAACTATTACAAAGTTACGTACGTTATGTTCTTATTATTACGAGAGTGTAGTCGAGCGCGGCTATTGCGAAACGTGGTTAAATCTAGGGACGTTTACGATTTCAGATCTCTAAACTGAAGCTGCAGTAAAAATAACCATAAATATCAAGTTATTTTTTACTGCAGTAAAATTTTTAGATCGATAATTTACATCCACTTACCTTGTTACAGCGAGCACAGATTTTAAAAGTATTTTTACGATCTACAAATGAAAACCCATTAAACGAATTAGAATCGGAGTATCCGGGTAACTGAATAGGTTTTTTTTATTTAATACAGCCGGATAAATTTTCTTATGCCCTTCGTATACCAATTTATTTTAGAAACTGAGCTATATATTTTACGTCTTTGTGGTATCCCTCAAATTCTCTTTCTCCCCTAAATTCTTTTGGCTAGTACTTACCAAAACTTGTCGCATTTATTTAGGAACGCTTTTAGTCTACAACATAAATCATCGTCAATGTGGTTAAGCTACAATTTGCATTAATTTTCCCTGGTGGCCTGTCTAAAGTTCGGTTTTACGTATATATAAAGTTTAACATCTATCGCGTTTTTGAGGGTAAACCTATCGTTTGAGCGTAAAATCATCGATACGTTTTTTATGGCAGAATGTTATGTAAGAGTAGCTTGTTAAAATAATTCTAATATACATACCTGTTTATCGGTTTTGTTTGTAACTTGACAATTAAATATTTTTATTAAATATAAACTAAGAAAAAAAAATACAGCCAGATGTAAAACAGTCAAAATAAAATTGGAAAAAGGTTTAAACAGTTCACCTTTTGTTTGTATTTCTTTGAAAATTTTGCATTTCTAAAACTTAATGCTCCTAGAGATTACTTTATAGCAGACAAAAGCACATCTTCAAAGACCTAACAGTATTGAACAGCTTTGGAATGCCAAGTAATCAACGAATGGTAAGACATATAACGAAAAATACAAAATGGCAAAGAAAAAGGAAACAAATCCACAAGAAGGAGCTGAATTTGAAAAATATATCACCATCACCCTGCAAAATAAACCGAGTACCAGTGACATCAACGAACTGGAAAAGATAATAACAAACACAGAAGAGAAAATTAGCACAGAAACAAAATTGAAAATACAGAAAAGACAACTACTAATGAGAAATGAAAATAGAGATCCACAAGAAATTAAGACCTTAAATAAAGAAATTTCCAAAGCTATCAAATAAGATCTAAGGAAATTTACGAACGAACAAATAACTCAAACCATTGAGGAAAATAAAACTATGAAGATAATGAGAAGAATAATTGTAGAGGGAAAACGAGAAATTTTCAAACTCAAAGACGAAAAATATCAGGTAGAAAATAACTAACCTAGACGTTTTTCAAAGAAAGACATCGCAGACATTGCAAAAGACGAAAACCGCCATGCTCTCAAAAAGTTGAAAAACCATAAGCATCGGTAGATGATGGAGTCGTCGTAGAAGCAGTAAAACTAGGCAGAGATATATTATTGAGCAAAATTTAATCATTGTTCAATTTGTGTATCAAATCGTAAAGTATTCCGTGCAATTGAAACAACTCAATCACGGTCTTACTCTTTAAAAAGGGAGGCAATATAACTCTCGATAATTACAGACACTGCAGGCTACTCAACCACTTATACAAGTTGTACATCCGAATATTAACGAATAGACTGGAGCGGGAATTTGACTTCTACCAACCGAAAGAACAGACTGGATTCCGTACTGGATATGGTACAAACGAACATTTGCAATGTATGAAGACCCTTATCGAAAATACGATAGAATATGACAGACCTTTAGCGCTCATCTTCGTTGATTTTCACAAAGCCTTCGACACAGTTGACTTACTTGCCTGCTATCTCAGAGATCCTGGAAAAGGGTGTCGAATTGACCACAGATACTCAAATATCATTCGAAACATATATGAAAATGCAACAGTGAAAATACACGACACAACAAAGAAAATACAAATTAAGGGAAGTGTCAGACAGGGCGACACTCTCCCCGAACCTTTTCACAGCAGTTCCAGAACATGTTTTCAAAATCACGAAATTGGAAGAAAAGGGCATGGAAATCGACGGAGAAACACTCAGAGCCACCTCCGTTTTGCTGGTCATAGTCCTTATAGGAGACAATTTAAGAAGCTGCACTTAAGGTGGGTCTGAAAATAAATTACACAAAAACGAAAATGATGACCAACCTCGTACCTAGTCAGCTAATAGAAGTCGATTGAACTTAAATCGATCTGGTTGAGAAATACTCGTATCTTGGCCACGAACTAAAAATAAATAGGGACAACCAAACAGCTGAATTAACAAGAAGAATAACATTAGGCTGGGCAGCATAAGGTAAGCTCCGTGACATATTCAAGACCAACATAGAACATACCCATCGCCCTGAAAAGAAGAGCTTTCAACCAGTGTGTCCTAATCCTCGCCAGGACATCAGCAATGAAACTTCAGAGAACACAACGAAAACTGGAAAGATCAATGGTGGGACTAAGCTTAAGGGATAGGGTTAGGAATGAAGAAATTCGCAGAAAACCGGGCGTAGAAGACATCATTAAACGCATTAGCACAGCGAAATGGAGATGGACACGGCATGTAGTTAGCCAAGATGGATAAAGGAACTTCTTGAATGGCGTCCGAGAACTGATAAAAGAAACCAGGAAAGACCTCCCACACGGTGGACTAACGATATCAAAGGAATCTGTACGAACTGGATGGCAACTGGTCGGGATAGGGAAAACTGGAAGCATCTGGAGAAGGCTTATCTTCAACAGAGGGCAAGATAAGTCTGAATGCTGATAATCATGAATGCTCCCATTAAAGATAATTTTGTAATGCAACTGTTGATATTGATTTGTTTCTTTATGGACGAGATATTGGTTTATGAGTACGAAGGACATTGAACCAAACATAATATTGACAAGAGGGGACCTACCGGATGGAACCCGAAACACTTGGTTTATAAAGTAATCCTGCTACTCCGCCACACCACTAAGGACGACAACTGGCACTTTAACTATGGTTTTATATGTGTATCGCCAGAATTGTCGAGTGGTTAAGGTATTTATTTGAATACGGCACGGACGGTTTCGGAGTCAAACCCGAGTCTGCGCTCAGTCACTGAAAATAATTGGAAACTGAGACATAGTGGTGGAGTAGGGCTAGGAGGTTTTCGAAGGCGTGGTGCTTACTACATCACTCCGTATGTATAGCGTGCGAGACAACCGAGGTATGAAAAGCGACTTAGGATGTTTTAACCCTCCATGTTCCGGACCATGCTCCCTCGCGAGTCGTTAGTACCGATACTTTTACCTTTATATATGTGTACAGCTGGTTTTCTTTTCTAGTTTTATCACCATTTTGCTTACGCCATTATTCCAGATTTTCCTCTTTTTATCTGAATTTCCTAATCGTTTTTTTTTCCATTACTCCACTTGTATCTTGTTTCTAATTCGTAGGTGGTATTCTTATTCCTTTTCTTCTGCCAGGGATCCCGTTCCATGTTTTAAAGGTACATTATTGTTTTAAGCATTTATTAATAGTGATGTGATAGGTTCTGATATATTATCACTTATCACTGAGTAATTTTATGGCGCTTGTATAGTAATTTGATTAAAAGTTATGTGTTATGTGGAAAAGGATAACTTGTAAGGTCCTCTGCTTCGATTACATAAGTATGGTGAAAATGGATCAACGGCTCCAAGAGCTTTAAGCCTTTAAGCTCAACAGCCAAAGACATGGAAAAAAACAAAAAAACAACATAGATGGACTGAGGCGCGCAGTTTTAGAGGAAACCCACGAATAAAAAAATCCCAGATCTCCATGTTGGAGGTCTAGGTTGCTTAGCTCATGTTAAGCATTGCCAGTTTTTACCAAATGTTAACATCAGTTAAAAAACCTTCGAGAAAAAAAAGCCGGTCCTCTAATGAGAAGCGAATGGAATTTACAGAGGCTTAAGAGCGTTTGTTTCAGTGAGGGAGCAATTAATTACACTTGCAATAGAGTAGAGTAAAGCAGTATTATTTGTGATAATAATTTGTAAAAGAAAACATTTTTCGTACTTGTAACTCGTTTTTGAAGCCATTCACACCTTCATAAGGTAATCCTTGACGATACAATAAATTTCTCCCTCTTCTTTTATGTAGACTTAATCCTGTTTTTCTTCACGCGCTTATGGAGTTTCCGTTGAAGATCCAGCTTCCGTCCCATCTCTTTTGTTGTTTGCCTTTCGTAAGCGCAAAATCTGTAAGGTAAGGTACTAACGGCCCCAGAGGGAGCGTGGTCGGGAACACGGAGGGCTAAGGCCTTCTAAGTCGCTTTTATACTCAGTTGCCTCGCACGCTATACGTACGGGGTGGTGTGGTAAGCATCACGCCTTCGACAACCGCCTACCTTCCTTATTCCACTACCGTGTTTCGTTCCCAATTATTTTCAGCGACTGAGTAGGCCACCCGCCGAGCATCAGGCTCGGGTATGACTCTTTTTAAGTTATTCATAACTAGTTTTAATAGTTATTTTCATACCAAGTGCGGGAAGTTAGCGATTCCGAAACGAATGCAGGACCTTCATAAGTTTCGGAATCGCTCATCCCGCACGTGTTATGAACAACGTTTTTCCTACAAACGTTTAGGAATCATCCTAAACTATCATTTTGTAAGTTTTCAAGTTGTTAAATTTGACATTTCCTTTTAAAGTAATAATCTAGTAAGGATGGTTGCTATGCGATTTTGTGATTTTTCACTTTTCCGCAAGCAAAATGAGTGCGGGAAAGTGACATTTTTAAACGTTTGTCGGAAACAGTAATTTGTAATACAAGTGTTGAAAGCTTGCGTTTGCCACACGAATGTGAAGTTTGCAGCACGCTCGTTTCTGTACCTGCATGAGTTTCGGAATCGCTCTTCCCGCACGTGTTATGAACAACGTTTTTCCTACAAACGTTTAGGAATCGTTCAAAACTATCATTTTGTAAGTTTTCAAGTTGTCAAATTTGACATTTCCTTTTAAAGTAATAATCTAGTAAGGATGGTTGCTATGCGATTTTCTGATTTTTCAAAAATCGTTGTCATTTTCCTTAACTCCGTGCGGGAAAGACTTTCCCGCACGCAAAATGAGTGTGGGAAAGTAACATTCCTAAACGTTTGTCGGAAAAGTAACATTCCTAAACGTTTGTCGGAAAAGTAAATTTTCCGCACGCTAATTTCACTTGTTCGGCAAACACTCATTTTCAATACCCGTATCTATGGAGACGAAGTCTGAAAATCCCACTTTCCATGGTGGGAGTAGAAAAATTTAATTTCGTGGTTGTTAAATGCATAAAACACGTAGGTGTTGTTAGGTATGATTTGGAAGTTAATCAAAGTGAAACCTAAAATGATTAGTTGAATCGTTTCTGGAAGGTTCACAAACGATCCCAAATTTGTACAAAAGTTTACCGCATTTACATAAGTAAACAACATATAAAACAAAACTCGGCATCTAAGTAGTTATTTGAACTTGTTTCATTATTAGTGGTAATTGCATTAAATCAATTTGGAGAACAAAGAGGTATTAGATTTTATATATTTCTGAGAATACTTCAGAAATGTTTCTTGCAACTGTAAAAGTGATTCATTATATTGTATTAAAACATGGTACAAACGATATGAGAAATTATTTCCTTAGGAAGAACCAAAGTATACATGAATGATTGTTTTCCCTAAAAAAATATTGTTTGAAATTATATTTGGAAGAATATTTTGAAGTCGTATGAAAATGCTTTATAAAATAACGAAAACATTTAACATTTAAAACATTAAATTATTATTCTCATGACACTAACAAATCGTTGTATAGCAAAACTAATTAAATTTTTGATAGGTATTTCGATGTAATGATTGCTTTAATTATTATAAAATTTGGGGAGAAATGTTCAAAATGCTTTGGAAAGATAGAGGAACATAAAGATCGATCCTAGTAAAACTAAAATTATGTAAATAAAACTAGAATAACTATAACTTGGGACATATTATTCCTTAAGAAGGATTATAGTTTTTGGAAAAAACGGCCTAAACCCAAAATAGAAGTATTTATCATTAAGTATTTATATTAAGGGAAAGTAATTGATAGGAAACTATAGTTAGTTATCGATCAAAGAGAAAACTGGAGGCGAGAAGGTCGCAGACTGGGAATAAATTAAAGTTACATTAACAGCATGAGGTCATAGTTTGGTAATTAGTGGCGTAAGAGTCCACATTTAATCAAGAAAGAAATAATTCTACCGAAAGATTAGAAAAGTAATAACAAATATGTGCAACAGAATTGATCATACTAAGAAACTTTAATGCTAGGGTAAGATGGAAAACAAATAGGTAATCCAGTACTAGACTAACCTAGTAAAAAAACTGAAAAAGGTATAACAAGAAATTAAAATGGACAAATACGAGCGCACCTCTGCGAAATTAGGAATTAAGATTACAAGAACATACATCATTTATTTATTTAGTTTTATCCATTAAGAATTTTGAACTCATTCGTTGATTAATCTTGTTGAAGCAGAAACCATGAATACAAGTAAAAAATATAATAGCAATAGCAATAGTAAGAAGGAAAAACGTCTCTTATATTCTGTGACCATTTATTAGAGTGTAAAGAAATATAATTAGTATGGGAAAAAGAAATAAAATTCTACACTATCGTAAAACCCTGATAAAATAAATGATTTTGAAATCCTTAAACTACAGTAAATTTCTATAACAAATAGGAGTAGTAATCTCTAAAGTATGGATATACATCACAAACTGCAAAAAGGCAACTTACGAAACTTTAGGGGCAAAAGAAGCAATACTAAATAAAAAGGGAAAAAAAAGTAAAATGGGACGAGCAAAAATGTTAATTTATGAATTACCAAAGTTAGAGAAAATAGCAAGGCTTATGGCAAGATTTGAAGATCTAAGGCAATTTGGACTGGAAAAGAAGATGAAAATATATAAATAACCTAACAAAGAGTAAATGATAAGAAACTTTTCATAAAGATAGAAGAGTGGAAAGACTATTATAAGGAACCTTTTAGAGGAAAAAGAGTAGAATATGCCAATTCAAATTACGGCTTTATATCAACAATACTATTAAAAGATAGAAGAAATAATAGCAAATTAAATTTTTATTTAATAATAAATAAAGTGTTATCTTCTGCCTTGCATATTATCAGTACTTTTTTAAAAGAAAAATATAAAACAGTTACAAAAGCTATTAAATTATACCTTCATCGGTAGGTATCAGTATTCTTTTATATAAATAATTCTCAAATAATTGTTAAAATATCTATTTTATAAGAAGTTTGAATATTTCACCTTTGAACTTCTTGAATGAATTGAAGGGCCAAAATTTAAACAAAATTAAGTATTAAAAAAAAATTAACTACCTATGCGTTAAAGCTGATTAAACAATCAAGAAACATTATTACTGAAACTCTTAATTTTAATCAGAAAATGAACATTTTACACGTTTTGATTACAAACTTTCACTTGCTTTCTGTAAGACGGCTGCTTATTAATACAACGTAATTTATACGTCCTTGTTCTGAATTTCCATGTTGCTTTAACACGATATGTTTTCTTTGAAAATTGCATGTAAACATCCTGAATTTAGTTGGATTACTAACGAAGCTGTGGCTTTCGTTTCTTCTAACAGGTTATTTCATTTTGAGTAACTTCCACTCAAAAGATTTCTTATACCAGTGTTAATGTTAAATAATAAAAAAAATTTGCCTCTTCCGCAAACAAATAAGGTATTATTAAAGAAAATACAAATAAACGATTGCAACAACAGCATATCATCTAACTTTCGCTTATTAAGTTTGAAACCTTTGTTGCCTGAAAATTTTACTATTATAATATAGAGTTACTTTATGTTCCAGACACTAAATATCTAACTCTGACAGTTTGGTTACGATAAATTATTTGGTACGAAATTTGTAGGCAGATGTTGTTAGCATTCTCGCTAGTTAAGTTCGCGAGTAGAATGCCTAAGCAAAATATGATTCATATCTCATGTTTGTGTTTGGATTATTTAGTTAGGGTAACAACAACAAAGGAAATTCTTAATAGAAATCAATTCTGTCAGTTTACAGCATTTTTGAATAATGTCTAATCCTTAAAGCTTTTAAATTATTTTACAATAAATTAACAGGTTTTTTTTGTTTCGATTATTTTCTTGCGAACTTATCTATTCTTTTATATAACTTTGACAATTCTCTTCCTTCATATTAAAAAACAAAGGCCAGACGAACAAAGAAATAATTATGAATAAAATAATTAAGTTTTTGTTTGTTATTAAAAGCTTAGTAAAAGATTGTTAAACCAATCAACAAAATCAATAGTTAATGTATATCCTCAATTTACTTAAATATGGCAAGAAAACAGAAAGAAAAAGCAGAAATCTGAAAATACGAATGTCAATAACCTCCTTTTACTTAAAAACAAAAATAAATTAAATGTTTCACTGAAATTACTTCCAGACTTTCTTTTCGAGTTCTTTACGGTTTGATGAACTACGACAGTTTATATTTCGTACGTTTAGGGGGGAATATTTGCTATTACGAGTACTAAATTTTGCAACACATAAAATTTTACAAACGGTAGGTTTTAATGAAGAAAACTATTTATTATAATTTGAAACAGAAATTGCCTTAAATCGTTATAAAGAAGTGCAGAGTTAATCAACTGAAAATAACATCCAATTATAAAGAATCGTAAAGTATAAAAATTTATAGGTTATAAGGATTATTTAAGAAGAAGCTTGAATCATCAAGCACTTAACTACTTCCCATTTCGATGCTATTTTTTATAGGCGAGATATATTACGGTACTTTAATAAAACGCAAATCTTGAAACGAAATCAGCAGAACGCGTAGTTTTAGAAAAATAAAACGCATCACAACGGGTTTATCTATTACGAAAATAACTTTTTTTTTAATTTAGAAAGTTCTTTTAGTACTACCGAAATATCACGATTAGGATGGTGCAATTTGACTTAATTTACTTTATCAAAACCTAAAGTAACGAAACGAATAAACAAAAACTACCTAAATTCATAACACGAGAAAAGCTTTATCGAAGAAGACATAATGTAGTTTTACAGCAAAAACTTCCTAAGACGAGAAAATAGACTCCTGAATCCTTGTCAGATTATATTCTCTTGAAATGCAACGTGGAACGCCTGTTTAGGTTTCGAGTAGGTTTATACGTATATCAGTTGTAAGGAAGTTTGTATAAAGTTTATTTCAGTTTTACTATAATATTGACTTATAAAGCGGCATCTAAGCGACATAACTGGTTTATGTGGGAATATTTCAACTATTTTCAGGTATTGAAACCTTAAACTGGGTTTACGACTTTTGATTCGCCACGTATAATCTTTTACACCGCTTCTCTGTTCGATTATGAAAATCGTATGGTATTTATATGGTTAAAAAGCTTGCATCGCATGCCTTCTACACTGTTGAGATTTACGATGTCGGAAATGGAAGCGAATATTTGAAACTTTATCACATCAAGTGCATTAAATTGTGTAAATCGTTTGCTGGTTGCATATAGCAACTCCTCAGAGATTTATCTTTATTTCTTTGTAAAACACTTTATACATGCAGCGGGTACTGCACGTTCTGAACTTTTCGAATTTTTAAATTTGTGTTACCTGTTTTTAACATTATAAGCGCAATTGGTAAAAAACCATCTAGACATGCTACAGAACTGGTTCAGAAAGTGGAAAATCAAAGTAAATAGTGACAAATCAGCGCAAATATCCTTTACCACCAGACGATGTAGTTGCCCCAGGGTCAATCTAAAAAATGTTCCGATCCCAGAAAAAACGGTAGTAAAATATCTTGGGCTTCACCTTGACAAGAAACTCATATGGAAAGACCACATCAAAACCAAAAAGACCCAACTCAACTTAAAAGTGAAACAAATGTCCTGGCTACTAGGTAGAAAGTCTAAACTATCATTAGAGAATAAATTACTAATCTACAAAATCATTCTTAAACCAATCTGGACTTACGGAATTGAGCTTTGGGGATGTAGCAAACCGAGCAACACCAAAATACTCCAAACCTTCCAATCCAAAACACTTCGAATGATAGTAGACGCATCCTGGTATGTGTCTAATCAAACCCTTCATGCGGACCTCGGAGTTCCCCTCATAAGCGAAGTAATTGCTCTACACGCCAACAAATCCAAAGAAAGAAACACTGACCATAGCAATCAGCTAATAAATGAACTCTACAACCAACCGCTAGCAAGAAGAACTAGCTCAAAAGAACATGGCCAGAAGACCTAGTGAATTAGGACATTAGTGAACCATCGATGGATGGTACCTAACTCATGTCAAACTCTCCTCAGAAATTTTACTTATTACTCTGTGCAAATAAAATGTAGAGTAGATTGTAAATTAGCCACGTAAATTTAAAAAAAAAAAAAAAAAAAAAAAAATTGGTAAAATGTTTCGTGCAGTAGCAAATGGCACTACAAACTTTTGTTAATGATTAATATTTTATTTAGAAATTTGTTAATAGGCAATAAGTTAGCATTAATAGATATTTACATATGGCATGGCCGGCAACATGGGGGGTTAAGGCCTCCTTAGTCGTACGGGATGGTGAGCTAAGCTCCACGCTTTCAACAACCGCCTAACTCCCTACTCCATTATTGGTTGATTAATGTGTTACCAAACTAATAACTGATAACCTTACTCCTAAATATGCTTGGGTTGTGACATAGTTGGTATTCCCCTAACGTGGTAAACTCACACCTATTTCCTTAGTACGGTGTCAATCAATAAACAATTGCTAAAATCAATAAAGTATCCTTCAGATGTGACCAAATATTATATGATTAGTTCAACCAAATTAGCAATTGAAAACAATGAAATATACAGATACAGCTTATCAGGGATTTCAAGAATCAAGCATTTTTCCTAAAATGCCAGTAACGTGGGATACGATATCATAAATGCAGAAATAAATCTCTAAATATTTGAAAATCCTTTCTCTCACCTTTCATAAATATTCTGTCCAATGGCTGTTATAAAAACCATTTTCTTGTACCCTAAAGAAGGTTATGGCTTAGATAATGAATAATGACTAACTTAATAAAATGTTGATCAACATCCTTTTCAGAAATTCATGAAAATTAAAAGGTGAAAGAATTTTTTTAGATGTTGTGAATGGAAAGGATTGGCTTAATTTAGATTTTCACAAAATAGCTTTTCTATTCACAAATTTAAGGCCATATTTAATAAACAAAATTCCTGAATTGAAATTAAGAACACACTAAAACGTAGCTTCAAATTTAGGTCGTATAGATTTTTGCAGAAATTAATTGAAGAGGCAGTTAAAAAGATAATCAAAAATCTTGAAGCAAAACTGGTTTGATCACTGAAGTATTAACAGGAAAGTACATAAATAATTTCAAGAATTTTCAGATTACAAATTTGGAGCGCTTTATTTAATGCAAAAACCTTGAATTTTTTATTGCTTTCTGTTTCATTCAATTCGTTGTTCAGTCAATCGAAAATGTCAACTTATTTAAAATAAAGTGAGAATATCTTGAAATGTAAATAACTTTGTCCACGACTAGTCAATAATCTGTCAATTATTCATGTGTTTGGTCAAACATAATGCTATTCATTATACACTGCCACCAGTGAATAATCATTATTCACGGTGTCATGGTAACATCATCATCATTGTCTATGGTGTATAATGAAGGAAATAGGTTATGTTTCTAATCCTACCACTTCGTTTAACATAGTCCTACCACATAGTTTTAGTAGCGTTGTTATTTAAAGTTTAATTAAAAATTCTTCGTATTTGTGTTCGTGGACAAAATATAGTACTCGCTATAATGGCTAGTATTACCCCGGATAATTGCAAAACTCGCTCGCTCGTGTTTCAAACATTATCCTCGGTAACAATAGCATTCATTATAGCGTCGTGTATAATATACTATTATTTTACTTTTATAATTCACAGACTAGGTACAGTATTTTCTAGTAAACTCTCTCTAATTTACATGTAAGCTAATGTCGTTTATTTTCCTAAGCAATTGATTTGTTTTACCTTTTTCATTTAGTAAAGAAGGAAAAGCACTTTAATCAATCAAGACATTACTTTTTAAAATACATTCCTTCTTTTTCTTCCTCTTCTGTTTCTCCTTTTTTCATTTTTTTCTTTTCGTCTTCCTCCTCCTCCTCTTCGTCTTTCTTCTTCTTTTTCTTCTATTTTTTCTTGATATTTTCTTATGCATTTTCGGCATCTGCCTAGAGTTTAGCTAGTTTTCTCAATTTTTTGTCTATTCACAGCTCACAGCCAATGTTTCCCTATAAGGTTTTTGTCCTTTTTGTTTTTCATTTTTTGTCTCTTTTCAGTTATATTTATTTTCTGGGCTTTTCTTTTCCTTATCTGCTCCCCCGATTCTATAACACTCTTTGGCAGTTGATCTGTTTTCAATCTTACTATGAGCCCATGACCCTAGCTCCTGTTTCGACCATGTTATCGAAACCGGTTCTAATTAATGAAAACGGAAGAGAGACTTTTTTCCACATTACTTTTTTAGAATACTTTTTACTACTACTATTTTCACAGACACAAATTTAGATAGAAAAAGTACAATGTTGTAAATAACTGCTTTTATGCGAATTCAGGTTGTATGGTTTACACGACCAAACTACGTCAAATATGTATTTTAAATTAATTTAAAAAAAAAACATTTTAAAATTAGTTACGTAGATACTACAAGATAGGCTTTAGTCGAAGAAAAACTTTAATTTCTCAATTACTGCCTTAAAGTGTATGTTTTTCATGAAGCTGCGGCATCTAATGGGTGTATTGAGTAACTCATGAATGTTATTGCCCCGATAAAGGAGGAGGGTTAGTGGGCCAGGTTAGCAACCTACTAACCGCAAAATGAGGAATGACGATTTCGATATTTTCGCCACAGAATTAACAACATAATAAATAAACAAATAATGCATTACAATAAAGAAAGCATCGGAAAAGAAAATGGACAGACTATAAGACTAAAATGATGACGAGCCGGCCTAGGTTACTAGATAAACAATATAAGAAAAGAAAATTACTTAGGTTAGGGACATGGAACGTTACCTCCTGGAACCAACAAGATTGGGTGATAATTACAGAAATTACGCTAAAAAATATTGACATATGCTGCATTTCTGAAACAAAGAAAAAATAAGAGGTGTATTATAGCTCCTATATAAACGTTTTCAATATAACATCGGCGACGTAAGACGCGCGCCCCTTAAAATCTTCAAATGCAACCCAACATATATATTTCCAAAGCTGCTAGAAATACCTGCAATTTAAAAAATAAATTTTGATCTAGTAGATATGTTTATACACACTTATTGTTTGTTTACTTTAATCATTAAATAATAGTTACAAATTTCTAGCCCTAAAAATAATTGTTCATTAAGGTGATTTGTATATATAATTGTTATTTTTTGTATATTTCTGTACTGACAATTCACATAATTTAATTTTTGTTATTGATAATATTTTTCTTCATTTTCTAGTAAAAGTTTGAAATATAACCTTGGCCTGATATTTAATTATGTATTGTCATTCTGAAGCAAACCACCTTTGATTACCTAAGTTTAATGAAGATAAAAAATACAATGTGATTTTTTAAAAACTCAATTGCAGCAGGCCGTATTCTGTCTTAATAACCTTAGAACTGTCTGTATTAAGTCAGAATACGGCCTGCTGCAATTGAGTTTTTAAAAAATCACATTGGCCCGTATTCTGATCTCATATTTAAATTTAACGTCATGTTTAACTACCATGGCAACATCGTGTATCTCTGTTATACACATATAAAAATTATATAAAGCTATATCGTTTTATGTTTACGCTAAACACGACTTTAGTTAGAGACAACTTTAAACATGAGGTGAGAATACGGCCCATTGTATTTATCTCAACGCTATTTCTAAATTTGTAAGTTGGGTTGCCTATTCAAATTGTTAAGGGGCGCGTCTTATGTGAATCACCCAGTATATGAATGAATAAATACTGATTATAAACCTAAAAATAATTGACAAACATATGCACATACTGGGTGTCTATGCCCTCGATATTACCAAGCCAAGAAAAGAAAGAAGGCGATTTTATGACGACCTATAAGGCCAGCTGAATAGAATACCGCTGAACTATCACATCTTAATCATATGGGTGATTTGAATGCAAGAATCCAACGACCATGTCCCAGAAATTAAGCAGCGTTTCAATGAAAATGCACAAAACGATAATGGAGATTTGTTAGTGGACTTGTGTAGTCAAAATAGTGTCAGAGTAAATAATACCTTTTTCAACATGACAATACAAGATATACTTGGAGTAATACCAAAGGACTGCTGTTAGTAAATGACTATGCCATAACTAAAACATAATTTAAACCAAGTCAAATATAGGATGTTCGAACCTTAAATTCTGCCAATATTGGAAGCGATCCTGATCTACTGTTGTAATAAATAAGAATGTACCGCATACACAAAATGAAACCAACAACGAAAATAGAAAAACCAAATATAGAATCATTGGAAGACGAAACGATACAAAATCTCTTAACACAAAAAATTAGAGAAAATCCAATTAATAAGAATGTCAATAACATCAATGTAGATGAAGCAAAAAACAACATTCTTGAGGCAGTTGTTTGCAAAAGAAGAGTGAGTATGGCCGAATCAAGCAATAATGTATGGTTCATGGAAGAATTTTAAAAAATTCAGAAGACCAGAAAGTAGAGAAATATATAATATACAAGAAAGAAATATAGCTAACCAAAAAACAAAGAGAATAAAAGAAAAGTACTGGGAAGCATTTACTAAAAGTATGGAACGAGATACGTATGCCTCACAGAAAAGAGTGTGGAAGATGCTCAGAAAATGTGAAACCAGTGATATGCTAAGAACAAATAAAATTCAAAAATGTCAATGGAAAAACTATTTCCAAAATAACACACGTAGCAGCCAAATGGGAGTAGACACAACAGAAGATGAAGAAAATATAGCAGAAATATCACAAGAATATGTAAAAATGGCAATATTCAGTTTAAAAGATAGAAAAGCGCACGGACGTGATGAAATTAAGAACGAATTATTGAAATATGGAGGAAGTGACTTGACATCAGAATTTACACACTTCTATCAAATTACATTGGCTCAATGAAAAATACCAACCTCGTGGAAGACCAGTATAACAATTCCTTTATTGTTAAAAGAACCTGTTCCGGGTTGGGATCGTGTCATTGAGACGGAAGAAATAACTAGGGAACAAAAACATAAACATTGTGCGCTACGCCGACGCACCACGTAATAGCAGATATAGAAGATAAACTACAATACCTATTTCATCAGTTTGTTAACGTAGCCAAAACCTACAAAATGATAGTCTCAGCAGATGAAACTAAATTCATGACAATATTAAAGGAACCTGGAAGATACAAGCTAAAATTAGAAAGGAATATGATTGAACAAGTCATGTCTTTTAAATATCTGGGAGTTCTCATTACAAGTGATAGAAATGTAAAACAAGAGGTGAAACAACATGCCATGCATGGTTCAAAAATATCTGGCTGTCTACGAGATTTTGTCTATAGAAAGCACAGTAAAATTGTACAAAGAAATAGTAAGATCCATAATGACAAATGGAGCCGAAACCCACGCAGAAACTTCTAAAATAAAACAGCCGAAATGGCCACCCTACGAACAATAGGGGAAAAAAAATTAGATGCGCGATGAAGCTGATATTGTGACATTTACAAACCACAGAAAAAAAAAATGGAACAACCACGTTGCGCTGAAAACTATAGACTTACCCGAATAGCAGATGACTTATAGCCAGCAGGAAAACGTAATCCAGGGCGACTTCAGAAAAGATGGAGGGAAAGATACATCTCAACATCTGGAGGAGGTCCATAATAAGCGTGAAGAATCACAGGCTACGAATGTTACAAATTAAAGACGAAGAAGAAGAAGAAAACATGACGATGAAACCATTTTAAGGCTTTCAAATGAAATTTCCCTATTTGAACTTCCTTCAAACGTCTACCCTTCTCGTTTTCCATTTCTTCGATCCTTTTCAGTTAGTTTCTTGAATCTTATTTCTCTTTGCCTTTTTTGCCTGACTCTATTTGTAATAATTCTCCTCAATAGTCTGTCTTCACTCTTGCTATGCGCCCGTATTATTCTCTTTCGTCGACTGTTTTTATAGATGTTTAAGTAACATGTCACTAAAGAAGAAAGGATAGAAAACCCAAACATTGGAATATCTGGGAACAATAATCAGTACGAATGGAAAGAGAACAGGAAATGAGAAACAGGATAAGCAAGGCGAGCAGAGTATACTACCAGATCAACAACACCCTAGTAGGGAAGAAATAATTAAACCAAAATTCACCTGTACAAGAATCATGAACAATGCTTGACAAACATAAGACCATGATAACTGCAGCAGAGATGAAGTATCTTAGAAAAGTACAGGGAAAAACAGGGAGGGGCAGGGTGAGGAATAAAAGCATAAGAGAGGACTTAAATCTAAGACCACTGGTAGAAGAAGTAGAAGAGAAACAATTAAATTGGTATGGTCACATAGTGCGCATGGAAAATGAAAGGATTCTCAAGAAGATGAAGGAAATGCGACCTGAAGGCAAAAGAACAAGAGGCTGACCAAGGACCCAGTGGGAAGAAAACATCAGAGAAATGGTAGAGAGACAGCGGAAAACCATCATAGAAGCAAGAATTTTGGCAAGAGACAGAATCAACTTCAAGAAATGGACCAAAACCCCAACGCCGTGAGGCATAACTGGGTATAGTTCTTAAATTCTAAGCTTACTACGGAACCACTCGTTTTCACGCACATTTCTCTGCCTTTCTTAACTAAGCCAGAAGAAAGTAATAAACTACCAGTAGTATAATGCGAAAGAACAGAATAGAAGACATTCCGGTCGAACTATTGGTTTTACCTGATCGCAGGGTTTCGTTGAAAACGAGTGGTTCCGTAGTGAGCTTAGAATTTAAGAACTGTAGTAGAGAAAGACGAAGAAGAATTAATGAGAACAATATGTATAGGTATATACAATATACAAAATATTCTATCGCCGGAACGGCCGAGTGATTAATGCGTCCGACCACAGCGCGGACGGTTTCGGGGTCAATTCCGAGTCGGATGCTCGGCGGGTGGTCTACCCAGTAACTGAAAATAATTTGGAATCGAAACATAGTGGTGGAGTAGGGAAGGTAGGCGGTAGTGCTTACTACTGTACACCACTCCGTACGTATAGCGTGCGTCCGAGGTATGAGAAGCGACTTAATCCTCCATGTTGCCGGCCATTCTCGCTCGCGGGGATTTACTGCCGATACCTTTATAAAATATTCTAGTATGATGTTAAAAGAAACTTGGGACAGGCAAGCAATGTAATTTCCAAACATTGCCTTCGGTTTCACTCTTCAGAATTTTTAATGAACTTTTAACGAAAATTTAATGATACCGTTGCGATAATTACATTGCATAATTTGTTGAATTTATAAAAATGAAAGAAATTATTTTCAAGGATTGAATCTAATTTAATCAAATTAGTCATAAAGTAAAATAACTAAAGCCGATCGTAAAGCTTTCACGAAATTACCATAACATAGATTTCGATAAAGTAGTATGCTGTAAAATAAGCAAGTGCATCATCACTACTCTACCTCGAAATTTTAAAACTTTTTAACATCTAAGGTTTACGGTTTTTGATAAAAAAAGCCATCCTGATTTATGAGGTAATAAATGGATAAGGTAACTTTGAATAATTCTGCTTGTCTTTTATAGCCTGAATATCTGTGTTAAAACCGTCTTGTGAGATTCGAATTCAAAGCTTGTTTTCTAGTTTTCTTAGCAGTAAAACTACTAATTTAAAGGAGTATCTTTTATTTCAGATATTTTTACTAAAAATCCTCAGAGATTAAGCTTAACAGTTATTAAAATTGTTTTTTATAAAAATCTTTCGTGAATTTATTGACAAAATTGTTTATTTAATTATTGCTCACGTCAACGTCTTTGTTTATACCACCCACTTTACTAATATTTGCAATAAAGTTTATACGTATTTGTTAGTTATTAATGAAACTGGAACGAATAATAACGTATGCCATCTGTTTACAATGAAATTTTGAAATTCTTTGAGTTTTTATTTTTTTGAGAGTTTCAAAAACAAGGAACTACCTAACTTATTAGAATGTTCTTCTCGGGCAGAATAATTAATTCCAAGCTCAAATGTTTATTAATCAGCAAGTACATGTTTTAAAGTCAAAATAAAATTTTAAAAAACACATAAAAATTTGACATCCTTAAAGTGTAAACTATGTAGCACATGAAGATCGTTACTCTCTTAATAGCTGTGCTATAATTAAATCTTACTATATAAGGGAAGGGTTCATTGCACAAGCCGCAATATAGGGCTTCCATTTTCGGCACAGTTTAGATGGCAAATAGAAAACGATGTATATCACGAAGCTTTACGTAATCTTTGCACATTAAGTGACTTAATTTCGACGTCATAATGTTCTCGTAAATGTAGAAGACACACTTAAGACGCACTGACTTTCATCATTAGAATATATTTGTGTTGTAAAACTAACTTTAAAGATATATTCAAGATGTGAACGTGGAAAATGATGCACATTAATTAAATTAGAAAAGTTTACTTGAACTCCACCGACAAAAAATTTAAATTTGCTTGTTAAATAAATTATAATTGCTTGGTGGTGGTTCAAACCAATGATTTATCAAAACATTTCGTTACAGGATTTAGTAGTTCTTAAATTTTTGTTTTACAATTTAGCTGTATAATGGACCTTAACCTAACCCGAAGTTGATGGCTTAGGCTAAGACCTTAGAGCCTGGGTTACATTGAATTAATTTTTTTTAACCTACAAATCCGGAAACGATTTTTAAATCAGGTTGATTTAGTAAATGTTCAGAATATTCTGTCAATCCAAAGGAACCCATTTAAATTACTCGCCTCATTCTTAGGCAAACTGCAAAACAAGTTACAAATCTCGCGAGAACCCTAGATTTTAACTCAGATACAAGGGCGCCGGCAGGAGGGGGCAAGACCTGGCACTTGCCCCCCCTTTAAAAGCCAGAGTTTATTGAAAAGGTGATAGATAAATTTGGCAGGGAGCGTAGGAGATTAATATTTTTATTTTCATAGCTATATAAATTATGATATAATTTTAAGCAATTAATTAAAAATGTCATATACTTGATGTATTTTATAAATAAAGCCATGTAAAACAATAATTTTATTCATGCCCCCCCTTTTATTTAACCCTGGCGGCGCCCTTGCTCAGATATCGAAGCTATAAGCATATTTATCCAAAGCCACCTTATCCATTTATTACCTCATAAATCAGGGTTGCTGTTTTTATCAAAAATCGTAAACCTTAGGTCTTAAAAAAGTTCAAAAGTTCCAAGTTAGAGCTTGGCAAAAACTTGAAAATCAATTTTTGTTGTTTAAATTTATGTTGGATGAAAATTTGTTTAAATTATAGTAAATCTGTATCAAAAACTTGTCTCGTCGGTGAAGTTTATTAAAAATTGATGAGGGATATTAAAGCCAACACTTGGAAATTATTATGCCTGTTTTTTCAACTTTTCATATTGTTCTAATCAATTATTATTAGTTATGAAAGCATTCTGTGAAACTAAGTGCTAGGTTAGTATGGACGAAGCAATACTGAAGACAGATAGACGATAGATAATTGAAGAATAAGGCAAAACGAGCAAAAGGGAAAAGAAAGACTCAACAAAATATGACTAAAAATGACAAAAGAAATTGAAAGCACAAAGGGCAAAAATCTCAGAGAAGTGAAAACTCGAAAATTTCGTTTGAAATTCTAAACAGAGTACTTCATAAGCTATTTAATTAATCTTTAGGATAAGTACATATTTTTATTTTTAAATTTAAAATCGGTTGAAAATTAATTTGATTTTCCTACTACATCAAATTTCAGACGGCCAGTTCTTTACATAACGTTTTGTACAAGCAATTTTATTTACAACTGGATGTTAATCCTCTTGCCTAATTTTAAAAGATTGTAGTCTAAGCTTTGGGAATTTTTCACTAAATACATGCTGACTGACTGCATAATTAAGTATTAATTTTAGTTGTATTTTATTATATGTATGTATACAAAAATATATTCCAACATTTTATCCTTCTTCTTTTCCCGCATATTACAAATAAATATTTAAATACTAAAACAAAATAAACGCATCTAACTACTAATTACGCTGCAACTACGTCATGAATAACAACTATAACTTAATAAATGCTATCAAATAATTATGTGCATCTATACATAATAAACAGCAAAAGAAAAACGTTCCTAAGTTCTTGCAAGAAATGCATTAAAGTAATTTGTCGTCATATAAAACAATTCAAATTCAACGCGGATCTGTTAAGTAAACAATGTAAAATTCTAAGAAATATAATGGCCAAGTTCTTACGTATTGCTTTATGAAACGCCAACGATCTCCAGGGAAGTATCGTAAAAGTGAAGTGGAAGCCTTTCTTTCTTAACTACAGTATTATCGATATTTTACTTGTTAATGGTATTTCATCAAATTACAAGGTGTCTCAAAAAGTTTTGCACTTTTCTTTCTAATTGTGCTCAGCTATCATCAGTTTTCACAACTAACTTTATTCGGAACTTAAAACTACATTTATTGGAAATTCATGTATGGAAAATTATATCATCTAAAAAATTGTATACTCCAGTTAGATCTTGTTCAATTTCTGGTGAGCCACGTTTCTTGTCTTTTTTTAATTGAATTACTGCTGGTTTTTGTATCAATCTAGCGCTTGCTAAACTTTAAAAATTAATAGAAACAAAGATAAATCGAATGATTTAAGGTTAAAAATTGTGAAATAAATCCTCGCCCATTTTGCCGCTGGCACTCTTCCAAGCAATGCCTTAGATTTTCCATTACGTCATTTTCCATAGCCCCAAAGTTACTGTTTGGGCAGCAATATCCTCCAGTGGCATAATAGGCCCATACTTTTGAAACTAACAACGGACGAACAATTACTGTAAATTCTGACAGGTACGCCGCAATGATCCGTGAATTTTTTGGCCCTGCGCTCCAAGAATTTGATGATTTTAATGACCAGTGGTGGTTCCAGCAAGATGGGGCTACTAGCCACACAGCAAATGCCACATTAGAAGCTGTAAGAGAATGGTTCCCGGATAAATTGATATCAAGAAGAGGCGACATCAACTGCCTCCACAAGAAGCCCGAACTTGGCCCCAAACGATTTTTTTTTTGTGGGGATATCTTAAGAGTCGAGTTTATAATAACGTCCAAGCAAATTCGATTCAGCTTAAAAATCGTATCCGGGAAGAAATTGAAGCCGTTACTCCTGACGTATGCACAAGCGTAATGGAAAATCTAAGGCATTGCTTGGAAGAGTGCCAGCGGCGAAATGGGCGATATCTAGATGATATAATTTTCCATACATGAATTTCCAATAAATGTAGTTTTAAGTTCCAAATAAAGTTAGTTGTGAAAACTGATGATAGCTGAGCAAAATTAGAAAGAAAAGTGCAAAACTCTCTGAGACACCTTGTACCTGGACGTAATCCCTAATTATAATCTATCATCAGACGATACTCCACTCCATTAATACCATCACCACTAAGAAAGAAGCACCACCATCATTATAAAAGAACTAACTGGAACTCATTTAAAGAATATATAGAAGAGCGCTCTTCTATATATTCTTTAAATGAGTTGTTGTGCGCACATCAACAACAGCGTGAGTTTTAATACACCCGAAGAAGCGCACTGTGTAGGAAGCAAGGTTGAATGTTACGCCGGTAAAAGAAATTCAAAATCCTAACTATCAGAATATTCCGAGAGATATAATGGAATTATTGGAGGAAAAACCAAGAGCTAGGGCAATATGACAATGCACCCGTAATATTCGTGACAGAACCAGATACATGCAGCTCGCTAATACGCTAAAATCGCCTTAAGAAACTTTCAACACTACCTCAGAAACTCATCAAAAGATGATAACACAATCTGGAACGCAACCAAACTGTTCAAGAGACCAAAAATGCACGTACCACCGCTACATGCCGAAGCTGGTCCAAGGGCTAAAAAATCTAAACAAAAAAAGGGTCATCTATTTGCGTGATACTTGGCTGAAGTTTTTAAATTGCATTTTGACAATATTAACGAAGACGTTAAAAATTTCCATTAAACTCCACTTCAATTATCACCACCAATACCCTAATTTTAAATCAGTGAATTGCGCGAAGAAATATGTCTTAAAACAGGTACCAGGTTATTATTTTCTAAATGGGACAATTTTAAAGCAATTCCCAAACGGGAGAACATCTTCTGTTGGCACTTTTTACTGCACAATGGCCGCCACAAATCAGAATAGCGCAGATTATGCTAATACCAAATCCCGGCAGACCTTCAAATGATGTACATGTAGACATAGGCCAATCAGCTTATTACTAGTTATATCTAAACTGCTGGAAAAGTTAGTATTAAACCGAATGCACAAAGATTCATTACTTGACGAACACATCCTGTAACATCAGATTCCACTCCACCATACAACAATGCGATCGGATAACCAACACAATCCAAAAGTCCATAGAAAGTAAAAAATATTGTTCAGCAGTATTTCTGGACATCCGGCCAGCATCTGACAAAGTTTGGCACCAAGGATTCCTCTTCAAAATCAAAAATATTCTCCCGCATCCATACTATCTCTTATAAAAGTGATACCTACTTGTCAAATTATTTTCAAACGAAATTCAGAGGTCATTACTCACAAATTTACCCAATCCCAGCTGGTGTAACCCAGGGCAGAGTTTTGGGACCACTGTTCGCAAACGCCGGAACACTCACTGTTGACACAAATATTCACTGCATGTGATGATGGCCTCCAAAATACTCAAATCTTCTACAAGTATATTTCAGCAATATACTTCAATATAATAGAGGTGTATGAATCAAAGTGCACCCATGTTACATTTACATCGGCAACAATGTCTACTGGTTACTATTAACAACATCATCATCCCTCAAGCTGACACAGTTAAATATCTCGGACTGCAGATGGACAAAAGACTCATCTGGAAGCAACATCTTATCAAGGGAAAGGAAAGAGATGGTCATCTGAAACTTAAAAAGATGCACTGACTACTAAGTAGATCGAAGATCGAGACTGATTAGCTGTGGACAACAAGCGGTTGCGGATTATGGGGATGCTCTATTCGCTCCAACATAAACGTTAAGATTTCAATCCAAGGCTTTAAGAACTATATTAAATACTCCTTGGTATGTGTTCAACCTCACTCTACATACAGATACTAATATATCTTTCGTACGAGGTTTAATCAGAGACATGAAAATAATGTGGCCCTATCGTTAACCCAGCAACCAGAAACCAGAAGACTGCAACGGAAATCGCCATGCTACTTGATGAATTTACCTAATAACCTCTCATTCCTGAAGGAATAAGCCAGTACACACTTCTGGGTGCTGATCTCTTCGCATCATTCAGGCAGATACAATTCGCTCATAGGATATCTTATTATTCTGACTGTCTATGTAAATTAAATACAGTCAAGAAAAGAAAAATGATTGTGCTTCGCAATTCACAATCTGGCAACATCCAATTTCTACTCAACTAAAATAGGTGCATTTTGGACCTAAGCAATCGTTTTATCTATTAATACCCTCCACTAGAGGGACGACAGGTACCATGAGGTCAAAAAAAAAATGATTCTGAGCAGGCCTTGACTAGTACAACACGATTGGCTACACTGGTTCTAGAATGCCTATGAATTATAATGTGACAGTGACATTTCAAATGTAAGTCAGTTTTGCAATCTTGTTTCCAGAATTATTTAAGTTTATCGTTGTAATAGGTACTAGTGAAGGATCACATTTTGAACACCTACTCTAACATGTATTCATCTTAGTTTTCAGTTTGTTCCCTAAATAAATACTGTTTTGTGTTTTAATTTATTTGACATTTATTAACCTCTAACCTGCTGCCACATTTTGAAATTAGTCTTGCCCATCGTGTTGTACTAGTCAAGGCCTGCTCAGAATCATCTTGTTTTCGATCTCATGGTAGTAACTGACAGGCCGGCCGGTACGTGTATGGCTACCATTAGACGTCTAGCGACCTATGCCTGATGAAAAATCCCATAAAACTAAGCATTTTATTATTATTTATTCTTTAGTTAAAGATTAGCCTGTACGTTAGAATGTCCTTCAAAGTTAATTTAAAATATATGTTTGCCTTCCTTTATTCGTTTAAACCTCCCTTCTTTAATAGCCGGAGTTCATGTAAAAATTCAGTTGTTTACAGCATTATACTTTTTCTATTTAACTTTGTGTCCTCGAAAATTCCGAACAGGTATCTCAAAGAGTTTATTTGGGAAAATAATGGTTATATCCTTTCCGAAATGTTTTTCACCTCTAACAAAACCAGTGCCTAAAGCTTGTATAACGGGTAAACACTCTTAGCCAATAGATTAAGGAACATAACCATTCTACTGTATAGCATTTCCTTTTTCAGCTTCATGTCCAAGATTTTCTAAATGGCTTTTTGCCACGATCTTGTAATAACATTTCGTTATTGTAGTTTTGTGGTGTATTTCCCCCAGTAAATGTGAATAATTATGTGAATTAATTTTCCCTTTTCTTTCCTAAATTTTGTCATGGTTGTGCTCTTCCATTAAATTAGGCAACCCGAAAAGTGCTTGCTAACTAAAAATCGATTTATTATCAGTTCTCAAATCTTCGAACTTTAGCATAAGTAAGGAACGATTTTACTTGAAAACGTACGATCATAGGCGGCGAGTTTTACAACAGCTGTAAAATTTCTGCAAACTTTTACGTTTAGTATCACTGTCGGTTTGTGGAACGTAATACCCCTTGACCTCAATTTTATTAAGTTTAAAAATTTTATGTAAAACGTAGAACTTCCTTTTGTATTTGTATTGACCCAGGCTGTAGGGTTTACGATTACTTAAATTTTTAACAGTGTACGCCACTGTCAAAAAAGCGCCCAACAGAGACTGACAAATTGCATATCGGTTGAATTCTCTGTAATTCCTCTCCATTGCTGTTATCTGGGAAGGACGTAGCCGTTCCGCTCCCATTACTTCTATCCGTCGTTATGTACTCTTCGCACTGACTCCATTAGCGGCTTAACTTTATCGCTGTGTCCTTCTCCTTATCCTTAATAATTAATGATATCAATTGTTGAAAGCTTTTTCTACAATGATTAACTATATGTATGCATCCGACAGCCACCCTTTTAGAAAAATTAAATAAATTCCGTGTAAACAAGAAATTCCATCAACGAAATCCCAGCAGGAAATTCTTTGTAAGCGCTTAGAAATTGAATTAAGTATTGATCATGAAAACAGAAAAGGAAGATCAATAATATTTTAAACTAGGCTGGGTAAATAGGTCTGAAATGAAAGTTTCCAGATATTAATTAAATCCAGATTATGATGTTGGAAATAACGACGTCTTAATCTTTCCAACTTGTAATTTTCAAGGTTTGTTTTAGGATTCGTCTCCAGTTTTACTGAAAGAGGTAATTTTTTAAATAATTAATTTTTAATTATCGGCCGATGTAACCATTTAACCGTTTGTAAATAAAATATATCAAATCTGAGTTCCAATCACGGTCGCGAGTAGAACGCATGTACCCTCAATTGCCAAACGGAACATTTATCCCGTTACATCATCTATAGTTCTTGAAAAGAATAACTACGCTTTTCTGTGTTACTACCTGCAAATGAAATATAAGCAGCCAGAAGGACTTGTATGTACAGTTGAAAATTCAGGTTGAAATACAAGGCATGAATATAAAGCATTTTCCTTGTATGGTGAAAAGGATAACTACAATATGCAATATAGGATTTCCTTGGGGATTACATAAGCGTGGTTTACTAAGAATTTTTTGTTGTTAAGTTTTAAAAAATTCTTAAGGTGCTGCTCACTGACAGAAATTTCTTTATTTGCTTTTTATGAACTTATAAATGCTTAAGTTTTTTAACTACTCCTAGTTAATTGGATCGTTCAGATAATTTCTGAAATGCTTCAATTTTATAATTATTTGCAGTTTAGCTTCTTTTTGGGTACAATTTATTTCTTTTAGGAATGCTTTAAACTGACAATGATTAAAATTCTTTGGGTTTCAAAGCAAAGGCTTTATCCATTAATTAAGTTTCACTCAATTCCAAGACATAGGCTATCGTCCTCACTAAGCTTTACAAAAACTGAATTTTAGTTTTAAGCTTAGTACGCATCGTGGTTTTAATATGAAAACAATTATTGTATTATGCCTAAGGACTAATCCTCAGACTTTATGCAGACGCGTAGTTTCTTTCCACACTTCATTTTGTGTCTGTAAAAAAGTTACACCAATTTTAGAAACTACGAAGGTCATACAGAAAAGGTCATCCAATACGTCACAAAGTCCTCAAGGGTGCAATGTTTTAGAACAAGGGTAAAATGCTGGCCCTTTACGAGTTTGTTCCTATTTTAGGACAATAAATAAAACATAAACATGAAACCACAAGCTGTAATATCGTGTGGTTCCTCTTACAGCTCTTCAACATGAATATTGAGGTTCCTTCCACAAACACGCTGATATGTTATCTCACCTTACAATAGATGCTCCAGAATAGACGAATCAAAGCTTTACAGATTGAGGTCAGATTCCATTTATCACTTGAACATAAAGTGACAGGTATCTAGATAGAATATCTGGGGATGTTTTAGGCAGTTTAAGCCTCTTAAATTACCTTTTAAGCTTTTTGGAAAATTTACTTGTAAATTCAAATGGGCTACCTTTAGGTTTATCTTTCAATTTACTTTTAAAAGGTTGAAGAACTGGAATTTACTCGATTTACTAAGAATGATTTACCCTATATGAAATATTTCGAAAATTTATTGCAGGTTTGAGAGTTGATATACGAACCTTTTGGGGATACAAAGATAAATGGATACAATTTAGTTATAGGATGAACTATATTGCGTAGAGAAGCTCCTCGAATTTCTGAACTTTAATTAATCACTGTTAGTTTTAAATTTGACCAGTAGATTTTGCTCTGTAAATAGAATCTGAAAATTTTGGAGTACCTTGTTATGCTGACTTGAAATGTTGTCTTTTAAACTTTGTTTTGTTGTTTTATCAAGTACTTTATACTTCACGTTCCATTTTTCTTTCTCACTGATTTGGTTTAAAGTTTAATTTAAGTTTAACAAATCTCATAAAACGGAATTGCAAGGCAGTAAATAAATAATTTAAATAAATAAATTAACTAAAGGGGCAACATTTCTAGAAAAAAGAGAAACTAAAGAGACTTGAAAAAAGTGTTAGTGAAACATATATACAGCTTGACAGACAAACAGATGAGCACGTTGGGAACGTGAAAAAGTACATTGCCCACGAAGATATATAACACACCAAGTGGAAACCTTTTTCTAGAAAATTGTGCTAGTGTTGAGTTGTGACGGATTAAGATCAATTTTCAGGGATAATTTTGACCCTTTTCTTTGAAATTACCTTTTGCGAATTGGGTTTAAGATAATATTATATAAATCAACTGTAGTCGTGTATTTAAATAATTGGTTTCAAAAACAAGAATAAAAAAATATTAAAATTAGCAAGAAGGAACGAGGTTATTATTTTTCACATGAATATTTTTAACAGAACATCCAAATCGACTTAATCCAGGTCCCAGGTGAAGTTATTTTCAAATCTCCAAAGTTTTTCAGTCTCCCTAATATCGCATGTTCGTGATTCCTTTAAAGCTGAAAGTTTATGTCAGAATGTAAAAACATGGGTGTAGCCAGACTCAACACCAGACGAGTATCAACTCATCGGGATCGGAAGTTCGAAGAGATAAAATATGTAGTAAGCATAGGAATGACTTTTTTGCCTTTCTACTCTCAGCTGACCCCTTTTCGTATTTCCAAACCAAACTAGGAAGGCTTTTTATACTCAGTTCAATTACGTTTTCGTATTTTTTAGACTCAGTAATTGTAGTAACATTTTAGAAAAGAAAGTTAGATATTTTACTAATTTAATACCAAAAATGACGAATTTTATTAGAAATTTTGCTCTTCATGTCAGCAGCATTGATTTTTCCTCCAGAATTGTTTGTAAAATAAATACAAGAAGCACTTGGGGAAGACTTACAACACCTCTATAATCAATGCGCTCCTTCCACGTAATTTCAAACAACAACAAAGTTGTTTTACCAACCTTGCTTATATATTTCCTTCAACATAAAGTTCAAGTATTGGTTATTCAATTAATGTAGAAAAAGTAAACTGGCTAACTTTCTCAGTTTAAAGCTCATATGTTGAGTTAGCACAACTTCAAGTAGTTCTTTTTTATTTTCATGAGTACATAAGTTTAAAGTTGTAGTATTCAGTTTAAGTTTAATTCTTGTACAAATCTGGCTACTTTTATGAACAAACACGAAGTTATCTTCTTCTGTGAAATTTAACTGAAACTATCTAAATATTGGTATAAATCTAGTGAGTGTTTCTGGTTTTACTTAAAACCTTCTGGGTGATTAGAAGTTTTGTTTTTTAAGCTACTTCAAAAGTATATTATATGAATGCTCAATATTTAAATCCAAAGACAAGTTCTTTTATCTTTCATATCTTTCTTCCAATGTGCAAATTAATAATCAATAATTGCTTATTGCAAGTTTAAACTCAACTTAAAAACAAAAAATTAAATGCAAGTGCTGTCTGTCGTATTATAGGTGACTATCCACTTTAATGCTTAAAATACGGCTTATAAAGGTTCAGAGAGTTCTTTGAAAGAGCTATATTCTCCTTAAAACCATTGGTCGCAACATAATTGAATTTTTCCCCTCGAGAACTCCTAAACTACTAGATCAATTCTGTTAAACATGTGTTGCATTTTTAGTAGGATTTTTATGACGAACACAAACTTGAGCTTTATATTAATTTTCTACTAATGAAACGTAGGAAAGTTTGTTAGGGGACCTAATCACCTAAACTGTTATGTTTTCCTTCTTGTTTGAAATCAGCGTATTTGTTATTTTAAGAAACTTTTTTCGCTTGGTTATTTAAATAAATATTAACATTGGAAATGTTTATGCGCTCGTATATTGGACAGAGTTACAAGAATTTGAGTAGTGGGTCGCGACAGCAAAAGTGTCGATAAATTCCACCAAAGTGTCGGTAAATCAATAATTTCCGTAGCGGGTTCTTTCGTCTATTGTTTCAAATAGTAGGTAGGTGTTGGATAAAATTAACTTTTGAGACAAGTGTAAGAATTTATGTAACAATTGAATGTGTTTTGAATAACCAAATATGTAACAATTGAGTTTCTAAGAAAAGCACGTTTTGTTGATGACGAATTCACGATTGAGTAGTTGGTCGCGACAGCAAAAGTGTCCGAAAAAACTTTAAAAAATCGATTTGTTTGTGAAATATGTTTTTTAACGTCTCCATCGTTATATCTCTAAAAATAATTGTGCTATCGAGCTGATTTTTTTTTAAATTAAAGTAGACACATTAGCGCTTATAACCACGTACCACGTCAGTATAAAATATATTTTTTTAATTTGTTACAATAACAGCAAACTTAAACTTGTTATTTTCGTGAATGTATTTTTCAGCAATCGAGAAAAACTTTTATTTATGAAAATTTGTATATACATGCTGCGAGCAAAATGAAGCCAGTACCAAACAGCAGTATGCCAGTACATGAAGAAAGTTTTTAGAATCATAATTGTTCATGTGCGGGTTATAGTATGTAGTCAGCGATTGTTTTTAAAACCGCCTAAAACCTATAAACATAAGACCAGTTTGAATGTTAAATATTGAATGCCCTCGTTCGGACTTCCTTCGACTACAACTCGATGATCTCATTAATAGTAAACATTTAAATTATTCGTTTAAAAGTGCGTAGGAAGAATAGACAAGGTCTGCTACAGTTTCAGTGGATAAAATCTCTTTATTAAACAATACCTAGCAACCTACATTTAAAGTCGTCATGATTTTCATTCTAAAATTCACGTCGTCAAGGAAACTGTGGATTAAATGTCGTCACGGAAAGTGTGGATAAAATGTTTATAGCAACACTTTGTCCACCCTTCACCTTAAAATGTTGCTTTGATAACTACATGTTTTGACCGTCGAAACAAAAAAGTATTTAAGCAATTAGAGGGTACGAAAATTTTACAAGAAACTCATAGTCGTATTACAAATAGATATAAACTAATTAAATATGTATTGATGGTACAAGTGAATAAAGAGAAATTGTATCCATGAAAGGAAAAGTTTAGCTCACGAGGCGCAGCCGAGTGAGCTAATGATTGTAATTCTAAAATTCACGTCGTCAAGGAAAGTGTGGATATAATGTTTATAGCAACAGTATCGTCAAGGAAAGTGTGGATACAATGTTTCTAGCAACACTTTATCCACCCTTCGCGTTAGCAACAGTGTCGACAAGGAAAGTGTGGATAAAATGTTTATAGCAACACTTTATCCACCCTTCACGTTAAAATGTTGCTTTGATAATTAGATTCGGCACATTAACATGCCACTTTATGTGTAAGAATTGGAAAAACAATTTACTCTCATAAGTGTGATATTTCCACAATTTCGAAGTCGTAAGTGAGGTCAGTTTATATGTTTTATATATTATATATGGCATTATCATTTCCAATGTATCCGATGGCTGCAAGGATTGCGAAATCTGTGAATTTTTCTTGTATATCTGTAAGGCGTAATTTTTAGGATTTAATTTGAATGTCGCTGTTTGTCAAAAAATTTGCAAGGGAAAGTTAAACGGTTTGTGTAATTCCTCTCTACAAATAAAAGTATATTAAGACAAATGCTGTAAGTTCGTAAATTAAATTTCTTGCCATCTAAATTAAATCGAAAGTTTAGCAGAGTGGAAATGATTCAGTTTGTAGCTATCTTCATCACATACCTGGGTGTAATAAGGTTATTTGCAGACACAAATGCCAGACTTTTTTATTTTAAACTTAGCTGAAGTTAATTCATGCATTATTAAAGTAGGTAATTTTAAAAATCTATGATCAATCCTTGGTAACACCTGAAAATCCGCAGGATGTTTGTTGTTTACTGTTTAAGATTTAAATATACATCTTTTATTTAAAATTCGGAAAGCAGCGAGGGAATTTGCAAACCGTTAAAAAATTTAAAACCAACCCTTTGAAAGCTAGCAATGAAAATTAAATAAATATTCAAGTAAACATAAAATTTTCACGTTGCATTTAAAATAGTGAGTATTTGCGTTCCAGATTTTGGTTGGTATTTTTTTTAGCTGCAAAGTCCAAGGTAGTATTGTGGTTGGGGCAGTCTGATGACCTAATTCCAGCCAGACAAATGGGATTTGAACACTGCGTGATGTAGCATTGAATCCCGACGGGGGATTTTGGTGATATATTCTTATAAACCATGAGATTTTCAGTTTATTGCTGATGGAAATGAATTTGTGCAGAGATAAAGATTGTTAAACGCACACCACAAAACCTTAGGGATTGGTTAATTTTATGCTGAATTTTCATTTAAGATTTTTTACAACTCGTTATTTTAGAGAAGTTCGGAATTTGTCGTTTGCTTAAATATTTCTAGTTTGAATAATAATAATAATATTTATTATCTTTAGATTCCAAGTACACCCCATGTTAGGAAAAATGTTTGGCTATGTATTTTGCCAAGCTTTGGTGCACCTTCGGTTCATTGTCAAAGTTTCTCAAAAGCTCGAATTTGGTTTTTATTTACCATAACCGTAATGTAATAAAACCTTAGGAATTTAATGAAATCTTCCAAATTTTACCAAATCAGTGAACCAATTCTTTCCTAAACCCATAAAATTTCATGCATACGTGTCTAATTATGTCTAGTTGTCCAGTAAATTTAATAAACATGATAGTCAATCAAACAAACTAATTACTCCTACCGTTATAATAATAATGACTGCCGATTTAACTTGAAATAGCAATTTATGACCAAAGCTCTCATTAAATACAGTTTACGAATAATAATGATAGATTTATTGGTGCCCTATCCATAACGAAAATTGAGTTTGGAACGAATGAAATGATTAACTAACTTTTCGTGTCGTTACTAAACTAAATGTTCACCGATCTAATTTTCAGTAGAATAATTTAAATTTGCTACGTGGGCAAAATTTAAATATAATTCTTCGGTATCAGCGTTTTATTTTCTTTTATCATGGAGGTTATTAAGTAGGATCAATAAAAAGTAATTCTTCTTTTCTTGTTAAATGTTCCCGTACTCGTGTAAAAAATCTGAACGGAACTAAATACGTGCTGACTTAACGAAGGCGTTCCCAGGAGTTTCCTCTCATTACTTATAAATACACAGCTTGTACGAAATTGATAATAAACCACACCTAACAAATTATTAACATAAAGTTAATGGTAAAAGGATGTCGAAGGGTAAAATTTTACCGAACTCGGTGTTGTTCAATTATACAATCATCGAAATTATCGCTTGCGTATACTGTGGATGACACAAATAAGGGATGCTGCTAATTTAGTACAACATAATAAAGTTTTCACCGATATTATTTTCCTTAACTGTTTCGAAACTTCAGATAGCTTCTGTTGTGGTTTGCTTAACCGAATTCCCCGTTTAGCCTTCTAATTTCTATGAAAGCATCGAGGAAATTGGCTTGTTTATTTATCCTTTTACATTTCCGTAATTACGTCTGGACGAACATTTATTCTGGGGAATTTTATGACCTTATATATTTCAGTATCAGCAAAAATTTTGCGACTGTTCTGGAAGTTCTTTGCCTCTTCGAAATTTACTATCGTTCCCAGTAATCCTTTATCAACACTGCTTGCTCCTCTTGATGGCGCAATTCTCAAGAACTGAAGTAAGCGGCAAGAGGGCAGAGCACAAACGAAAATAACTTATTTTGTCCCCATTTATATATCTCTTCTTTATTACAGACCGGGGGGACTTTTATTTTATCGTTGTAAAAATTACATTCACTTGTATTTCGGCTTCTGTATATCTTGACGTGATCTAGACAGAAATACGTGGGTCTTCTCTGACTGAACGCCAATTTGAAAATTGAAATTTTATTATAAAAAACCTTTATACGTGCGCCCACCGCAAAAACGTCACGAGTTTATGCAAATACCCTTGATATATGCGCGTTAGAGCCACCGTCACTCTGATGGTTTAGCTCAATACCAACAGTGATTAACGGAAATGCCCCGCAGCCACGAAATTTGTCAGATAATTGGTTTGATAATGACGTATAGCTCTAGTTCAGCTACTCATCCCTTTGCAGGACGTAAAATCAAAGTAATTGAATTTATGGCATCATAGCAGGATACAATAATTAAAAATTACCTAATTTACGACGAACAGGGATAGAATCAGTTTGTTAATTTCCGTTTACGTAGGTATCCAATTAATGCGATACGTTCATAAATTTTAGATTATTACGACCTTAATCCTGGCTTATTACTTTTACGAATTAAATTAGAAATTAAAGTAGATATTAAGTAATAATGAACCAAACGAGCAAGAAGCTTTAACTAATTTTTTGAATTTTGTTTAAGGGAGCTGAAGACAACTTGCACGGACGCTTTAGCAGGAAAAAAATATACACAAGAAAATGGCGTTGACAAACTGGACAAATCATTAGTATCTAATTTTGAAGTTTTAAATTTAGTTCCTGAACGTACAACGAAAGAAGATGATAATACAAATAAAAGCGATTCAGGTGAACATTTTATCTTTTTGAAAATTAAACAGTTTTTAATTAGTTGCTGTTTTTCAGATATAGTTAATCAAAAATGGAAAAGGGTAGGAGTAGTTTCAGGGAGATCCGTCCGTTTAGATACAATTGTGTGGACAGGAGGTGATTTGTCAGTAGCAGCGGTTTCCTCCAGAGCACGTAGCGTATTTAGAGTTGTCACAGCTCTTGCACCTCCTTTCGTCATGGAAGGTGAACTGGATGAAGATGGACAGTGCCTTAGAGGTATGGAAAGGTTCATTTAATTGGGTAGTTCTACTCCGATATTAATAAAATTCTCCTGAGAAATACAGCGGATGTCTGACCTTCTTCCTTAATTAAATTAGTAAAATCCTAAGCTTGGTTTACTGAAAACTACGTAAACTACTAATTAATACGAATATCTTCGTTAAATATCCTTTTACACTAAAGATACTTATAAAAGCTCATAACTAAAGGAAATTTGATTTAGTTAAAAATAAGATTATAAACTTTGTTGGACTTTGTGTTAACAGACACGTGACCTTTAATTTTTGTGTTAGGAAGTGACCTACCAGAAAACTTTTCAAGGGTCATCCCTATGAGCATATAAATTACAAGAGTTCGATAAAGAACTACGCTTCACGCTCAACCCTTGATTTATAGATTTAAATATATATTGAAGCCTAAAAAATGGTGCAGTTTCAGAAGGGATGATAGCCTTTTTTTAACGAAAAGCTCCAGACCATTTCAGTAATACTCTATCAACTTTTAGAAATTGAACGTTTTATAGTAAATAAAGAGCTTTTCCTAAAACAAATTAAAGTTCCAACAAAAATACTTCAGATCCATATCTCCCTTTAAAAAATTGTATTTAAACAGAAGCAGTATAAAAAAGATAAACTAATTGATTATTTTATATTCTATCCTATCAGCTTATAAGATAGTTTTTCTATCAGGCTAATGCATATTATAACACAATAAAATTTTGAATTATTTGTAGGTCTTCCATGCCATCGAGTGTTAACCTCCGACAAAGATAATCTAACTTTAGTATTTAACGAAATGGAGATGCAAGAGCGTTTGGAAGAAGAAGAAGAGATGTACCCGAATCAACAATACAAACACTCTGGACATTTTGCTCAAGGTTACGATGAAGACGAAAAGAATTTTTTTCCGTTTCAAAAATTTAAATATCGCACAAACTGTTGTTACGGGTTATCCATGGATCTCTTGGAAAATATTGCTCACGAGTTGGAATTCGATTTTCGATTGTACATAGTAGCGGATGGTCTGTTTGGGCGTAAAAACATTAAAAAAAAGAATAAGAGAGACGTTGGGAAACGATATTTGAATTATGGTTTTAAGCAGGAGATTCAAGGAGGGGAACCAGGAACGTACGAGGTTGACGACGAAGTCGATGTTAAATGGAACGGAGTCGTGGGGGATCTGGTTTCGGGAACGGCGCATATGTCCTTTGCGGCCCTCAGCGTATCTAGCACTAGGAGCGAAGTCGTAGATTTTAGCGTTCCCTACTTTTTTAGCGGCGTTTCCTTTCTGGCCGCTCCTCAGCAGAAATCGGAGATTCCGCTAATGGCTTTCCTACTGCCGTTTTCCCCAGAACTTTGGATCGCCATCTTTACAAGTTTGAACATAACAGCTATCGCAGTAGCCATTTACGAGTGGCTATCACCTTTCGGGTTAAATCCTTGGGGGCGGCAACGATCGAAGAACTTCAGTATGAGTTCCGCGCTTTGGGTCATGTGGGGTTTGTTGTGTGGGCATCTGGTCGCATTTAAAGCACCCAAGAGTTGGCCGAACAAATTTTTAATTAACGTCTGGGGAGGATTTTCCGTAATATTTGTGGCCAGTTACACAGCTAACATCGCTGCGTTGATTGCCGGTCTATTCTTCCACAACACAGTCAGCAACTATCACGACCGCAGCGTAAGTCGTAGCATTAAATTAAAGTCAGTTTTGTAATCTGGTATGCTCGAATCGATAGAGGATAAACTCTATAACTAGGACTAAATTGCTCTGTTATCTCGCTTCATTGAGTAATTATTACCGCATCATTTCCGAAGCAAGGGTTAACTTGTAATGCACAACAATACACGGGTGAGACCGTAAATTTCGCTACTAATCCTATTTAATTTGTTTCAGTTATTAAGTCAGAAAGTAGGGGCACCTCGTGCGTCAGCGGCAGAATATTACGTACAACGAGCAAACAAAGTTTTGTGGGATCACATCAATAAATTTCGCCTAGAAAACGTAGAGGAGGGAATAGAAAGGCTTAGAAATGGATCATTGGATATTCTGATAGCAGATACTCCTATCCTCGATTATTATAGAGCGACAGATCACGGATGCAAGCTGCAGAAAATTGGAGACACCATTAATGAAGACACCTACGCCGTCGGTATGAGCAAGGGATTTCCGCTGAAGGTGCGAATTTAAATTACCTCACATCCTTCTAGCTGCCCTCCTCCTTTTTTTAGGACAGCATTTCTGCTATTATTTCCAAATATTCCAGCAACGGTTACATGGATATTTTACAAGAAAAATGGTACGGAGGCCTACCGTGTTTTAAAGTGGGCATACCGATGGATACGGAATCCTTAGCGCAACCGAAACCGCTCGGAGTTGCAGCCGTGACAGGAGTATTTATTCTCTTAGGCGTCGGAATGGTTTTAGGTTGTCTAATTTTACTGGTAGAACATTTATTTTTTCGTTACACCCTGCCGGCTCTACGTGATAAGCCAAAAGGTTCTGTTTGGAGAAGCAGGAACATAATGTTTTTTAGTCAGGTTGGGATATAAATCGAGAAAGTGTTTTATAGTTTAATACAATCGTGTCATATTGTTTATTTTCAGAAACTTTACAGATTTATTAACTGCGTCGAGTTGGTTTCTCCACACCACGCAGCGAGGGAATTAGTTCACACGATAAGACAAGGACAAATTACAAGCCTTTTTCAAAAAAGCGTTAAAAGGGTTCGTATGAAATGCCAAATTTAGAACTTGATTTTGATCTCAATTGTTTCAGAAGGAACATGAACAACGAAGGAGAAGAAGAAGTAAAGCGCAGTTTTTTGAAATGATCCAGGAAATTAGAAGGTATGTGTATAGAACGTTAAGGGATTAGAACGATCGTTAACTTTAAAAATAAAGCACAATTCGCAGGCAGCAGCAAGAAGAAAGGGAACGTCCCTTGGAATCCGTCACCGAAGTTGAATCAGAATATCAACTATCGCCGGATGAAAAGAAGTCGAATTTGAGCCCAAGTATCATACGCCGCACGTTTCTACGGACAAGCCCGAAAGCGGAAAACCCTCCAAAGGTCAAGTCTCCTACCGCCTACTTTAGTAAACAATTATTCAGTCCGCGTGCGAAAAATAAAGCTAAAAGTTCAACCGCTTTAAATGTTCGACGATTTAGTACGGATAGTGTATTTTCGTCACAAACTCTAAAACCCGACCGTAGTACTGTCGTTGGTAGAAGGTTAAGTAAAGATGCGTCTGCGTTTCTTAGTAGTAGTCCGCCGGATATAAATAGCAGGCGATCGAGTTATCTCGATATTATTAGTACGGGGGCAAAACTCGCCGGAAAAAGTCCCGTTCTGTCGATCGAAAACGTATCGGAATGTAGTCTCAAATCGAATGAGCCTCCCCGAAAGCTCTCCGACTCGGAAAGCATCGGACGAAAGCTCGCCACTCTTCCTAAATATAACGAAACGGCAAGTCGCCATCGGCTTCAACCCCAGTATAGTTTGCAAATTGGCAAAAGCGATCAAACTTTAAACAAACAAGATTCGCAGGATATATTTAAAACGTCGGAGTCTTCGAAGCAATTGGCGAAGAGTTTTCAAAACATTCCGGATAGCGATATAGACGTGTCCGGTAGTTCGGGTAATGTGAATATGGAACAAAAAAGCAACCTTTCCGATGATGAAATTGCACGCAGGAATAAAATGACAATAGAGCAACTTCATTCCCAGTTGACCACTAAAACCGAGAAGTTAAAACCGCCTGTTCGAAGATCTCAAAGCAATAACGCGAAGCATGGAAATCCCCCACGAATTCAAGTAGAGGACACATCTAAACCCCCAACATCCACACGAAAAGGCAAAACACGTCATCAGAGCCTCGGCGACAGCACCAGAAGCGCCTCACATCCAGAACCTTCCCGAAGGAATAAGCTAACCGAGCACTCTAGATCGTTAGATAGTAATACACCAAAAGAAACTTCCAGGTCGCGGTCCCCGAGATGCCGAGAGCACGATTTACCCCCTGCACCTCCACCGCCAAATTGTTCGCCCAGAAATTCCAACGGTAGATCGCCTCTAGATAGGTTATCCAAAGACGAACTCGTTCTCCTGTGGCGGAGCTCGGAGTCTGAACTAAGAAGTCATCTTTTGAAAGCAATAAGAGATAAAGGGACGGATGATCCACCTTGAACTCTCTCGGAAAACTACCATGGGTAAAAGATGGTATTGGCTGTTGCGTTCGCAACGGTTTTTGTATCAACGGTTTTCGATTTTCAAAGAGCGTCGACAGTAATATCGAAGTGGGTATGTTATATCTCACATTATTAAAATAGGCCCAAATACGAAAAAAACAACTAAAATATTGTAAAACAATTTTTTTTAATTCCTTTTTTTCCTGGAATAGAATTCAAGGCTGTAATTTTAAAAAACACCCCAAAAAAGGAATATTTTGACAACTTACATTTTTTAATGAATCTAAGTCAACCAATTGTCATAACAAATAACCAATTTCTAAAACTGCGAATTCGTAAAACGATTTCCTTGCGAAAGTTATTATTTTCAAAAGTAAACATAAAAAAGCGTAAAGTCAACAGTCTTTGATTAAATTAGGATAATTGCCCGTGTGAATGTTTTAGAACAGATTTATTATATGATATGGGTTTAATTTATCACTAGAAATTGTAAAAAATAAAATTTTGTTGGATTTTTGGTTATTGTAGTCAAATAAACATCTCTAAGGAATCGAATCTTTTTTTGGGAAGAAGTCAATGTTTTTAAGAATCGACTTTAATTTTAAAAATTGCGAAATAATAGCCAATTAAAAAATGCATCAATGTAATTTAATGTATTTAAGTATATTTAATCTTTATTCCTAGGTAATTCTTCTTTTTAAGTTCGTAGCCGTTTGAAGTACACCCCTGATATCCTTTTTAATACATTACGTCACGCGTAACTCCTTCAAAATTTTCAATTTAGATTGATCATAATTAACAGTTCATTTAAATTTTAGTTTTTTTGATTATACTGATTGTTCATATAATCACTCTGGTAAAAGGTCAATTTAAAATATGTTTTTAAGAAATGCACAAATTTTGCTTTAAAAAATGGCTTTCTTGTTGGTGTTTGCGAAAATAAAATTTTTGAAACTTATTTGGGAAAAAGTTGGCGTTTTTGAGATTGTACAGCGAAGCGTTTTTCGTTAACTAGTATATTATTTTTGATAATTTGATTGTTTTGAAAATAACAGCTTCGAATGAATAAAAAATGGAAATCTTAAAAAATATTGATAGTTTTAAGTTTTGCAAATTTATATTTTTAAAAGATGGCTATTTTCAATGACAATTTGAGGGTGTTTTTGAAAGTTGCAGCGTTGAGTTCTTCATAGAAATTAGAATTGGTTATTGTTTTATGATATTTGAGTTATTTTTTTGTTTTTGGGTCTATTTTTCGAGAATCTCGCACTGCTATTCAAAGAATTCGATTGCGATGCATGTAGTCTTTTTTAATGGCGTTTGTTCAAAGGAAGGCTGCTAACATTTTTGCCTTCGATTTGAATGAATTGCCTTAGTTTGTAGAGTGATAACTGATAACCAACGACCAGTAAGTGTTATAGTCGCCTTTGTCTTTAGAGGGTTCCCCTCGCGCCTTCGGTTAGAGATTAGTAAGAAAAAATACATACAAATGGCATCAGATTGAATGCATAACTAGACATGGAAGTCCGAACGCGATCGGTAGGTAAATATTTTCTGAGAGAAATTTGGCGACCCAAACTTTTGCTATTTGTATCTCGATAATATTTATTATTAGAAGAGACTTTTTCTAAAAGTAGTGACACTAGTTGTGTTTTTCTTCTTAGATAACGCGTTCTATCTTATGACATGAATAGTTCTGCATTTATTTGACCGCACAAAAATGCGATAAATAAAAAGTAATATCCAGTTTTAAAGATTTAACTGTAGTAGCGTTCATCTATAAGTCTTGACATGTAATCAAAACGTAAAGTACTTTTAAAAAGCGTACTGCCAATTACTTTTAGGATTATACGTTGACCGTCATAGTGCAGTCAATGGACAAATTGTAGAAGGGTGATATCGAAGTCTTATGCTATGGTAACAAAAAAAAAAAAATTCTGAGGCTCCAAAAGTATTTCGATTAATTTTAGAATTATAGTATAATGTTATTATAAATTTTTGCGGTATTGCATCGGCAGTTTTAACTTCCGAAAATTAATAATTTTGCCCTTTTTATTCGTTAATAAACTCCAAACTACAGTTTAGAAATTTTAAACAAAATCCGCTTTTAAATAAGAGGAGGAAACACCGTCTCTTGGTGAAATTAACCAAGTTGTCTTTCTAGCCATTTTAAGCGTGCCTGTTTTAAAAGGTCATTTTCTAAATTGGTAATTCAGAACAGTTGCTAATGACGGGGCAAAATTACTTTTCGTGCTTGTGGTAGAAACTTTCCCTGTTAATGCGATACCGCCTTAAGGATCTTTTTAACATTTATAAGTCAATTTTAAAAATTTTATCTCCGTCTATTTGTTAGCGTAAGTGTCCTCTCTATCCTATTGTTGATATTTTAAAGTCTATTGGAATTGAACAAAAAGCTATTAACTTACAGAAAAAATACTCAAAATGTAATAAAAAACAGTAACAAATTTGTGATTCTCTTAAGAAAACTTTGAAATATTACATGTTTGTTTAAAATATTTTCGATATAAAATACGTGAAACACGTATAGAGAGAAATTCTAGAGTGCATAAACGTAGAGGTTAATAAACAAATTATTGTAACCGAGTTAAATGATTATTAAATATAATGAAATTATAAACATAGAGGTGCATATATAATTATTAAAATAGATGCATATTAAATTTATGAAAATATTTTAAACAAGTGTTTGACTTTTTGTTGTATATAGTGTAAATAGGTATTTTAGAATTATAGACCACTAATTTGTATAGATAATTTAACACTTTATTGTTGACAAATATATAACTAATAGATCTTTAAAAAAAAACGTTCCCTACTCTTCAAACATCCTTACCGTCACACAATTAGTAAAAACAAAATCACACCTAAAAATCACAAATGACATAACGTCAAGAATGTCAAATTCGCCCAGTAAATGTTTTTGGAAATTTTAATTATTTATAGTATTTGTAATGCACCGAATGTGTTTTCTCAAAATTTTTTTAAAAATAGATTCTTTAATGGTTCGCTAGTTCAAGAAGAAGAAGAAAAAATAACAAAAACAACTGGTTAGGAATTATTATTATTTTATAATTTTTATTTTATTTCTTTATTCCAGAACAGTTTTCTACATGTTTTGAAAATTTGGGTTGTATCAGAACTACAGACGAATGGGTTCATCCTATTCACAGACCTCGAAATTTAAAACCATTACACCGTAACACTATAAGAACTCAGTTTGTTGTAATAAACATAGATCCTGAAAGTGGGGTAGGTTTATTTTTATTTTATTTAATTGTAATTTTATTTTATTTCCGTCAACCACTTACACTTACAGAAAAGCTTGAGGTACGATACTTTAAGATTTAAAAAGGGACATGTTTATATTGACGATTACAAGATTACTGATAAGATAGTAATTTTAATTCATGATTTTACTAGCAACGGTTACACGGGATGGGTAAAGGTAAGTATCGAGTTTCCAAATAGTTAAGAATTATGGTTAACAACTAATAGAGAATTTGTGTGAATTCATTCTTTGTTTTTTGCGAAGGTTAAAAATTCGTTCAAATTTTATTTCCAAAATTTACAACACGCGATTTGAAATACTCCCTGGAACTCGGTATTGCACGTAAATCGTACACTTTATTTAAATCTTCCCCAGAGATACAAATCTCTTGTATGTAAATCTCATAAGTTGCAATATCTGCATTGTATCAAATACCAAATAATGGTGTAAAATTTCTTCACATTGTACGTATTTGCCCTTTTATTAACATATATATTCACAACTCAGTTTATGGCCAATTCTAAATGTAAAATAAAGTTTAATGCATTGTGTTCTTAATTGCAAAATTATGTTAATTTCCAGAACATAAACTTCTATAAAGGCTCTTCATTTTAGATACCCTCAGATTTGCATGCTGTAAAGGATACTTTGCGTAGCTTAAGGTGAAGTACAGGAAAGAGACCAAAAAAGCCGTTAATTAATGTAAATTTAAGGACAAACCCATTACTTTTCAGCTTAATTAGCTTTAATGAGCATTTAGTAGACAAACTGCTGAATAAAAGTAAAGCTCTGTAAAAACATCGCCCGTGATGTCCCTTACTTTTTAATCTTTCATGTCAGATTTATTTACTGACAATTAGCTTTTATAAAAATAATTTTCTGCAGCGTTTGAGCGTTTAACCTTTAATTTTATAAATTTTAACTTCGGTTTATAAAGAATTTAGGGATTTTGCACAGCTGTTTTTTTTTTTCGTTTGTATAGAAGGATTTTTTTTTACATTTGTAATCTGTTTCAACATTTAGAACTGTGTACATATATACTTGATAATATATAATACATATAAGTTCTATGAGTTGATGCGATGGCAAAGTGGCGTGAAGGGATCATCCCATTGGCTTACCCTAGAATCTTCAGTTGATTAGCAGGTCTCGAGGCCATTTCTACGAATGTATTGGGATTTGGGATGAGCTTCGAAACGATCGTAGTGTTTTTTTTGTGCGGTGACGAATTTCTTCTTTTAATTCTTAGGTCAGTCTGTAGTGTTTAGTTATTTATATACCATGGTGCATCAACCATTTGTTTAAAAACTTGAGACTCAAAACTTTGAATAATTTTTAAATTGGACATACTACAACAACCCCACGTATCCAGTCCATATGTTCAAATTGGGTTGATTACAACTTTATACAGGGTGTTACTTAATGTTATGTTCTTTTTTTAAAGTGGCATTCCTGAATCAATTTTAAGTCGAAAAGTTCATATAAGCGTATGTCCTAAAATGCTTGGTTTTCGATATACAGGGTGCTAAAGTTTTTATTTTTTGTCGGTTTTTCTTAAAAATCTCAAAAACGGTTTAAGATATTAAACTAAATTTTGGCACCGGTATAGAAACACACTTTTTCATCTAAAATATTTTTATTTTATTTTTAACCACAGTGGCGTAGCTATTATTACGACACTGATTTAAAAGAAAAAAAATGGTTTATTCTTAATTACCAATCAATCACAAACAAAAAAGGTCTCTTTAATTTTTGTCGTATAACTTACCGTTTGGAACAAATCGTTGATCAAATTTTTGTTTGCATATCTGCAACTTGTTACTAAGGGAAAATTGTTTAAATAAAATTAAGTTAGCTTTGCTCGTTGCAAAGCAATTGTTTTGTTGTGATGGACGTTATGTTTTGACATTTGATCAATAAGTTTGTTTTTACCTTTCCCATTGTTTGGAAAGGTGCATAGTGTAAGTAAAACAAAAAATAGCAAATTATTCTAATTTGGAGATGACCGCATTTGGGTCATTTATGGTATTGCCAATGGTAATGCTAAGGAAGCTAGGCGTATCTATCAAGAAAGGTATTCTAATCGTGTTGTCCCAGATAGTAGAACATTTATTAACTTTCATCGTCGTCTGTCTGAATCTGGCAGTTTTAAACATAATACCTCAGAGGGAAGGCCTCGTTAAGTTGAGAAGGCTGTCCCACACGCAGTGGAACAGAATCCAGCAACTAGTACGTAAATAGTGGTAGTAAATATCTGCTACAAAATGGTATGAGAAATTTTAAGAGATTCGTTGTTGTATCCCTACCACGTACAGAAAGTTCAGGTACTTCTTCCAAGAGATTTTCAACCGCGCATGGAATTTTGTCGATGGTATCTCCAAAAAGTTGCAGAAAATCCTCACTTCGACGCAAACATTCTATTTACGGATGAAGCGAATTGGGCCCAAGAAAACCTTCATGCATTTTCAGGAATAAATTTCACTCAACGTATGGAATAGAGCCTACCAAAATTATTGAATAGGTCGTGGAGGACCACAATTCTGGCCACCTAGATCGCCTGATTTGAACAGCCTAGATTTTTATTTTTAGAGGCACCTGAAAACATTTGTTTATAGTACACCAGTTGAGACATTAGAACAACGTATAAATAGAATTATTGACGGATGTGAAACCATACGTAACACACCCGGAATTTTCGAAAGAGTTTGTAGATCGATGAGAAGAAGAGCAGAAACCTGCATAGAGGTAGAAGGTGGTCATTTTCAACATTTTTTGTGAATGTTTTTTTGTTACTACTTTTTGTTCGTTAGGTTCTAAAAAAAAGGCCTGCAAATAAATATCATTCATCCAATTTCACAGATGTAAAATCAAATTTCGATATATCTTCAGACCATACACCTGTGGTTGCTACCACCAGCACTACCATAATAAAAAAGAAAAAGAAAAAAGCGTTGTATAATAAATATATTAACTTTTTTTTTTTTTAAATTACACTGCATATTTACAATCTACTCTAATAAGTGAGTAATAAGTAAATGTGAGAAAGTTAAACAGAACATGAGGGGAACCATGCCAGTGCTAAGGTTCCGAAGGTAAATATTAATTCTAAACTGGTTGTTGCACTATATCTTGTGGCCATGTCCGCTTCAATCGACGTGTGACAGCAGGCGGATTAGCGAGGTTCTCAACAAGGTTGTTTCGGTGTCCTGCGAGCCTGTCGGTATAAGCTGTAGTAAATCTTGCAATTTCGGTGGCTACGTACGGGACATTCAGATCGTTGTGGAGCGTGTCGTTACTGATGTACCAAGGCGCATTAGTCATCATTCGGAGGGTCTTTGACTGAAAGCGTTGGATGATTTTTGTGTGCGAGGCCTTTGTGCAGCCCCACAAGTGGATCCCATAGCTCCATATGGGCTTCAGGATGATTTTGTAGAGAAGGAGTTTACTTGGTAGAGAGAGTTGAGATTGTCGTCCAATGAGCCAGTAGGAAGGAAGAGCTAGATGTTCAGCCAAGACCTTTCTTCCGATCACTCTCCAGTCATAATCACCATCAGTACAAATATAATCGTTAAAGAAACGCCTATAAAACTCTGTAGCAGAAACACGGACTGGGATCTTTTCCGTTCTCTTCTAGATGAAAATCTCAGCCTAGGTATTAGGATTAAAAATCCCCACGAACTCGACGAAGCCACTCACTATCTGACTACTATGCTTCAGACCGCCGCGTGGCAAGCCACACCTATAACAAAAAATACATCTCCTGCAACTGCTAACATTCCTCTACATGTAAGAGGCCTTATCGCTGAGAAGCGCAGAGCTCGGAAAAAGTGGCAATTAACAAGAACCAGACAAGATAAAACTGCCTACAACAGACTAACCCATGAAGTCCACGACACTCTGGTAAAAGCACGCAACGAAACCTTTCAAGAATATCTCATGAATCTCTCTGCCGACGATCACTCCATATGGAAAGCGACAAAGAAATTCAAGAGGCCAGTAGTTGCAATTCCACCACTCAAAAAAACAGATGGAAGTTGGGCCAGAACAGACATAGACAAAAATATACTAACTGAAACCTTTTTAAGGAATATTATAAACCAAACACTAAACATAAATAATGTTAGTATACAGTCAGAAAATGATGTAGAAGGAGCAAAAAATCCATACAGGAAGCTGCCTGGAACTCAACGCCAGTACATAAAGAAGACGAACGACAAACACAAAACATTCTCATGGAAATAATGAAGTTGGTAGCTGAGAAAAGACGAGCAAAGACTGGATAGCAATATAGCCGACATGCAACAAATAAAATCATGTCTAACAGAGTGGTGAATAGATTAAAATCCAAAAGTTAAGAGAGGCCAGAAAGGAAACTTTTTCTAGATATGTAAGTAATTTATCAAATTGAGATTGTTCGAGTTGGAAAGTCACAAAGGGATTTAAACGGCCCATACCTACTGTCTTTCCTATTCGAAGCTTTGATAACACTTGGGAAAAGTCCCCGATGTTGAAGCCGCAGGGTTTGCTCAGCATCATGATGTAAAGTTTTCCAACCGCACACAAATGAAGTAAAGGCGGAAGCGCCATTTCAACTATCTCGGACGAATAAAAATTTCAAAATAAAAGAAATTAAGACTGAAATAAAATATATAAATAAGAAAAAGACAGATATAGAAGGATGTGGAATATTCTTTTAACCAGACTTCCAAAAACTGACTAAAAGATTGCTCAACAAATTCATAAAAGTGTACCTCTTTTTAATATTATTACTAAAACCTTCAGAGATCTACTTAAAAATAACTGATTTTGTCAGTAAGCACAAAGTTTTTTTTTAAAATAGTAATTCAAGGAAATTATTAAAATTATTTTCCAGAAAATTAATGAAAAACTTGCCGTTTTAATATCATTTAACTCGATAAAACGTTCAAAAGTGTAGGTAAATATTATTGATTTGTTCAGCCAGCAGAAACCTTGATGTAAACATTTTAAAGGTAGTTCGTAGCTATTCGTTTTGAATAGGAAATGAATTATTTTATAATTTTATTTTATTAATTTTGGGACATAATTATGTGTCCTATGAAACCTACAACTTACACTTAAAAAAACGTAAATTTCTCTATTAAAACAATTAAAAGTGTGTGAGAAATTCCCAGATGATGAGGGTTTCAGTTTCAATTCTTTTAGTTTCATTACTGATGAACCTTCTGAAAACAACTACGAAGAATTTTCAAATTATTCAGTAAGTCTTCGCAAATGTATCTAAACTAGGCGAAGGTCAATAAATAGCCATTTTGTTATTTAAGAACCTTTAGGGTTTTTCTATTGATTTTATGACTCCAGACGACAAGTTTAAAGATAAGCATTCGATACCAATTTTTATTACTTTTTCCTTCGCGAAACAGTTGTACGCGTCTGCACAAATTGTTATCAAGAGAACAATTTTCCGATTTCACACTGTATTGGTTTTATATAAAGTAGCCTTCCTGCGTTATTTATGACTTTTTCTTTGATGTCTGGAAAATAACTATCGGTAAGTAAGTCCCGCTTAAGTCCTGAAAATTTCTTGAAAAATAATCACGAAAGTCCACAACAGCTTTCTGTTATTATATTCGTTCCCGGAAAAAAAAAATCAGGCGGTTCAGAGTAACGTTTGGATTGTTATAAAAATTGCAAAAATTTAAATAGTCTGGTGCATAGTATTAGAGAAGTGGTTTATTTCTTTTAGTGCAAATATGTTCAGCGTGCTGCGAGAATTGAATACAATATTTGTTCCTTTTCGCAGCATTATCCTCGCGTGAGTTTAGGGGCTTGCGTAGTCTTTTTATATTTCCATTATTGGTTTGGAAATATGCATTCCACGAAAGTTTTCACGTTTAACTGGGGAATAGTTCGTAAAATTTTATACTCCCAAGGTGGTCATTTTTGAACAATACTTGCTTCCTTTTTCTAGGCATCTGCGTTATTTATTTTTTTGTGTGTTTTGTTATCATTTGTGTTTACATTTATTGCAAGAAAAAATTTTTACACTGCTTTTTATTTTCATTTCCACTAATTGTAAATATTTAAATGGATAATTCTTTTATAGAATTTAGAGCTTCATTGTCATCATTAAAAAAAATACCTTAAATAGGTTTTAACAAATTTTGAATATTAGTGGCAATTTATATGCTTCATCAAATTAAGGCTAAATTGGTCATTTCTATATGAAGCTTACAGCAGTATGATGATTCTATATTTATATGTACCTTCTTCTTTCTTCTATAATTTATTATTTTCCTTCTTCGGTTGGGCGTTTCTGTTATTCGACGTTGAGGTTGTCACACTATCTCTCTCTGGGTCTTCCCACACTTCGTTTTCCTGCCGGCGACTTATTTCTAGCGATCTTAACAATTCTGTTATCGGTTATTCGATTAATATGCTCATACCATTCTTTCTTTCTTCCATGAACTGATTTGTTGATATTCTCTACATTGCAAGCTCTTCTTATATTTTCGCTTCTCTCTCTATCCATCAGTGTTTTACTAGTAATCTTTCTCAGGGTTCTTATTTCCGCTGTTTCGATTATTCGGCATGTGTTAGCTGTAGTGGGTCGTGTCTATGCCACGTATGTCAAGATCGACCTCACTGTAACTTCGTATATCCTCGCCTTTGTCTGTTGTTGTGGATGTTTGTTTCGGCAAATTGTATCATTTAAGCTTCCTGCTACTTTGTTGGATTTAGTTATTTGTCGTTTTACTTCCTTTTCAATGCTACAGTTTGCCGTTAGTTCTATTGCGAGGTAAATGAATTTCATTTCATCAAGTTGGTCATGCATTTAGTTTTCTCCAGAGATATCATGTTGAACTGTTTGCCATGTATTAAAGATGTTCAGCAACCTTTATAGGTCGTCTTCGCTTTCCGCAATAAAGACGGCATCAGCAGCGTAACATTTTTTTTTATTTACTCTTTAATTAACAATCAGAATAAGTAATTCTATAAGCTAATTTGCTAACAATAGACTAAAGAAAGAACAGTATTTGAGTCTATGGAATAGCGTGACGAGGACCCTTCCACTGGAGAGACCTCCGACACTTCACTTGAAGTCGATTGGTGGTTTTCTTTTTAGTCTTCGTCTGTCTGGTTGTAGTAGTGGATTCGGATGACCTTCTAGACGTTGGTGGTGTTTTGCACCTCGCTTTTCTATCACCTCATGAATGAATGCCATGCGAAGATCTTTGTGAAGTGTGTCGTTCGACACATACCACGGTGCGTCCGTGATTGCCCTTAGGATTTTTGATTGAGCTCGCTGGAGGATAGCAATACTTGACTTACTGGCGCATCCCCAAAGTTCGATTCCATAAGTCCAGATTAGTTGTATTGCAGTTTTGTGTACTAGCAGCTTGTTTTCTAAGGACAAGAGGGATCTTCTTCCAAGAAGCCAGTAGAATTCTTTGAATCGCGGTTCAGTTTTCTGTTTTTTACTGTATATTGCTTCCAGGTTTGTGATCTAAGTGTAGCCCCAGGTATTTAATTGTGGTAGATTCCGGTATGATTATGTTATTGAAGGAAACTGGGGGACTACGACCTTTTTTTAAGGTAAAAGTTAGTTGTGTAGACTTTTGATTCATTAATTTTGATCTTCCACGTTTTTGTGCGGTCCTGAAGTAGGTTCAGGTGATGCTGTAGATGGTTGGATGCAATATCTGGGTTTGCAAAGCTTGCAAGTATACCCATATCGTCGGCGAAAGTACCAGCTATAATATGAGGAGTTGTTGGTAGATCCGACGTGAACAGGAGATAAAGTATTGGGCTAACTACACTGCCCTGGGGGACCCCTGATTTGATTGAAAAGAAGGTTGACGTTTCCCCCTTAACTCTGGTGCGAAATTAGCGGTCGCTGAGATAGGACTTAATTAGGTTAAAAATTGATGGAATGGATTGTTCAACTTTGTAAAGGAGGCCATCATGCCAAACCCTGTCAAAGGCTTGGCTTATATAGAGGAAGACTGAGGGACAATATTTCTGGTCTTCTAAGGATTGGTTGATTACATGAATTAGCCGGTGGCATTGTTCTGTAGTTGAATGTGACCGACGAAACCCAAATTGATAGCCAGGAATGTCAGTTAGGAGTGGACTGATCTTGTGTAATAGATGTTTTTCAAGAAGTTTTAAAATAGTAGACAGTAAACTAATTGGCCAGATAGAATTATATGTAGAATCGGTTGAAATTGCATACATAGTCATGAAAGGTCAGATTGTGTGCTTCCTTAAGTTTTGTTTTGTTCGTTAAGCGGTTCGTTAAGCGTGGGAGTATCACTCTGTAGCCATTTTTTTGGGGGATTTTTTTTTTATTTTATTATTTTTTTAATTTCCAGGGGAATATTGGTTGTGTTGTTTGTTGTTTTTCTTGGTGGTGTTGCTTGCTGTACTGCTCCTTGCAAAATTGTAATTAGTTTAGTAGTACTTTCTTCTAGTTCAACTGGGTTCTTCAGACTTACGTTCAAGTTTATGTTTTCGGAAATAATATTTTTGTATTTTTGCCAGTCAGTTTTTGATGAGTGTAATCTAGGTACTTTCTTTACATTTATTATGCTCTCACTGATCGTTCCTATAATTGGCGAGTGGTCTGATGATAATTCAAAATTGGATTCGAAAGCCATATATGATGATGAAATTCCGTTAACAATGAAGAGGTCTAGGAGTCGGGCAGTTTGGATGGATCTGTTGGCCAGTAAGTTGGAGAGCTGATTGATAGGAAAGAGTATCGTTTTTCGTGGATGAGTTTGGCGAGTTCTCGTCCTTTGGTAGTGGTAAGGCGTGACCTCCATAGGGTGTGTTTGCAATTGAAGTCGCCTCCTACAATGAATTTAGGACCTAAAGTTTGAAAGAAGTCATTGAAATCTTCCTTTTTAATGTTATGGCGAGGCGGGCAGTATACTGCCGATATTGTTAAGTTGGCTCTAGTCAACTATCTGGGTCCCAAGGTTAGGCAACCAAATATACTTACAGGTTAGAAGTAAGTCAGGGAAGTTTTTTTAATAGAAAAGCACACCAGTAGGGACCCAGATTGTTGACCAATTTGATGATTTTGGAGAAAGTTTTAATTCTTGTTTATGCTGGATTATGCCATTGGCATTCCAGAGGGCCAATCTAAAAGACTTAGTCATTAACCTTTCTTTCCTAGAAGCGTTGTTATCAAATTCATGACCATAGTATTTTGTCGGAGAAGTTGGTTGAACATGTTTTTAAAATCTTCCAGGAATTTAATGAGGATCCCACCTAAGTCTTCAGTGTTTTTATTACTCTGATTGAGGGTAGTATTGTTCACGCTAGTACTAACCGCGGCAGCACAGCTAAATCTTTGATGTGGAGTTTGAGGATTCATTGATTGTTGAGGGGTAGGATTGGTACCATTGGATATTCGTTCATGTGTAGGATGACTGGTGGTCTGGCGGTAATTATTATACAAGCGGTTGTAATATTCGCAGCCTCTATAGTTTGCTGGATGAGATCCGCCACATAAGCAGCATGTGGCTGGTGTGTTGGGACTTTTTTTACGAGTACAAGCACAAGCAAGTATGAGAGCTTCCGCACTTGACGCACATGAAAGGTCGGTTGCAATATGATTTGGAATGACCATATTATTGGCACCTCATGCATTGGATTATGTTCTTTTCCTTTCTCGGGGGCTCAATACATATGATACTATTTTGCAGTTTGGCAATGTTATAGATATCTTTGTTGTTGTGCGCCGGTTCTAAGTCAACGAAGAACATATTGAGAGGTCGTTTAGTCCTTATCTTGTGTCCTTGAGCGATAAGTTCTTCTGCTATTTCTTGGGTGTTCGTAGAGTAGTATAGGAATTTTATGACCACTCGGTAGGCTCTCTCTTCCTTAGGTTGGTATGTGTGATAGACAATATTGTTGTTTTTCATGTAAGTCACGAGTTTTCTATAGGTATCGGAAACGATACGGTTTATTTTTATGGTGTTGTCGGCCATACTTCTAGTAGTATATTGTTCGTCTTCGACTACTTCATTTAATTTTGTTTTCATTTGTTGGATGTTAATTACACCATATACAAATATGGGGGGAGGTTTTGGAGTAGTATTTGCTTTGGTAGGTTTGGTATTGCTCCTTTCGTTGTCATTACCTGGCATTAGAGCAGTGTATCTGTTGGTGAGCTGTAATTCTTCATGTTTTTGAGTTGAGAGATAGTTTCTTCTTTTAACGCTCTTGACCACTTGCCAAGGGTTTCCTCATTGGGATGTTCGGTTCGGTTTCTTTGTCGGTTGTCGAAATCATTTTTAATAGTTGGGTGTGTTGTATTGGTTGTTGTTGGACTTATGGTTGATTGTGTTGTTGAATCTGCCGAGGTTGTTGCATTTGCATATGTTGGAAATATTGTTCCCGATTTGTTGGGAGGTAAGAACTGTTTAGCATCTGATCAGGAGTGGGCTGTAATAAGATTGGCAGCGACATCTGCGTACTCACTGACGGTTGACTAGGGAAATTAATTGGTGACGGCGTTATGGATTGTATGTTAGAAAACCCAGGTCCGTTTCCCGTGGAAAACATGTTGTTTAAAACTTTGTTAAGATTTTCACTTTAATTTAAATCAGCCTGTATTTTTTATACTTTATTATTATTAACAGTTTTATGTATGGTAAATAAATGGCAACGTTTAAATATTATTAAAATCTTGAAGAGTCAGTTTAGATTGTTATAATGTAGTAACTTAGGGGTCTCGGTGGGCGAGTGGTCGCTCCGCTTACCCGCCGAGGCCACAGTGAAATCGGTCTGCTCGGGCTGTGGGTTCGACTCGTGGCCCGTGCAAGTCAGGTTTCACTTAGTATAAGTTAGTATGTAAGTTGCATGAATGTAGTATGTAAGGTAGTATGTAAGGGACGCCCGTACCCCCTGAAGTAATGCGAAAGCGGTTCCGGGGGGTACGGTAGTATGCATGAATGAAAAAAAAAAAAAAAAAAATGTAGTAACTTATCGTTCATTATCACATAAATGTTAGTAATATGAAATAAATGATACACACAATATTTGATGCGCGATAATGCGTGGATTAGTTGGGTGATCGAATTCTTATCGAAGATAGCTCGGCAGACAAAACTTTCAAAGATAACAGAGCGTAGCAGGCATGCTTACTCTTTGAAAGTCAAATGGGAACCAGCAGCGTAACATAGTATTGTAATCTCTGTTTGTTGTAGTCTCTAAGTTTATATCCCTTTCCTTTGTGAACCTTTTTTTATGAATGCATCCGTTACGATGTTAAAACCAGCGAGCTTAAAGATTTTATTCCACTGTTTACTGCTATTGGAGTTGTTAATTTACCATTCAGTTTGACCTGAATTTTGTTATCTTTGTAAATATTCTCAATGGTTTTTATGATGTTAAGAGGGATTCCTCGATTATAAAGTAAATGTATGACATCTTTGAGCTGTATGCAGATCTATGAAACATATGTATGCTGATCTATTATATTCTACCGACTTTTCAACGATTTTCTGGATTATGAACACGCTATCGGTACATGATCTTCCAGATCGAAACCCGTCTTCTTCTGAGAGAGTAATAAGTAATAAGTGAGTTGATACGGTTTGTTATTACTTTGAGCATTGTATTGAGTAGGTTAATGCCTCTATAATTCGCTGGTTCCATCTTGTCGCATTTTTTGAATAATAAAATTTTGGTGGTTGTTCTCCAGCTGTCAGGTATTCTGTGTGTTAATCTGCCCCCTCCAAACCTTATATTATATGCACCTTAAAAACTAAAATATCGAAAAAAAGTTGAAAAAGTGAAGCAAAATAATTTGATTTAGTTAAATATAAAAATTTAATTAGAAATGTGGAAGTAATAGTTCAGTAGAGAAAATTCAAATAGTAATTATCTAAATTTTACTTGAATAACCAAATGACAAATTTGGTTATTCAAGTAAAATTTAGATAATTACTATATGAATTTTCTCTACTGAACTATTACTTCCACATTTCTAATATCACTTAATTCAGTAATACAACCAATTAACATAAAAATTTAACCTGGAAGGAGTGAATGATTAGAATTTGATATGATTTCCTATTTTCATAACACTAAATAAATTTGGCGGTTTCCCCCTATTTTTAAGTAAATTCTACTTTTCTGAGTAAATTGTATATCCCAAAATTCTTTTTCATTATGCGTCCTAATAGACGAACTAGAAAAGACTAACAAAAACAGAAGACAAAGGCAATGAATTTTCATAAAATTTTCCATAACGTTATTATAATTATGTAATTATTACAGCTCGTAATCTAAAACAGTTCTTTTTAGCATATTTCTGCAGCATATATTGTATACAAAGGATATTCAAATATAATATCGGTGGATTGGGAAGCAGGTGCTGAGCCGCCTTATGAGCAGGCTGTTGCTAACGCTAGAGTGGTAGCATTGGAAACTGTAGCTTTAATTAACGTTTTACAAGTAAGGCTCGAAAATATAATTAATTTATTAACATTAATTTTTCTTCTATAAACTAGTAGAAGCCTACATTTTTTATGGTTTTTAAGAACTTTGGAGTTATTTTTTATTTAATTTGTTGCTATTAATTACAACTCTTAATTTTCAAAGAACGATTACTTTACTTAGACCTTCGTTTCTTTGAACTGCCCATGCAATTTTGTTAAAAAAATATACTTCGAAATACTTTATTTAAATCATTGTAACGTTATGTGTTTCATAAATCTTACGAATATAAAAAATTAATATTGTTCCTTGTAATTAAAAGGTAAAGAGATTTCAAGCGTTTTGATATTCTGGACATATTATCGACTTTTGAATTTTCTGTGAAAGTTCATTCTTGAACCTCTTAACTTTCAGCAAAAACAAGGCTCTAACCCAATGAAAATTCATCTAATTGGCCATGGTGTTGGAGCACATATTGCAGGCTACGTGGGGACTTCTGTAAAAATAGGAAAAATAACAGGTATGTCATATAAACTTTCAAAATTCTTAACATACCTATAGCACCCTTCCAGGGTTAGATCCTACAGGTCCGTTGTTCAGTGAAATGCCCCCAATTGTTAGGTTGGATAAAACAGATGCTAAATTTGTAGAGGTTTTGCACACGGATGCATTTAATTGTAAGTCTTTCACTTATGTACATTAACTTCAAGCATAGTTAAAAATGGAGCTAACAACTTTGCAGCAAGGAGTCAAGGAGCGTTGCAGCAATTTGGACATTTCGATTTTTATATAAACGGTGCAAAATTGCAGCCTTTATGCAATCAGTCCTCGGAATTACCACCATTTACGCACGTCAGTAGAGATATGTTACAAGAAGGAGTTATTTTACCAGCTTGTAGCCATAAACGTTCTTTTAAGTACTTTGTTGAAGCCATACAACACAATAATTGTGAGTTTACAGGATTTAGGTGTCGTAATTATCAAGATTTTATAGAGGTAAAGGTAACAATAAATAATTAGAAGTAACTTGCATTTTTGTCTTATTGTAGGGAAAGTGTATAGATTGTCTTAATCAAAATAACAATATTAGTTGTGCCACCTTTGGTGTATTTAATCCACCCGAGCTTAAGGAAAACTATACATTTTATTTAAATACCCAAGGAAAACCTGAGTATTGTCGTGAGGGCCGATTATAATTTTCTTCTATTTTGGGTGTAAATTTTAACATAATGTTGTAGTTAATCCTTATTTGGTGAAAATTTCCATCGGTGGAAATGTAAAGCCCAGCAAAACACAAAAGGGACATTTTCAAATAACCATATTAGACAAGAGTGGTAACATGGTGCGTATGTTCGGAACTAACGAAGGGTAAGTAGATAAGTTTGAGTGCTATAAGGTTGCATCTTATCTTTCTAATTCAGTTATTCGTCAACTTATGAGGGAGGCCATTCTTACACATTTATATATTACGCTTCTCCCCCAAGAATTTGTAATATCGTGGAGGTGAGATTAAAATGGATTCAGAAACCTCAATTGTGGTGTTTTGGACTTTGCACCAGATCGATCTATATCACTGAAATATTTATTAAACTTATTTCAATCCGTAAGTTGTGGTAAGTTGGCGAATTTGAGAGTTGAATCCCGTTACATTGTGTCTTCTAGTGACGCTGAAAATCGTTTGTGTCCTTTGACTAATAATTCGGAGATCGAAAATGACAGTTATGGTGTGTTTGTAACATGTAATAAAACAACGGTAAATCCTCAACCTTTTCTCAACTCAACAATTCCAAGTAGTACGTCGAATATTACGCTGGACAACAAGAAGAAAGCACAAGGCACCACGCGATCAGGCACTAGGGCAGAGCAAGCCAAGTCCACGGTTAAAGCTAGAAATGGTTAAAATATTCGAACAGATTGGCATTTAACCTATTTATTTTTGGTATTACACTAATTCACAAAATAATATTTAGTATTGTACATTCCATTTATTAACATAACATTTTAGTACGTTTTACCCTTTCGTAAAACGGCATTCGACCTTGCGCCTGCTAAATTTAAGTTATTTGTCCTTTCAAAAAAAGCGCTCCAAGGTCAAAACCGAAACTTCCCAATGACATGAACATTGAACGTCTATCTTAAAGAAGGATATAAATGTGCGATCTTTCTCTTAGTAGAAATTCATTCCTCTGGCCTGCTACTCACACCGAGGTCATTCCAAGGTAATTTATGTGAGGCACAGATTTGTATAACAGATTTTTCAGCTGGATATTAAAAAATGCAGAAGAATATTTTGACAGACTTGATTAAGGATTGGTTATTTTGAATGTTTACACGTCAAGTAAAAACACTAAACGAACACTGAATCATTTACGATCTACACCAATACTGAACGTATAATAAAGTTAATTGACAATATTCCAGCTGACTTTTTTAAGAACATTTAGACATATTAGGCTAGAGCTAGTTATAGTCCAAGAGTTGTACAGAACTGTTAATAAACATTGTAATAACTAACTTGTTTACTCGAAGGTTTAATGAAATCGTCTCTTCGTTAAAGCGTTTCAATGAGACAAAAAATTGTTGACGAAATCAGTGACGTAAACACGTGATATTGTAAACGCTTCAACGAAACAAAATTATGCACGAATTTTAATACGATACAATCCCTTCTGAAAATAACACAATTTGCGCTGATTTTACATTATTTTTACTATGTTTTTTCCCATATACGAATATACATTGTCACGTTGTTTTTACCAGGCTTATATATCTACCAAAGCGACTATTTAACAAAGTTTTAACAACGTAATAAAAATAAACTGAATTTTCTAAACTTAACTGCCTATACATACAATTCTTATATTTACAAATTCACACTTATTCTGTTGATTTTTGCTGTATTTTTTACGTACCTTTATTTTCTGTTTACTATATTTAATCGCAAGTGTTCACGTGTATTTTAAGCATTTGCCTATAGACTCCAATACTCTACAACACACATTCTAAAACAAGAAATAACACCTTTGTAACCATGATATTTAGCAACATAGGCCAGATATGGTCATAATCACACCAAACGCTATAATAAGGACTTCGGGATTTCTACAGTTAGCCGCCGGCGTATTGAGCTGAATACCGTAAAAATTCTGCTTACACAATTCAAATAAAAAACTCGTTAATTTTATAAATATTCTTTTAACTTGTGCTGCTTATGAACATTACGTAATAGTTTTTTAAAAATAATTTTAGAACGAAGTTTGGAAAATAAGTGAAATCTTTTTAAATTATCTTCTTAATTACGAAAATGTTTGTAGATGTTTTAATTAACAAATTAGTTTAAGGGGAAAAGTGACATAATACTTATCGTGCTTAAAAAGGTCGTTTAATAATTATTTAATTAAATATTAATTTGACTTTCATTGTACTCGCCAAGGTTACCAATCGATGGCCTAGTACTTTAAGCTACAAAAATTCACATATATTATATTATATAAATTTAACGAAAACTCCACACCTTTCATACATTTTTAGGGCAAAAAGCCGACGCTGCAAATGACTTAGCAGCGCCATTACGTAGTCAGTCTAGTTTTATACCAAGAAGAAGCAGTAAAAAACTTGCAGATTTTTGTAGATACAGTATAAATAAAGTTTCCCCAGTAATTACTTTAAGCGTGGTCAATATCAACAGGTAGTAAAGTCAGAGCGTTTTTTTTTCAGAATATTAAATATTGGGACTGTAGTTTCGTGATTAGGGTTATTAGCAGTTACAATTGGCAGCCTGTGGGCCCTGGGGTGCGTCCGTTAAACGAGTTCCTTTCGCTCCACCACTAACTAAAGTTGGATCTGAATCTAAACTGTCAGACATTTTGTCGCAGATGATGTCCACGAGTCGTTCGAACACCGACTAAAAATAAATTTACAATTATTATCTCCTATCAAGGATACTAATAAAAAATAATTACAGTATTTTAGGTAAATTTTCTAAATCTAAAGGTTGGTATTTATTTTTTACGTAAAAAAACAACTTAAAAATCTTATGTGAAATTAAGGATGGCAAGGATTTGTAGATTAACCTGTGTATTTTATGCGTAACTTTGAAGAAGTAGAACGGGAAAGAAATCAAAATGAAAAATAACATATAACTGAAATTGAGGAAATACGATTTAATGCACATCAATAAATTAAACATGCGGAAAGTTCCAACCTTTTTAATAATTATCGATAAATATGTATAAATTAGAGAAAACTGAGAGGCAAATTTGAAAACTTTTCGGACTTCGAATATCATATACATATTTTCGTTCACTTAGCGACAATGAAAGAAGACACCATTAGTAAAATATATTTCTTTTTTGTTCGGGTATATTCTTTGAAAATCTTTTAAAATTAAAGTGTTACTTGCAGGATCTAAAATTTTATAGTTTATATGTGCCATACTTCTTCTTCTTCTTCTTCTTCTTCTTCTTCTTCTTCTCCTCCACCATTTGTTCATCTGATGCTGGGTATATGCCTCTTCCAGTTGTTTCCATGCTACTCTGTCTAGCTGTTCTCATCCATAGTTTTCCCCCAACACTTCTAATATCGTCTGATCATCTCTTTTGTGGTCTTTCCACTATTCGTTTTGTTTCTCTTGGTTTCCATAGTGTCACCTTCTGCCACCAATTTTCATCTTTTGGTCTGGCAGTGTGCCCTGCCCGCTGCCATCTAAGAGTTGCGATACGTTTCATAACATCTGTTATCCTTATCCTTCTCCGGATTTCGTATCTTGCCTTTTAATGTAATTCCTAACATGGCTCGCTCCATAGCTCTTTGAGCGACCCTCAGTTTTTTCTGTTATTTTTTTAATGACATATGTAGACACAGGAAGTATACAGCTATCATATATTCTTCGTTTTAGATTTATAATAATAATAATAATAATAATGGCCATTTATTGATGGAAGACTAAAGAACATAAAATGAAATAAGAAACAAAAAGGTAACTATCTATACATTATCTCCATCAAAAGGGCGAAGTTCAGAACCATGAAGAAATAAATAATACATTTCAACAAGGTCTGCTCTTCCACTCAACCCTTCATTATTAAATTATATATAATAATACCCTGAAAATAACTAAAAATAAAATTTAAAGTAAAACATGTGCAGCTACAAACAATATAAAATTAAAAGAAATTACATGAAGATGTGAAATAATAAAGTTTTGAAAAACATTATGTCTGATCTTAAACACACTATAAAATTAAAACAAATTACATAAAGATGTGAAATAATAAAGTTTTGAGAAATATTATATTATGTTTGACCTTCAGTAAGAATACCAATCAGATGGCGTCTTTTTCATCCCTAAAACTATAGCTGAGTCTACCAGAGGCTGCCCATGTTAAGTAAATTCTTCTCTTAAGTTCCGCTGTCTGATTTCTTTCCCTAATTTAATGGCCAATATAGGTGTATCCTCGACTTTTTCTAATATGTCTCTAGGATGATGTTCTGTTGACTATTGCTCATTAGTTTGGTTTTGTTAAAATTCATAGTCAAGGCTATTGTTTTAGATTTCTCGTTTAATTTGCTCGGCACTGTATTTATTTCTTCCATGACGGTACTTATCAAAACTATGTTGTCCGCGAATCTTAAATGGCTAAGGTAGACACAATCGATATTTTAACCTCTATTCTATCAATTCAACTGTTTGAATACATTTTCCAACGCCAACGTAAATAGTTTTGGCGACATAACATCACCTTGTCTAGCACCTTCCCCTAACACTATTTTTTCTGGATTCTGGATTCTGTATTGTGGGTGGAGGGTGATTCATGTCACGCACACTTAGGCCTCAGATGGATTCATTGTGCTGCCTCCGCTGCAGCAACCTCACCTTAGCCGCATCACTCAAGCCATCCTAATGAATGAACCTGAGGATACTAACCAGAGGGATGTTGCTAATACTGGCCATACTAGGCCAGAAGTCCCGTAGCAAGGATCCCGCCCACTCATTACCGTGTAGTCCAGCATGTCGTTTGATCCAAACGAGTTCTAGAACATTGTCAATAGCAACTTGTTCCGGAGTGCTTCAATGTTGGAGTATTATTTCTAATACAACATTGCAGTTGTTCAGTGCCAACAGAGCAGCTTTGCTGTCGCTTGCAATTCTCGATTCTTCGTACAAGAATTGTGCTTGCATCCTGCATTATGGCCGCAGCCTCTGCTTGAAAGACTGTGGCGAAAGTGCCTAATAATGTGCTTTCTTGGAGGTCTAGGTCATCTGAGAAGATGCCTGCCCCTGTACCTTCTGAGTTTTTGGATTCATCATTATACATGGATATATCTGGTGTGGATGCATCTTCAGAATTCAGATAAATTCTGAAGTCCTTCTTAAATGTGTAAGTGGGTGGAAGAGAGTCCGTTTACTTACGAAACTTAAAATCCCTATTTTAACTTAAAACGTAGCTTCTCGGTATATATGTTTGATGAGATTTGAATACCTTGAATCAATCCGAGCATCCTCCAAAGCTGTTAAGAACGCTCATGTTTCAATAATGTCAAAAGTTTTGTGGTAGTCCACGAATGCTAGATGTATAGGGATGTTATATTCTGTCGCTTTTTAAATATATGATGATTCTAATTGTATGGAGCTGATCAATAGTACTGAGCCTCTTTCAAAAACCGGCTTGCTCTATTGGTTGCTAAGAGTCTAACTTCGATGATAATCGATTAGTTATTATTCGTGTTAACAGTTTATATATAGATGAGATAGCAACCTTATCGGTCGGTAATTCCCTAATATCTGTTCTATGAATAAGAATTATCTACGCATTCTTCCAGGAGTCAGGCATTCTTCCTTCAAATAGACATTGTTGTATTGGAATAATAAATGCTCATCAATGCTTCAAAGCGGCCGCAACTTTCGGTATAAAATTCTAAGTGTTAAAATCTGTACACCAAAATTTTCTATTTACAAACTTAACGGTTACCCATCGTAATATTCCTTACGGCCCTAAGTGTGTGTATATGTGTTATAGAAAAAATACAGAAAATAACGAACGGCATTTACAATTTAGGCGTATTACTTTTAACAAATAAAATTTCTTATATTACAATGGAAAATTAAAAAGTCTTTTAAGATTATGTTCTTTTCCTAAAAGCTGTTGCTGAATTCCTTTGTAAAGTATTTTACTAATTGAATAAAGTTTCATATATTATGGTCTTGAAAGCTAGCAAAGAAGAAAGGTAGGTGTACAATAGCTCAAAATACATACTTAAAAGGTGGAATTAAATTAAAATCATTGTTACAAAACTGCGTCAGGAGAAATACCGATGAATAAATATTGAAAAATCAGATAGCTATAAAATTGAAGGGTTTCTTCAACTTTATCAGTTGTACTTTGAGTATTACTGCACAGATTTACAGCGGCACCCTATTGTTTCAAATAGAAGTTTTTCCAATTAAAACTCAGTCGGAAATACCAATACAGCGAATGATTTCTACGACTTAATATTCGCACATCGGTCAGCGTTTGAGAAATTTCAAATATTAAAAACTTAACTGTCCCATTTGATGTTTCCTGCGTTTTAATTCTACATACAAAGAGGCTTCAAGGACTTAACCTGCCAAAATTAAGAAATCAAATCTAGAGTTTCTCGATATACAAGAAAACTTCAAAATTCTTTCGGCTCTTCTTTCCTTGAGAACTTGACTTGGACTGAAATTTCAATCCTGCTTATACCGTTATCGTTTTTCCATCGAACAATTGAAATTTGTAGACATTTTAAGTTTTATATCAAAGTGTAGAGCACTTTCAAGCAAAATTTAAAGATAATAATTTAAAATATGAGTTGCAAGATTACCTATTTTAACTTTCGTAATTATTTTAGGAAATTTCGTTTAAAACAAAACATAACATTTAATATAAAAGAATTTCAAATTTGATGTACAGTAGAATATTCCAAAAACCAGTGTAGTCCAAGACCTTTCTGTTGAAGGCTTACCTAATTTCTAAATCTAAATTTTATTGATGAAATTTCTGTCCATAATCTGAAATGTATTCGTTAGTAATCACCTCCTAAATTTACAAATAAACCCCCTTTGAATAAACTTTGTTTTGATTTTAAATTTATGTTGTAAGCGTTTGTACTGTTTGTAATTTAAAATTGAACTTTATAAATTGATCTTTGCAAGAAACTTAAAAAATTATACGATTTAGTTTTGTTTATGCTTTTACGTTATCAAACCAATTTCAAAATCTTTTAAAGTGTTAACATGTCATAACCACTACATGTTAAGCAAGTTATGAAAACTAGTGGACAAATGAAAAATTCCAATTTCTAAATTTGGGCGTTTATTTCTTAACTTTTCACAACCGGCGGTTCCAATGTTTTAAATGAAACTTCAACCTTAGCATTCAAAGTGTTAATTAATTCACTGCGATACCTACAACTTCCAAATTTAAAAGTTCGGCACTCAGAACTGCAATTTCAGCATTTAAAAATAATTAGTCTCAAAATCGAAATTTTGAACCTTAAGCTCATATCAGTTTTTAATTCTTAATCTTTGTTAAACTCCGTAGTTCGACTGTTAATAAAATACAGACCCCAAAGTACATCAATAAGCTTTAGTTAATGAAATTAAAACTTTAAAAGATTTAAAAGTTTAAAATTTTGATTCCTTCAACTTTTATATCCAAAATGAAATTTGGAAGCTCAGATTTTAATGTACGAGATTGAGCTTTGGTCGTTGTTTCCTTAAGCTTCCACATCCAAAATAAACTTTGAAAACTTAGTTGAATGTACGAGATTGAGTTTTGATATTCTCGATATTTAACTTCTTAATTTCCACTATCGAGCGTTCTATTTGTAATTAGTCAGTTTCCAATTCAGTACTGAAAATATCTAATTCAAATGTAGAAAAATTTCAACTTTGATCTTTGCTAACTTCACTTCCCGATGGTTTAGATTTTTGATACTTGAATTTAAAACAAAATTACAAATAGGTTTTAAGTAATAATAAATGACAACGGAACTATACTTATCAACTTTTGTTGTTATTATGAACACTTTGTTTAAAGATAGAAACATACACAAATATACATGGATAGATCTGGTACGACAAGGAACTCAATTATAGATTTAGTAATAACGAGAAGAAAAAGGAAAAGTATGGTACGAGATGTAAGAGTATATCGGTCACTAGAATGTGCTAGCAACCACCATATGGTAATAAGTCACCTTTCATATTGCTATCAGAAATATAGTAAAATAACAAAGAAAGAAAAGAAGGAAGATCGAGAAATGGAAGAAGTAAATGAGATATGATTGAAAACAGACTTACTGAAAGAATTTAGTAAAATGACGCTATATCAGAATAGAATAGAATAGGAAATAAAATGAACATGAATAAAGAAGGTACTCCGGAAGATATGTATAATCACTTAAGAGAAGTAGTATTGGAGGCGGCCAAAGAAGCCTTAGGAGTTGATAAACAAAACGATAAACATTGAAAAGTTTCAAGAAGATTTCGAAGGAATGATGGTGGAAACGAAAAAGGCATACACAAGATGGTTAGCAAACAGAACACAGAAACTTAGAGAAGAGTACCTGCATCTGCAGAGAGTAGTTAAGGACAGGATGAAAGAAGAAAAAGCCGAATATTGGAATAGGCTCTGTACAACGATTGATAGCACGATTCGTTATAATAGAGCATCTGGTACTTAGAAAATAATAAAAAGAATTAAAAGTAGGTAATACAAAAAACAGATGAGCTAATCAAACAATATCTTAGAAACAGTGGATGACACATTACTCTAATCTATTACAGGAAAATAGAGAGCAATATAAATCAAAAGAAGAAGTGAGAGAAGAGGAATCGGCGCAGGAAATGACAGATTAAGACGTAAAAAAAGCGCTGAAGAAAGCCAAGAGTGACAAAGCACCAGGTCCGGGAGGTAGAACAATGGAGTTACTTAAATACGGTGGAGAGAAGATCATAAAATATATAAAAAGAATGTTTAAAAAGGTAGAGGAAAGAGGTGCTTTACCAAAAGAAGGGAACATGTCATATGTTAGTTATATTTATAAGAAAGGTGATAAAAATGTATGCTCCAACTATAGGCCATAAAGAATAAACTAGAAGAGTAAAGAAACATTAGGCTAAGCAAAGAGCAGAGCGATTTTAGTAAAAACAGATCATGCTAGGGCAATTAGATACCCACATGTCTTTTATAGATTTGGAAAAGTCATACGATAATATACCAAGATGTCATCTATGGAAAGCAATGAGAAAAGTAGGAGTCAAAGAAAACTGGATTAATTCGGTAGGTAAAGAAGATATATAATAATACACATGCCCAAATAAAGATGGGAAATAGAGTGACACTACTTCTTCTTATTATGCCCTCTCCTTACGAATGTTGGCTATCATCATGCATATACGGGTCTTATTCACTGTGACTCTGAAAAGCTGGATAGATGTGCAATTAAACCATTCCCGCAGGTTCCCGAGCCATGATATTCTCCGTCTTCCAATGCTTCTCTTGCCCATTATTTTACCCTGGATAATCAGTTGTAATAGATAGTACCTTTGTCCTTACATGATGTCTCCAAGGTATTCGAATTTTCTCGCTTGGATTTATTGCTTCTTTTTCTTTGCTCATTCTTCTCAGCACATCTTCATTAGTTACTTTGTCGAACCAAGATATTCCCAGGATTCTTCAATATAACCAAATTTCAAAAGCCTCAAGTTTACGAATGTGTTCTTTTTTCAGTGTGGATGCTTCTATGCCATACAATAGTACTTCGCACCTTGAGGTCAATGTTTAGTTCTTTGCTGAAGAAGAATTGTTTCATTCTCGTAAAGGTTGTCCGGGCATTCTCTATTCTGACTTCGAATTTCCATTGAACAGTCACCTAATTCGTTTACCCATTTACCTAGATACTTATACTTTTGTATTCTCTTAATACTGACATTTTCTACTATTAGCGGTGGGGTAGCTTTTTGAGTTTTCGTTACCAGCATAAATTTCATTTTTATTAAGTTCATCTTCAATCCATATTGCTAACTGACCCGGTTTACGTTCTTGACTATTCTTTGAAGATCTCTAAAGTTCTCGGCCAACAGTACAGTGTCGTCAGCATATCTAAGATTATTGATGGGTATTCCGTTTACTGTAATTCCGGCCTTTTCGTTTTTTAAAGCTTCGTCCATGATTGCCTCAGAATATAAGTTAAAAGGAGTAACACTGGTCATCACAATTTCAAAAAGTCTTAAGCAGGACTGCCGCCTATCACCTCTGCTTTTTAATATACATGTATATACTGTAGAATAGGTGCTGGAAACACGGCATAAAAAATGCTCCGGGATGGGTTTTAAGATAAACAACGCAACGTTACATTCTTTGCTATTTGCAGATGACAAAGTTGTATTTGCACAGGATGAGAAGGACATGCAGCACATGCTCAGGAAACTAAAAGAAGAGTTTGGGAGATGGGGACTAAAGATCAAAAAATAGAAATAAAATACATATGCGTATGACGAGACACGGTGGACATAAGGGTAGATAACAATAACATTAAAACATGCAACTCTTTTAAGTAATTAAGATCAATTATAAACTCGAAAGGTACCCGTGAGAAAGATATAGGGGCGCAAATATCGATGTGAAAACAAACAACAAGGGCACTATATGGAATGAAAATATTCAAATGGCCACGAAAAAAAAAACTCTTTCACAGCATAGTGGAAAATATAGTTTTATGGCGCCTTGCTAAAGGAGTCAGAGACAAAATAAGAACAATGGAACTTGACTATCTGAGGAGATGTCTCAGGATCACAAGAAAATATAGAATAAGAACAGAATAAATATGGAGGAGGATGGGAGTTATATACTCAATCACAAGAACCTTAGAAAATAGAGCACTAGAATGGAACAGTTACATTAGACGGATGCCGGATGATAGATGGCCGAGACAAATAACGTTGCGGTCTTCAGTAGGTAAGAGAAAAATGGGTAGACCAGCTCTGGGCTAGGAAACGTTAAGACAGCCATGGAAGGAAGGGGAGGATAGAAAGCGATGGAAGGAGAAAACGTTAAACCCAGAGTGGTAAAAACCGAAGAAGAAGAAATTACTTGCAATATTCAGATTTAAACTTGAACAGTTCATATTTTAAATTTCAAGCTTAAGTGATACTGGGACTTCTCGATTCTCGAAGGAGATCAAATTAAAGATCAGGATTTGTAGATCCAAGCTCAAAGTTATACTATCTCGAACACCAAACATGAAATAATAGTAAGTTTCATTATTTACCATTCACTACTTGCCGTGTTTAAATTAAAAATTGTAACCTCTAAATTTCAAACCGAAACTTTAAAATTTTGTACTTTCAATTCAAATTCATTACTGAACTCAACTTTTTGTAGCTAAAGTCAGTAAGTTTGTTTTGGCTGAAATTTTTAATATTCAAGAAAAGAAGTCAAATCTGAGTTGTATTCTTTTTATAAAGACAAAATTTGGCTCGATTATTTTAGCTTTCCGATGAACTTCATTAGTAAATGTTGTATTATTAAACTTTATAAATGAATTCAACGTAAACATAAATAGTATTATAAAACTGAAAGCTCAAGAAAGTGGAACTTGTTTTACAGACAAAATTAAAAATAGGTCTCAGACCTAGATTTATTGATTTTTCAACTCTAACCTTATTTTGAACCAAAGAGTCCTTATTTTTTTAATTTCGACTCTTCGATTACTTTTCCAAGTTTTTGTAGAAAAACTTCCCCCAAGAATTTTTTATTAAAATAATAAATTAAGCAGACAGGCAAAAAAGAGGGAATAGTTTGAAAGAAATTATAGTAGGTTGATTAACAACAAAAATGAAAGGAAAATACTCGTTAAAAATTTGAAGTGACGGATAACAGTTTGAACAAAAAACAAAATCATGACTAAAAGAGTTAATTATTACTGATAATTTATCCTTAAAATTCTGTTAACAATAACATTAAGAATCCAAATTCAAAATTAAATTCAACCCCATTTTGTAGAAATAGAACAAAACAATTACGATCAAAAAGTATAATTTCAAAAGTAATAAGGAAAAATGTTACAAATTAAGAAAATGGCCTAGAAGGAGACGTAATAACGCGAAATGTAATGAACAATTAAGCAAAACTCATCTCGAAAATCTACTACGTACTTACGAAATTGAAGGCAGAAGGAAATGTAAAATGTTATTTTAAGCACAAAACTCCTTATAAGAATTTACTTGAATAAAAGCAAACCGCAGGAAACTAATCGAGTGTTTTTAAAATAAAAAGTAGAAATTTCTATAGGCAGGAAATTAAATGCGAGCAATGTGTCTTTGAAAAGTACTGTTATAACTTTCGGGGCAGTCTATGTACAGCAAAGGACGAAGCTGATAAAACGGCACAATTTATTATATTGAAGCAGGACACAACCGCAGCCGAGATTACTAGCAAGATACACAACTAAAGAGATAAATAATTAGTTAAACTGACTGCGAAAACCGTAAAGCTCGTATGTGGATAAGCTGAATCCTGGAGAAACGGCAGCAAATGAAGCTTATCCATTTCCAACAGCCTGGCGTAATATTGATTGACCATCCACTACTAGAAAAACACGCATATATTCGGGATGTGCGGCTCAGTTTCATGGTTGAAATAAAATACGTATTCTAACATCAATCGATCGACCCATGAGACCAAACGGGAAGGTTAATTAATTTTTTGAAGGAAAATCAGCTTATTTCACGGCACACGAAAAGGAAGGAAGTCGTTAACGATATTAAGCTCCTATTCGTTAATGAGAAATATTACGAAAACGTAAAATTTAAAATAGGTCAAACGTACTAAAATCCGACAGAATTCCTAATTTTTTTAATTAATGAATTTTGACTAACGTAATTTGATTAACGTTATGCCGTAATTACGCGATCGTTAAAATTTTAAGCGGCTTAGCCGGTTGGGATTATACCGTCTCAAAGGGAAAACCAGAAACAAACCTTTAGCCTGGATTATTTTCTCTAAGGACACGAAAAACCTTTTTACATAGACCCTTCTAATAAATTCAAATAAAGACTTCAACGCTTTCAGGACACTGGAATCAATTAAAAGTCAAGATATGCAGTAAGCTGCAATAGTAGATAAAGGCTTGACCTTATTTTTGAAGATCATGTACAGAATATAAATTTCGAAAAGACAATTTTAAAAGTTTTTCAAGCATATGGAGTAGCCTTGACACAATTCTTTTCTTTTACGGAATATGTAGCTTGCATTCGCTTCCTCGTACATAGGTTGATTGCAACAGTAATGAGCACCACAGTTACCATACTTTTCGGAGCAAACGAGCGAACGTTTCTATAACAAGCACTTCAAGATCGTTAACTTAAATGATTTGTAACTTTTGTACTTGTTAGAAGAATAATGGGACTTTTAACTACGAGTAGAAACGATGCGGATGCAGAAAGGGGAAATTGACTGTAATTAAGTTTTCCTTAAAATTAAATTTGTTTCTTTGATGACGTACTTTATAAAACCTTTTTTTACATATGTGTTAATTTTTCATATATGGAAAAGCGAAATTAGGATTTAATTTTAACAATCTGTAGAACATCAAAGCAATCCGAATGAATTCTTTGTATATTGTAAAAAGGGTTGAAATTTAATTAATTAACACAACTTTTGCTCTTGACGTTTAAACACATCAAAAGCACAACAAAGTCAGTAAATACAAATAACATCTTTAAAATTCCCAACGCTTTATTTGGTGAGAAGATATCGCTTTGAAAATCCCCAAACCGGTGCCAAAAACTAAGAGAACAATCCCAGCATACAAAATATCATTCTTAAGTAATACACAACTAACATGATTCAGACGTGAGCGGAATTCATTCGTTCTGAAACAAATTTTTGGTTAGACAACACAAAAATACAGCCTCGCCACTGACTGATATCTTAACGTAGAACGAATCAAATGCTCTAAATTTCGATAATGTATAAGAAAAGGTATTGATATATTTTCCCTTTCTGAACCAACCATTCACTTACAGTACACTTCCTTGAAACGGCTTCAATCTCATGATGATTTATATAAAAGATGCTGGAGGGTCTGAAAGTGGCAACAGAAGGATGCAATAAAAAGGAAATTCTTATGGCCTAAGAAGATGAAAGATTTGTTGGAAGTGCTTAGATTTAGCAAACTGGACAGAAAAACGAATATTTTGTTTGTTTCTTTTCGAAGTTCCTTAGAAATATTCACATCTACACCTCACAGGCATATGTACGTAAGTTTACCGAAAATCATAAAAATTAATGGAAACATACTAGCAGTCTAAGAAATCAATTTAAATCCCCATAAATTACAAAGTGGAAATGAATAATTTAATACCTAATAGTTTTCTCATGAAATATAAATAATTTCTTTTTGTTTTCCTACAAATAGGCAAGTAATAAATATTTATGAAACTTTGATAAAGTAATTTACTTATTTGTCGTGTTCGTAACCATAATGCAGTGAGTGCTAACTTTTAAAACTTAAAGTTCGCCAGAATTACGAAGCATTAGTTTGGTGCTTTCAGACGCTATTTAAAGTTTTTAAGTTTGAACACCTGGAGTCAATTCTGAACTTTTACCGAGATTTTAAAATAAAATGAAACGAGTAAAATATGTCTTGGGGGATTCATATGAAGAGCAGATTTCTTTAAAAGTGTTGGAGAATGAGGAAAACTGCAACGAAACAAATCTTTTTAAGAAAAATCAAGCAGGAATATTTTTTTTAATTTCTACTACAGTAAGAGGCAAGGAGTTGTCCTAAAGGAGTTTTGTATAAAAAGTAACAAAATCCATTTAAAAGGTTATTTAGTAGCAGGAAATTAAAAACCATAAATCGATTAAGGTTTTAGTCGATTTTCGAGATTCATCAGATTCTTTTACCACGTAGGAATGATTTAAGGAAAGCAACGCGAAGTTAAAAATGTAAATTCAAACGTAAACAGGTGAGGATGATGATCAAATCATAGGAATTTATTCTGAATCAGAAGCTTAACGTGCAAATGTCTAAAGGCTTTCTTAAACACAATTCTAAAAATAAACCTTAATAAAATTATTGACGTAATAAACCTGGAGATGACAACGGGCAATATTCAAGAACCAAAATAACTTGATATTCAACAGGAGAGATGATAGACGCGTTTATGATCGACACTAAAATTACCAACTATTAATAGAATTTGCCTGATTTCAGAGTTTTATTTAGTAAATAATAGATTTTCTGCGTGATCAAATCAAATTTGGAACTAACGAGATATAATTCAATTACTTAAAGTGTTTGTCTAAACATTTAAGTGATAGTAACGACAGGATAGCCCATAAAATCCCAGATGCCGAAACTACACAGTTCCCTAGCGTATACGTCCATCCAAATTTATTCCCTTATTGTCAAACGGCTTTTAGCCGTTAAGAAAAACCCATTCTCTTTCAACACCCAACTCATTAAATTTATTATGCAAAAATAATAAAGGGGAAATTATCCATGTTACAAATTTAATCCGCTGGATGAAATATAATTCGTACACAAAACTTGTTAAATTTTGGACGGAGACCCTATTTAATATCGTTGGGGAAATTCTTACTATAAATGTTAACTCATAAATTCAGGAAGTTTTATAAACTTTGTACTTTGACGTAGCTTTGACAAAACAACGAAGTTAATGCATGGCGTTAATGTTGGTATATCAAAATCTTTCCAAAACACCGCACCGTGCTTTCGTGACAGGTGTTCCTTGTTAAACGTCAGCACATTGTGACGCTTATAATTTCTCTTTAATTATACAGCTGCTTTTTAAATCATCTAGTTTAAAATTTGCAACTTGAAACTGATAATGTTGGTGTGTTTGTGCAAAGTTTCAAATATATCTTTGGGGAACCCCATTTAATACGAGATAAAATCGAAACTTCTCGACATTTTTTTAAAAATTTCTAAAATTATATTTACGAATTAATGAGAATTTTGAGGTAAAAATTGTCTTATCTACAATCTCAGTTTGCTTATGAAATACGCTCTCGTAAATGAGTATGATAGTTATCAAAATCCTCGATCGCTTGAAAACTGTGGAACAAATTACCACATAATAGGGCTTAGCATCTATCTTTTGTTCGTCAATGTGTAATTTGTAAAGATGCAGACGTACTTCGAATTCGATTACCAAGTCCGTTCTAACAAGGCATAATTGGAAACACTTCAATTTGCTCCTACTAGCTGATAATATCAGAAAATAGCAGAGAATTAGTAATTTCTGCTAATACGTCAGAAATAAATAATGAAAGCTTAACGGGAACGACGTTTTTTCTTGGGCCTGAACGTATTATCTTCGACTTAAAAGACTTTCTTGTTCGACGTTCGTTAATTAGTAAAACGCGAAAAGTCGAAACATACCCCAGCTGCCTTTGGACGAATTAAAAATTCTTCAATCTATAAGTCGTTCTGAAGGCGCCGGCAACAAAACAATTAAAAGAACAACCCCTTGAATCTGTGTCACGGAAAAGGCTTTGAGATTTCCGAAAAGGAAAAATATGCAGTGACTTCGAGGCTTCAAGGAAGAAGGAAACGAACATAAGGAAGTGTAAGGATTGAGACAAAGCCAGAAGAGCAATCCACTTAAGCATATCCCAAACAAATAAAAAAAAAAAGAACTCGCGTTGGATTCCGGGCACACGAACGGGAACAAGTTTTTGATTAGAAAAGCGGTAGAAGCGGCAAAGAAAAACTTACTAACTGGAAAAACATCCTTAAGGTAGGACTGTTTCTGGGGAAATGTAAAGGTGTGTACGTATGAGAAAAATCGAATATGGAAGGAGGTTTTACCTTGACGTTAACATTTTCTTTCGCACTAGTTTCAAAGAATTCGACTCCAAGTTGCTCGGCGAGTTGTTTTCCTCTTTCGAAACTAATTACTCGTTCGTCTTCCATATCGCATTTATTTCCAACTAAGATAACCTGCGCGTTATCCCAGGAATAAGTTTTAATTTGAGTAACCCTAAAGGCAGGATAAAGTTTTAATTTAAACGTCATCCTCTTTTTTCCTTTTATTATTAAAGGACAAAACTCACCAGTCTTGAACGCTGTTGAAAGATTCCTCGTTGGTTATATCGTACATTAAAATAAATCCCATCGCGCCTCTGTAATATGCCGTCGTAATAGTTCTGTATCGTTCTTGTCCTGCAGTGTCCTGAAAAAAACCCAATACATTTCGCTTCCAACAAAAGTATTATACCGATCAATGCGATGTTTACCCATATTTGTAGTTTGACTCGCTTGTCATGCCTGAAGACCGTTTTAACCTTAAAATCTATTCCAACTGTGCTAACAAAAGCTGAAGTGAAGCTATCGTCGGCATATCGAAATAAGAATGATGTTTTCCCAACGGAACTGTTTCCGATTATCAGGAGTTTAAACATGTAATCGAAATTTTGGTCTGCGGCATCTTTTTGCCACTTTGGATCCGCTCCAGCCATCTTAAAATATAAAACATTGTTTTCATTTAAGTTTTACAACAAACAAATTAATATACACAGTATAACTAATTTTAGAAATTTAATTCGTTGCATCCTACCAATAAAGCTTGTTTGATAGTCCTTATGTACCGTGAGATCAACAAAATTAGGTTAGTGAAAGCATGTCGTTGTGAATTCTCAATAAATATAACTGTCCTAGTGACAGTTTGAGGTTTGACGTTTAGAATTGCTTTTTCGTTCCACATCCAGCTTTAATGTTTAACAAGAATCTTTGGCCTCCTTCAACCTTTTATTCACTAAATTTCAAAAGTAAAAGTAAGCCAAACATCCTCGAAAACTTGATAACATAACCTGAAACTATCATTTAGGCATTATGATTCACAATGTTATTCTTCGAAACTCACAAAAGCGAAATTTTGTTGATCGCATGATATAAACAACAATAAAGTCTCAAGGAGTCGTTGAGACCGATCCTTATTGGTGACACTAATGGTTTTAATCTACCCCAACTATTGTTACAGTAATCTAATTTTTATCGATTTTACCTAAGTGTTGTAGACGTAATCTAGATTTTGTGGGTGTAATTTGAATTATTGTTACTACGTGTTGTAGATATTGACTATACCTTTGTTAGTAACACAATTTATTTGCCGATACTTTTCGTTATTTACCCCAAACTCTTATTTTGTTTACTTGTTTACTCCGCGACCCATTTTTAAATTAATGAATTATAATAAACCCAACTAAATTTCTTTTGAAAATTCGTTTTATTAAGTTTATTAACATTTTGTTTATGTTAGCTAAAGTTGTGCTAACTCAATCTTTTTGTTAACTTCAAGTTTGTTATTTTACCACAGTTTACGTTATGTTAACCAACCTTGTCGTACAATTTTCTAGATTACAATTCGTGTTTTCTTTCTTCCTAAAAAACAACCCAACTGCTATATAGGCATATACAGGACAAATTGATATTTTAAGCAGAATACGGTAATTTTCAAGTATTATACAAATTTACAGGACAAATTGATATTTTAACAAAAATACCCCCCTTTTAAGTATTATAAAGATCCATCATATCATTCATCGTTTTCTCTTTGCTTTCAACTAAATTGATTAATATAATTTAAGCAATGATGATATTTTAGCTATTCGGTCCTTATGCGGTTCTAAACCTGAAACAAAATTCGATGAAACTAGTTCAGCATCACAGGGGAAATCTGAAAACGCCCCAAATAGATATTTGTAAGCTTAACATACCACCTTCTTTTTTGATTACAACAAATAGTAAAATTCATTTAGATGGTTGAATTAAATGGAACTGTCTTTACAGAAACACAATTAATTATTGAATAATGGTTGAACGGGCCAAAACTTGGGCATGAATAAGAACTTACCAGTCCTAAGACAGTAGTTCTTATTTTTAGAAAATGTATTTACTAAACACAGGTTTAAAATCTGGCAACAACTGCTTTTTCCTGCTCATTGGTTGTCGTCATGGGAAGCTATCAACTTCAGCACCGCGAACTTATTTTGCTCGAACTTACTAAATCCTCTAATGAGTTATAGAGCACTAGCAAAAATTGAAATATCCTCAATCAACTGTCATATATTATAAAAAAAGTCGTAAAGATGCACTAGAAAATTGTGAACTAAAAAAGATCAGAATTTCCAAAGAAATACTTAGTCTACTAGTAGCTATGGAAATAGAAGTCGGTCATTCATCACTATGGGGACAATAGACCATGAAATTTAAAAAAGAATACTTGCAAAAGTGGGTTCTGTCCTTACGAACACATTTGACCATATTTAACTAGCGTGGAATGAACACATTGGAGCGACTATTGTTCCCAAAGACTGTAATCCTCCTAATAGTCCTAAACTTACGCAAATCGAAGAGTATTGATCTATTGTGAAGGGGATTTTGAAAAAGAAAGATGGGAAAATAAATTTAGTGGCTGAGCTGCAGAAATACTGCTCATGGGGTACGAAAAAGGTTAGCGACCAGGATGTGCAAACCCCAATGAATCGTATACGTCGCTCGTTCTATGGCATATACCGTCAGATGGGATGAAATGAATATTGTTTACACGTATTAACTATCATAAATGAATAATGTGTACATAATTCTTCATTGCTCGAATCATAACTATTTTTAAACATAATTTAAAGTTTTAAGAAATAAGAATTTTAAGAAAATATCTTATATTTATCAGACCACCAGGAGATATTATGATTATTGTCGATTATTACCTTCATAGTTCAAATTTGAATTTTCAGCCAATCACAACTTAAAATTCTAAAGCAATGAACCAATCAACAAATTATGAGAGCTACAAAGCTTCTCTTCCTGTGAAAAACTCCTCTTCCTGTTTTATCTTGTTCTAAATTACGTAAATCAAGCATACTCATATTTTTCTACCTTATTCAGGTAATAATCTATCCAAATATAACTCGACCTTTTATTTTTCTCAGGTAAATTTTGAATTTTCAAACAAAACCTTGATTTCCTTATAGCAATTTGACTCAACAAAATGTCAACAGACAAAACGACTCGTCCCTTCGGGATTCGTCGTTCTGCAACACATTTTGTTTCGTAAAATTTCGAGGCAATCAAGATTTTGTTAAAATTCAAAATCCACAGCTAAAAATTCGAGGTCTTGTTATATTACTCCCGATAATAGAATTTTCGTTATAGACTATCCTTCCTTTAATTAAATCTGGTCCAAAAGAAAAGAAAGTTAATTGTATCTTTAACAGTTATACTGGAAGAACTTTTATATTTTATAATAATTTCTACTTTTTAGAATCAGGCGAGTGTTTATACAGATCAAAAACACTCGGAATAATGCTTTTAGATATACAAATGGTTTGTTATATTTCTTTAAAAGTAATACATTTTTTGTGTAGAATGAATTTACTAAAAGAATTGTTAAATCTGGTGAATTTCAGTTAGACATATTTGATGTGCATTGTCCTACAAAACGAATATTGAAATTTTGACTTTACCTCACCCTGGCTTTCTTAGATACATTTTCTGTATTATATGATGAGGGATATTGACAATAAATTGGGTACTTTACGAAGTGATACTTAACTAAGGTTAAGCATATTAAACTGTTAAAAGGTAACGGGCCCATTTTCGTTAGAAAATTTAATTCTCACTATAACTATAGAGTCACTTTATACATACCATGAGATCGAAAAAAAGATGATTCTGAGCAGGCCTTGACTAGTACAACACGATTGGCAAGACTGATTTCAAAATGTGGCAGTAGGTTAGAGGTTAATAAATGTCAAATAAATTAAAACACAAAACAGTATTTATTTAGGGAACAAACTGAAAACTAAGATGAATACATGTTAGAGTAGGTGTTCAAAATGTGATCCTTCACTAGTATTACAACGATAAACTTAAGTAATTCTGGAAACAAGATTGCAAGACTGACTTACATTTGAAATGTCACTGTCACATTATAATTCATAGGCATTCTAGAACCAGTGTAACCAATCGCGTTGTACTAGTCAAGGCCTGCTCAGAATCATCTTTTTTTCGATCTCATGGTATATTGATATGATATTTGTCAGTATTAAAGATTTTGAGTTGAATATAATTCTTAATGAATATAAAGTTATAGTTTAATTATAAATTAATTTACGCAGATTTAATATAGGTTCATTCAAAAATGTAATAGAAACAAGAATCTAGATAGTAGGTAGAATAATTTAATTGTTAGGTATTTTGTATTGTAACAATAAAATAAGTTAGCCAGAAACATAGTATTTAATAATTACCAATGAAAATCAAAGAGAATTTTTATTGGAGGAAAAATATCAGAGAACCAGGGAGACGGAAGACAAGAGATAAATAAACAAGATTGAAATTATCTTCTCAAAAAGAAACACGTATTTCTTTTGGGAAGGAAAATATAATGAAGTAAATAAGTGTTAAATATTATTTTAAGAAAAGGAGAATCTTATAAAAGAGGTCAAAATAAATAACTAGTTGTTATTCTTCTGAGAGAAAAAGAATATGGAATTGTGATTAAAGTTGATTTGGATACTGAACAAGTGATATGTGAGCTAATTTAATACTGCTTTAATTTATGATCTATAAAATAAGTAAATAGATAGGGAAGATAGGGAGATAGAGATTAGTAAAAGATGTAATAAATCTTCATAGAAAAATTAAGTTGTTCTAATTATTGTTATATAACATAAAAGTATTAATAGTCATTTATTAAAGTAAAAGAACCTCATCAACGACCAAATGACTGAGCTAACCGGCTAATAATAGTTGTAAACAAAGGTAACATTACAATAAATTATTACATTACATTTTAAATGCAAACTGTATAGGAGTTGATTAAGAAAAGCAAGGGAATGCTTCAAAAACATTAAAAGTAAATTTTAAAGTAAAAATACTAAAATACTTAATAATAAATGTTATTATAAGTTAATAAATTTTTTTTGTATTAAATTAACTCATGATTTTATCCTTTAATGTTGCATTGTGTGAAATATCACAAATCATATAGAGGTACAATTGAAATCAATGGTAGTTTGATATTGCAAAATGAAATTTCATCATATTAATATTTTGCAATTGCATGAGTTTCACAAGTTAAAGCTTTATTAATTATGGTAGCAACTGCTTCTATATAATCTATTAGTGAATGATGTTTACTTTATTCTACACAAAAATGTGTTGTTTCGGTAAGTTGTATACTCGTAAAACATATCATCACTCATCACGTCTATTACGTGCCTGTGGCATTAGCACTAACATTTTCCCACAACTGTAAAGTGTGCACCAAACAGATATTATTATAACCTACAATAAGCTTTCCGTTAATACAAATAAGTTTGTATAAGTCTGTTCATGTCATCTTCTGCTTCTATTAGTAAATCTTCCACACATATTGAGCCTAAATATTCTGACAATTTCTTACACACTGATTTATCGATAAATATAGCTCTTTGGTATGTTTTAAGTTTCTTCCTTAAATACGCAGCATCCCCTGCCCCAAAAAATTATTATAAAAATTACAATTTAGGTGTAACCATATGGCTTCTCAGATTTTTCGCTTTTCAGTTGCTGATTATTTTAAATAATTCTTAACTGCCAATTAAAAAGTAGCAATAATGTCTGCTTATTCGGTTAAAGAATGAGTTTTTATTAAAACCTTTTACAGCGGCTTTGGTTTGCGTGAAGTGCGGGATTAATTTTCTATTAAATTTGAAAATAGACCGATACCAGCAATATCAACAATACGGAGACTCGTTGTAAAGTATGAGAAAACTGTAAATATTGCTGTAAAACCTAGAAGAGGTAAAGTATCAATATTATGACTTTAGTATCATTAGTATTATTTTGCAATAATAATTAGCACATTGCTAAAGAATGCAATGTTATATACAGAACAGTAAACGAAATTCTGAAAAAACGCAAATACTATCCCTTAACATAAATTGCCATCAACAGGTTTTTGAAATACCTATATGAAGATAGGCATGCAAGAACGCGTAAACCTAACCAAAACTTTCTACCATCAATTTGCTTTACTGATATGAATATACGTTCAATCTAAACAACGAACCTAATGTGCAAACTATCCAATTTTTGAGACTTAAAATTTGTTCTGCTTTTACGAATTATTGTTTCTATTAATATATACTGTTCAGTATTTGTTTTCATCTTTTTTATTTCAAATGGAGTAATTCTTTAACAGTGTCTCTAAATTAATTTTTAACTGATTTGTCGAATTTATAACCTAATAACAACTAATAAGGAGTAAATTTATGCAAACATAAATCGAATTGTTTTGTAATTTGTAAAGTTAATGAATTGTTAGAATTTAGTTGTTATAGCTTTGTATTTAAAGGGGACAATGTAAGAAGCAGTTAAATGGTTGAATGGAGACTAAACAAATTGAATTAGGGATATCGTTTCCTTTTGATTTTAGTTTTTAATATTAGGAAAAGAATACCAGGGACAGAATACAATTATTAGAAGAAGGTGAAAATTTTATAAATCATATCAACATTAGGAAAATATTAATTTTGCTCTTTTTCAAAACTGTTTTGTTTTATTTTTTAGATTTAGATTTGATTAAAATTCTAGTTTATTTGTATTTAAAGAATTAAACAGCAATTTTTGTATGAAAATTCATGAATTTATAAATATTACGTTGTCTGTTATTATTATTAATTAGACACTAATATGATCCTTTTGTAAATTAATTTTCAGAAACCAGCGTTTATTTCGTGTTTATTTTAATGATGCTTGCTGGTAACCATTTCGTTGAAATTTGAAATGTGTTATTTTTTAAATGTGCAAGAATTGTGAATTTCACTTGGTTTCTAAATTCTAACATGTAATTGAATTGTGTCGGCAAAATTCTAATACGGTAGTGCTAATGACCATTGCAGTCGACGTGCGTTGCGAACCCGCGAGCCTAGATTTAGCTTAATTAATAAACAAATAGGATGTATTTTCAAATTAAAGAAAGTTGTAGAAAATGTATGTATTTGCTGTAGTTTAAAAGTTTTTTATTCGTGAAATAATTTTACCACTGTTAGATAGGTTGGACCCAAAAATAAGAAGTACCTTAAGTGATACAGGTAAAAAGATATTTCAAGTATTTGTTAAAACTAAATCAAGAATTATAGTAAGCGCTATAAAGAAAATTTCTTAGTTAATTTTGTAACACATTATACCTACTGAAGAAGTTTTACTTTGTATTTACTGTGAAAACTTGACGAAGAAAATAATACATAACTAAATTCACAGCTTTTTCTTTGAAATTAACCAGTAACTCAAGTTAAATTTCCACCCAAAAATTAATTTTTGCAACTGCAAACAAATTTTACAAAATCCCGATACTGGGCGCAAGAAAAGCCACACGTCAGTTTGTTCACTAGAACGCAATATCCTCAAAAAATTAATGTTTGGGATGGGGATATACAAAAATAAAATAATTGGACCTTTCAAAAGCGTGAATTCCGAAACATATCTTGATCTGCTGATAAATGATATTGACCCCACATTAGCAGAAATCGCAAGATAAAGAGATCTGGTTTCAGCATTATGGTTGCCCGGCACATTTATAAATATGAATCGATTTATTTTGTTGGTTTCTATATTATTTGTCGCTTCTATAAAAAACTAATCTTAATTCTTTGAGGGAAGCCATCGTTATAGATTGCCGACTTATTATGGACAGACAATTAGCAAATGTTAGAAATGCGCTTTATAATAGGTTGGGTTATTGTTTACATCAGAATAGTGGTCTGTTCGTATATTTGTTATAAAACTAATATGTAATTAAGTATTTTGCAATAGTAAGCATTTAGTAGTGTTTTTATAGATACGAGGGCCAAGCTGAATTTATTGAGAATAAGAAAATCTAGTAGGCCTTGAAAAACAAAACATACAGTGTTATTTAGAACAACTCTTTATCTGTCATTTGAAGTTTAGTTGTTGAAGTTACGTTCGTGAAAACTCAAGTTACTAATTTTTTAAAATGACATTACAAGTAAAAAAATGGAATTAACCAGAGAACATTTTCGAATCATGATTTATTATGACTTTAAAAAATGTTTAAGCGCTTATGAGTGCAAAGAGAGTTTAGATTCAGCTTTTAGTGAACAAGCACCTTCCTTGGCTACAATTTACCGATGGTATAAGGAATTTGAACGCGAAAGAAATTCTGTTCAGCATCAAAAAGGAGCAGGGCGTCCTCCTACGGCTGTTACCGACAAAAACATTGCTGCTGTTAAAAAAATAATTGAAGTGGACAATAAAGCCACTTATGTGGTAATAGAGCATCAACTCAAGATTGGATCCTCAGCTGTTAAAACAATCATACACGATCACCTGCATTTAAAAAAAGTGGTCAGTCGTTTTGTGCCGCATCACCTTTCTGACTTCCAAAAAGCAGAGCGTGTAAGAATTTGCCATGAAACTTTAAATTTCTTAAATAATGGCGGACACCAAATTTTTTCCAAAATAGTGACAGGTGACGAAACTTATATTCCCTTTTTCGACGTACCTACCCGCCAAGAGAGTCGTATATGGATTCACGAAGATGAGGAAACTCCAACAATGACCAAGAAGCAGCGAGCTATGAAAAAAGTTATGTATGCGGTATTCTTCAGAAGTACGGGCCTAGTAAATGCAATTAAGCTAGATGGACAAAAGACAGTTACAGCTAAATGGTACACTGAAAAATGTTTGCCTGAAGTGTTCAGTAGAGTTCCAGACAAGGGAATTATGCTCCACCATGATAATGCATCATCCCATACGGCAGCTTTAACTCTCCAGTTTTTAGCTGGAAAAAATATAAAAGTAATAGAACATCCGCCGTACTCACCTGATTTAGCAATGTGCGACTTTTGGCTATTTTTTGCGCTTAAAAGGAATTTGCGGGGTAGCAGGTTTTCGTCTGAAGAAGAGATTGATACCGCAGTTCACGCTTATTTTGAAGGTATTCCGAAAGAAGATTGGTTGGGAGCTTTTAAACAGTGGAAAGAAAGAATGGTCAAGTGTATCATTGCTGAAGGGAATTACATTGAGCATATTTAAAATAAAATCCTAGAAAATATTAACCGTGTTTATTATTCTCAATAAATTCAGCTTGACCCTCGTAACAGTAGAAGTTTATTGTTTACAATAAAGAGAATGTAATTCATTTATTATCTAAAAAAAATATTTTAATAAAAAGTTGCTTTTTATATTTTGTTTAAAATATTTAATTTGTCCTACAAAGGCAGTTGAAAACAAAAACAAGATGATGAAAAATTTGACTGATTTAATACTTAAAAACGGGGTATTTTTTTTAAATATCAATTTATCTTATATAGGCCTATACAATATGGTAACCTGAGAATGTTTCAATTAAAATTCTATCATTAGTAGCTATTTTTAGAAATTGAATTGAAGCCATTTTTGGCTACGCCTATGTACGTACATTGTACGTTCAATTTTAAATTTAATCCGTTCGGAAGAAAATTTGGGTTTGTGCAAACGTACCCTTTTAATAATTTATATATACAATTCTGCTTCTATACAAGCGTAAGCTTATAAAAATTATTTATTACGAGAAGTGGATATAATTTCTGCGCCAGCAAAAGACGAGAGACAAACTGCGAAAATGTAATTTATTAAAAGATCTGGAAATAAATTAGGTGCTTGTTCATCTGGAATGTTTTCTGTCTGGTAATAAAAACAACAGAAACACAATGTTATTGGAAAGCGTAACATTTGTTCTAATGAAAGTTTTATTTGATACAAAAATACCCCTCCTACGAATCATGGCGAAAAACGAAAACAAATCAAAGTGCCATTAATGTAAACTTACATTTTCGTGAGCGAAGTACCCTAATGGAATTTCAGCCCAGGAGAGTAACCTGGATGTTCGTTTTCGTAATTCAAATGCGTGATCACCTGGCGAAACATATTAATTATTAATTAATATTAAAAACTCGTCTTGGTCCTATGCAAATCAATCAACTGAAATTAATTTAACGTAAATTAAATCACCCGGTTCTGCTCGATTATCTGACAAAGATCAATTTGATAGTCAAAACCAATGCGCAAGTGCTAAAAACTCGATAAGATTCCTTTTCCTTTAATGAGAAACAAAACGTATCAGGATTTTGCCCTATTTTAGTTTATGCTTTGCTCCCAGTCTTCGTGTGTGACCCACTTTTCTAAAATTTAGGTCACCCCGGCTGGGTTTGATGACAATTTAAAAAAAGAAGGCAAACGGGCATAAACGAATACTAAAAGCGCGTTTGATACTGTGCATATTTTAGCATCGTTAAATATGCTTTTACCGTTCTCTATTCTGCGTAGTTCGAGAAATGGAAATTTGATTTTCATTTGTATTTCCACACATTTCACAAACATTGAAAATTGAGTTTTGGCCTTCTATTACTTTAATTAATTCCGATTTGGTTTTAATTCGTGACTGCTAAGTTAGCCCGGCTTCTTTGTTAACTTCAGTAAATATTTGCATATTTTAACATCCCAGTTCATTTTCAATTCTCGAGGAATTAAGTAGGAAGCTAAGAAGAACTAAACCTTACTGACCTGGTTAAAAGCAAAAAAACAATAATACTTTACCAGACATAAGTTCTACACCTTTTATTTAACAACTTGACACTTAATTGCTTAAAGGTTGACACTCCTTTGTGAACTAAGCATGATAAGCGACTAGAAACTGTGGCTTGTTATCGCAAATAGAATTATACAGAGTGTTCTAACATAAAAACCTTCAATAAGTTCGCAAGTAAAGCAGCACAAATAACTTTTAAATGAAACCTCAAAAAATAATTGAAACACCATGCAAATATAAATCAAAAGCTTCGCTATTATTTTCGTTTTCCTTTTTATACGAAACCTTATATGTAAAATAACAAACTTGGAAGATTTGGTGTTATGTAAGTTTTTAAAACGTGATTGTTTACGTTAATATCTTGTAAAGTTAAATGAAAAAAATTGTAAAAATTAGTTAATGTTCCGACTACATGCAATTCATGAATTTACACTCCTCACTGGGACAACATTAATTATATTAAAACAACACAGCATTTCAAGATGATAGTGGCAACATAGGCTTTCGCTAGCAGGTGGTTTTATAATGTTGATATGTATACTGTTGTCAAATGACCGCATTTAAAAGCGGAAATTGATAACAAACTTGATAAGGATTTGCTTAACAAAACGAATTTAATTCATTTTCTTCATTTTACGTTGTTAGATTTTGGGGTTATTAAATGTCTACTGTCCATCATTGTCTATTGATAAAAGCAGAACATTTTAATAGGACACGTCAGGTAGCATTTTTAGATGAGTTTTTTTTAAATGACAGATTGACAGTTACAAATAACCAAACGGAGATAACCGAATTACATCGAACGTTTATTGAAAATTTTTTAACCTTCTTTAAGGAAGACGTAAATTCTTTGTTTATAAATTCGCAGTTGATCTTAAACTATATACAATTATTTATTAACAAAGAGTTAAGGTTGGTCCCTGAACACTAAAACTAAGAAGTTTAGCAAAAACGGATACAAACCTAAATATACGAAGTTTTCAAGGAACAGGAATAAATTGTTGAATCACCTCACACTTTTTTAATTCTTGTCAGTCACACTCACTGCTTTAATTTTAAGTAATTATACAAAAACCGTGTACCATGTAATGTGACAGCAACCACTGCCTGCGCTCGAGTTTTCCAGTTTTCCACTGCTACAACAGGGAATCGATCAGCTGAAGTACACTCGGTGATGATATCGTAGGACCCCTTCAAAATCGATATATAAACTTATAATAGCCTTCGCTTATCACTATTCAGAGTCGAAGGATAACCATTAATATTAATTGTTTTGAAAAATCAATCTCTGTTTCCTCAGACGGACCATTTAAAGCCTGTTATTTTTGGAATTTTTTTGGGCAGCTTATGTAATGTCAGTTTGTTGAAGGGAAGGATTGAACGAAATTCTAAAATTCTTTTATATTTTATATATTTGAAAATTCCGTGTAAAGGTGTTGATGTGGCATCTAAATTGTTTTAGTTTGCCCTTTTTGTTCTTAAAGTTAAATGTGGAAGTTGAGGAAAAACTGACTGGGTAAAAATTTCAGTAAATATTTGCAGTAAATAAAAGGAAAAATCCAAGTTAATATTTTGTAACGGTCGTCAGCCTTTCTACTTTGGCATGGACTGTATCCAACGCTGCGCATGACGTCAACAATAAGCGTCGATAATGGGCGTCGGAAAAGCGTTCGGTATTACTGGAGCCATCTTTTGTTTCATTTTTAAAGCGAGCAACAGAAGTCTTTTGATAATTACAGACAACCGTCGCGCTAGTTTAGTTTCAAATTTAGGGTATTTCGGTATTTGAAAACTCCAGAATTTCAAACTTAAAATCTTGCGAAAATGGAAGCTTTCAATGAAGTACTTGAAAAAGTTTTTGCTTTGTATCCAATTGTCTGTTCTTCTAAAACCAGCTATGCTTTTTTAAATGAATAATAAAGAAACAATGATCGTTTGTTAATTCAATGGAGTTAAAGTTCCATTTAGTAATCAAGCGAACGTGCTTTCGAATTACGACTACGATTTAGAATGGCAGAAATTGGAAATGGAAAATAGCGAAGCAAATATTCATATTTAATAAACTCGAGAAAAATTTATTTTTCCTTTAACTGTACAAGGGACAAGTTTTATTTAAAATTGTTTCAGTTTCTTAAAAACAATTAAATACGAAAATTCAACAGGACTTAAGTTGTTATTCTAATTTCTTCTAAGGCTGTAATTGGGTAAAAAATTAAAACTTTGTGTAAAAAGGCAATGTAAGATTTTCATCAAAACAAGGTGAAAATAACAGAGGAGAAAAATTGTTGTTAGGTTAATGGGTTAAGGTATTTGTAACAAAGACGATATAAGTTGGTACCCTGAGCATCGCTTAATGTTTTAAAAAATTCAAAATTCATTGAATCTACTGAGATAGAGAAGAATAAAAATCAAACTAAACGAAGCTTTGACGAAATGTTTGCCTCTCTTTAGTTTGGCCCTGTATTTATAAATAAATACAATAATATTTTTTACAGCAGCTGAAGCTATCAATTAAATAATAAAAATCTGCTTAAAAATTAACCCTATATACATTCATGTTTCTAGCGTCACACGATAAATCAAAATACTTAAATTGCTCTTTAAAGTTACATCCCTTTGTCCAATATCTCAAAAAATTCAATATATTAAATTCCATTTCTGCTTTTTATTCATTTTTTTCAGCTTTTTTATTTCAATCCATTAAATTAGTAATTGCTCATTACGAAAAATTAAAAGCATCTCAGAATTGAGGCGTGTAAAGTACGAATTTTCAGGTAAATTGCAAACGTTTCGCGCCTCTTCACAACCATTAATGAGCAATTTTTAATATTGCTGCAACGAACTTATGATCCTGGATTAAACCATATCCACCCGGAATGCCATTAAATACCAAACTGCTTTGATTTTCCTCGCTTAATATTAACTCAAGCCTAAGTCTACATTAAAATACATTCTTTTATTCGTGCTACTTTAAAAGCCGTAAAAGAAAATGTTTTACTTTTCGGAACGTTTATGCATAGAAAGATTTACAAAGTCTCGCTTTGATATGCGAAAAGAACATAAAGATCCAGAGATGTAAACTTAAAATGTAACGTTGGTTGGTCTCTTGCTGCCGTGTTTTAAACGATAAAGCACTCTCCATTAAACTTTGTGTTATTTTTATGCTTAAAAGGCTGTTATCATTAATGTTCATGTACGTTTTTTCGGTATTTTGGCTAATTGAAATTCATCTTTGTAAAAGAGATTAAAAATTGCTTTTGATCTTTTTCCGTCACGATTTTATTTTATTGCTTAATTGAACGTAACTCTTGAAATTTTTTATAATAGGTACGCCATATATACTTTAATCTTTGGTAACTTTCATTTTTAATTGTTTGTTGTGGACGAGTTAATTTATTTATTAAGACAGCCTTTAAATTACAGCAGAATTTTTGGAAATAATGTTCAGGATCTATAAACCTCCAACCTCATTTTGATATGGGTGTTCAATACGTTAAGTAAAATTCATCAATATTTAAAGACTGCCTTTTATTCATATATAATCTCCGTATTAAATCAGTCGAGAACATGGTCCAAAATAAATAGAGAATGATTTAACCATGTCCGGTTACGCTTTGTACGGTAGTGCTACATTTATAAATTACCAAACGTTCTAAAATATTCATCGTTCAATGCCTGAAAAATTTATACGATACTCTGGAAGTCTAAGGTCGCCCTGTCGTGACTGAGCCAGCCGCCCTCAGTACTAATTTCGAATTCATCGTTGCAAGAACATAATAATAACAGATGATTATTTAACTACACACAAGTTTTTTTCGTAGTCAGTGGGTGAGCATGTGATTTTTCTTTGATCCGAATAAATGTTGTTCATAACTGCTGATTTGTCACCTCAAATGGCTAAAGGCAAGTAAATTTGAGTTTAAAACTTTAATATTCGTCCGGAATACTTAAGCAGGGAATGAGAAAAAGGCAATAATCCGGTGATTGATGGGGCCCTTACAGAATGTATGTAGATAAAACCCTAATAAGAATATATGACATAAAATATGGTATCGATCGCTATATGAATATTTATTACATTCCGTCTTCAATCGAAATTCATTGTTTAAATTTCCCCGAATGGAAGTTTTCCATTACGTATTTGCTTTCACTACAGTTAGTTGTTTGAACCCTGCGAGTGGCTTTCGTTTTATTTTTTGTTGCACCCTTGACTTGCCACTGATATTTACATATTTCAGAAATAATAAAATTTTAATGACAAGGAATTGTTTTCATATTCAAAATTCCATTTACAAAAGTTTTTGAACAACAGAATCTAAATTTCAAAGCTTCTTCGAACATATTCTGTTAATATTAAAGAAAACAGACGTGCTTTGCAAGAACTGAGAAGAATTATTATAGAAAATATAAATATTTGCAGGTTTGGTTTGGTTTAACAAAAAAGTGGAATATTTCTGAATTAAGGAACGAAGTTCTTTGTTTGAATACGAATATAGTTTTTGTAGGTGTTGATAAGATCGAGTTTTAGGGGTTGTATGCGTGACAAATTTTTATCAAAATACAGCTGCGGTCAGAGATAATTTAGAAAGGTAACGAAATCTACTGGTAAATACCATGAAACCTGATTAGGTCGGTAGGTCAGTCATGCAAAACCAAAAATTTTGTTGAAGTTCTTGAAATACTGCACTCGTAGACAAATTAAAACTGCACAGCCAAATCAAGATTTTCTGATAAGCTTTTCAATAGTATTGTTGGCTTTAGTTTTTTAAGAACTGTAAATAAAGTTGGTCCTTTTCAAACCTTTTGCTTAAACCGTGCAGGCAAATTTTCTAAACGTAAATGAAATTTCAGAAGTGCCTTTTTCTGTATTGTAAAAGAAAAGCCGTGTATAAAGGTATAAGTAGTAGGGTGTGATAGCTAAGTTTTTAAAATTAATTAACACTGTGCCTTGATAAAGTCTAAGGAACCTAGGTATTTTGTTTAGCTTTGAATAAACAATTCACCCTGAGAAGACGTTGGATGAGAGGAAATCTTCGGAAGTCACCTTGGTCACAGGGATAGACCATCCTTGGGATAGATCTCCCAGGGTGTGCCGTATTCACCTGGGAATCCAAGCACCTACCGATTAAAACCCCTCCTCTTCTTCAGAATAACATCAGGGATTCGATTTCCCATCACAGCACGACGCCATCTGCCTTACTTTGTCCCATTAATGCAATCTATTCTGTCCTCTTCCTCTCTCTTTTTCGTCATTTTCCTTCGTTCCCATGATGTTCTGTTTCATGTCGTCTATACGTTTCCAGCTTTGTTCGTCCTCCAACATTTTCATAATGAAGCTCTCTAGTCGGATGGCTAGCTCTCCTAGCTCTTTTACCCTATTTCTTATACCGCCCCTTCTAGAGCCCGTAGTCGTATGCCGCGCATCTGCTTCTTCCTGGCAGTATCGGCATGTTCGTCCTCTACTTTTCGTACCTATTCTATTTCAATATTTTTGAAAACTGCCATGTTGAGTCATTACTTAGGTCAAATAGTGTCCCACTTCTCCGTGCGTTCTGAAATACCATGGGGCTATGTCCGACATTAATTGGTACAGCCATACATCTTTATCACTACTCTGTCATCTTCTCTTTCTTCTGCGCCTCCGGTTTATCTGCTGCATCGTTCCTTTCCTCCACCAAAAGGTCTATCGGGATTACCCTTGCTATTATCCTTGTTGCCTCGGTAAACCTTGTCCTATAGACCAGACTAGTTCTCAGAGACATTTTTCTTTGTACGCTCTCTGATTTATGTCTGTATTTCTGGATCTCCAGGTCCTTCCCCCATATTTGTGAAGTATATAACATTATGCAGTACGTCTTTTAGCCTCACTACTGCTTCCTATCCTGGACATCAACCGCCCTACGCCGAATTTGCTCTATCTATTGCGTAAACAAGGTCCCTAACTAAAGTTAATGCTTTTATCTAAAATGACCTCCAAATACTTTATACTATGTTTGGGGCGAATACATATCTCCCAATAAGAACTCAACCGGCCCGTGCCTCTTCCTCCCTATGGTCAGCAGCTAATTTCAGTTAGCGCGTCATTAGCTATTTCTATTAGCCTATTTTCCATTGTTGCCGTAACCACTACTATGAGGACGTCAGCGTATGCCACTGTCGTCACTCGTCACCTCTTCTATTAAGCTTAGTCTTAACAGCTCGGCATATAGTATATTTCAGAGGAGCGAGCCAAGAACACTCCCTTGAGGTACTCCGGCAATAATCGTTAGTTCTTGATTTTCTTCCTCGTTCACCACGAGACACCTATTGGTGAAATAGCTACCATTCATACGAAGGAGCTATTGAGGCATTTGTCTATTTTCCAGCTCCTTCATAATTAAATGTCATGCAGCCGAGTTGAAAGCATTCTTAACGTATATTGTTATAAGTGCACAAAGTTGTCTCGTTTTGCGACTCTTTTTAAGTTCACCACTTACAATGTTACATACCTTCTCTACCGCATGTAGGGTAGATTTCCCTTTCCGAAAGCCATAATGTCTTTCGTGTAATTTTTGATGGGGTTCTTCTCCAACTCCTCCCTTATTAACGTGGAGGTGATCGGCCTCTCGGTCTCTTGCCGTCGACTGTACCCTGGACGATGAGCCTTTCTAAAGCAGCATCGCCGCTTTTTATAATGTGGCCAAAGTATTTTAATATGGACCGGTTTATAAATGTACTTCGACTGTCCTTAATGTTAAGTTCGATGAGAATTGATTGGTTTGTACGCCTCTCCATCCACGACACCCTCAGTATTCTGCGCGAGCAGAACATTTAAAAGTCTTAATTATCCAACTTTCTGAGGCATAATGGTGAACTTTAGTCTTATCCATTGTACGAGTCGTATTTTCGTAGACTTTGAGATTCCTCCACCCTTTCATATGCGCGTCAGTTTGGCTACTGCTGTTTTGGCGAGCGTAATTCTACGTCGAATTTTGCATTCACAGTCACCATTACTAACGATTCGTGCACCTACGTACATGTGGTTTGATTCGAAAGCAATTCCTCTGATTTTACAGTTATTAACTTGATATTCATTTACGTGATCGATGACTAGTATTCTGCCGCGTTTATTCTGAGAACATGTTCTTCGTTTACTGCTTCTACTTTCCTTAAGAGTTCATCCATTTCATCTTCGGAGGCCGCCAGGAGCGTCATACCGCCTATGTACCTTAGATTGCAGAACGTTTTTCCGCCGATTGAGATTCCTCCATTTCATCCCTCTGTGACTGTTCGTATTATCCATTATCCGTAGATGTTGAACATAACTGGCTAGATGATGCAGGATACACCCTTGTTTCACTCCTTTTCCAACCTTAATTAGTTCTGTCAGTTGGCCATCTTGGGCTTCATGGAGTAGTAAAAGTTACGGATTAGAATAACCAGATGAAGGGGGACTCCTAGTTTAATAATTTATTTATTTTCGCATCAACAGCTGCAGATTTACATATACTTACATTACTTACACATTCAAATAACATTGTAGTAGAATACAAATTAGTTAAAACTGATTAGTTAACATTTAAAATTAAATTAATTATGCTTATAATAGATAATTAATAAATTGCACTAAGGATTTATTTTCCCGTTTGTCGCATGTTAAGAGGTGATATCTATCTTCAGCTTTGTTGTTACAGAGGCGGCATATGCATTCATCTGTTGGTTGATGGTAGTTGGTATTATTACAGATTAGGTGATGATATCCATGGAGTGTCGTGCACGTTACGACGTGTCGTTCTTTTTGATTAGTTCCTTTCCAAGTGTGTCCTGTGAATGCTGGTCCGTCTGTGTATCTTTCTGTTACAAAGTTCATGTTCTTTTCTTCTCTCTTCTCTTTATATATATTTATTGTTTGAGCTGATATCCCTTCAAATTTTTCTATTATTTCTTCTCCCATCGTTGCTGTGCCTGCTAGATGAAAAGTAAAGGCGTTTGAGGCATTTCTGGGTAGACCTAAAGCTTTCTTAAGGAAGCGTGCTTTTATTTTATCAATTTCTTGTAGATGTTTGACGGTAAATAATGAGCATAAGGATTTAAAACAGTAAGTTACTGCTGGCCAAATCTTTATGTTGTATATTTTCATTACTGTGTTAAGTTTTAGATTTTGAAGGTGTTTTAAAGATCCTATAAGTTGGGCCATCTTTTTACTTTTTAGATTGATATGTTTGCTTAAAGTTAGTGTTGTTTGGAGTCTAACGCCTAGGTAGTCGTATTCATTAACAAACTTGATTTCTTCTGAACCAATGTGGGCTTTATCGTTTCCTTTTAGTCTTCCCCCTTTTCTAAACTTAATTATTTTACTTTTTGCTAAATTAATATTTATTTTATTTATTTCACACCATGAATTTAGGTGATTTAAACTTCTCTGGAGCTGTTCTAAATCCTTTGAGTATATGACAAGGTCATCAGCATACATTATGCAGTTCGTTTCTGGGGCTATAATACTGTTTGGTAGATCATGTACAAATATTAGAAATAATGTGGGGCTTAGTGAATCTCCTTGTAGCACTCCTCGTTCTTGAGTTATTACACTGGATAGTTCTTTTCCATTGTCCACCTTAATGTAGTTTTTGTTTATGATTTCGGATATGACGTTAAAAACTTTTCCTTTGATATCCAATTGTAACAGTTTTTCGCGAAGAATACCTCTGTCCACCGAATCAAACGCCTTTTGGAAATCTATAAAGGCAGCATATAATTTACCCCTGGGCTTTGATGTTGCTTGTTTTATTTCATCGGTTAATTGATTGATTGCACTTTCACAGCTTCTATTTTTACGAAAACCATATTGTTCTGGCGGTAGTATGTCCTCTAGATGCTTACTGATTCTACTGTTAATGACTTTCGTGAATAATTTGAATTGAGTTGAGAGTAATGCTATACCTCTATATGAATTAGGGTCTCTTGGGTTTCCTTTTCCTTTATAAAGTGTTTTAACTTTAGATGTTTTCCATAGTTCTGGTGTTTCGGCGGTATCTAGGATTTTGTTGAAAATGTTCATCCACCAGCTAGTTAACAGTGGGTATAATATTATTATCTGTTCATTGGTGACATTATCTATTCCTGCTGCTTTTTGTTTTTTAAGGTTACTAATGCTGGATGAAATTTCTTGTTCTGTAATTGGTTGGTTGTACCATTGATTACTTTCGGTGTCATCCATTTTTTCTAAGGCCATTAAGTTTGGGTGTGTAAACAGTTTCTTAAAATGTTCTTCCCATTCGTTCCCCAGGATATGGTTGTCATTTTGTTTTAATTTTGTGAAGATTTTCCATGGTTTACTGTCAGCTTCAAGAAGTTTGTGTATTAATGTATTTTCTTCGTAGTTGCTTTTCTTACTTTTAATAAGTTGCTTGTACTCCTTACGCTGTGTGTCATACTCGGCATAATTTTGATTTCTTAAGCATTGTATACATTTTGCTTTGGCAGGGGGACTCCTAGTGTCAACATGATGTTCCATAACTTTCCTCATTCAACGCAGCCAAGGGATTTTCAGTAATCAAGGAAGCAGAGATAGCCAGATGTGTTACGAGTATGTTCTCTAATTTTCTCAATGCTTGCTCGTCTGGAATTTGTATGGTTTGAGCCTCTCGTTAATGACCCGAGTAATATCTTATTCGCATGCGAGATCAGACCAGACTGTTCTGTAGTTGCTGCAATTGGTTTTAGGTTGTGGTTAGGTACAAATATGGATTTTACTCAATTGTCTGGTTATTTTCCTAAGTGCCATACCTTGTTCGATATTGTTTATATTGCAGACCGTAGTCTGATAATGTATTTATCCTTTTCTCAAATTTTCGCAATATTGTTTTCATCGTTCCGTAATATTTTCAGTGATGGTTATTGGTTAGTCCCGTTCGTCGTTTACTGCCAGCATCATATTGTTTTGTAGGTTGGAAACCAATATTGAAAATTAATTAATATTTTTGTTTGACAAAATCCAGCATTTTGCTCTACTTTAAATAAAATCAAGCCGAAAATTCGATTCTTCTTCATAACATGTTTCATATCATTATCACCGTCGTCAATATGATCTAAAATTTTCTTCACTTTTCCAATCAGGATTGAGATACAATATTCAAATTATAAAAATATAGAACGAAGCTTCGTCTTAAGAAATGCTCCCTTTAATTCTAAAGAGCAAAAGGATCGAAATAAACGAAATTCAAATCTTCAAATCGAGATTTCAATAAAACAGGTTTCAACCCTTGAGCATAATTCGAAATATAAATGCGAATTGAAATTCAATATTTTGGATTTGGCATCAAAAGTTACAAGTCGACGGTTTAATCCGTACTCAAAATTTGAATTTCAATTTTAAATACCTGGATTTAGGATTCACCTTATGTGGCCTCATGTGGCCAAAGTCGACTTGAAGCTCGGTCTTACGGTCTCTTAAATGACGATTCTAAATTTTCCCAATCCGAATTGAGGTTCAATATTAAACATTCTTTTAATACATTTATTTAACAATTAGAAGAATACATTCTATAGGCAAAGTTTTGCTCATGCATCCCCACTGCTCTATACCATTTTAGGCCCATATTGGTATTATTATGGTCTTGTATAATAAGGATTTTATTTTCTAATGATAGTCTAGAATATTTTCCTATTAACCAGTTCAGATCTTTGACTCTCAGGTCAAAATGTTTTAATTTTTTTACTAAATATAGGCTGCTTGCAACAATAGCTTTTATTATATTTATTAATAAAATAAAATAATACATTTTACAGTTTCTCTGCCTTGTTGTAATGTTACTTTACGTATAGAAATTGATGAGTCAGTTAACCAAATGAATAATATTTAGTATAAGGCAGCGTTCATGAAGCAGCTGACTTATTTGGAACTGTGAACGAGAATGACGCGAAAATCTGCTTGTTCGGTAGACATCGCTGCTATACGATGGGGCTTGAAGTTGCAAATGTTAAGCTAAGATCGAGCTGCGTATTTTGCAGCTCAAGTTATTGAAACGATGCCTTTTAAATGTGATTTTGTAGTATTCTCACTGACTTTACATTTATTTTGTACGATTATGTTTACAAACATTCGTAAAACGGATGTAATATTTAAATTAAAGTAAAGTTCTATGTACTTTATTATAAAGAACTATTAATGATAAACGAGTAAGATTACATTGAAATTAAATATTGAAAGTTTTAGCAGTAGTCGAGAAAAATACACCGTCATAAGGATTTATATTATTTAAGGAACGACTAGTTTTGTAATTGTAATCGGAAAAATGCTTTATTTTGTTTTCCGAATTATTATTTTTTTATCCGGTCAAACTGATTGCGTCGATATCTATCAAAGGCAACCAGCCGTTTTTTTAACGTGTTAATTGTCAAAGGTGGATAAGAATTTTTATGTTAGACTATTATTGCATTAGATATTATTATTTTGATGCAGAATACCCGAAAATATTGGATACGAGTTGCGCTGATATGATCTAAGATATTTAACCCCAGTTCTTTGCGAGATTGCGACGTTATTCATATACATCACAGGAGTGATTTCCTTTCGAAGTATGAAGGTTGTACCTATTACCACCTTTTTTGAAATCATTGATGAGGTAGATTCAAGTGTTCTTGCAAATATGATGTTGATATGACAGGATCTTTGTGCCTTGAGAGAATGGCCATATTGTCAGCAAATGTACCTAAGTTGTATGAGGTGTAGTAGGTATGTATGATGTGCAGCGTATATCAGGCATACCTATAGCCCGGGCATACAGGACGGTTATTAGCACTAGGGCGGTCCAGGTAGTGGCGGGCATAGTACCAATACACCTAAAAGTAGAAGAGCGCAAGGCCACACACAAGAACAAAGAAGCGAAAAAGGAAATTAGGGAAAACATCTGGAGAAATGGTCCAACGAATGGCTGGAGTGGAACTGCGATAACTGGACCAGGAACATTATAAGAGACGTAAAGAGCTGGATCCGAAGGAAGCATGGTCGTCTGCATTACTATCTGACACAATTTCTAACGGGGCATGGGTGTTTTGCTGCATACCTCCACAGGACGGGGATTTACGAAGAGAACTCCTGCGAGTACTGCAGGGAGAGGAACACGCCGGAACACACCGTCTTTGAATGCCATAGATGGCATCACACACGGTTCAACATGGGGTTACAATTAAACGAGGAAATTGATGCGCAAAATATCATAGAAATAATGCTGAGGGATGAAAGAAGCTGGAACACAGTACAAAAGACGGTCACTTACATCATGGAAAACAAAGAAAGGGAAGAGAGGACAAGACAAGGAGGAGGGGTTTTAGTGGGTATACCTAGCCCTAGAGAGTAGGGAGTCTCTCCCCCCGCCAAGCCTGGGGGCGCCAAGAAAAGGTTTCCCCTCCTCAAGCCAAAAAAAAAGGTATGTCTGATGCTTATAGAAAATACAGAGTGTGACCAAGAACTCCGTCAATAATTGGGCGAAAATCTGAAATGTTACTGCTTACCCTTGTCTGAAATTGGCGTTCAGTGATGTAGAACTTAAACAGTGTAAAGTACTGTGAGGGGAGAATTGTTTGATTTTATATAATAAACTGTCGTGCCACACTTTGTCGAACGCCTGCCTGCCGTCTAAAAATACAGCCGAGCAATATTTTCTTGCCTCCAAGGATTTGTTGATGGTATGTATTATACGATGGATTTGTTGTATTGCGGAATGGTTTTGATGAAAACCAAATTGATGGTATCGAATCTATTCATTTTTTTCACAGAAAGGTCCCTATTTAGTGGAGATCAGCTTAGTTTCTGCATCTTATTTTCTCCCTGATCGATTTCACAGTAGAAATAATTCGACCAAAGAAGGGTTTAGTAAAAATAGATTTTCGATACTTTTAATTAACACTTAATAAATTAATAGATTGAATCAGTTAACACATGATTTACGCAGTTTATGGACCTTACCAGATCGAGCAGCAAAGAATAACTGACAGCTAACACTTGGTTTACTAGTTACCAGTGGGGTTATTTATGCCACCCTTCTAAATCGAACAGAAAAGTATAATTGATTTGAGGGTGGCAGGGTAACATTTTGATGTTGGGTGGTGCTGCAGTACTTACAACTGCAAACACGGCAAATAAACAAAAATAAAAAGAGTGTAACAGTACTAAACAGATACTTAGTAATCTGTAAAATTCGACTCTTTGAAACTTAAGTTTTCCAATCTTACTTGAGAATTATGTTCTTTGGGCTATTCTGAATGACCTCAATTTTTAAATAAAGGCTGCAAAGTTTTGAATTTTAAAGTCGAGGTCTAAATTTTAAACGTTTTAGTCTAAATCAAATATCGAATTCACTCCTTTAATTCGGTATTTGGCGAAGATTCGAAAAATAGAAAATGTAAAACTTGATTATAAGTAATATTAGGTAATTTGATTTCGAGATGCTTAATTAGTTTGTGTGCTTTAACAATCATTCTATAATTCTGATGGAATATTCTGAGGAACGACACCTCATTCGTGAGACGTAATCCGACGCTATGTTTGGAATTTAACCACTGTTTGGTAGAAATTCGAATCCTAGCTGCAAGTATTTTGTTAAATCTTAGATTCCGATTCGAACCTGATTGACACGTCTAGTTTTATACATTTTTACGTCTTTTTTTTTATATTTAGCTTTTTTATACCATCTACAAGATGTTAGTCCCAACTTGGAATTTTGGAACAAGTAAACAAAAATGTGCAAAATCTTCTAATTGTATAGTAGGAAATACAATTTGTTTTATAATAAAATTAACCTCTTGTTAAATATTTAACGTATTTCAGAAAACTTCCAAGCCTTTTAGTAGTTACGCCTCTGACGCCATCGAAAGCAAATTAATAAAACCATCAAAAGTTTAAAGAACATAATGTGGCTGGCCCATTAGAAAACATAAAAGAAATCTATGGCCGGTAGAAACTTTCGGTGTTGATGATTAACAATCGAGATAACTACAGTATTAAGTTTTATAGTCCCCCTTTACGATTTATATGCTTTTCACAGCCTGCTGTGAAACCACTTACTGTTTAAAACGTCCATTTAGATTCCCATTTTCTTGAGATTGTTTTCAACACCTCCGTAATACCAGTAGCAATTTCTTTTTTTAACTCTAAGCCCTATAAGAACCATGTATGTAACAAAGTCACGTGAACTTTGTGAAAATGACTTTCGGTAGGTTGTAGCACGTAACACTACTCAACCAAAAGAATACACGAAGCGAAAACGTTATTTTATCCCTAAACAACTTTACGTTTCTCCGCACGTTGCCAGTTAAGATCCCTAGTTCCTGTATTATCAAATTGTAGTGAAAGAGGTGGCTTCATCTTATGTTATTATACAGGAAAGGGTACGTGACTTAAAATACGTGTAGAATTACACCATCTTTAAAATTTAAATTGTCATTGCTTGTTGTGCGTAGCATAGATTAAAAACTAAGAATATATAATTATTTGTTTTATACCTGTAGTTTCCATACAGCTTTAAACATCAGAAATTTTATTTTAAACTATTAAAAAATATTCCCGTGTAAAGTATTTTATGAAAATTGAAAAATGTTTATCAATGGACATTAGTTTGCCTTTTGCGCTGAAGACATTTCCTTTAAAAATACACGTTCAAATATCAAGTTGTGCGGTTTGATAAAGAAGCTAAATCACCATAGACAATTTTATGAAAAATAAAATCAACAAAATTTTATTAGAAATGCCAGAACGAGAACGGAAATGTCAAACCGGCTAGGGTAAAATTTAAAATATTTCGCTTGATCTTAAAATTCACATAATGGAGGACACATCAGATAAAACGCTGTGACAAGCTGGTCCATGAAATATAGATTCGAAATTGCCTAGAAAACCACAGACAATATGACACGAGACAGGAAAACCTAAATTTTCTTTTTTCCACTTCGCCTGAGACAACATCTGTTTTCTTATTTTGCCATTAATTTTATGAAAAAAGCATTCATTGAAGAACGGCGATATTTTCTTGTTTTTAAAATACCTTTTTGTAATATTTAAATTTACCGAGAAGTACCTAACTAATCAGCTGTTAAATTTAGAAGTAGCTTTAGAAAAGCTCGATCCATTCAAAATATTTCGTTAAATTCCAGGGACATGAATTAATGAAATTTGACGGAAAGTAAAGTTAGCTTCTTAATTAATAAGGACGAAAAGTTCTTTTAGAAGTTTATAAATCTGATTTTTACTTTAGAAGTACCTACTAAAGAATTACTAAAATCAGTGAATCTGTGAATAACTCTAATCTAAGTAAACGCTGCTTATGTGAATTTTGTAAAAGTTCCATTAATAATTAGTGTTGATTGAAGAAGGCTAAAAAAGTGATTAAAAACCTTCAAAACCCACCCCTGAAAGCGCTAATGGTTAAGCATTCGATTTATTTGACAGAATGACAAATACTTACACCGTTTTAATCGATTTAAGTTTGAAAAATTAGCAGCGTAATCGTTTTTCATTAGCTAAAGTAAAGTTACAAAGTTGAGCATATTTATGGCTTTCAGCCAAAGTTTTTACGGATGTATATCATCGCACTGAATTACTGAGTACAACCTTTTATTACAATACATGAAATATCTTGCCCAATAAAAATCGAAAAAACTAGCAAACAACACATTTTTAAGATCAAACACAAGAGGTTATCGATTTAGTTTTCTGTGAAGTATTTTTACAGAAAGTTTCAAAGTGTAATTTTAGAGTTTGCAACTAAGAAACCGATCATAGCTCTCAGTGGAATAACCACAGGCGTTACTTTGGGTAACCAGGGTGATCGGTTAATTGATCCCTGTTGTCCTTTCTCTGTCCTCTTCAGAAAGGAGCTGTGAGTTGCGAGTCGGAAATTCCTTGTGTGAAAGCATAACACGAATCTTCTGTGACTATTAAGGAAGTTGTTTCAGACTGTTTGGTTAGTTGCTAAATGACATCTCCATTAAGATTCGTCCTTGCCCCTATAATTAATTCTCCTTTTGTATCTACTAATTAGTTCTTATAAGCGTTGCTATAATATAAAATAAAAATGAAATGTTTAAAGATTTCCTCATTGGAGAAATACTTAAACTTAATGTATTTTATTAGATTTTAATGAAACATGAAAACTTGTGAATTTCGATGATTTCTCGTATTTTGTTGTAGAAGATTAGCATTTTAGGTTTAAGAAGGAAGATTAACATAAATAGAAATGAAGTTTTTGTTGTAGTAGCTGATACTAACTGCCACTTTCAATACTTTTTAATAACCCATGTGAGATTTCTATACACATAAAGAGTTTATTAACTCGTAAATTTCAAGTTTATGAAATATAAAACAAGAGTGAATATTAAGTAATTTAAGAGATCGCTCAAAAGTTATGGGCTATGTACTTTTTAAAATATAATCTTGTTATATCTGACATGTACGCAATAAAAAGGTATACTAAACTTATTTTAAAATATCTTTGTAGCATATAAAATTATAACGTAAGACCATAAAACGTATCAAAACATATCACGTGTTGCCACGAAAAATATAACAAAAACTCGTAACAATTAAAATTATTGAAATTCGCAATCTGTTGTTCAACAAGAGATTTAACATTTTGGACAGTATATTGAAAACTAGAATGTCTGATATATAAATTATTTGGCCAACGTTATACATATTTTTGGTTGTGTGGCTGCGGCCAGTAGAGAAAATACATACTTTGATATAATGTTTAATGTACACTTCCCTCTTTTAAATTAAGTGGACCTTCGAATCATATTTTTCGTAAACCGTATACCTACTTTCGAATAAATTAAAATATCATATTTACTTTAAACGGTTTAGGCATAAGTATACGAGAGAATATAACTTTGACTTAGTACATATGTTACGAAGATAAAGATAAATATTTTTTAATACAGATTTTTATAAATTCTATAAAGGCCTTATACATTTGCTAATTTTGTAATTAGAAGTTGTAGGTCCCAGTTTTTTTGATGTTTTATGTAAAAGCGTTTTTAAATAGTCTTTATTTTTACAAGTCATTTTAATTACATTTGGCATAAAAATATTACTAATTTTTTGTATAACCCTTTATATTGAGCTATCTATCCAATTGAACAATAAGTTCTTGGTTTAGTTAACATACATCATTTTGGCTTGTAAGGAGTGTCTCTATGAAGACTCTCCTTTTTTAACTTAATTTATGCTTTTTTACGTTATTTATGTACATTACTTAAAACTAAAGCTATATTAATTTAATCTGGTGGTTAAGTCTGATGGTTTATATTTATGTTTTTACTCGTCTTAGTTCGTCAGTTTTGTCCATTAGTTTATTAACCAGTTTGTTTGGAAGTTGCAAATTCACTAGAGCGACCAGATTGGGCCAACCCCCCGACTGGTCTATACACGGTTCCATTACGATCTGGGAGAATCTGTATTGCCGGGCACAACAGGCCTCCAGCCTCGGAGGAGATACCCAATCAAGTTTGCACCGGCATTATTAGCAGGTTTCGCGCTAACTATCACACGCTCAACCTATCTACAATAATCCTTATGAAGCGAAAGGCAGTAGATAGAGTTCGAGCTTTGTCTCTCGCCAAGAGGAAATTGGTTAACAAAGTAAGGTGGATTAAGGAGAATAACATCTTCAACTCCAATCCTTCCGGACTTTTTCGCTCAAAAAATGAAGCTCCTCGCAACCTACCTTCGGCTGACGTTATAGAGACCTTCTGGAAGGGGATCTACGAGAATGCCATCCCTGTGAGAGACAGTTCCGTGCTAGTATACCGGCAGTATTGCGTTGAACATCTTCCGCAAGCCGAAGGTAGATAGGAAGATAGGAAGATAAGGCGCGCCCTCAGAGGAAAACGCAATTTCTCTGCACCAGGAATTGACGCCATTAATAATTTCTGGTGGAAATCCTTCCCGTCCGTGCACCTTCATCTCGCGAGGGTGTTTACTGCATTTATCTCGGGCCGCGCAACTATCCCAGAGTGGCTGGGAGAGGGCAGAACTGTGCTGATCCCGAAATCGGGGGATTTGTCCAGACCCCAAAACTACAGGCCAATTATCTGCCTCAACACGCTGTATAAAATCTTCACCAGCGTGTTATACGAACGTATCCTGAGCTCCATTGCTCCCGTATGGGAAAACATATTTGAACAGCGAGGATCGAAGCGAGGCCATTCAGGTTGCAAAGACAACTTATTAATAGACCGCTGTATATGCAGCGATGTATTTCACTACAGACGCAACCTATCAATGGCTTGGGTGGATTATGCGAAGGCGTTTGATACCACATCCCACGAGTTGATCATTCGCTTGCTGGGAGACCTCCATATCCACCCTGATATAGCGAAATGTGTAGAAAGTCTGATGCTGCTCTGCGAAACAAAATTTGCCAGGGGAGACCTTCAGAGCTCCCGTGAGACTATCTACCTATAGTACTGCGATCGGCATGAGTTTGGGGATGGACAAATGCGCTGTGTTTCATCTGAACAGAGGCCGACCACGGGATGAGGTTGAAGATGTTCATCTGGTAGATGGGAACATCGTGAGACATCTAGATGTCGGAGAGTCATACAAGGTTTTGGGCATCCAGCTAAGTGGCATGCAGGATGGGTCCACTGTAAAAAAGGCTCTCCGCAGTAAGTATAAATCGCGTCTCCGACAGATTTGGAGATCGCAACTGTCGGGTAAGAATAAGGTCGCCGCGACGAATATGCTTGCTGTCCCGATTCTTCTGTACTCTTTCGGCGTTACGAAGTGGAACGTCGTAGAGTTACAAACGCTCGACCGAGAAACCAGAAAGATCATGAACATCAATCGTAGTTTGCATCCTCCGTTCAGCGCATTTACCTCCCACGTCATCTTGGAGGAAGGGGTCTTTTAAGCCTGGAGTGTCTGCACGATCGTGTCGTCCTGGATACATGTCACCGTGTATTAAGACGTAATGATCCGCTCATGTTGTTTGTCAGGTCACATGAGCATGCGGGGAACGGGGCCTTTCTTTTTCAAGCGTCCCGCAGGGCAGCAGAAAAGCTCGTGCTCCTAATCTTGAGGAGCATGTGACAACCGTCAGCTCAAGAACGAAGAAGTCAGAATACGATCGTCTGATGAGAGAACATATGGGAAAGGCGATACACTCCCAGTTCTTTCGTCATGTGGAGGAAGAGGGAGAAGTATAGAGATCTCCTGTCCGAACTTGGGAAATTGTGTCCAGGACATATAGTCAAGTTGGTCGTTTTGATTATTGGGGTCCTAGGCGGAATAAAGGCAAGTTTCGTCCGGGAACTTGAGATCATCCCGGAATGCAGGTCAGTTTCGGCCTCCCTGACCTGCAGAATACAAAAAGCCGTTCTTCTTGGCTTCCTCCACATCGCGAGGGCGCACGAGGTGGTGTAATCCGTGCTCGCATATCACCAGGGTTTGGGATGCGAGCACGTGGAAGGGCCCTACAGGTGATGCCAGGTATGATGAGTCACACGGCCTGAAGTTGGTAGAGCGTGTAGGAGATCTGGGAACCCTCCAACGTGAGTGATCGGGTGCTAGGTTCTGTCCTATCCCCGGGGTGAACAAAGGAGGGCTTCCCAGAGAGACCATCTGTCCCTAATGGATAATAAAATAATATTAATAATAATAACAATAAACTTTAAATTTTTTTAAAAATTACTGGGAGGAACTATGGTCCGAACCAACTAGGTACAACCATCAATCTACAGTATGTCCACGGATTGAGTTACAAAGAGGAACAAATTTTTTATTTTCAATTTTTCAGAAAAGTCAGTCTTGATAAAGTTGTCTGCTTGTTTTCGGGTTTTTTGGCTAACTGTTACAGTTCCTTTGTTATTCACATTTATCTCGAAATTTTGGACTTAGAAATGTTTTATTAAAAATCATGAAAAACTTAAGTAGGCGAATTTTATTTTCAAATTCACATCATCGCTAATTTAGGAGGTGGTTTATTTGAATAAATTGTTTTTTTATAATTTTTTGTAAATAAAATTTGAAATTAAACGTTTTGTAAACTGATTAAGCCTAACAATAAGCAGACACGATTTCATAAAAGTAAGCCGATCTTTCTGAAATTTTGCATGGATTGATGATTTTACATTGCGAAAAACTTTTCTTAATGACGTTTTGCCGTAATTAGTATAAAAAAGCTACTTTAACTAGATACAAAAGACTTTTTTATCTACCACCAAGGCCTCGTTGATTTGAAACAATCAAAAATATACTTAAAATTAGTTTCAAGCTAAGCAGAGTTTAATCCCCAAATATGCAATTTAAATTAAAAATTTTTGTCAATCATACCTCTTTGTAACTCAATCCGTGGACATACTGTATATGGCTTAACATAATAGAAGAAAGTTTAAGTGCACTACCACCGATGTCAAATGAGGGGTATATATGCAAAACGCGACAAGTCACAAGAAATCCAAAATTGAGTTATTATATCGTTGGACTTGTCGACTTTTTCTGCATGGTTTTACTATACCGGAAGATACAATGTGATTTTTTAAAAACTCAATTGCAGCAGGCCACATTCTGACTTAATACAGACAGTTCTAAGGTTATTAAGACAGAATATGGTCTGCTGCAATTGAGTTTTTAAGAAATCACATTGTATATCTTGCAACAACTCAAAGTAGTCATACGGTATTGCTTTCTTGGGCTTATAAATTACTTAGGCCCTCACACCACACTTTGTCAAATGCTTGGGTTATATCGATGAAGACAGCACAACAATACCATTTTATTTCAAGATCGTTGTTCATCTTCTTGACTGTGCGGTGTACTTGTTCAATTGTACCATCTGGAAATGATAATTACGAAAACCGAATTGGTGAGTCGGAATTAATTTCCTGTCCCCTATTTTCATTTTTAATCTTTTAGCTACGATCTTCTCAAAGCCTTTGATAACATAGGTAACAAACTTATTGATCTGTAAAAGGATACCTCATTTATATTTTAAACAAATAGAATTAGATAAGCTCATTGATTTCAACATCCCCTTCAAAACTACTGATGAAATCGACGAAGCAGTACATAACTTGATAAAATCTATACAAGCTGCCGCTTGAAAGGCTACATTTGAGGAAAACAGACATCTAATACAAAATGACTGTCAAATTATTGTTAAGAAAATAATTGCCGAAAAACGCAAATTAACGAACAATGACAATTAACAAAATCAGATAAAGACAAGGAAAACTTTAACAAAGATGCTAAAGAACTAAAAAAATACTCCTAAAATTGAAAAATCAATCTGCATGTACAAGACTACCTAAATACAATAACAGCAACAGAAGAAACAGATTGTACACTTTGGAAGGCGACGAAAAATTAAAAGCTCTCAACAACATATTCCGCTAATTAAAGGAAAATATGGAAAGTGGGCTGGACACAATACAGAAAAAGCTAATGTATTCACCAAACACCTTATTTAAGCCACTACCAATGGAATCATCATAAGAGGAACAAAATAATTTTAAAGTATTCTTAGAAGCCCCTTACCAAATAGAACTCCCCTTAAAAAAATCTTTGGTATAGTACAATTAAGGGGAAATTAGCACTAAGAAAACGCCAGGAATTTACTTAATAACTGGAAAATTTTTGCAAGAAATAGCAGATAAAGGAATCAAATCAATTCTCCAAATATTTAATGTCCTAATTAGACTGAAGCATTTCCCAAGCTCATGGAAAGTAGCCCAATTAATAATGCTGTCCAAACCGGGCAAAAATATTATTCAAATATTTTCTTATTCTAAACCAGTTTGTGAGTAAAGTAAATTATTAATTAATTAATTATAAGGATATTTAGCCACTTGCCTTAATCTAACTTATTTAACAGGATTTTAGGATTTAAAAATCGAGCCATACTGGATTCCAACTTATGTGCTTTTGGTTTCGAAGGTTTGAATCACATTAATAATAATTTGTGAGCTTTATGCAAGTTATGTACCTACCTACATAGGGTTAAATAACACAGATTTTTATAAATTGCATAAGTAAAACCTTATACATTCGGCAATAAACCTTTAATGAGAAATTTAACATATTTCCCAATTTTTTGCAATTTCTTGTCATGTTAGTATTAATTTATTTACCATTTGAATTAGTGAATTATGTATGAATAGCAAATAATCTAACAAAATAATATTTAAATCGCCCAAGATCTAATCATGCTGGATTGAAGTTTATTTCTTTTGGCTGCAAGTCGACTAATTCATCAACAAAAAAACGCATGCTGTTATATCGTTTTATTAATTATTTAGGGGTCTATAAACTTTTTAAATTATAATTGGTGGATGAGTTTTTAGTAGGATTCAATTTCAGTAAGCATATTCAATACACATGCTTTGCTCGCATCAATCTTCGCAGAGATGTTTCAAAACAATCAAAACCATAACGATTAAGTTCCTAATAATGATGGTACTCGTGTGCTTAAAAATACTAAAATCTTGCTTTTACTATTCTGTAACAAAATGTTATCGCCGCCATATTAAATAAAATAAATACCCAGCTGAAATATTTATTATCCTCATTGAGATTACAGATAACCACAGGCATAGACCTGCATTTCTTTGTCGATAAGCATGTTACATTAATTACACTTACCTTCAATTTTTTTCAAGAAAAGAAAAAGAAATGCTGCCTAAAGATATAAAATATGCAAATATTTAAATTGGTGTGAATTTTATAGAATATAAATTTTGTACTAAGTAAATTTATACCTACCTTTTACTAAAAGCTAATAAAAATCCACAGAAGTACTTGGATACAAATAATAATCTTAATAACATATAAAGATAAAAATGTAAGGATTTTTATTTTTGGGTTTTTGGTTTATTGTAAGAATAAGTTTTTGGGTAATTTAATTAATAATTTGATACTACTGAAGTAATCTAAGATTTTCGTGATTTGAATTTGAATAATTCTGGCAGAAACATGTGGAAATTTATGTTTTTGTAAATTCCATAAATAAATCCTTACATACTCGTTAATCAATAAGAAATTTTATTTTTCAGCTTGTTTTGAGCCCCATTCCTATTTACCTTTGTTATTAACCCTTAATAATATGTAACTACTTACTTATTAATTTGTTTGTTTACTCTAAGACGATTAGTCGTGCTTATTGCAGTTAACTCTGTAACTGTTATGAATTCACATGCTTTATCTTAAACTATTAATGGAACTTTCATGTTCAAATCCGTTCATTGCACCCTGTGCATAGGTTCGCTAATATATTTTCTTCGCATCTAATTCGCCATTTGTCTAATTCATGCAAGCTACTAACTGTACATCATTTGTTTCAAATTACTCATTTGTAATAACGTTTAGTCTAAGTATCTCTTGCATTTCTCCAATCAATCTAAGTCGTAAGTTCTAGATTCCTTTAGTTCGTGAGTAAACAAATAAATAAACCAGTTCTGTTGTAAATAATAATAATAATTCAATAAAACTAAGAAGCAAAGATTCTACTTTTCGTGCAAACAATCGTAGAAACCTTTTTTACAGTTTTTGTTAATATGTTTCTAAATAATTTTGATGTTTACTCTGAAAAGTAGGTGTAACTCAAATTTAAATCGTCCAAGATTTTAAATTTTACCCATGCTGGTTTCGAACCTATGTACTTTTGGTTTCAAATCGAACGACTAATCCACCATGTTTAAAAATGTGTTAATGTAGCTTTATTTTAAAGTTATCTCCAAATAAAATCGCGTTTAAACATAGAACAACATTAATTTGTGTATGTAAGTTTTCATGTGTGAAATAGGGATCCACACCATATTGCCACGGTAATTAAATATTACGTTAAATTTAAAGATGAGGTGAGCAACTAATTTAAACCACAAACTGCCATGGTCGTGTTTTGTAAGCCAAAGATTTTAAAGACAGTGCAAATCTATAACTGGTCCCTTTAACAATTATTAGTAATTTTAAGGTAGTTTTGAATTTAAACGTTTAATTGGATTTTTGTCAATAATATTGAAATATTTTCTAAAGAAGTGGCGCGTTTGACATTTTACGTTTCTTTAATTTCATTTTCGCACCGGTGGCGAAAATTCCAATAAAGGAATATAAAATATTGAAATAAATGTTAAATAACAAAGAATTTTCGAAACCAAGAATTATCCTACCAATGAAGGTTTTGATCCTTTGATTTTCCTATTTGCATGTATATTATTATTGGCAAATTTCCAGATAATGTATTTAAAAAATTTTTATATACAGGGTGTTAGGTAACGCTTCTGCCAAACTTTAGGGGTGGGTGTGTAACGATAAAAGGAATAAAAAATTCTTATGCCATTTTTTTATGTTGCATTTTTTTCCTTTAATAATTTTGTGGTTTTTATTGTTACTTGATATATTAGACTCTTATTTATCCGTAAAAATTTTGTTCCTGTACCTTTAACCCTTTGTTTTTATTTTTCTCGAAAATAAAAAGTAAAATAAAGCAGAAACTATGCATATCAGAAAAAAATTGTATAGTACTGTTTTGCTTCATTTGTGATTATTAAGCTATTGCCAAAGTTTTGCAGAAGCATTACTTAACACCCTGTATATAAAGATTTCCTTTAGTATCGGACCCGAGACGTGCTTTTACTACGCCCAATTGAAGAAGCTACGGAAATGGATGTTCCTAAAATTTCTGAAATTGAATTGAAGGTATACATTGGACTGTTGATTTTGATGGGGGCTTACAACAGTCGTTCCACCTCAGTATCTGATTTATGGACAGCATTTTCTGGTAGATTTTTTTATACAGGCACTATGAGTAGATTTAGATTTTTGCAAACAAGCAAAATTATCCGTTTTGATAATTCAAATACGAGAGAAGTACGTCGAGAAAATTGATAAGTTCGCTTTCATTAGGGAATTATTCCAAAAGGTGAATGAATTATTTCTAAAATGTTATATTGTTTGATCGGATATCACCATATATGAAATGTTGGGCCTTGTTAGAGGCAGATGTCCATTTAAGGTGTTTATGAAAGAGAAACCTGGCAAGTATGGAATATTAATTCGAATGTTAGCTGTCGCAAAGACGAGCTACATAATCACAATGGAACCTTACGCTGGCAAAACATTAAGTCAGACAAATTTAGCAAAGGACAGTTAACAATTCGGGTCGCAACGTCACTATGGATAGCTATTATACGTCTATTGAACTATCTGAAGATCTATGGAACGAAAATAAATTAACCGTAGTAGGTACTCTACAAAAAAATAGAAAGCATATACCTCACGAGCTGAAGGAGGTTTCAAGTCGAGAATTATGTTCGAGTAAGTTTGCTTTCTCTAAACCTGAAATTGGCAAGTCTCAAATTACTATAGTTTCCTACATTCCCCGCGAAAAACCCAAAAAGAATTTACCTATTTAGTACCGTAGAATTTACTAATGCTCTCCACACAATATTATGATAATGCAGTATCAAAAGAAGGTAAAAGGAAGACTGAAACCTAAAATCTGAATAATGAATTTGGAAAAGTGAATATTAGAGACAAAATGGAAAACACTAAAAAATACAATAATGAAAGTAGCAAAAGAAATATGCGGAGAAAAGGTAATAACAAGCAAACATAAGCGAACAAAATGGTGGAATGAGGAAGTAAAACAGAAGAAATTATCCTGGAAAAAATACCTAAGGTCAAGAAACACAGAAGATAGATTGGAATATAACAAGAGAAGAAATGAAGCAAAAACAACACTCCAAGACGCAAAAAAAAGAAGCTGGGAGGAATTTGGAGAAGAAATACAACAGCTAAAAGAAAACAATAACAGAAGATTCTGGAAAGTCGTAAAGTCATTAAGATCACAAAGAAATAAGGAAATAAGAAGTATTAAAGATAAAAACGGAATACTAAACACAGAACCTACAAAGATAGTAAAAGTATGGAAAGAACACTACGAAAACAAATTCCATATAACTACAATCCCAGAAGAGGACGAAGGGGAAGCCAGAAGAGAGGAAGTAGAGCAAAACAAGGAACAGGAAATACATAGGGAGGAAATGGAAGAAGCGATAAAAGAACTAAAAGTAGGTAAGGCTGCCGGAGCAGATGGCATCACACCAGAACTGATAAAATACGGAGGACAAAAAGTAGCAGAATGGCTAACAGACATATGCGACATAGCATGGAAAACAGCAACAATCCCAGGAGATTGGGAAGTCAACTCTATAGTCCCAATTCATAAGAAAGGAACCCACACTGAATGCGAAAACTACAGAGCCATCTGTTTAGCACCTATAGCAACCAAGATATACAGCAAAATATTAGAAAAAAGACTAAGATTAGAAGAAGTATATGACAAACTGGAAGATGAACAGGGGGGATTTAGAAGAGAGAGACAAGCCATAGACCACATAAGTACCCTACGAAACCTGATAGAAGCCAAAATAGAGAAAAACTCAGAACTATATATCGCCTTCATCGATTTAAAAGCGGCGTTCGATAACGTTGATAGAAAGAAGCTATGGGTTATTCTAAGACAATTGCAAGTAACACCAAAATTACTAAAAGCGATAGAAAGCATCTACAAAAATGTAAAAGGAAAAGTCCAAATAAACGGGACACAATCGGAAGAATTCGAAATGAAAAAAGGCCTAAAGCAAGGAGACTCGCTGAGCCCATTATTGTTCATCATATACATCGACAGAATATTCAAAAATTGCAAACAAAAAACCCCAAAAACAACAATAGGATATGGACAATTAAGACCGATACAAATAGAGACGCTAATATACGCGGACGATATAACTCTAATAGCAGATAAACCATCAAAGTTACAAAAAATGATCAACATATGGGAAGAAGAATTAAGTAATATGGGAATGTCAATTAACAAAGATAAAACTAAAGTTATGGAAATAAGAGGAAACAAGAAAGACAACAAATCAGAATTCACATGCTCGGAAACAAGACTAGGGAAAGTCTCCACATACAATTACCTAGGAACAATTATCAGTAATAATGGGAAAATAGACACAGAATTAGCAGACAAAATAAGAAAAACTAATAATATATACTACTCAATAAACAGAACACTACTAAGCAAAAAAGAAATAAGCACAAAAACGAAACAGCAGATATACAACAAAATAGCCGTCCCTACACTATTATACTCAGCAGAAGTATGGCCAACTCTACCCTCACACAAGAAGAAAATCACAGCAGTTGAAATGAAGTTCCTCCGGAAAATATCAAATGTAACAAAGCTTGACAAAAAGAGAAACCAGGAAATATATGATAACCTAAAACAAGAACAGATTACACGCAAACTAGAGAAGAAGCAACTAAATTGGTATGCACATGTGAAAAGAATGAGCGAAGAAAGAATAACAAAACAATTCCAAATATTAAATTTCGGAGGAAAGAGAAAAACGGGCAGACCGAGGAAAATAATGAAAAATATCATAGAAGAGATAGGAGAGAGCCATGGAAAAACGGCTCAAGAACTGGAAAAATTAGCGGAAAACAGACAGAATTGGAGAAGATGGATAAAAGAAACATACCCGACGCCGTAAGGCAAAAGGGAGAGTAGAAGAAGAAGAAGAAAAGTGAATTTGAAATTTGAAGCAGGAGTTAGCGAAAGCAGGGCCAGCTTATGCATTGCGCAACATGAGAGAATTTATTTCCAGGTCGACTAGGTTCTTCAGAATGTGTTGTTTTTTACTAAGCCGAGCTATATTGAATTAGTACAACATTACTAACTAGCATACCTAAAGAACTACACTGAAAATTTGAAAAGTCTTATTTACAAAATTATTTGCCCAACGTAACGACTCTGCATAAAGTGGCAATTGAAGATTCGCTTCTCGTACAGAAAATACAGTAAGTTTTGAAACCTAGAACTCCTTTTGTAAATTTTCATATCCGATTTCAAAGTTTTGAGTGCTGAATTAGGATTTTTAAATCCAAATTTGAACCTTTCAAAGTTCAAATCCTTATTACAATGTGATCTTACATGATTCAGGACAATTTGAATTTGGCGCCATACTAATTTGCTGTTATGTTAACAATACGCAATCTCTTTGACGTGCCCTATCAGTTGCGTCTCAGTTTCAGTTCCAGTTCTGTCACAAATGTATGGCAAATTATAGTTTGTTGCCTCGATTTAAGTTGCACATTAGGGTAAATAATCTATGTAGGTTTTTGTAATTCCTCAAGTAAAACCTTATACATTCTCTATTAGAGAATGTATATTTCTCAGTTTTTCCGCAATTTTATGTAAAAACGTTTCATTTATTCTGCAAAGTCATATTGATTATATTAAAATATTATCTTTGTAATAAAATAACATTATTTTTCAAAAATAATAGTTACTGAATTATAATTAAAGAATTAATGCTGATGTCTTTTAAATTCCAGAAACTGTGATCTGATTCAATCGAAAGTCAGTAGCCTTGTAAAAAAAAAACAGAAAAATATTACTTAAAACGAGTGCCCTCTTAGTGTTAAGCTTTCGTCACAATGCTGGTTGATCAGCCTCTGAAGATATTCTCTCCAGAAAATTACAAAAGTAATATGACTGAGGCGGGACTCTTGAAGTATGTGGTTTTATTAATATTTATTAACAGTTTTGCGGTCTTCTACAGGCTTGTGATGTTCAATTAAAGTCATTTAGTGAACCATTTTACCCTAAATTTGTCTAAGGAGACACGCATTAAAAACTCATCCCATGCTAGATTCAACCCTGCGTTCTGTAACGTTTTTAAAACATTTAGTTAAAACGTCGGTCTGTGGTGTAAATTATTTATTAACAAATTTAAACAACGTAATAATTAATACGAAACAACTTAAACACTAAAAACACAATACTAATATTAACCCGTAACACTAACTAATCTATTTATGCAGTTTATTTATATTCACGTATTATTCGTATTTAATCTGCGTACATTTATACTAACAGAGCACTTGGTCGCGACGATAGCTTTTGGTAGACTCTCGCTGGTAGACTGGGCGCTCGGCAAACGAAAGAAGCCTTATATACAACCATTGCGGCATCTGGAATCCAAACTGGAATGATCGAAACGTTGACGTAATCGAACAGTCTCGAGACGATGACGCAATCGTCTAACAGTCTGGAAATCTGTCGCCGGATGACGCATAGGCATGTTCTCCCCGACCGCTGACGCATCTCGTTACAGTCCTTTTGGTTACAAATCGGACAAACCATCCACTCTTCAAATCTGCAATATGATTTTATCTTGTTAATTACGCAGGTATTGTCTAAACATTTGTTCAAATTACTGTTAACAGATCATTTATTTGTAGGATCCATTTAATATTCGTGCTTTATAGATGTTCAGAAATTGAAAGAAAATTCTTAATTGCTGTAATTCTTGTGTGTGTATAAAAATATGCAGAAGCATTATAGCTACCACGAACACCTATATTGGAAATTTTAATAAGAAATGCCTTTTCCTTTTTAGTAGCAAACGTTATCACAGTCATGTTAAAAATGTTGAGATAAATACGCATTCGGGCTTGGGTACTCATAATGATAACCACAGCATTTTTAATGAACTTTGTTCGAATATTGATAAATCTTAATTTTAGTATAAAGCAAATTTATGAGGGCTATTTAGATCGTTTCTGATTAAAATACCTTAAGCTACAGGTTATTACAGTACCTACCTAATACACCCAAGAAAATTACAAAGTTTAAGAAGGCTAAATTTTAAACTAAAGTAGTTCAATTTAAATGATCCTAAATACTTTAAATCAAATACCTACCATGAAAACATTGCAGTTCAAGGTATTTTTGATTTAAATCCAGCCGAATACTTTACAAATAGGTGGTAAAAATAGCAGTCATTAGTTTTCAGAGCACCGGCTATCTTATTATTTGATCATCCTACATAACAAGCTTGAAAACCTCAATAGCTCGTGGAAATTTCCATGCCACCGTCTGGATTTGAATTTGTGTAGACTGGTCTAGGTCTAGGTTGTGAGCTTTCAACTTACTGCACCACGGATCCTCCCCATATTAATAATAATTAATTATTTTTGAGCGGTTTGGAATTTAGACGTTTAACTGGATCTTTTGTTAACAATATTTGAATGTTGTTAATCGTTAAAGTTTTTAAGTTTTAAATTAAGATTGATTGCCCGCCCTATTTTGCTAACTTATCATTTTCAACATTACTACATAATTTATTTAAAAATATTATATAAACTTCATCATTATTTCTGTGCCATAAGCAATAAATTGAATATTTAAGTAACATAAATTTGGTTTGATAAACACCTGGGTTTAAAAGCAAAAAGAAAAGTATGGAAGGCTTTATCAACGAATGAACCAATCGCGTTCCAGTACTCAGTAACTACGCAAAATGCAAGCATCATTAAACCTTCTGTGCCTTTAACTACGTGTAATTAATTCATTCTATGCACTTAATATTCGAAAATTCATTAACAACATTTCAAATTATTATATCAACAAAATATTTATTAATCGCGATTCCATCACTGCTTAAAATTGTGCTTTGTTCAAAGCTCCGTGATTTTGAAAATCGTGAAGAACGTTTAGATTCTGGGAAAGTTAGATGTCTTTTAGAGGTAATTATCGCGAAAAGTTTGTAATTTGTGAACTTTCCTTGTATTACCAGCGAAAAAGAAAGGCGAAGGCCAGGCGAGTCTAGCTAGACCTGTCTGGCATCACATATGGTGAGTTTGATTTATACTTTCTTATCTGTAGCTGAAGACTGCGGTCTTATGATAAACGCTAACATACCTTACAATAGAATCGACTTTTCCGTTATTATTTTTGTTATAATATTATTTTGAGGGATTCGTGTAAAATATGTTGATGTGTTAAGTGTTAATCAAACAATTTGAAATGTGAGTAATAAAACAATGAAACTAAATACTAATATGACAGCAAACTTCTACAACATAATTTTTAATTTCTGTTAATTTTTACAGCAAAGGAATTTCAGGAGTAATCTCACATATTGCTAAGTAATAGAATTTTTATTTTTGGTTTTCTGGGAAGAATAAGTTTTTGGAGAGTTTAATTTAGACAAGCCGCTTTTGCGTTTCATTTCATTTTCATTCAAATTCACTTTCAAACTTTCAAACTACATCAGGTTTTTTAAATCAAATTTATAACCTTTCAGATTTGAAATTCCAAAGCTTGACATTTATTACAAATGAATTTTAAATTTCTAATGCCGTAAGAATTTTAGTTGTTCCGTGTATTGTACAAATTAGATTTATATTACTATCTTGGAATTCGTATAAGCTTTATTCGTTCTTTATTAAAAAATAAATAAACAAAATACCCACAGGTCACATGACCAATTCATTCGGTACCATAATAAAAAATAACAAATTCTATTGGTTTATTAAAGCTTTATTTAATTTATTAAATCTGCCTCTTCAAGGAACGTAGCATTCACTCTAATTTAAAAATAATCAACTCAGAATTAATCTTGAAACTCCCACATCTATATAAGATATAAAACAAACTATAACAGATGTCTTGGAATTTCAGCAATTCTCCCAATAAAATCTTATGAGTTGCTTTGTTATTGAATGAGACAATTTTGGGAATTAGCGATATATGAAAGACTAATAATTTTATTTTTTGTGCGACGTAAATTGTTCAAATTTTTTTAAGACGTAGAAAATGAGTATTTTTCTAATTAAAAACACTATGCAAATTTAAAAAATATTAAAGAATTTTATTTATTTTTATTAATACTTCAGCACATTAATTAAACATTACGAAAGCTCTTTCGGAAAATATTTTAAAAAGGGATTTGGAAGCTAAAAACAAGCAAATGTTTGAAATTAGATATTTAGTTCAAAATTTAATAACTTCTGCAAAGGGTAGCGACATTTTCAAAGAAAACTAAAATAATATTTACTTACAAACGGCCTGAATGATCGTATTTGTAAATGGTATTAACATTTTACATATCGGCAGAAAGTTAATGTGGTTTTAAATAGATACATAAATAACAAAAAAATAAACGAATGAGAAGAGAAAAAGGAAAGCCTTAGTTTGTTTCATTTACAAAATAATTACGCCGTTTGTTTGTAAAAGTGTCTTATTAATATTTAATCATTAATTTAAAAATGTATAGCAACGCTAAACTATAAGAAAAGTGGCACTTAAGAACCTGTTCTAATTCTTAGAAAATCTTTTGAAATTCCTATAACATCGATATTGGCTGGTCTAAGGCTTAATCTACTAAACTAAATCCTCGAATAAATTAATTCGTAAGAGTATCGTCTTACTTATTAAATATTAATAAGGCTTGATAAAAATCTTTTCCTAACCATTTTATTACATATTTCTCACGGCCTCCGTATGTTTAAAATTACCTTTTATTGAATTTATTGTGTAACAGAGTAGTTTATATTTTATCTCATAGAAGATCTGTACACAAATTCTGTACCGAGAGAGGCTGACTGAAAAAATATATAACGACTCAATAAATGCAGAAGATGATATATTTAGAAGTAAGTTGGCTAAAACTATCAAATAATATAAAGAATGCAGGGAAGAAAGCTATGGGAAATTGCAAAGTAAATATAAATGCTCCTTCAGAAGCGTACAAACCGTGGTTCACACCAGAAGTCAAATCTTTAGCACTGGTAAAATGCAAGGCCTATCTAGGTTATCAGAGTAATAAAACAAGGGAAGAATACAATAAGTATAAAGAAATAAGAAAAGCTGTAAACAGTAGAATAACAGAAATAAAGCGCGAACATTTGAGGAAAATTCACAACCGATATGGACACGTCTTGCATGGGAGCCAAAAGAACATTATGGAAGATGCCAAGAGGAAGAAAAAAGCCTATAAACGAATATGCACAAATAAGTACTATAACAAAAAGCTAATGGGCAAATTACTTTAAAAAGCTCTATGAACACGAGGAAATAATTAACGAAGGCATATAAACAATACAAACAGATAACCAATAAGAAGACCAATAAATAATAACCCCAGAAAACGTGAGTACGTGAGTAGTACCATAGCAAAGCTAAAGAATCAAAAGACCCCAGGAGAAGACGAAATTCACAATGAACTAGGTACAGAAAGACTGGACAAAGAGTGTAACTATCAATTTTTAAAAAGGGTAGTAAGATCGACCCGTGAAATTATCGAGGCATAAACACTGCTCAACTCTGGCATTAAGTTATTCACAGGCATAATAGCAAAACATATAAACACCCATCAATTAGGAGCAACAAGGATTTAGAAAAAAAAAACAGATGCGGTGTTTATAATCAGACTAATTGTTGAAAAGGCGAGGAAGTGCTACAAGGAAAAGGGACAAATGAAAGGATGATTCGAAAGCGAAACACTAATAACGCAACGAAGGTAAGAGTGCATAAGGATAGGACTTAACAGAAGAAGTGCGAATCTCATGCGAAATAAGACAAGGTGACAATTTGAGTCCCATGCCGTTCAGTATAATAATGCACAAAGAATAGACCGAACAAATTAAAAAAGGTGACAACCATGGTTACCGCCTTGGAAACAGAAAAATCGGTACGGTGTGTTATGCTGATAATGTCGCGCTAATCGATGAACAGGAAGACAACTTACAAAGACAGTTACAGAGGTTTAAAAGAACCACGGAAAAGAACAACATGCAAATCTCCATAAGCAAAACGAAATGTCTTACAATCGCTAGAAAACGCACGAAATGTAAGTTAGTAGTATACTGTATATGTATAACCAACCAATAGAATAAGTAATGTGGTTCAATTACCTGGAAGTCCCTATATCAAATCCTGAAAATCTAATAGCGGAAGTACGCAGTCAAAAAGCAAATCAAATATCAGGACGTCTGCAAGATATTATGTGGAGGAATAAAGGCATGACAATACATGTATTAGACCTAATCTAACATATACAGCAGAGACCCGACCTGATACTGGAAAGACAAAGAGTGCAGTATGAACTAGCGAAATGAAAGTTTTAAGACTATTACGTGGAAATACGCTACTCGACGAGCTACGAAATGAAAATATAAGAAAGAGCAGATATAGTCAGAAGGACTAGGAAAAGATGAAGAATGTGGAATGAGTACATAAATCCAATGTCAGATGATAGAATAGTTAAAATCGCACGATATGGAAGACCGAAGACCAGAGACAAGCATACCACCAGGCAGACCACCAAAACGCTGGCGGAGTAGTTGGCAATCAACATCCCAGGATAACGAATGATACTATAGGAACAGGTTTTAGACCTAGAAACAAGTCAAAGAAGAAGAAGATATTTTATCTTAAAACACGAAGCTAATTTTTCAAGAAACTGCAATTAAGGTATTCGGCTAGAGCGTCGACGGTCTTGGGGCAAACCCGAGTCGGATACACGGTGAGTGGTCTATCTAGGCACTGGAAATAATTGGGAACCGAAGCACAGTGGTAGTGTAGGAAAAGTAGGCGGTTGTTGAAGGCGTACGCATAGCATGCGAGATGACTGAGTATGAAAGCGACTTAGGAAGCCTTAACCCTTCATGTTACCGGTCATACACCCTCGTGGAGTGTTAGCGCTGATACCTTTCACCATCATAACGATTCGAAACACTGATTGCTGGTTATACATACGTTAATAAATTTACCCCCTGCAGCTCAATTAGTACAGCAAAGTCATAATTAATTTAGATTCGTTTAAACAATATATTCCCAAAAGAATGAGTGCTTAAAATTTAACCTTTAAAATAAAATTTCAGGATTGAGAACGAAATCTAAGCTAATAAAACCTAAAAACATCAAAACTTTTTCTTGTTAAAAATTACTGCGGTAATTAATACGTAAGCGTTTAAAGATGCGTAAAACGTTTTCCAATAAGTTTACAGCTAACGTTTTCGTCTCGAAACTGCAGATGTTGTGTAATTTAACTTAATTGCAAGAAATTTGCGCCAATTAATATCAAGATTTATTTAATATTCAGCATTTTAGCTCTTTTTGCTTAGCGTAAATGATAATTTAGTTACCAATAAAATTCCCTTTAGTAAAATTCCTAAGTTTAGAAACTAGCTTTGATTATAATAAAATTATTCAGAAATACCTCTGATTAGTCCTGATTCTTGAGCAGATATTAGATTTATGTTAGACTTGTTTTAATTTAATATGAAAAGAGTAATCTTAAATTGTACCACGACTACTTGGCCTCTCCATTCCGCACGTGCTTGTAGAAATAACTAAATTAAACTTTGACCTTTGCTTCGACTTGTATCCCTTACATAAACAAGAATTAAGAAACTCACTACTGCAAATTCATTCAAATAAAAGGAGGTAATTGGATTTTTTTTTATTTCTCTGTTGATACCGCACTTCAATTCTGTATATCAGAAAATTAAAACCGCTCCTGCGTTTCTGCATTTGAATGATTGGGCAGTTACATGTTACATTTCAGTAGATGGATTTCATTTTTGTTTTATTGTGTCCCATTTGAAAATTCCTTTACTTTTAAAATTGATCTTTGCTTTAGCAAGAACTTGATTTGCACTTCTGTGATCAACTAGGCGAAAAGGCTTTGGCGCGCCTTGGAGATTAGGTCTTGTGGTATGAACGGAACTATTCCATTCTTCTAACCTTTTAAAGTTTTTATTTCGCTAAATTTCAAAACTACTAATTTTTCTGTTTTTCCGTAATTAAGTTCTTCTAATGTTTATTTCCATAAAGAAAAATTATCAAGAGCAATACGATGAAAAAGAGCGTTTAGTAGCAAAAGGAATTTATCACGTCAAACCGCCTAACTTTTTAATTTTTAAAAACAATTCAAATTTAAAATGAATTAATAACACTATTAACCCGGAAAAAGTTCATTTTGATTTTAAATGAATGTATTAAGTTTACATATTATTTTAATTCAAACATAATTGTTGTTGAAATTAGTAACTTTTTTGTGAAAAGAAAGAATTGCGAATGTTGGTTTGAATTTTAATTCTTATTTACAGTTCGTCTAAATCGGAATTTTGGATGTCGAACTGGAATTGTAATTTTTGTATGAATTGGTCTCTGTGTCTGTAGCTGTGGCTGTTGGTAAAGCGCTAACATGTAAATGCCGATGCCAGCGGCGGTGATATTTGTTCATACGCAATTTTTAAAATTTTTGAATGAATTCATTAGAATTATATCTCCGAAGTTTCGTATAAGATCTGTCACTTCCTGAGCTGAAAATTGATAACTCGAACCTTATGCGTAACACCCAAAGCTTGAATTGAACTTCAACGATTTAAATTTTGAAAACTTTGAGTTTAATTCTTTCGACTTTTGTTTTCGTTTACAGAATTCCAAACTCGAATGATAAACAGCAATAAAGAGTGAAGCATACAAATTCAGTTGTATCCTGAAAGTGCTAAAAAACATTTGATTTGGTTTCCATGTTGTTCTCTTGATATTTTCGTAACATCTGGGATTCTTCTATTATCTTCCCTTTTGTGACAGGCGTTCAGTTTTCTGAACACATTTCATTTCCAATATTACTGTTATTATTGAGAGGTTTCTGTTTTCCTCATTGTTTGTTAGTGTACAAGTTCTGTATAAATATTTTTTATGTTTCATTATTTATGTATTTACATTTATTATTTATGATTCCATGTTTATTTTCATGTATTATTATTTGGTTTTCTTTATTTATTTGCTGTGTTTTTTATTTTCTTTCTGGTTTGTTTTTATTTAAAGTTACTTTATTTACAGTAGACATTTACTATATTTTGCGCTCGTTTTAGTAATTTACAATTAAAATTACCTGACCCTCTTTTTGTTTCTTCAGCAATCTGATATAACTTTCAGTTTTTACTTGGTTGCCCTTTTTAACTGCCTAAACTTTCTGTCGACGTTTTTCATTTGCCGTCACCGTCCTGTTCATGTAATATTTAAAAAGTTATTCAGGATTTTTTAACATTTATTTGATAGTAGGTACTTCTTTAACACCTGCACGTTATTTGACAATTTACTAAAACAACAACTTTAATTGTCTGTTGCTAACTTTGCCGTTTAAGAAATCGTGTATTTTCTAGTCTTTAAGAATCTGTATTTCACAATATAAACGAGGCAGTATTTTATGTTTTCGTAGCAAAGTATCAATTATTTTAATTTGAAACTTTTGCAATTATTACAAAACATCAAAATTAAATAAAATTAATTAATTTTGGTTTGTTTAATTTCCTTTTGTGTTTGCTTATAAATGTTTTAGACTAAAAATTTTCAAATTCAATTTGTAGCATATAATTTAAGGACTCCGAATACTTATCTTAGTGTTTTCCTCTCCAAGCAATCTTCTCAACCAACTCAACTCCAAGCAGCTGTTTAGTATTATCCTAACAGTAACGCCAGTGTTAACAGATTTATCCCGAAGCCCTAGTCAGAGAAATATATCTGATCAATCTTAGTTTTGGTAATGGAATGGTGGTGGTTGCGTCTAATTTAACTAACCAATCAAACGACTGATTCATGTTACTGTTACATCAGTTTACAGCATATTTTATGTATGAGGTGTGTAGATATCGGAATTCTGTCATTACAACAGACAAGTACTCGTAAACCTAGGTCATTGTAATATCGAAAATTAATAAGCATGCTTGATGCTCTGAATTTTGTATTTCTGGTTATTAATTACACATCGGTGTGTTAAACCTTACTAATTAATAACTTTGAACTGAAAAGGTTTTGGTTAGAAAAGCGCAGGTTTCAATTAAACGGCGTGTGTGTAACTGAAAACCAATAAACCGAGAGAACGTTGGTGCAAACCAAAATTTACGCACAAATTAAACAATCCAACTTCAAACGTTTTTTAAAAAATTTAATTTCGAAACTCGCTGCTACAGTTTTAGTTTTAACTCACGTCAGAGACACACAAGTTTGGAAATCTATTTACCTTTAATTAAAATTTCTATTATTGTAATTTGGCAACATAATTTTAACAAGCGCGTCGCGTTGGAAATTCCTATTTTCTAATTTATTGGACAATTAAGTACCATATTTGTGTATAATTTTAATTTCGTATCTACAAAAGTGGTTGAGTTATTTTGAAATAACCGGCACGCTGTTTTATCGTATTCTCCAGTGTCGTTAATTGTACTTAAAAGAGGTACATAGAGAACAATATAGTCCAGATTACCACCATGGAAGAACATAATTACTATTTCACGACGAATACTACTCTTAGTCGTTATTTTCTGCAACAAAACTGTTAATGTTAATGTTTCCCGGTGGTGTAATATGCTTCTGTTGGCAGCTGGCGTAAATGTGACTAGTAAGAAAATAAGAAAAAGAAATGAACGCAAGTGCTTCTTAAGAACCTACTTTAAAACTTACACATTAAAACCCTGCTTAGGTGGAAGTACAGGAAAGCTTTTACCTTTCGTAATGCAATGATATAAAATAAAAAAGTTATTGGGCATTTTTTTCAAATATTTGTTTTTAAAATTTACATCTTCATTCTGCTACAGTATTGCAGCTGAAATGAAGTTTTTTTATAATACTAATATATTTTTCTTAATTAATTTTGAATTAAAATAATAATATACCGTGAATAAGCCTAAATTAGCTAATATTAATTTTTTGCAGTAGCTTGATAGTGTTGATAACATAAATAAATACAGAATGCAAACTAATTATTTGTTTTTTTATGCAAAGGCGCAACGCACCTTACTCAAGGCACTAGATGGCGTATTATAGTCTAACTAAGTTTTAAATGGCGGTTGGACGGGGTTTTGTTTCCTCGCCCTATGCAGTTTCGGATTTGGTTACAACACGATATAACGCATATCCGTGTCCCGCCCTGACTCGTAAAATTTGCCATGCGTTATATCTTGTTGTAACTGGGTCTGGGGCTGTATAGGGCGAGGAAACAAGGACCCGTTCAGCCGCTATTTAAGACTTACTTAGACTATAGTCTGGAACATTAAACATATATTCAATATTAGATTAAGCAAGTTGGTATCAATAACTACCAAATTTCATATGTTTTTTGTACATACACGAAGTCCGGAAAATATCTTGAATGCTTCAATGAGTGGCTATTGCATGCTGTTTTGCTGTTCTCACTTTAAACCTTGATTTGAAGACGAAAAACAAACTGTGAAATACCACGATATTAGCGAATTTAAAGTTTGTAGCAAAATTACAGGAAACAAATAGCATCACTTTAACTTGGATCAGTCTCGCTATTGTTTTTATCGCCGACGAGTACAAATTACAACAATCAGTTGTTTCCATGGCAAACCTAGACTTCAACTTTCAATCGTATTTTTTTCGAGAATTTTCTCATGTAAGACCAATATTGGTTTACATGGTTATAAAGAGAATAAAAAGTACTATCAGCATGAGCGAACAAAAGCATAGTATGCAATTTGAAAAAAAAAGTTGAATATCGCTGCCATAATATGAGTACAGATTTTCTAACATTTTCTTTCCCCATCTTATAGAGAATTTGCTCCCATTTACGAATATATACCGGGTGGTCCATCGGTCTGTATTTTTTTTTACTCGCTTATTTTAAATATTACCGAAATTTTCTTCAAACAAAGTTTATTTTGCAGTAAAATGCCTACGTATCTGCAGTATAAGTTTTTCCACCGGGTGTTCCACTTTCGCGCAATGACATGCAACTTTATATTTTTTAATGGAACACCCTGTATATTTTTAGAAAATTTTAAAGATTTTTTGTTTCTCTTTAAAACAGTTCTTATTCATTATAGTCCTAAAATGATCAGTACAGAAACTATTCATGTTTTTAATAATAAATAATCACACGGAAAGTATGTCATTATAAAATATAAAGTTGCATATTATTGCGCGAAAATGGAACACCCGGTAGAAAAGCTTATACTGCAGATATGTGGGCATTTTACTACAAAATAAACTTTGTTTGAAGAAAATTTCGGTAATATTTAAAATAAGCGAGTAAAAAAAAAATACAGACCGATGGACCACCCGGTATAGTTTATTATAGTTATTTTTAAAAATAACAAAGTTGTAGGCCTGGGGAGTCATGTCTGAGATACCCTGTATAGTGTATACCGGGTGTGGCCTGACATGTGAGACATAGGTAAAATGCATGGGAAATTGAACATATAGTATGTCTAGCGAATATACAGCTCCGGGTCGTTAGCGCTGCTAGTTAAGCCAAGCGATGTCAAACTAGTGGCATCCTCTTCTGCATTACTGGTTTAGTCGCCGTAAAATGAACACTTATATATTTAAGAGTGTTCGCGATGCTATCTCTGTTTGGCTGATTTCTTCAACGCAGACAGAGCATCACCGGGTTGTCGTATTTGAAACTTGTTTTACCGGTTCATATTAAATCCACCACGGTCTTAAACTGGCGCAGATACCAAAAGTTGTTTGTTATACCTACCGAACGCTTAAACAGTTTTTAATATGATTAATTTTTCATATTTTAAAAATTCAAATGTACCTACTCTTATCAAATTAAGAAAAAAATAAAGGACACAGTCAAGAATAGTACGTATTATTTAATAGCGTTATTGTACCGTCAAACTATGTATATAATTAAATGAATTACAACACATTCCCTTTGTTTACGATAAATAATTACAATATAAAATTCACACACAATGCAGTGGTGGAAACGAAAAGCGGCGCAGTCCATATTTCAGATTTATGACTCAGTCACGTCGCACCTGCATCTACTGCATAGGAATTTTAAGCGCTATGGTTGTATATTCGCTAGACGTACTTTATGTGAATATTATCTTCTTGGCTAACTGTTGCTTACGTTGTAGCTATTCATCGAAAAGTACTTTTTTTTCCAGTCAATTATAGTACGAAATTTATCTGAAATAAAAGAGAAATGGTATTTTTTGCTGATTATTAGACTGATATTAATTCTACAAAAATTTGATCAACTAGACTTGTTCTGATGAGCTGCAGCATCACTATGAAAATTTCAGAATTCAGTACAGTGCAAGTGTGACTTTTTATTTAAAATATGTACTTTATTTTACGTTTAGGAGCTAAATTTTCCTAATTAGTTAAGAATCAATTGCTTAATAGCGTACTACTCATCCAAACAAAGAACGTACAAAAAGTAAACGGTTCAGCTGGAGAGATAAAATTAAGCAATTATCAAAACCGTATGTATTTCTCCTATGTCTCACATGTCAGGCCACACCCGGTATGTGTGTGCATATAGAACCTTGTTACTCTACCTCGTAGGTCGGTATTCGGAGGAGAGCGTCGTTAATTAGGTGCCCAACGACGAATGGTCACCAGGGCTCGATACCGAACTCCGGGAAATCATGCACCCAGCCAGATTCGAACCGGGGACTAGCACAACGCTAGCCTGACGCTCTTACCACTGCGCCACCCTGGCTGTCATTAATTTTCTGAATAGCTATTTTTAAATTCTTCTCATCTCTCTTCTATCGGCCGATGTATTGCGTTTTGTCTTTTATATTTCTGTAGTGACTCATGGTATTTGTCTCTAAATATTTCCTTTTTAATTTGTAGCACCTTTTTCGCTTCTTTTCTTCTTTTATCTCTTTTTCAATTTTATGTTTCATTTCTACCAAATAGTGATCGCTTCGTATTTCAGCACCTTTACAAACTTTTATATCCATAACACTTTTCCAAAGTTTAGTATTTATCAGGTAATAATCGGTAATAGATTTGTCTTTTCTGCCATGCCCTTCTCGTGTGTATTTGTGTATGTATATCTTTGTGAGGGAATTTTGTGTTGGTCATTTTCTATGCATAACTCGATTATTTTTTATTTATTGTTGTTTATATTTTTCACGCCGTTTTTATCAAAATGGGCATTGTTTACAAGATAAAAATGAAAACGAAAAATTAATATAAATATCAAATAGTATTTTGATCTTTTCTTTTTTCTCTTTTAAAAAATGTTTTGTTTATTGAGAAATATTTCGGGGTTTAAAAAGTAACTTAGGTACCTATATGTTTAAATAGTTACCGAGGAGTAAAATTGATATTGAGATAAGAAAAGCATTCCCTTTAAATGCAGTTTTGCTGTTGTTTTTAGAAGCTTCCGTAATTTATCGAAGTCATCCACCCTTGTTTAATAATATTATATTTTTGTTTTAATATAATAGCTGAATTGATTTGAAATACCTTATACAACTTATTTTCAATACTATACAAACCCAATCGTTGTTAAACTTGAATTATTTAGGAATTGCTCGAATTTAAATATAATTCAATTAATAGTTTAAAGGTTAAATCCCTTGAGAGATAAACTTTTATAAAGTTTTGTAATTAAGAATTCTATTTAGCTATTAGATAAATTTCGAACAATTCTTTTAAATGGTTCTTATCAAATCACCGTTTTTCTTAAAGACTTGACAAATGTTAATGAATATAATATGCAGTACAACTTAAATAACCGTTAATAAAACGATTTGTTATTTATTTATTTACATATTTATTACTTAACGTATAATGTTATTTTGCTTGCTTTAAGCAGATGTGAGTTTACCCATTTTTTCCTTCCAAATCGCAAGATATAAGAAATAAGAATGATTTTATAGTTTATTGTTAAAAATATTGATCGTTATATTTCTACTGTCATTACTACAGTTGCTTTCAATAAACAGTCCCTTTTCTATAAGTCATAAGACATAAGTTTCAGTTAAATTATTCCAAAAAATTTTTCGCTTTAAATAAAAAGATCGTCACATAATTATTGAATAAACACTGAATTTCTTTTTGTTTTTAAGAAAATGCCCGAAACCAACAAAAATCCATTAAAATCTGCGAAATAAGGGTTAAAATCACCATTAATTTTGTAGTCTTTCAATGTCTGCAAGGAGAATAGGTCGTCAATCAATGCATTTGCACGGTAAGACATTGCCACACGTGCTTAACAAACCACGTGTTTGCACTTATTCCTTAACCTGCAGGTGTTTTCAATTCAATTTACCTGGAAATAACTAAATAACAATTCCGCCCTATTTGCTTTACAGTTCTGATTTCTAAGAAAACGCTTTTGTACCACTTCAAAACAATACGCGGGTCTTTTAGAAAACTTAACTTTGATGTTATTGTGCAATATGCATGCATTAGTAATACTAGCGTAGCCTTTGAAATTCAAGGAACAATTATTGCATTTTGAGGTTATATAAATACCAAATATGTGCTTTATTGAATGCAAGCGAGTGTTCACATAGAGATAGCACAGAGCACGCTTGGATTTTGAAATTGAAATACAAAAGGAAATAGGAATTATTTATGTTTGGGAATGTAGTCTCATACTTAAGTAACTTTAATTTTTGTGGTAGGAATATATTAAAGTAATACCTAACCAAAAAATATGGTTAAATGTTAAAGAAAATTCTTTAATAGCATCTAAATTAATTTTTATTTAAATATACATTCGGCCAAACTGGGCTAAGTCTAGGTCTAGACGCTGTTTCATTACCTTATTAAGTAGGAACTCCTGAAATATAAAAGTTAATTTCTGATTATTAATAATTTTCTTGTGAAAAAGGACAAAATTATACAAGGGTTTTTAAATTTGTTAATATGTTGTAAACATGTAAACATTGAGACATTCCCGAATTCTGTGTTTATAACGAACAACATAGGAATACGTTTTTTTTTATGAATAAAAACTTAGTTAAAAATACCATATCAACAAAAATTATTTAGATAATGGTGAACAAAATCACTGTCTTTGATAGGTTCAGCTTGTTGTTGGTTCTACATGTCAATTAAATGTCAGCTTCGATTTGAATTCTTATTCATCATAGTATTCTCGCAATTACATAAGCGATCCATCATTTAATCTTATTTTCGTAATGGAAATCTTGAAAATGGGGAATGGATATACAATACTCGAGCTTGCCTGGTTGAATTTCCACAACAGTTTCCTGATCTTGTGTTTAATAACTAAGTTTTATTTGACAAGCCGATTAGCTTACATAACATATATAATTTCAACTACTGACGATGAATCAAACATGCAAGGTACGTTCAGAATTCCAAAGCCGCCCTTTATCTAAATAATTTTTGTTCATATGGTACAAGCTGAAAATTTAAATACGTTTAGGAAAATTTATCCAGGAACAAGTTAAAAGTCAAGGCGATTTTGGAATGCTAATAATAGTTATTTATTATACAAGACGATACAATTGTATTTTATCTTCGAGGGCGTATTTTAGCGTCGAGACGCCAGTCTCTATAGCATTTATTTTAAAGAAAAAAAATTATAAAATAAATTTTATTTGACATTGACGTTTAAAAAATTACAAATCGAGTCAGGTTTTAAAATGTCATTAGTATGGGCGTTTTAGGGTTAAATACAAAAAATAAAGTACTTTATATCTACCCTTGCTGTTAAAATAGTACTTTGTCTACCCTTGCTGTTAAAGTGCTACTTTATCTACTCAAATTAATAGATAAAGTAGCACTTTAACAGCTGCTATAGAAAAAATGTAATTTTAGTAGTTAATTCTGTAACAAGGATCTACTCGTGGTTCCTCACGCTCGCTAACGCTCGCATTCGGAATCTTCCACTCGTATCGAATTTTCATTCTAACCGAGTAACAGATTGCATTTTCTCCACGACTGGAAAGTATGAATCAAAAACAATTAAATCTGAACAAAACAAGTTATTTATTAAAACAATTATATTACATTTTATTAATAATAATTTTTAAAAAATTTAAATTAAAACTTGTCTCAAAACAACTAGGGCGCCGCATTTACATCTGACACTGACAGTTTTGAAATCCATGGCAATCTATGTATTTCGTTGAGCATAATTATGGAATATTCATTCTGTCACTTGTTATAGAATGAAAATACATGCAAAACACATAAGAAGCAAGTGTTTCAGAATAAATATTCTATCTCAGGGGTGAGAATTCGTACTTTCTATTATTAAAAATGATTTCGGAATTATTACATTCACAAATGGTCGTGGAGAAAACAAATTTCTTATATCGCAATGTTCGTTATGATTAAACAAATACTGTTGGGCTTTCCTTCATATACTAATGAAATTAATGATTTAGAAGAATATAAATACGTTCCAACCATTGTCCCAATTCGTGCTAATAAACGGACAACGCCACGTTTATTTCCTAAAAATATAAAGATAAGTTTTATGTATCTGTTGGCTATGTCGGAATATTTTATATTCACATAAAAGAAAAGGATTTATGGATATACATTAGCGAAATGTTTTTTTTTTGTAATACAACATTTTCTAGAAATGCGCTCATTTTCTTAAGTATTTCGATCAAGAAAAAGAAAAAAGGTGTGTTCTTTTTCGGAGTACTCTTTTACGAATTTTTGAGATTTAATCTTTTCTTTTGGACCAGTTGGTTCGATGGCCAGTTAAAGCTGCTTGAATTAACCAAAATTTATTTATTCCAAAGTGAAGAAGTTGGTCTTAGTAAGATTGCAAAACTAAATTTTAGTTTTAGTCAATTCAATTTTCCTTAGTAAACCTGCTTTTCTGAAAACCTGTAAATGCATTTCAGGTTTTTCTCAATCTTTAATTTGCTTCGTTGTAAGTCGGGTGCTTTGATTTTAGTTCTATAAATTTAAGCTGCCATTTTTAGAAGTCATAATATTTTTTTTCTTAGTTGGACGTTTTGTTATTTTTTTTTGTAAAAATTTAATTTTCTTGTCGATATCTGTACCTTACTTGCGAACTTCCTGAAGTGTTTAGGTAGTTTTAACTTTATTTTAAGCTTTTCTGTTCTTAGTTTATTCCTGCTAGTTTCTTTTACTTTTGATTTTTATTTTAAATAGTTGCTGTTCGACTTAGCTGTGTCATCTTACTTTCTTTCATTCGTGTTTTTTTTTCTGCGTTTTAAGAGGTCTTTAACTTACCATTAGATATAACTGTAAAAACTAGAGCTTTCGATTGAATCCTAACCTCAGTCAAAGCTTAGAATCCCTGCAGTTGAAATAATTTCTACTAAAACAGGTTCGAAATGTGAAGCTTACGTCGGCTTTTACTATTGGATTTTGTTTCAACTCTATTTTAAAATTTAAATCGGTATATTAATGCCGAAATGAATGGTTTATGTTTTATTAATTAAAATTTCATGTTCGAATTATCAAACTCAATAAACGTTTGGATAAAAATTACGAATCTTGTAATGAGATTTGCAAAACTAAACTCTTAAATTTTGAATTTTGGATCTACACCAGTCAATTCATACATACATTATGATTATTTTTACGCCTAGGATAATTATTTTAGATGATTTTAACAATAAGAGCATTAATATCTTCAGTGTTTTAAGCACTGTTTAATCGAAGGACCATCAAACTAAATATCTGAATAGACTTCGATTCACCTTGAAATTTGTGTCTTCAAGTTTGGGCCAAATTCTATTCTTCTAAATTGTATTCTAAATTATGTTGTTATCTTCTAAAACTCTAGTGTTCTTTCGAAATTAATCTTCAACTAACGTTTTTATTTATATTCTAACGTTTTGTTCTTCAATCAATAGTTTCCAAGAAACCATAGCTTATCGAAGCAAAGCGATAAAAATGATAATAAATATTCAATACCAAAGGCAATTTAACGTGTAATCTGCCTAGATTTTATTTTCTAAAAACAATTAAAACTTAAATTAATAAAACTATTATTAGAACGAAACAAGCACAAATGCATAATATTTAAATATTATCATCAACGCATAATTTAAAGTATTTTATCTTACTTTATGTATTAATTTTGGAGAAAGTATTTTTTGCAGAATTAGTGTAGCTGTGTCTCATTGTTATTCATTAAATTATTATTGACATTGCAGAAATAGTTCGTACCTTAATCCTACATTTACTATAGTCAGTGACTACATGGGTTGTACTATGGGAATACCCACAAAGTTTTTCACGCATTTAAACAAGTTGAATTGAAATGAAAGTATTAAGCACGATAAACGGCATTACATTGAGAGATAGACAAAGAAACAGTGCCATACGAGAGCAATGTTGCATCCAAAACATTAACAAGTGGATAAAAACGAGAAAAAAGAAATTGAATGAACATGTAGACAGGATGGGACCGGACCGAATAGCAAAAATATGTAAGAACAACAAACCCTATAGTAGAAGACCAGTAGGAAGACCACCAAAAAGGTGGAAAGATAATATACAATCAACCACAACAGAAACGGATTAAGAGGCAGACAAACAGGAGCAATCCTAGTCATGTGAAGAAGAAGAATTGATGTATCGTTTTCAGAAGGAGGGGAGCAGTGAACTTTCAGGTGTCAGTTTACTTGGAATTTCAAACTTTTCTCTATCTGATATAAACCTCCAAAACAAAAATTTCAGAGATGAAGCTTTGCTTTTCCTTCAGAATATTTTGTTGTACAGTATTTTTCATCTAGCATTTGGGTTGACGTCAACTTGCCCCGTCCAAAAACTGTCTGTTTAGACACGCATTCGTGCGCAGTAGGTAATGAAAACCTAGTTTAGAAAGAGATGAAGTATAGAGTATAGTTGGATTGTGAATTTATCAACGCACTGTTGATAAATTCACAATCCAACTGACGACACAACCCAAATCCTAGGTGAAAAATACTGTATTTACAATTTACTGCTTTAAAAAATTTCACAAAAAATTGAAACCAACCAAAAATTTTAGGAAGCTTCCGAAATGAAGTTTTCAGAATGGAAAATACCTTTTACAAAATTTTCTTTTTCATTTGTTAATTTAAAAGTGAGTTTGAAGATATTAAATCTTCTAATTTCGGAATCTTTCAGGAAGTTTTGCTTGATTTTTTTCAGATCGGTGCAGATTAGCCGAAAACAAAAAAAAACCAATCAAAAACAAGGCACAGTCTTTTCAGGCTAAAATACGACTTGAACAATTGAAAATTTCAGGCAAATACCTTCAGATGTGACGACTAATTTCTTAGCTAAGGAAATGTATCATTCCATTTATTTAAACGATTTTAGAAAATTTTAAAACTCGTCAGAAGTTTTCTCGGCAAAATCTAAGCTCTTTCAACATGAGTACTCTTAGGTTGTCTGAAAAAAACACAAACAGTTGTTTGATTTTTCAAGAGAAAAACAATTAACTTCTTAGTTAAAAAATGATTGCAATTTTTATGTAAAACGATTTTTTGAAATTTTAGTACTCTTCAGGGGTTTCCTTAAACATAATCTGAAATTTTTAGGCCGAATGTTCTTAGGTTACCTAAAAAATTAAGAAAATTCAGATGCTGCTTTAGAAGTAAGCGAATTAGCTTCTTAGTTAATTATAATTATTGGTATTTTTATTCAGCAACGCGTTTAAACGGTTTATTAATAATAATAATATTGCAGTTTAGGAACCGAATTTAGAGAAACTTCAGAATAATACAACAATAAAAATTATCACTTACAATACCACGAGTGGTCAAAAAATTGTCGATCACTCATTCACTCATGTTCCTTGTGATTGCGTATACCACTCGTGCTGCGCACTCGTGATATTCATATGCAAGCATAAGGAATATTCGTGATGTTACAGCAAACAAATAACCGACAATTCTTTGACCACTCGTGGCATTGTAAGTGATAATTTTTATTGTACTGATAAAAGGTAAGCGCATATAAGGAACTAACTAAAATAACCAATAAAAAATTAAATTATTGTTATTAAATTCTTGTAATTTGAACGAAATAATCCACTGAAAACGTAGAATTCGGGAGTTAAGTCCTTACGTTTAATTTAAAGCTATAGATTTTAGAGTTTAGTTCTACGCCAGTTGTTTGTTTGAAATTTTTCATATTTATCTGCTATTGAGTGTATGCTACCCCTCCACTCAAGGTTAATCAGTCAACCCACCTTACTTTAACCAAGGCAAGTTATTTTCTTTTATATATAGGTACTTAACAATCTAACGACCATTGTGGTCGAGTAAAAAAACATTGTACTTAGATACCGTTGTCTTTATAAATAAATAACATTAAAAAAATATCAAGCATTTTTTAACCAATAATCAACATTTAATCATTTAATAATATCAAAATTAATTTGATATTAAACAAACATTGGTCTATCGAGCCGCATAAAAACATTTAAACGTTTTACGGTTTTACTGTACCAAAAATAATTTGGTATCATCAAACAAGACATCTGCTGATAGTTTTTAATTTTTCTAATTTGGAAAATTCTAAAAACTTTTAACATGTTTATCTCGATTAAATACGCATTGTTTTAACTACATTTGGGGCATCTAAACTATCTAATTTTGTTCATAAAAATACAAAATTTCAAAAATATATCACTGAAACAGGGCATTATACCTTTGGGAGATATAAAAAGTTTAAGGAAATTGTAAAAGGTTGGTTGTTGATGTAAGAACAACAAAATGTATTAATTTTTAGATCCACATGATATTTTTAGAATCGTTTGAAGGTTTGAAAACAAAATCTTGTCACAAATATTAGAATTTGGTGCATTCTTACTTGTAAAATAAAATCGTTTTTCCGCCGATGTTTTTTTCATATAATTTTGTTGTAGGCTCCCTAATAATTGATTATGATTGCTGGAGTAATTTTATTTGGTTTTAAAAAACTTAAAAAAAATATAAATCTTTTTATGAGCAACAAGTTTCGAAAAAAAAAGGAGAAATAATGGGAAATGCTGTTGTGTTCAGGGTCTAATAAAAAATTCACCATTATTTATTATTAGTATGGATAGACGCACATGCGCCATTGTCAGGTATTTTACACTGCACGTTGCGACGCCTTTTCGACAGTACAGCTCCGGCTGCGGACGGAAATAACCGCGACCAGGGCGTCACGACGCCCGCATCCGAGTCCTCGTACTATGAATACGCGATACCCCCTTAGGTAGGTACGACCCGTCGAAAGTTCAACGTATGTTGTTGTATAGTGTATGTGTACGTAATTATTCATTGTGAAGTTCCTTTTCAACCTTTTTCGTTGTTTATTCAGTTCAAGGTAGCCTTAACTCTATGTGCGTAACCCTTGTTTTAAACTTTTTTTAACTTCGTATATCCGACGAATAATTGTTTTTTAATATGGGATTTTTTCCCCAATTTGAATACTTTTAATGAAATCAAATTCTAAAAAAATCATTTAGTAAACTGTAAAGAATATAGGTTGTCTTTTAGAATTTTAGTAATGTTCATTTGGAAGAAAAAGATTAAAGAAACGTCCGATCTAAAAAAAATATGTTATATGAAAAATAGAGCATCTATTTTAAATGATCCTCAGTTAAGAGCTTTCCAAGTCTATTAATATTTTGTAAAAATTTTATAAGAAGCCAGTAATAATATTTTAACATTTAACTTAATAACGCTTCATTAACTCGCAAGCAACCTTGCACTATATTCATTGATGGTGCAAAAAATGTATTTTATAGTGCACGTACCAAGGTTAATTTTTTCAAATTTCATAAATAAGTAATAAAGTAATAAATTACCTATTACGGTCTTCGCTGAAAATTTCAAAACCGCTTTGTTTTCGTAGAGGGTTAATTTGCAATTCCTTTCAATTTAGTGAACAATGGATCATGGAAAAATTAAATTAGCATTTTGAACATGTTACATACTGCCTGTCTTTCTATCTAAACAATTAAATTTGTTTTTTTTTCAAATATCTACGAAAATTAAAAGGTAATATAACCAATAATGGGAATTTAATTCTGAGAACATTATTAAAATTAAAGAAAATCCTTAGCTTCAACCAATTTAAGCTTAATAGATATATCGATCACCACCTAAAAACCAATAATTCCAGTTGTAATGAACTGAAAATCGATTTTCGCCGGTTGTTAAATAAAAATATTTAGTTTTTTTTATTTACCTACAAGCTGACTAGCTAAAATACGCTTTTCTGCGCGTTCTTCTGACTTTACTACCAGGTAGCTTAATAAAGCGATAAATAATAAATTTCCAAGATAAGCCTACGAACCCAGGCGATTTAGCTCCACTAAATTCTAGAATCTACCCAGTGCAAGTTAATTTTCAACAGACGAAATCTAAATTTCATATAATATGCGGAATTATTAAACAAAATAGGTAACCTATAAATTACCAGGAAACGCAGGAAAATGTTTTAGCAAATAGGCTGCAGGCGATTAGCTGCAGTAATTCAGGGTTCACTTGGTTTCGTCAATTATTAAAACGGCTCGTTTTCAGTTTGTATTGTAGTTATAGCAGAAAAAATTAATTAGCGGAGCTCGTACAAAAGCTTTTCCCGTCACACGGTTGTTATTAAGAGCGTAATGCAAGAGATCGATGCAATTAGATATTCAGCACGAAAATTGCCAATTAATCACTCCCGGACTTTATTATTTTACACTTATCAACCAAAATAAATTTTACCTAATTAATTAGGATTAAATATTCGCAAGCGTAACGAATTATATGCGAATCTTGTTTGGTAACTTTTCAAAAGGTTTGAAAACCCAAAGCTTTTGTATCTATAATTCCGTGCACGTTTTCAGACATAACATCGTTGTTATACAAGAAATAAAAATGTTAAGAAAAATTACACCCATCAAACATTAACGGCCATAAATATTATGTTACGCTTCTTTATTTTTGCTAGAGTAAAAAGAGAAAACTTACAATATTGTTAGACCGTGCAATCTGTCAACACTCAAGATTTATGTGTTATTATTTCAGTAGCTTTTTCGGACTGAAAATTTCGGAACTGGTTAAAGGGATTACAGAACCGCCTTTTCTTAAAATAAATGGAACTCTGAGCAAGTCATTCATCTTATTTTATCTCTCTTATTAATAAAGTAGTTTCGCTCTTTAGAAATTTTTACACTTCCTCGAGTGCTCCCTTAGATAATTTCTGAAAAACACGGGATTATCTCGGACCTCATTCGCTTTTCTGTTATTTTAACCTTTGCTCCTTACAAATCATACATAGAAAATCCGAATATGTTACTCCAGAAACGTCGTGTCTAATTTAAACTTCTTAAATTATGCAGGAGCTCTGCAAAGTTTTTGACAGACCGTAAGATCCCCCATGTCTTTGTCAACCAGTGTGAGAGAATTTCCGATTTCTTGTCAATAAAACCTCAGAGTGTCGTGCTTGGCTTCTGTAATTTTTTCCGTAACCTTTAACTTTTAAGTGGGAACATAAAAGTTTGGGAAGTTTTAAGCTTTAATGGCCAATCGGATTTTGGTTACTTTGTATCTTAAAACTTTGTCGGAATTTATTGCTGTTCGAAAGAAAATTTTAATCTCACGTAAGAGGTCTAAATTCTAGTGAATTATAATGAAGAAGATAAAACTGATTAATTTGGACCCGGAAAATTATGAGCACCATATTGACTGGAAAACCTTGGTGGTGTGGTAAATTTAGAAATCAATTAAAAGTTCGAAATCTTTCTTCGCAAAACGAAAAACTAGATTGTTTGATTTATTTCACCGATGTCAGCGGAATACTTTCACCTTATATGTCATTAGGTGGTCTCGAAGTTTACCAAACTCATTAGAACTCCGTTGAAGTTAATTTGCGGTTACTAAAACAAACGTCTGGGGATTTCACTTTACAGAATCACGATCTATGTTAACTGAAAACTCGTTCGACCACAATTACATCGTTCGACTAAATAACAAGAGGAAATGAGAAACTAATATTTACAAATCTTTGGCGTACATATTGTCGTTCTTTTGGCTCGACCCAGATTTCGTGGCGCTCTTAAAAGATGCTCCAAACGCAATGGTCATGCTATATTTACTCGAACATTTTACACGCTCACTAGGTAACAAAATAAACGGCGACATAATCGGGACTTCTGTTTTTGGTGCTTAATTGTTACCGTAATTTTTAGCTCCGTTTATTTTTAGAAGGGATTTAGTAACGCGAATAATTAATCGCGGCTGCCAAAGTTTCATGTTTTCTTGCTTTAAAACAACAGGATGAATTCGGTTACTCGTTAGTGTTAACTGATTCCGTTTTTAATTCTACAAACAGGAGGGGAATTTTAAGTCTTAAAACTTTAGAACTTTCGATGTTTCAAGATTAAGGAAGGAGTTAGAAACTGCAATGCTAAGTCTATAAATGGTTTTTCCGTTATTTTATTGCACTCGGCATTTAAGCACCTTCTGTTTTTATTATTTTTGCTGGGAATACATAAATCAATTTCACATAGAACGAGGTTTACAAATTGAAAAAGTGGAAATAAAAATCAGAATATCTATCTTAGTTTTAACGTTCACTAGAGCTTTTCAGAATTTTAACGAGTTTTCTTAAGACCATAAACTAATCCGATAGTTTTCGTAACAACGACAATAAAAATAAGCTTCCCAAGGCTTTAGGAGTAAATTAAAATTGCTATTGTTAGAAATGACCAGTTTGGATTATTTGGACTTACGCAGAAATATGTTTTTTTTTAAATCTAATTTTTAGAAATAATTTATTTACACGGAGATTGTAAACTTGAATTTAGAAGCACTAAAAGAGTTTATTTTAGCCACCCTTTGTTTCTAAATTTAAAAAAGTTGGTCTTTAATAAGAATTTATAGCTGGCTTCAATAAATGATGAAAAAATTAATTTGTTCATGGACAAATAATCAAAGGAAAATATTTATTTATAGTACTGACACGTCGGTTTTGGAAATCTATTTTAGTAAATACAACCAGTTCGAACTTTCAATGAGGAATTTGTAGGATTTTTTTTAGAGAAATCCAGTACATTCACAATTTCCTAGAGTTCTAAAATTAATCAAACTTCGAGAATATTAAAAATTATGAAAATTGAAAACATGCCTGGAAATTAAATTTATTTTTCCTGAGTAATGTTATGTATAGTTTTATTAACTGATTATTGGTTAATGTCAATATTAATTCGCGAATTATCTCTGGCTGCTGTAAATATTTAAATAAACAACGAAATTGAATTCGGCGCTTCAGGTAATTAGAAAGGCAAATTTGTTTAATGCTGCATTTATTTACACTTTACCACTTTGATGTAAGAGTATTAGTAACAAATAAGCAATATCTTCAGAACAGTTTAATATGTTTATGAAGCCCGAGGCAAGCTTTTTAATAATTTATTTCTTTGTTTAATATCAGCGCGAACTTTTAATTATAAAAACAAAATGAAAGTTATTGGATTACGTTTTAACACCAAATGCTGTTGTAATGCACATCACTGTTGTTAAATAATTACAGCATTATTTGTTGCAATTCTGCAGGCTTATTCAACGTTTCGTTGTATTTACTACAAACAATTTTAATGAGTTTAAACATCCACCAATTAAATAAACAATAAAATAAAAGCAGTTGCAAATTTCAACAGCTCTGGGAATATTGCGAACTGCATTAAATGCATTTTATGTTTGTGGAAATATTGTTCTGCTGCTGTAGCTGCTATTGCAGTGATTCATTTTAAGTGTTTAGGTAATTATTCGATAAAGCTATTATAGCTTATTTAATATTAAGCGTTATTATTTTTTATTTATAAACTTTGACTTTTGACATTAAACAAATCAATTAAAAACACTGATTTAGGCAACAATTTCAAGTTTGAGTTTGGAAGCTGTTGGATGCAACCCATTAAACGCTATGAAACTAAGCCAGTTCACTTTATTGCAGTCGAAGTAAATTAAACATTTTCAACTTTTACTGCAGTTCGGTCTTCGATGGCGCCTGTACTATGAGCGAAGATAGTTTAATCACATTCGTGTCTTATTTTGTAAAAATACTTGTAAAATAGTAAGAATATTTTAAGCTCGACATTTGATGTAAGGAGGATAAAATTTACTTACGGATGAGTTGTCACCTTAAGAAAAAATTTCACAAAAATACTTTTTTTCTGTAGGATAAACAGAGGAGTCTCGTTTCGCTTTTCTTACTCTTTGCAATTTTCTTTTTATTCCAACTGACAAAATATATCTTAATTTCATTCAATTGGTGCCCAAATCTAAGCTTTATTTATCTTTAATTATGACTTTCAAATTGAATATTTTATAAATTACTTCAATTTACATTATATTATTAAATAAACCAACAAAATTCGAGGTTATTCCTCCAGAATCTTCTCAATTATTTTGTGATTCACTGCAAATTTAAGATTTAAACATTGAAAAGTTCGGACTTTATAAAATCGTAGTAATCTTTGTTCTTTTATCAAGTTCTCAGAATTAAATTACTGTTCGTTTGATATTTGAAACAGAGTATCCTGGGGCAACTGCAGTTATGAAATATTTACGCAGAGACTCCTGCATTTAACTCAACAAAGTTACCATGTTATCTTGAAGCGAATCGTGGAAATTTCTAATTAATTTTTTACAAAGCGTTAATTTTTTTTGGTGAAAATGATTAGACCTAATTAAATTACATACAATAAAGTTTCTGTAAGATATGGATTGACCTAAATATTTATTACCTTAATAAACGAATGGTTTCATTTAGAACATATTCGATTTTCTTCATAATCCTTAAGTGCAATTACTTTTAATAATCCATGACTCCTTCCTACGTGCTTGTTTGCTATAATGCTAATTAAATTGTTTAATTGTTTGAGTCGGTGTATCTGCTTATATGTATGCTTGCCTTTTCCAAACCTGTAAGCTTTGTGTAAAGCCACTAGGACTGTGGTTTGGTGTGTTAGTACGCCAATCGATATTATAGTTAAATCCCAATTAATAATTGGATAAATCATCAGCTTAGTGCTAGTCCTGGTTTACATTTATGTCCTTAGTTAATTGGAAAAGTTTGGCGTACATTTTTTTGAAATCAAAGTCCAAAGGTTCATGTTTAGGCAATTATTTGGACGACTGAATTTTATATTGGCCCACTTCCTGTTTTGAATAATTTCGGGGTTTTAAATTTGCACCGGTGCCGGTGTGAGTCAAATCCAAAAAATAGATTTGTTTATTTTCAAAGAACCAGAAATTCTTAAAATAAAACTAAAGTTGTTCTATTTCACGTTTTTAACAGCTTCATTAACAAAACCTGTCTGGAGTAAAAATTAATTAGAGAAAATAGTTAAATACGCCGGACTCGTATTTCTTTGTTTTATTATATTCACATTATTCACAATCATGTTAAGTTCAGAGCAATATCTGTATCGAAACCGTAACAAAATTCATGAGATAATGAAGGCTCTACCGTTATTGGATCGAACACAACGACATCGTTACCAGCAGGTGAAATATAACAAACAGGTAGTTCGTTAGGGTTGCCCGGAAATAAAATCAATTAAAAAGGGTCATTTTCAGGCTTTCCATTTGATAGGGGCTTTCATTTAAATAAATAAATATTTAATATTAGCAAACATGATACAAGGTAAAATCAAACAAGAAGGTAAATAACAAAGAGGACATCAATTTACCGTTTAACTATGTACCTAGAAACCCACGCACGCATTACTTTACCTTTCCTGTTTAATATTAATAACCAGATTGTTTCTTCAAAGGAATTTCGAGAATTTTTATTTTAGAAGTTATTGTTTGTATTCCTTAAATTCCCTGTTGGTGCACTTTCTATAAAATATAAATGTTGTGTTGTGCTTTTTGCAGAGAAAAAAATTCGACTTATACCTCATAAGGTGGATTTCTTAAAAACATAGAATGTGAACTTAGGTGTATAAAATTCGGACTGTTTAAACATTTTAGTGAGGTGTAAATTGTAATATTAATGTGGACAACCATCGTTAGTGCGCTCGGAACAGAGCTGTGCGCACTTTCGCAATGTCGAACTGTGCAAGAGCATGTATGTAATATTTCCGGCTGATGACGTAGTTTATTTATCATACGGTCGTCTTATATACGTCCCTAGAGCCCAAGAGACCGGTCGACAGACCGAAAATTCATCAACTACACCCACAGTCCATCGAATATTACTAGACAACCCTAGCGTCCCCTCGACAAGCACAAGTTCAACACGAAGTTTCCACTCAATTATAAGTGGACCTTCTCTAAGTAGTTATTCCGAAGATTTACAAGAAAGTTCGCATTTGCGACGAGGAGGTTTGGAAACCTTACAAGGGAGCATCAAGTCTAATAAGTCGTGGCCTCAGTCTTCAACAAGCAAAGAAAAAAGTCCTACACGTCAAGCTCCTGTAAAACCGAGACGTTCTAAAAAGAAGCGAATTTCATTAACGATAGAAAACGACAAAACACCCGAAGAAAAACCTCCGGACAATACAATTCTAGGCGATAAATCGCCACAGAGGACCAGTACTACCCAAGAGTACCTCCAACTTCCATTCAGAAGAAGCAGCTCTAAATCGCCCAGCACGGGAAGAAAATTATCTTATTCAAATTACGTGGAAGTAATTGATAGCGAAAAATCAGAGACTACGATTGAGCCCTTAGCAAAAAATACGAATTTTGAAGGTAATCATTCGAATCCGATATCACCTCGGGTCAAATTAGCAAGAACCCTCGAAAATCTATCTTCTGGCGAGGATAAAGGGAATGCCTCGTTAAATTTTAAGGAAACCTCGACCAAAATAACTACAAACCTGAAGTCGAATTCGAAAAATCCTCAACCTGGACCGAGAAGCGCGAGAACGTTGGAGAAGGAGGAGAAAATCCGGCAGAAAGGTTCACCATCGGTAACTCGTGAGAAATCGCCAAAGTTTGCCGAAGGGTCTTCAGTATATCGAGAAAACACTCCTGTGAACAGTGCTCGTGCCAAAATCGAGTGTGAGTATCTATCAGTTGGTGAGGTAACGGTTACGAAGTCATCGTCTAGAGGACCTTCTCCACACACGAAATCAAAAGAAACGTCTTTAAATCCCGATTCAAGGTCACAGTTGATGACAAGCCTACGACAGCAAACGCCAGGTGAAGGTTGTGCTGGTGGTGCTGGGTGCTATTTTCGTGCTAACATTACTAATACTGGCCTATAACACTGTTTTGCCGTAACAACTAATTTATTATGGATGTTTGCTTTTTTGAATACTAACCTCTCATAACAAACAACGTCAATACGACAGCCATATGTCTTTAATTGCAAGGCTATGTTTCGTACCTCTCGAAAATCGGTGGATTTTAATCGAAGCATTGACATTAATTATTAACGCTGCAATCACTCACATCCTTTACATCAACGCCATTTTCGAATTTGCTTCCTGTATAACTCAGGATATTGATTACTCACAAAGTATTTTTGAACTCGGGATATTTGTTTTTGTTTTTTCTCGCTTTGTGTAGTTGTCATGTTATATATCAAAAATCACATGTTTTTAAACGAAAGCGGGAACGTCCAACCCTGACTCAGAATTTTGCCGCAGGTGTGCCAACGAGTATAGGATAAACATTTTCCATGTTAGTTTTAATACACACAGCCAATTAACTAAGATTTACAAAGCTCCCTACAACAACTTGTCTAAAAGTGAAGTTTGAATATGAAGAGACTTGTGTTAATTTTCAACTAATTACCGAATGAAATTAATATCAGACGAAAGTAAATTTAGTTTAGAATTAACCCGCTTCAAGAAAATTATACTTAGCTCACTGATTCTTCTGAAGAAGATTAGTTGTAGTAGAAACCAGCGACCTTAGAAACAGCTGTATAGATATCCAAGTCACACCTACAACAATCGGGATAACTAAAATACTGAAATAAACACACTCGCCTGCTAAAATGACGTCACAACTGACGCCCAAAAGAATAAATTAAATCGAATCACTCGTTTGCAATTTTATGTATGTGTGACGCCAAATTTTAACAAGCTTGTATTGTTATTTCTTTGACATGCGTTCTCCATATCTATTTTTAGTCGATACTTGTTTAAGGGCAAACAGTGCCCTGAGACGGAAAATAACTCTTTTCAAATGTTAACAAGTGGTAAATTAGTAGTCATATAAAACATATTTCAAAAAGTATAGAAATGAAAGAAAAGACGAATTTTCTTTTCGCCATAAACAATGGTGAACTGATAAATCATGTGACGAAAGTATAAGGGCGTAGGGTTGTGCACCTACATATAATTTAAATTGCTTCATTTTGTTTTAAATCATATTTTCTATACCCTCTTCCTTTTTTTAAATACCTACTTTGCTTTCCATTTTTCTGTCTTTAGTCAATCATTTCTTATTTTTGTTAATTTTCCTCCCCGATTTTTCTATTGTTTATTTGTTCTTTTATAATGCTTATTGACATTCGTTGTTGGTCTTTACAACCCTATACTGTTTATTTTCGCATTTGAAAGCCATATCTTGCCTAATCTTTTTCTTTTATTTTTCTTTAATATCTTTGTTCTTTTCTTTGTTTTTTTTTTATCCACCGTGTCCGAAAAGTGTGGAAAATGTTATATATATAGTTGCCATTTAGGCCTATAGCTTGATGGCTTCCCTCCATCTCCTCCGAACTTTAGCTCGTGTCTTCCAGTCCTGTATCCCTTTTACTCGTAGATCTTCTTTAGCTGCTTCCAGCCATTTCTTTTTCGGTCTTCCTCTTCTTCTCGTTTCCCCTAGGTTTGTATGCATTAGCTTTTTAGGAATCCTGTTTTCTGATTATCTTTCTAAATGCCCTAGCCACCTCAGCCTTGCTGCTTCTTTGTATAGGCTCCTTATTTCTTCATTTGATCTTCTTAACCATATTTCTCCTTCCCTCCAAATATCCTTCTTAGGATTTTCCTCTCCCATATATATATTCCCTCTTTCTCTTTTCTGTTAAGGATCCACACTTCGCTCCCATACAGTACCGTTGGTCTTGTGACTGTTTTATATAGATGGAGTTTAGCTTTACTAGATACACTTTTAGATTTTAATATTTCGTTTAAAGCACTTGCACATTAAATTTATTTATACGCTTTGGCTAATCTTGCTTCAATTTCTTTCTCGTCATCCCCCGTCTCCGTTATGACAGTTCCTAAGTATACATATTTTTTGACTTTTTCTATCCTTATCCTGTTCGTTGGTCCTGTTTCTACTATCAAATCTTCCTTTTATTCTTGTGGTTTTTCTGTTGGTTCTAGTTCCTTGAATTTGGATTTGCTCTCGTTTATTTTCAGGTTTACTGTTTCTGCTGCTGTTATAAACTTCTGGCATACTTGGGTTAGCTCGCGTCTTGTCCTGGCTAAAAGTACTACATCATCAGCATATGCTAATATTTGGTGTGATCTTGATCTTAGGATACCACACCTGTTGATGCCGGTTCTTCTTATTACCCATTCCAAAAGTATATTGAAGAGCGTTGTTGACAATGGGTCTCCTTGCTTTAACCCTGTGCCTGTTTTGAAGTCCTCAGAAATCCGGCCGTTGAGTTTAGCTTCGTTTTTTGTAACTTTTAGTGTCATTCTTGTTAGATTTACTAGTTTTCTCGGTACTCTGAGTTCTTTCATTGCCTGGAACAGTTCTCTCCGATTTACAGAATCGTAGGCTTGTTTGAAATCTATCAGCACCACGTATATTTATTCCCCGTACTGATTTAGCATATTTTGTGTTTATTTCAACGTAAAGATGTGGTCGGTTACGGATCTCCCCGATCTAAATCCGCGTTGGTATTCACCCACTACCCCTTCCGCACACTCTTTAATTTTTATCTCTATTGCTTTTGCCATTATCTTATGTACAGTATCCAGTAGGGCAATCCCTCTGTAATTTTGGCAGTCTTCCTTTTTTTCCTGTTTGTAAATAGGTACTAGCTGAGCTGTTTCCCACTCTTTTGGCATCTTCTCCTTTCTCCATATATTTCCTATCATCTGATGTATTTTTTGTGTCAGCAGGTCTCCTTCATACTTTATTAATTCCGCATTTATTCCGTTTCTTCCCGGGCTCTTGCCGTTCTTTAGTTTTTCTATTATTTCTTGCAAATTTTCTATTGTCGGTGGTAGAATATCCTCTTCTTCTTCTTCTTCTCCTTTTTGATTGCAAGCTTCTTCATCTTCTTTTATCTGTTTTCCTGTTTCTTTGTCGTTCCCTTTAATAGGTCTTTGAAATGTTCTCTCCATTTTATTAGTACGTCCTCGTCATTGATTATTAGTTTTCCTTCTTTGTCCCTTAGATAGTGGATTTTCTTTCTAAATCCCGTTCGATTCTTTCTAGTTTCTTGATGGAATATGTTATATACTTCAAAAAAATATGCATTTTACTGAAATATATTTCGAGTAGGTAAAAGTTGTTTTCACAGAAAAATGTAAATGCGACTTTCAGGTCTATTTTAATTAATTAGTATTAATCTGTGTAGTAGTCGCGGTCGTGGCTCAGTTGGTTTAGCGTGCGTCTGACTACTGAGATTAAGATTGGCCCGGGTTCGATTACCAGGGCCACACATCCATCGAAAACAACCGACAGCTGCCCTCGGATGGCAATGGCAAACCACCGAGGTATTTCTGCCTAGTAAGCCTTCTTTAGAGTAGAAGTGCAACTATTTCACGTTAAGCTGTGGGTTCCTTATAGCTCTAGACCACTTGATACGCACACCACAGGCATATGCAGAAAAGACGGTAACGCCCTGTGAAGGGTGCACGCCACTCAAAGAAAGGAATCTGTAATAATGTAAGTTGTGTTGATGAGCTTAACATTGCCAAGCTGTGAATACAGTATAGTCTGTACATATACTCGTATTATAGGTTTCGAATTAATACTAACTAATTAAAGTTTTTTCATTGTCTCTTTTGGAAATTTACTTAAGGAAGGGTATTGACGTTTTACATCACCAATAAGAGAAAAAGAATCTCTGTTAAATAAGTATAATATGCGGGTATGCTGTCACAGTGTGTAGCGCTTTTGTTTTTCAATATAGTATTGATTAACTATTGCCTCATAATAAATAAATTCTAAATAACTTTTATTTGAAACATTTTTCCATAAAATGCATATTTGCTAAAGTATATAACATATTCCATTCCTTTCAGATTCTGTGTATTTGTTTTATTAAAATATAATAGGGGTGAGTCCTTAAAAACTTATTTTATTTTATTTTTTGTCTTTCAGTTGTGCTCCTTAACGTTTTGATGCAAAATGAACTTGGGTTGATGCTCCTATTTAACATTCGCCTACTGTTTAGTTAATTTTCTTCTGATTTAATTCAGAGATTTTCTTGGTTCTTCAGTATGCTTCTTTCTTTAATAGCGGCGCCTTATTGGACATCACATTCATATCTTTTCCTTTGCTGGTTTTTATGTTCCACATTAGCGTTTTTCTCAACATGCAACACAATACCTACCTTATTTTAAATTAAAATAAGTAAATAAATAAACAAGCTACGAGCAAAGGTTTTACAACAGAAAGAATCTTATAGAAATTCTAACAGAAAAATAATTTTACAATTTCAAAACAAAAAACTGATGAGATTGAAGTTTTTTGTATTTTTCTAATTCCTTTTAATAAAAGAGTATTACATGTATAGAATTTTAATCGCTTCAATAAATTAACCTTCTAATTATTTATAATAATTGTCACCGTTATTTTTACTATTACACAAAAATCCGTAAGAGGATTAACGTTAACAATTTTGAATTAGTCCTTGTTAAGGGTGGCAATACATAAACAGAAAAATCAAAGAAACTTTTAATATATTCATAATTCCCAGTTTTATCGTTTTAATAAAATATTCATTGGGCTTAAATTTTAAGAATCATTAACTGAAAGACCAATTTGAAGGATATAAAAGTAAGTAACGAAACAATCTCAGTTCATTAGCGTTCCTGTTTTTTAGGGTTTATTAACCATCAATTGAAAAATAAGAGTAACTTTCTACTCGGTACCGGTTTCAACAAATAAATAACAAGCAAAGGTGATTATCAGGGCACGGACTTATTAAAAATTTCCTCAAAAATGAATTGAAAGCGTTATTAAATTAAATCTCATCTGCTTCCTTTCGGTTCTTTCATTTAAAAATTTCTCGTTTGCCGGAAAATCTACAAGTTTAGAAAACAGTTTTCAAAAAGGTCGAATGAATTTTCAGGAAAGGACGAAACCCGGATTTAATCTGAAATTCTGTTTATGAAAACATCATTGATTAATTCGTCCTTCTCGTGATAATCTCGATTGATCAGCTGTGCGGTTGACAGCCTGATCTGCTCGTAAAACTAAAGGTCGTAGTCAATTTTACAACGGATTTAATCAACGGCCTATTTCATACAAGCTTATTAACGTTGTCAAATGCAGATACATTTACGTTATCAGTAACCTCAAGCTTATTTATCCTTCGTTGAAGTGCAGGTGTAATCGAATCCTAAAGCAAGGTTTTAGTTTTTCAACCACCTACTAATCTGCTATAATTACTTTTTAAATTAAAATCTGCCAGTTGACAGTGTGGTTTAATTTTTCATTATAACGTAATCCGTTGGCAACGGTTCACTGCTGTTATTGTAAGGTTTCCAAGTTTTGTTTGCACATGTGTACAAAAAATAACCTTGAAGGACTAGCAACGTACAAAATTTTACTTTACTACTTAAACAATCTGAGAAATTTTGAACTTGGGAGTATTTTTTTGTTTTAGCTTGTTGTCAACTTAGTCTGCTGCTATTACAACAGTTTGTTTTTCTTTAGAAAAGACTCCTCCTGCCAAGAAGAGTTTCTTCGGAAGCGTCCGAGGAAAGCGGACGTTAGAAACAACCCCAAAAATGGCGGGTATAGAGTCACCCCTCAGGGATTTGACTCATCCATCGCATAACGAGCCCCTTAAGGCCCATAATGCTGTAACATTTAAACTCGTCCGAACTGGTGAGTTAAAAAATTTTTTCTATTGACAGCTTGCTTTATGTTTGTTATAAACCACCCTTAAGTGTCTTTAATGCGCCTTCAAGTTAATTAGTGGGAAACGCTTCTTTAGTAATCTCCGCAAAGAAGAAATTAAGAGCGCCATAGCCATTTTATAAATTATTTATAGCCATGTTTATTTACGCTCCTCTTACTTTGACCCAACAAATAATTCGTTGACCGGGAAATTATGAAGTTTACCGGGTGGGATATGAAATATATTTTAGGTAATGTCGATTACAGTTGGGTTGAGTCTTTCATCCTTTTGGGAATCAAAGGGCATGAGTAAATCCCTCTTAGTGTCCCACATTTCTAATAATACTATTAACTTCGAATGTAGGTTATATGTCACGTATTTAATCGGCGGAAAGGTATTATTTTATTTCAGGATGACTTTCCATAAAGTATTTTATTAAGTCCTACTTGATGTGTAGCAATTTAACTTGAGAGTTTACTAAATTTCGTTTCGAAGTTATTAAATACCAACGATTAATTGACATAATCTAAGCATTTTGATTTAAGTTACGTTTTAATGTAGCAGGTTTGGAGATTGTGTGTGTGGTCATCAGCTCTTAGAGCTGGTTGGTCATAGCCTTAAAGCTGCTTATACTAGGGAAATGTGTTCTCTGCAGGGGTTTCCTGTTGCCTTCTGCAGAGTTGATAAACGTCTGTCTTGTTACTATCTGAAGACGAACACTCCGCAGACAGAATCGTTAACTGTAACCAAACGATTAAATGGCTTCACTCACTCCTCCGAGCTCCACCGACCTCGAACAGTGGGGTAAAAATCCTTACCACTGCGTGAGATTCGAACCCAAGACTCCTAGCTAGGAGACCATCGCTTTAGGAGATTACCAGGTGTCAATATAAAATAAAAGTCTAACTGTGAATAAGCTTTTGAAGATACACGAGCTTAATGTAGGACTTGTAAATAACGTTAACTGATTCCATTACTCATTCCTCCTTTAAAATTTTCCTTAAAAAAGAACACGAAATCCTTTCAGGATAAACATTTATTATTTTTAAATTCTTACTTATTTCAACGTAACATTTGTTCATGAATTCTGAAAAATCGACCAAAAGTTTTATTTAATTTGGTTTCCTTCCAAAATTGGAATTGTATGACTCGTATTTCGTACTTTGTCCTTACTTCTAAACGCACAGGCTGAAAATGTATAATTTGAATTTCCAATAAAATATAATCCATCACAGTAGACAGTTTTTCAAAAAATATTTGACATTATTATTCATTAAAAAAAAAAAAACTTTTATGTTATAATCTTCTGTGGCTAAAGTTCAAAGGTTAAAATTTATTAATTATGAAGTTAGTTATAGGCTCTACTTTATGGATTTCTGAAACTTGGTTTGAGTCTTTTAATATTTTTGATTTTAACAGCAATTTCGATATTTTAAACTGATTTAGACTGTGACCAATTAAATTAAGTTGAAATCAGCCGGTCTTAAAATTAGTAGGTACGTATTTAACATTCAAAATTTTTAAAATCAGGGATCGTTTGAAAAATATTCAAAATAAGTCGTATTTTAACATCATAAATTAAATATCCGAAAATTCCTTCTTGTGCGTATTTGGGCGCAAACGTTGAACGTGATTTTCTGTTCTTTGCACGTCTTACGTTTCCTTTTAAATTGCTTTTACTGTTTATATTTTCTATTTTTTATCCAAATTCTTTGAATATCTTGTAAATTTTAACATATTTAGAGTTTTGGCGTCGAAGATTAATTATTTCTTGATACATTTCTTGCATGTTTAGAAGTTTATTGAAAATTGTTAGGCTTTCTTTAAATATCGCTTCGGTTTAGTGAAAACCAGTCCTCTTTAATTCTTTTTTCGAAGGATTATACTCGTACGTACGTGCCGAAATTGAAGTACAACAGTCTATTTCTATAAGGACTAAAGCATCTAAATCGGATTGTTTTTTATCTGTTGATATAACTACGAATTTTCTTTCTTTTTTTTTTTAATGTCCTAATATATTTAACCATCTGTCCTAGGACAATAAGTGAGTGTTGTAATAAACTGTGCTAGGTAACATAATAACCAAGCAAACGGGATGTTAGTACACTTACATTAAAGGACTAACAAATAGATGAATCTTATTGATTCGTTTTACAGTAGGGTTAGTAAACAATATTATTGTCTATTTCTTATATCTAATGGATCGTAACGTTTGAGACGGTAAGTCTTTTGGCTGTTGTCTAAAAGCCCAACAGCAAGGGAATTGGGATGGCATTCGAGTCTTAAAATGTATTTATCACTCACGCACCTAGCTACCTGTATAACTGTTGACACTTCTAGCTCATAATGTAACATTTCGTTTGTCACGAACCACGGGGCGTCAGTAATCGCACGTAATGTTTTGGCTTGGAACCTCTGTAGGATTGCAATATTTGATGCACTCGCGGTTTCCCACAGCTGCACGCCATAGGTCCACACTGGTTTTAGTATGGCTTTATAGACCATTAATTTGCTGGTTAGGGACAGCTTAGATCTTCGGCCAATGAGCCAGTATAGTTTGGAGAGCCTGAAACCCAGTTGCTTTCGTTTAGTAAAAAGGTGGTGTTGCCAGTTAAGTCGCCTGTCCAGGTGCAAACCCAGGTACTTTGCAGAATCCGATTGAGGGAGTTGATGGTTGTTCAGGGAAACACTAGGGCAAGTCTCTTTTCGCAGAGTGAAAGTGACGTGTTGCGATTTAGTTTCGTTGGCTTTGATTCGCCATTTCTTCAACCACGCTTGAATGTTATGCAGTGCTTCTTGCAATTTCTCTGATGCTTATCTAGGGACTTTGCTTGTTGCTATATCCGCAGTATCATCTGCAAATGTAGCGGCAAATGTAGGGCTGCAATGATATTCGGCTCATCCTCATATCCTTTGGACGTAGAACCCCTCATCATTGAGTTTATTCACAACATCGTTCACTACCAGGTTCTACAGCAAAGGGAACAAAACTTCCCTGTGGATCTGGTAGCAGAGACCTTGAAGGATTTTCCCCCAGGTCAGCCTGTACCTGACAACCCTTTAGGATGGTTTTTATTTATCTTTTTATGATCAAACGCACTTTCTACGTCCAAGAAAGTAGCTAGAACGAGCTGTTCTCTTGTTGGTTATTGACACCTCTATCCTACTAACTAGGTTGTACAGTGCAGATTCACATTTTTTTTTTAGCTGATAAGCATGTTGATTACGATGAAGGGTATTATCTCGTATATGCCTATCTACCAGTTTGTCCATAGTCTTTAAACAGACGGGTATAAGGCTAATAATTGGTCTATGTGCGTATACGTTTGTCGCCCTGGTTTGGGGATGAAGACTACCTTAGTAGATCTCCATGCCAGTGGCAAAAAGATTTTAATAAGATACGGCACCGGAAGATCGATTCCCTACTGCAAAAGATCTGGAAATATTCCATCTGGGGATTTATAAGTTTGGAATGATTTTATAGCCTGGAATAACTTATTGCTAATTACTTTTCTAGCAACTCCTCAGTCGTCCTTCGTAGGTTTTCCTGAGAAGTCGTTAGACACTGGCTGTTCTGTCTTAGCCTGATCATCAGTTAGTGATCCTAGAAAGTGGATCTATATTTAGAAGTATTTCCAGTGTTTTACTTTCACTGGTTTAATATTCTCCTGTTGGTTTTAGCATGTTCCCATGGAATTGAAGTGTCCTTTGACAGAATTCTTTGGGGCGTTGTCTGAATTGTGTTTTCAACATCTCCCAAAAATTCCTCCACAAATCTGTTTTGGCTTTTCTTAGAGTTTTATTGTAGTCGGTTAAAGCTTGGGCATGCTGGCCACAGTCTCCAGTCCTTTTCACTCTGTTGAAAACCCGCCTTGCCGTCTTTCTCGGGTTTGCCAGGTGATCGTTCCAAAAGACGATCTTTCTGTTCTGCCTTATGACTACTAGGCAGTTATACTCATATTCGGTTACTATGCCGTCATTAATTTGTTCCACAATCACCTCAATACCAACAGGACTTTGCATAGAAACAATAAAATTAATTTTGCAATGTTAAGGAATAAACAGATACGGTATGCGTTCCTTTGATGTAAACAGCAAAACCTTCAGTAAAGAATCTAAAGTCTACTAAAACAACAAAAACTAATCACATGGACAATTTCAGCTGTGAAACCTTAAGTATCCTTATTATTCACTTAAATTCAGAATTGTCATGAAATACTTCAAAAATTAAATAGATTTAATATTGAAAAGCTGCAATGTATGTATAAACACGTAGTTGTCGATTTCTGTTATTGATTCTTTTAATTCCTGCCAAATTTATCTTCTTTCGTGGTATCATTTTATTGTTTGCCTTTGAAAGATTAAATGTGAAGATAATTGTATTGAATAAATAATTATATTGATACAGCGCACATAAACAAGCGAGCTAATTAGAACATGAACCCAATTAAAACCGAAATATAGAAATTCCAATAAGTATATTTACTCGTTTCGGAAATGCTCAAATGCCCGAAGTACCTAAAACACTCCAAACCGAAGGTGTCCGTCCCTTTTAACTTTCAACCGTAAATTTCGATGTTATTATATTTTGCAATCCATTAGCAGGGAGTAACAAATTACCGGACTTTAACTATCACATTTAATTATCCTATCTCAATTTCTGAAGGTTTAATATTAGACGGGGTTTTAATACTGGCTGGGAAAATGTCCACCTGCATGTTATCTTGCTTATTATCGTTATTTCGCCGATAGCGCTTCGTTTCTTCAAAATATTGTATTTTCCATCGATGAAATTTGGCAAGCATGTGAAGGGAAAGTAACAAGACCTGCGGCAACGTAGACTTAATTGCTATATCATCGTTGAAAAAAGCTCACATTAACAAAACAGCTCCGGCCTTCCGTAGCCATCTGTAACAGATGACTTTAAAATAATAAATCGCTCATCCGGCGTATCTCATTTACGTTGCTTTGACCATAAAAATGTTAGTCGGTAGATTAAAAATAAATATTGAACAAGCTTAAAGCCGAATTAATTCTTCGAGTTTTAAGTTTAATTAAATTCGTGCTGAGGAACGTAATGTATGTTTCCATACATGGCCCAAGGTTCCAGGTTATTTAAGTTTTAAAAGCTTATAAGTTATGTGTAAGCTGAAAGAAGTTGAATATTCTGGAAATATTAATTTGAAAAATTTCTAGGAAAATAATGAGGTTATAAAACTTTATGCTTTGCTTTACAACGAGTTTTAATGTTTTTATGAGTAAATAGTTTACATGAAGTAGCCAGAAACCTTATTTTTGGTTTTACGAGATGAAGTAATAAAGTTTTTGGACTAAACCTTCAATGGGTATCCGCATTGGGTAACAGGCGTGAAAATAAACAGACAGAAAGCAATATTTATTATATTTTTTATGTAAGCTTCGTAGAAAAATTTAAAGAATAAGAAAAGAAGTTCAGATTTAGTTTCTGTGGAGTCAATCTTCTTCTTGTGATCTTCTGGCTTCCATAGCTTCGTTTATTCCTACTATCCAATTTCGTCGAGGTCTATCCCGTTTTCGACGTTCTGGTGGTACCAATTTCCACACATTCTTCGGCCACCTGTCGTCACTCATTCGTTCTAGGTGACCGTACCAGATAAGTCTTTTAGTTTCTACAGTATTGGTTATGGCATCATCTCTCCCCATTCATTGTCTTATTTCTTCATTTCGCACGTGTTGTAGTTTCGATACGCCACAGATCTGCCTCCAATAGCCCATTTATAGGGCCATTAGATACGGTTTTTGTTTGGCCGGTTGATATCCCATACCTCGCACCCATATGTAGCGCTACTTTCTATTTTAGTCTTCTACATGTATATTGTTGTTTTTGTTTGCTTTCTAATTTTATCGTTCCAGAGTACGGTGTTCGATAGTCGAATGGCTGTCTTTCCTTGGCTTATTTTGAAGTCGATATCTGCTTCACTTCTTGGTGTGTTTGTTGTTTACTTCAAAATAGCGAAAATTTGAGCAACTGTGAACCACGTCGCCGTTAATGTTCAGGTCCATACCATCGTCTCTAATTACTTCGTGCTCAGTATTTTGTAAGTTAATCAGAGGGCTCCATTTATTATATTCTTCCTGAAGCTTGCGAGCATATAATTAGACTCGTTTTCATCTTCAATTATAATGACTTGATCGTCAGCAAACAGTAGTGTACGAAGTATTTTGTCACCAATCTGCACGCCCATACCGCCACACTTTCTTCTTCACTGTATTAAGGCTTTGTTAAGATACATTTTAAACAAAGTCCTATACACCCTTGCCGGAGTCCCTTTGTCACCTGGAAGTCAGTAAAAAAAAAGTGGTCAAGATTTTATCGATACATGACCGTTCAGACCTACTACCGTCCGGTTCATTGCTCTCTTCCTCTATTTTTTCTTTCATTATTTTTCCGTATATTCTGGACATCGTACTAATCACACTAATGCCGCTGTAATTTTTACAGGCCGTTCTATTTCCTTTCTTGTAAATTGAGGATATATAGGCTTGTTTCCATTTTTTGGACACTTCTCACCTTTCAGGCATTTGTTGAATAATTGTGTTGGAGCAGCCTCTATAAGTTCTATTGGAATATTCTCAGCCCTGTTGTCTTGTTATTTTTCATGTTGTTTATGGGTTTTGTTACATCAGCTACCTTTATTGTGGTATCTCATTAAGGAAGTGTATTTCGTTTATTTCTACTCCTTCTTTGTCTTCTATTTCTATAAAATCTGCTCTTTCTTCAGTTAGTAGTTTCTTATAGTATTCTCTCCACGTGTTTACACTAATCCGATCGATACCACCGTTTTCCTTATCTTCTGCACGTATTGCTTTTGGAGTTTTCCACGCTTCGTTGTGTTTCCTCTGCATCCATTTATTTATTGACATTTGTTCTTCCATGCTCATTTTTTGCATGTGGTACTATTCTCTTCACTTCCCTGTTTATCCTCGCGTATGCTTTTCTATCTTTGCTGTCGTTCGTTTTTAATCATTTTATATAGGCTTCTTTTTTACTTTCAACTTCTTCAATCCATCACGCTTCAGCGCTCTTCATTTTGGTCTTCTTGTAAGTATCTTCCCCATAGAGTTTCAAATGCTGCTTCATACATCCTTTTTTCGATTTCTTCAAACATTTGTTGTGCTGACGACTCTTGACATTCAGTTCCGGTTCCTTCCCTTTTCTATGTTGGTTATATTATTTGAAAGGAATATAGAATTTGCTTATTAATAGGTGGTGATCAGAGCCGTATTCTGCACCTCTCTTGACTCTTACGTCTTTTCAGAATCCTCCTCCTCCTGCGTTCTCTTCTTGTCAGAAGAATCGTGACCCTATGACAACACATCGTCTCGTGTTTTTATTCATTACGGATTCGTCGTGCAACTTCGCGCCATCTTTCTCTGTGGGCAGCTGTTCTCGTGGCTTGTTGAAGAGATTTGCCCGTTAGTGTCTTTATTTGATCCGACCATCGTTTTGGCGATCTTCCTCTCGTTCTAGCTCCTTCCACTTTGCCTTGTATGATTAGTCTCTCAAGGTTACTGCTGTTTCTTCTATTTATATGGCCAAAGTATTTTACTATCTTTGCATTTATTCTGCTAGAGAGGCGATTTGGATTGTTGATTTCTTCTAAAACTGACACATTAGTTCTATGTGCCGTCCATGGTATTCTGAGTAGGCGTCTCCAGACCCACATTTCAAAGGCATCTATTCGTCTTCTGTCTGCCATTTTTATAGTCCATGTTTCACAACCATACGTCATTATTGGGAAAATCAGCGCTTCTACTATTGCCTTTTTTGTGTTCATTGTGATTTGTCTGTCCCTCCACACATTCTGTAATTTAGTCATAGCGTTACGTGCAATCTGTATTCTCCTTCTAATTTCTAATTCACATCCTCCTTCATTACTTATGGTTGAGCCTAGGAACACAAAATTATTCACCACTTTTCAGAATAGATACATATTTTGGCGGATAATTATGTAGTCGATCTTAATTGGCGAGTTGATTGTGTCCACGTATAGCGGTGGGTATCTTTGAGTTTAAACAATGCATTTGTAATTCTCAGAGCATACTGATGGCATATTTCTATTATTTTTTCCATTATTATTGTTTACCGTGATTAACTCTCTTCCCAATACGGCTTTTAGAATCGCAGAACTATTTCCTTCCGATCGCTAATTCCATTTAGTAGCGCAGTTAATTCTGTATAAAATTTATTTTTTATTGTGTCATAAGCATCTTCATTGGGCGCATAAATTTCAACTACTACTATCTCACGCCCTCTTGTGTGTAATTGGGTTTTAATTATTTTGTTCGTTTATTCGCTCCCAGCTCTTTAGGTTCTTTTTAAGCGATTTCTTTAACATTATAGAGACCCCTCTTTTCGATCTTTGATTTCTAGGGATTCCCTATATACTCGTATTATGTAGATAGTTTATTTCGGTTACTCTATCCTTTCTTTGTCCCTATTTGTATTTATTTCTCTACGTGGTATTTTTACTTATTTGTTTAACTTGTGCGAATAACCCCTCCGAATCCGTGGGATTGACTTGAACTGATGCTGGTTTGCAAGCTCATTGCGATCATCTTTCCTTTACCGGGCTTGGTACCGGCAACACAGCTAGATTAACTACATCCACTGCAGCACATCTACCCATACATGCAGAGTTCAGGAAATTTACTCATATGGATATTTATATTTTAGTTAGTTCAGACATCCTTCTGAGACTTTTATTCCAAAAATTTAAAAGAAATATCATTTTCAATAATTTATAAGAAAAGTTTGCAACAAGTAAAGACAACTATGGTTAATTTTCTGAAATAACCAAACAAACATCTGCATTTTGCCTTCTTTTGTAAGTATTTAAATCATCTCTACCCTTCCAAAAAGATAACCAAGCAGGTCGCTGAGTTTCCTCTGTAGTAAAATAAGATAAATGTTCGGAGTATTCACCGACAGAGGCCTGGTTTTCATACAAGCAGGTTCTTCAGAATTAGAAATACGTGCAGGAAACTGCAGTAAATTTAGGAATAATAAATAAACACCAACAGTTGGCTTTACAACCTATAATAATATTATAAAGTAAATCTCCATTAAATGTAATGATTTACAAGAAACATCTGTTCCGTTGATTCTGAATTTAAATTTGTCTACAACAGAAAGCAAACGTTTTAACTTTAATTGTATAAGGTTGGTGACTTGGAAGTACCTTCACAACCAATAAGACACTAGTTCGAATCTCGTTTTAATAAATCAATATCGAAATGTTTCGATAAATTAGGTAAAGGCAAAAAGCTAATACTGCAATAGTCATTTAAAGAACCAACGTTTATTTCCAGAAATTATTTCAACAGAAGCTCGGGAAAACAACCAACATGACTTAAAGGTAAAACAACATTTACAAATTAATTGAAAATATTAGACTTGCTAAACAAGACAAATAAAAGTCCATACCACGAAATTTATGTCAGTAAACAAAACGAGAACAACACGGAATTAATTAGTTTTGCGTGTTTTCCAGTACGAGAACCATTTTGTTGATGAAAATTCGTTTTGAAACTACAATAGCTCACACAATAAAGAAAATTGTTTGATGCGACAATAAATAAATTTGTTTTAATACGTAATTAAGGTTTAACCACTTACGTTTTGTTTTACAAAGTAATTTTGATCCTTAACCGTAGAATTGGGGTTACATGTAATGGCCTACGCGGTTTTACTCTGAAAATGTCAAAGATCAGGTATGTCATAAACATAATTGCTACATTTACGACAATATCGTGTCGTTCATTAACAAAGTTATTAGTAAATGGAGCAACGGGCACTTACCATTACCGAGTAATTGATTTATAACGTCATGTAGTAGACGATGTTAGGAGTTAGACGTTATCATTGTTTAAAAAATCATGGTCTACTTAGGCAGTTGAGTTTTAAATGTTTAAATTTAAACCTTATTATTTTATATCTTCCCAAAGGCAGATATTTGTACAAACTGCATAAAATTTATTTTGGGTCTTCAAGTTTAGGGAGCTAACTGGGAAATGTAGCCCTATTACTTCAGACTTGGAGAGTTTCGATTCAGTATTTTTTGGGTGTACAGGGTGGTCCAAATTGGACACTTTTGATAGGAAACAGCAATTTCTAGAGGAGATAGAAAAAACTATTTATAATGTAGTTTTAATGTTATATTGTTTGCTTTTGTTATTTTGTGTTGTTTAATTAAATCAATAAATTACTAAAAAATAGACAATAAATATTTTATAACAGCTGTAAATTTATTTCGTTCTATTTTTCAAGCATGTGGCACTCCAGATTTACAAAATTCATCTATAGTATTTTAGAAACGGCAATGAAATAAATGTTTAAAAAGGAAAGTATCAAGTATTTTATATATTTAGAAAAAGAATATGCAAAAATATACAGGGTGGTCCATAAGAAAAAGTACAAGTTTATGTTATAGCTTCAAAACCATTCTTTTTACAAAAAAACTTGGGACACTATTGGATTCCCTTAAAAAAGGTGCCTTAAGAATGTTTTTACAGAAACAAAAAATATTCATAAATAAATAAGTTACGGAGGTGGGTCAAAAATGCACAAAATTGAAAATCACCCTATATCTTCTAAACAGTTCAAGATATCGATGTGCGGTTTTCGGCATTCAGTTTCTCACAAAAATCGAGTTCGTAACGTATAGGTTAGTTTTTTTCTAGCTCCTCTAGAAATTGGTGTTTCCTATCAAAAGTGTCCAATTTGGACCACCCTGTACAGTTTACTTTTTAATTTACTTATTAAGTACCTTTGACTAATAAAAATGGATAAATGAGGATAAATTCTTATTTTCCTTAAACGCAAAGAAAACATCTTTGAGTTCATAAAGACCCCAAAATAAAAACAAAGTCAAGTAATAAAGTAATCCTATTAGGAGCACTTGTTTACGTTGACATTAAATGGGCGAAACATTAATTCTGCTGACAGTTCATGTATCAAAAATTATTTTATTCATTAATAATACCTTCCTAAAGGTAAATGTTTAAAAAGGCCAAAATCCATTATTTCATATTTAATCCTTGAAAATGTACCTCTGTGAACATTTAATACCGTACTTTGGAATGACGAAGGTAGAAGGTTTCCGGATAAATTAGAACCGAATATTTGTGGGATTCCAAAGACGAGCTTGACAGTTTCCGAATACCAGAAATAAATTCAATTTCAGGTTTTAATCCTAGCTGTTTTCGAACGTTTGAAAAGTACATAGTAGGAATTTTAAAGTTGCGTGCTTCACGTGTTTCCGGTGATTTTAACGAATAAACTGGGTCATAGTTGAAAATCAAGACAGTTGGAAATTTTCAATGTCATTCGTGTGTAGCTACCTAGTAAAATATTTACACAGTTAGAAGCTTTCCCTCGTATTCCTATTAGGACATTACATATCCCTTGGGATATTGCATGAGCGATGGTATCAAACCTGCCATATGTTCGTTCTAATTTGATTCGTGACATCGCAAATTTACTGTAAAAAAGAAACCTTTGAACTTGTATATGAGAAGAAACGTAGTCAGTTTTCCTCCCTCTTCATTTCATGAATAAAAAATTTAAACTCACCCTTTAAATTGCTTCTAATTTAAAATTTAACAGCCCAGGGTGCATACAACTTGTTCCTGTATAAAGCAAAAAAGCAAAATATAAATTTTGGAAAGTTTACTTGTTGAAATTAACGAATGAATGAACGTTTTGGTAAGCCCGAAGAAGTTGGGCGAAGTCTAAAATGTAAAACTAGAACACCAGAAACTTACTTTACCGATATTAAGGCAAAGTAAACATAATTTTCCTGCAACATAGTTGAACAAGCTCCTAATTTTAATGAGTTCTGACATGGTTTCAAGGCACGTAGTTGTGAAATTATAAGACAACTTTGTTTTACACAGCAATATTTTCAGGTTTTTATCTTAATTTCTTTTTGGCAAACCTTATTTACTCCTGTACTTCCTTTCTGTTTGAATCCTTTATTCCGATTTTTAGTTTGTAAAATAAGAAAATGTTGAAAACATCGTGATAAAATCGAATGAATGTTAAAATGTTTGAACCATTTCTAACGCTTTCGTCTGTTTTATTTAGTTTTCTACGTTTCTAAATACGCCGTGTACTTCGAAGTTCCTTTAGGCATGCATATAATTCGTTACGTTAACCTAGCAAAGTTTTATTAGTTTAACTTTAAATTAAGTTTCCCTTGCCATTCTGCTATCAGCAGGTTAATTTAAACTTTTTATATAAGTTATATAAGTTTGTGATAATATTTAATTGAGGTGATCTTTGAATTTTGATCTTAATCGTTTCTAGAGTTTTCACGCATGTAACCTGGATTATTTCCAGTTATTATTATTATTATTGCCATCAACCCGCTAACTTATGTAGGCTATCATAATATAAATATATGTTAAAATAAGATGTAATTATGAGTACGTTGGTGGCTGTACAGTCCAATTCTGGAGGTGACGTGGCGTCCACAAATAGGGAATATGAATATCCTAGGTGGTTGAATAGGTCCTGCATAGTTCGATATTGTATACCTCCATGTATGTAGATCGATCCTTTGCAAGATATTTTCAATTGTCTTCTGCTTGGATGCTCTTAGAATATCCTAGGTGGTTGAATAGGTCCTGCATAGTTCGATATTGTATACCTCCATGTATGTAGATCGATCCTTTGCAAGATATTTTCAATTGTCTTCTGCTTGGATGCTCTTAAGTGACTCGTGTAACAAATCCTTAAAGTCCTTTACTTGGCCGCCCTGTTTGCATTTGCCTTCACAGAGTTCTCCATGCAGAATACTTTTGGGTAGCCGCTGTTCACTCATGCGGGCGATATGTGCTATCCAGCGAAGGCCAGCGCGAGAGAATTTCAACACATGGTACATTCCGCTCTGTGGTCAACTTCCATATTCGATATGTGATGATAGCATTTTATACGCATAATATTTCTAAGTTGTCAAAGCTGCGCTTCTTCAAGGGCTCTAATCTGCCTGCTGTAGGAGGCCCAGCTTTCGCAGCCATACAGTAGGGTGGGCGTTATGATTGCTCGATACACAGCCAGCTTAGCCGAAATTGATAGGTCGTGATTATAAAACACCCTCTCCCAAAGTTTCCAGAATGCTCTAGATGCAGCACCTATACGATTACGATTAGGTACTTCCTAAATAGTTGAAAGAATCCACTCTCTCTAGAGGGTGGCCATTGATGTGTATAATAGCTTTGTTGTGATCGCTAGGCGTAGACAAGATCTTAGTTTTGTCTATGTTAACTTTAAGTAACATGGGGTCATATGCCCACACATATGCATCAAGTATGTGCTGTAGGTTCTCTTCTATTATGATGGAGAAAGAAGCGCGCAATCATCAGCGTTCCGCAGTTCTGTCACAAATCGTATACTCACTTTTTTATTGGCTCTCAATCGCGTATCACATATATACCAAAACCCTTTACTTTCAGTTTCATATCCACAATGATGGACAGTGCGGTCATATAGATATTAAAAAGTAGGGGGCTACTATGCAACCTTGCATGACCCCCGTGCGATTTTGAATTGGGTCTGTCAATTCTCCGTTGTGTCTGTTGTATTTTAACCCAGTTGTCTAAGTACAGCTGACCGAAGCAAACAAGAGAGCTGAGGAGGCGTGGCGAACGCTGCAGTCGTTTTCAGCCTACATTCAGGTTAAAAAGGATTTCGACGGCAGTTCTAACTATATAAGAAAATAAGATCGTGGAGTTAAAATAAATGATTGATAATTTGGTAAAATATGGAATGATGCATTGTAAAACGAATTATGATTGTAAAACGAATTATTATGAAATAGAAATACAGCTGTCAAGTACGATACAAATTTGACAACTCGTAATTTTGATTGTGGATGTACCGAACTAAATATTCTTACGTGATTGGTTGAATATCTTGCCGCTTAAAATATTTTAAATAAAATTCTTGTAGTTCACATATTTTCCGACTCTCATGTTTGCTTCGGCGCGTTGTATAGGCTTTCACAGATAATGATAATCCTCATAGGAATGCCAAATCGCTTCATGATAAACCAAAGGGCATTTCTATTAATAGAATCGAAATCCTGGCATCTCTTATTGTAGTTAAATTCCATCGTTGCGATCCATATACTGTCTTCATCGCCGTCCGTGAAAAAGTTGCGATTGTCATACCTAACAGCAAAAGCTTGTCTTTCATTAGCTTTCTTCTTCCACCAGTCATGTTTAATATTAGTTAAAGTTGTGTAGCCGCTTTTAGATCTGAGTATTTTCTCTGAGCATCACTTTCTTGTGGATTCTACAAGGTAGCTTGCAGAGCACGATGCTTACGATCCAAGATATTCTGAATAGCAACATTACTTTCCCTAAACCAGTCTTCTTGTTACTGTCTTCCTGATCTTTAAGTGAAGGCAAGTTGTCACGTGCTGTGTTTTTCAGCTTTAACAGCGTTTGTTGATCGTTAAGCTTATCTAATTTAAACAGTGCTGTAGATTTCTTTGTAATCTTTTTACGAAATTTGGGACGTAGAACAAATCTCATTTTTGATGTTACTAAGGGGCTGTCCCATAAATAGACGGACCGTTTTAAAGTTGCATTTATTTTTAGTCATATGTAAAAAAAAAACAAATTTCGTATTTAGACAGTTAATTAGAATCAGAATAGTGTATTTTATATAAAATTTGCGGAATCGATGCCATAATAGGCAATTGAGCGCAAGTTCTTCCATCCCCTCTTCATAACTGCTTGTCCAGATTTCAAGGCAACATTCTTGCTTATATTGTGCCATACACAACGAAATTTGGCTTTTTCAATAACTTTTTCACTGTAATTGATTTCATCTCGATTCTTCGCATGAAAATATTTCTTTCCAGGAACATCTTTCGGATCAATTGGCACGTATGTTTCATCGTCTATTAAGTATTAAAATTTTATTGAGTGCTTTTCTGTAAATTTTTCGGCAGTCAGATTTTGCTCTTGTTTTTTGGTCTTTAACATATTTTGGGGCCCGTAATTTTGAGTATGCTTTAATGCCTAACTCTTTAGTTTTAATCCTGCTTACAGTACATTTAGCCAGATGAATCTTTTTGGCAGCAGTTCTTACAGAAATGGATGGACTCGTTTTAAAGACTCTGTTTACCAATTTAACATTCTTTCTGTTGCTACAGACCGCGGCCGGCCAGGAATTGATTTGTATTTATAATTATGTGTTTTGTCATACCTTTGTAATATTCCATAAATGGTAAATTTTGACCTGCCTTCATTTTTAAAGTGATGATAAGTAACACTTTTCTTATACTCTGTTATATATTGGTAAAAATGCACAACACGTTTAGCGAATTCTTGATTTTCTTGTCGTGACATTTTGAAATGCAGCGTAATTTTAATAAACATTTGACATTTATCGATGAAAAATAAACAGCGCTATTATTTGTTTTAGAAGCCGCGTGGATATTAAAATGATATCTATCAATTACACATAGCTGAAAAGTGTCCATCTACTTATGGGACAGCCCCTTATTCTATGGTACGTCCAATATTCAATATCCATCGGAGCTTTAGTTAATAGTACTTCCTTTAAATAACACCTACGTACAATCACATAGTCTCATAGGTGCCAGTGTCCCGATATTTTCTGGTGAAATATGGTGTTAGTGATTGTTAAGTCATGCGCTGCGCATTTAGTTAGCAGTAATCACCATTTGCGTTCACTTTACTTATTTTGAGTTAACCAATATATTGCAGCTTAACTTTAGAAAATTAACTTAAAGTGATTATAAACAAATGAACGATTATCCTGATAGCTTTTAGATAAAATATAGCAAAGAACGAAGCCGAAAATCTGATGATATTCTTAATTCCTGGCCACCTCAATCAATGTTAAAAAATTGAAATCTATTTATAAACAGAGTAATTTTAAAAGATTTGAAAAATAAACCGGCAGTACGGCAGAGTGGGAGTGCACATAGTACTGACATATAGTAAGTTAAGCAGAGGCCTGCTTGATCTAAACAGGAATGGGTGACCACTCTGCGGCTCGGTGTATCCGGACCAGTCAACACTGTAAAGGTATACGAGGGTGAAAGATAAAGAAAAAAATTATTCCCTAGTTTTCCTGGCAGCTTTCTAATTAAAACATTGTAATTTATGTAAAAGTAGCAGTTTTATAAATTTTCAAAAATATTCCTTAGTTTTCTGGATAATTTGCTGGATAAAATATATAGAATTTATTTAAAAGTAACAGTTTTACAAATTTTCAAAAATATTCCACAGTTTTTTTGATAGTCTTCCGATTAAAATATCAGAATTTATTTAAAAGTAGCAGTTCTATAAATTTTTCTAATTCTACCTTTTACTTTTCAACAATTTTAACTAATAATACCAGCAAAGTGCATTACTACGTCTTCATAGAAAGTATATTCTTTCTTCGGGGCTCAGATTTCTTAAATCAGGCAAGTACTATCAAACAAGTTTACAGAATCTAAACAATGACTACAGACTATCTCTTTGAATTCCCTTTTGGTAGTTTTGTTTCAGAAACTTATCTTCTGGAAACCACTTGATATGATTTAAACCATTATTACAGCTGAGTTTCATTTGAGTAGCCTTTGAATCTCTTGGTAAAATCGCTAGACCGGATGATTATTATCAAAGACGGCTGCAGGAAGACTATTTTGCGATTCCTGTATCTGATTTCAATTCAACAAGTATTTCTATTGTAAAATTTGCCCTAATTGTTGATCAGTATAAGAAAATCATTTAGTGAACGCTTTCGGTTTAAAGAATTTCTGTAATTTCATTTGGTTTAATGGCACCTTTTTACATTTGTAATCATTAATATTTGAGGTTTTTACTGATTTGAGAGAAAACACTTAGAAATTAAATAGTCTCGGACCTAAGTGCAGGGGAAAACTGATTTTGTTACGTATTTTGTGATTTTCTGAATTTGGTTTATTAGATTTGAAAAAGAGCGGTGCAATGTTATGATTTGGAATGTAGAAAAAGTCCTGAAAATTTAATTTTTCCTTTGACGAAAAGTTAAATAAAGCTTGGCTTAGTAGAAGTTGTTCTTAATTTAATATTTCTTTATTTTTTTGAAAATAAATATGTTATTACAAAATTAAACCTTATAACAGTGTGTTGGTTGTTTTATAAAACTGCTGAATATCAGGGTTGCGGTTTAAATAAAGAATTTGTGTAATTTCGTCTGGTTTGCTTTTAGATTGGTTAGGACGAAGTTTAAATTTTAAGAAAAAAATGTTTTAGGCTCTAATCTGTCTGCTTCAGGAAAAAAACAGTTTTATATAGCATAATTTCAAAACAATTGTTGTTTTCTAGATTTGGTTTAATAAGACAATGTGTGGATCAAGTACCGTTTTAAGGTGCATTGTTTCTATTTGGAATGCAAAAACGTCCGGAAAATCGAAATTTTCTATGATAGAATATTCAACAAAGCTTCGCTTAATGATATTTGTTATAAATTTAATATTTTTCTATATTTCGTGAATAAATAAATTCAAACTTTGTAAAAGTGACTCAACAAAGATTCTGAATACCAGGGGCGAACTTGAAGAGCTTTCTACAGTTTCATTTGGCCTGATGCCTGGTTTTAGATTTATAAAACTATTTTAAAAGAAAAACTTTTAAACTGTGACATTTTTGAGTCAGAAAAATTGCAGTTTTACAGATCTCTTCATTGAGAAATTAATCTTTGCTTGCCAAAATTTAACATTTTTATTTGTTTTATGAGTTACTGTAACAGATTAGGCCTTAAAAAAATTTTGACACCACTTAGGACAAACACCTTTGAATGGCAACTTTAAAGAATCTGGGCCGATTCAAGTAGCCCAGTCTGATTTACTTTGGTTCAATCCATCCCCTTAAATTTAGTCCTAACGATAACTCGGGAAACTGTAGTAACTCATGAATCCACCTTAGAGCAAAGAATGTGATTGAGATCAGTGGTATAAAATAATGCTAAGATTATGATAATCACATAACATCATTATTAAGACTAAGATCTATCTTTATTATAATTGTTTTGCTGCTTTAATTTTTCGATTTTTCTTTTAAATTAATCCAAGCTTCTTCAAGGAAAATGCTTAGTAGAACACAGTAGTTTCACAAAGAAGCAAGCATAAAACAATGTTTTGTACAAATCTTTTCCTAATATTTGATTAACTTTTTGCAGTGATTGCATAACTTCATTTTCTGGCTGTGCCTCGATACCAATTATTGAAATATAGGAACAGACACTTACGATTGTCTAGTCTAGACGGTTACATTATTAAAGAACTTGCATTACATGTTGGCTCGAATGTTAATACTCTGGTATTCAGTTATTTTAGTTGCTTACTGTTACGCTTATTTTCAAGTACAAGCAAAAAATGTGCATTAAATCTATTTACACAGCAACACAAATTCTTTATGTTTTAGAAATTAGTTTTTATTTGAAAATATTTATTCATTTATAAATAGAATTTGGCAACCATTAATCATTAATCATTAATTGATTAGCTGTTATCGCTAAATCAAATCCAAAATCAAGGCAAGTATAGAAAATTGGTTTCAGTATAATTTCTGACTAATCAATGTAACAAATTATGAAAGCTATGATTTACTCAAGAGATTTGCAATTATGTCCGGTTGTTTTGATATATTTGCCTCCAAAGCGCAAGTAGTTAAATTGTTAACCACTGCTGATTTATTGATTTAAAAGTTGCTGGATTACTGCATTTAGTATTAATGTCAACCTTGCTTTTCATACTAGTTTGTTGTATAGCAGGTTAATGAATATTTATGCAAAATTGCGCATTTAAAAGAATCTTCGAGAATCCATCAAATAAAAGAAAATTAAAAACGTGAAACATTATTTGCCCTAAAGTTTCATCAAAATACGAAGCGCAAAGTGCCAATTTTGAAAGGTAATAAATTTTGTTTAAAATATTTGTGAACCCGAAAGAAAACAGATAATATAAAACCACCTACAGGATTCCAAAAATTATTTGACATACAACTGAAGTGGCGCTTTTGTAAATATTTAACATACCATTACGGTATCAAATCTAAACACGTTTATTAGTTTGAGAGAAATTGAGTTTTGACCTTACTTCAAAGCTACTAATTAATTAATAAATTCCATCGTGCCAGTGAAAATTTCCCGCTTTAAAATATTTTTATGTAAAATAAATGCAGATATGTGCAAATTGAGAAAATTTACAGTTGCTGTAATGAAACTCGTAACCCAAGGTTTTCTCTGATAACTTGTAACCAACTGCAATACGAGGTCCGTTATTCTGCGTATTATTAAACTAGTAAATCGTTACTGGTTAGATATAATACGTGCCCTTAGTACCTACACAATCGATTGTACAGCAACAAGTGTAGATTCATGTCTGTACTAACGAGCAGGTTTTGTAAACATCAGGACAGATAATGGCGCGATATCTTTTATAAAATTTTTGCTAATAACGGATAAAAACCAAACCGAATATTTTATCGCAATTTTAGGTTACACAAGCTTGAGATGGTTTTTCATAAAATCCTAGTTTTCTCCCAGTTCTACGTGCATTTCTGCGGAATCGTCTTTTTTTCCCCAATTTAAAAGCTCTCCTTGATTTATTTTATTTATTTGTTTCTGTGGCTTGCGCTTTTATATTGGTTTGGTTCTGAAAAGGGGAGGGTTTTAAATGAATTCTCTGCGTTTAAGAGATATTGAATTGATTTTATTTAAGATTCTAAATTGCTTTTATGTATCGGTTTAAGTACCGGTTTGAAATGGCAAACAATCTTATGGTTAACTTTAAGATCTTGATAGCGTTTAGACTACCTCACTACCTTTATCAATTTATTAATTTTCTGCAAATTTAAAGTACCGAACTTTGGCTGTTCTGAGTAGGTTAGGAATGTAAGTTTAGGAAACACGAACAAGCAAATGTAGGTTGACTAGAATATTATTGAAATTTAAAAAAAAGCCACAAATGAACACTCAAGAAAACCATTTACCTAAAAGAAAAATCTACGAGGAAATTGCCTTTTGCTGTTTTTGTTATAGAACTTCAGCAAATACCCAAAAAAGCCAGACTAAAAGAACATAAAGAAAAACTCCGAGAAAATGAAATAGAAAAGGTAGTTTAAAAATCTATGAAAAATCTAAATAGAAATCTTAATAGAAAAACAATCAATCAATCTTAAATTTGTCACGTTTTGTTTGTATTGTTGTTCTGTTTTAGATCCTTAATTCTATGTGGAACGTTATAGCAATCTTTCAAATTTTTCTTTAACGGCTTAAAGCCTGGCCCTATAAAATAAAAACAAAACGAGGAAACATCACAACTTCCTAGAATATTTTTGAAAACACACTAATTAAATTCCAAAGCAATGTAAATATTTGGATTATAAAACAGAAATGAAAACAATATGTTGAGTAAAATTATATTAAATTCGGAATTTGTTATTTTAATGGAAATTTTCTATTTATAAAATCCAACAAGGCGAGTACTTGTATTTGCCTTTATAATGTTTAGTTTTCACACATCAAAAACTATATTTTTCTTTATCCTACGTATTACTTTTGTTTACCATAAATTTTGTATGCACCCTTCCTTCTAAATCATTTTCTTATTGTAAATCTTCATAGTCTTAGACCCACACTTTTACGATTATTTTCTTACATTTTCTAGATTATTACACAGGTTAGTTAAAATCGAATAACAAAGCTTAACTCTTGTCTAGACTGATCTGAAAAAGTTAATTTAATTTTTATTAACTTTAAAAAGTAATAAATTAATAAATAGGCAGAATTTTTAAAGCATCTTTGAAAAGATGGATTTTAAATTAAAAGCACGTAATACGATGTCGGATATTAGAATAAATTTTGAAAAGTTTTGCAAAAAAATGTTTTTAACTAATAGCAAATTGAATCTTTTCAAAAATACTCCTAATGTATCCCCACAATCTGCCTATATAACTACTCTGAAATAAAGAATACAAAAATATTTAAGTTAATTAATTTAATTAATAACTGCCAGGGTGGCGCAGTGGTAAGAGCGTTAGGCTAGCGTTGCGTTAGTTCTAGGTTCGAATCTCGCTGGGTGCAAGATTTCCCGGAGTTCGGTATCGAGCCCTGGTGACCATTCGTCGTTGGGCACCTAATTAACGACGCTCTCCTCCGAATACCTACCTACGAGGTAGAGTAACAAGGTTCTATACGTACACACACATACACTATATTATACACATGGTGCTGTATGTAGGCAAAAAACGGCGCACTAATCACGTGACTCGCATGCGGGCCGGATTGTGCATTTCACGCGTAAGACCACTTACGCTAACACACCAGCCTCAACACCGAAAGGTATAAGAGGTTAACGATTACATACATACATACAATTTAATTAATAACCCAGGAGTCACTGCTTGCATAAAAGCAGCCAGGCCAAGGGCCTTTTTTAACTACGCGTAGCTATCAAAGTCAGGTAAATAGTCAGCTAAATGGGTCCCATAGCCTGATGCTCTGATAAACAACAACGAGCCTCATATGCTCACACAAAATGCCCCAACAAGCCTCAATGCTTGTACATATCAATATCAATAATATCAACAATAACAGCAACTACATCATCAACAATATCAGCTACCAGGATGTTCTAAGCGTCCGCATTCATAACATGCTCTTCGAAGGCGTGTCCCGCTATAATACTAAAGAGGTTCATATATTTAGTATTCTTCTTTTCTTCACATGCCATCTTCTAACGAAGGTTGGCGACCACATTTCTGAATGCTACGCTATCCTTTGCGATATTAAGTAGTTGTTCATGTTGGTCCAGTCTCGGATGTTTTTCAACCATAACTTCTTCTTTCTTCCGACACCTTTGGTCCCATCGATTCTTCCCTGCATGATAGTGTGTAGCAATATATATTTTTCGTTTCCAAGTATTTACCCCAAAGTAATATGCAATTTGTTGAATTTTTACATTGGTTATAAGTTTTGCATCATTATCTCTTCATTCTAATGCTTATTGTTCAAGGGACACCTTTAGCATGCGTCAGTAGAACAATGTCTCGAAAGCTTCGATTTATTTTATTATTTGTGCCCTCAATCTCCAATCTTCCACCCCATATAACAATTGAGACCAGACATAGCACTCTAAGAATCTCAGTCTTATTGAAATGTTCAAATTCTAATTGGTGAACATTGATAAGTATTTGATAAACCCTTTTCTAGCTGTTTTAATCCTTGTTCTAATTTCTTCATCTTGATCTAATTCTGAGTTAATTGCGACAACTAGATATTTGTGTTTGTTGATTCGTTCTATTACCTTTCCTTCAAGTATAATACGTGTGTTGTTTGCTTGGTTTTGAAATATGACCATATATTTAGTTTTAATAATAATAATCATTGATTGTCAGTCCCATTGCTTGGCTTTATCTGTTGACACTCTCTACTAAATGTTGCAGGTCTTCAGCATGCTTTCTACGACAATGATGGTGTCGTCGGCAAATGTTATATTATTTATTACTTCGCCTTCTAGTTTTGCACCTTCTTTCTTGTCCCAGAGGGTTCTAAATATAACTTGGAAATATAACATTGAAGAGTTTTAGCCGCAGCACACAACCCTGTCTGACACCTATTTGTATCTTGATTTGGTTTGTTTCATTTTCGTCTATCCTCGCTACAGCTGTTTGGTTGTAATAAATGTTTTGTATGAGGTTTAATCTATCAGTAAGTGTTGCATGTTGCACCTTATCGAAGACTTTTTGGAAGTGAATATAAGAAACGTATACGCGTTTCTTATATTTCCGACACTTTTGAAGTATGACTGTCATTGCGAATAGAGCTTCTGTAGTTCCCATTCCGCCTCTGAACCCAAATTTTCGGCTAATTGCAGTTCACATTTCTAGTAGCTATATTCTGCTTTGTATGATTTTTAGGAGAACTTTGAGCGAATGGCTCATTAAGCTAATTAAATGATGTTCGTCATGAGATTTAGGGTTGCTTTTCTAAGCCATTCATCTGGAAATTTTGTCTCTCTATGCATTTGATTGAATAGTCTTGTTAAATAATTCTAGGGGCTCAACGGGAACTTTGTCTGGGCCCGAAGATTTTCGCTCTTTTACCGACTTTATTGCATGTTCTTCTTCTTATTTTAAGATTTCTAAATTTCCAGTGTTTTTGTCTAAGTTTTTTCATCTTCCCTTTAGACAAAAATAGTACATTACATCCGAGGTGGGAAATGTTTCATTACAGCCGAGGGCTTGATGTATGACCGAGAGGCGAAGCCTCGTGGTCAGACATAGCGCGAAGCTGTGTTGAAACTCCCACCGAGGTATGTATACTATTTTATTCACAATCATTAATCATGAATTTTATTAATATTTTTTGACAGCTCTATTATAATTTATTTTAGCCTACTTTAACATATAGATCTATGACAGTGTCGCTAGGCAATCGTACATAAACATTTCCCGCCCGTGGGTGGGAAGTGTTTGCTGTCACTTTCCACCCAAGAGATTGTCATTACAGTTAGGAATGACGTATTTCCCAACCTCTAAAAGGTTAGGAATTGACATATTACTATAATGATTGTGAATAAATAATATTATTCTATGTTCTATTGTTCCCAAGTTGTCTAATTCCATTTCTGTTAACAGAACCGCTTCTCGAGCATTTTTTGTTGCTAATAGTATTTAATAAGTATTACTTCTCACTAATATTATAAACTTGAAAGTTGTGGGAAAATATACGTGACTTCTTTTAAAAATAAGATATGTCAAGAATAAGTCGCGGTCTTGGCTCAGTTGGTTCAGCGTGGCCCAGGTTCGATTCCCAGGGCCACACATAGACCGAAAACACCCGACCGTTTCCCTCGGAAGGCAATGGCAAACTACTCGCTGGAGTAAAAGTGCAAGCACTTTCTTTGTTCAGAGCCCACGTTAAACTGTAGCCCCCCTATGTCTGTAGGCTACACGCACATCACAGACATATGGAGAGAAGATCGGCAACACCCTATAAAGGACATGGCACTTCTAGAAGACGAAGTCAAGAAGAATACAACGTTTAAGCAATTTATTTGATTTACCTAAACTGTTTGTTTACCAGATAGAGTACAAAAATTTATTTAATTATCTTGCCTCAAAATGCCCCTTTGCAAAATAATTAACTTAGTTGCTTTTATTATTGGAATAACACGGTTTTCTCTTGCTTTATAGCCCAGTTATTAGAATTTGAAATATTTACTTAGTTTTAGTGTGCAAAAAGCGCATCCCTGCTAATCCTAGAAACAAAATTTTGAAGCTTATCTTTGCCTTTTTTAATAAAAAAGTTCTCCGGTGGTGGTGTTGTAATTAAACTGAAGTACTAAGCTCTTATTAAAATACCATAGGGTCAAGTAATAGGAATCTCGGCGGTGGATTCATTATGCGGATATGCAATGATGTGTTGACTTTAGCAAAAAATCCTGCAGCTCTTTCGAAAATGTCTAGCCTGTGTTATTAAAAATAAATCTTGATGCTTATTCAGCAAGAATTTTAATTATGTTTATTAGGGATAATAAGAATTTGGATCATTAACATAGTTTGCATCTTTGTTTTTTAATGCTCGTTAAAATACATAATTATTTAGTGAACTATTTAGAAATTTAGATGCACTCTGTACGCCCTTAGTTTGCGTAAGTGAAAAGTTCACGGAAAGTTTAATTTCTTACATTTAATTTAAAAATTGTTAGACTCAGTTGTAGTTGTGATTTGGAAATCATTAGTTTGTTTTGCGTAGCATTTTCATCGTGTAAACGTTGTAAGGCCTTTCACGTTTTTCCTTTTTATGCTGCAACAATAATAACACCAGTTTAGTATTCGTTTCACCTTTTAAATTTACTGGCAGGACATTTCCTTCCTTTTTCTGCTACTTTATTATCCTTTTATCCTGAAATTCATTATTAATATATTCGCTCCTACTTTTTACTCCGTTTTAGTCTATTTTATTCCCAAGAATCGCCTTTTAGATGACTCAGACCTTCGTAAATTTTCGTGGAGAGATTTTTTAATATCTCGTTAATTTTTTGTTTGTTTTTAAAACTATTTTTCGATAAAATAATGAATTATAAAATCTAATTAGGATCCTTTTTTATATAAAAATACAAAGCCCTCCTTTATTAAAATTCTGATAGCATTTAAAATGAATCAGGTTTTGATATTACAGTTCTAGTACGTTTTAATGAGAATTCATTTGGCGAAAGTAAAAAGCGCTGTTTAGTATTTATCCAGTTATCTCCAAGCTAGACCATTAAAGCACCCACTCAACTTGTTTATTTCGGAATGATAATTATACGAACTTGAACGCTTAACATTAATTTTACAAAAATATTTAAACGCTTTTGCGATATTCTCGTTTATAACGTACAACTAAAACCTTGCTTTGGAAAGAAAATAAACGAGATAGCGTGCTTGAAGTAATTAATAAAAAAATATTGCACTCGAGTATTATCTTTCATTAATCTAGATAATGAAAATCCTTCTTGTTATTATTAAGGTCAAATTGTACGACAATAAGTAATATTAGACTCGACGTTTATTTGATTCTGAGTATCTTTTATTTAGGTTCTTTTTACTTCTACTCATTTGTCTTTGGAAATCTACTGCAATTTCAATCATATCTATTCGAACCAATCATAAATAATCTCAGAGATAAGTACTTACTAAGGGAAACGGATTTTGTTTGGGATTTTATGATTTGTATTTTGCCAACGTTTTCTGAATTTGTACTAAAAAGGCATCACTTAGGACAGGTGCAATATTAAGTATAACTTTTTTCATGTCCTGAAAATTAGATTAGATTAGAAATTTGTTCTAAGATTGCTGTTTGCTTCTAAGTATTTAGAGAGTAAATAACCTTTTGTTAATTATTACAGAAACAAAGCTTGTTGTAAAAGCGTGGCGAATTCCCGTCAAAATGTTTGAAAGCCATATTGTTTGTAATTCTACAGTGAAGAAATTTAATATTTGTTTAATGGGTCTTCCCACAACTATGTATCTTTTATTCTGTTCACTTGTTGCCTTAACTTCTATTTATTTCCTGTTTTTAATAAAACCCGCCTTCCATGATTAAAATTCGAAGTTTGTTTCCAAAAGGTGTTAGTACAACGGTGCAGCACTGTGCAACACAAAGTTTATTCAAAATTTCAGCGAGGGCTTGTGTGTATCACAATAATTTTGTAGTAATTCAAGTGTGCAGTGTTACATTCACAGCCATTAAAAATTCAAGTATTCGAAATAACTAAACAAGCAGAGAGAGCTTCTGCGGTTTTAGTTAATGTTCGCATGGCTGAAAAATCGATGTAGCTATTGTACTTAGGTACCTTTACCTCTGGAAAGTAACTTTGATATTCAACAAAAGAGTTTTAATACAACGTGTAGGTTACGTATCAGGAATCAATAAGTTATTAGTACCTATTGTATCTTAATTTGTCCTACGTAACGAATAAAGCGAAATTATGTTTTCCCCACCTACGTATCGCTCAAATCTTTTATTTAGTTACACAATAGATATTTTGTGGGTTCATGTGATTTATTGGCGAGATACAAACTAATGTACATTGTGGAAAACAAGCGGACAAAGAAAAACATATTACATGGATAGTTTTAGCAAACAAATAAATACACGCGAAAACCTGGAAGCTCAACTTTTACGATACAGACAATTTAATTTTAAGGGAATTCAAGGACAGTTTTGCTATTTTATATTAGATTAAGTTTGGAAATATCATAAGCTTTGCATATTTTTGTTGGAACAAACACAAAATTGGGTATTTATTAGAGCGTGATTAACTAATTCGAATGCATTAGTTATGAAGGCAAAATGGATTAATACTGCAAGAGCACTTCTGATAAATAAATAAAAATTGCTAGATTTTAAAGTAGTTTCGATATAAATCTTCAGGAAATTTTTGAGGTTTGTCTTGCTATCAAAGGGCAATGTAGTTCTTCCACTGTAGAAAAAACAAAAAACTTTCTGCCTTTATTTAGCAATAAAAATAATTACTATTTGTTTTGGGATTTTTAATTATTTATGTATAATAATTTAATCCTGTAATTTATTTGTAATTTTTCTTTTCCAAATGCCTCCCCTCACACTCGTTTTTTGCAGGTGTCCAGTTGTTCCCTACATCGGAACCTCCTTAGTTTAAGTATGAACTACTTAGCTTGAATTTTAATATCTAAAGTTATCGTTTATAACCGTTCAGACTGCTTTTATCGTTTTTTTTTTTTTTTTGTTAATTTAATCCTATTCAACATTTTGCTTTACCAATTTTCTACTGCCACTCTGTATCATGTTTTATTTACGAATTCGATTCACTGTTCCATTGCTTCCGCCTTTTCTAATTTTTGGCTCGTTTTGTAGCATTCATGTGCCTGTTCTGCTTCATCCTTTTCCTATGCCCTACAGAGTAACTACCCTAAAACGTCAACCTTGAAGATTTTACAACAGAAAACACACATGTCAACTCATAGACGTTAGTTCGTTTACCTGCTTCTATAGTTTCAGTTTCTTCTTGTTGCATTTCCTTTTTTTAAATTCCTAAATACTTTGCTGGGTTTGCTACTTATTTCGTGTTTGTACTAATATTTTGCTATGCCATTCTATGTATAAGATCCGCACTCTTCCCTGCTTTCATTTTATCAACTATCTCTGCTGCTACAGCATTATTATTTATTACAGCTACACTCAGATAAATAAGTTTAAATAGTACAACTAAGCCTACAAAACTAGGTGGGAACAAAGCAGGGCCAAACATTTTTATGCTACGAATATATTAATTTACCAACGGCTCCATATAAAACAAACAAAACTTCACATTTTTTTTACATCAAAGTAAGCATGGACTTCAGTGTTGCATTGGCTTATTGGGTTATTCTGACCACCCTGTAGTTACGTGCCTGCTACACATTTTCAGGCTTTTTGATCTGTTTTTGCACCTCACTTTTAATGAGTTCTTCTGTCCTTTAACCCCAACTTTTCGTAAGATTTGTTTTGTTTTCATTTATTACCACATGGGTTTTTTCGTACTGTTCGTACTGTTCGTTCTGATAATACGTCTTTGGGCTTCTTTTTATTTTAGATATAATGATAAGGTCATTATGTCATATTGTGGCATTCAATTTATTTTCTCCTGCGTAAAAATTGCTTCTTTGCTCCTTTACCAAGCTGGAAGACAGGGATGCACCCTCTTAATAATTTTTTGAAACTGCCTCCCATAACGTTATTTGATTTTTAATCCATGTTGCCTCTACCAAAGCTACTTATTTTTTCTTAATCTAAAAGGCTGTACCATTCCGAGCAACTTATCCTTTTTCATGAAATCATAGAAGTTATAATCCGTAAACAGTTATACAGTGAACTGATTTGTGGTGAATCCACTATCCAAGTTACTTTCGTATATGCTTCCTCAAATCTGCAGGAATTCTCCATCTTATAAAAACCATCCCGAAATTAGAACATATCAACTTCCCTGAATATTTCTGATGTGAGAACATTTGGTAGGTACTCTTTTTTAATTGAGACATTTTTGTAAATTTCGAACTTCCTCTGTTAACTTGTCAAGTTTGAATTGGGACCTTTCTTCAGTATTTCAGTTTGCTATTATCTCATCAGCTCATCACTACCGAGATTTTTATTATTTTTCGATCCGTTATTGTTGACCCATTGTCTTATTGTTTATAAATGCCGTTTCCTTATTTCTTTTGCATTACCTACTTTCTTGTTTTATCTTCTTTTAGAATTGTAGAAATATTTAGACTCAGTTCTCTCTTTCTTACCAGGTTTATATAGGGGAGGTGTAGTTGCTGTGGCATTCCACAGATTTTAAAGTAGTCTTAACAAAATATGTTGGATATTTTATTATAAGAAAAGTTTGTTTAAATCCAGAAACCATTTCTAAAAATTTTAAACACACTTTGTAATATAACATCTTAAAATAATTATAAGCGTTAAAAGTACGTTTTCCGAGTTGGGACCGTATCATTGTTGAAAAAGAAGAACTAATTGTTTTGCACGCTTTCTTAAGGGATTTCATCAAGAGGAAAATGGGACACCAAAAGAGTATGGTAACTCAACGTCTGAACCACACCAGAGGCGAAACTCTGTTAGGACGCGGAAAACGGAACGGTAACTCAACTTGTCAACGAAGCCAGAGGAGAAACCTTTCTGGTTGTAACCGGTCAAGCGTATCAGACGAAGCTGACGATTGGTCATGAGTGAAGGGGTCAGAGCCATTAGCGGTGACAGATTCCCATATGGCAACAGATGATTGTCACGATCCAAGTTGTTAGGGGTTTTGCTGATTTCAATAGCCTCACGAATTTTCGTGTTGAAAAAATGAGGAGAAATGGCAATGATCGATGATATTTCAAACAAGATCGTGATGATGTTCAACAACAGCTAAGTGTGAGAGGAGACCTGATTTCAAGCAACGTTTGGGTTTACAAGGCCGTGTGTGCACCCAGCGATCCGTTTCTCCGATGTACACTAAACCACAAGGGATGCTGTAGACGCCTCTTGATGACAGGGGTTGAGACGACGTATCTTTTACTGGAGGGAGTATCAGTGATACTCTTGGAGGGGATTTGAAGATGGTTTTGATGTTATGTTTATTACCTATGAGATCAGTAACTTGGCGAATGTATGTCAAGAAGGCAGTAGCCTGGGGTTTACAAGTATGCTGAGAATTTCAAGAGTGTAGGAGGTGCAATTGTTTTTCGATAACCTTCCAATATCCGTTTTGTTGTACCCACTCTTGGCGAGATTTTCTTGAATATAAACTGAGACACTGTGATGGGACAATCAAAGCGATAATTGGTTAAGAGTTTTTGTGCCGGATGATGATGTGAGTTGGCATGAAGATACCTCTTCGTATGTGTAGGTTTATGATAAACTGAGTGTCTAAGATGGCCACATAGTGAACTTGATATCACAATTGTTAAGATGTTCTAAGAAAGAAACAAGGTTATTTTTTTCATGGAGCCAGCTCATCTACATAAGGGAACCAGACGATGTTTACAACCACCGCAGAAAGGGGAAAATCCATAGCAGTGTCTGCTACTTATTCTTCTTTTAAAAAGGAAGTATGTGGGAAGAAAGGTGCTTTTCAAGGAGAGTGGATAAACTTGCAAGTTTTCCATCTTGAACCTATAACTGTTCGTAACTATTGAGCCAAGGATGGGGACCTTGGTGAACGGAGAAGTGAAAACTAACTGACTAGCTCATTTGAATCTACGCCTACGGTGAGATTGTCGATGAAGTTTACAAAGTACAAATAATTTAGAATTATGTGAAAAAGATTTCCCTATATGGCCTGTATTGTATATGCCTCAAGAATGCCAGCGGAATATTTGGCCAAATTGCAGTAATTTATGGTATTAACAATGGGGTGGAGAGGGGTCTGCTGTTTGTGAATGAGTTACCGTGCTAAACGAGTTTTGCCGCTGGACTGGTCGAAACGTGAAGTTACCATGCTCTTTTAATGCCCCTTCTTCCTCCTGATGAAGATCCTTAAGAAAGCGGGCAAAACGTGGAATTCTTCTTTCTCAAGAATGACACGATCCCAACCAGGAAGACGTTCTTTTAACACTGACAGTAACCGTGGAAGTCTTCGAATTCATAATTATAAGCGCCTGATTCAAAATCGACCTTATTTGTTCGATGTATTTGAAATCTACAAAAAAAATAAACGTTGCAAAATATTTATTCTGTTAGGAACAGAAAATATTGAGGTATAGTGCTATATTTCAAACCTAAATTTTTTTTTGCAGTTACTAATATTTTCAAACTCTTATAAACACTCTTAAGTTTGTTATAAAAAGGATTGGAAAATTTTTAAATATAAAAGTCTTTAGAGTAGGTTTAGGTTGGAGTTTAGGTTTAAATTATAGCTTAAGCTAACTCTCAAGCCTTGCTACACTGAAGTACAAGTTTAAGCCGCCTTAAGCTAAACCTTAGCATAAAGTCACACTCCAGAACCGACACTTTAGTACAGATCTAAGCAGGTATTTTCTTAAGCCTACTTAAACTAGTTGGATGTGCGGTAGAGTTTAAGCACTGAAAGCCAGCTTAAGTTCGAGATATTTTTCTTGAAAACCTTTGCTAATACAGTTGTTACCATTGTAAATATCAGAAAACCAAATTCATGAGGTAAAAAAACGGGTTAAATGTTAATAAATATGTATGACGATGAAGTTTGGTTACTAAGCAAAATCCCTTTTATTTGAAATTTTTTATATTAAATATTTCATTATTTTGTTATTTCTACTTTCTAGCAAGCTTTCTTGCGCATAATGCCTTCCAGGCTTGTGCTTGCATAAAATCATTATACGCACAAAGAGGCGATAAGGAAAAGTGTGTATAGATTTAACCAAGCAATAAAAATTCCCGTGTTAGAAAAGCTCATTTATTATATTTAAGTTGTTTATTTTCGTTATGATAATGAAGAAGAAATTAATGTATTTATAAATAAATTCGTTCACTTGGGCAGGTAACATTTTAAAGGCAAATTAGAAGCTGCAGAATTTCACGTAAAAATTTTCCTCTTGGATAAATATTTACTATTATTTATTTTACAGTTCAATAATTTCATTACAGCAGGCCACCCACACAGAGTGCTTGCGAAAATAAAACTAATCATCATACGTTAAACTCTGACGTATTAATTTTCCCTTTATTAGCTAAAAATGTTCGGCACTGTTGAAGTTAAAATACAAAAGGATACATTATTGCGTGTTTCATATTTATAACATGTTGTAGCAAATAGACTGTTAATATTTAACTGACAAGTTGCTAGATTGTTAAATGTTCCATTTCGGAAATTTTAACGGAAATTATGCCGTAGCTTATTTTCTTCTTTGTTGTTCCCTTGAATTTCGTTTGTTTATTTTAGGTTTTATCATCATTATCGATTAAGTTTGTATTCAATAATTTATAATTTATGTAAGTTTTCGGAAAGGTTTCGGATTCAGGAGATGGTGGCGAATCTCAGCTGTCTTCGTGAAATAAATACAAACATCCTGAAATTGTTTTATTAGCGTTTTCAGGTTTATTTAAACTAGTAAATACATTTCAACTTCTTTTAATACTAAACTAAACAGGAAATGAATTAAGACATTCTGGAGGAGAATGCTAGCCAGGTAATTGAATTTCCACTGAAGTATAATGAAATATAAACTTCTGGAATCCTGCCTAATTTTAATTCAAACTTTAACCCTTTACATATTTCGTTTGTTTTTCAGGAGGTGGAAAATTTAACTTTGAAAATTCATATCTATCCAGCAAATTCCAACGAAATTCTTTTGCTCGAGTTAAGAGAAGCCTTTAGGTGGTTAAAACAACGGAAAATCAAATTTATGAAAACAGATAAAGTTAAGCATCAAAAATTCTGTGTTCAAACGGCAGGTTTGGGGCTTTTACATATTTTATCAATTTGTATGGTAATCTGCATTTACGAGGCCTTTTTGTGTATAAACCTGATCCTTCTTAGTGTTCGTAAATTCATTTTTCAGTCACAGGATTCCACATAATAAATAAATACGTAGAAATCGATAAAAATAACATTTTACATTAATTTGTATATAAACTGACGTCAGTCGTTATCTGAAGTTGAGCGAAAAATATCAACGTTTTGTAGTTTTCCATTGTCACTTTGCTTGACATTTAATATTTCTCCAGCGTAAAATTTATTTTCTTTAAAAGAACACTCCTGTTAAAAATAGATAGATAGGCAGCATATTGAACCACCTAAATGCGTATATAAACTTTATAATTTAACTTCTGGTTTTGTACTGTAAGTTTAATTATACACGGGCTTTTGTTCGTTATTGTTTCAGAATGTTGTTAACTTCAAAGAAAATTGATTGAATTATTTCGCTTATTAAAACTTCGCATAATAGAATTTCTCTGGCTGCGCAACAACCGACAATATATTTTACTCTAAACTTTTTTGGCCATATTCATAAACAGTGTTTAAAGTTAGTAGGGGTTTAGTAGCTACTAAACCAATATAATTAATATATGTTGCTATAGCAATTAGTAACATCTAACTTTAAACACTGTTTATGAATATGGCTCTTTATCTTTAAAATAATAATTAAATGGACAATTTTAACCAAAGAACAGAAATGGTCAAATTTTGTTTCTTGTCTGCATTTTTTAAAATGTTTTGGTCATATTTGCCCATTCTAGTATAGTCATGGTACTAACGAAAATTTGTTTTATAAATTTAGAAAGATTTCCTTACATCAAACACATTTAAAAAGGTTGAAGCACTTGAGAAACGAAAAGGATCTAGTTTTAATTATTTTACACAAAAATTCTTAAATTTTGGTTTTACTTGGCCAATTCGCCAGAAATTAGACATTTACTTTCGGAATATTGTCCAAACTTTATTTAGTACTGCTTCTAGAAAATGAATTCGAGGATTTTCGCACTTGAATGATCAAAACGCGCTTTGTTAATTTTTTATGGTAGAACTTTCAGGATTGATCGCAGCTATATTCATGCGTGTCAGTTATGTCAAACTAAATTTTATTAAATGTTATTTGGAGCATACTTCTTCTGTTTTAAATCAGCCAATTTACCACAGATTTCTTTGATCGTAAAGTACAGAAATTCCAAACGTTTAATTATTAATTCTATTTGAGAAAAACCACCGAATTCCCCTACCAAACAAACAAACAGCAAAGCTACTAAAGCGATCCAGGAATTAATTTTACGAGTTAAACAACAACTGCACCATACGCTAGATAGGATTGTATTTACTGTTGCAAATACCAAAACATAATTACCAGGCGCAAATATACGTTTGTCTAACATACTACTGTAAGGCCTTTAAACAGGTGTTCTTGCACAAACTATAAACAAGTTTATAGACGTAATTATCAGGAAGATTTCAATTCGAGCCCCTGTTATTTTATGCTTAAATATTTATTACAATTTCAGGGGTAAATCCTACTTAATGATTCTTAAAGCTTTCTAAAACGGTTACCTTTACCACTTCTGTTCCGACCTAATTACTTGAAACGATTCCTACTTGTAACGTTTATAGTTAGTGTTTACATTCTGTTGAATAATAGATAAGAATAGCAGCGGTAATAAAATTGAATTGTTACATTCCCAAGGGCGTATTAGTTTAATTGCGGTATTGATTTGGAAATGTAGCCATTGAAATTACAGTAAAGTTAAAATTGATGCATAGGTTTTACGTCACTCTTTTATTACAGTGTTAGATATCTTTGAATTATTAGTATTTTTAAAGCCTTATTATTGGCTGCTATAAAATGTGGTGAACTTATGACTGACTGTTAAAATCAATTTAAGTGCCACTGAAACTCTTACAGTAAGTATCGATAAATCAGGTTGTAATATTACAAAGGACGCAGATCTTCAATATACTTATTTAGGCCAAGGATAATTCATAAATTCGTTATTTACTTATACTCAGTTAGTTTCTTGAGAAAATCTTATAATTGCCTGAAAATACGAGTATGTACCAAAATTAATTTAGTAATTCCTTAATCCTGTTTTCAAGAAAAATCCTGGCTTTTAGGGCATAAATATAGGAAAACTAAATCGTATGTTCATTTCCACACCTTTTGAAATTGGGAAAATCAATAGAAAGCTTTTATATTTTCGTAAATGTTTAAATTGTCCTTCCATTGTATTCAATGAAAGGATATCCTGCAGCTTTCAAGGGAAGGTTTTGGCTTCTTACGCTAATTTTGTTCATTTCTGGTGGGTATTTATTTAAATACTAATAAAATTTAGTTTATATAGGTTTGAAAATCTTCAGTAAAATTATGATTAAATGTTTGACTTCTTTTTGTATAAGTGTCAGTCATACACTTTCCACAATTACCCTAATAAAACTAAATTATTTTCTTTCGCTCATTTTAAAACTATTGTGGGAATTACAGCATACGACAGATGTTCAGGTGGGGGTCCGGCGTGCATCGGGTGAGTAGTAGTAAGTCGAGTGCGCAAGAAGTATGACAACAACTGAAAAATACTAAAGTATGAAATGTAATTTAATTAAAATAAAGAATCCCACACTATTATCCTTTAACGGTTAATTAGGTCACTTACTTTTAAATCAATTAAATTCGATTACTGTTCATTTAAATAACACTAAAAATATCTTCCAGTATTTAATAAGGTATTTACTTTAAAACAAATATTACATACGATTGATCGTACCTACCACATCCAACAATTTCCTCGTGACAGTATAACATTATAGAGCAGTTATTGTAACTGAAAGGTGAATACCTACCTCCCATCCAATTATCAATTTGGTTTGATTACAGAGTAAATGTTCGAAAGCCTATGAAATATGTAATCGATATCTTCTGTGCTAGACAGACAAGCGTGTACTTGGAGTGTGCTTTAATTATTTATTTGTAATTCCAGTTCTGCATTAAACGTTACGAGTCAGCTCAGTATATTAAATCTCATCGTTCACTTTATACTTAACTTTTCTAAATGTGAAGATCATAACTTTCAGTTAAGTTTAAAAGTGGAGTTTAAACTTGGATTCTGCTTTAATTGTAACTTCTGTTTCTGCTACCAAAGTCCATTAACTAAGTAATAAACGTAATTGTAAATTAAAAACAAAATGTGGTTATCAAGATATTTTTCAGCCAACCTTCAGGAATAATCGAAACATGTTTTCAAACTAGCCTTGGCTTTCACAATAACCCAGTTACATTGCGTGTTTTTGTACTTAAATTAAATACACGGTGAGTAATTAGATTAATAATTGAAACGCACAGAAACAAGATCGATTTAAATCTAATGCAACCAGCAAATCCGGAAATTTCTTGGGTATTGGGATAGGAAAATTAACATTATTTGTTAAAGCAATAACTACTTTGTTTGTTCTTTTAAGATAACTATTATTGTTCTGTATACTTACACGCCTTTTGTTTTATAACAGTCTACGCCATACAATTTTAGATTTAAATTTATACTTAGCCAGAGGTAATTGTTAGCACTTCGTAAATTCCGTGCTCGTTTAAATAAACCTCAGCGATAATAAAGTTACACGTTTAGAAAAAGAAAAGAGCGTAAAAGATGTATTGCATAAGGTACTTCTCTATTTTTAGTAGCATAAATTTAGGAAAGAATTTCTAATTTAAACAATTTGAAATATGTGTGGCGTGATGTGGAAATCTGCCGGGTGCATCTGATATCCCGTAAGAAGGAAGCTTCATTTGTGGTTATTTCAGTTATTAAGGAAAAACGATGTTTCCGCTTGATAAATTTCGAAAACTTCCAGTAAAACAACGTTTTCAGGACAAATCCTAATAATTGTAGAAAGCTCGTAGTGTTTTTATTGCGAAAAAGTTTGAGCGATACTAAATTATGTGAATGAACCCATCTTTATTGCATGAAATATTGGGCAATTTCTTGCTTCAACATAATAAAAGTTCCAGTCGTAGGGAACATTAAAGGGCTTTCACCCTTATTTTGATGTTTCTGTTAAGATCAATTTGGATAAAAGGAATTTTTTGTCTTTGTTGGATTTATGGGATTACTGTATCCTGTTATTTATTTGTCTTAGAAATCTGTCAAAAATTCTCTCATAGTTTTATTGTTGAATGATTTATTACAATTTAAGTTTGTTTTCGAAATTTCCCAAAAACAAGTGGGTTTAGTATCTGTTTAAAATGGGTTGGCCATGAAAGCTAACTTCTCTGCTCATTTGATTTATTGTTTGCAGTCTTAAAAGAAAGGCTTGGAACTGGCTTGTCGTTTCAACGATTTGATTTTTGAGGTTAATAGGATTTAATAAATTCGCAAAACCTAAAAATAGCCTCGATGGGTTTATCCTATTTTTATTTTCAGTATGTAATTTGAGCCTCATTCAATATAGCGTATGAAAAGTTATTTGTTATTTTCTCCCCTTCTTGTGTCGCACCGACGAGTGATGGAGTGGTGTAACTTTAATGCTTTCGTTTTTTCGTTTAAAAATTTTCAATTCGTTATTTCGCAATAATAAATTTTTTTATTCAGTAGGTTTCATAAACAATTTTCATAAATTTCAAAAAACCCGTAAATATAAAGAAGTATTAGCGTCATCGCAGAATGTCATCTTAAAATCGTGAAGATCCACTTGAAAAACTTCAGAACATTCAAGAAGCTTATTATAGTGTTCTTATTGCCTGCGTCTACCCATGTCTTATCTACGTTTCGTGGATCGCTGTTTTTCTTATTATATGGGATTTCTGTTATGAATTTGTTAGCTTTTTGTTATAAATCCGGTACGCGCGTTTCCTGAAAATTCTACGCATTTATTTAATCACGTTATTGATAGTTTGCTATTGTTCAAGAAATTTCTTAGTTTTATTATTTAGCGATTTCATCGTAAAATCAAAAAATAATGCAGCAACCACATGAACTAAGATAGCATTGGTGGTTCATATCCTCTTAAAAAGAAAATTAGTAATTCGTTCTTGCTCTTTTATTTTAATGTTGTTAAGAGTAAGAGTTCAATATAAAGTGGTTTTATTGATTCTAAGTATTAATTACAAAGTGATAATAAATGTTTACAAAGAGTAAAGTGCTATTAGCTTATTCGTCGAAGGCGAATTATAGGCAATTTCGCAGGAATTTCACGACAAATCGATAACAATATAACGAACAATTCTACAAAATTTAATTCGGCTAACATTTTAGTACATAACGATACTTAAAGAATTCCCGAAATTCTACGAAATCCCATAGAAATTCGGTGAAATTAATTTAACTAATTAGTTACAATTGTACATTGTAATTACATATGATTTAACTTTTTTTTTTGTTAGGCATAATTTTTTATTACAATTTCTTAATGATGATGTAGATTGGAGTTGCAGTGAAAGGTTTCATAACGTGGAATTATTAAGACAATATGTCTCGGAACCGTAAGCCTGCAGGGTCGGATAACATATTCCCCGCTTTATGCAACATGGTTTTGAAGCACTTGCTTCACCACTATGTGATCTGTACAGAGTCTACAGAGCAAGTCTGTCATTTGGTTATTTACCAAATAACTGGAACCAGGTAAGGATCTATTTCATACCGAAATCATGGCGAGATTCCTACGCCCAGGCTAAGGCATCAGATCCATTATGTCAACGTCATTTATTCTTAAAACTTTGGAGAAGCTGATTGATAGATACTTAAAGGACGATATACTGAGGGTCAATTCTCTGCATCGAAGGCAAACCATGTGAACTAGCCCTACATGAGGTAACCACAAGATCACAATGTGCACTCGACAGCCAAGATATAGCGCTGGGAGCATTTCTTATATAGAAGGCGCCTTTGACTCGATCATTGGAGCTTTGGAAGGGCGCAGAGTACCTCAATCTCTAACAAAATTGATCAGATCTGCGTTAAACAATAAGAAAATAATAATATCCCTTAAAAATGCTATCGTCACTAGGGAATTCCCGCAGTGGAGGAGTACTCTCTCCTCTCATATGGAGCTTTGTAATTGACGAGCTTCTGGCTAATCTAAATGCGAGAGGCATATATGCGCAAGTTTATGCAGATGATATCACCATACTCGTTAGTGGGAAGTTCGGAGTAGTAGTCAAATTTGATGCAACAAACTCTGAATACAGTGGAGAGGTGGTGCTCAAAAGCAGTGCTATCAGTTAATCCGAAGATTTCGATCATTCCATTTACACCTAAAAGAAACCTTTAGGATTTGAAGGCAATGAAAATCTGCGGACAGCTTGTGCAAGTGGGAAAGGAGGTCAAGTACCTCAGAGTCGCCTTAGACAGCAAACTGACCTTCAATCCTCATTTGGAGAAGATTATCAATAAAGCTACGAGGACCTTATGGGCTTGCAGGAGAACAGTAAGCAAAGTTTGAGGTCTAAAACCTAAAATGGTTTTGTGGACATACACGAGAGTGGTAATACCAACAACAACATATGCCTCTATGGGAATAACGGAGGCGATGTCTTCCACGCCCACAGCCTCAATGGGAACATTGTTGAGTCTTCCTCCGCTTCATTTAGTGGTGGAATCTCAAGCACTGACAGCAGCATACACATTCAAAATCTGTGATTATCGGAAAATACACCGCAAAACCGGAGCTAACACCGAGATTTTCAACACATTTCCTGTTGTTTTGGGTCGATATATTCTCGCAGCCTCTCGAAACTTTTTACTCGTGTGTAGGTTAAAACTGCTCCAGGTCGTGTTTTGACTGCTTCAAAGCTATTTCAGTATCTTTTATTGACTAAAATGTAGCCGATTTGATTCCTTATTATGTTATTTTCAGTTTTGGCCGGAGATTTACATGTATATAATCTACGCAATGGTAACATAAGGAATGTGTTTGTTACCATCAATAATTTGGTCTCCTCAGTCATTTCTATTGTCTACTATATCTTCGTGTCTCCCTCGACCAATTTTAGCGTTGAAATGACCTATGATAATTGTCATATTTCCTCTTTTAATGTTTTTCATTATGTTTCCTAATTCTCCATAAAAGTCTTCGATTTCTTGTTGCTCATCACTGTCAGTTGCGGATGCATATACTTGTATTAGGTTAATATTGACCGGCGATGCTTCTATCTCCAGCAGCATCATTCGATCACTGACTGGTACAAATCCCCGACGGAGTAACATGTATATTCATTTACCGTGCATTGTCCATGTCCAGACCATCTCATCGCACTTATGCCCATAATTTCTATAATCATTCATCTCATTTTTTGAATTGCATTGTGGTATCTTGCCGACTTGACACATTGTTGTCACGTCATTCTAGGTGCATTTTGTTACTATTCTGCCATTATTTTTGTGCTTTCTCTATTTCATATCTCTCCCCGCCCCCCGGAGATCCAATTGGGGGAATTACTCCAGAATCTCGGAATCTATGCGAATTATGAGTATTATGCATGCCAGTGGGCCTTTAATGCAGTGATCTCCTACTTTCTACCTTGCCTTCGAGGTCAATTTTGTAGCCTCAGGACAAAGAAATGCCGTTCTCCTCCTGGATCTTTCCCCCTAATCTGTCCAGCAGGAGGGAGTTACTTATACAGGTAACTATCGGTCATCGCTGCCGACTATTGTTGAAGCTGATTTTGATCCCATACCTGGAGATCGTTCCCCTATTCGCCACCTGGAGAGGGGCCCGATGGGGACCAGCAACCCCTCTCGGTTTATCAGTTTTGTTTTAATTTAATTTCACCTTCTTAATGTAAAATTCACATTTTTAAAGGAAAACTATTACCGGGCGTTTATATGTATTAAATAAAACAAATCTGTTCAAGACGAATAAGTAAATTCGAAAAGTTTCTCCTTTATTAATTCGATTTTATGGTCTAACTTCTAAATATATTTTTGTACATTTCAACGTATTACTATTTCTTGATAGAAAATTTGGCCAAACTAGCTGTCACTGTACCAGTAAACAAAAACATTAAAATATGCTTGTTGATAGATGCTGACAGTATGACAAGTGGATTAAATATGTATAATTGAATAGAATAGAATCAAACAATTCCACGAATGCATTATTTTGTGAATAATTACTACCTCGCATATTTAAGTCGAATAAAAAATACGAACAAACAATGCATGCTTTAAAACCACTTTTGTGTTATTTGTATTCCCTACACTAAAATAATATCCTGAGGAAATAGGCAATTCTTATTTCTGTTTACTCAAATCCTTCTATAAGGTCTGCTTGCTTCTAACATCCTCCCCGTCTTATATTAAATATCGCTCGGAATAAATAGTTGAAGATGACAGAGTTTTCATATCGTAGTGCACATTCCTTTGTGCAGAAAGAACCTTACATTGCAGTTTCCTGTTAAAGCTTTATTTGAATTCTTTGTTTGATAATATTTATCGTTTAAGAAAGGCAGGATTGTATAGAATCAAAGGTTAAGGGTTAGTTATCTTTAAGCTTTGTTCGTTTGCAAGAAACGGAAGTAAACATTCTGATAAAGCAGATTACCTACTGAATTTTTGTCACTTAATTCTAAATTATGAAATTACGTATAAAGCAGAAAAAGAAATAAAGACAGCGGAATAAAGAGGATGTGTAAGTGGGGGAATTGGTCAGGAAAGTAAGTAAAGTCTTTCAAAGTTTTATTTTACTACAAAATAGCTTTAATTGATGTTTGAATAAAAGGGTGAACACCGACAGTATATCACTCAGCTGTATAGTTTAGACAAACTACGTAACATGAATTACAGGTTTTCAATCATTTTAAAAACTACTCTGAAAACGTTGACGTTTAACAAACATACGGTCACGACAGAGTTCATATTTCCTTAACTGTCAGTGAATATAAACTTATAAGACGTAATCCAACCCATTCTGGAAATTAAGGGTCCAATTTACCACAGTTTTACACATTCCAAAACAACTCAGACTCAGAGTCGGGAAGTTAAGCACTGAACTCAAGAAAATCTCGCTAAGTAATTTGTTTTATTAAGGTAAGGGTTTATAGGTTACTTGTTCTACAAACAGTTTTTATTCCCTATAAAAATGTATTTTGAGGAATACGTGTGTAATAAAAAAATGTAGCTTACTAGCCGTATTCGGCTTATTGTCTGCATTTTTCCGTACCGCCGATACGAGATCCTTAGGTGCTTCACCGAAAAGGGAAGGAGTGTAAGGTATTATAGGGGCAATATATCTTTAAATCGATCTTGAAATCTATCGCTTTCCACTCGAGACCCCCATAGATCTTATAAAACACATCCGTCTTCGGGAACGTCGATGGCGGTTATCTAATCTACCCTAGTTGCAAACTCTAAAATGTCACGAAAGCAGAAAAGTGATTAGGCTGTATTTTGATAAGCATTGATGTCATACTAATTAAACTGGAAAATTATCACTGTTTCGTCATTATTGCATCAGAATTTCGTGATGTTACTCTTTCAAACCTTACTGGAATCTTTTAATTATTTTTTGCTATCAAAACATTCCAGAATATTGTTTCTTAAGGCTGTCGTTGAAGCGTCACAATAAAAAGAGATTTTTTTTATACTGTTTCAACAATAACAAGGTGTGTTTTTGAAAACCTAATTATAAAGCTGTCGTAAAAGCTAAGTGTTGTTGCAAAGACGCTCGTCGAGACTGGCAGCGAAATTAAATTTCCCTAAAATACAGCAATCAACTTCTTTAATTTCCTGTCTTTGTTAACTAAGTCCGAAAGCTCGACAAATTGCAATAATACTTCAAGTGCAGTCTATTAAATTTGCATTTACGTATGCGCTCTTCCTTAAAATTCAACGGAATTTCTAGGGTAGTCATTAGATTGAAGGTAACTCATTATAGTAATGCGCCACAAAATAATCCCATCTAACTTCCTCTTCAATTACACACAACCTGAAGCTGTCGCTTTTATAAATTAATGATTCCTCGATTGAAAACTAGTTATCCCATCAATGTTGCATGAAGTATCTGCCGTCCCAAAATAGACTGAAATACGTCAACTGCACGAGCTGTATATATATTGTCACGCCTGGAAAAGGAAACGAGAACAACAAAGTTATTCTGAAAAACAGTATAAATGGGTTAATCAAAAAGGGATTTAAATTGGAAAAACGTGATAGTTTTCCGTTTAAATTGTTTCGAAATGAAAATAAATAAAATTCAGGAAATTTTACTAGAAAATTCCATTAGGGTCAATTATGCCTTTCTTTATTTATGTTGAAGCTGAAATGCTGAAATTTTAAAAATTCTCCAATACTAAAATTCTATTGCTTTCGCCTGTACTAATTCGTATCAATGTATTGTAATAAAGATTATCATAATTGTAGATTCATTTTGTATGCATTACCCATTCTGTGTCAATTTGCTTTACAATATTTATAGCTTTTGTGTCCGGTAAATAAATATCGATTAGGGTTATGATACCTTTTGCTTTTTGGTTAATGCATGACCGAATTTCTATTAACCTCGAGTTATCAAACAACTAACTGTTATTCGTCAACGGAAAACAACTTAAAAAATATTCATTACATTATTGCCGTTTTTAGTCAGAAAGCAGTTTCTAACAGAATTTCTCGTTAACAGGAAGCGTGATGTGTCAACAACTATTCACAAAATATTCTGTGGTTATATTTAACTCGAACTGGAAAAACCCCATCCTAATTACATAATTTACAATCCCCATGGTTTTGTTAAAAATGGGTCAAACCATTTAAAAAGGTATGCGGAAGGATGTATTAATCTCTCATCGTAAAGGTATTCTCGTCACTGCCTAAATTTTAGTTAATGATGACAAGTGATTTATAAAATGTGTAAATGAGGAGGGTATTAATCGTCACTTTTAATTTTTTTTTCGCTATTTTTAAATTCGGACGAAAGAAGTAATTCTAGTAGGTGATTTACATTCACTTCTATAAAAACTCGCTAAACTATGAAATGGTTCCATAAAATTACACAAACTGAAATTCCTACTCATCAAAACGATTGAATTTATTCAATTTTGGCCTGCAGAAACCGAAGTCAACCAAATAAAACCGCAAAAATCGAAAAACAATGCTTCATTGTCAAAATCGGAGCAGCTATTTTATTTACTGGAATTTTTGACCTTTTTGTGGGAATAAAAAGACTAAAAAGATCAAAGTTGTTTTTACCTAACGATTCAGAATTAGGGATTCAGGACCGCAACGTAAATACATCAAAACTTACCCTTGCAAATTACGTGGTATATTATACCAAATATGGGGTTTTTCAAAAAGTGGCTTTTAAAATCACACCACGTTTTCTACAAAACAAAAGTGCGATGCCGCAATTTCCTAAAAGTCTGCAAAAGGTAGAAAGAATCAAGGGAGTTGGGGATGGAATTTAAAAATGTAGGGGTTCAATTTCTAAAGTGGGAATAGAAAACGTTCAAAGATGATAATTCACATAGACGTGAAACGAATTTAAGAATAAGAAAAAGGAAAATTAAGCACTTTTGGGATTAATGAACGAAAGATTTTAAAGGGAAGGAAACAATTTAAAATACTGATTATTTAATTAACTAAAAGTCTTCCTAAATTCTTCCAAAAAAATAAAATCTTCTCCGGCCTGTTTAGAAATTGTGTGCATTTTATAAACCCAAACTTATAAAGAGAAAACATTTAAAAGCCCAAATTATTACAATTTTGTGAACGTGCACAATTCGTTAGTAGTAAGCTTTATAAAACACAAAGGGTAGAATGAAATCGCAAGAAATACAATACGTGTTGGTGCAGTTTGCTGAAAGTGATAGACAAACTGAACCAAATAACCGTGCTATTTTATTTGCTCTGTTAAACCTTTAAATGATTCACAATGAGGTGGGATAATTCGATTAGCTTTCGTAAAACCCAAAGGTGGTTTGTTGGTTAGCAATTTGGGGGGTTTCAATAAAAAATGTGATAGGAATCCTTTAATAAAACCCTGTGAATGAATAAATAATCAGTGATGTTTTATAATTTGGATATAAAGTAAGCTTTCGAATTTTATAAAATTTTAATTGTAAAAAGAGATGTAAAAGCGTATTTTCTACATTTTTAAGTAAGAAACTGAATAAGCTTAGATGAAAATTAGGAAAAACTAAGAACATTCTGATTTTATTTTAATTAGCGTTGAAAACATTACTGCTTAACTAATTCTTTTACATAAATAAAAATAAACTGAATTTTGAATTCACATAAAAGGCAGTTGCGGACCAACTGGTATTACGGGGTTTTGCATGAAACCTTTCTCTGAAGAAAAGGATTACCACATTAAGGCCGCAAGAAATCCTACAATTAGTTTAAATAACGCAGAAAGCCCCAGCAACTATTATATTTTAACAAATACAAAAGTAATAAAGGAATGATTAATCTCAGATGCAAATCAGATTCACGAATCCCACGACATATCTGTTTTATTTCGTCTGATTAGTTTGAGTAACAATAAAACTACAAAATAATGTCGCTAACTCCATAACTGTGGTTTAATTAATATGAAAGCGTTACAACTACTAAACAAAGTTGGTCAGTACAACATAACCGTAAAGTTTGAAATAGAGTATATTGCCGGGAAAATCCATATTACAGTTAATTCCGTTTTAGAGTTAGACAATGAATTATTCAACAGATATTAATTGTAGGGTATCGTTGTCAGACGTGTTGAATGTTAAAGGATATGGAATAAACCCATATTTTATTTTAATATATTGAAATATGAAGCAGATTCTGAATTTTAATAAAAGATCTCATTACAAGAGGATAGACATTTTCTTCATTAGCAACTTTAGGTGCTAAGTTGAAAAGAATAACTAATTGATTTGTGTGAAGCTTAAAACCTAACCAAATATTAATTGAAATATTGGAAAAATCTACAGGGTGTCTCAAAATGAAGGTGAATGTATAGAGGTTGCTTGACACGAGTTTTATACAAATATCTTCAATTTTTCTAGTAGCGAGGCTATCCTTTTATGCCATTTTAAATATTCATAAGTTTTACACCTCAATAATATCTCCTTCTTCTAACTTTGTCATCTATATCTTGTTCTTCTTCGGCTTGCTCCTCCTGTTCCTCCTCTTATTTTGAGACTTTTACTGTTTTTGTTCCTTTTCTTCTTCTTCTTCCTTTTCTTCTTAGCTTTCTTCTTTCCTTTTTCATTTTTTTATTCTTAATCATGCGTCTGCTACTATGAGGGTTACGGTGTGTGAAATTTCGTTTATTCTTCTGTTTTTTAGTTTCAGTCCAGGTCTTGTGTACTGAAATTTCTATGATTTTTACTCATGTGATTATTCCATGTTTTACTTAATTCTTTCCTTGTGCTTTTGCATCATATGCTCTTTTCGTAAGCTACTCATTAGGCATATACACATATATCATTTTAACTGCCCTTTCACTGTTTTGCTATGTATATGCTTGATCTTTAGTTCTTGTTTAGACATGTCTTTTGTCTGAGTATCTTAATTCTCACACTATTTATCCGCGTTTTTTGTTTATCTGAAAGAATCTACGGTTCACTGCTGCATAACACTCTGTTTTAACATTGGAAATGTTTATGCGCTCGCTTATTGAACAAATTTACAAGCTTTTTGGTACATTTTGCGACATCGGCACATCATACAACCCGATGATCTCAGAATAATAAACATTAAGCGGTCTTAATGTGTTTTGAATAACCAAATATGTAACAATTGCGTTTATAAGAAAAGCACGTTTTGTTGAGTCTACAGTCTACATACGCACCGCGTTGATGACGGCATTCACGAGTAATTAACATAGGCAGATACCGTATGTTTATAGTGTGTTTTCGATGAATAGCACTTCGACTTCCGATCCAACAATAATGTTTGGTATGAGATCACCAAACATCTGCGTAAGAAGAATAGACAACTGCTGCAAGTGTAAGGAAATACGCATAGTCGTATTCGTATTACAAACAGGTACCAACTGATTGCATATGTATTATCTTTTATTTATTTAGTTTAATCGCTATTTATGGTACCAGTGGCGTACCTATCTTTGGGAGGCGGAGGGAGCAATATGTCTTGAAGGCGCTTTAGGATATTTTAGGTCAAACACGTGTAATATTTCTTTCGACAGGAATTAAAGAGGCCACACCGCCACTATTTAAGAATATAGCTCACTCGGCGTTCCGTGAGTGAATAAAGAAAAATGTTATCCAGGAAAGGAAAAGTTTAGCTCACGAGGCGCAGCCGAGTGAGCTAATGTCCTTGAGCGGATAAAAGCTCTTTATGAAACAATAGCTAGCAACCTAATTTAAAAGCACCATAGTGTGGATACAATGTTTATAGCAACACTTTATCCACCCTTCACGTTAAAATGTTGCTTTGATAATTAGATTTGACACATTAAAAGGCCACTTTTTAATTTACTCGCAGAGGTGTGATAGTTCCACAGTGTCGAAGACGTAACTGAGGTAAGTTTATATGTTTCATGTATTACATATGGCATTATCATTTCCAATGTATCCGATGGTTGCAAGGATTGCGAAATCTGTGAATTTTTTTTTCTGCATAACACTCTGTTTTTTTTTTTCTTTTTATTAGCCTTTACCTACCCATTCACAGGTGTAGGCCTCCTCTAGTCCTTTCCAAGCTTCACGATTTGTGGCTCATCTTCTCCACGCTAGTCAAGCTATGGGTTTGATATCGTCTTCCCATCTTTCCTAACCAAGGACACCATTGATTATATATTCTCTTATGTCAGTTACTTTTGTTATCGATATTCCTCTCCATCGCCAGTTTTCGTAGCTTTATCCATGTTTCTCTTAGTGAAGGTTCATGTTTGACATCCGTATTGGAAGGATGCATTTATTGAAGACTTTGTTTTTCAGATGGTGTGAGATATTTTGGTTTTCAAAATGTAGTTTAGATTTCCGAATGCAACCCAGCCTAGCTTCATTCTTCTATTTATCTCCGCTGTTTGGTTCTCTTTGTTTGCATTTATAATTTACCCTAAGTATATGTTTTGCTACGAGATATTCCTTTTAATTAGTATTCGTAATATTTAATTATAATTTATGATATATAATTTTATTATCAGCTAGCTCAGTCTGTTTTTTAAAATCAATATCAAATTTTAGAGATCTCTCAACATAAGGTCGTTGATGGGGATCGCGTTTATGAATTTTTTAATAAAAATTCATAAAGTAATTTTTAACAGCCTCAAAATTATGCAAACCTTTTACAATGATTAACAATAATTTTAATAACTAAACAAACATAAAATAAAAAAAATTAATAAGTACCTTTCACAGATAACTTGAACAACAACACTTCCTCCTGTTTCGACTCCAAAATTCACCACTTCACCAAGTTCCTCCTTATATATCCGTCCAATAATACACCTCGTTGCAATTCCACTTCAATCCATTAAACACTTTACTCAATTTCTTTTTAATGATCCAAATATTTTAATGCCTTTGACACATTTTTTCCATATTACATAATTGCAAATGACATCCTTACACAATACTAGCAATCTTTTATATAACCTTCAAACAAATTACGATTCTTTTTCGGTTTCAAATGAAATCAAAATCAAATTTTAGTTCCAATTGCATAAAACTCAACTTCTGTTGTTTATTTTCAACCTTCTTTTTTTTATTATTTTTAAATTCTCCTTGGATATCTTATTTAATTGAAGTAACACTCTATTTTAAATTATAACAATTATTTTTTTAAATTAATTATCAAGATATCATAATCTACTTATACAGGGTTTGTCAAAAAGTACTGGTCATATGGGACTTTTTTTTTATTAAAGTACCTATTTATTACAAAAATCAATACGGCGTTGGTTTGTACTTGTCTACTTGTCAAATTTAACACGTTTTGAAAAGAATCTTAAGAAGTGTCCCTATTTATGATTTTTTCGAAAGATTTCATTTGGAAAAGTTGTTCAGAATCCCATTTTACGTCGGTATGTAAATTTTCGGCTAAACATTCGGACTTATTTTATTTTACTTATTTTTTTGATGATTTTTTCAAAAAGTGTCAACTTTTACAGGTACAGAATGCCATTTGACCAAATCTGTGTGCACTTTTTTTAGTTCTTAGACAAGCACAAACCAACGCCGTATTGATTTTTTAAATAAAAAAAAGTCCCATATGGTCCGGACTTTTTGATAAACCCTGTATACAACACTATTTTTAAATTAACAACTACATTAACATTTTAACATCAAGTTTACATTATTTTAAAGGCGTTTATTTTTTTACATTATCCCAAATAAAATCAGAACTCACCGTCTTAAGAGATCATCTAAAGATATCATATCAGTATATCTATATATGTACTCTGAAACTTGTTCTATCATTATGTTGCCTATACTGATTAATAGAATGTCTTCTATATTTTCCATGACCTGGATCTTAGTTTTTATATGTATAGTCCGACTTCTGAAGAGTTGATGTTGAGTTCCTCGATCATAATTTGAAAGTTTTCTTTATTTTCGGATATTAGTATGACGTCATCGGCATACCTACGGTTATTTAGATTAATATTAATACATTTTCCTTCCCAGTTAATTTTCTTGAAAATATCTACGAGAGCCTCGGAGATATAGGATCTCCTTGGCGTACTATTGTATTGACTGCGATTACATATGTCTCTTGTAGTAATTCTAATTGTAATTTTATAGTAGTTCCTTTATTTGCATTTTGTATTAATTTAGCATATCGATGGTCGACTCTACTGTCACAATCTTACAAACTGCTAAGCAGAATATTAGTCACTAAGGGAATTAACAAACTCGAGCTCTTCCAACCGATTGGACAAACTGGCTTTCATAAAAGCTTGGGTACGGCGATCATCTACTTGCCCTTAAAATACTCCCTGAGAAAGCCACGGAATACCATCTGCCATTATACCTAGCTTTCATTGACTATGAGAAAGCTTTTGATTCCGTAGAAATATGGAGAGTAGAGTGGAATTGTAGAGTCGACTCTTGGTTTAACTACCTTCTAATTGCTCCAGTTCTTTAACTTTTTTTACATTTCTTTCAATCTCATTATATTATATACCTATTCTTCTTGCTTTTTCCAATCCTCTTATTAATTTAATTGTCTATCTTAATATTCATTACTATCAAATACGTTCCTGAAAAGTAGTTAAATCACAAATTCTGGTTTTTGCCTGCTTCGTTGTGTATTAATTGCGTACTTTATTTCCACACCATTCACTTTGACTGTGCTTCCTTTCATATAGATGCCAAGGATGCCTAAGCTGTTCAATACCAATTTTTTCAGTTTATGAATATTATCTGCTATCTGCTCGTATATTAAAAGTGACATTTCTTCAATCGTCCTACGTATATTCTAACTTCAATTTTTTGTTTGACTATTAGTTTGTGCATTACTACTCAGCACGGAACAGCAAAATTTTCAGTACATATCCTTGTTTGACTTTAGTCCTTCCTCTTGTGTTATTGCAGTATTTATATTCCTGCTTATGTTGACCTTGCTACCTTTATTGCTTCTTAGTCTACACCCCTTTTACAGAAGTTTTCCATATATCTTTCCTTTAAGTTCTCCCAAATTCCAGGTAATTAATACACAATCTATTTTTGTACTTATTTCTTTGGATTTCAGTGCCCTGTCGTATTAGAAACATTAGCTGTTGTGCCCTTTTTCTCCCTCTAAATCCCCAGTGTATCTCTTTCAGTTGTTTTTCAAGTCGTTGCCTTTATACTTTCATAATTTATTCTTGGCTATGTATTTCCTGGGATACTTGATAGAGTTACCCCACTATCATGATTGCAGTCACGTTTATCCCGATTTTTATAAATAGATAATGTTATTCCAGAGATCCAATTTATTGGTAGATTTTCTTTTTGTTGCTTTATTAATTATTTTCGTTAGTTCCTTGATTTTAAGTCAGTATTTTTTGATTTTGATATTATATCTTTGACTGTTTATCTAGTTTTAACTATCTTTTTGTGGCATCAATCACTTCATTTTCCTTAATTAAGTCTGCAATCTATTATATGTATTCCGCTCTTCTTCTTATTTTTCATCATTTTCTTCGTTTCTATTTCAGTATATTCTAGTCTACGTTTTTCCATTATTTATCTTTGCTTGCTATTGTTTTTCTATTTTTGTCTTATATGCATATCGTATTAATCATGTTGCCCCCTTTTCTTTCTTAGTTGTTTTAATGTCCCGAAAAACACTTTCTGGTATCTTTAAAACCATCATTTACTTTCTGCGTAAATATTATCCGTAATATTTCCCTTTTTACTTCTTTCTTTAGTTCTTTCTCTTGTTGACAGTTTTCATACCGTTTTGTATTTCAGTATCTTCAATTATTTTTAAAATGCTTCCTATTTGGGAGGCTTCTTGATAATATATACTACAAACCCCTATTTTAAAAGTTTTCAGACAGTGGAAACAACTTAAAAAACCTGAAACGTCATTTGATAACACATAAGGGAAATTTTAGAGTTAATAAATTTGATGTTCAATTTTTTCTGCAATTAAATTCTCTTCAGTCGTATTAACCTTAATAATAAATAGTTACACAAGATTAAATAAAATTTACACATAATAATACAGAATCGTTGAATTCATACCTCTAATGGTTTTTGTAGCCTGTTATAAATTCCTCAAATATTGTTTGGGAAAACTAAAATGCCTTGCTACTAAAAATCATTGACGTAATAACAAAGTAAAAAGTTAATCATAAACTTGCTTTGCGCAAACAAATAGTCATCAGTCTATAAAATTCGACAAGCCAAAGGTAATAAATAGCTTTATTGTATAACAAACAAACAAACAAACGAAATGAATTCGTACAAATAATTACAATCGAAAATATTTAATCCCAAATGTCAGCTTTAAACGATTCTATTCTGCAGATAAATTAGTTTATTCAAACTTTACTCCCGACTGATAAAATATTTACAAATGCCGCGTTTACTTTAAACTTCGTATAGTCAAAGTTTAAATTTAATTTACACCCAGAAAATGTTAACGTTGAGTATTTGAAGGTAAAAAGCAGCAAAATGTAGGTATTGCAAAAGCGGTGGATAATAACAGAATTGTCTTGGAAGCAAATAAAACCAACTTGAGCTTGGACTAAATTGAATATAAATGCTTTGTTTGTCGTTCTGAGTGTTACGTACACAGAGATTCAGTAATTTGATAGGAAGGATTATTCGTATTATTTGATATTCCAAGGCTTTTCTTCAAACAAATGTCGAACTTCTTTGAAGTTTGTTTTAGTTTTTTTGTTTATTAAATTTTAATAAAGATAACTGTTGGTTTCTTTAACCTTCTTTTTCCTGTTCTTTCCTAAATAATTGAGTAAAATTTTATGAAAATAGATGAAATATTTTGAGATTTCAAACCTTAAGTTTGCAGTCAAAGGTAATTATTATTCTAATTCTAATACGTAACATCTGCGTGCTTAATTCAGATTCCCAGTTACCAATTATATGTAACGAGGGATGTTTCAAAATCAAACTTTGGCAGTAGATAGTATGTTTAAACTAACAAATTATTCTAACCAGAATGCTCTCATATATGTTTGCAATGATGCCATATGTTCTCTAAAAGTTACTTTAACGTTTATGACTTATCCTCATTCTAAACTTTCTACAACAGCTTCAAATGTAATTTCTCTAATAAAACTTCGGAAATATAAGTGCCACCACAAGTTGTTCGTACAAACGATCATCAAACTTTTTCCTAATGCAAAAATAAACTAAATTTCTACGAAACTCTAAGTATCACTTGCAAAACTACTGCGGACAATTTCAAATTATTTTATGCAAAACTACAATTAATTAAAGTTGGAATAGTTCGGACGGCTTCTTGCAATTTCAACTTTTATTATTTACATTTTGCAGAACATTATTAGCTTGAATATTAGCATAAAAAATTGAGTAGATATTTAAGAAAGCTATATAAGAAAATTAAATTTCGCTATTACAACGGTCTGATAATTTTCTCGCTCCTGTAATTTCGTCCCGATTTGACATTTAATCTAATCAATGTTTTTGTAAGGCGTTCGGCAATTACGTCAAGTAATTCATCCACTGATTTTCTGCTACCTGAGCCAACATTTCGATTCGTGTACTTTGGATATCTGCCAAACTACGAGAAGACGTTTCTTGAGATTTGTAACCGAATGAGGAAATTTAAATCGAGTTTATCATGCGAAAAACTACCACAAAAACTTGTGTAAATTCGGGTAGGAAATTACATTAATTTTTCGCTCCGTAACACACCATTTTAAGATTTAGCAGATGTTTTATTGGCATATTTTCTCACGTTTTCTGTTAGTTCTGTTGATTGTTAAAACTTTATGACGATATAAATTGCTAACATCTTACGAAGAGAGTGCAGCAAAAGTTATTTTGGCAACTTTACAAATCATGATAAAATTGCCCTAAGAATTTAAAATAAATCAATTCTAATTTTGTGCTCGCAAATAATGAGCATAAAATTTGAAAGTTCATATTACACAAACAACAAGTATTTTTCATTGTTTCCTCTTTTCTCATTGTCTATTTTTTTATTTAAATACTCATAAATAATTCTTCAGTAGATCGAAAATGTAAATAATTCCGATGAAAGCTTTCAAAATAAATATTCATGCAAACAGAGCGTGAATGTGTCGCACGTTGATATAAAATTTATACCTGTATATTTTTATCATTGTGTTTGTTTGATTGAAAATGGAACTATAAAATATCGAGTTTACGTTTTTATTGGGGCCACGTATAGAATATGTACGCTTTCGTGTTTGTCATTCTTAACATTTCTATAGAACAGAAAAAATCGAACGCTTTTTCATATTTTAAACGTGAAAAAATCCTTTCACCTTGACATTTGAAAGAAATTATACTTCTGGTTGGGAAACTCAAACAACGAGGCTGTTTGTATTCTATTACAGAGAGAAATCAACAATGTAAGAGCTTTAGATAGAACTAAATCCGCCGGGAATAAATCGAATTTAGGTGGATGTCGTTTCAGAATACAAATGGGACGTAAAATTAAGTAAATCCTTCCAAAAGCTTTTAATATGACAGCCATTTTCATTTGAAGGTGTTTGAATATTTTCTTCTTTTGTTAAGCTTTTCTTTTGAAATTCTTTCACGTCAGTGTGCTCGTCAAAACGTTTCTACATTAGAATTAATACAGAAAAACTCAAACAACTGAATTTAAGTTTATCAAAGCGAAAATTATATTACATCAAATTGAGTGTGCTATTTTCGGCAATTATTCAGTTTTAGAAACGGTTCTAATTCTTTTTTAATATGAAGCCAAATTTTACTAAAGCAACAAACATTAAATCTATCGAAATTAAATTACGTAATTGACACCTAAATTAATGCAACCTTTTTGTGTATTAATTCAAGCTTTCTTATAAATAATAAAATCGTGTTTAAGTTACAATTTAATGTAAATAACAGTTTCTTCCCAGTCTTTGGTAGGCTTAAAAAACATCTTGTTCTTCTTGATTTGTTCTTCCGGATGCTGTTTATTTAATGTGTATTTCTATCATTTCCTTATCACTTATTTTAATTAAATTTTTTGCCAATTTTTTCCCTAATTCTCTGTTTTAGTCTTGCTTCAGATAGTAACATTTACAATTACTTTAAGTCTGAATTAATTACGTTTTGTGTTTATTTAGCCTCTAAGGATTTCCATACGATTGTAGTTAATTGCTCTCATATTAACATTGTTGCTATTCCAAGTGTATACCACAAGATTTTCAAGTAGATATAATGCTATTCAAATCGGGCCTATTAAAGTTTGAAAGTCAAAACTACTTAGAGCAGAGCGGCGCCTAATTTATGTAGAAATTCTAAAGTCTTATTAATAATCCTATTAGGCTTTTCATAACTTGGTAGAAATAACTGAAATATTTCCATTTGTTGTTTTGAAAATAATCATATTTAAATTTGTTTTTATTCGTTAGAGTTACTTAATTATAATTACAAATTGAGCATAAAAACGCTTGTTATACGTAAATTCAAAAAAGCTTTTTAAAAGTTAAGGATTATTTTCATAAATATCACAAACATATGGAATGCAAAGCAACGAGGGACTAAAACAGCACTTCCAATGCACTTCATTGACTTAACACCAAGCGACAACAACAAAGAAATATACAAAATAGATTTACTATTAAATACTAAAGTACAAATTGAACCACCACATGCTAGACGCGAGATACCTCAGTGCATGCGATGTCAAAAATTTGGACATACGAAGAATTTTTGTAGAAATATTCCAAGATGCGTAAAGTGTACGGGAGAACACCTAACCAGCGAATGTCCCAGAAAAGAAAAAGATGCAAATGTCAAGTGTACAAATTGTAATGAGAACCATCCAGCGAATTACAGAGGCTGTATAGTTTATAAGCAAATACAGCAAAAAATGTATCCAGTATTAAGACAACGTAAGTTAGAAACTAGATACGTCCAACCAGGAGTAACATACGCACAAAAAATGCAAGAACAAATGGGAACACAACAAATTCAAACAAACATAACACAACCTACAAATGACTTAAACGAACTAAAACAGATGATGAAGAACCTTATGGATCAAATGAGCACACTAATAAATCTAATGTCAATGCTCGTTAACAAAAACAAATAATGACTCAACTAATAAAAATAGCAGTATGGAATGCCAATGGCCTATGCCAGCATGCACAGGAAGTAAACCAATTTATAAAAACCTATGACATAGATATCCTCTTAGTATCAGAAACTCATTTTACAAGCAGAAGCTATATCAAAATACCCAACTATAAGATATATAACACCAACCACCCAGACGAAACTGCACACGGAGGGTCTGCCGTGATTATCAAACAGAAAATCAAACACTACGAAAGGGAGGAATATAAACAAAACAACATTCAATCCACTAACGTAACTATTGTAGACTGCCAAGGAGAAACAACAATATCAGCAGTATACTGTCCACCACGACATAACAACAAGTACGAAGACTATAACAGATATATTAAAACACTAGGAAATCGATTCCTAGCAGGAGGAGATTACAATTCCAAGAACACGTATTGGGGATCCAGACTCACTACTACCAAAGGAAGAGAGTTGCTAAAAGTTATGAAAAATAATAACCTAAATTACTTATCAACACATCAGCCCACCTATTGGCCTTCCGATCCTGAAAAGATACCTGATCTCGTGGACTTCTGCATAATCAAAGGTCTCAACTCCAAAACTATTAGAGTAGAATCGTGTCTAGAATTAAGCTCTGATCACACACCAATCATAATAACATTCCTAACCAAAATACAGGAAATACCAAAGAAACCGTCACTTTACAGTAAAAGAACAGATTGGGAGCACTTTCGCGAAAAACTAGATGAACAAATAACCCTCGCAATACCGTTGAAAACAGAAATGGATATCGAAGAAGCGGTAACAAGAATGACCAAAGCAATACAAAAAGCAGCATGGCAAGCAACTCCAGATAGTGGCGAAAAAGGTGTCAAAGAAGTATGTCCGACAATAATAAAGCAGAAAATATCGGAAAAAAGGAAAGCCCGAAAACGCTGGCAAATTACAAGAGCATTACCTGACAAACAACGATACAATAAACTAGCAAAAGATCTCAAAAAACTGCTATATAAGGTGAAAAATGAATCTATCCAAGAATATCTTAGCGGCCTAACACCAACTGAAGCGACAGACTATTCTATATGGAAGGCAACCCGAAAACTAAAACGGCCAATACAACAAATACCTCCAATACGATCAAGCCAAACCACCTGGGCACGAACGGAAGACCAAAAAGCTAAAACTTTCGCTGAACACCTCAACACAGTCTTCCAACCATTTCCACACCAACTAACCGCTGCAGAAGAAGAAGAAATTAAAAACCATATCGAAACTCCTTTCCAGATGAACTTACCAATAGAAAAAGTTAGCAAGAGCGAGCTCGAAATAGTAATACGCAGAGAAATAAATACAAAAAAGGCCCCAGGTTACGACCTAATTACGGGTAAAATACTTCAAGAACTGTCTCAAAAAGGTTTTAAAGCAATAGTACAAATCTTTAATGCAATTTTAAGAATTGAATACTACCCGTACCAGTGGAAAATAGCACAAATCGTAATGATACCCAAACCAGGTAAAGACCCAAGAGACGTCGCATCATATCGCCCCATAAGCCTCCTTCCAGTTATATCTAAAGTACTGGAGAAAATTATATTAAAACGATTATCTAGCATCATAGATGAAAACATGCTGATACCCACTCATCAGTTTGGTTTTAGAAAAGAACACGGAACCATAGAGCAAGTACATAGAATTATCACCGTAATTAATAAGGACATGGAAGAGAAACGATATTGCTCAGCTGCTTTCATTGACATAAAACAAGCTTTTGACAAAATATGGCATTTAGGACTATTCTATAAAATTAAAAACTCAATTCCACATCCCTTTTACCCCCTTCTAAGATCTTATCTTTCCGACCGAACATTCCAAGTAAAATATCAAGAAGCATGCACTGACCTATACCCTATCAAATCCGGAGTACCACAGGGCAGTGTCCTGGGGCCGATCTTATACACACTGTACACAGCAGACCTCCCCAACGATGATAGCAACATACGCCGACGATACAACGATCCTAGCTTCAGATCACGACCCTAATACAGCAACCAGGAAATTACAAAATCATTTAAACCAGCTCGAACAGTGGCTAACAAAATGGAGAATGAAGGCTAATGAAAATAAATCGACCCACGTTACATTTACGCTGAGGAAAGAAACTTGCCCTGTTGTCACACTGTATGGAAACCAAATACCACAGGCAGACACAGCCAAATACCTAGGCATTCACCTAGATAGAAGGCTAACATGGCGAACCCACATCTTTGCTAAAAGAAAACAGCTAGGAGCAAAACTCAAACAGCTTTATTGGATAATTGGACGAAAGTCGGAATTATCAACAACAAATAAACTGCTACTCTACAAAACCATACTGAAGCCCATCTGGGCGTATGGAATAGCCCTATGGGGCTCCGCCAGTACCTCCAATATAGAGATAATACAGCGGTTCCAAAATAAGGCCCTCCGAGCAATAGTAAATGCCCCTTGGTATATTCCAAATGCAATAATTCATGCTGACCTAAATATACCAACTGTTCGTGAAGAAATAACCAAATTCAGCGTCAAACACAGGGAAAAGCTGGCACAACACCCAAACGAGCTTGCAACTATACTGCTACAAGACGAAGAAGAACCAAGAAGATTGAAACGGTTCAAGCCATCTGACCTACCAACCAGATTCACATAAACATTATCTATATCAATTAGTACTAAATATCTAAGTTTAGTAAAATTTAAAGAATGTCCAATGGGGCATATCTTATCATGTCATGATTATAGTGTAGATTATTAGTTTTAAGCATACATAAGTTGTACTGATAGTCCATAAAAGGACTGATTGTATAAATAAAAGTTGGTATAAAAAAAAAAAAAAAAAAAATTTCATAAATTTACCAGAATTTTTTGCAAAACAATTTCTGTCCTGCTTTTATAAAAGCTATTAAAACAAAAAAACGCCATATTTTTTTTTATTTTATGTTTCACAGGAAAAATCTTTTTAAAATTTATTATTTTCTAAAATATTTCAGGAATAGCTTGCACCATTTCGTGAACTAAACTTAAAACAAAAATTCATTTTAATAAACACTGCCTGCTTTATAAACGCTGATGCTAATTGACATTCAGCCGAATATAAATAAGAATGAACCACAAAATAGGTTAAGTACTGGAAATATTAAGCTTAATATATGCACCCCTTTATATTTTTTCTACATGGTCAGGGTTAAAACTGTATATCATGTACACTTTTAATAAATACCCTGAACTCATTTTCTTAACAGCTGTACTGGTAAATTTTAATAATTTAATTTTAATTTTTCTGTACTTCTACTTTGCTCTTTCCTTCTGATAATTCGGTTTTCATTAACTAGGCAAGCTGACAAACCTCACTGAAATATTTGTAACTCTATTACAGTTTACTGAAATAATTTTTTATTGATTTATTGAGGTGATTTCACTCTTCGAGCGTTTGAATGCTTTTTCAGAAACAACCACTCAGAATATCGCAAAAATATTTTAAAAGCTTGGGCTAATTGGAAATAAACTAAGGCAGAATGAGAGAGGGTGTTAAAAAAGTGTCGCCAGTTTATAAAATCTTTTATTTCTGATTTTGATAATTTTAGTTCTTCGTGTATTGATTGAAAATTTACATTAAGTATTGGTATTTTGGATAAAATAACATAAGTTTCCTTTATGTTTTTTCTTAGTAGTCGAGTCAATGAAGGTTTTTACTTCTAAACCCATTAAAACAGAACCGATTTTCATAATTTTTTTTTTAAATTGTTTGTTATATTAAATTATTCAAAATCAGAAACATTTCAGCTGGCGCTATCAAGTATTTATATTGTTTAAACAATTAAAAAAAAAAAATATTAAAAAATTTTTTTCTTCGGTGGAATTTTAACTAGAAGTGACTAATTTTGAAAATTTAGTATAATAAATAATTTTTGAATAAAAAAGTTTCAAAATTTTCATTTAAAAATGTTAATATTCAATCAGTCAGATGCAAGAAGATAATATACAAATATATAGACATATGTATATTGTCAACTGGAAAAATTAATACTTTTATAAGAATATCTAAAGACGCACAAGAAATCGATCTTTTGTATAACAGGTAGAGGAATTCAAAGTCAAACTCCTAATGTTTCATCATGATTTTCGGAGTGAACGCGTATGTTTTGAGGTTATTAATCTGTTAAAATAAGTTTTTAACACTAAATATTGAAAATATTAGTGAAAATTGTTGAAGAGAACTTAATTATTGATTAAAATTTAGAAAAAAAAGTGCAAAGAGACAAGTAAAAATACGATGGAAAAAGTAATTATATGTCATTTATTCTTGGTTTGTATTGAAAATAATTGGATTATATTTGCTTTGAAGTTTGTTTATGCATTTTGAAGAATCGAGTTATTATTCTTATTATTATGTTACATTTATATTACATTATTACAGTTATTATGATACATTTATATGCTGTAAAATCACATTTTTTTGTAATTTTGATCATTACAGCAAAATCGCTTGCGTTGCATATAAGTTAAAAAATGTTTCCCGTTTAATAAATAATTACTCAATCTTAACTAAATTTTGTTTGCTTATTTGGGACGTATTGATTTAACGATCCTAAAAATTTTAGCCCTTTAAGTGTAATATTTTTAATTCTACAGTCCTTTTTTCACTGAATTTTCCGCGCGTCATGCTCGTCGTTAAGATTATTTGCAAAAACAATTTGTGTTAAATTATTCTTTGGATATAATGAAATCTTTTTAAATTATTAGAAATATATTTCCTGTCTTACAGCTATTTCCCTTTGAATTTGATCCTCATACTTAAAATCATACGTGTTAAAAACATTTTCCAACATTCTTTTATATGTTACAGGAACAGCAACAAGATACTGTAGACTTTACAGTTAATTGTTGTTGCATTTGCAAAAAACAAGAGAGTGCAAATACACAAATTATACAAAGTTTTTTCAAAAATTTCAAATTTGGAATTCAATTCTTGCATCCGAATGATTGAATAATTAACATTTTTCAATGGAAAGTTTTAAACACTTTAATTCAAAAATTATTTTTTAAACTAAATTTTCAAAATTAGTCACTTATACTTTGTTAAAATTTCATCGAAAAAAAAATTGTCAAATTTTTTTTTTTAATTAGTTAAACAATATAAATAATTGATAGCGCCAGCTGAAATGTTTCTGATTTTGAATAATTTAGTATAACAAACATTTAAAAAAAAAATTCATCAAAATCGGTTCTGTTTTTGCGGGTTTAGAAGTTTTGACGATTTTTCCGCTTTATTGACTGGACTATAGGGGGAGAGAACTATACTCGTCCTACATATTGAACTTTAAAATTTAACATTTATTCCATTCTGGAAATTAATCCAGTAATTAAGAAGTTCAAATTTTCGTAAGTCGAGCTTTAATTATGAATAAACATCTAGTAAGAAAGTTCTAAGAAGCTCCAATTATTCAGTTTAAATTATAAACAACGCCTTAAATATAAATATCTTAGAAGATAATCAGAATAAACTTGAAATTCAAGGTAACTTAAGCAGCTACATTCAGCTGAAGTATTTACATAATGGAGACTCTGGAATGAAAATAGTTTTGGTAAACTGATTATTTTTAGCTAGAATTTCAGATGTCGTTTTTCACCCACAACGAATATGTTTTCAAATTAATATTGAAAATGATAAATTTTCTCATTGCTATGTGTCAACCTCTAATCTGAAAATACTTCTGAAATATTGTAAAAAGATTGTAATAGCTTGTTTTGTTGTCAAACACCTGTGAAAATAAATGTCTGGAGCTTAGCAATAAATTTTGATTACAAGAGACAACTGTTGTAATGGGCCAATAACAATAGTTCTTTACTAAAGTAGACAGACGGTTTATTTTTATCTTCTTTTTTTACTTCACACTAGGCAACTTCAGGAGTATTTGGTCCTGAAAGTTCATTGATCTATTAAAAGGTCATCTTCGAATGTTTATCCATAAACCTTCAGTTTACTTCTTCTAAATTTAGATTTATCCGAATTTTGAATGATTCTATGTGTTTTGAATGCAATTCTGAATATTTCAGGACTCAATCCGGAAATGCACTCAAAATTAATGCTGCTAAACATTAAATGACAGGGCGACGTTTATTAATTATTAATGCTTGAGTTTTTGTCTTTGAAATTTTAAAGCGTTGAAACGACAAATCTCTATTAAAAACCATAATTGTTTTCGCAGCACCTTTAGGTTTCTATAAATGGTAAATTTTATATTAGTTTATCATTCTATTGATTATTTTATGCGGCTTTGATGCCCTTAGAAGTTTGCTTTTGATTCATAAATAATGTAGCATTTAAAATTCACAGACCCGTCAGAAATTTTTAATCTGCGCATATTAAATTTATTTTTGGTATTCTCGAATACTTTAAAATTTCAGTAGTTCTTATTAAACGCACATAAACATTCTTATAGTTAATTTTGAAATAGCTTCGGTGTTAAATTCGAGGAGTAAATAACAAGAGGAAAGAATTCCTGTTTTCCTAACTAAAAAAGTCTAGACTTAAAGAATGTCGTCTTCGTGAATTATCTAAAAGGAAAAAAGACGTTAACTTGTATCATGAGTCCTTAAAAGCAAAGTTAAGCCATTCATCCGGTAGGAAAGGCGAGGACTGGTGTGTCCAAAGAGCCTCTCGCGACAATAAATATTCTGGAGGAAATGGATGGGAAGTTTGTGCGTATCCATGATTTTGGTCCGAACTTGTCACTTTATAATCATTACCTGTGGCTTGTTTGATGTACTTAGAGGATATTTAGGCATTAGTAATTTTAACTTAATGAAGAAGTTTGTTTAGGACTGATTTTCTGTAAGTCTAATGCAGGTTAAGATTTTGACATTAATGAACTGAAATGGAAGACTGGAATTACGGTTTCTTTTATTAAACAATGCTTTGTTTGAGATTCATTATTAAATTTCAGAATTGTTTAAAAGAATGAATTGTATACAAAGTCATCAAACAATTCAAAAATATCTAGAAAAGTGAATAACAATGAAGTATTAATTTAGCAAAGAATATTGTTTTTTTTAAATTTAACATTTTTTTCTCAAAAACTTTCTTATGAAACCTACCCCAATTTTTACAAGTCGTAAGTGGTAAGGTTTATTTAATCAAATAATAAAATATGGGTTGCCATAAAAAAAATTGATGATGCCGTATCTCTTCCAAACATAAACTCCAAAACATGAATCACTTTAGAAAATGTGTCTTTTAATATTTAATACATCGTTTGAGGTGTTTCAGCTTTTATCTAAAAATTGGATACAATTTTATTGAATTTATCCGTTACTTTATGGAAACGTAGTATATTTCGAAGTTTCATTTATAAAGTTTTAATTTTTTGTTGCACATTTTTCTAAAATTGCGAAAAGCACCTGGAAAGCATTTAATTTCACACATTTAACAAGAACAACTCGATGAAGAAGTAAAACATAATTAAAACTAACATGACAGGAACAATCACAAGAACAGGAACAACGGAATTATTTATATTTTGCGAGACCAATTAAAAAGCAACAAAGTCAAATCACTGAAGCTAGAAATTTGACGTTTCAGATTTATAAACAAAATCAAATCGGTCCATTCTCATGAATGGGTTGATTTATCTTTAAGTAACTCGGAAAAATTCTTCGTAGTTACATTTTGCTCAATATTTCCGCTTCTATTGATGGTAGAAACCTCTGGTTTTTTGCATTATTTTCGTCTTTAATTTCTTCATAACGTAATAAGAAAATTATTGTGCCTTCGCATTTGAAATTTTTGAGATACTTGCAGTTGAAAGCAAGTTTTCACTAAAATTCTCCGAAAATTTTAGAAAAAAAATTGGAAAAAATTTTCGACTAATATTTTCAGTAGACAATATTTATAGTTTTATGAAAATACCGAATGTTTTAAAAAAGTAAAATCCAAACCAAAGATATAACTATTTTTAACCTTGGAGGTTATATCTTCGCCCCGCAGCCCATCGTCAAAGATAATTAAAACTTCAAGAATCCATTTTCTGTAAAATTAGTCCTTCATTTAGAAGTTTTTCGAAAAATGTGCGATTTAATGATGTCGCCCCCCGCTGAAAGAATCGGCGGCTAAAAATATTTTAATGGGTTTCGTAGGCTCAAGTTTATTCGTAATCTTTTTCCTCGTTAACGTACGTCAACTACTTTCCGAGATAGAGTCGGCGGCCCCGCTTACGGACTCACTCGGTATATACAGTGTGTCCCAAATTCAATCCCCACCATTAGGATCTCGGAAACTATAAAAGCTACAAAGTTGGTTAAATAGGGAAAGTTTTAGGAATTTTAATGCTCATTTCATATCCGTTGAGAAATCACAGCCAACTTTGACCGTTTTCGAGATATCTTGGAAAAACCGAAATTTGGAGTTTTCTGTTTTCCATAATATCTCGGAAAGTATTAAGTTATTAGTTTCAAGACTTGTACATTATGAAGGCACTTTTTTACGGAGAATCGGGTGGTACCATTTGTTTATATTTATGACGCTTTGTTTCTATTCTATGAACAACTACTTTTGATTTTCATATGGACGCCATATTGAATTTTGTCGTTACTAAGCTCAGCTCTTTTTTCTCTTTTCAACGATGTATCACACGTACGGAGTTTTTGAAGAAGAGTGGGAATAAAATACATTTTTTCTTTATTCGCGTAGTAGGCTATGATAAAAAAAATGTATTTTATTCCTGCTCTTCTTCAAAAACTCGGTACGTGTGACACATTGTTGAAAAGAGCAAAAAGAGCTGAGTTTAGTTACGACGCGACGCTTTATTTCTATTCTATGAACAACTACTTTTGATTTTCATATGGACGCCAAATTGAATTTTGTCATAACTAAACTCAGCTCCTTTTTCTCTTTTCAACGATGTGTCACACGTACGGGGTTTTTGAAGAAGAGCGGGAATAAAATACATTTTTTTTATCATAGCCTACTACGCGAATAAAGAAAAAATGTATTTTATTCCCGCTCTTCTGCAAAAAAACCATACATGTGATACATCATTGAAAAGAGAAAAAAGAGCTGAGTTTAGTTACGACAAAATTCAATATGGCGTCCATATGAAAATCAAAAGTAGTTGTTCATAGAATAGAAACAAAGCGTCATAAATATAAACAAATGGCACCACCCGATTCTCCGCAATATTACAAAATAAATTGTGTGTAAACGTTCCTTTTTCTGCTACGTAAATAATCTTATGGGTTTGGAAGCACACATGTAGTTTATGCACAGATTTTTTAATGGTATGACCATTTGAAATCGTAATGTAACAGACCGCACAACAGCGTGTCACTGACAAATGGAAAGACAAAATCCCTCGCTGTCGCTCGGGATTTTGTTCATGTCCATTTGTCTCGGGACGTTACCAAAGCAACAATCGTTCGGATACAAATTTTGCCAGCAAAATAAAGTTCCCTTGATATATTATGACTGATAATCGCCCGAAGGAAATTGTTATAAGTAACACCACAAGTGACTAGAATTTTACCGGCAATTTTTTTGCCGTCATGATCACGACTGCTTGGTGCGACGAAAATCGTCACGAGTGCGACAGCACAGTTTTTAACAGATAACTAAATATTAATCGTTATAATTTGAAAATGTCATTTTCACGGTATTTAATTTAATTAAAATTGCAAAAAAATTTCTCACCGAATATCCCTCGATCATTGATAAATAACTTATAATTTTATGACATCTTCCTCAAGCAACGTGCTTTCGGTAACTGTCATAAAATTATTTCATAATTATCAATGTCCTAGGCATATTATAGCTGATAATCACCCATTATACGATGGTGAATTCGCAGATTAACAGGAAAAAATTTAGTACAGCTGTGGACTGTTCTTTTGGCGATACTTTGACCTGAGATGAGCCCATAATACTCAGGTATAGTAGCTCCCAATGAAGTTATTTTCCACGAAAGTGCTTAAAACCCAGTTTACTAAAATAATGTGCTCCTTTGGAAGCAACACAAAAAATTTTTTGTCAAAGGGGTAAGGGGGGGTTTCGTATTCTACCACCTACTCTGAAAATACCGTTTTTACCAAGAAAGGTATACAGATTGTCCGAAATCCAATCTAAACATCCAAAAATTAATGAGTGCAACAAGGAAGACATAAACAATATGGGTAGCACAACAAAGATATAATGAAATCATGGCTAAAGATCTCTCGCCAATACCAAGCAAGCAAGCAAAAACATCTGTCATAGATATTGCTTGTTATTGGCGAGAGATTTTAGTTTAAAAATTTACCTAGCCATGATTTCAATCTATCTTTGTTGTGCTACCCATATTGTTTATGTCTTCCTTGTTGCACTCATTAATTTTTGTATGTTTAGATTGGATTTCGGACAATCTGCATAGTGGTAAAATGCTGGAATAGTTTTTTAAAAGTTTGCTTATCTTTTAATTGTTTGGTTGCTGTCTGACATAAGGTTATTAAAATGTCCACAACTCTTTTTAAACCAATGGTTTGTAAGGCACCGTTGCTTAGCTGCTCTATTGAAAGTTTCGAATATTTTATGAAATGGAGCATCCACACAACCACTCGTTTTAGTTTGGAAAGTGATACAAATCTTTAATATATAATTAAAGTTGGAAACGTCAGAAAATGCAAGACGACTGGAATTGAATTGTAACTTTGGAGAAAGGTTCCTCAGCTTTGATAACATGCTTCGAGGGACGAAATGTTGAGGAAATTATGTAATTTTGTAACGCTGGTTTTTGTAATGTTGTTTGCAATACCAACTTTGTCAGGTGCTTGATAAAAGCTCACATGAGACCCGAGGAACACATAAATAAATGCAGGTAATTGAACTGAATATACATATACCGGGTGTGGCCTGACATGTGAGACATAGGAGAAATGCATGGGAAATTAAACATATGTGAATATTATCTTCTTGGCTAACTGTTGCTTACGTTGTAGCTATTAATTGAAAAGTACTTTTTTTTTCAGTCGATTATAGTACAAAATTTATCTGAAATGAACGAGAAATCGTATTTTTTCCTGATTATTAGACAGATATTAATTCTACAAAAAATTGATCAACTAGACTTGTTCTGATGAGCTGCAGCATCACGATGGAAATTTCAGAATTTAGTACGAACAAATGATGCGCAGCAGGCTTTAAGCAAGATGTCATAAGGTGCATGTGTGACTTTTTATTTAAAATATTTATCTGCTTTATTTTACGTTGAGGAGCTAAATTTTCCTAATTAGTTAAGAATCAATTGCTTAATAGCATATTCATCCAAACAAGAACTTACAAAAGCTAAACGGTTCAGCTGGGGAGATAAAATTAAGCAATTATCAAAATCGCATGTATTTCTCCTATGTCTCACATGTCAGGCCACACTCGGTATAGAAACTTTAGAAACTGAGTATATTGGTTACATTGTAATTATAAAGAAAAGCAGAAAAATGTATAAACGTGGACAAACTTGATTTACGTCATCAGTAAATTGGTGTGTTGCTGCTGCGGTGGTTGGTTCAAGACATAGTTCACCAAGCGGATATACCGGGTAGCTTCATAACACGCAGTGACGTAGCCAAGCTTAGCAAGTGCTGTCAACTGTAAAACTAAAAATTTCAGAGCTCCATCACAACCATTTTCACTAATATAATTTTGCAAAGAAAATATCTTCATAGACTAACTCCAGCCAACTTCAGTAAGGAAGTTTATCTACTGAGAATGTCAACTTAGTTGTTGAAATGTGTATTTGGTTTCTATAATTTAGGGATCATCAGTATTCGATTAGATCACAAGAGCTCCCATTTCAGGGTTATTCTTCTTTCTGCCTTTCTGTCTTTAAGGTAATGTATATAGTCCCTTTGTCTTCTCTCCTTGCGGAATTGGTCATGCTCCCAAAAGTAGCTATTTTACGGACTCATTTAAGTCCGTAAAACGAGTCTTTTCCGGACTCAATCCCAAAAAGTCGCCATGGCAACTTTTGAGGATCATTTAGGTAAATAAAGCATAATGGTTCAATACAACAATTAAACAACTTCTGGTTACTATATTAGTGACATGGTAATTAAAATCTGAAGCTCACTATTTTCGAGAAATATTTGCTCTGATCACATTAATCATACATAATAAAAGGTTGGAATCTGTTTTTGGGAGCTTTTTAAAAAAATTTTGTTTGTAAGACGTATCTAAATCTAGTGTTTTTGGGACACATCTGCTATTCCAGACTCGGCTTCGCCTCGTCCGGAAACAGCAACAGTTCTTCCCAAAAAACTTGATTTTAGGTACTTGTTACAAAAATAACTGTTTGGAGATTCTCGCCAATGACTTGCCTGGGATACTCAGTAGGGTTATGTTCTTACAGTTCTAGTAACTTTTATACGTAGTTATCTGCTAGTCGTTCTAATGAATATTTGATATACATGTATGTATGTATTGTCTGTAATCTCTTATACCTTTCGATGTCGAGGCTGGTGCGTTAATATATGAGACTCTGCGGGTGCAATCCATAACCCTGGGGGTTACGAGGTTGGCCCGCCGTTTAATACCTACAGACGGCACCTTTGTATTATAGTGTGTATGTGTTATATACATCAACTGTATTTTTTTTCCTGCATTCTCCATTAATTTGATCATCTTTAGGGTCATGTTGTGTTACTGATATATAGTTACTTTTTCTCAGTTTTATTAGTCTTGAAGTCTTGTTTAACTCACTTAGGTTATTTTACTGTTGAGATGTAGGTGGTCTCCATCGTGCTTTTTCTTATTGCTAGTTTCTTTTTCTGTAGTTTGTTCACTCACTGCTGATAGTTCTTATAAGAAAGCTTCTGTTCGATTTAGCCATTATGTCCTCTGCGTTAGTTAATAGTAGCTTCCGTATGTCCAATATTAGGTCGTATGATTAAGTCAAGTTTTGGTGTTCACTTTGTATCTCAAAATTCTCTATGCCATTTGTCCTGCTTCTTTTGGCAGATTTTTACTTGCGCACTTCTATGTTTCTTCCTCTTCGTTGTTAGATCCTTGTAATTTATTGTTGGACGTAGTCATTATCTTTTTATTTCCAGTTACTTCTGTCTCTGGCTATTATTTCCCATTGTTTACGGCCACTTGCTTTATATCTATCTACCTTGCGGCCTACACTTCTTCCGCCAATTCTTGGTCTCCGTACTCATATCTTGTTTGTTCATCTTTCATCCTGATTTTTCCTTATTATGTGACCCGCCCATGTTGTCTCCGTTATCTATTCATTTCTGATTCAATTTTGTAGTCATATCCTCAACATTTTCCTCTCCATCAATCTTTGTGTAACTTTTTGCTTACTTATAATTTTCATTAATACCACGGATTTTCATTTCACTTTCTTTTGCTGTCTCTAGCCTTTGGTTTTGAGTTTCTGTGTGGTAATAGTAAGTACATCTAAAAATATCAAAATAGTATGACTAAGTATGAACTCTGACATTGTACTGTTGGTGTTCCTCAAATTCTTCGAACTTACTTAGTAAGAGATGGGATGGCACCAGAATGATACCTTTTATAATAATTAATGTATATTTCTAAGACATCTTTTTATTTGATGGCTTTCTAGTCATGTTCAATATTTATGATGTTTTCTTCAATTGGTAAACCTCCTTTTTAGATTTTCTTGAAATTCTGTTTTTATTTTCTCGTCTTATAACCTACAGTTTTTCTTTAAATATTTCCGCCTTCCTTCTGGTTTAATTTATGCATTTATTACTATTCTGATTTATACCAAGAAGTGGTCGTTACAAATTTCTGACTTTAAAATTCTTCTTTTCTTTAATTGGAGAATAGTCTATAATTCACATTTTACCTCTTTATATACTTTATGTGTAAACTTTGCAGGCCGAGCTAAAAATTGAAAATGTTGAAAAAGTCATTTTATTGTAAAGAAGATGTCTTCTAATACATTTTTTCGTATATTTATTGACATGTCTGTTAAGGATTTTAAATTTGGGTTTAATTTCCTGAACTTTGTTGAGCTTAAACGATGTTTAAAAATTGAAAATTGCTATAAAATTTCAATCACAGCTTGTGTTATAACGTGAAAGTTAGGTAGTTTAAATCGGCATAAAGTCAAATTTTGCAAAGAAGTACTGTTCCCGTTGCGAATTTCATACAATTTTTTAGTACAGAGCGTATCAGCGTATGTTGCGTTTAATTAGGAATCTCACAACATTCTCACGACAAACGATTGATAGTAAACTGCCAGGATTTCTTTATTTATCGTAGTTAAAGGAAAATCACAAATAGAGTAATAAATTTAAGACAAATTGCCCACATGTGAGTAGCTAAAACTAAAAATAGTTTCTTCTCTCAATTCTCTCAGTTAAAAAAAAAGTAAAAAGCTAGCAATATTGGAAAAATTGTGTGATTTGAAAACGCATTTATGAAGATTGATTTTGTTGTTAGATCTATCGATATCCTTCGATTTAGTTGTGTGGGAATTTTATTAGGCCAATTCTGAATCAATTCCTTTTTGTAATGGAACTTCATCATAGCTTCAAAAATTCCTAGAGGTACTATCACGTGCAAAAGTAATGACACGTCTAAGATTTGTTATTGTATGATAAACAGCCTTGCAGCAGTCGATGAGTAACTTGGGCATAACCATAAGATCTTGTCGGTAGGATTAACAAGTTAGAATAAGAAAGTTACTAATCGACTGCTGCAAGGCTGTTTATCATACAATAACGCGTGTCATTACTTTTGCACGTGATAGTACGTATTAGTTTGTTGAAAGAAATGAATAATCAATTTTCGCATATTTTCGGCGAACAAAATTTAGTCTAACTTTTTATTCTTTGTGTTCCTTTTCTTCAAGGATTAGAATTTCTCAGATCATCTTCATAGTTTTTAGAAGTATAACATTTTATAAACAAAACAATAAACCTTGACCCAGGCAGCTCAGTTGAAAATTGAAACTAAATGTAGGTAGGAACGCACAACATTCATTCAATTTATTTCTAACGAGAAAGGCTTTGAACATTTGTAATTAAATCCTACATAAAAAGAAAAAACAATCATAAAGTTTTCATTCCAATCCAGTAACCTATATCGATCTGTTGATATAGCTTCATATCATTAATTTACCTAATCATAAATATTTTTTCATTATGGAATACTTTTTATATAAATGTCAAAAGGTTAAATTCAATTTTTTCGTTTACCCTTGCTATTTGTTCGAATTTAACTTTTAATCAGGCAAGGATATCGTAATAAATACAAAAGCATCACGTTTAGTTCTTCACATGTAGACTCGAATTTAGTAGATAATATAATCAGGAAATTACGAATTACATCCGAGGCATGAGATTATAATATTCCGGCAACTCAGTTTCCTATTTCTCAGAATTCGCTTTGATTTATATGCGTTCCGCGGTTGAGTAATTTAGTTAGGTTTGCTTTACATTATTAGTAGTGCTCGAATTCTTACTTGTTTTGAAAAAGCTAGGTCAAACTGGGTTAGAATTCTATGTATAACTGTTATAAATGTAACTTATAGTGCTGCTACTACTCGAGGCTAGTAAAACCGCTATACTAAAAGCTAAGATGAATGCTCGACTCACGGAAATTCACTACACTTGACATATGTGGTAAGGGCTTAGTTTGCTTCTGGAAGTTTATGTGTTACCGCATAAAACGTATAACACGTTTTATGTCATTAGCGTTAGAGGAAGCTTTAAAATTAATAATTTAATAGAATTTATGCTACAATGCGCGAAACTGTAAATGTTTAATGCAGAGAACGTAAGTAAAAGAGGAGCTCTACTAATTTTAGGTAGATGATTTTATTTAATTTTTGTTAGAATTACGGAAGATTTAAATCAGAAGCATTTAAATGATAAATCAGAAGAGACAGAACGAAATTAAATTAAGTTCGTTCGGCTAAATTAAATATTTCACAGCCAATCTGCATTAAAGCTTTCGTTTCCGAGATTTTTTCGTTGTATTACTTTCATTCAGAATAATTTAGTAGAGCCTTTCATTATCCTTCAAGTTCAATTAAGAAATAATTTTTTTCAGACAAAAATTTTTGATTCATATATTAATTGGTTTCTTTCCTTTTAAAGTACCTGGAATAATTCATGACACAATGTGAAATTAGCAATCAAAAGCCGGAACAATGTCAGGTTCGCTTTACTTCATTTTGACAGCAGAAGATGAATTACTACTCGAAAGCCATTTCTCGTAAATAAATATAGTTTAATGTACGATCCGTGCTGGTCGTAGTCGAATAAGTTGAAAAAGTATATCTGTCTGGAAAACTTGCTGCTTGAACTTTTATCCCAATCAATCTTTTTAACTTTGACACGTGGAAAATGTCAAATTACTGCATGAAAATCTGAAACCTGAGGCGTCCCTGTTGCTTTTGATAATGTAGGCCATACAGCAGAATAGAAACTTTATGAAAAAGGCTTCACTCAAGTGTAAAGAAAGCAATTTTGTGAACCTTTCTAGTGTAAGCTTTATACTTTTGTAAATGCTACTTGTTGATGACCTGGTCAGAAAAAAGCAATGGAGTGAAAACATATTAACGTTAAAATCGATGATGAAATTCTTGACAAGGCACTTCCTTCCAAATTCTGACTTTATTGATTTTGTAATTTTCTCTCCAAATTTAGTTTGAAATGAGTGTTAAATTACGTTAACCTCTACGTGTGGGAAAAATACCCGAATGGAAATTCTCATTAGGTTTCTCATATTTTCAGATAGTCTGAATATTAAGTTACTTAAATTGTTTGCCAAAAATTTAATTAAAATGTCGAATAAACTCAAGTGTGGGTTTAAAAATAAAAAATAAACCAATTTAAGCCGTTGAATAATTGGCTAAGGCTGATTACTGATCACTTTCAAATAATTAGCATACTAAGCTCCTGGATAATGGAATTCAGAGTTGTTATCCGACCCTTTGAAGGTCCCAAGTAATGAAGACTTATTAGATCCTGAATAACCAAATAAATCTTAATTTGTAATGAACATATTCTCTCCAGTGTTGTACATTTTTCTAATTTATGTTGACAGACCGGTTTAATGTCATAACAGAATATTACATTTGGGCGTACATTGCTTTTTTTATTGATTTGTCAGGTTATGAGAACACGAAATTTGTTGATGCGCACGGTTGTTTAGCATTTTAGAACTTCGGCCAGATATTTTTTAACCACTAAAATTTGTGTTCTAGCTGACAAGATTTGGTAGTTTTCAGGATTTGTATCCGGATTCTTAAAGCAAATTTGCCTCAATGAAATGACGGTTATTGTTAGACCAGACTTAATGAAGTGTAAAAGGTGGTCATCCACACACCAAACTTAGTTTTGCTACACGATTGACTATAATCTAGTTAGTAAAGAAGTTTTTACAGTACAGATGCATCGATACGCTCACATTCTGCGGCAACTCTTTCTTTTAAATCGTCCAAAGTGTGTTCCAGAATTTTAAAAACAAAGTTTTTTGAATATGAAAAAATCTAAACACGTCAAGTCACATGAACGGCCTGGCCAAACTGTGCTAAATAATTGAGTGTTATTTGGGCAGTATGCGGTTTACTACATCTTGTTGGAAATAGCCTTCCTGCATTTCGTCGTCATGTAACTGATTGATGAACAGTCCAAGAATAATATTCCGATATCTTTTCGTCAACAATAAAATTGGACCAGTAACTCTTCTTCTCAACACTGCAACTCAAATTCCTACCTTTAGGGAATGTAAACCCGACTCGACGAAGTAGTGAGGATTATCATTGCTCCATAAATGCATAATATGAAACCACGATTTATCCGTAAAAAAGCTCTTATTGAGCATATCATTGTTGTTAAAATGATTTAAAAACCAATTACATTAAACTCTCCTTTCATTATAATCAGGAGGGAGTAGCTCTTGGTACACATGCACTTTGTATGAATGCATTCGTAAATCTTTTTTGAGAATGTCACAGTTTACTTGTTAAGACAATCTTCTAACCGACTTACTTAGCTTTTTGTTTCATTATAATTCTAACTTGCTCGGCATTTTCTGCATTTCTAACTCATCTTGGTTTGACGTCTTGCCTACGATTAACACTTCTTATTTATCTAAAATTCTATAGAACTCTGTCTAAATGTGTGAAAAATTCATTATTATCAACAACAACGTTCTTAAATTGTTGTTTAAACTCTAGTAAGCATGTAATGTTTTCTATGTCAAGCTTGCTTTCGTTTTCATTTGCTCACATGTTATATACTTATAGTTAGAAACAAGACGACGAGGAATTAGTAAAAGAAGAAAATTTATTGGAATATCTTTTAACGGTATTATAAGTCACTTTATTTCCAGCTTAGATTTATTGAAGAGGCTTCTATTGCCTTGTAATATTTATTAGACTTGAGTGCTTTTAGTATCATGAAGTTTCAGAATTTCCATTAGAAAACGAAGGAAGCATCTTACTATTTTTTTGCTATGTTGGTGAATAGGCTTGATGTATGAATATAATTTTATATTGAGAAACAGTAAATCGTTTGAACATACAAAATTTTCTTCAAAAAGAAATCGTCTGAGTTTGCACTTCAATAACTTACCTAGTCGCTTGACGAAAGTTTCCTAAGAGTTTTCTTCTAGTTTTATGTCCATAATATGAAAACAGGGAACAAATATTGTTTTTATATAAAGTTCATTATAAGCATAAGTAGTTTTCTACATCGACAAAATTTAGTAATTAAATTCAATATCAGCAAAACACGGCCAGCAGCTCAACAATGGCTACCACAAATTAACACATCGTGTATCCATCCCTTTGTTATTCAGTTCGAATCCTCCAAAATTTCATAAGATTTCAAATTCGCATTACAAGTTTTTTCTTTCTCTTTTTATCCCTATGCCCGTCTGGGCACCTGATCTCCTTTCATCTGCTCACCCACTGTGTCTTATCTAATTGTCCTACTCTCTCACTCTCACCATGTGGGAGGGAGGCGCCGTGTTAACGGATCATACGTGCAATCCATCCAAATACTGACCAGAGACAACGAAGGTTAACTCTCTTGATCGCACTTCACTGGGGTACCTAGCTATCGAAATTCGGGACCTTGCATTACAAATTTAAGCCTGAAACTTTTGAAATAAGGTTTGAAATTCGAATCTTCAAATTAAATCTACCATATTAATTTGTTTTTTTTTTATATATGGAATTTCAATGTTGGAGATACTTAAGGCGAACAGAAGTTTAAATTTTGTTTGAATTAATGCTCTGAACTAGAAAAGTTAGTTTGAATTCCCGATTCTATTCTCGAGTTTGATTACTGGAAACCGCTGGAAACTAACAGTTATTTTAAATTTTATAAACCCAAATTTAAATGCATTTCAAACTAATTAATATGAATTTTTAAATGTATCTTAACTTTTGAAAGTCAATCTAATACAGATTTAAGATTTGACTGCTGTGATTGCTGACTTAGTAGAAGTATAAGTATTATTTACAAAGATTAGAATCACTGGTATGAATTTGTTCGATTTGCAACCCTTATTTTCTAAAATCCAAAGCATCAACTGAAGTAGTATTAGTTATTATTCATCCTTTTAATGAGGCAAGAAGAGCTAAACAAAACAGCCACTCTTTTTCATAAGTTTTGGTGCAATTCTGGCTGTTTAATTCATTTAAATCTATTAAACATATAAAACCTAGCTGTAGACAAAAAGAAGGGGAAGGAGTTTACAAAGCTGTGGTATGAAGGACCCGCATTCAAACTTTTCTACATAATTATAAACGCATTAATGGCACCAAAAATTATGATAAATTAAAGGTTGCAAAGTAAATGGCAAGCCTTTTAAAATACTAAATAAATAATAAACATGGATACCTGTTTTTTAAATTTAAAAATTTCAATTTCAAACATTTAAATTCAGTTTTTTTAATATAAATAAAGAATATTGTTTAATTACTTTTCGATTGTAAAAGTTTAAGAAAGAAGTAAAATAACAAGCTGTAAATTAGGGATTCCTTCTGATTTCTTTAACTTAAAAAGAAATGAACATTGGTTGAATTGATATTAGAATAGATGATGATTATTTTTGACAATTCCAATTTCAGAATTACAAAAATTGCATTTAATTGAAGCAAAACTGAAGAGGTCCATAGGCGTTCTTCAGATTCTGCTTTTAAAAATTTTATTGAAGTGTAAACCGTGAAATAAAATACTTTCAAACAGACTAAAAAATTTCTGACACTCGGCTTATTTAACATTAAAAGTTCCAAGGTAGAAAATGTGGAAAATATGTAATGATTGTAATCTGGCTGAAGATTGTTACAAATGAAGCATAAAAGTAAAGGATGCATCAGAAAAGAAAGAAGAATTGAAAAATACTTCCTCAAAATACAAATTTTCCAACACAATTGCTAGTTTCAAAGTTTTTTATTTATTTTAAATATTTGTATTTTTAATATCAAATTTCTTGCTCTTAAATTCTATTCTAATAAAAGCTTTTTGGGATTTTAGGTCATATAATAACAATCCTTAATTCTCTGTTTGGCCTTTTTCAGCCACTCGATGGAAATTTTCAAATCTTTTAGAATTAAAAGCCACAACATAGTGTTGACGTTTTTGGAAACGACCGAGAATAATATATTGATTATCGTTATCACCTTAGTTCTTAATTGAAATCCGAATAAAGAATATTTACTTATAATAAACAATCTTTCGGGGTTCCAAAAGCTCTCAGGTAACAGAAAAAGTTTTAAGGAACTATCTTGTATGATTCAAACCAAGAACTTATTAAAATCAAAATCAAAACCTTGAAAACAAGCTATCGTATATTTATAGGCATATTTAGAATAAAAATAAACTCCAAGTCCTACAAAATTTGATCCTACACATCAGATTTCTCCCTTTTTGTAATATAAAACTCCAACTTTACGACAGCATAAAATCATGCTTAGTTCAGGAACAAGAAATTCATAAATTCGCATATAAGCTGAAGCATTTTGGAAATTGGCAGCAGATAACTACCTTCTGTGATTGTAGATGCAGATAATTATTGTGGAAATTTAAATTAAAGGTTACTAATTACCTCAGATTGGATTTTGAAAAGACTGGTGGGTTAACTTGCAGTCTATGCGATTAAGTTGGCTATTTCATGGTTGTCAAGCATAAAATTACATTATACCGAAGGAGCTTTGTCTGATGGTATTACATTTGCATAATTTATGATAAAACTATTTAGTAATAAGATTTTGAGTTTTTTTTTGTTCTTCATGCGCTACACTGCAATTACTTTTGTGCCTTCGATAAAACATAAGAACCACTCTTTTTCCTGGAACTGAAAGGATTGTTACGATTTAATATATTTACTTTTGTACCTGAAAAAAGATAAATTATTTACTGATGAATATTTATCGAATTTAAAATGTTAATACTTCTGATAAAATTTTTATGCCCAAATTTTGTCCTCAGAAGCAAGTTTTAAAATCAGACATCCCATTACAAATGGCTACGCCATTGTAGTCTTGGTATTATTTCCGCTTGTTAAACTCTTGCAGGAAAGAATTTTTACAATACCGTAGGGATTTTATCGATTGATTCTAAAAATAAAATGCACTTCCCACGCCGTCATACTAAGAATTTAAAGCATTTGTACCATTGTGAAGTCATTCGCCTTCTGTATATTACCATGGGGTCGAAATTTACCCGTACCAATTCTGTTGAAAATAATTTAATTTTATAGGAGCGTTGGTGAACTGCAATGGTATCGTGAATGCTTAAAATGATTCCATAATAATTCTATTGCCTTCTTCGACAACGCCTTGGATTTGTCGATAGTTTTAGTTTTATTTCTAGAATCCAATTTAAAGAAATCGTTTCAATTCCAGACTTCTTTCCAACTCACTCGGATAGTGCGTTTGTTCATGCATGACAGAAAATTAATTTTTAATTGAACTTTTATACTTTCAAACTCTCAGATTTTCAAGCTCACTGAGATTCAATTTCGCCAAGTCTTACAATCGTCTTTCCAAGTCGTAGCTTTCGTATGATGCTTACCTAGCTTTAGGCAGTCGAAGTTGTGGGATAAAAGAAAATTGTGTTGAATCCACTTGTTTGTCGTCGAAAAATGGGAATTTTTTTAAAGGTAAAAAATTCAGGTTATCATGATATTAAATCCGGAAATTGCATGTAGCCAAGTTAAACATACTTTAGGTTTAATGTTACTTTCTCGTTTCTCTACAGAAGTAAAAACTTGTTCATTACCTGCTAGAATGTATCTCTGTCAAGGAAAGCAGGAACGCTTGTAATTCATTTCTTTAATCCATTTACACCAAGTTGAGTTTTCCCATTAAGTGATAGTACTTCATTTTTATAATTACATATGCTTGTGTGTAGTCGTAGAAGCTTTTAAAAATAATTAAAGTTTATCTATTCAAATAAAAGTAGTTAAGAAAAGGTTTGGTTTCTTCATATTAAAATTTAAGGCATTTATAGAAATAGAAAAAAATTTAACAACGAAGCAAATCGTTCAAAAACAAGCTTCAAAAATTAGGTTGGAGCTAGGTACTTTAAAAATTTAAAGTTTTTACCAAAAAAGAACTTTTAGTCTACACAGCCGACACTAAAAAAATCTTCCCACAAAAGTTTTAAGGTGTAAACGCCAAGTTTTCCTCCGCAAAGTTTTCTGGAAGGTAATTCCATTTGCTGTTATTGTATTTCTGACGAATAATAGGTTTATCTCAGCAGCCAAGGTCTCAACTGAATAATAAAGGGATGACTACACAACATGTAACTTCCAGACTGGTTGTTTAGGGTAACAATTAAAGTCTTTAATAATAATCTGTTAATTTGTTGTATTCATTGTGAAACTGCTGGCCGTATTTCGCTGATACCGAATGTAATTACTGGGTTTGATCAATTTAGGGAATTGCTTATGATGAATTTTATATCAATTGTATTTCTGTACCAAAAATACCAAAAATTTTATTGAGAAACCTTCATCAAACGAATAAATTACTGAAGTGCAAACCTAAACATTTTCTTTTCAGAAATAATAACAGTAGATCTTTTTAGCAAACATTTTTATTTTCAAACGATTTGTAGTTCTTGAACGTAAAATTTGTTTGCTTATATAAGGCCTATTCACTAAACTGAAAAATTTATAGCCGAAGGTATCTTCAATAGAAATTCTAAAACTTCATATTACTAAAAAGCACTCAAGTTTAATAAATATTACGTGGAAATAAAAACCTCATCGACAAATCTTCATAGGAAATAAAGCGACATTTAATTTCTTTGGGGATATTTCAATAAATTTTCTTCTGTTACTAATTTCTCCCCTGTTTGTTTCTTACTATAGAATTAAATGTTTAGTAAACGATCGAGAATCCACACAGCAATTTTCTGTGTGGGTGAGCAAAGGTTTGAAATTAAATAATTATCATTAATCGTATCCAAGCCTGGTGAAATTTCAAGCTTCCATAAACCAGAGTATAGTCAATCGTGTAGCAAAACCAAATTTGTTGTGTGGGTGACCACATTTTACACTTCATTAAGTCTGCCCTAACAAGAACCATTATTCATTAAGACAAATTTGCTTTAAGAATCTAGATTTGATATACAAATCCCGGTAACCATCAAAACTTGACAAGTTTAACAAAAATATTTAAGTGAAATTCTTAAATACCTACTAAACAACGTGCGATAACAGGTTTTCTTACTTTAAAAAGTTTAGTATTAGCAAAGGGTATAAATATATATATTCTTTGGTATTAGTATAAAGAAAAAACTATACCTTTTAACGATTTGCTTGAGTTCAGCTGACATTAATTTTATCTTTTACTGTCTGAAGCTGAAAAGGATAATTTGATAAAACACTCAATTATCAGCAATTTAAATTATCGAACCTTTAATCAACTAGAAAATTTAGAGTCCTAAAAGAATTAAAACGACTGAATTTCCAATTAATTTCAAAAGTAATTTGAACAAAAAGCAAATCACTCAACCCGCAACTGTAGCCTGCAGGAATTTTATTCGTTAGTATTTAACTAAAAGGTAGGAGAAACCAAAGTACTAAAGCTTTACCGAAGCTAGCAATAAATTCGAAATTTCATGAAAAAGGTTCTTGAAAGATTACCTGCGTAATTCACGAAGTTAAACGATTTATAAAGAGATCTAAGCTTTGAAATAAACATTTTGGGAGTATCCTAAAGTAATTCAAGTTTGATCGAAGTAAAATGAGAACGTAAGAAACTTGACATTTTTTTGTTTTTAAATAAAAACAGTTAATGGAGGTAGAACGCAGTTGTAATTAAATAACAACTAAAATTATACTAAAGTATAAAGTTCTGCATTTCAGACAAAGCTTAAATGAAATACCTTAGTAAGTTGAAGATTAACCAATAACAACTAAAACATACCTACTTAAATGTAAAACTTTCAGTTACATCGTAGAACCTTGAAATAATTTTAAATTTGTGTTTGATGTCGCATATTTGATTTCTGCTACAAATGTGAACATTCAGCCCCAACCTGTTTCATAAAATATGATAAATATTAGTTAAACAAATGTTAGTTTATTTGTTCTTTATTTGATCAAACTACCTTCTAGTAACACGGACAAAAAATATGTGCTATACATACATATAAAGCTAATAAAAAACGTAAATTACGTTTTCACATATGTAGTTATAACGAAAAAGAAAACCGATAAGAGTCCAAATGGGTTATTAAATATTGTCCAGTTACTTTTTAAATGCACTAACTGATTTCACTCACAACACTTTCAGGTAAGGAATTCCATTGCTGAAATTGTATAAGAAATGTTCATTACACTGAAGACGATATCGTTTTCGACTAAATTTGAAACGATATTCGCGAACTTGAATATGTTTAGTATATTTTAGCGTATTTTCTTTCAAAATTATATATACTTAGTATAGTAGTATAGTGGCGATTTACTACGTGTTCTCCTATCATCCTAATTATTAAGTCTCATGCTTAATAATATATTTATGTACGATAATATAGTAAAACAACAACGAGTCTTTAGACATTTTCCTCTGTACTTTTTCTGACAGCTTCTTCTTCTTCTGGCCTTTCAATCCTTACGGCTTATACCCTTTTCTTATATGAAGACTTCAATCCAGTTGTTTTAAAGTGAATTAATCCTTTCTGCTCTCTATTTTCTACAATTGTTTATGTAATTTGGCTTTTCGTATCATATTTTTCCATATCTGCCTATTTTTGACTGCCACCCCCCATTCCTTCATTCCTACAACTTCCAGGTGCTGTATTACTTCATCTAACCACCTTTTTCTTGGTCTCCCCTTTCTCTCTTTTTGTATGGTATTCATTCAGTAATCTTCTTCAAAATTTCTTGTGGTTTCCTCCTCATTACATCACGAAACCAGCTTATTCTTGGTGATTTGATGTAACGTACTATATCTTCCTCTTTAATTTCTTTCTCTATTTCAAAGTTCATTCTTCTTCTAATTCCTTCTTCAGGTCTTATTGGGCCCAGTACTACTCTTAGAATTTTCCTTTCAAATCTCCTTAATTCCTCTTGTTCTTTCTTTGTTAGTGTTTCTGTATCTAGTGCACATGTCACAGTAGGCCTTATCAGCGTTTTATATTGCAATGAAGATCTTCTTATAAAATTCGAAATAATTTGCATTATTAATAATAGTTTAAAATTCATTTACAGTCATTTATCCCGTTAGCTCAGCGTAGGGTCGTCCCGAAGGTTCCCCTACTTTCTTAATCTTTTTGATTATACAAATTGTTAAATAATAACAATAATAATAATAATTATGCAGATTTATTTACAATTGGTCTATGTTCCCTGACTTCTTAATATTTAAATTATTATTTTTACATTAACTATTATTAAATGTTAATTACACTCACATAATAATCAATATCCAATTAACTTGCATATCCAAGCAAACAAGATGAACTCCCAATTAATATCAATTAATATAATTATTTTCCAATAAACTACAATAATAAATTATCAGGACTATTTTCCATAAACTCCAATAAGATAACCAATAAGTAGGACTACCTTCAATTACTTATTTTAAATACTCAGGAACATTTTTCATAATTTCCAATATTCAATATTAATATGAGTAGGATTATTTCCAATAAACTCACAATCGTAATATTTTAATTTTAATTTTCTAATTTTTCTTTAAAGGAAAATTATCACTTCCTTTCAAAAGAAAAATTCGTCCTTTCTTTATATTTTTTTCCAATTAGAAAATTTTTCATTCTCCTTAGTAACAAATCTTAACTAATAACATCATTTCTTAACATTTGTGTGTTTCTAGCTAACTTAATTTTAAATTTACAATACATTACATTCTTAACAATTAAACTATATTTTATTCTGTCTATCTAGATTCTTTTATATAACATTATGACAATTTAAACTTGCATAATTCATTTAACAAACATATAATTGTAATCAACCATAATTTCGTATGCCAACAATATCATCTCAATATATTTTAATTTTTGTTGCTTTTGTTAGTTTTTTTTACAGCTCTTTATTTGCATAGTATGCTCTAGTACCTCTCTGTATCCTTTATCTTATCTTTTCATTTACATGCATTGTGGTCTATGTTCCAAGATAATTAAATTTCTATATTACTTGAAAAGTATAGTCTCCCACTAGTAAAACATCTTCCTTGTTCACTGAATCTCTTTCATACTTCATGTAAATAATTTTCTTTTCATTTATTTTCAATCCATATTTTCTAGCTTCAATGTCTATGTTTGCAATTTCTTGCAATTCTTTTTTTGATTTAGCTGGTACTGCCAGATCATCGGCATATGCTATTACTTGGGCCTTTTATTATTGTACTGTTTAGTTTAGCGCCCCTAATTATTCCTTCCAATGCCAGGTTAAATATAGTTACAGATAGTGCATCTCCCTATTTCACACCTTTCTTAATTTTAAACTTCTCTGTCTCTAACCCTTTTACTTGTACAACAACTTTAGTGTTTTCAAGTGTCATATCAATTGAATTAATAAGTTTTTGTGCTATTTTTAGTTCTTTTAGTTCTATGGCAGCTTCTTAGCCTGCTGCAAATGGTAAACCATACCGACGACTCTAGAATGAGTCTTATACAATGGTGGAAAAATTATTACACCAACTTGAATTAAATTATTTAAACCTATACAGGTATTTGTTCTTTTGCTAAGTCCTAATTTATTTTTTTGGTAATTATGTATTGAGTTTTTGATCAAGCAAAACTTGAAATTAGTTGTCGATTTGAAGATCTATGCGAACTAGCCGTTTAAAGTGTGAGTGCAAGTGGTGCAGTAAAAATCGGAAAAGAAGTCATTTTTGCGCTATCAAGAGAGGGGTTAAGCAAGCACACGCCAAAATTCTTTAAGAGTGAGTTTTACACTATAGCAAAATTTTCCAACAAATTCAGAGAAACCTGATCTACTGAGAGAATAAAGGGTCGTGGTCGCAAAAGAACTTCTACTGTAGCAGATGGCAGGGTTCTGAAGAGAAGATGTGTTCAGGATGGTAGATTGACATCTGTGGCACTGAAAAGGGAGTGGGAAGAGACTTGTGGAGTAACAGTGAGTAGTCGAACTGTACTAAACAAACTTGTGGAGGCAACTCGCCGCCCCAAGAAGAACGGCAATAATGCGAAAACAACGTCTGTAGTGGGCGAGAGAGCATATGAATTGGACTAACGAGATGTGGGAGCAAGTAATTGCCTCAAACGAATCAAAATGTAATCTTCATGTGTCTAACGGAAAACTGTTTCTTAGGCGTAGAAAGGGCGAAGTGTATGCACCCGAATGCCTTGTACGTACTGAAAAATATCCTGAAGGGCAAATAATATATTAGTATCCTGAAAAATCACCTTCTTCGTATAATTGCAAGGCAGTATGGAGATGTTAGAAATTGCACCTTCCAAGATAACTCCACACCATGTCACAGGGCCAAAAAGGTCACTAATCTGATTTGTTTTGTGCATGTTTATGCTTTTATATGATGTTAGTTTTTTCCACCCAGGTCCAAGAGTTTATCAAAAACAAGATTAGGGCCTTGAAATGGCCTGTAAATAGTCCGGACCGTATCCAGTCGTGAACTATTGGAAGAAAATAGGAGATGCAATTGCGAAAGAAGCACGAGCGAACTGCAAGAATGGTTTTAGGAAACGATGGGCGTAAAATATTTAAAAAAATCCATGCCTAGAAGGTGCAGGGTTGTAATTTCAGCCCTAGGGGATCTACCAAATATTCAATCTACAATATAGTTTGTACAGTCTGTAAATACATTGTTTAAAACTAAGTTATTAAAAATGCACCCATTAATTCCGCTATTTCATTTAAAACCGTCTATAGTACTAAAATTATGGTTAAATCGGTATTGCAAAATCTTCACAGCTTAAGGTCTTTTGGCCTAATTTTTTTAATAAAAAAATATTAATGTCATAAATCACTTTTAAAATTATTACAGAATACTACAGTAATGGATTCAATAAATAATTATTATATTATTTCGTCGGTCAATTTCTAATTTAAAATAGAAAATCTATCATTATTTAAGGAGATGCAATAATTTTGCAATCGCTGTGTAAGAAGTATATAAATATTTTATTGTAACTGGACTCACATCCTGAAAACATCTTGCAATTGGAAAAAGTCACCTATTAGCGTTCTTAACAGTTGTACTAACTTGAAGAGACCATGGCAAGTTGGACGTAATTATAATTCCCAAACCAAGCTGCTGTTCCATGTACCTTGTCTCATGTGTAAAACTGTACACTTGTCTATGTTTAATGAAAGCATTCATTCTTCCCACCAGGCTTCAATGTCATTTACAGCGCAGATTGCAGATTTTGACTGTTTAGGATTACAAAATAACTTAGTTTAGTCAGTATAAAACACTGATACGTAGACACAAATTGTGAGAGTAAAGTAAATACAAGATAGGATCTAAAACGGGCCCTTGTGGTACCCCATTGCTGATTTCCTTAGTGTAGAGTACTGATTACCACATTCCCTTGGACTTAGGAAAGGTTCTATCCAATTTAAGAATTGGCTTCTAATTCCAAAATGTTCCAATTTATGCAAAAGCCTTCGTTTTGGAACTCTATCGAATACCTTTGGAACATCAAAGTAAACGAGTCAAGCGTTTTTGATCGATAATTTATGGATTCAAGTTTCAAGTTTGAACTGTGTTTTGGCTACTCCAAAATCCAAAATTGCTCTTTTATACTAATTTAAAATAATAATTTCAGAAAAAAAAACGCAAATTCTAAAAATTAGCTTTAGAACCACAAGAACAACAAGTTTAAAAATATTCCCTTTATCTACCCTTAAGTATAATTTACATACAGACAGGATAAAAGAATAATGTAGAAAACTTAAATTCATAAAGTGTAACCATTTCCCTAACAAGCCGAAATTCTTTATGAAAATTTAGGAAAAAACTTTTTCTGACAATGTGACACCACGTATAAATAATATAAATGTCATTTTCTCCGGAGTAAATGGCATCTAACTTTGAAATAACTTTGGTTAATCTAAAATTCCTTTCGATATTGACCCCGTTCAACTACCTTATTTCTTGCACAGGCTGGAATTTACCTTTTCAAAAAATAAAAGTTCCAAGCAGACGCATTTCAACAAAGGGGATCCCTATATGAAGTTCATTTTTTCCTATCTTAGATCGATTTTCCCTGACAGGAATTCGTACATCGACCCTGTAATTTATGGACCGTCTGGGGTGCTATTCTCCACGTTCCCGCATGGCGAAGCACTTCAATTATCCATCTTAAATTATTTTGACGGAAGCACTATAATCGTTCGCCCTTTCTAATTTTGCTTCAGTAGCATTTGGTGAAAAGGATTTACCTAACTCGTTACCTTTGTAGCAAATTATAAACTAATGTTGACCTATATCGCATAAAGTTATTGCACCGATGATTTATGCTCCAGCCGTGCTGAGAATGACTTTTATGAACGTTTTAGATGATTAAACGCTACGCATTCTTTGTCGTTTTATGAACTCACGGGTACTTTAGGACAGAAATTTAAAGTTAATATGTTGCTTCATTAAATATTCAAGGGTACGAAGGCGATGTAGCTTGTGCAGCCCTGCTTCCTTTCTTTTTCGCGCTTGTTGTTTTATTTCTCCTATAATAACCTGAAAGAATTTGCAGGTAAATTCCTTCCACTACGTTTTCAGATTAGAAACAAAGCAGTAATCTTTTTTGAATTTAAAAAGCACCCTCAAACGTATTGTATGCAAATTAAGTTAATATAAATTGTTACTTCCAGTTGGTTTAACCTGACGCGGGAGTTTCTTTTGTCTTACCAATATCGGAATAATTATTGCCCCTGAAGATGTTTCCCTTAGAAAATAAAAGAAGGCAGGTAACAGCTTTAAAAATTCTTGAAATAAATTTGATTAGTTTCTACCCAAAAAGCAAAATATGTCGCTGGTTTAAGCTGTTTTTAGTATGAAATTCAAAACTTTCAGAACTTTTCAGTATTTCCGATGATATAAAACTAAAAAGCTCATTCTCTCTACTTCAGAATTTCAGATTTATAGGCAAAACGCCGAAGAACTCCTTAGGCAAGTGCTAAATAGTTCTGAATATAAGAACCTTTCAGATTATTTACATTTTCAGTCTGAAAGTCGTAATATTCAGAAGGGTACTGTATTTTTTTACAATACTAGCTGGCTCTTATCACTTTAGTAGTGCGCTTTTTATAAATAATAATGAAAAACTTAAAACCCCAGTTTTAATTTGAATACATTTATCAAAAGTTTAAAACCCTTAAGTTTTAGTGGAGGTTAAGTGTATTTCAGACTCCAAAATTTAGAATATCAAAACAGTGAATGTTTGTCCTGAAAATTGGTTTTAGTTCTGACAAAATAAACGACGATTTTAATTTTAAAATAAACAGTTGCTTCTGAAAATCATAATTTTCAAACGTTTCAGGAAACATAAAACTAGCAAGGACGGTTTTTGCTATTGGTTTGTTTCGAAATCAACAACTCCTCAATTTTGTCCAAAATTATGGAAATGCTCAATCTGTGGTTAATCTTAAAAATCAGGCTTCTTTATTCTTCTTTTAAGCTTTTATGTCGTCCAACTTTTAGTACAGTAAAGTGAGGGATTAAGCGCAACATCCAAAAATCCAAATCAATAAAATTGTAAAAACAAAGGTTCTAAATCTTGCAGACATTACTTTTGTGTCTCAAGGCCAACTCTTATGTAAAAACTTTTTGAACTCACGGTATATATGTATATGCATACCCCCCCCCTCCCCCCCATAGCTGACAAACTGCAAGGTTATGGATTTCAAATTTGCAAAAAAAAAATTAAAAACGCATTTTACCCCCTTCCCACCTCTCCCCACCTTAAACCCGACGCGGGAAACTTTGGGACTTTTTACCACTTATTACGGTGAGGGCACTGAACAATTTGTGACATGTTTCAACTTCTTTTTTTGATGTTGAGGTTACGCCTATTTTTTATCTAATTTTACTGTACTATTTGGACATAAGTTTCTCACCAACTTGTGCCATATTTCTCGATTTTGAACTCTTCTCATTCAGCAGAACCCCACCTTTCTAAGTAGGTCATCTTTCCACCTCATTTATGGTCTACCTGTCTGTCACTTGCCTAGCCATGGTCTCCATCGCTGTACGGCTGCGCTCCATGTTCCATTTTTTTGTCAGACGTTGTTTTTTTCTTACTTTAGCTTTCGTTGTCAGCATGTCCAATAGCACCTTTTATTTTTGTTCCCTGTCTTATCCGGACATTTTTCTTTTGGTCCTTCAGCTTTATATTCAACATGCATCGCTCCAGTGCTTCTTGTGTCTTTTCGAGTTTATCGGTATTAGCTTTTGTAAAAGTCAAGCTTTGGCAACCATAGGTTAGAATTGACAGTATGCATTAATCAAAGACGCGACTGTTGTATTTTTTTATGTCTTAGGCCGTATGCCAATTTTCCAAAGCTTGTCCATGCCAGTCTCATCCTTCTGGCAACCTCTGTATTTTGATTTTCTTTGTTAATTTTGATTATTTGTTCGAGGTAGATGTACTCCTCAACCCTTTGTAAACTTCTGCCATTCACTATTATGTCTCTATTGTCATTTGTTTTACTAAGGTTTACCTATGTTTCCTGAAGCTTCCGCAAGTTGCACCATCATTTCCTGCATTTTCCCTCATCAAGATGATATCATCGGCATATCTCAAGTGGTTAATCTTCTTGCCATTTATATTGATACCTTCGTCCTGCCAGAGTAAAGATTTGAAGATCTTCTAACACTAGGGTAAACAACTTCGGTGATATAACGTCCTCCTGTCTAACACCTTAACACCTCTTCGTACTGGTATTTCCTTTGTGTTGTGTTTGTGTTCTAACTGTACTGTCATATGCATATGTTGTGTATTAGCTGCCAATATCTGAAATCAATTCTGCAATTATTCAGAGCTTGTTCAATTGCCCACAGTTCGACGGTGTCGGACGCTTTTTCATAGTCGACAAATGTTAGGAAAAGGGGAATGTGATATTCGCAGGATTTTCCTGTAAGTGTTCTAATTATTAGTAAGTGATCTGATGTGCTGTAGCCTGTGCTGAAGCCTACTTATTCGACTGGTTGGTAAGCGTCCAGTTTACTGCTTAGGCGGTTTGTAATTATTTTTATAAATAGCTTGTATAGTTGTGTTATTAGTTATATTGACCTGTAATTCATTGAATCGATTTTGTCACCTTTTTTGTGTAGCAGTACTATTAGGGCGTTGTTCCAGCTATCGGGAATTTAGCTTCTTTGTAGGTATTCATTGAACAGCTGCTTTATAGTTCCTAGTAGGACTTCTTTACCTTCTTTGGTCATTTCTTTAAAGATCTTATCATTTTCTGGGTGCTTTGTTGTAGATCTTCATAATTTACATTTATGATTCTCTTCTTCAAATTTTCTTTAGCTTCATTACTGGAGTCCATTTTTGAGCTATGATTATAGTATACTTCAACAATGTTTGCTATTTCGTGCTTTCCCCTTTATTCTTTGCCTTCTTTGTCTCTAAAAGATATTATCTGCTTGTTACATAATGTTGGTCTCAGACACTTTAACCCTCTATTATTTTCAATTGCCTTTCTATTTTTCTTTCATTGTATTTTCTAAGGCCTTCGTTAATTGTCTTACTAATTGTTTTATTAATTTCAGTAAATTCAGTACCTTGGCTGTATCAGTTCTCTTCTATGCTTAAGCATGTTTTCTGTGTTTTGTGTTATTTTTTCTCCTTTAATTTTTTTTACATTTAGCGTGGCATTCGTTAATGTCTCACACATTTTGTTTATCCTTCTTGTAATATCTTGTTATTTTTCATTTCGTTTTTTAGTACCGTGACCTTTTTCTGTAAGTAGGTATCATGAATCTACCTTTTTCGGCTTCTTAAAATATTTAAGCCTTTCCAGTTTATGATTTATGCTACGAACCTTTACCATACGATGATCACTTCGAGTTGTGAAATTTTGTAGCACTGTGACATCTTTAAATATTGACTTGGTGGAACCTAACATGTACTCTATTTCATTTGTTGAAGCGCCGTTTGGTGACATCCAGGTCCATTTTCGCCGATCTTTCTTTTTGAAGAAGGTATTCATGGCATATAGGTAGTTGGTATTGTTAAAGGCTCAAGTTTCCTATTTTATCGTCAGTATTTCCAACTGTTTGTTCCAGTTTGCCATTAAAATCGCCCATTACTATGGTCAGTCTTGCGCTTTCGCCGTTTAATGCACTTGTTAAGTACTCATAGAAGGAAGGACGTATATTTACACGATCTTCATTGTACAGTTTACGTTTATTCGTAGAAACATACAGGGAATTTTTCTTTTTAGTATACATATCCCCTATGTATACTTTTATAATAAACGTAAATAGGCAACCCACTGTACACTATAAACGTCACGTCACGTCACGTGGTGCGTAAAGGTTATGTTTCATGTTTGTAAATAAAAAATAAATCAAAATTAGTGGAATATCAACATAATTTTAATTCAACGATTATTCTAAAACATAAAATATCAACAATACAAAACAGAAAGGAAAATAAAAACAGCAACAGTTAAAGACTAATTTTTTGACATTAACTTAATTTGATGATTTTTGCCACAGCATGCTAATTTTTTAACGTTTATATAGTTATATTGTATAGTGGGTTGCCTATTTGCGTTTATTATAAAAGTATACATAGGGTATATGTATACTAAAAAGAAAATTTCCCTGTATATGTTACTCGATCTGAGTCACTTTAGAACGTATGTATGTATGTAGGGCACTATTCCTTTGTTGTGACCTCGGTTTGCAGATTTCAGTTTGAAGTGCGTAATTCTTATAAATTTCCAATTTTCAATTTTAAAATGCTATACAGCTGCTTTTAATGAATAGAATTCTCTCCGTTGAAAAAATATTTTCAATGAACTATTATTAATTTTGACAATTTTGTGTAAAAAAAAGTATTACTGCGTAAAGCCACAGTTTAGTGGCTCAAATCCCTGCGGAAGTTTTCTATGCCCAAAATTATCAAAAATTTCATTTTTATTTTAGAGCGAAATGTTTTTCTAAATATAAAAAATATATCGAATAGGGTCAAATAGTTCGCCTATAATAATCAGTTCGGAAGATTTACGTTTTCCTTTTCAGCACTTTTAGTCTGAAGCCGATTTTTAATTAATTTTACTATTTATTTCTGAAAATTATGGTTTGTCATTTCAGTCGTTTGCGGTTTGAAAATGTTTAGCTTAAAAGTAGGCAATTTGATTAGTTAGTTAAACATTGACCTCGGTTTCAATAAATAATTAATGTTAACTGTTAGTTTTCCAAGTTAATTTCTATCTTGATCCCGATAGCATTAATGTCGTTTATTTCAGTGCTTCTATTTTGAAAATTAAAACTTTCAGAAGTTTCCAGACTGTCTCCAAGTGTAAATTAACATGTTTAGCAGACTGTCAAAATAAATATTACTGCGATGTTTAGTTTTCTTTGAAGTCTTATCACTAAAAAGCGATTATCATTAATACTGTTATTCTTGATATTAAAGTTCAAAGATAATAACTTAACCATTTTAAATACATCTCAATTAAGTATTAGTCATGAAATTTAGCACATGTTCTCTATCATTTATTTAATTTAAGTTTTAATTTTGAGAATTTACATTTTCATAAGCTAAAGAGAGGACTAGGTAGACGAAGATGCCCCTGGCTGCATAAGTTGGTTTAAGCTCACATCAATAGAACTTTTCAGAAGTGCTACCATTAAAGTTCAAATAGCTATATTAACAGACAACGTCCGTAAAGGAAAGGGCAAAGCTAGAAGAAGAAGAAAGGGGATTCTTTCTTATGTTTAAAATAAAAATGGAATATTTAATTGTTTTAATAGTAACATTTTTCAGTAAGTTACTATGAAGGCAAATATTTGTAATTGCCTTTCTGAAGTAATAGAGGGCCGCTATTCCAGTATGGATTTAAATTAAAACTTAGTTTAAGACGACTTAAATTATGAATTAAGTGTAGCAAAACTTTGCTTAAGTAGTATTTTGCCCGGGCTTAAGGCTTTTAGCTTAAACTTGTACTGAAACATCAACTCAGAGGCATTTACCATTAAGACAGGCATCTTGAAAAAGCATATTTTCTTCTGAAATTTTTCTAGGCACAAAACTAAGGAGAGAAACATTTCTCTTAATTGTATTTTTTTATTTATGCACAAAAGAGCCCTAAAAATATTGAACGTAACGGTTATCCCTGAAGAGGTTTTACCCTGAAAAGTTCGGTACAATCTGCTTATTTTATTTTTATCTGCAGAATTTGATTTTGAGTACCTAATATTTCATAAATATGGCATAAAAGTGTTGTCCTACCTACAATATTCAAAAATGATTTAAATAATCATGTGCTAGTTCTGAACATTTTCCTCGTTCCTGAAAACAATTGATTTCAATTGAAATTTTCGACTTACAGGCCTTTGAGGGATTGCTGACGATTTTAAAATCTACTAGCCAGAAATCTTTTCTTAAATCCGAGAAAGTTTTGATATCCTAGGAGTACAATATTATTTCCTACTAGCCAAAATTAATTTCACTTTATTACATTTTCTGGAACGTAATGCCCCAAAGATGGATGATCATCTTTATAATTACGTATTAGATATAAAATCCTACGCCGATGTGTTATTTTAGGAGAGAAATTCTCTGATTACTTTGCCGACCACGTGGAGAACTTCAGACTAAAGTATTATTAAACAAGGAGATTAAACCTTCAACAAAAGTAAGCCCAAGAATAAGGAAAACATCTCCCGTGTAGAACATTACCGCGCCCCAAGGGTTACTTATTTATTTGACTATGTTTGCCCGGAAACTTCAGAAAATTTACTAAATTTATTTATATCTCAAAACTTGTAATACAAGCAAAGTTTTTTGTGTGCTTGACTTCCTAAAGGGATTTCCGTTGACAGGTTTTAGTCATGCGAAATCGATTTATTCCGGTTTTCAGCTCGTCATTTATGTTTTCAGTTATTTACAGAATGAAATTTTTCTGTAGTTGCTATTTTTCAGCGAAATCCTACGCGACGGCGTGACGTCTCGAGGTAATCCAATTACTTTTACTTATATATTTACAGATCCGGAAAGCGACTGCTTCTGAATCTTTACAAGGCCTTACAATCTCTTCAAGTTGCACCCTTTCAAATCCTAAAGAAATATTTAGTTTAATCCTGAGCTTACACTTTTTTGAATGCGAATAAATGCGAATATTTTTATTTGGACACGCTTTCAAAGTTTTATTTGTTGCTTCATTCCAATTCTTCGGTTTTTGCCGATATTCTCCTTTAGAATTTTAACGAGCGTTTTTAACATCGGGTTACATAAGAAAGTTTCAAAATTAATGAATACCAACTTTGTGGACGTTTCGTCCTTAAAAGCTTGGTTTTGAATAAACGCAAGGTAAGGTGGTTAAAATCAGGTTTCAATGTTTGATATGCCCTCGGCGTACTTCAAAATGTTTAATATTGTCCAGTAATTGAGGATCTCTCCAAACTAAGCTAATCCAAGAGCACTAAAACTTTGTAATGACTTAGTACAGTTGGGTAAAGTTTCAAGCCTGACTTTCAACCTCGAAAGCCATTTAATAATCTTCCAGGATTTTGTGTAAATTTTTAACGATGTCTACTGATTTTCTAAGTTTAATGAACTTCAGTATTTGGTTACAAGTTTTGTTAAAGGTATAACAGAAGATTTAGGAAAATTTTCAAAAGGGTATCAAATATGACTGCGCAAATATTATCTTGTGGATTTACGATAATAAAATGTACAAGCAAATCAGAGGCAAATATTAAATTAATCTAGAAGATAACTGAAGCTATCGCTTTCGTCCAGACTGCCAGAACATTACGTGCGTCAAAGTTATTAAATTGATTAATGCGAAAACTGCAATTAAATGTAGTTATTTATTAAAACATCGTTTGCACCTGCTTTTCAAAACATAATTATTATTGCAAAGGTAAATAACGTACGTTTCTTAACGTTTGGCTTAATGTGTTTTTCGTTATTATGCAACTGTTCATTTAGTATTGCCAACTAAGTTTCCATGTAATCATATAATCAAACAGTCTGCCTAATAACATAGAAGGCTTATCAAGTCAAAACCCAGTGACAAACGACGCATTTACTATTCAGTCCTTGCAATACCTAATTATTAAAGGGTATAGCTGCAACTAAATTCAGTTATTACTGCAAACGTCAAAAATGATTACAGTATGGCCACTAATGTTTATCAGAAACTAAACCGAATTAGTTTTGCTACTAATTAATATTTCAATTATTGGTTCCCGAGTGAAACATATTTTAATCAGAATATTCCATTAACTAATTACTGTAAATATGGTCGTTCTTGTTATTAGTTATTACAATAACCGAATTTAAATGGATTATATTAAAATTAGTGGTGCATATTCATAGAGCTAAAGAGCGAATAAAATACCTACATATGTGTAATACTATTTGAAAGGAGGTATTTTATACGGCAGAGTAGGGTGCCTGCCTTAATATACTTTTATTTTTTAAATTTACTTGAGTGGCCGAGTAGCTAAGGCAGTCGACTACAGCGCGGACGGTCTCGGGGTCAACACCGAGTTGGATGTTCGGCAGGTAGCCTACCCAATCACAAAAATAAATAGGAACCGAAATGCAGTGGTGGAGTAGGGAGAGTAGGCGGTCAAAGGCGTGATGCTTACTACACCACCCCGTACGTACGAGTATAGCGTGCGAAACAACCGAGGCATGAAAAGTGACCTAGGATGCCTTAACCCTCTATTAGTGCCGATACCTTTACCTTTACTATGTCTCATGTAATTGTAGTCCTTTGCTACTACAATCCTCAGTGCTCGACTCGACACTCACCTCTCTGTTGCTGTGTAAATATCTATTAATGCTAACTACTAAAAAATCTCTAAATAAAGGGTCAGCATAGCGTGCGAGAGAACCGGATATAAAAGCGACTCAGGAGGCCTAACCTTCCATGTTACCGGCCATATTCCCTCGCGGAGTGTAAGTTTTATTTAATTATTAAGATGAAATAATATTCTATGAGCTGGAAAATTACACCATTGAAAGATAATTTTCTGTAGCTAATTAAACCTTTAAATTATGATCTGCAAAAATGCCCAATTCCATGTAGACTATACACTCTCCTCATTAGAATATTCAACATTATTATTCATAGTAATTAGGTAGATACGTGAATTGATAACTTACAGAAAATAAAATTTATTTTGGAATAAACAAACTTCAAATTTGAACATGACTGGTCTGCTTTTTGCGGAAAAAATGCGAATTATTTATTACAGTTTTTAAGCTATTTCTTTCTAAAACAAGCAACAAATGCAAGTAAAGTATAAAATTAGACACACTGTCAATCCTATCAACTCTAACGGAAAGCAGGAATGTGCATATATACGATTTCCCATGCTATCTCCATATATTCGACCCTTAACTCAAACACTCGGTATATGTGGGATTCTAGGAAAGCTAAACTGAGCTTCTGCACAGCTTCTTTGTTTAAATTAAATTACATTTCATACTTTAGTATTTCCTAACTGTCACGTCTGTCTACCGTCGCCTACCCTCACTCATCCGATGCACGCCGGGCCGCCACCTGACCATTGGTCGCCTGCTATAATTCCCACATATACAAATTCACTTATTATTATAATACACATCTTTACCATGCCTTTATGAATGTTTAATTTAATCATCATCATTATCATTCATTGACATGGAGCAGATCCCCGTGAATCAATCCTTGATTACACCAGGAATAGCCCATGCCAATAGGGTGTGAAGGGATTTGTTATGATATGTGGGGATTGGGAGCACTGTATGCCTGTGACGCCAGCCGCTAGACTTCGGTTCTACAGTGCAGGGTAGTTAGTAAGTCACGTGGTAGTTGGATATATGACCGAGATGGTTAAACATGTTTTGTCATCTTATACAGGGTCCGGCAGGGAGGTGTTACGTTTTTCAAAACGCTCTAACACAGATGTTTTTGAACAAATTTTAATTTTAATTTTTTTCAAAGATTAGGTACGTATATAATGCTATTTAAGAAACATAAAGCACAAACAAAAAGTTTGTAATTCGGGTGTGAAAAATGACTCTATCCAAGTGGCGACCGTTCTTGTCCAGGCATTGTTGCAGGCGGGTGGAAAAATTGTCCATACACCCTTCAAGCATAGCGCGTGGAATTGCTTGAATTTCTCGAGTTATGGCTTCCGCAAGAGCTTCCCCCAATGGTAACGCTGTTTACAACTGATTACGTTCGCAATAATTCGCGTTATACGTAATTACTATGTCCGCCTAATTTCGATGCAGTAATAAGATAGACAATCATTATTATTCGGTTTATGCTACGCTAAACTAGCTCTCTATTGTTAGAATGTTACAATGTTACAATGCTACAGTTATTTAGCTTTAATCAGGTGAATGTTGTAATTCCCCGACAAATTCACAGGTGGACGTGCATGTCCTGAACAGGTGCTCGGATTTCCTAATCGACACTGTAGTTCTAAGTCCTGCCTTCGTCGCCATGTACCTTCTTCTTATTCACACGCACTCAACCCATTTTTGATTTTGATTTTATTTATTATTTATTCACTATCTTTATTATAATTACAATTACTGGCACTTTGTGATTACCTGGTAGCTCCCGCGTGCTACAAATACGATTTATTTATTTACGTAATACCTATTATTATTTTTCTAGAACTGCATTAAAAATATTGAAACCGCCGGAAGTCCTCGTAAATCGATGCGTTCCGTAACCTGGTCGGGACAAGAGTCTTTTATGAATGTTTAATTTAATATAATATTTAATCAAAATGTGTATTTAAGGAATTCCAAATGGGAAAGACAAACACATTGATATAAATTATAATTGTAATATTTAAACGCCAACAATGGATATTTCAGTTATAATTTAAACTTGAACTGAAGAGATATTCTGGGACCAAATGTATGTCCCATCCAATTAAATCACAAAACAGACTGCCCTCTTTCATTAATTGTTGATTCACCTTAAATATGCCAACCTGTTAATGTGCAAGTTTGAAGGGGTTTATTGTTTTAACAACTGAAAATCCTACAACTAAAGTTAGAATTATTCTTCTTAAATTCAAACAAGCAAATATTATCTAAACATATGGTTTTGTTCCAGGTTTCTGTTTTCTTATGGGGCTTTATAGAATTTTACTGCATTTTTAAGGGAGCTTTAACTTTGTACATTCGTTGCAGTTTAATCTTTTTCTTGTTTTTTGCTTTTTTTACTCCGTTTCCTAATGGTTTCTTGTTTCGTCGTCTTCTTCATTTGTTTTCTTATTTTCTTCTTCCTCCTCCTTTAATTTACTCTCTTCTCTGCCTTTTGCTTTCGCTTTCGTTTCTTCTTTCGTCCTCACTTTGATCTCCTTTTGATATAACTACCTAATCATAATTGATTTATCCCGCTTTACTTACCATCCTCCTTGTTGTATTTCTCTTCTCACTTTCGTATTTTCCTCCTTTTCGGCTGCTCTTCATTTTTAATTAGTTTAGTATAGTTAATTTTCTCTTTTCTGTGTCCTTTCTTTTCCATCTTTCCGTCTGTTGTGTGAAACTGCAAGTTTTTCTCTTCTTTTTTCTACTTCTGCTGACGTCTTGGTTGCCTTCTCTCCTTTAGTCCACTTAATCGTTAATCTTCTTCCCGTCCTTTACCCAATTTTTCATTTTCATTTTCCTAACAATTTTTAAGTAGTCTTATTTTCTGTTTGAGATGAGTTTCCATTTCTTCTTTTATTATAATACTACTTTTTATCCTATTTTTATGATTCTTCTCTCTTATCATATCCTCGCCCTTCTTGTTGCCTTTCGTTTGCTTAATATTATGTTAAAGTTATAATTTATGGCATAAGTTTAACATTATGGAGCATTACCAGCAGCTTTACCAACAACTGCTATTTTATATATCTATTCTAATTGCAATTGTAATAACTTTATACTAAAAGTATGTTATTTCTTTTAATCCCAGATATTTAACATTTTCATGGTTAATTATTTCGCAGCTCCTTTGCTTTGCTCCGTTTTGCTTCTATAGTTATCTGTGTTTCTTTTACATAAATGAATTTCAAAGAGACCTTTACTCCAACCTACTAACTAAACAAAAAGCTTCGGTTTGCAAATTAGATTGATATTCCTTTGCTAGTTTGAGTCCATTGAGCGCTTTTTAAGGCCATCTGGGGCAGCCTGTCCAATATTTAGTAATACCTAATAACCGTATAGGCAGTTGTTAGTAAAAGATCAAAATTTTGTGTCTGAAATATAGAATTTCAATTTTCTTTTTCATCTCGTAGTTGGAATTTAATAAATCAAAATTTTGAGAACTATTGCGAAAACAAAGATAAAATTTAGGAGTTAAGGGAACACATTTTTGTGTTTCATGATTTAAATTATTTTACATTGTTATTAAAACCAAGAAAATTTAAAACCTAATTTTGAATTCATTCGTTATTTTCGTTCCTTTAGATCGAACTTTTTACATTTGGATGTCTAAATCAGGAAATAAGATTTCTAGTAAACGATTTATAAGGCATAGTAATTCAGCGTAATCACAATTTCAAATGATAAAATCAAATATTCTACAGAAAATTTGAATATCTTGGAATAAAAAGTTCGATTCTCAATACCTGAAGAAACGCAATAACCCCGAAATCATATCCGTGAGTCAGTAGTTTATCGAAAACCATCATTGAGTTTGTTTAAGCTTTAATTGAGAGAAAGTTAGAGGTTGAGACGGAACGGTCTCTACACATATTTTAGATTGTAAAATTTGTAGTTTATTAACCATTGCCCGTTAATCATCGGAAATATTGCTATACAAATGATAAAATTCTGTAACATTTCAAAACTTTTGCTATAATTTGGTAATTTTTACTAAAATTTCTTGTATAAAGTTTGGAAATCAGAATAGTTATTTATGTAATAAGGATCATAATGACGATCATTATGGTACTAGCCGTGAATATTATCGAGGCGACTCGGAATTTTCATTTTCTTTTACATTTCGTGCTTATTCCTGATAAAACCAAAGATGAGCTAAACCTTCATCGTTCATCTTTCTTCACACCGACGTAGTCTTAGTCTTGAAAAACGCTCATTCATGTTAAATTGAATTTACCGATTCATTTAACTTGGCATTTTTAACTGGTGCTGTTCTTTATTTAAGATTAAATATTTACTGGAGAATATAAGCTATTTCAAAAAACAATAAATTAAATGTCTACAAGCTTTTAAGCGAAATAAATATCAACAAAATAAGCAAAAATCTTGTGCTTCTGTTTACGCAATTACTTTGTCAGTTTAATTAACCATTTTGAGTTAAACAGTCATTAATAATAATTAAGTCCTATCAGAAATTGTACACAAAAAGGAGACGACAATACCCTAAATTCCTATCGAATTCCTACAAAGCACCCTCCAGTTGTCAGGACGAATTCTCACCGTAATATAATAACTTCATAAAACTCAATCTCAGAAAGTTGGTGCATCGAGCCAAAGTTTCAGATTTCAGTTGAAGTTGATTTTGCGCTTTATTCGATTTATTATGTGAACGTGAAACGTTTATACCTTAGGGCAGTTCATAATTTATGGTTATACATTTTGTATTCGCTTCCTTGTAGCGCTCATAAAACGATACACGATTTCCATAACTTCGAGAAGTTGTAATGAGTATACTTTTCCTTTACTTAACGCAACCGTTCGATGTTAAGGAGGGAAAACCGACGCTATACTTCGTCATTAAGCTTGAAGCTTTAGCTGGATTTCCACTTAGTGCTCCATCTGTCTTCATTCTCTAACTTAAAACATAAAAACTAAAGGCTTTAGTATCGTCGCTTTGAATGAGAATTTTATCACCCCGGACTACATTTTAGCAACGGTGAACTACGAGAATATATCGAAATAAAAAATACAATGAAATATTTACATTCGAATGCTCTTTTCTTCGCTGTTCCATTTTCACGAAGTTTCCTTAAACAACTTCTACAAACATTCACAAATATAAACAGGAACAAATTGATAAGTGATTCCGTCGCTTTCCCCCCAACACAATATTACTAGAAAACTCTTACAGTAAATAACACATTCTCCATAAAATATATCACACTTCTTCGTAATCCCAACCCCGGACCAAGAGAGAAACAACAAAATTCCTGTTCTCGATCTTAAATTCAAATTACATACAGAGACTTGCAAAACTGGAAAGCTCGGCGAAAAATCTCAATTCTTTATCGCTCTCTCTTGCCAGATAAAAAAAATTAACTGCATTTCTAACGGTTGAATTGACGTAAAACTTCGTACTCGTGATCTTTGCAACTCCGTAATTTATTTTTAAAAATCGTACGTTTTACGAGTTTGAGATCAGCGATCTTCAATTTAATCCACATAAATTTCGGTATTTTAATATTAGGCGTTATAAACGTCACGTTGAGGTTGGTCCAAGTTTTAACTTGCGACCCGAAAATTCAATTATATCATTCGAAATGTCTGAAATGTTCTCATTTACAATGTAACGAGCTGCCAACGTCAGTTTTCATTCGAAAATTAACACGGAAATTTAATTTTTGCGACCCAAAATTTATAATTAAATTATTACGCAGGTTCTACTTGCGCAAATTAAAAAAATCGGGTTGAAATTTCTTACTATTTTGAAAGATTTTCGAGAGGTTGTTTGTAAATTCTTTTGGATTAAATTTCTTAGCATTAATTGAGTGCAAACTTAGTAAAGAAAAGAAAGGCGAAGAGCACTTCATTAATTAAGAAGTTTGAATAGTAACAAGTTGGAATTCATTTTCCTCTTAATTTCGTAAAGGAGTTAAAGTGCGCTTCATTTACATTTCATGCTGGTAGACAGGATCGTAATCAGGTAAAATATTTAATTTTTAACTTGCATTCATATTTGTTGAAATTTTAAAGAAGAAAATCAAGAAGGACTTCTGGTACGTTCAAAAGAGTGTTTATGTTTTTAAAAGCTTCTCCAACAAAAATTGCTAAAAAAATTGTTGAAACCTTAAATCTCAATTTAAAAATAGGAAATTTAAGGCGGGAATGAATTGCTTATAAGTTCAAGTAACGGCTTACTTTCTTCCAAAGGTTTCAAACAATGGTTCTGAAAATTTAAAGTCTTTGTCATAACTAAGAACAGAATTTTCTGAAATAGCCCGAGGTTTTCCAAAACAAACTCCTTATGTATTGAGGAAAAATTTTAGTCATACAAGCTTTCTAATTTTAAATTTTGCTAAAGCATGAATAAATTAACGAACGCGTTGATTCATAAGATCTAATGTGCCAGTTTGCGTAAAATCCTGCTTTTAATAGATTTTCTAAATTTAACAATTATGTTTAAAATTAAAATTCTAAAGGCGTATAAAAATATTTAAATTTTCCTTGAAACTGTCTTAATTGGGCTGTTTAAAAACTCCTTTAAATTAAATACAAAGAAGCTATACATTAATTGTCGTTCCTAAACTTTTATCTTCTCAAATTACAGTAACTTAAGTTACAAAATTTCTAAGTTCGGTTTGAGAACTAAGAAGTCCTTAAAACTTGTTGTGAGAAACTTTATCAGGCTATAAGTATTCGAAGTATCGAGTATTTTGTTCAAAGGAAAGTTTTACTGAAACCTTAAAACTTTTTAAGTATCGGTTATTGCTTTCATTTTCTTCAGTAGTTATGAATTATAAATAAAATTCTTTTGTTAATTTTTCAAGGAAAGGGGCTGAAAGTCCACGCTAAGCCTTTTAAAAAACCTCCGCAATATTCAGCAAAGAACCATCTAAGTTGTTTGCAAGAAAAACAAACTAAAGAGGAGAAAAAATAAGTGTTAAAAGCTTGGTTCTGATATTTTAACGATGCACATCTCGTCTGTCACTCAGTAAAGTTCCACGCGTGTAACATCGTGAATTTCTGTACCCTATTACCCTTCATTTCCGGTGCAAACGAGTTCCTTTGAAAAGTTCGCTTTGTACTTGAAAGGTGTAAATATGTCTGAAAGTCGTTTATTGCGAAAATGATAAGGAGCTTTGACGATTAACTAAAAGCATTCGGTCACGATAATGTAATAGAGATTTTATCGCCGGTTAAAATATTAGATAGGCATACACTGAAATTGCTTAATTTAGAAAATTCACTCGTTAGATTCTCAAAATAGCCAAAGTAAAGGAAGTCGAATAAGAGGGTGTTTTGATTGAGAATTATGATTGTGGGGTCAAAGATGGCTCTTATTTCGATAAAGATCATCGCCTTGTTCAAAGCCGTTTAGGAAGTAATCGACTGTAAAGAGAGACCGTAAAGCTTACACTACGACCTTTAACTTGGAACATTTAAATTTGCCGCTATGTTTAGACTTTATTTATTTACACTTTTGTCTTCCCTTTTTTATCTCTAATCATTCTTTGTTACTTTTTTATTTATTATCATTGTGTGTTGATTTAGGTTTCTCATATTTACAAAGTAATTTGAAGTAATTGCATCACTGAATCATTTTGAAAATACCTAAAATAACTAACCTATTTATTGTTATGCAAACACAGAAAACTCACTCATTGTAAATTTACAATCGTGAATGCCACATCTTGATTAGTGGACATAACACGCGATCATTATGAACTGCATGAAACAAAAATTAGGGTTATAAATAGGTTTTCAAATTAAGTTTTTACATAATTAGCTTTTATTGCTAATTTTTTATGTTTAGGGATGTCATTCGAAGTTAAATTACATTGACTGAAAATGTTAATTGACAAATCAGTCTGTCCTCCTTTTACTTCGTAGTTATTTGTGTCATAATTTGAATTTATGCGAAACTAATCAACATATAAATGTTTATAATTTTAAATCCACTGTTATAATCAAAGTGGGAGCAGAAATTAATAAATTGAATAATTTTTGAATATTTGATATAACCTTATTGTCTAGTTAATCTTCACTTATGCCTCCACCTTTTCAATATATGTAAAACTACTATTTGTCTACCTATTTTTTCTCTTTTGATTTCTTCTCTAAAGTTTGCTTGGTTTCCTAAGTCTGTAATTATCTGGAAGCACCTTTTCTGGCTTTTCTTTAGTTTAGAAGAGTTTCTCTTTTTCTTTACTGTCGAAGATTTTTTTCTGTTCATTTATGTAAAAAATTTGTAAATTCTAACTTAAATTCAGACGACTCTTTTTAATTGAAATTCTTGGCTATTTTTGTTACTGCCGAAGAGTTTTTATTCATTGTTGCGAAAAGTATGTAATTTTTAACTTAAATTCAGACTCTTCTGAATAGAAATCCTTTGCCGTATTTTTCATTGTAGAATGTTATTTTGTTTATTGTTGATAAATTTTTTTAGGGAATACTCGTTTTATAATATTTTCAAAAGTTACTTTACGTTTTGGTCCAAGTTTCATCGGTATTCTTCAAGAAAGGTATTCTAATATCTTTTAATTTAGAATTTCTAAATTTTAATTCCGAAATTACTAGCAAAAATTCTAGGGTCCAATTGTTTCTTATGAAGCAAATTTATGGATGAAAATCCCTTTTACCTGGGAATTTCTACCCTTGTGGTGTGACCAGGTCATATTTTTCACATTTTTTGAATTTCTTCTTAATACTACCTATCGTGGGACTATAGAAAAGCTAAACAAAGCCTTTGCACAACTTCTTTATTGCAATTAAATTACATTTCATACTCTGGTATTTTTCCAACTGTCACGCACATCCTACCGTCGCTGTCGTACTTCTCGCACACCCGGCTTACTACCCCCACTCGTCTGATGTAGTGGACCCCCACCTGAACATCCTTCTTCGGCTATAATGCCGATAGAACGCCAAAGGGCCCTATTAAAGCATCAAATATTTCTAATTGTTTCTTCAGTAGAAAACCTTCCTAACAAAGTTATTTTTGACTTAGTGAAAATCATTTCTTCCAAACTTCTATCTCAGCTAATTTGACTTTCGTAACTGGGTGAAGAAATATCTTCAGAGGCTTTAGCCTTTAGCTTTAGCCAAAGAACGATAGCAATTTACTTGTCGGAGTACGCATTTGATGTTTTCATAGTTTGTTGCTGTTCTCAGAGTTTCAATGTTCCGTTTATTTCCGTTTTTAGTTTTGATTCCCAGGAACATTTTCGTCTATGTTTACTTAGTCCTTCGCAGTAGCATAAACAACGAAGAAGTGCTTCATCATTTTCCCGCTACCTCTACAAAGGGTTTCCCGCAATCCTTATTGCACTCAAGTATTTGTTCGGTCAGCAGTACCCCGTGAGTGCTCTCATCATCAGTTGTTGTCTTACCTTTATCGAGCTTCAATATGTTTTACATCAACTTAAGTTTAAGACTAAGATGAACCATTTAGAGTGTTTTAGGTCCAGATGAGAAGTGGCAAATTGTATATAGATATAAGTATATTGCATTCAGTTTGAAGTACGCTCTATGATCCCCGGCTGTGGCTCCATAACCTTTTTGGCAGTGTTTAAGCTTCTAATACCATCCTACCAGTAAACCCGAGTGAATTCAGCACTTTTGGCGCCCAACTATTCCAGTAATACATTTGCAATATGTTTTCAGCACTGGTAAAGTTTGCTATCATACCTGGTTCTAAATATTATTGCGTAGCATCCTAGGTGGCGCTAATATCAACATCCTGTTTACGAAATCGCTTCCTAGCCTTGATCACTTTCCTTTGCCTGTTTTATTCCTTTAGTCCTCATCGCCCCATATATCCCTTTGGGACATATTGAAGGATTTTTAGAATTGAAATATTTAATTGTAATTAACAGCATTAATAACGGGTGTTAGAAAACTCGTCTTATCAGAGTCACCTGTGCTTATTAAAATGTATGTCCTGTATTGGTCCTGTATTGGTACGTAAGTTAATTTTCAAGTAGACTTAATCACAATTAGTTAAATGCCAGCAGTTCTCAGTAGTTCTAATAAATAGTGAATATTTAAGAATTAATCTAAGACACTATATTTTTTTTTCATAGGTGACTCTGATAAGACGATTTTCTAACACCCGTTAGTATTCGTTGCAATTTACACGAACAAACATTTCTGCTACCGGCTATCTGCAGCTCCTCTTCTACAGGGTACAGGTCTTCCCTTTTAAGAATATTCTTAAGAAGTAAAAAGGCATTGTTTAGATATTGAGAAATAAAGCTTTGTTAAACAAAAATTGTTGTTAAAAACTTTTATTTGGGATCCTTGGAATTAAAATTTTTAATATAAATAATTACTAACTTGAGGGGTAATTTGATACGTTGAATTCGAACAGGTCATTATGGTTTCTTAGTTTAAACATTTTGATATAACCTTTCTTCTAGCTATTAAACAGTTTACTTACATATCAGTTTGAAACATAAGTAATAACCCCTATGCACACTATGTAACAGAAGAAGTGTATAACCAATGCGCTACCCTTGGTTTGTAAACCCCAATTCTTTCATGTCATTGTCCTATGCGATCAAAAGGTTCCTGGACTTTTGTTATGTAGTAGTTAAAGGTTACTCTGGTGTCTACGCAAGCTAACTCTGAAAATAGCTTGTTTTAGTTTTCTTTTTCACTTTATCGGTATGACACCACACTATGTAGAAGAAGTGTATAACCGATGCGCTACTCTTGGTTATAAACCCCATACCTTTCCAGGCGATGGAAAGGCTGTCGGACTTTTGTTATGTAGCAATTAAAAATTACCCTAGTATCTACACAAACTAACTCTTGGAAATAGTTGAGCTTGTTTTAGTTTTCTTTTTTACATTACCGTTATGACACAGTATGTAGTAGAATAAAAGTGTGTAACCAATGCGCCACTCTTGGTTATAAACTGCATATCGTTCCAAGCATTATGCTATGCAATCAGAAGGCTGTTGGACTTTGTTATGTAGTTTTTAAAGGTTACTCTAGTATCTAATGTGACTTCCAAGTACCTAATTTTTCTGAGTTTTTTACAAATAAGAGATGTCAGATTCTCTTTCCCTTCCGTTACGCACTACATTTCCACCGTCTTTAAAGCTACCTTTATTTGGTTGTACATTATCCCCAAACTTTCCCAGAGCAAAGCTAATAACATTATCCGCGTATCTTTATAATACTGTTTCAATGTATAGCTCTCTCATGCAAACTACACAAAATTTGTGGACACCTCTGCAGTTCTTGGGTTTTGCTTTTTTATATGTTAAGTATCCACAAGCAAAGAGCAGGTATATTTTATCGTTCTTGTGGTGCTCGACATATCCATTGTTGCATCAATGTCAAATTCATGCTCGATTTTCCGAAAAAATCCTTGGACATTCTCTTGCATACAGTATTTTATCAGGTTTTCTTTATTCGACAATAACCAACTAGAAATCTTTCCTGGCTGACCACTGACCATTTAATAGAATTTTCTCAAAGTAACGTCCCAAATGTACCAATCCATCAGCTACCTTAATGTCTTTCACAAAAAGGGTGTAAGACATCAATAACATTGAGCCTGGACAGGTTTTTCTACCTCTTATTTTCGTCTCCTTCAACTTCGTTGGTAGGTAGCTGAGAACCATGTTGGTTCTGAGTAGTACTTAAGTATGTACCCAGCTCTCCAGAATGCTGTATTAGTAATGGAACTGTGGAAATTTGATCTTATAATATTTTAAAGTGTTTCAAAGATTTCGTTATCAATTCATGTTTTACTAGACATACCTTTGAAAAGTGCTTCTCACATTATCTCCGTATCGGTGTTTCAGCTTTTTGAACGTAACAGTACCTCCAGAAGTTTTTTGAATTCAAACTTCTAAAAAAATTTTGTTCAGGTTCAGCGTAACGAAAGTTTCTGAAAATGTTTTAACTTAAAAACCCCTCTTTCTATCTTGTAATAGTTTCTATAAAAACTATCTTGAAGTTTAGATTCATTAGGAGATGGAAAATCTGCTCTTAATAAATCGATTTTTAAGTTCGTCTATAAATATAAACATTCAAAACGTTAACAATTCTGCCGAACGATTTGTTCTTCGGGTTACTAGCTAACAATAGTAATTAAAATTAAATAAATAATTTCCAGTTTTCCAATTTAATTTTTCGCTTCGGTAATGCGGAATCAACCTACCGCTTTTGCATTAATTTTTTAAAGGATCGTGATATGCAAATAATATTAAAATTCTAACCCATATTGTACATACAACCGTTTTCCATTTGTATGTTTGATATCCCGCTATTGCATTTAAATTTTGATTATTTCGTTTAATCAAATTTTACTGCCACTTTATTATTAACAGGTTTATAAACTAAAATTATCTGACCGCGTTCTAAACTCCACATACACTGAAATTCAATTTCCCGAGTCCATAACACTTATTTACCTAACTTTGTGAATGAGTTCAGAGTTAACGTCTTACAATATTCGAAGTCCCTTGATAACAACTTTGAAAGTAATTCCTGCAAACACATTTCTTCTTAGTACTATTGACTCAAGTTTGATCTTTAGCTGAGGAACTAACCACTTTTATGGGCGTTAAGCTCGCATTTACAACTTAAATTACGGTTAGCTAACTCTTTCTAACGGTAAAAGGCAATTGCTACCAGGAAACAAATTCATTTAACATTCCCCAGTTAAATGAAACTTTTCCTAAAGTCTAAAGTAGAAAACGGAATGGAAGGAATTTCTCAAGTCGATAATTGCAGTAAGTACCCTTCGTTTCCTTTCTGTCCCGAATTATTTATATTCATTTCGAGGCAAAATCAGAACTCGTTAAGATTTCTGGGGGTATCATTGTTGACACCGAGAAATCCTCCGACTTGTAATAATGTCAAAAAGAAAAAGATTTTCCGATTGCTAACCAAACCGGAAATACAAGCACGTAGGGGTGAACGGACGGGACATGAATGTAAATTCGTTGGCGTTTTATTGGCAACGACCCGTTGCCGCATGAATTTTCGCTGTTTAAACTTTGAAAATTTATGGCACATTCGATAGTTTGTTATATTTCTAGTCAGATACGCAACGTCCTCGAATACAAATTTGAGAATTCACATAAGCCCGATTTAATTAACACGTTCCTTAGAAACGCTCCTTTCTATGTGTATATCCGCGTTCCCGTCTTATTTGCGTGTATTTTCATAAATGCTAAGTTAATTTTAGTCCGAATAAATTAATTAAAGTGAAACGCAGACCCCATCTTAAGTTCGAGTCTGAACAGAATCTTATATAATACGTCTTTTCTTGCGAGAATCTTGTATCAGTAAAGATGCGTAGTTCTAAAAGGACAAACGAGATAACCAACGAAATCTGAATGAGTTAGACGTCGAAATAAGATCGTCGCGGAGTTCACTCATCCAACTAAGGTACTTCTACTAATTATGCTATCTTCGAATCCCACTGGAGCGAAATTAACTTATTGTAGATACGGTTCACGAATCTCGAATTTGTGTTAGGATTGACGTAGCCAAACCACTTTCGGTAAATTAGAAACCTTAGGCAAAATGTCACATTAAAGCTGACCACACCTTTTTTACTCGAAAAAGGATTTGATTTAAATTTAAACCCTGCAAAGGTGTTTGAAAAGGTACGAGATTTAAATAAAAATATTATCTAGAAATAACTGAGAATATATTAAGAAAAGTTATAGTAACCTTGTGTGCTTTGCCAACATAGTTGCTCCAGAGCTGACGTTTTAGTATTTTGAGATTAACAGCCAAATCCTTGATATTCAATCACCTTTTGTTATTGACACCGTTAGAAAAAACTCTTGGAAAAAAACTTAATTTTGGATAGTCTTTGTTAATTTATTTTGTTAATACATGTTAAACTGGTGTTTCAAAGGGAAGTTAATGAAAGCTCGCTTAAACTTCGCTTCAGGCGGGTTTGCATTTTAAACACTGCGGCTTAAAGTTTATTACCCCTTTTAAAAGTATCCTTAAGGCTTTCGAAAACTACGGTTTTCGTTTTGGTTGATGAGCTTCCCTTCCATTCGGAAATTATGTACGGAGTAAACATAAAGTCATGGTAAACAATTTTTAAGCAATACATATTAACAAAATTGTCCAGCTTTTTTCTAGATTAAAATATTAAACCTGTATTTATTTACAGGAAAACTTTGAGCTAAGTATTCTTTTTTACTTACTTTATTTGCAAGGGCCTTTGGAAATCAGTATATCAAATATTATTCAAATATAACCTTTATAAATTTTTGGTTTCAAATACAAAGTAGACTCAATATTTTATTTGCTAGAATCACTTCTAAGGATTTAACCTCAGTAAAAACTTTGTTTCATAAAGAATGTATTCGTTACTGAGTATCGACTTTCTGATAAACAAGTACCTAGCCTACTTTATGCAATCTGGGGCATTCTGGAAATGAGGATACAAAACATTGCTTTTAAAATTCCAAAGCATATAAATATACTTTTATTTTTATTTTCACCAAAAATCCTCTTCTCTTATTCGTGCTAACACAGATTTTTGCTTTGTATTAAAGTTAACTAAATAAATTTTTCACGATTATGCTTGTCAGGTTTAACACAGATAATTTGACCTGGATTTTCTTGACAAAAACTAACCCACATTGTTTAATGAAACCGAAACAAATGGTTTTAGCTTACATTACTTGCAAGCAGATTTAGAAACATTTCGGTGTCTGAAGGAATGGAAAAATAACAAAACTTAACATCAAGTAATTTTGAAATTTTCCTTCAGAATATTATTTGAAGTACATATACCGATTATTTGGTGTAGAGATTCACTCCAAGTCAAGCTGTCATAACCAGAATTGATGTTGTCTTTGGCTGAAATGCCCACAAAATCCGCTGAAATTGCTAGTCACTTCAACAGGCTTTGTTTCAGTAGACCGAATCTTAGTATTGTAACAAGTTCATCATAACTTTCCCTGTTATTATTCGCAATATTTAGAAATTACATTTTTATTTCTCATAAAAATAAGAAATAACAGACTTCTTGCTTTGTCAGGATTCTATGGCTTTTGTTATATAGAATTTTTTCTTTTGAAAAAGAAGCCAAAAGAAAAGTATAGCGAACTTTATAACAAACAACGAGGAATATGTTTTATGAAGGTCGCCATTAAATTTATACCCTTAACAAAGTCTGCAGGTTGTTATTTGAATTTGATATATATAATATTTTACGTACCTTTTACGGAACATTAATTAAAATGCCCAAAGCCCAAACCGCTGAAGGTGTTTAATAAAACATGTAGCCAAATTTAATATGTTCTGAAACTTTCAGCGTATATTTCAGGGGAGAACAACTGATAATTTCGATAACCCAAACGGAGTTTGACGTTTTGCTATAAGTCTAGACAAACCTAATTATTTAAACATTCCTGAAAATTTTACTGGAATGAATAAAATTCCTAAAGGATATTAATTTAAAAGTTAAACCATTATTTTTCTTAATTCTAGATTTACGAAAAAACTGTTTTCAATTTTCATCTTGAAACCTGAAATCTGCTAAATTTCTTAGTTTTGAGCTTTAATTATAAAGCGTTGAACTTTTCATATTTGTAGTTTTAAACATCGTTTAGCGAGTCACCATTTTGTAAATAACAAATTTTATGCAAATTTTCTTCAAACGTTAACGACTTGTGGTTGAAATTTCGAAAGTATTTCTTTGAAACTCTGTTTTTCAGACAGTTTTATTCCAAACATCATAAAAACAGCTTATTATCCCAAACCGTTAAAGTTAAACTTCTGTGTTTAGTTGAGAAAAAACAATATCTGACGAGTTTATGCAACGTAATGTAAATTAACTTGAGTTTTATTGATTTAGAAAAAACTAGCTGTGCAAACACCACTATTTCTTGTAAATATTTAAAGCTTAAGCAAATTGTTTGGCCACAACCATTTTTATTGAAGGTATTTTAGGTGCTCCTGGATTTGCTTTCGTTACTTTTGTAAAATAATACACGCATTAATTCATTTAGTGTGTCCTTGTTAACATCATTGTTTATCCTGTTCCAAAGATATTTTTAGGAACCACAAACAGTGTCCATAATTATCATATTTCTGTAAACATACGTGTTCTTTTGTAAATTCTCAAATGGAATACCAATTCAGATATCAGCAAAGTTTAATCCTTTGGCACAAACTCTTAATTACTTTTGTTTGTGTAAATACTCAGAATTCGTTAAAATTTGCATGATTTCTATCAAATATTCAGGAGCACAATGGAAAACTTGTTATTTCAAGCTTAGATTTTATAAACTTAGGTTAAAGCTTATAAAAGGAAAGTTTTTGTAAACACCAAAGTTTATAAAACCTCCCCGTTGATTTTAAAAGACTTGCTTTTACCCTTTCCGTAAGAAATAATTCTATAATCTGATATGAATCACAGAATTTAATATTTTTACATAAATTTACATTTTTATTCGATTTAATTAATGAAAACCGCAAACAAATAATGTATTTCATTTTAGTCCAGAATTAGACTGAAACAGGCAGAACTTGCATCTAGCTTAGTTATTCGAAATTAGATATTCCTTCTCAATTCCACGTTTTGTGAGGTTCAACTCAGCAGGGAAATATCAAAGTCCTGATCGGCATTTCGATTTCCGGTCAACGTTAGCGTTTCCCACTTCATGCATATGTTATTTTAGGGTTAGTTTAGTATGGTTTACATGTGAAGCGCCGTGAGCTTGTTGGGAAAATTGCAGAAACTTCCTGTCTTATGATATTCAGGCTAACTGCAACTAATTCCACTTACACGAAACTTTATCATAGTCCGGCATCAGTTATCAAAGTGAAGTTCTAATTCGTACTTTCTCACATTTCAGTATCAGATTTCACTCAACAACTAGGACAGATCTATGAGCACCAAGCAGAAGAACTCCAGTTGCTCGTTTCAAACTTCAAAAAGAAAAATGGAGAACTTAGGAAAGAAAGGTAAAGTTTAATTAGTTTTGTCGTCTGGTTGAAAATCTATTATTCTGCAGTATTACACTTCTAAAATTTAGTTTAGCAACTTCAATAGAAGTTAAAGGTTCTGTTCTCTTTATTTTAGTTTAACTTCGCTCTTGAACTTTACACTTCGGTGGGTTAAAAATTTACACAATAATTTGCATACGTATTTTCTTTCAGGCCTGCGTGTCCGAGCTCTTTGTTTCACACATGGGAGACCCTCTTGCAAGAAATCGAAATTGATTCGCAGGCATTAACGGACATCGCTTCAATATTGGGTAGACAAGTTTCTAGGCCCCTTTTAGAAAGATCCTTCTTTAGAAAAATACAATCCAGAAAAGTTTTCAACCACAGGGAAAGCTATGAAGTGATAGTTACGAAAACTGAAGAAAAATTGGCTAAGGTGAGTGCTTTATTGTTAAATATGGCGGCTATTTCAAAAGCGACAGTTTGAAATACGTAACAACTTTCCCCTGTTATTAACTAATCTAAAAGTAAAATTAGGTAAACGAACTGGAAATTTGTTATTTGATTTAATACAGTGATTAATATTGTCGGACAGTATAATTAATGTTTCACTTGTTGGTGTATTAAAAGTACATATACCTGGAAGTATTTCAGTTGTTAAGTTTCTCTCGTGTGTATAAATATGAATAAATGCCGTGTCTGTGTCAGTAACATAGCAGGAGTGCCTATAATGAAAGAAAAATAAATAGGTGTAAGTACGTCGACCTCATTTTATAGTTTTGCTAGAATAAATACAAACAGGTTAATTTGGGAATATTTTAGTGCTGAAGATCAGTAAATTATAAAGGGTAGTAATTCGACACTTTTTTATTTAATTTGAATTAAATCCTTTGATAATTTGAATTAAATCCTTTGATAATTTGGCAAGGAAAAAATAATGGTGTTTGTTTAAATTAGAAAATCATTTTAAGATATTCTTTGTTATTAGGAAGGTATTTTAAAAGTAAGTCTTCACAACCCTCCCAGATGTGGCAAAAGCCATACTATTAAATGTAGTACAAAAAAATAAAAATTTTAATGCTCATAACAGTGAAGGTAGTAACTTTTTACTGGATATTCAGTCATCTACACCTGGTCTCGCATTTTGCAACAGTGGACTTTTTAACAACAGGAAGCATTAAGCAATTTTGTTTTTACTTAGTTAGTCTGAATTTTCTAGTTTAATTAATCCCTAAAATTCGAAGCTGTTCGTTACGAAATGTTTTAGTTAATTAAGTGAAAGATAGCCAAACGTAAATAACCATAACTATACCGTTTTTAGACCAAAGAAATGTATAAGCAATAATTACAGGAAAGCAAAGAAAACGGAAAATAAACTTAAACTGTCCCAAAGTAGATAGAGGATATAAGAGGGACATAAATTACATTGTGATCTAATAAAACGAAAAGTGGGGATGTTTCGCTGTTAAAAAACGATAAAGTAAGCAGGAATCGATAAAATCCTTTGACTAAAAGCTGAACCGAAAATGGGGATTAACTGAGCTAAATCAAGAAAAACATGGCAAAAATTAGCAGATCATAATAGTAAGAAGGATTGCAACTTAATATGAGCCCTGATGGCGTAGTAGATTGCGAGCCTACTCCCCGAAAAGTTCGAACAGGTTCAAATCTCGAGCCGTTTTAATTAAACTATTACATTAACTAGTTAAAAATCAATTCAATTTAGAAAAAGGCTGTTGTCCTTGGCGCCATCAATTTGAAGACAACTCCAAGCCACCAAGATGGATGTAATCCTGCTTGAATTTGTATGTTATCGAACTTGCTCATCCAACAAAGTCTAACATGGCATCTGAAAAAAACAGAAAATAGGAAGAAATATTGAAATCTTCTCCGAACTTATAAGGCACGTAACCACAGAGGAGCCTGGGTGAGCCAGGGCCCACCCAAAAATTAGCTGACCCATCCTTCTGCTACCCGAGGGAAACTTAATAAATTAAAATCGTAACCTGCTTTGGCCACAAAAAGAGTCGTAAATTTTGGTTGCATTGTATGTAATTATTTAATTAATATAGCCATAGAACCATCATCAACATTTTAGGTTTCTACTTTGTTCCGACGCAACATTGTAGGTATAGTTATGGACCTGGTGCTTAGAAAAACAGGTTGTACATAGTTTCCTCCATATAACGATGCTGGGATCGAAGTCTGCCCAATGTCTAAGGTGATAGAAGAAAGGATTCCTAAAGAGAACATTCGTTCATGGAAAATGATAATTTTCTTCTTCTTCCTCTTCCTCTTATGGGCCTTACGCAAATGGTCTATGATTAAACTCATTAGAATGAGTTCTGTGAGCTCCCTTTGCACGTATGCTGGGCTGGCGGCTAACCTTGGCCATTGTATAAGGAGAAGAAAATCGGCGCGCAGTAGTGCAAGGTTGAAGATTGTCAAGGGTGTTAGTTTGACAACAGGGTCGGCTGGCTTACCGTACCCTCCGAAGCACGGAGAAGTATACGGTCTCTAAAATTTCGGCAGGGATATCGCCGGTCTCAGGAATCGAACCAGAGATGTCTACCTCCTCTCGTAATGATAATTTTAAGAAGTGAAACTCCAGAACGTACGAAAAACAATGAAAATAGCAGTAATATTTATAATAAGTTCAGGCAAAAATGGGACTAATAAAAAAGGGGCAGAAAAAAGTATCTAAAAAGTTAGCAGACTGAATAAAGCACGAGAAGTGCTAAAAAATTACTATGAAAAGTGAACATTACTGAAATTATAAATAAAAACAATTAAATAAAAACACAAAAAGAATATTAAACCTGACGAACATTATGCGAAGATGAGGAAAAAATAACTTTGGCAAATAATGTTTGACTATCTAAAAGACAACAACTCTTCGGGGAAAATCTTCGTGGCGCAATTTTCACAAATAGGCACCTTCTTAGGAATATTCTGCAACTCGTTGAAGATGCAGAACTATCTTAATAGGGTCAGGGGTGCACAATCGAATCGATTTAAAGTGTAAAAGACAGAGTTAGAGTCCCCTTCTTTTTCATTCTACAGTGTAAAGCTAAAATACGTAGATGCTAAACCCAATGTGCATTAGTTTCTTCTCTATAGAGATCAGCAACCACCTATCTGAATAGCTAGGCTTATAATAACGTTTCATTATATTCGAGATTCAAGAGTCTCATCCCAAATAAATCTGAGGCATTGAAAACGAGGTGGGGATGGAGAATCTGCAGCCGAGATCCTCAATTAAATCCAGTAGTTGTAGCTGTCTTACGTTGTAAAGTCGTGAATTATTCTTCAGCGTTTCCTTTTGAAAACAAGGTGCCGTTGGGTATTTAGCAAATGAAAGCTTATAAATAGGTAGCTACTATATTAAGTACTTATGATACATTTTAATCTATTAAATACAAGTATCAAAACGGGATATCACATACAGGGTGCCCGTTTTTCGACCTCAAGCATGGGGATCTCGGTTATTATAACAGATGCGAGATCCGTTAAATTAGGGCAAAGTTGCGCATTTTTATGGTGATCAATTATCTGAAAGAAAATTTGATCTGTCATTTTTAGTTTTTGAATTATTGGAGAAAAATGGAAAATTGTGATTTTTGTTTTAATTTTTTTAAACGAAAACCAATAAAACTAGACATTTTTAACTAAGACATTGTGAAGGCACTTTTTTACAAGGAATCTGAATCTGGCATCGTGTTTTCCAAGGCATCCTAGATGCAAGAGTTACAACACTTAATTTATTTTTTCTTATGGGCGCCATATTTGATTTTTGCATTTTCGAATAGAGCTCTTTTTTCTGATTACGACTATGTATCACATGATATGGTCAACCTTTACATTTTGATTAAAATTTAAGAAAAATGTTTTTGCGAGGAATGCTTTGGAAACAACAACATCTACTTTTGTCTAACAAACAAATTTTTGACAATTCAATTCAATTTAGAGTTGCACGTTCACATTTCTTCCCAATTTACCTACAAAATTAAGTTTTAAATTAAGAACAGGATAAGGCAGAATTTTTGTATTTAAATTGGAACAAAATTAAAAATAACGCAACCGAATAGTGAAATTTAATTGAATTGTCAAAAATTTGTTTGTTAGACAAAAGTAGGTGTTGTTGTTTCCAAAGCATTCTTCGCAAAAACATTCTTCTTAAATTCTAATCAAAATGTAAAGCTTGACCATATCATGTGATACATAGTCGTAATCAGAAAAAAGAGCTCTATTCGAAAATGCAAAAATCAAATATGGCGCCCATAAGAAAAAAAAATTAAGTGTTGTAACTCTTGCATCTAGGATGCCTTGGAAAACACGATGCCAGATTCAGATTCCTTGTAAAAAAGTGCCTTCACAATGTCTTAGTTAAAAATGTCTAGTTTTATTGGTTTTCGTTTAAAAAAATTAAAACAAAAATCACAATTTTCCATTTTTCTCCAATAATTCAAAAACTAAAAATGACAGATCAAATTTTCTTTCAGATAATTGATCACCATAAAAATGCGCAACTTTGCCCTAATTTAATCGATCTCGCATCTGTTATAATAACCGAGATCCCCATGCTTGAGGTCGAAAAACGGGCACCCTGTATAATAGAATAAGACGAAACCTAAGAAATTTGTCCGGGATAGATATCTTTTTTTGTTTAAGACTCGTCTACCAAAGGTTTCGGTGAAATGCTTATTGAGTTTGTCCTAATTTATGTCAATCACAGCCATTGCATGATCTGAGATTGTTACCCAATCACCTCACGGAGGGCGACCAATCCGCTGGCTTCCCGCCACTTGAAAGGTTTATAAACAGAGCCTTTCGACCGGAAAGCGGAGTTCCACATCAGCTCCAGTCCGAGTTTCACATCAGCTCCAGTCCGAGTTCCACGTTACTTCAATTCCTGATCCAAATCCAGTTCCAGTTCCATCCTCGAACCAGGCTTCCAGAATCGTCGTGGTATTCAGGAGAGGACTGAATATCACTTCCTTCGAGGCACGCCGGTTGACGCCCGTCATCCCCGTCGCCTTTCCAACATTTCAACTCTTGGACATCCTTACCCATTGTTATATGGTGTAAACCACCCTGTATCTTTCTCGCCGAAGACATAGCCTACAAGCTGTTCCCTAGACACCCGCAACGCCGGAGATAACACGATCCTCACACCATAATCTGGAGATCCCTCAGTGGCTGAGATAAAAAGCCCTTCGGTTCCATAACTGGATACCCGAATAGGCGCTGTCTTTTTGCTCCCACCGCCGGACATTCACACACTATGTCCATTGTAGTCTCAGTTTTGACATTGTATAGCCTGCATGTGAGGTTCCCATTAAACTTTCCGGTCCTCTGCAGATGTTCCTTCAAGGATGCATGTCCTGTTAAAAGACCAGTAATGGTTCTAAGCTGCATCCTACTTAAAGAAAGGAGTTTTGTAGCTCTTTTTAAAAATGCCTTGCTAAGGCATTGTCCTGGAGAGTTAATCCAGAAGCAAGTATGCCGAATGCGAGTCCAATCCTTACTATAATTACGGATTGTACTTCTTGGAATTCCGAGTGCAGGTTCTGGGTCAAGGTTACTCCCTGCCTTACCAGATCATCGACTTTCTCATTACTGGCTATTCCGTTATGGCCTGGAACCCAGAACAATTTAACACTTTTGCGTTCTCCCAGGTCATTGAGCTCTTTAACGCATTCCCATATCAGTCTGGAAATCTTTGGGCTAGCAGGGGCCTTCAGAGCTATCGGACAACATAAAGATTTGCTTATTGGTATATGCCCCTGTTTTAGTCTCCCGCGCACAATAAAGTATCGCGTATATTTCTCTCTGAAATACTGTGATGAGTTTGCCCAGGGAGAAGCTATTTTTTTTTTGTTTCTCTCCATAAATTCCTGATCCAGCACCTGAGTCGGCTTTGGAGCCATGCGTGTACCAGATCAAGCTTCCAGCAAAAATTTCTTGTTTATGGTCGTTATGCTGTTCATGATTTTGTATTTTTATTTTGAAGAGATGGTTATTTAGATACTTTGGAGTAATTTAGCCTGTTCTTATTTCAAGCAGAGGACCACTTATACTGTCGGTTATCTTTGTGTGCTCTGTTCCTTCTCGAGGGTACAGTGAATTTTGCATTGTGTATACTCCCAGTTTCGCCTCCTCCAGTTTTACTATGTGAAAGGGAGAGAATTTAGGAAGGGCTTCCATTGCACTGGTGGGCATGGTTCTCATTACCTCCGTAATGCTAAGACATGCAAGCCTCTGAATTTTACTGAGTCTTAGTTTCGTGGTCTCCTACTTTGCCTTGGGCCACCAAACCGTTGTCGCATATGTAATTGACGGTATGACCACTCTGGTGTACAACCAGTGCACCATTTCTGGTCTAAGGCCCCATGGTTTATCGTATGTTTGTCTAACAACTGCTAGAGTTGTTTCCGACTTTTTGACATGTTTGCCATGTGAGGGCTCCAGGTGAGTTTGAGTCTAAAATGATCCCTAAATCTTTTATCTCTACCCACATCCGCATGTCTAGTTTCCGCTGATGTATAGAGACTTTCTTTTTCTTATAAATCGTATTATGGTGGTTTTTCTGGGGGCTGGCCCTTAGGCCTTCTCCTTCAATCCACCTTGACACGACCTTCAGGACCAGTTGCATGCGCTCCTTGATCGTACCTATGAATTTCCCTACGACTGCTATGACTAAGTCACCCTTCCCTTTTCTGTTAAGTGGCCGCCACTGTTTTCTGAGATAGATATTAAATATTAAAAGGCATCCAAAAATTATAAGCATATCTGGAGAGCCACGAAATGCTAAGAATATAGTATCAATAACATAGATATGAACGGTTTACAATATTAATACAACGACGGAAAATTGATTCAATTGAAATACAAAATTTTCAAAGCGCATTAAAAAGGCAACATTGCCAGTATGTATAACCATGAAAATGCACATCCAAACCCAACCAAAGGAAAAACGAAGCAGAGAGCTATAACCTCGAAGCTAAAGAATAGAGAATTGACATTGCTTATGATGTTAACACCATCGAAGACGTAACCAATAATTTACAAAAAGCTGGGAATATAATCTTAATTGCAAATGATATAAATACTAAGGAAGACATTTTGGAAAAGTACCGAAAAAGTCTAGTTTAAAAAAATGTCTAAATCATTAATTTCAATTAGGGTGAAACACAAACTGTAGTTGGGAATTATAAAATATATGTTCAAATTTTACTTGGGTCAAGTATTTTTTAAAATGTCAAAAAGAAAGCAGTAAAAATGCAGACAAGCGCATTGTAAAAAATGAAGAATTTCTTGAAAATTAAAGTTATTATTTTATATATATTATTATACCGAGTGCTTGACTTAGAGGGCGAACATATGGAACATGGGAAATCGTATATACGAGATTTCTGCTTGCCATTTGAGTTGATAGAAGTGATAGTGGAATCAATCGAAATGCAAAAAATGCGCTTAATTTTATTCTAGTTTAATTGAATTTGTTGGTTGTTTAAAAATAGCTTAAAAACTGTAATAAATAATTTATTCACAAAAAGCAGACCAGCCATGATGCAATTTGAAGTTTTTTTACGCACAGTTCGTGATTTAAAAAACTTTAAATTTGATCATGGCTGGTCTGCTTTTTGTGAATAAAATACAAATTATTTATTACAGTTTTTAAGCTATTTCTTTCTTAAGCAAATTAAGCGCACTTTTTTGTCTTTCGATTGATACCACTATCAATCCTATCAACTCAAACAGCAAGCAGGAATCTGCATACATACGATTTTCCTTGCTATTTTCATATATTATTCGCCCCTTAATATTAATATTAAATATTCTGCATAACCAAAATCGCCTAATCACGATTCCATGTGATTTGAAGGTCATTATTAATGCAACCTAAAAACATACACAATTGTCCGTTTGTTTTATGTAAGACTTTAAAGGTTTAAATTATCAAACGTTACTACGCTGTTAGATGTACAAAGTGATTTTTTAAAAACTGAATTGCAGCAGGCCGTCGATAACCTTAGAACTGTCTGTATTATTATTAACTGACTACCAAATGATTCCTAAGCCTGGCAAACCTCATAACAACCCGGTTAACTACCGACCAATTAGCTTGCTGTCAACTGCTTCTAAACTCTTAGAACGCATTATCCAATGCCGTCTAAAGAGGTTTCTCGACAATAGTGGCATTCTCCCGCAGTTCAAGTTTGGCTTTAAAAGTGATCATTCTACCTCCCATCAAATTCTGCGGTTAACTGAAATAATAGAAACTGGATTTGAAAACAAGAAACATACACTGATAGCTTTCCTAGATGTAGCTAAAGCTTTTGATCAGGTGTGGACTAAAGGACTGTTATATAAATTGCTGGAAATAAACACGCCTTCTTATTTATTAAACATAATTAAATCCTTTCTTTCTGAAAGAACATTTCAAGTAAGAGTAAACTCGCACGTTTCATCAACTCGAAAAATTAACGCCGGGGTCCCACAAGGATCCATTCTGGGCCCTATACTTTTTAATATTTTTACGTTTGACGCTCCCACTACTCCCAACGCTGACATAGCTATGTATGCGGACGACACTGCCATTGTCGCACAGGACTATGATATCAATCAGGCTGCTAATAGTCTTCAAGAGAGCGTAAATCGACTAACCTTATGGTTTAATAAATGGTCAATGAATATCAACGCTGCTAACTGTGAAGCAACAATCTTCACACTTCGTAAACCTTCTGATCCTGGGAACATCGTAATCAACAACTCTACCATCAACTGGAACCCGAAGGACAGTGCAATTCGATACTTAGGAATCTATCTTGATCGGAAACTAACATGGAGCTTCCACACAAATAAAAAACTATCAGAGTCCTATGCAAGATTAGCTGTGCTATATCCCATCATAAATAGAAAGTCATCGCTCAAATTAAGTTGCGGAATCCTCATCTATACGTCAATAATTAGGCCGATCTTCACTTACGGATCCATTGTTTGGGGTGCCACATCGAGAACCAATTTACAAAAGCTCCAGGTGTTACAAAACAAAGTACTACGCACAATCACAAATGCCCAGTGGTTTGTTAGAAATTCGCAACTTCACAAGGAAACTGGTATCCCAACAGTTGAACAATTTATCAAGAATACGTCTAGAAAATTCTATAACAGTATTGATCAGTGCAGTGGTGCGGTACATTTTCACATTGGTAGGAGGTCAATTCATACCAGACTGAAAAGAAGACTACCTATAGATCTTCTATCTAGTGAAAGTGAATAATCCTTCAGCAGGTATTGCTGTGTCGTATGAAACTCGAGTGTGCGCAAAGAGTGTTCGGTCCTAAGCGAATGAAGTTTGTGAAACGATGTCGTTCTAGTAATAGAGGCATACATACCTCCTTAGTCATATAGACGCTAATTATTTTTATATTAACACTGCCATGTAGGTATAGCACTAGTGCTGAGCTGGCAATAGTATAATTTATATAAAAAAAAAAAAAATTAACTGACTAAATGTGAAGTTTTTATTTAGGAAACTTACAATAATTTTTGTTACTTCAGATTTCAAATAGCTAAGGGGGGGGGTTGGAAAAGAGCTTAATATAGACAGTTCTAAGGTTATCCAGGGCCTCCTGCAATTCAGTTTTAAAAAAAATCCCTGTATATATTGTCTGTAACCTCTTATAATACCTTTCGGTGTCGAGGCTGGTGCGTTAATGTATGAGGTTCTACAGGTGAAATGTACAATCCAACCCGACTCTGCGAGTCACGCGATTGGTGCGCCGTTTAATACCTACATACTGCACCATGTGTAAAGTGTAAGTGTGTGTAGTGTAGGAAGTGAGGAGAACGTCGCTAATTAGGTGCCCAACAACGAATGGTCACCAGGACTCGATGTTCTACGTTTAAGTCGTTTACCCAAATATCACAATTTTTATTTCCTAAACGTTTTTTAAAGGTTTTTATTTTGACAGGAATTTTTAGCATTTCCAGAAAAAATTGTTGTTATTAAAAGGGAATCCTCAACAATTTGATCTTTAAAAGCGATATTAGAATTAGAACCTAACCTTTTACTGTGGATTTTCTCTTCAGTGATAAAACAGACCCATTTTAAGCATGAAGCTACGTTTAAAAAACTTAATTAAAGTATAATTTAAACAAAGTAAATTGGTTCTTTGTTATTAAACTAAATCTAAGCCGGGAACTCTTTACTCGTTTAATTATCCTTTTAAAGTTACAAAATAATTTTCTGTTGTTTCAGTGTCGACAAGAGTATAAAACCGCATACTTGGCGTATCTGTCAGCTCCCACAACGGAGAGCCTCAGTGCATACTTTAATAATCACAATGCATACGTTCAACAACTCCATGCAACTAACGGTATGCTGGACGAGTTTGGAAGGGAAACCTTGCCTCAGTTATTACAGGTAACAAAAAATTTTCTTTGTATAAGTTCCTTTAATTAAAAATATATTCAAAGAACTTTCAAAGTTTTCAAAGTAAGGTATAATAAGCGTTATATAAAAACGATTTAATAAAAATAGTGGAAAGAGTAGACAGAAAAGAAGATAGGACACTCAATTAAATCGTTTTCAGATCAAAGTGGGATTTGTTTAAAAAATAATAAACACATTTGTGTCTAAAAACGAAGCTTTTAAGAAATCACTTTTTGTGTAATAAGGTTATTCGGTGCTCGTCTACGTTATTAGGCTACCCGAATCTAAACGACAAGGGCGTAAAGAATTAACGGTCCTAATGCATATTAGTTCCGTTGACGTGCACTGCTTTACCGGTTCACTTTACCGGTTTAACCGCCAATCAAATGTCAAGTGACGTGGTGGAAACTCATTTCCAATTCACCATCGACGCCATTTACAAGCTTCACTTTAAACAAAGGAGTTCCTACCGGATTTGACAGCGACAAAATGGAATATTACTCATTGCGGATTCAGATTATAAAAAAAGAATTTTGCAGTCACTACGTACATTCATTTATTATTTTTAGATTTAAGATATTGAAAATAGCACAACAAAACTACGAACAATATTTTGAAGAGGAACACGATATAACATTCTTTAAAAATGCAGACCAAATAAGAATTTTGAAGCAAACAAATTTCTTTTCTTCTTTCTTGGTCACATTTTGCCCACCGGATGTTGTGTAACAAACAAACTAAAGAGACGTGGCTATGTAACAAAAATATGGGAATACAGAGGCAAAGCTCCCTATTGATTAAATAATTATTTAATCGATAAGCTTCTCCTTACCATATTTTTATATGTTGAAGAGGCCAAAAATTAAACATAAAATAAAATATGAAATAAAAAATAAGCCAGTGAATTAAAAGAAATCATTATAAGTAACTGGCTTTTTGGCTGTGTAAATTTAATGTCTTTGCTTCAAAAAAAAAAACGCTGCCACCATTTGTTCCTTATGATCAATCGCAGCAACCTATTAATCAATCATCCGTTATTTTGAACCAAACCACTTCAAATTTAGTTTACATTTGCCTCACATACTAAATTTCTTGGTTATTTTTTCAAAATAACTACTCCTAAAAGTTAATTAACGTAGCTAATTAAAGTAGAACTTTGTTCAAAGCCTGCAAAGGTATCAATACAAAAAATGTAATTATTTTCAAAAAAAAAAATGTGTCAGAAACGCTCCGTTTCTGACACATGGCTCTCATCAGTTCTTTCTCTCAAGGAGTAAATTACGACTTCTAAATATTACAGAAAAATAAAATTATAAACAAAATCTTTTTAAAAAACCCATCCAAAAAACAACAAATCGAAACAGATTTGTCACCATTTGTTAACCTTAAATGTGCAAATTTAGATTCCTAATCTTTTCTTTTAAGCATTTTCTTGCTGAAAAAACTTTTTCCTTTGTTACTGATTACGAAAAATCTAACAAATACTTACTGAATGGAAAGTAATCCTCTAATAAAAGAAACATGAAAGATACCAAAAAACATTATGAAAGAATCGCTTTCAAAAGCTTCTTAAGAGCTTTCAGAAATAAATGCTTTCAAAGAGTTCTAAAATTAAGGTCTTTATTTTTCGATGAGGACACATTGTTTACCTTTGCTTTTATAATTTGGAATCACAGATGTCATTCTTTGATTTATCAGCAAGCTTAAAATATATTATTTTTTCAATGTGGAGTTTAAATAGACAGCCCAAGTCAAGTTTTGAAATTTGTAATTATAATACAAACAAAGAAAAACCTAAATGAAAAGAAAAATACACAAAATAAAATCATAAAGATTCCTTTGTAAATCACAATTCATGTGATGTAAAACCTGAAGAAACTATCAACAGTATGAGTGAACTTCGGTGCTTTAGAGCTTACTTATCACCTGGAAATTTCTACCTGAATGCAGCTCTCTCAGACATCCCTTTGTGTAGCATGGAAGTATAGCTTGGGGTGTTTTTCATAGCCAGAAGAGCTTGAATGCGCTTTATGCAGAATTCTACTCAGAGAGCTACTTTCCCCGAAACCTGTTTTTTAAGTTTGAAAATTAGTAAAATAAGGAAAGAAATTTAATTTGTATCAAAATTGTAGGAATTTTAAAATACTTAATGGAAAAAAAATATTTAAATTTCTTAACTAATTAACTAACAAGGAATATTAATTGTGGCGGTTTAATAAAGCCAAACTAATAAATTTAGGATAAAAATCGTAAAACTTGCTTTTTTTCATTACAGTTTTATACACACACCAAATTAAATTTGAAGGTAGACTGTTAAAAAATGCCGGTTATAACCCGAAAGTTACTTTAACTTCTACTTTAAGCCCGGTAGACGGGCAGTCACGTAAAGTTTTAATAATTTTGTTTCGCAAAATTTAGAGTTGCCTTTTTTACTAGGTTTATAAGAAATTCAGCTAGTATAACAGTCTGCTTAGGATAAAGTTTTCAATTAAAACGCTGAAACGGTAGCTTAAAGATGTATTTACTTTGAAATTGTTTGTTTTCTGAAAGATTAACCGCTTATATAGATGGTTTCTCTTTGTTAACAAAACAAAATAACCAAAAGTTTCGTTGAAGATAAATTGTGTAACTTGGTTAGTGATTTTGTAATCAACCTTAATTAATAAGCTCAATCAGAAGCTTCTGGCATTTATCGAAGTTTCATAAATAAATAATTCCTCGAGGCTTGGAAAACTACCCATATTCGGTTATTTTTTGTAGAAATTGAAAACTTCCGTTTGGAAGTCTAGTAAACATTAACAAACTGATTAATTACAATTTCCATTCGATTGGCTTGCAATACAAACAGTTTATATTGCTTTAAATTTTATTTTAACTGGTAAAATTTTAAAAATCTCGAGTATTTTTTTTTATTTACGAAGAGACAAGGTGTTAAATATTAAAGATAATTTGCACTGTGACGAATTTTTTCAACAGACTAAACTTACGTAACTGTCCGACACTTAAAAATACCTTTGGCTCGTATCTTAAATAATAAACACAAGTATAATTTAGCAATCGGCTTTTATTTTTGTATTCATTCCGTTGCGGTAGATCGTGCTATCCAAACACACGACTGGCTTAACTTTTCATGCTGATTTCCGATTTATTTTTGAAGAAGAAACTATTAAAATGCGAATTCTCCCTTTGTTTATTCTTGGATTAATTGTTTTTAAAACAAAGGTTTAGGTTTCATTTGCTTAATTCCATTATTAAAAACCTAACTAACAGTAAATCGAAATGTCCAATGCTTGCCCAATCCATTTTATATAAAAAATATTAAAGCAATTTTATTTTGACTCTTCAAAAATTGGAAAAGACTGAGGTTATAAGTTTTAAAAATTTTCATAAAACGACGCAAAACAATTTCTCAAAAACTTTTTAGATGATCTTCAATTTGCTTGGTCGTTCACCAACCCTGGTATGAATATTCAGACTAAGTAGCAACCCAAATCGAATTTCCTCAATTAAGGGAAGTATTTTGTGAGGCTTATCGTAACTTAAACCTATACCTTTATCGTTCGAATATACACAACCTTTTATCTCTTCTCCATCGATTTACTAAAGTAGGTGCATTTGAAACCCTGGGCAACTGAATTATTGACACGTACACTGCAACCACCAGTTTTATTTTTCAATTTTATTCTCTTGGAGTGTCAATTTGGTACTTTCGAATTTAATACACTTTACTCCGAAGGTCAAATGGACAGAACAAATATCGTTTTTGTGCTTTGGTTTTTAATATTTTCATTGTGTTAAGGCGTTTGTTTTTGTACAAGTAAATGTTATGCAAAAGAATTATTATTAAGTCTTAAAATTCCGTTATTTACCGTACATATAAGCATTAGAAAACTTTGTTTTCAATCCGACTTAAATTCCTGAAGGAGTAAATTATAACAATTCCTCAAAAAGTTAAAATTGTACTTCATAACTGTAGACTAAACTTTGCACTTTGAACTAAATGTATATTTCGATTTCAGTTAAACTAAACTTAAAATGTTCCTTTTTTCTGAAACAGGAAGTAAATCTACCACTTCGTCAATTAATTCTGTCTCTACTTTCCGCATGGGTACTCAACCGCCATTTTACAGCATTAAAGGAAATCAGGTTTTGTCTTGAAATCTCACATCCTTCCTGTACGTAAAATACGTTCCGTTTGACAACCAGATATTCAAATCTAGAATTTCTTTGGTTTATGTAACACAAAAAAATGCGAATTTAATTTTATCAACATTCTGAAGTAATCGATCGTGTGTGGAATTTTATAAAAGATCCAAATCTTCTTTGCGAATCCTTTGTTGTGTGTTCTTCCTGATTTAATATCCTGCTAAATTAAATTTTTCTACCAGAACAAAATGAAAACGTACGAAGCAGGTATGTTTATTGTTTAATTAATTTGACGTCTCCAGCAACTCTGATATTAAACATTGTGACAAATTCATCAACACAAACTGATCTACCCCGAAATGCTGTCGAAGGTAATGTTTATCGATGTGGATCAAACCAAGGTTGGTTAGAACGTTTCCCCAGGGACCGAACTTGAACTAAACTAGACAACAAATAAAATATCAGTCGGAGAAAATTGGTTAAATGGCCAATAAATTCTTAACGAAGGATACGTTTCTGTCAAATGTAAACTCTATTTATAGATTTATATTTGTAATATCTCATCGATAAAAACAATAAATAGGTACGTGTGTAGGCGTACGCTTTTGATTTTTTTATGAGAAAACCAACCTTTCGATTTAGTAAACAAGTTTATGGGAAAATACAAGTTTAAACGTTATTGGAATAATTATGGAAGGATTTGAACGCTTGGATCATCTATTGTTCCGAACTGGATTAGAGTAATGAATAATCCTTAAACGGAAGTTTTTACTATGAAGATCAATTTATACACAAAAAAAATGAAATCTGTCGTAAACTCTTACTCTCCTGTTTATTCAATTGAGGATTTTATTGAACTAGTGATATTTGCAAAAATCCAGACTAATTTTCACTTTGAAAAACGGAATTTAAAAAGCCTTTAAATATTTTACTTTACGAATCTGAAGGAACAAGGTAATTACAAAATTCATTTTAGGTAAATTTCTACTAAAACAAATTCAGAATTATATTTCTGGGTGCATTGAACTGTAGAACATATTTTAAGGCCCAAAAAAGCAAACGTGGTTCCGGGATTTTCCCTTGCGACTTTTCGTTCTTTCCTGTTTTCGAACTCCGAGTTTTTAATCTGCTCTGAATTAATCGACGCTGTTGTTAACTCGAGTTTCAGTTGTATTTAAATTAAATCGCTGTTCATTTCAACGAAATTAATAAAATGATGCGTTGGAAATTCATTCTTTTGCGTCACTGAAAACATGAACGGAAAATTTGTTTGTTTTGGTTTCCGATTTTTAATCAACGTAAGATATAAATAGAAGTAAATAACAAATATTAAGGATCAGCAAAATCCCAATTCCCAGACTGGTCAGCGTGGGAGGTTAAAGCCAAAATCCCCTATACTTGTCTTACTTTTGATTTGATTATAACAATTTTAAAACAAAGGGAATAAGACCCCAGGTGAGTAGGACAAATAGTACAGTATCATACTGATGCTTACACATCAGTCTGTCCGCAGATTCTTGGGGAGACGCAAAGTCGACACTTTCAAAATTCCGGAGTAGACACCATAATAAAAGTTAATGATTGCAACATATAACATAGGATCAATGAACAAAGGCGAACTTGAGGTACTCAAAAATATCAATTGGGATATCTTGTCTTTTTGACTAACCACACTGTGGCCTGAAAGGCCTGTTCTGTGGGGACTACACTTTCTATACTAACTTAAATCTAAGAGTATGCTAAGGTGCATTGGGGGACCGGCGGTTTGAGCCCGAACCAGAGCATACCAACACACCTGTCGGCCCCTGCTCCAAGCGGTAACACAATTCGGTCACCGAGGTCGCCATTGGGACTAGCTGAAATTAAAAGGAACGGTGAACGCTGCTTAACTTTAACATCCGGAGATGTACTCTATTATAGATGAGCAGCAGCTGAGGAAAACAACATAGGATGTGTACGTTTTATAATACATAAATGGCACACTGCTTAACAACGCCACATCGAATCGAGTAGCTTTTATATAATCTTAAACATATCCAAATCTTGTAATATAAAAATTATTCAAGTTTCCACTCCAACGAAAAAAAATGAGAATGAAGAAGTTGAATCATCCTTCTACAGAAAGATTTCGCATCTGGCTTGGTTGGCAAGTTGAGTTACCGTTACCCATCTGCCTCTTGCTAGTTTCGACTCTGGCGTGATTGACACGTTGAGTTACCGTGCTCTTTTAGTGCTCCCTTTCCTCCTGAAGAAGCCCCTTAAAAAAGTGGGCGAAACGTTGAGTTATTCTGACACGGTTCCAATCCGGAAAACGTTTTATTAATACTGACACTGACTTCCATGGTCAGTGTCAGTCTTCGAATTCATTAAAACCCTATAAATCTTCGAAATACAGAGCTTATCTTTGAATGGCATGAACACCGTTATAGATATGTAAATATATGTTAGTGGCTAAAGCTCTAAAGACAAAAGAAAAGGATTGGAGGACAAAAGCAAAGGAGCTGTTTAGTAAAAGAAGAAAATTGTTAAAACAAGGAAAGCGAAACACTTAGGTAAAATATTGAAATGGTCTTGCTCTTTTAAAAGATTTTATTTAAATTTAATTTATTTATTATTAAGCCCACATTCAATATTTACAATTATCCCTTGCTTTGCTCTTTAATTTTACTTAATTGTTTGCATTGCTCTTATCTCAGGTCGTTAATTAGGTTCCTTGTTTGTTATCTTTCTAAGTATATTTTTACCCAAATAAAAATAAAATTACTCAAATACTTATAATGCAGATTTTTTTTTTATTATCGTTTTTTCCTATTAACCCTGCCTTAAACCTATCTTATAATTACGGTATTTACACTCACTATTTACACTTGAATTCCCCTTCTTTTCCAAAATTTCTTTATCTCAACACCAAAATCCAATTTGCCTCTGCTTGAATTGCCTGTGGTTGAATTGTCTCTCCTTGAATTGCCTCTGTTTTGAAATGCCTCTACTTGAATTGCCTCTGTTTTTAAGTGCTTCTACTTGAAATTCAATTGAAAATTTTCTTCTATTTCACTTCCTTTTGATTTAATGCTGATTCTAATAATCGTTAACTTTATTTAAATTTTAATATTCGTTTGATATTTATTGTTTTGGGACGAGCAAACCTATCTGGCTGTTGCCCCTTTGAATGCAAAAATATCAATTATTTATTAAATTGTTTTTTTCTGTATCCAAGATATTTTTATCTAAATTGTTTTTCACTATAACAACTATTTACAAGGTTTCTAATAGTAACTTATTTTACATTTCTATAACTACCAATTTAGCTAATTATTACTAACAAACATTATAACAATAACTTATTTACATTTTCACATAACTTAAATCTAATCTAGCTATCTTAAAATTATATTACAATTTTTAATAATTTAAAATCTGCATTACTTATATTTGGCAAATAACATTTTTCTTTTATAAATTAAACAAACAACTTAACCTTAATTATATACATCCAATTAAGTATCATCTCAAAAGCCCCTCGATTTTTTTTATTATATTTATTTTCAACCCTGTTCATTTCAAAATTTTTACTAATTTGCATTTTATTTTATAATAATATTCATTTTCACTTTATTGTTCAATATACGGATATATCATTGATACATGAAAAATCCCTCTGATTTTATCAGAATTTATTTCTTTTTACGCTTGTAATTAATTTTTAACAAATAACAATGTAACACATTTAACAAATTAACAAATTTAACACTAATAAACATTTTTAAAACTTAATTTTTCTTTCTGTATTTAAAATTCTTATTTATCAAAATCCAATAATTACAATTTTTAATTTGTACTAAATTCAGTTTCAATTTTAAAATAATCCCTATTAATTTGAACTCAATTTTATTATCATCGCGTATTGATTTTGGCATTTTAAACGGTTTAGAATTCATATTTTCGTTTGCTCGTTTTAATTGGTCGTATTCTTTCGTTGCCATTTCGTCTTCTTCTAATTTCACATTGTCACTTACAAATTCCCTATTTTGGCTGTTCAATTTTTCCTTTTCGCCCCTTGACAACCCCCAATCGTTTTCGATCCCTGCATTCGTCTCTTTCAGTTCTTCTCTGTGATCCTGCACGTTTTCCACGTTTTGCAATTTAATACTTTCGCCCTCTGTGTCTTCATTTCTTACCTGTTTTATAGTTTTATTCAATTCGGTCGTTTCGTCGATTACCTTTTCTGTTTGATTATTTAATTCTTCATAATCAGGATTGTTAACATTATAAACATCTTCCTGATCTTGAATTTCCTTCTGTGCCTCTGCACATTCTTCTGTAATTTCTTCGGTCATCTTCTTCTCAATTCCTACCACTTCTTTTCTGATTTCTTCCCTAATTTCTTGTTTATTTTTCTTCAATTCTTCCTTCAGTTCTTCGAATTGTCTATGATTTTGTTGGATTTCTTCTTTTAACTCTTCATGTCGCTTCTTTGATTCTTCCTCTCTCTTCTTAGTATCTTCTTTGATTTCATTTAATTTCTCATCTTGTTTCTTTGAATTTTCTTTCAGTTCTTCAAATTGTTTATCTAGTTTATCATCCCGTTTCTTGGCTTCCTCATCTCTCTTCTTGGCATCTTCTCTGATTTCTTTTGAATCTTCTTTGATTTCTGTAAACTGCTTCTTGGAATCTTCTTTCATTTCTTTAAATTGTTGCATTATTATCTGCATAAAATTCCCATCAAATTGAGTTGGAGTTGTAATAATTGGTGAAGTTTGAACTTGTAATTGATCACCTATATCCAGTTCAATTACATCTCGCTCCTCCCCTAATTCATCTTGTTCCTCTTCAGTTTCTTCTTCATCCCTTCTTGAACTACTTCGTAACATCCTCCTATCTGCCATCTTTTATTTTTATCAAATTAAGTACAAAATTAAAAAAAAATTATGTTATTTTTTTATTATAATAATTATTTTTCAGTTCTGAATTTCTCAGGTATTCAATATTCAATTTTTATTAATGTATTTTTCCTTTTAATCGTATTTAATTGAAAATAAATATTATCAAAAAATCGAAAAATTTGACAAATGACATTGGCATTAGTTTTGACTTTTCTCCAAATGACAATTATAAATTATTTTTCTCGTTTTACCTTGCCCCACAAACCTTTTAATATTATTTTTGTATACTTCGCCCCTTTTACTTTATAAATCTTATAAATCACCCCACTTTGCTATCAACATTTATTGTTCGTCTCACGTTGCTGCACCAAATTATTAATAAGTATCTCTACTGTTACGCCCCACGTTGGGTTCGACAAATTATTAAAAATTATCTCAGATCGTTAATTAGGTTCCTTGTTTGTTATCTTTCTAAGTATATTTTTACCCAAATAAAAATAAAATTACTCAAATACTTATAATGCAGATTTTTTTTTATTATCGTTTTTTCCTATTAACCCTGCCTTAAACCTATCTTATAATTACGGTATTTACACTCACTATTTACACTTGAATTCCCCTTCTTTTCCAAAATTTCTTTATCTCAACACCAAAATCCAATTTGCCTCTGCTTGAATTGCCTGTGGTTGAATTGTCTCTCCTTGAATTGCCTCTGTTTTGAAATGCCTCTACTTGAATTGCATCTGTTTTTAAGTGCTTCTACTTGAAGTTCAATTTTCAATTGAATTTTCTTCTATTTCACTTCCTTTTGATTTAATGCTGATTCTAATAATCGTTAACTTTATTTAAATTTTAATATTCGTTTGATATTTATTGTTTTGGGACGAGCAAACCTATCTGGCTGTTGCCCCTTTGAATGCAAAAATATCAATTATTTATTAAATTGTTTTTTTCTGTATCCAAGATATTTTTATCTAAATTGTTTTTCACTATAACAACTATTTACAAGGTTTCTAATAGTAACTTATTTTACATTTCTATAACTACCAATTTAGCTAATTATTACTAACAAACATTATAACAATAACTTATTTACATTTTCACATAACTTAAATCTAATCTAGCTATCTTAAAATTATATTACAATTTTTAATAATTTAAAATCTGCATTACTTATATTTGGCAAATAACATTTTTCTTTTATAAATTAAACAAACAACTTAACCTTAATTATATACATCCAATTAAGTATCATCTCAATATATTGAAACTAATAAAACGTTAAAGAAATCAATAAGAGAGGATAAAAGAAGATAATAAATAAAAGCATGAAAAACATAAGCAGATCAGTAGGTAGAGCAAATATTACAACAATTAAGAATAAAGAAAGAAAATAAACCAATATTAAGAACTACAAAATCATATACTGAATAAAGAGAAAAAGATCTCTGTTTGTAGTATGTATAGGTACATCTTGTCTTCCATTATTTTGTTTTGTGTATTGTAGTTTGGGTATTCCTTTCGCATTTCGGCCCTGTATTCTTCCCTCTATTACAATTTTAAGTAGTCCGTCCCGTCTCAGTCTGTGCCCTACTAGCCGGTCACGTAGCTTTTTTATGTGTTTCCACAGACATCGTTCTTCTACTGTGTTTCTCTAAAAACTACGTTGTTTGTGATTCTATCTACCCAGCTGATCTTCAACATTCTTCATGGTCCATGTCTCACATCCATACAGTGCTGCACTCAATACGTAAGTTTTTATGAATTTTTTCCTGGTATTCAGTGAAATGCCATTGGATGTTACTAGTTTTTTCTTATTGTAAAAGGTTTTTTTAGCTTGAAGAATTCTGCAGTTTATTTCAGTTCTGCTTCGTTCATCCTGGGTTATAAGTTATAATGCTTCCTAGGTACGGAAATTCACGTACTTCTTGTACTGTTATTTCCAATTCGTATATTAGTGATTCCTTCCGCATATCATTACCTTTAGTTTGGGTTTGTTTATTTTAATGTTGGAGTTCTGTGACATTATTCTTTCTAATGCATTCAGTGATTGTTCTAGCTTTTCTTTGTTTTCTCCAAGCATGACGATATCATCGGCGTATCGTAGCTTGTCTATTTTGTCCCTTTATATCTTGATTCCATTCTGTGCGAGCGTTCTGTAGTCTTCAAACGCGCCCCTTATAATTTTCAAATGCAACCCACTATACGTATTTCCAAAACTACTAGAAATATCTGCAAATTAACTAAACAAAATTTGATGTAGTGCTTAATCATTAAAAGTGACAGAAATTTCTACTCATTAAAGTGGATTGCTATACAGAAATGTTATCGTTTTGCGTTTTGAAATGTTTCTTTTGTACGTTTTTGTACCGATAATATTAACATACATTTACATTTTCAGTGTAGAATATTACTTTGACAAGACATTTAATTGTGTATCGTCATTCTAATGTAAACCACCACTGATTACATAAATTTTATTGGGAATTAACATAGATCAGCGTTATTTATGAATTTGCAATTTCAATTGCTAAGGGGCGCGTCTTATGTGAATCGCCCAGGATATTAAATAACATCTAAGACAGAGCACACCCCTGTGTTAAACCTTTCTTGATTTTTGCTGTTTTCTTGCTTTCATCATTTTGTATTACGGCTGTTTGATCTTTATAGAGTCTGTATATTATCCTTCTATCTTTGTATTTAATACCAATTGATTTTAGTATGTTCAACATTCTTCCCAATCTGACGTTATTAAATGCCTTTTCTATGTCTTTTTGACTAATAGTCTTAATGCAAGTCAGCATCTTCTAAACCCAAACTGATCTTCTATCAGGTTTTCTTCTATCTTCTGTTCTATTCTTCGATAGATGATCTTGGTCCAACATACACATCATCAAAAATCATAAATGGCCGGGACATGATGGAATATTAGATGAACTAAGAACTAATAACAGAAGGTTGTGATACAATAATCAAGGTGCCGCAGATATTCTTCAATAACTCTCTTTTTGAAGGAAAAATTCCTGAAGACTGGAATAACTCTTTAATGGTTTTTATACACAAAGAAGATGATCAAAAAATCCTAGATAATCCGAGACTTGCTGGTCTGCTTAGGGTAGTAGAGATATTTCTCTACTGTCCCAAATATACAAACTTTTTCCAAAAATTATAATAAATAGGTTAGATGAGAAACTGAAATGTTATCACACTGTAGCACAAGCAGGATTCAGAAAAAATCACTAATAACCATATCCTTGCTATCCGAATACTGAGAGAAAAACACCGAATACAATCTCCCTTTATATATTTATAGCTTTTGTTGATTCTGGAAAAGCTTTTGATTTGATAAAACTGTAGGCGGTAGAAATGGCATTACAGAATAGACCAATACTCTCAACTTATTCGCTCGATCTATGAACAAGCAACAATGATAGTGCGGCCAAACAAAAAATGCTACCTAAATTCCTGTAGGTCGTGGTGTAAGACAGGGAGACTCGATGAGCCCGAAGTTATTTATAAAAGCACTCGAAGATGTTTTTAAAAAGCTTAAATTGGAACGTAAGGGTGTTAATCCAAACAGTAAGGTGCTTGACCACTTAAGGTACAACATGGATGATGTAGTAGTAATATCAGATAATTTTGAAGATCTACCAAATATGTTAGAAGAACTAAACCTTGAATCGGAAAAGATTGGCCTAAAAATAAATAAACAAAAAATAAAAACAATGACTAATCAATTAGAGAACAGAGATAATATAATCGATAACCAACACAAACATAGAGACGCTTCAAGAATATATCTACTCGGAACAAATCATAATACATAGAAAATTTAACCAAAGTTTAGAAATCGCCAAACATATATGGCAAGCCAATCGCCCTCAAAGAAGATGAATATAACGACCTCATAAACGGCATTACCGCAAGTGAGTATATAGGATTAAAAATCCGGATTGCCACACCGCGAAACTGGTCAGCCCTACGGATTCTGAGGGGCAAGAGCTTGTTATCCAAACGAAAATCTCTTGTTAAGTTAAATATATACACCTTCAACGCTAAATCGCTACTGTACGAAGACAGACTAGTACAACTGAAAGAGGAAATCAAAGATGTTAGATGGGACGTAATAGGAATAAGTGACGTGAGAAAAAAAGGTACTGAACTGATCAGGACAAAACAAGGAATAACGTTCTATTTCAAAGGAGAAGAAGATAACTCAAAATATGGGATTGGAATGCTAATAAATAAGAAATGGGAAAAACAACTTCGGTCTACTATACGCATATCATCAAGAGCGATGTATGCAGTCCTTACTCTCAACAAACGATACTCATTAAAAATAATCCAAGTAAATGCTCCTACAAGAAACTACACAGAACAATTCTACGGCGAACTCGAAGTAGCGCTAAGTAAAGGAAAACCTACACAATCATAATTGGCGATTTCCACTCGAAGCTAGGAAAACGACAAGAGACAGGAAGCTCGGTGGGACAGCATTGAATAGAAGCTACAAACGAGAGGGAACAAAAACTGGTAAACTTTATGGAAGAACACCGACTAAAAGCTATGCATACCATTTTCCGCAAAAAAAGACAAAGACAGTGGACATGGCGGAGTCCAGATGGAACTACCAAAAATGAAAACTGTACTAAACCAAGTCAACATGAATGACTATCGTCTCCTAAGAGCCGGGGCAGTAATAAACTGTCTCATACGGTTTGAATATACCGGTAGCAGTCCGGTCAAAATAGACACAAAAATGCCCAAAGTTCAGAATAATTCGCATGGAGCTGAATTATTGTGTGGACCTTGATATTATAGTTCTAAATGAAATTTTAAAAGTCCCCATCGATCCGAGTGCTGCTAAAAATTTTACGCGGGGTCAAACGTCATAAAAAACGGTATTTTGAGAATATCTCGTTAACGGTTAGCTTTATTGTAAAAATACTTATTAGCGAATTCATAGATCATACAATTTTCCACAAAAAATGTTCAATTACTTATTTTCATGAGAGTGCCCATTATCGAGATATTGCGATATAAAGAATTGAAGCTGTCATCTTTTTGAAGAAATGCATTCCTTTCCACACCACCTTTGAGGTAGAGTACTCGGCGCGTTTTTTTTATAATGTGGTATCCCCAGTGGGCTTAATCTACAATTTTCTTAAAAAAACAAAAAATTAGTCATGTTCATACTCCATTTCTAAAGTTACATGTTCTTATTCTTCTTCTTCCTCTAGCTGCTGTATTTCCACAGGCTGCGCCAATAAACGCGATGGATCGATTACATCTTCATTGATGTCGCACACATAGTCGTCCTTTAGTTGCCACATACTGCTGAACAATGTAAACCTACTTTTCTGCAACCACAATTATAATTACAGCCCTTGCTGCAATTGCAAAAAATAATGTTCAGCAGTATATCTGGAGCAGGTGGGAGCAGAGTTTGAATTGGCTCCAAAACGTTGTTTTTCCATGCCCATCCCCAATCCTCAACAAGAATCAATTTATTTCAATGTTGTGCGAAAAATTCATAGTTGATAATATCTGTGTAACACGAGCAGAAAATGACGCTGTTGTTATAATAATCGATACCGCATAGAGCAGTCTCATGCAAGAACAAATATTGTTGAAGATGTGTTTGATCCATCCTGTTTTTGGGCGCATCCTGTGGAAATACAGTAGCTAGAGGAAGAGGAAGAAGAAGAATATATAACTTTAGAAACGAAGTATGAACAAGACTGATTTCTTGTTTTATTAGAAAAATCGTGGATTAGGCCTACTAGGGATACCACATTACAAAAAAAAACGCGACGAGTACTCTCTTCGAAGGTGGTGTGGAAAGGAATGCATTTCTTCAAAAAGATGACAGTTTCAATTCTTTATATCGCAATATCTCGATAATGGTAACTCCTATGAAAAAAGGTAATCACACCTTTATTGTGGAAAATAGCTATAAATTCGGTAATAACTATTTTTACAATAAAGCTAACCGTTAACGAGATATTCTCAAAATACCGTTTCTTATGACGTTTGACCCCACCTAAAATTTTTAGCAGCACTCGGATCAATGGGGACTTTTGACATTTCACTTAGAACTATAACATGAAAGCGCACACCAAAATTCAGCTCCATACGAATTATTCCGAACTGTTATGTCTATTATGACCGGACTATAGTCGATCCTGCTTCTTTTTAATGCATTTGTTAACGACCAAATCTGAACTGTGTCAAATACCTTCTCAAAATCTATTAGGGTTAGGTAAAGAGGCTGGTTGTATTCGTATGACTTCTCCATTACTTGTCTTACCCTTGTCTTATGATGTGTATGTGATCCAGCGTGCTGTATCCCTCTCGGAAACCTGCCTCATCTGGAGTTTAAAAGACGTCGAATTTAATTGTGGTTCTATTAGTTGTGATGCGGGTAAACCATTTTCATATATGGAAGATTAGTGGTATAGGCCTATAATTTCTAAGGACTCTTTTATCTCCTTTTTTAAAAATCAAGATGGCCGATGCGCCCTTCCAGGCATTTGGAAACGTTCTTGTGCAATGCATGTATTGAAGGACTTTATTATTAACCATTTATCGTAGCGGTTGCTGTACCTCTATTTCTAATATTTCTTCTGTCTGAGAGGATTATAGTTTTTTATAGTGGCAGAGTATAACTTTTCGTAGAAATTTTCTACGTATTCTGAGATGGATCCTTTCTGTTCTGATTCTCGTTTCGCTGGTATACTTATACTTTCGTTTTTTTCCTGTTGCTAATTTCTTCCTGAATACCATAGGTCCTTTGTTTTCTTTGTTTGTTGATTGATCTCGTTGTTTTTAGTGTCCAAGTTCTGTCTAACTTTCCGTCTAATTTCCTTATTCCATTCTTTCAACTTTTCTCCAAATAAGTATTTCCTCCATTTATTTCTTTCCTCAATTAGGTCTATTGTTTCTTTCCTCAGCTTTGCTTCCGTTTCTCTTCGATTTACTCACTTGTTAATAGTTTTAATGCCGTTTGATATAATGATATGATTGTATTGATCTTCAACCTTATGTCCTGTGGGTTTATTCTCTTGAGCTCGATTTGCAGATTACTTTTGTATTTTGCTTCGTTTCTTTTGAGAGTTTCGGTATCTAAATTATGCTGTTTGTTGTTGTCTATTAGTTTCCTTCGTTCGAACTTAATACAACCTATTACAACAATGCCGGTGCTACTTTTAAACTATTTGAAGACACAAAATCTATTAAGATCTAAGAAGGCATAAGACAAGGAGGTCCCCTTTCCGCTAAGTTTTTTAGAAACTGGTTAGCTGTTTTTAAGACGCTTCACTGGTAAAACAGGGTATAAATATAAACGGCGAATACCTTATAAACTTTAGATTTACTGATGATATCGTGCTGCTGTCATAAAACATGAACGAACTGGAAACTGATGAAAAACCTAAGACCAGTAACGCAAAAAATAGGTTTAAATGCAATCCTCCTAAAAACGAAGATAATGTGCAACAAAAATTATGGAAGACATTACAACTAGTAGATAAAAGCATAAAATTAGCAGTAGAATACATATACTTAGAACAAAAAGCTCAAACTGGACGAAACAACACCATCGGCAGAAGTGAACTGATGAATTCAACTTGCGTGGGCAGCTTTTGGTAAACTGGGCAGGCCATGCTATGCGAAGAGAAGACGGTAGATGGAGTGAGCAAACAACTATATGGAGATCAAGTATAGGAAAACGAGACAAGGGCACGATGGAGGGATAACATCACGAAAATAGCCACATTGGATGCAAAGGACGCAGGAGAGAACAGAGTGGAGAAATCTGGAGGGGGCATACATATGTCCAGTATTGGAGTAATTAAACGTTGAAAATGATGATGATGAGGATATGGCCAGTCTTTTGGAAGACAAAACAAAATTTTAAATAATCAAAAAATTCCTTTAACACTGAGGTATTTACATACGCTGCACAGACATGGACCTTAACACGATCACTAATGGAAAAAGGCCCAATGAACCATGGAAAGCAAAATGTTGAATGTAAAATTAACAGACAAAATAAGAAATGAAAGAATTATAGAAAAAGCAAAGTTAATAGAAGTTAAAAGACAGGTAGCATCTCTAAAATGAAGATGGGCCGAACATATCATGAGGCAAAGCGACGAACGATGGAATAAAGAAATTCAACCTTGGCGACCATAGGCTAGTACAAAAAGTGTATGTCGTCCGTAAACCAGATGTAGAGATGACTTGAAAATGACAGCAGACTCCAGGATATCCCAAAATAGGGACATATACAAAAATAAAGGGGAGGCCTACATCCAACACTGAATGACAACAGCCTAATGAACAAGAAGGAGAAGAAGAAAATATTACTCAACTGTTCTGTTATTCTGGAAATAGAATTGAAAAATTGGAAATATTTTGTGAGGAACGATTTTTACTTAGCAATTGACAAACAACTTTACAAGATTATATTTTGAAAATTAGTGTTTAAATACAGTACGAAATATTTTAATTTTTAATTATAAGTTTTTGTTTTAATTACTCAGAATAAATTTATATTTAAATATGTTTATTGCGAAGCTTTCAAAACAAAGTGTTCCATATTTTTCCCATTAATCAAAAGCCAATAAAAAGGTTATAAAAATACATTGATCAACAACAAACTAAGGAAATACAATTGATTCGTTAAGAAAATCTTAGAATAAGCAAAGCATCTTCATGGATATGTATAAAAACCATTATATCTTCCAGGATATGTATTGTAACAATCAAACTTTAAAATTCACATCGCATAACGATCATAAATATTTCCGATTACAATCGTTTACAAAAATTTAAAAAATCTGACCACAAATTAGCATGGAAAACATATTTAAGTATTCCCTCAAGCCTAATATTTTCAGTTGTTTAAATTTAACATTTGGGATCACTTTTTCTGTGTGAAAAAGCAATTTGTAAAAGTCATCACATTTTTTAATTTGTAAACTCGTCTCCACGCTCCGTTTATTATTTATTCGTATACAAAAACAAAAGGGGTATTTTCCTTTTTAATTTCCGGTCAAGTTACTGACGATAATAAACAAAATTTATTCGTAGTTTACACCGCTTTGCATTGTTAACAAATCTCATTCGTTTACATCTCAGAACGTGTTACATTCTTCCGTCTTTTACAAGCGGATAACGCCTCGGAAAAAAAGCGGAATTAATTTGGTGTAATAAAGCCGGGCACAATTACGAAGTTTAGCATCAAAGGCTGTAATGCTGTAGCTCTAAAGTGCAAATACAACGGCTTGCTTGATTAAAGTTTCAAACGACAATCGGAACTAGTTAGCAACGTCATGACAGTGATTGAATTTTATTGTAAAAGCAAAACAATGAAGTTTTCTCCCCTTTTTAAATCTGTTTGCATAAAGTTTTACTGCAGTCTGACAAGATAAATAGATTTCAGGCATTTAACGAGACTAAGAACTTGTTTTAATTTTAAGTTTTATCATTTGAGTGAAAACTTCTTTTCTGTTCTTTGAATACTAGCCCTATCTTGGTTGGTTGATTTTAAAAGACAATAGTTAAATCGTAGTTCAATTAAATTAATTAAATTCTGATCGTCAAGTTGTATTTAAAACAGAATGAACTTTTTTACATTAAAAGGCCAAACCTAAAAAATTGGTTTTGAGAATCTTCGGCGATGACAAGTTAATAAACGAGAAAGATTTTCTATAAATAAAAAAGAAGAAACGACAAACAACACTTATTACGTGTGAATGAAATCAAAAAAGTAATAATTTGAAAAAGGACAATTAACTTACATTTTTCTATCTCTCACAGTTTCATCAGAAACAATTTAATTAATTTTTAATTTTCTTCTTTAGTCTAATTGAAGTCGATGTGTTAAATAAAATTAAATTTAAATGTTCATTAACTTACATACTAATATGTTGGGATGTCCAAACAGCTCATTTACGTCATGGTTATTTCTTCTTCTCCGTTGCCCTTCTCTAGTTCGTAGCCATTCAAAAACCTTCCTTAAAATTTTTTCTTACCTTACCATATTAATACTGCTAGCCGGATTGGCATTTTTCACGTTCTGGTCCTATCTAATCTTCTGACTAACGAGTTAGGGCACCCATTAATCTGCTTCCCCTTGTTATTTCTTCGATTTCCTTGTATTCCTCTATCGTGCTCGTTACTGTAAACACTAACTTATCAGACTGGCATTTACAAATGTGCACATATATTCGCTAATTATTGGGGTTCGGAAACTTTCTCTTTACTTAATCTTCTATTCGTAGATTTTCTTTGTTAGCCACTTCGCCTGTAATTTCTTCTTTAATCTATCAGGGCTGAGTCGTCAATGTACACACATAATCTTCAGTAGAAAGTTGTGCAGAAATATCGATATTGGGTTCCCTTATTTTCCATCTTCTCTTTCAACGCAATTATCTGATAATCTTCTTTTCATCACAATCCTAAGTACAATATTCGGGTTAAAAGCATTGGTTCCTACTTCGGAAATTTAGGAAGTAATAGTTATTTAAGCTACAAGGAATGTAAGGACGTATTAACATTTGAGGTAGGCGAATACGAGCCGAGACGAAGCCAAGGCTCGAGCCTTCCGAAAATGTTAATAGTCCGTACATTCCGTGTTGCTTATTATATTTTTTTCGCTACCATTAACAAGTAGTTTAAAAGAACAAGAAAATATTATTTATAACGTATGACTTATTTTGTGCCAATTTTTGTGGTTAACTATGCGTCATATACTTGGAAATATAAAAAAGAAACAATATAATAACAGTGGTAACAATGACAACGGTAAGCTTACATTTCTGTTATCATAGTTCATAATTTTCCTAGGAACGTCAGTGATACTATAAAGTTCCGTAGTGAAGAGTAACTACAGCTCGAATGTTATTAGCCACTTACAGTCACTGTTGCCATTGAATGTAAGACATGCTTACTTTGCTAGCAAAAAAAGAAATTATAATGAATCTCAAAAATATTGAAAATCTATGCTAAGATGTGGTAGCGCAACATTGAAGGAGCAAACACACCAGCTTATAGTGAAAATACAGGAAGAAGAAACAATATCTGTAATGCTGAAATTTGACAAAGTCATGAAAGAGAACAAGTTAAAGTGAGAAACCTTCGTCCTCAGCATGTTGCGTCAGGTATTCTCGAAATTACTACTCAGATTGGAAAGTTACACCGAAGAAATTCTATCAGTACCTACGTCCTTTAACAAAATCTATCTGTCTACTTTAGATAGTTAGAGAATTAAGGAATAAAGGATCCGAAGGCTACAACAAAACAGGAATAAACAGGTAGAGGCAGGATAGTCATGGTAGACTAAAGTCATTAAGGAAACCTAGGCTCCTTAAACGACTGTATGGTCTGAAGGACGTACTAGATATTTCCAATTTGGGCATAGCTTCGAAAAGATTAACTCGTGATATGGATTAATATACTTGTCTGAAGCAAATGAACAGAACATGCGACCTTAAACTTAAATCGTAATTATTACTTTAGGTTGTCTTCAGGTTAAAAAATCTTTTTGACTCTTCTACTAATTGTAATAGAACCTAGTTCGCGCTAATATGTACTTTGTATGCCACATCCAACAAAAAATGTTATTACCTCTCTTGCTTATTAGGTAGAAAATCGTATTATTGCACCTTTTATGGTACCTTATTTTCCCGATATTTTATGACTTGATATTCCACTCTCTACTACACTCTTGTTATCTCTCAAATTTTGAATTTCCTCTCCACTTTTTAGCTTGCCTCTGCTACTAGGTCTTGGTCCAGTCTGTGCTTCTGCTCATGCATATATCTTCCCCCTCCAAGATTCTCTTCATCTTTTAATAATTTTTCAAAATATCCTTTATATCTTTCTTCAATAGCCAGGGTCGCCGCAGTGGTAGAGCGACACGCTAGCGTTGCGCTAGTCCTTGGTTCGAATACCTCTGGTGACCATTCGTCGTTGGACACCTAATTAGCGACGCTTTCCTCCGAATACAGGCCTAGGAGATAGAGTAACAAGTTCTTACACAAAAAACACCGTATGAAGGTAAAACGGCGCACTAACTTCGTAACCCGCAAAGACGGGCCGGGTGGTGCATTGCACGCGTAAAGCACGTTAACCGACACCGAAAGGTATAACAGATTACAGACAATACATACATACATCTTCCTTCAATATGGTATGGTGTAACGGTCTTGACATGAACTGCTTTTTATTTTGCCAGTGCACTTCTTTTATTTGTCTTCTTCTCTTTTCTATCTATATACTTGCTCTGCTTTCTTTTTACGCCTTGGTAAGTGATTTTGTTCTCATCTATACATATTTTCCTCACAAGATTTTGTACTCGGTTGCTTTCTTCTTATGTAACCTCACATTGGTAGTCAAACCAACCCTGCTCTTCTTTTTTCTCCGTCTCCTAACCAAAGCTGCATAACTTTTATTTTGTTTTCTTTACCTATCTCCATTCGCTTTCAAAACTGTCCCCATCCTTGTTCTTTTTTACTTACGTATTATACCTATCATAATGCTGGTGTTGTTTCTATGTTTTGAGCTAAAGTTCAAGCTTTCTTCTAAACTTAATATTTGGTTCCTTCTTTAATTAATTCTTCTTCTTTGACAATACATTTAAAAAATATAAAACTGTGGTAACACTCGTAATTCAAAAATAGTTCTTGATTTACGTCGTGGGTCGTTTGAAAAGTAAGGTACCTAAATGAAAAAGAAAATGTGAATAAATTTGACTAACTTGTATTTATTTTTCAACAATCTCCATTGAGCTCGACATATTTTACCCAATAATGTTCCAAAGCCACTACACCGTTTTTATACAATGTTTTTCCCTGGTCTACAAAATAGCCGTTCACAGCATGAACCTCTTCATTGTTGTCGAAAACTCTTGTCCTCCGAGCCATCTTCTGAGGTTCGGGAACAAATGTCAAAGCCAAACGGGGCTAAATCGGGTGAGTAGGACAGATGATCCAGAAATTCAAACCTGAGTTCATAGATTTCACCCATAGAAACTGTTGACATGTGAATAGGTGCATTGTCCTGATGAAAGAGAATTTTTTTGGCAAGGTGCGGTCGATTTTTCTTGATTCTTTAACTCAAATTTTGTAGAAAACCTGCCGTGTATTCTCCGGTGATTGTCCTTCCTCTTTCCAGGTAGTCAATAAAGATCACACCCTGCGAATCCCAGAAAACCGATGCCATAATCTTGTCGGCAGACACTATTGTTTTCGCCTTCTTTGGAGCAGGTTCCTCCTTTGTTGTCCATTGTTTTGAATGTTCTTTCGATTCCGGCGTGTAGTGGTGCACCCACGTTTCATCGAAGGTCACGAACTGGCGCAAAAAGTAATTGGGATTACCTTTGAAACACTCCAAGCACGAAGACGAAATATCCATTCGAACACACTTTTTATTGATAGATTGTTTATTTACAAGCTACTCTACATGGAGTATTAAGTAAATGTGATCACAGGACATAAGCATTGAAAGTCAAACCATTCACTAAAGGATTTTCTGTAGTAATCCTTTCAGGTTAGGGTGCTCTAAGATCGCAAGACCAGCTTCTCTTTAATCTTCTTGTAGGTGGTAGGGTATCGGACAGTTGTTGAACAAATTCATTGGTGTGTTCTTGGAGCCTATCATGGTAGATTTGGGCAAACTTGTGTATCTCGTCATTAACAAATGGGATCCCAAGGTCCTCGTAAATGATCTGATTTATGGCGTATCACGGGTGATCCACCAGCCCGAGGAAAGTTTTAGATTGAAACTGCTGGATTGTTTTGATCCTTGTTGGCTTAGCACATCCCCAGAGTTGTACGCCATAAGTCCAGATCGGTTTGATCCTTGTTTTGTAAAGTAGTAAATTGTTATTTACTTAGAGACTTTCGTCCGAGAAGTCAATACATTTGTCGAAACTTCATGTTCAGCTGCCGAGGTTTTGTTTGTATGTGCTTTTTCCACGTAAGTCGTCGATCTAGATGTAAGCCCAAATAAATACTTTGTTTCGGTGTTAACAGGTATGGAGACGGACGTCATTTATATTAACAGGCGGACACACATTTCTTCTCATTGTAAATGTCACTTGTACCGATTTACTTTGAGTAATTTGTATTCTCCATTTATTGAGCCATTCATTTATTGAAGTTAAGTGTTGTTGTAGATTTTCGGATGCAGTAATAGGGTCGTCGTACGTCGATATGATAGCAATATCATCGGCGAAAGTGGCGATAACGGTGCTTTGATAATAATGTAATCTCCAGTATTATACTATACAATCCGGTGTCCCACAGGGAAGTAGCCTCGTTTGAAGGGTCAAACTTATCGGCCGTACATCGATTTTGATCATAGTGCTGCCATCTCTGTGTCGTTTACCTCACTTTCCAAACGACCATTAAAGATTAAATATTCACAGTTTCCTGAAATCGTTCAACAGTATGTAATATACGTACTTACTAAGTTTACCAAAGCACATACACGCCTCGCATTCAAACAAGAAAAGTTAAAGATGCCTTTAGGAAAAAATTCGTTTTAAACTGTCCCGAACTTTGGCGCATTTTTATAAAAAGCTGGGGTATGCCAAAACTGTAATAATAAGAAAAAGAATGAAGAAACAATAAAATCGTTTTACAGTTTAACAGAAACAGAATAACAAATTTAAACATAAAATTTTGTAATATAAAGAAAAAATTTTGATTCGTTTATTTAGACGTAAAAAGATCTGAAATCATTTGAAATCAATTAGCCAAATAGCTTTTAATGAACTTGAATGTATTTTTAAAAACTTAAATACAGAAAAATATCACCTCCGCTAAAATTTCAACCACTGATCTTCGGTTTTACATAAAACGAAAAGGTGCGATTGATATACAGATTTTGAAAAAACATTAAAAATATGTTCCTAAACGAGCGAATCCTTATACGTTTAATTTCGAAAAGAACTGCCTTCAATTTTTAAATACCGGCTTTTAATAGATCCGAACTTCGGATTAAAAGATACATTCTTATAAACGTCCGATAACTTTGATTACATGTACAGGCTCATGTTACTAGAAATTTTAGAACAGCAATTTTTAAATTTTTCCAAATTAGTCAATTGAAAAAATAGAAAATTATTAAAAAATAAATGAAAAGCTTTGGAAAAAATAACAATTCCAGTTAATACAATTTCTCGACATATCTGCAATAAAGTACAATTTAACTTTCTAACATATATTTTAATTTTTAGGAATTAGATGAAATATACACAGATTTATGTTCTTCTGTGTCAGATGCCATCCTACAGGGGGCGGAAGTCATTTCAGCAAGGGTGAGTATTTTATCATATTTTTAAATTAATTTTCATCCACGCAACAATATTTCCATTAAATTTGTAATTTAATTAACACAAAAAGTAAATTTATATTAACTTAAAAATATTGTGCCTAATAAAATATGTCTAAAAAGTAAGGGAATTGTTCGTAGCAACACATTAAAGTAAGAAATTTCTTTACTGATTAAAATTGCATATCTAATTTTAAGCTAAAGTTGGTAAAGTGTAGATGTTAAAACAGGGACGAAAATCTCCTGAAGATGATATACGGGAATTTATAAAATATTCAGTTCATTTATTCTGATGCAGATTACAAAACACCCCACTGCTACCTGAATTTATTGAAATAAATTGTCGCGGGAGCGAGAGCACGAGTTTTGCCTTAAGCTACGTTGAAACCCACAAAACCAACAAAAATTTTATAAAGCTTGACATATTCGTATATTCCAGACGAACCTTTATTTGTTATTTCTAAAACGAAAAAGTAGCATTTATAAATTCCTTTGCTTACTGAATTATTTCCTCTGCCTCGTCCACAAAATAAAGATCGTACTTTCGAGCTTTTAAAAGAAGATCTTTAGAAAATACGATTTTTTGAAAGTATTTTAGTTAAGTTACCCAATTTCCCTTGAGTGGACGTTGCTGTTGCTTTACTTAGCCATTAAAGTGTATCCGATATGAAGCTTTTAATGGGGTCAGGTAATTTACATGTTAACAAAGGCAATTTACAGATCGATTATTGAAGCTTGGACAAGGTGTAAATTGCTAGTTGCAAACTTAATCATTTCAAAATTGAACAAGAAGGCAAGCGGATAGCTTCTGTATTTTACTAAAACGTAAGGGAATTTTAAATGGCGCATTACCGGAATTTATTATCCTTTAAATTTTATTGCAAGGAAACATTTCACTAACAGATGCATATGTTCTCTTCAATGCAAACATAAAGACTGAAGTTAAGTATTTGAAAAAACATATACATAAATTGTTCTGAAGTCAAATTAGAGCATCGCAGTCTGAACTTGTAGTTTTCAGTTTCTGAAAAAAGTGTTGAGCAACAGCTTGAAATTCCTGAATTGCTTGAGAAACTTATTTAATGGCTTTCAAATTCTAAAATTCTTAAGGAGTACATGTTTCGAACAAAGTGTAAATCCAGCGCCTGAATTTATATTTTTCAATCTCTGAAGTTTAATCGGTTTTCTGGAGGTAAATTAGGGTATAAAACAGTTTTCTTTACGAAACTAGAAATTCATGAAACCCAAAAAATTTCAGGATAAATAAATGAAGCACAAAATTATTTATTTATTTATTCATTGTCCACATAAAAACACTACACTCACTTTATTTATTACAGGACAAGTAGGTCAAACCTATTTTGTCAGCTGAAACATAAATCATTTTGTAACATGCTGACTAAAGGTACTAAACCATAAAATTACACATCCTGTTTTATTTAAGAATTCATTTTAATAATTACTCTGGGCTTATTTTAGTATTAGACAAAAAAACATCTAACCAAAATATGCTTTGTATGAATACGAAATTCAATCGAAAATATTACAAAATAGGCATTCCTTTTATAATTTTTTTTTTATAAAAGGGATGTGCACTCCTAATAATCAAAAAGCTTAGGTAGGAGTTTTGGGAAATCACAAGGGATTATTCGGAAAATCTCCCTGGGGTTTAGGTTTACAATGATGCCCACTTTGATTTTGTTGGAATTTCCGTGTTCTTGTAGCTAAATAGGGATTTGAAAGTAAACAAAAAGCACTTACTTGGAAACGTCATTGTACCAGGATCTGTTTTGTTTCAATTTGAAAACGGCGCATCAAATAAAAGAGTAAAAACCGAAACTCTTAAACTTGCTAAAATTTAACATCAAATTTTTAAGTGTTATTTTAAAACATCTATATGCATAATAACGTTTACAAAATGCAATCAAGAAGGATAAAAACAAATATAAATTCCAGAGTTCACCCTTATTTTATAAATTATTTTAAAATTGGTGAAAGTTCTAAAGCAGGGGGTTTTATACATAAAGAAAACAGACTTTCTTTTCTACAAATTTCAGAATTTGTTCTAATCGTTTTTACTTGAAATTTCTAAAATAATATATTTTCAAATGGATCTTTCTACAGAAATTATTTTCGCCTTCGTGAAATTCAGGTACCTAAATTTCTTTAACTGCAAGATTTAATCCTAGGAAACAGAGGTAATTGAAAGGGGGATTCTTAATGGTTTTCTGTTTCTAAGATTCCTAAACTTTGACTTTTCTGTAACAAAACATGTTTTTAATTCTTAAGGTCCCTGAAATTCTTAAAATAGGGATTCTTTTTTAACAACATATTCTGGCCTTCTGAAACTTCTTCGTTATTTATTTTAAGCCCCAAAGTCTTGTAGAAATTGCAAGCGGCAGTCCTTAATGATCTAATTCCCAAGGCTTCTAACATCCCCCGCTGAAACCCTTAAAGGTTCGTTTTAAAAAAATGCTAGTCACCAACTGCCTTCCTTGATAATTTTAAAACGCCCAAATTCCCTTGGAATTTAAAAAAGAACATTTTTTAATTGCCTGTAACTCCTGAAATAAAACCATTTTTAGAACAAAGCACAATTTCACTGACTGAATTTCTGTTTTCTAGTTTCTGAAATCTCTGGCACTCTTGAACGAATAATTCTACATACAAAACTTATTTTTACATTTTGCAATTCCTTCCCTAACTGGTTTAAATTCCCCAAATAACTACGCAAACTGAAAGCGAACATCTTTAATGGCTATCACTTCCCAAAGTAGGACCTTTTGCAGAACGTATGAATTCAAAAGGAATATCTTTGTGTTTTTAGTTTCTGAAAATTATATCACTTTTGAAAGAGTAATTATGTATCAATTAATTAATTACTTGTAATTCATTATGTTTGTTTGTATGATTTTTAAATTGTTTCTTCCAAACCCCCTAGAATCTTTAAATGCTTAAAGAAGATATTTTTAACAGCTTTCAATTCCCAATACTGCAGCAATACGATGTTCTTCAAAACAAATTAGTTTCACAAACTGAATTGGTATAGTTTCTGAAATTCTAGGGACTATAATTCACAGACTGTAAATTTCTGAAGTTGCTGAAGTGCTCGACAGGAAACGTATTTTAATAGCTTTCAGGTTCCAATAAAAGTATAACTTTTTAAACAGAGTTTTAGCAACAGAATTTGCGTATTTAATAATTTAAATAATTAAAATAAAAAAAAAATCATTTAAACTCCGAAATTCCTAAAATGCTTCAAAATAGATGATCTTAGTTGCTTTCCAAGATGCCTAAAAGACGTTTTTTATAAACAGATTATAGTTATAGTGCATTTTGTAGTTTCCAACATTCCTGGCACCCTAAAAGGGTAACTAAAATATTGTTTTCCACCTCAGAGGCTGAAATTTGTTTCATGGCGGCTCAAAACCCCTGAAATTTTTAAAATGCACGTCTTTAATGGCTTGCAATTTGCAAAATTCTTGAGAGAGAAACATTTCAAAATCAAGGTCGAAAACTACAATTTCTAGTCTGAAGTTCCTGGAACTTCGAAAATCTTTGTTTATCAAAGAACTATCTTACTTTTATAAATTACAGGAACTAAAAGATTCTTTCCTAACTGTTTTAAAACTCACAAAATTTCTTAGGTGCCTGAAATAAGACATTAATTGCTTTAGATTATCAATATTTTTGAAACAATACATTTTCAGGTGAAAGTATAAATCCTACGCCTTTCTGTAATCCTTGCAACTTTTTAAAGGAAGCAGTAGGTCCTTTTAGCAAAATTATTTTGGCCTTTATAAATTTCAGAGACTGAAATCCTGCTTAAATACTGAAATGTTTCAAAATACCGTTTAATAACTATCAGCTTCCAAGCTTTCTGAAACAGGAGGTATTCCAAACTAAAGTATAGTTTCAAAGACTAAATTTCCACTTTTCAGGTTGCAAAATTCCGACACTCTTACAAGAGTAGTTATAAACACAGATATAATTTTCAGAAACAGAAATTTGTTTCTTAATGCTGTTCTTTCTTGAAATTCCTGTGTTAAAAAAGGTACATCTTTAATATCTTTCAATTTCCAAGATTCCTATAATAGAACGTTTTTAAAATATACTCCTATTATAATTCCAGAATTGCATACTTATATTTCTTAGGAGTAATAAAATAATAATAATAATAAAATTGCCGAAAACCCTTAAAACGCAACATCTTTAATGGGTTTCAATTCTAAAATTCCTAAAATAAGATGTTTTTCATAATAAAATATAATTTTAAGGGCTGAATATGCATTCATCCCTCGTAATTATTTCGTTTCTAGATTCCTGAAATTCTCAAATGAGGAGTTTTTCGTTGCGCACATTTCCAACTTTAATTCTTAGATTCTCCGAATTTCTGAAATTCCTAAACGAAATCTTTATTTTTAATTTTCAAAAGACGATTTTTTTACTGCTCTTTTGCACATTTTTGGTTCCTGAACTCGTCGAAAATGTTGATTTTACGATTTTTAGAAGAGACTTTTTGCTAAATTACTCATTTTAGTTTACCCCACTTATCAATAAAATAATAATAAAATGGAATCCTTTGAAATATTACAAAACATTAAATTTCCTCCTTTTGGGTTAAGACTTGAAAACCACCTCTATGATTTCGCCCAATTGCTAATCCAAACTTTTCCTTTCTGCAAATTTGCAAATTACGTACCTTGAGCTCACCTAACTACTTTTTTACATTTAAATAACTCACGCTTCTGTTGCCTAGCCTTACATTACCTTCATTTTCTTCCTTCATCCGAATATGTCAAGTATGAATACTTAAACTAAATAAATAAAGCACATTTAAGTACCTCCACTAAACCTTAATTCTATAAACTTCGAGATTTCCTCGAGATGTAATATATAATATTTACTACAGTATACTGTATACTCAAAGCCTCAAGGACCTTCTTACTTTGTAATATCCCAGGTTTAATCTCTTCTCTGTCAAGACCATCTGGAGCCTGTGCCTTAGGACAGGACCGTGATTAGTAGGAATTTTTACCCTGAAGAAAATCAGAAACGATGTTCTTACTATATCAAACTTGTTTGAAATGAATGAGGGGAGAAGGACCGAAATGCTTGTAATTTCCTACGTTAGGGTAGTTTTGACAGTTCTCGAATCCCTTGAAATGCTTGTTGCAAATCAAAAGCACGGGTTGTTTCGTCAGAAAATCGAGATTTTTAATAGAAGCCTATTTCTTTCTAACAAAAGTTGTAAAAAGCATAAAAAAGAAGTTGATGTATATAAAAAATGTAAGTTTTAATTTTGGGAGTAGTTTAAGGATAATGCTTGTATTTATAAGCCCACTTCGTTCATGCTTTATTAAAAAACAAGGATAAATCAACATCAAAACTCCCCCATACGTTGTAGCAACTCCCACTAATAAATCGCTTTGGAAAAACTACATCGTTTCACTTTTATTGAAATGTAAAACCTGCAAGTCTTGCCTTTACATTTTCCACAACAATTTTTTTTTCATAGCTTGAAGTTCTGATAAATATGGCTGTGGATTAGACACAAACCCATACTGACAATTTATTTACAATCACTTGAAGTGCTGTATATTTTTTTTATTGTCTTATTCCAGCAATGATTAATAATTTTAGGAATTCGTCAGAAATCTCAAATTTCAAATAATTGGAATTGTACCTCAAGCTAATGCAAGACATTTATCAAATAAATTTAGACAGGCAGAACTTTCTCCTTCCTATAAAACAATGATCAAAACATTCATTTCAACACCAACAACGATGTTAACAATAACCAACAAACAAAAGTTAAAGTGAACGCTTCAAAGTCAAACGTACTTGTCTCTTAAATAAACAGAAACATTCGAACTTGCAAGAAAATTTCCAACATTCTCTACGACAGATGTTTCATAACTATATCACATAAACGTACATGTTTATCCTGGAAACCTTTTCGGTTAAATTTACACATGAACGCACTAATTTCATGGAAGGTTTGATTGGTAATAAACCGTTAATTTAAAGAGGTCTGAAAATTTGAGGATGTCAACTTGTTTTAATTGGCCACATTTATCATACACAAAATTAATGAAACTGCCTTTCATATGTAATAATTAATGAGTGGTTAGAGTTAGTTATGCTTAACATTTAAGGAAAAACAAAGGTTTCTACGTTTTTACATTCAAATGAAACCGGAATTTTTAAGTAAGTAGTTTAACGAAAAATTGTTGTGCAAACATAAAATAAACTGACGTCTGGATCATAAAATCAATTTAACTAGACTGATGGTTATTCGGGTTTTAGAATTCTAGTTCTCAGAACAAAAAATGGAAAGCTTCCCGTTAATTGGTGAAAAACTAAATGCAGAGGACAGGCTTTACCCTAACAATAATGAGAAGTTAATTTCTCCTGATTTTAATGCCTGAAAAGGCTAAAACTTACAATATTTGTTCTTTCGTAGTTTGAGGAAATTCTTTTCAATGAGCGAATGGAAAACTACAACTTTGCGGGCGGGCGGTCCACTCTATAAACATCAGCAAAAATGTTGTGCATAAAACATTCCTGACGTGTAATCTGAAACTCATTTCTTGATCATTTTTTAGAACGTTGGAGCTTGTAGATATAATTAACGTAGCTTGATTGGATAGCCAAACTGAAACGCTTCCTTATTTCTTATAAATTACAGTTCTGGTTTTTTACTTGCCTACTGAAACATATCTGAAATCAATTTCACGGTCTAACAAAGCAAGTCGGATACAATTTCTGTTACGAATAATTATTCTTAACTATGTGAAGATAATTTAAATGTTGCTTATTGAAAAATAAATTATTTATTCTTAAATAACTCTGTAATCTTAACAAAATACGGTTTTCAGTAAATGATTCTGCTATAAACAGTTTCTCTTATTTCAAGTACCTATGTATAATTTTAATGTTGTTTACTGAGAAATAAATTATATATTCATAACTAACTCTTTAATCTTAAAAAAATATGCCCTCCAGTTTTAAAATCGACGATCTAACAATATAAATCTGATGCAAATTTTAATGTTAATTGTTTACTGAAATCCTTTAGTTTTGCAATTTCAAAAAATAAATTATGTATTCATAAATTACTCTTTATTTTTTAAAAATACAACTTGAAAATATTTTAAACAAATTATTTTCAAAACTCCTGTAAACAAAATCTGATTTTACTAAACCTCACACAATAAAGTTTAATATAAAACTTATAAGCACAATTGTTTAAAATCAATAACTTTAAATTTATATCATGTAATATGTGTTACACATATAAAGTATTTCGGCTGCTTATCTTCAAGGAAATACATTAAAGGCCACTGAACATTCTAACTTTTATTACTCTCGAGGGTAACATATCTACAAATACAGTTTCCATCACATCAGTACATGTTCTCTTATCCTCATAACTATAGGTATAGAAGTTTGACTGTTTTATTACTATGCGTCTATTTAGCACAACCACATGATTTACAATGCATATTAAGAATGAACAATTTATGGATTTTGAAGGAAAAATTCATCCATGCTTTAATCAGTTGTATTATACCTTAACAAATATCTGTTTTTTTTTATTATTTGTTTCATTTCACTTTTCTTATCCTATTTTATTGTTTTTTTCGTAGTTTATTTCATTACTATTATTATACCTACTTGGTAATAATAAACTTCAAATAAGGTATTGATATAAAACAATAGCTATTTATGTAACGAGTACATAGTGTAGGTCTTTATGGACGCGCCAAAAAGTTTATGGCCGAGCGAACGAAGTGAGCTAGGCCAATAAATTTGGCAAGTCCATAAAGATATTTATAGTGTTTTATTTTAATGAATGTGTTTTTAGGGAACTTAATGTTTCTACACATAACAATTTTTAGATTTTCAAAAGTTCGGCAGTTCTTAAAGAAAAGTGGAAAAACTAAACCGAATGAGCTGTTGGACTTCTTCTACCCTGAAGTTCGAAAAATTCCTGAAATCTCAGAAACAGGAATACCAAAAACATAGATTCTGGAGGCGGAAGTCTCAAAATTCTCTTGATTCCTTATTTAATAGTCCCTTATTTAATAGTATTTTTACATTTACAAATTCCAAGGGATTGAATATACTTTTTTACAGGTGTTGAATTCCCAAATATTAATGTTTTGAAAAGCAGAATTTTAATTGTTACAAATTTCGAACACAATGTTTTTGCGAAGTTTCTAGAGTTCTCGAAGTTCATTTTTATGCAAAAATTATTTCCACAATTTTTCAAGGTCTGAGATTCCATTCCTAAGGATTTTAATTTCTCTTAAGTACCGAAATTCTTAAAACAGGGCATTTTACACATTTAAACCAAATTAATATGTATTAATTTTGTATGGTATTTCAGTTTCCTTTTAACGTTCTCTATGCGTCATAAGACTTTTTTTTCAAGATCATAACAATTTTAAAATCTCAAAAGTCCTGAAATTATTTAATTTGGCGTTTAAATTGTTGAAATCTCGAATGTTTTTAATTTAATTAATTTCAAGGGTTCACTTATTTTTTGTTTTCAATTTTTTACCACCAAAAAAATTATTTTCACTTTTTCTGGGACCGAGGTTTATTTTCTGGTGATTTTAACCTCCCGGGAGTCTTAATACAGTAATTTTCTTTTTGTTTTCCTCTTTTGTCAATTGTATTTCACTATTTCTCAAAACTATTTCACATTTACGTCACTTTGACAGTAATATTTATGTCAAATGAAATTCACTATTTATGAAAACTCTTTAACGTTATTGCAAATGATTTTCTTCTTTTTTTTTTAAATTTAATAATAATAATAATGTGAAATTGATTTGACAAATAAGGAAACGCTTCTGCCAAAAAAAAAATTGTTTGACAAACACAGCACTCTGTTTAATAGAGATAGGAAATAGTTTTGAGAAATAGTGAAATACAATTGACAAAAGAGGAAAACCAAAAGAAAAACACTGTATCTCTCAAACAAGGCGTTTAAAATGTTTGCAATAAATACGTTTTTAATTTTAAGTATTTTGGATGATGTTTCAGTTTTTTATATCTTCCTGATTTGCAAGAAATATCATGTTTCACAGTTCAGAAAACTGAAATATTCATCTCATAGTTTCAAATTCTGGAAAATCTTGAAATTCTTTAAAAGCCACATTACATAGACAAACATATTTTCAGTGTTGAAATTTCTTGTAATGATTTTAAATTTTCGAAACTGAGTATCTTAAAACAGGACATTTTTATTACTTTCAAAGACTTAAAGCTAAAATTTTACAGTAAGTTGTAATTTTGTAGGTGATATTAGATTCCAAATATTGTTGAATATTTTGAAAAAGAGCATTTTTGTGCATTTAAAAATAGAATTAGAGATTAGAAATTCAAAAACTAATTTCTACTACCTAATAGTTAGGTTTCAATTTCTGAAAGTTCTAAAATAAAATTTCTCCACAAGATTTCAAAAAATGAATATGCAAATTTTGGTTTCACAAATTTCGGGAACTCTCGAGATAATAGTTCTTCTTCTTCTTTTATTTTAAACCGAAGTCTGTTTTTCTTCACGCTTTTCTTGTTCATAGGGTTTTAGTTGATGTGGAGACCCAACTCTCATGATGATTTTCTTTTAATTTAAGGGAATGTAAGTTCTTCCCGAACGTTTCCAAAATAAATATATTTTCAGCTTTATTGACTTTTATCATTGAATTTGAAGTTGTTTTATAGATTTTCACATTCAAAAATGTCCATATAACCATCGGTCAATGAATTCTCTGTATATTTTCACCTTCGTACATTTTATAGTTCAAGAATGATTTCTAAACGATTTTAGGTTCTTGAAATAAGCGAGACAAATAAATTTTTAATTTAATAAATTGGGATTCAACAATTCTCGTAGTTTACCAATTTCCTAAATCCTCAAAAAATTTAATCTTCTTTCTACAGATTTTAATAATTATGAACTTAGACCCTTGTAGAATAAATAGTCTTTGTAAAATTAAAAAAGGTTATACATTTAAAAATCTATCATTAATTTCTTTGAGCATTTTTCTTGGTCTTTTTTTAATTTCTGGAAGCCTTGAAATGAATTACTTGCTTTTAATTTTTGGAATTTCTTTGCTAAGAGCTTGAAGCACTTGAAACTCTTGAAATTCAAGGATTTTTTATTAAATTTCTAGGATAATATCATTTTTTCGGAATGGTTTTAAAATCCCTCAAATTGATATTTTAGAAAACCGATATGTCAGCAGAAGGTTTCCGAGTTCCCCAAAATTCTTGATAAAGCTTGTTATTGTTTAAAATAAATATATTTTCGAAATAAAATTAATAAATATTATATATAAAACTTTGTTTATACAGGCGAACGAAAGGAACAGAAGATACGACAGCCTTGTTTCTCAATGTCGAGCTGTTTCAGGATGTTCAGATTTAGCTCATCTAGCGAGAGCTCTTCCAGCACCGCAAGGACGAGGAATTGTCATAAAACGACCTTTCATCGCCCCTCAACTACCAGCACCTGAAGCAGTAGACGGAATAGATCCTTCTGAATTACAAACCGTATAATTATTTTTTCTTTGATGTGCCGGATCTGACTGTGGTAAATTTACAGGATAACATCCCTCCACCCCTAAAGGATGAATTGGTAATTGATCGACTATCAGCGGTTCAAGTGCAACCCGCACACGATGCACTTAAGAAGGAATCAGCAGATTTAGAAGCTCAAATTAGGCAAATCCGTGATTCTTTAGAAACATTACTGCGTATTCAGCAACGTTCCCTCGAATCTGCATTGTTTAATAAGGCCAACGAAGTGCAAGAAGACATCTCAATGAAAAGATTTGATCTTCGAGTGGCTCGAATGCATTTAGGTGCTATCAATTCTCAGGTATGTAAGTCGTTAACGTATTAATACAATTTCTGGGTTTTCGGGACAGATTCTTAAAATTTAACATTTATGTGCCCTACATATTTACGTTCCAAAGAAACCGCTATTATTCAGAGCCTTCGTTAAGTTTTCAAAGTTGAGATGCTACGATATTTATCTGTAGCATTCCTGAGGATCAGTTGCTAAGCAACTCCACGTTCTGAGGTCGAGTTACCTGAGTGTGCATTAGTGCATGAAAATAGGAAAAGTTTGTTTGACCTTATCGAAAAATATGACACAGTTAGGAATTCTTCCACTTTAGAAAATTGCTCGTTATTTCATCCAAACCTTTCCAAATTGAAACGATTGCTTTTTGTCCAACCATCCAAAAAACGTTCCTTTATGTTTGCTTAAAATCGAAGTTGTAGTAACTCCCTTTTCATAAATATCGTTTGTTTTGACTAGAGTTAATTAGAGAGGCTTACTAATTAACGTGAAGACGTGTTGACCTGTTTAATATTGAAACATCGTAGGCGGCTATTCAGAAAAATAAGCGACCCTTTAGATAATTATCTGTTAATTTTACTTTAGCTACCCGTATAAAGCACAAAATCAGACCCTGATTTTAATACTGATGAGAAATTTGCTTGAATGACGTGTATGTTACACACGGATCCTTTTATTAAACGCTGGCGTTTCAAATAAAATCCTACGGACTAATGTTAATTAGTAGCCGAGTGCGTTATACAAAACCCTTTCAATTTCAAACACGAACCTGCCTGCGAACTAGAACGTTTCTGTTTATTAAATATTTCTTTTAATTAGCTATCTTAAAGAAAAGTTATCAAAAGTTCGAGTTGACCTTTTAACTTACGTAATACCTCCCAAACTAATAAAAGGGAATTAAAGTCAAATACTAAGACAAAACATAAAAGGAAAGACAAACTCAAACACAAAATAGAATCCAATTCCTTCAATAAAGACGAAGTTGACGAAAGTAAAACAATACCCTTCGCCTTCCTTATATAACGACGAAGTGGGAATAAAGCTAAGCTTGAAATTCACCTCAAATTCGACGCGAAAGTGAAATAGTTTACAAGTATTTCGTTTACCGTTAATAAAGTTCCTAAATCGAAAGTAATTTATTAAAACAACCCAATTTAACCAAACTGAAATTTTAAACTTCGAGTTTGGGTTGACTCTTAATTGTTAAACAAATTTACATTTGGCATAAATTCTTCTTCTGATACATTCATGAATTGAAAAAGTAAAAAAAACAAGGCCAACTTAAAATTTTCCTGAAACAATAATCATCCAATTACAAAGCTAAATATTATGTCGCTATAATATAACAGGACACCAAGTTATCTAAATTCCCAAGTTACCGAAACTTACTAAATAAACTTAGGCTTAGGTTCACTCCCGCTTGAAATCTTCGCTGTTTGGTTTATGAACCCTAACGACTGGATTATCCAAATCTGATTTACTGTATCCATTGTGTGGGATATTGTAGGTGTATTGAATATCTCGAAAGCTCAAGTAACTCCTAAACTAGGGTCGTTACTAAAATACTGGGTAACTTTGCAAAGATGCGAGCCATTTGAGGGTTGGATTTTATTGTGAAATAGCATTTCGATTTTCTTTTGATACTTTTGGATGCAGCTAACATCTAAACTAATTCGTGTTTTAATTAAGTCATGCTCATTACATAAAGCAGGATGTATTTACTTTTTTACAGAATAATAAAGCTGAAATTGTTTCAGGCAAAATCCGGTCGGTTAGAAAACGAAACTCTAATTCTCGACGAAGGTTAATTGGTTAACCAAACACTTACTTAAACCTAATTATAAATAAATGTAGGTATGTCTTAGAACTTCGAAAGTTCAAAAATGTCAATTATGCGTCCTTTAGAATATTTAGAAGCATCTCTTGCTATTCTATGTCGAAGAAGAATTTGAAAATATTTCATTAAATAACAGGAGTACGTCAAAATTAAATACTTCCCTAAATACTGTTGTCATCGTAATCTCAAGAGGTTCATTATTAAATTTTCAGAGTAAAATTTCAACCTAGGTTTGTCAAGTTTAAAACCCAAACTTACTGAAGTTTATCAACAGGAGATCTAAATACATAAGCCTTCCTTTTAATTCTTAAAGCTGTCAGAAAAGCATTTTTATAAAATACATACGAGTTATGTTCACAATTTCAGATTTATTTCCATAACGGTTTTTAAATTTCCAAAATTCCTAAAGTTCCCTAAAGGGACTATACTTTCAATTAATTACAGCTTTATTACTGAACTATCAGAAATAAGTATAAATTTCAATGAATAAACTTATTTCTTGGTTTTGATTCTTAATTTCATAAGATTTATGAAAGTCATGAAAAGGCAAATGTTAGTGTGGTTTTATTTTGGCGATTCACATAAAATACAACTTACAAATTCACAAATAGGTTAACCCTCAATTGAATCATCAACCTCTGAAGTAAGCCACCTCGGCTTACTTTAAAATGACAATACATAATTTATTAAATGTTATATCTCAAACTGAATACTGTTATTACATAGACTACAAAAATTAAGAAAATAATATTATGAATTACAACAATAAATTTAAATCAATTGCTTGTACAAAAATATACAAAAGTGACATTTTATATACAAATCATTTAATTAAGTAACCAATTAGTTTTCACTACTAGAAATTTCTAGCCATCACTTTTAATGAATAAGCAAACAGTAAGTATTTCTGACTATATCTACGAGGGTTGTTCAATAAGTTTTGACTCCTGGGCTGTAGCTCATTTATTGATTGATGCAAGTGAAAGGCTTTCTTTTGAATATAACATCTTTTACTTTCATTCATTGGTTGCAGCCCGGGAGGCACAACTTATTGAACAACCTATGTACATATAAGATCAAATTTAGTTTTTTTAATTTGCCGACATTTTTGCTTCTTCTTCTTCTTTATCTTGAATGCCTTATGCCTTATGGCGCCGGCTAGTATGGAGTCCCGACTCAGTTGCTTCACTTTTTCGTATCTCTTATCATAGATTTTAATTCACTCGCTGTTTTCCCTCTTTTTTGAGCTAATTCTTCAATTCTCTGTTTCATACTCTTTCTTGGTCTTCCTATTCTTCTATTCCCGTATCTTCTCGATTCTGCTGCTCTCTTAGTTAGTGAGTCTGGCGACATTCTCTGCACGTGTCCATACTACTTCAGCTGTTCTTCTTCTGTTACTTTCTCTCTCCCTCGTTTCTAGACTTTTCTGATTTTGTTTTGTCAACAATCATTCTGAGATGTTTCGTTACGACTGGCCCAATTAAAGTCTGCTTTTCAGTACTTCTACTTGATTCTTTCTTTCCTAGAATTGTTTTGTTTAATTGGCAATATACTTGTGGAATTATCCTTGTTCTATTCAAAATTTCTGTATCTATTTTTCCACCCCCTTGCTGATTATTGTTCTTAGATATTCAAATGTTGTGACTTGCCCTAGGCTCTCTTTTCCGAATTTAATATCTTGCTGATCTTCTCTTCCATTAATTTGCATTATTTTAGTTTTTCGAATGTTTATATCCATGCCCATTTGTTGTATTGTTAAGTTCCACTGATTTAATAGCGCCTTTTGTGTAGTTTCTGGACTATCTCCCAAATATGTAATAGACTCCGTAATTTAATGGGTCTCATATCTTTGTAGCCAACTGTTATTTTTGGCATATTTTTTGCAGAGCTTCAGTATTCTATTCATGTATGTATTGAACAATAAGAGACTAAGGCTATCTACCTATTTAATTCCTCTCTGCATTTCAAATCCTCTAGATCTTTTACCTTTTACCCGTACCTCCTATGGACTCCTTTATAGACACTTTCAATCACTTGTCAAAACCTTATCGACACTTTTAGTTCTTATAAGGAGTTCCACAGCTTTTTTCTTGAGACCATATCGAATGCAGCTTGCAGATCGACAAACACTAGGTATAATTCCTTCCCTTGTTGATTTACCCTTTCTATTACTTTTCTAACTCTCCTTATATGGTCTTGAGTTTGTTTGTCTTTCTTAAACTTTATCTGTTGTTCTTCTAATTTTCCTTCTACTTCTTTTCTTAATTTTTTTTCTCTATTATTTTCGTGTACACTTTATACAGGGTTGATACTAAACAGCTAGCCCTATAATTTTCACATTTACCTTTATTTCCTTTTCTTTTCTAATGGTATAATTACATTTTTCTCCTAGTCTTTAGGTATTAGATTTTCTGTCCAGGACTCTGAATAACAGTGCTATCAATTTTTGCATTTCTTTTCCTTTCCATTTTTATCAGTTTGCGTGCTTGTTTATCGCTCCCTGCTACTTTACCAGTTTTTTACGATTTAATTGTTTCGGCTATTTCTCCTTGTGTCACTACATTTTCTGTACACTCCTTTACAATCTCCTCTGCTGTTTCGCTTTGGTTATTCTTAAATTTCTATTCGCAGAATTTACACAATTACTTTAATTTCGCTATTTCTTCTGCTGCTGTTTTAATATTCCACATTTGCTCTTTTTTATCACTTTTTAGATTTTTTATTGTGTATTTTCCAAAACTTGACTTTGTTTGTTTGGTATTCAGTCTCTATCTCTTTTCCAAATTCCTCCCAACTTTTTATTTTTGCCTCAATTACTTCTTGTTCAGTTTTGTCCCTTTTTTCTTTGTAAATTACTTTGTCGTCTGTTTTTCTGGTTAATGTATACTATACTTCTTCCGTGTTTTCTTCTGTTCATTTACTTTGGCTTTTACTTCGTCGGTCTACCATCTACTACTTTTCCTTGTTCCGTTTGTTTTCCTTTTTCCACATACTTTTGCTGTTTTAATTATTATTTCTTTAAAGCCTTTTCCATATTCCGTCTAATTCGTAGCCTTCCACTTCTTCTGATTTTTCTTCAAGTCTTTTTCTTTTGGCTCGTAGTATCTTTCAAATCTTTTCTATATTTCTTTTTATATGTTGTTTTTCTGCCGTTTCTTTGGGTATCTCTTCTTACATTTCCATTTCCATTACTACAAATTTATGATATGTGCTTAATTCGGCTTGCTTTTCAGCCCAGACGTCTTTTATTGTTACTTCAAATATCTTTGTATATGTTATATAATCTATCACACTCTTGTGTTCAACATCTTCTGCTTCGTAAGTGTATTGTGGTTCTTCTACATGGTCATAGAATGTATTCCTTATCAGCAGGTCGTTTGTTACACAAAATTCTTGCCGTTTCAGTTTATGATCTCTTATGTTCCATATCTTCCCATACAACTAATTGCTTTATTTGTATCATTTCCTATACGTCCGCTGCAATCTCCTATTCACAGGACTTGTCTATCCCTTTCTTGTGCTTCTTCCATTTGTTCCTATAGTACTTCTCTTGGGGCATTTTCAAACATGTGTATTGGGTTGCATTTAAAGTTTTACATAGATCATCCAGTATAAATTGCAGAAATCTTTGACATTCTTTCTTTGGAAATTCCAATTATCTGATTTTAAACTATTCTTCTTCTTAATTTTCTGAATTTCTTAGAGAAGACATTTGTTTTCTCGGTTGCCTGTAATTTTCGGAATTCTGAAATCTATGAAAGAGACATTTTTTTAAATAAAAATAGTACCAATAAAATCTTATAAATTTCGTAATTAAATTATTCCTAATATTTGGCGAAATACGTTTTTTATGTACAATTGTTTTTACCATTACAAATACCAAAGGTAAGAAGAATTTCCTGATTTTAAACTCTTGAAAGTTAAAAGCCCTAGAAACAGTTATTTTTAAAAACAGAGCAATATTATTAATTTTCTTCTCTCAGCGTTTATGCTCCAGCAATTCCCGAGATTGTTAGAAAACGTCTATGTATAAAAAAAATTCACCTTTTCGAACGAAATTAGAAATTAGACTGTCAAAATTGTAAAAATTCCATATTTGATGTGTACAAAATAAACTTCAAATTTTATAAAAATCGCTTAACTTTTATGTTTTTCTCGTGGCCTTCTTATCATCCTAAAAATTAATTTCAACTTGCAAAGAGCGAAATTTGTATCTTAAAAGTTTTAGGTTGTGAAAGCTCCTGCAATTCTTTCAAAAGGGGGTTTTACAACGAATACATACGGTTTTGATTTTGGTTGTTCTTAAAAAAGATTTTCTTATTTTTCGTAACAGTTTTTAGATTCCTAGAACTCCCGAAATCTGTAAATCACCAAGGAACGGCAAAACTAAGTCAAAGTCTAAAGGACGAATTTACGAGTGTAAAAATTCTGATATAAATTATTATAAATATGTATAAAAATACCTATATTGTAAACATTTCAAAAAACTATTTTATTTCATATTTTATATACTCACAATTCCTGAAATAAGAAATTTTTTCAAATTCCTGATATCTCAAAAAAGTAGTTCTAATAAAAAAGATCTTATTTTTACCATCAGAAATTCCAAAAGATTTTTTCCGATTTTAAGCATCTTAGAAACAGGTTGTTTTAAAAGTCGAAACAATACTATTAATTTCTAGTATTGATTTTCGTTTTCATGTTATCTTCTGCGATTTTAAACTTAAAGTTTCCAAAATTCGTACCAACAGAATGCGTATAGAAACCCTGATCTTAATTTTCCACACGTTGAGAGTACCAAAGCACCAGAAACAGACAGAATTAACCCTCGACAGTTTTAATTGAACCTCTCGAATGAAATTCCTCTAAAAATATTTATGAAAACTTGAAACCGGCCTGGAAAAGCTGTCAAATTTTTACCAGTTAGTGCTTTTAGTCTGCTTGTTTTTCTCGTTGCTGTTTGTCTTTCAATTACGTTACTTCTATACAATTCTGTTTGTTTTTGTGTACGTAAAAACATGCCCCGCCCCGTTTCAGCTTTGTCATTATTTTTCTTTATTTCAACTTTATCCCAATGAAAACGAAGATAAAATCTCCTTCAGCATAAGACGCAAAATTTCCTTTGCAAATTTTTGTTGCAAAAACCACATAAAAATAATATAAATGGGTGTAAAAGTATCGAACCGAGCACAGAAAAGGATCTTAAACTGTGATTGTGCCCTTTTTAATCCAAAATGTAGTAGAAGCAACTGTTTCGAGCTTTAAATATGCAACGGTGGCTGTTTCTAATTATTATGCGCATGATTTAGCATTTTCCTGACCTATTGCTCTCTATCTGCACTTCATCTGCAAAATTTTCAATTCGTAAACGAGACGCATTTGGTCTGCGATAATTTTCATTTTAATTTTCTGCAACCGATGCAGATGTGCTGAACATCAGTCAACGCATTTGACTACTTTAAATTCTCGGCTTTCTTCATAATGTCTGCTTAGCATCGGATATTAAGGTAAAGCCTCATATATGACGAATTTTTGAAAACATCAGTGAAGTGCTGCGCGTATCAAATACTTCCCATAAAATATTGAGCCGCTTTTTATTAATATCGCGGGACAAAAGGAAGAATGTGAAACGAGAACGTATAATTTCCTTTAGTACCGGAAAAAAACTTTTTTTGGAGAGCACAGCGAAAGTTCACGAATGTCTAAAGTTATTAACGTAAATAGGTTTCGTGTATCTTCTTTTAAAAATAAGGAAAACAACAGACGACTACGCTTTTAGCAATTTTTTCCAATTTGAAGTTATTACGATGTTAAATCATCAAAAGCTTATGATGCGATTTTCTTACCAAGCAATTTTTATATCCTAAAAACAAATTTGCAAACGGAATATTTTAGATTAGTTGTTGTTATAAATATTTTTGAAGGTAATTATGAAACGTGAAATAAAACTGGTTTTCTGTCTTTAAGATAAGCTTAATAAAAAGGAGTAAATCTTCGTCAAATTTTGAGATTCTCTAGGTTTCCGTGTACGTTAGTCTTTTATAACCCGAAATACGCAGTAAAGCACGATATACCGTAGCAAAATACCCAGAACATCATATTAAGGTTCATCCCATGGGGCATAAAATGCGGAATACTTAAAGTCCTGAATTTCACAGCACCAAACTAGAATTTTCAAAATACTTCATTTAAACTAACACACTGCCTAACTTCCCTATACATGTTGATTTATTATTTCAGAAATTTATTACATTATTTTTCTTAATCTGGGGAAGAACTTTTCAGGGTTACTAAATGTATAGAAATTAAGAAATACGAAAAACAACCTGAAAAAACAATTTCCCCGGCGTAAATTGTCATTACTTTCTGCGATATCCCAATGGGTTTTTCGGGTTTTTCTGCGTCGTTAAGTTCCGTTTTGTTTCGTGAAAATTCGGAGGTTTCGCAGAAACCGCCTGAAAATTTGAGCTTTCCACTTGCGCTGAAACCAACTGCGCAACATAGCAACCCCATCGATACAACGCGTCGTTCTGACGTAGGTTAGGTCGTTTCTTTGCTGCAGAATAATAAGCGCATTAATTATTCCCGGTTTATTGAAATTTATTTGACTTTGCATTTTCGCACTTGTGATCTGTGTAAATTTGTGCTTGACAAACTTCCAATAAACTTAACGCGGTTAATACGTGGTTAAATAAAAAAAGAGGTCATAATGGGGTGGCTTTCTCTTCGAATGCAGCTGGTAAGGATTTTTTTTAATAGTTCTTGTTAATTCTTCTGTATTATTGTTAAAAAATGTTGAATGTTATGTAAATCCCCTTGTTAGCCACCAATATCACTCAATCATTTCTTCAATTAAAGAAGTCAACGTGTTTTCCCAGATTTAGGTTACACCATGCCTTGCATTCTAGAAGTTCAGCTTGTGGTTTTGCTTGGAGTTTCGAGGTTTAAACAAGAAGTTACAAGTAAACTGCTTAAAATCCCTCAATGCACTGAGACTTATAAGTGGTCAAGAAATTTACCCTCATTATTAAAACATCGATTATCAATAAGACATGTAAAGCTCTGACATTTCCTATTTGTTGACATCAAAGTTTGGAAACGGTTGTTAGGACCATAAATCGTTGAATTACACAGTTCGTAAAATTCGGGCCAGTTTATAAGCTGCTGCTGCAGTAAAACACAATGAAAATTTTTTGTCCCATTAATTGGGACACAATGTCGCTTCTTTGTATCTAAAATTCCTCTTGAAAGTCTAAACCAAAGTGTCAACATGCGAAAAGTTTACCCCAAATACTCCCTTCTAGTAAGTTCAGCTTAGCTAATAAGTTAATATTATTAATATATGCAAATTTTGAAATAATTACTAAATCCATTAATATTCGAAATTTCTAAAGCAATGAATTAGAATTGTCGCTCATTAAAACCAATGAAAAAATTGGTGTTTGTATCTAAGTGACCCAGTGACCCAGTTAACATAACATTGTGCAAATATGAAAAGCCAGAATGAAATTTTGTAGCGAATAAACTTTTTCATTACTCTAATCAGATTAACCCTGTTAGTTTTGACTTTTGACCTTCAGTCCGTCGAATTATTTTCTGACAAGCCACAAAAAATGCTTGTTTCGTTTCAATAACAATCCCTCGCAACTGAGTTTATTACTTTATCTTTTTTCTAATCTATCCGTCTAAAGACAGAAACAAAAAATTAATTGAAAATTTGCTTGTTTTGATAGCTAAGGTTCGATGGTTTTTATAAAATATTAAAGAAGGTATTTTTCTGTTTTCAGAAAGAACTTTTCTTAAATAAATTAGAATCTGCCGATTCGGGTCGTGAAAGAAAGATGTCTTCAGCATCTACGGGTAGTATGAAAAATAAATGGTTAAAAGCTTTTAAGAGTCTAAAGACTCCACCACCAACTGCATCACCGAAGGAAACCGAAAAGTAAGTATGCTTTTCTGTTTAAAACGATTTCCTTTTAATTTCCTCGTTTGGAAATAATTAACTTGTTTGGTTAGCCGTAGGTGGTAGAGTTTTGTGATTTGGTAGAATTGAAAGCAAAATGGTTGATGAAGCAAGTTCAGGGTTTTCTTCGAATGTTTTGCTACCGTTAACTTTTTTATTTTTATGTTGTGTCACGTTTTATGTGTTTTTATAATAGATTGATTTGTTTGTTTTTAAATCCAGAAAAAATCAGATGTACCACGCAGTTTCTACAATTATTGCCATGAGGTAACATATGTGTAGAATTGTGTAAAATTTATGTACGACACTGCACAAAAATACTAACTAAGCAAGTAAGCATTAAGAAAATCAATTAATCAGCACATTTTGCCCAGTGTCGTACGACGTGCTTGTGAATCTCTGTCACTTCTAGAACTTCCTCTGTTCCACATCTTCTTTATGTAACACCTGGTGTGTCTATTTGTATTTTGTGCCTGCTTTTCTATGTAATAATAGCACGTTTGCCTTTCTAATCCACCTTTTCAGGTCAACTGTTTAAAGCTCTCTTATCTGTTTTAATGGATTTTCTGTTAAATTACACAGAGAACACTAACTTGTCAGAAGCATAGAGCTCTCTTTTTCCTCGGGCAACAACTTTGCACTTTATAAAGTTATACTATCATTTCAATATGGTGCAAACTGGTGCACTCTTGCAGTGCTTAAAAACAAAAAAGAGATTTCATTTTCAAATTGCTCGACAAAATAACAATGTTATTTCTATTAAAAACGGATGGTGGAAATGCTAATTAACCCAGTTACGAGAAATGATTGCAAATATCTGTATTAAGCCTTTCTAAACGAAGAGGTCCATACATAGAACATTTGTAGTTCCGGGTTCACAGCCTTTAAATACGTTAATCCAGCTTGCTGAACTCATTGTTCCGGCCCAATAACTACTTTGAACAATCTAACAAAAGTCAGAACCAGAAGAAAATTTCAACTACTTTTATAATACTACCAGAGAAATTCCTGCAAAGGGCAGAAGTTAACACTTCATACGTAGACTGAATATTTAAATATTTAAAGAGTTCGTTTTCACCTTTTTTAATATTTTCTCACTTCACCAAATTAACTCAAAGAATACTGAAATTAAAAAAACTAGTTTGAACGTTTTTCAACCAAATTCAAATTCAGCATTAAATCTTAAAATATCCAAGTTCAATGTCTGTCCAGCAGCATTAAATCAAACCTTAGTAGAAATTAAGTTTCAAAATTATACATAACAAAGTTAAAATTAACAAAGGCACAGATGTATTTTAAAACTCAAGTTTCTAAAATTAGAAGCTAAAACACGGATGTTAAAGGTCAAGATTTAAAAAATTAAAACCAGTCCATCGCTTGGAATTTTTAGGGTTAATGTTTTAGTTTTAATTAAAGTTGACCTACCCAAAGCTACAAAAAATTGTTTTCTAAATGAAACTAAATATTTAACTGAGCATAGAGACTCGAAAGTGACATTTTCGTTTTAGAATTACTTCCAGCATTAAAAATTTAAACGAAAAAGGAAAGGAAAGAACGCAAATACTTCAGAATTAGTTCTGAATTTTTCTTTTTAAAGACTGAAAATTCAAGTTTGGTTATGCAATTTTAAAGTCAAATCAACGTAAATTGCAAATTAAAAAATAACTGTGAACATGAAAAAGATTTCATTTTAGAATTGCCGCAGCAGCAAAAATTTAATCGAAAAAGAAAGGAAAGAACACAAATTCTTCAGAATTAGGCCTGAATTTTTCTTTTTAAAGACTGCAAATTCAAGTTTGGTTATGCAATTTTAAAGTAAAATCAACGTAAATTACAAATAAAAAAAACTGTGGACATCAAAACGATTCAATTTCAAGAGGAAGTGCCTTTTCAAATTTAAGTAATTTACTCTTTTTAAAGAAAACTAAAGCACAAAAATGGAAAAATTAAGACTGAAATGCCAAATTAACAAAAGCAAAATCAAAAATGTACTAACCAAACGCTGACATAAATCGGGTTTATAGGCCAAAAGCCTGAAACTGCGGGAGTAAGGTCAATGGAAATACGAAAAACTTAAATTCGAATTTAATCCCAAAATTAGTGGTTTGCACCTTTCGCTCAAAATTTTCGAACTCATTAAATTAAGTGATCTTCGAACTAGGTAAAAATAAAACATTTTGCCAAACATTTAAAACCCTCTTTATTTGTAAATCTCTTCAAGCAATTTTTCCAAAAATGTCTAGTTTTATCCCCCATGAACCCCAAATCGCTTGATGTTTCTCGTATAAACAATAAGTAATCACCCTACCCTTTAAACTAAAAGAAATAAAGAACCTAGTAAACATTTGCATTATGTTAGCAAAAACAAGAACAAAGTTAGTTTGGACTCTCTACCTGTACTTCGTCACAAAAACACCCTCAATTTTAATTTACAAATTTAGCTTCCTCTATAGCGAACTGTAGAAGATCTTGTAGCCAGATTTGGTATTAATTTTTCGAATTTCTTTAGGAAAAATGGTTCAACAGCAACAAGAGACCAGCTCCCAAGAACGGATCCAGATGCTCACAACTTCCAAGAATACACGTATAAGAAGATAACGCCGTGTGATGTTTGTTCTCAAATCCTAAGAGGTAAGCCCTTAGATGTCTTAATTTAACCGTTAAATTACCTTCGGCATCGCAGGGCACACACGGCAGGGATTAAAGTGCCGGTTTTGTAAGATGAATGTACATGTTGACTGCCAAGATAAAGCGCCAAAATGCCAACCCAAATCCCGACTCCTCCGGAGGCAGAAATCGACCTCAGAAATCGAATCACGCGTACCAGAGCCCACAGTTGAGGAAGAAAGTAAGTTTAATATCGTTATTATATTCTCTTTTATATCTACTAGACGTAATGTAATAGTCGAAATCGGTGTTTCGTGTTCAAAAAACGGTTATATTCCTAACAAAATTTGGGAGTTTTGTTTTGCTGGTACTCTTCTTCGGTGATACAAGGAAAATTGGATTTTCTTAACTCGTTTTTTCTTACTATACTCTTAACCTGAAGTATAGATAAAGTCAAATTTTGTATTTATTGTAAATATTCGTATACCTAATAACTTATCTTTTTAAAGTACATGCACATATGGCTTTTATTTTCTTAAAATTCGACCTTGCTTTGGCTTCTGTATGTAAGGTAAATTAAACGTTTGGGAGAAGATGGGTTTTGCATACGTCGAATTTATTTTATCCTTGTTTGATTAGAACTCCTAACGCAGGGAATAAACTAGTAAGAATATTATAAAGCAAGAATCTCAGAATTGATGGTAAAACCCCACTTCCCTTTAAGAAAAAACAAAAACTGTCAAAATCTAATTCAAAAATATACACTTGAATGAAGAAAAATTTGTTTGAAATATGTAGTTTAATAATGCTTATCTCGAAACTGTGAAACTTAAGTTCGACATATATATTCCATTTAAATTAACCCCCAAAACTAACGATAATAGAGAAACGACCCTCAAAGTACATAACCTAAATTGACTCATGACCAGTATCCAAACTTGAGGATTAACGTAGGTCGACTTAACGACTTAAAGTCGATACGGTACAGGATTAAATTACTTTACATTTAATGAAGACGAATCGCTCTTTTGCGTTTTGAATTTATTAAGTTTTTTATCAATCATAAGAGAAAAACAATTTAAGCTAGAAAAAGTTTTTTAAACCCTTATAAAAGGACAATTTTAATTTAAAATTGGCAAGTTCATTTAAGAACGCCCCTTTTCCTTGCTTATACAAATTATAAACATCTATGCTTATAATCCTAAAAATGAAATAAAGCGAGTATCGTAACTAAAACTATCGTTCTTGCACAATGAAAATACGAGCAAATTTAGATAACAATTTTAATCAAAACCGAACTGAAAATATTGAATATTATCGGTAGGAGCTATCCGATTCAAAAACGTAAATTGGAAGCTTTCAAAATAAGCCAATTCATGAAACAACTCTATTTTAACTAAAACTAAAAGCAGGTCATCAGTGCAATTTCACCGCTCTGAAACCTTTTAAAAATATGAACTCGACTATTCTATTATGCAAGAATGATTCTTTTGTATTCACAACATTTCTATTTTTCTTTAAAAAAATTACTTCTGTAGTATTCAGCCACTTTTTCAGCGAGTATTTATCGGCGTAACGTTTATGATTCATTTTTAAGGAAACTTGATAAAATCACATTGAAATTTTGACATAAATTTATGCTAAATTATTTAACATAGGAAAGAAGCCTTGTAAATAAGATTTCAGCATAAAAGTTGCAGAAGATAAACACATTAATAAATTGCATACTGAAGCCTAGTAAATTTTAAAGAGCAAACAACCCGAACTTAGATTTCGGTTTTACATAAATTTATACTAAAACTTCGTTAATAACACAGAAAAGAGGTTTATAAACAAGGCTAATCATCAAAAGCGCAGAAGCCAACAATTTAATAAAAAACTTGGGCGTTTTAGTAAAATAACTGAACAGATCTTTTGGTTAAGCTTGTGAGTCCTTCATTAAATACAAATTAAATTTTTAACCTATTTTACTTTATTAAAATGTGTAAACACCAAAAATATCAACTGTAAGAATCAACAACTAAATGATGCACTGGAAATTACGAAAGTGGTATTAAATCCGCGAAGTAGTGTTAAAATAAATGTGAATATTCAAGTCAAGTAGCAAACGTTTCCCACTTTAAATCGACTTACTAAAACTACCAACACAGCTTTTACAAAGAGGAGAAATTACTACCCATATAAAGATTATCAATTTGTAACGTAGATAGCGTAGAGGATGTCCACTACCAACAGATAAGAATTTTAGTTACTTGTTACGTCCCACACGAACCACTCTATGGGTTGTATCACAAACATCTTTATTTAATATTCCGCTCGAGGATACACAAACATTGGAAAGGAAAAGCCCATAGAGTTTTGTTTACCTTCAGACTATTCGTAAAACATATCAATATTACCCTTCGGAGAATTTGCATATAAGGATAAACTTCCGAATAAATCGGATAGTCTCGTCAGTTTTCATTGTGGAAGTTTCATCAGCAACCTGTCTCGAGATCGTAAAGTTTAAATATTTGCATTTTGGAAGCAATCATCATGCTGAGAATATAAACAGAAGTGCTAAAAGATTCATACAATTGTGACAATTGTGTATTCTACGAAATTACAAAAGTTAAAGCTAGCAGACTGTGACATATGCAGTTCTGGAAAAGTTTTGAAAATAATTTATTAAATGTGGATTTTAAATGTGACGAGTTTAAATTTAATTAAAATTTATCAGCAAGTTAGGAACTTAATGTAGAAAACGGATAGCATCAACTAAAAGGATATTTATAATTACTTGATTATGAAAATTGTATTCATTTGCAGAAAGGTTTTTAAAGTAGTAATAAGAAGTATTATAGAAAACTCTTCTGATGTAGACTGTACCGAGCACACAGTCAATATTTTATAATTTCGTATGATATACGGTCTGCCATATTAAAAACTCGAATAAATTTTTCAATGTCCGGTGTTTGTCAGCGAAGTTCCTCCTCCTTCCTATACGTCTTCCTGCCACATATCCTTTACAATTCCTTATAGAACCTACTTACATCAATTCACTCGCCGGAGAAGACTCAAACTTCAAAGGAATTCCGCGTTTTTCTTTTTATTTAATCTACTCCTGCATTAAAATTGGCTTACAACGCTGCTTTGAAAAATTAAAAAATAAAACCGACTAAATTTCGAAGATTGATCAACGGCTCATCCATGCAAAATACATATTAATAAAGCTTTGCTCTTCCATGTTATGAAAAAGCAGATTTCCCTCAAAGAATGTGCGCTTTTAATTGATAATTATAGGTAAATTTGATAGTGTTTGTAGTAGGGAATCTCGAAAGGTCTACTTGAAGGGTTTCAAAAGGCCTTAAAGGGCGATGGTTCTTCCTTGAAATACTTTTCATAAATGGAATGTGCCCAATGACAGAAAAATATTGCCGGTGTCAAGATCTCCTGAATTTTCTAGTTTATTACCTTACCCTTTTGACTCGTTCCATCATAATTTCTACGGCAACCTTTCAAGTTTGGCTTTCAGAAAAATTTGCTTTCATTGATGTTGTCGCATTCGTACGACGAAAAACTTCTTTTTAACGAAATTGCTCTCTCGGTATTGAATGGATCTTTAAAGATGTTGTTTTCAGCAAACATCAGTTGAATTGAGATTATTGTGAGAAATATAAAGCTCAAAGAAAGGATACATTTATTAAAATGTTTTCCAATTAGTAATAAGTTCTAGAATTTTTTTTTGGATAATTGCATAATTCTTAAAGTGAAAAGTATTACCTCGCCCTGTTTATCTCCAAATAAAATTATTTATCTGTCTAGAAACTGTCATTAGCTTCATGGTTTAAGTTTTTCACTCTGTTTCGATCTTACAATTATTCTTTCTTTGGATGAAGTAGAATACTTCATAAAATAAAGATTTTAGAAAATTAAAGTTAAGTATTGGACATTTTAAATATCATAGTGTTGAAATTTCCAGAGAATTGCGCAGGGTTAAAATATTCTCTTACTTTTTAAATTCTCATTAAAAAGTCTGAAATTTCATAACAAATAAAAAGAACTAAATAAAACAATAACAAAATCGTTCAGTCCCGCCCCATCATTAAATAAACAAATAAAATCATCCAAACCAAAACCTCTAAGTTAGCCACTCAAGAGAAGCCTAGAATTTTTTCTCAAAAAAAAATTCTGTGTAATAAATAAGAACCTAGCCAAGCTCCAAAGAAAAACATTCGTCCCTGGACGGTTATTTCTACTCCTTTTAGTAATATTTCATCTTTTCCGAAGCAACTTTATCTTTGACAAACAGCGGATCATCAAGAAAGTTACCTTCATACCTACTACGTCTTTTCCAAAGTTCGAGGCAAAACACTACATAAAATAAATACGGTGAACTCAAGGGAATCAACAGTCTCCACAAGTTGTAACATTGTTAACAATGCAAATCCTACTCTTCTCCAAACTTGTATATTTTGCAATCGTTGATAAGCCAACCAAAGCAAGGTCCAATCAAATTCACAATTTTTACTCTAAATTCTATGTGGTTATTTTTAATATTTTGCTGTATATACGAAGGTATAGAGGATGAAACATTCGCGGGGATGGCAACAATAAATCGGCAGCTTTCCTTCAGGGATAACAGCCATCTGAAACCCCCTCATGAAAATCTTATAGGTATCGGATATGGCTAAAAATGTTTTTTTCTAACTGTGTGCTAAAATATCGTTTTTCACACTAAAACATTCTTACGACTTATGTACTTCATTCTTATTCTCATGTAATTTTCACCATGCTTTATGCTTCTAATCTATTTTGTAAAATAATTTGATCATTGTTTCCATACTTTAAAACGTTTTACTTTAATATCACGACAAACAACAAAAATATTTGAAAATATTTTTGTATTTCTAAAGACATATAATTTTGGCATAGAAATGATTAAGTGTTACTAAAGATGTAACCACAAATTGATCTCAAATTCTTAACAACAATCAAATCCTTTATTAATCCGCTGGTCACATTGAACAAGTGACTCGTAAAAAGAAAATTATAACAATAGAAAAAGCTTGGAGCCTTAGAATCTTTATTTAACATTAATCCCGCCCAAAAAAATTTTTTTCAATATCTTAGAAAATTTTCGCCATGAATGAATAAAAGTAACTGAGTTTCACGTTATTGCACAAAAATAATCGGGATTTTTTTATGTGTAAAATCCAAAGTTTTTCATAAATCTTCCAAAACAATTTTCAGTCCCCGTTCACCAAACAATTACCAGATTTACTTGTGATCAATCAGCAAAAACTGAATATTAGCTGAAACTTCAATCACAATATTTTAACAGTTCAAATACCAGCAGGTCCTTTTACATTCCCAACTCGAATTCCCCAAGGTTTCATTTCAGATTAACTCTCGCTTTCTCCATTTACTTCTGATAAGCTTGAAAAAATGTATACATTTTACATGTCTCTTGAATTATTAATGCCTGCTTTTCAATAAAAACGTAATTCAGCTGAAGGAGAAACGATACTGAAACCTTTTGGTAAATAATTTTCCACTTAAATGATTTGATGCAAATTGAAGCGGTATTTTTTAGATTTTTATTTGCGAAATGTTATCCTTTTTTTCAAGTACTTCAACTTTAGGGAATCGGCGAGTCGTAATTTTTCTATCTGCTGATGTAGAGTGAGTATTCTCAATGGTTATACATATTCCAATAATAATAATGTTCGGATATTCAAACAAATTTTCGTGAAAGGGTTTTTTTGTAACTGTTCAAGTTCGTGTTCGTTGAAAATATTAAAAGGAACGTACACAAAATGGGCTTGACAATAATTCGTATAAACAAGGGTTTCAGTTACGTGGTAGGTTATAAAAACGAAACGTATGGAGTCGATGTTCTGTATTTTACAAACTGGCCGTGAAAAGTAGTCTATTGTTTCGAAAATAAAAAGGAAAAATGTGTACCAACTGAAAATATACAATTTCCCAGAAGGCACAGAGGTGGATCAAATATACCAAGTATTAAAACAAGCTGGGGAAATATCCAATAACAAGCCCCGTGTAAATTTGGAGCCGGTACCCCCCATAGGGATCACGGTCGATAGGGGGGCACCAGGATCAGCCCCCGGTAGTTCGGGCAGCTCCGGTCAGAGTCTGAACCGCAAACTGGGTGCATACCCCCAACCCCAACGGGCACAAGGCTCTAGTCTAACTGTTAATAATCCCGCTCCTTGCTCTACTAGCTCAGGTTTGTCTCCCAGTCCTGTATGAAAACTTTTTTTATCCTTTTCACTTTATTTTTGTCACGTTTTCCAATATATCAAAAGGTTTTAAAGATGCCTAATTTTCGAATTTATCTACGCGAATAAACGTGACGAATATAAAAGTGTTCTCTTCTTGGCACATTCAAAACGGGGATATGCAAATTTTCTTGCATACCTCGACGTTTTTCTAGTTACACTTGTTCTTTTAGTAGTTCTTGTAATTTGCATGATGGTATTTGCTCTCGACTTTTCGCCTCTGTCTTCCCGATTTTATCCTCAAAGCATCCTGAAAATGTCTGGGGGAAATTTTATAATTAGACGACAATTCATTCGTTAAAAATTCGAACTTTGAAAATAATATTTACAAGTAATTATCATAATTAAAACGAGCAATAAATGTATGTAAAAAATGTTTTAAAGCTGAGGTAAGTAAATATTTTGATTATGCATTTTTAAAGCTTTCAAGCAAGCAGTCATTCTCATTTTTTCACTTCATTATCCTTTAATTGTTTGATAATTAATATACCGAATTTTTTGTGGTTGTTTTTACTAATATTGCGGAATGTACAAAGCAGTTTAGCTTAGATTTTTATAACTATGAATCTTATAATGCACTTTTTCTTCTTATCGTAATAGCAAAAGCTTAACATTTCTACTCGCCCTAATATAGCTTTAAATATCTAAAGATTCTTACCTGTTTCGTTATTTAAGCAGAAGTTATGTTTGATAAATTCATCCAAACACATGAATACCAATTCTTTAATTAATTTCTTTTAGCAAGAGATTAACCCAACGGCAGATACTTTGTAAATTATTATTTTCTTTGATAAAAAAGCTCTGGAGATTCCAAAACAAAGGAATTACCCAGAAGAAAACCAAAAAGCTAAATCTGTAATTGACGTCAGAAGCAAATTACCATAGCAACGTTTTTCAAAAACACAAAAAAAGGTAAAAACCTGCTGCCTAAACACGATTATTTTACGTTTGTAGCTCGGACGACATTGCTGGGGGTGATTTTTGTTATTCTAGCTAAAAATCCCATTATTTCCAGTTTACTTAGCAAAATATCATTATAGCTTAATATAGAAAGAAGTTGTTAAGCACACAGTTTTTTTCGGATTTTTACGTGGGAAATATTGTTTTATAAATTGGTCTACGCTCATTGATCTTTAGAGATTAATATTTTTGATTATATAATTCATAATATAATTAACCAATCAACATCAAGTATTTTGCTTGGTTACTACGTATTGATAAGTGAATATACCCTTGACGACGTGGTATAATCACTTTGGTATATCCGCTGGTCCTAAACAATGTAAAACTCGAACCTACTATGAGTATTTTTTCAATTTTTTCCGTAGCAACCATATTTACATTGTTTGTCAACAAACGTCACTTGCACATAAAATTCAGTTTTGTTATTTATTCATTATATAATCTAATTGTATACCACTCGAGCAGTCGCAAATAATCAAATACTTTGCCTCCTTGCTCGACGTATTGTCGCAAAACACCACTCGTCGCTAACGCGACTCGTGGTGTTTCTTGACAATACGTCTCGTAACTCGTCAAAGTATTTTCGATTATTTTCTATGCTCTCGTGGTATAACTAGTGAATATGAATTCCTAAAAATAACATTCGAGCTTAAAATATTAAGAATAGAAATCTAAATAAGTTCCAAGAAGAACAAAATTGGCGCTTTTTCCAACAATAATTCCATCTAAAAAAGATTTAGTTTTCAACATAAGTAATATAGGTAAAAAGAATTTTATGTCTAAATAATATAATGTAATCATTATCTCAATAAAAATCTCATTTTGTAAATTATAATCACGCATATTAGCACATAATGTAAGTATAAACAAACCAAATGAGTTTTGCTGTTGCATGCTAATCGATAAACATGCAATCGCCCACCTGAACACACCACACACGTTTCATCATAAAGTATTACACAGTTACTACATAACGACGTTGTTTTGAAATAATTTTAACCCAAGTTGTTTTTAACTCTTTTTTATTATTTGCTAAAACAATTTTGGAATTAAACAAGAGTCAAATTGTAAATTCTGTATTCTGTATTATCAAACTCCAGAAAATTAATTAGTTATTTAATGAAAATTTAGTTTAATATTTTTTCTGGTCTTAAAGCTTTAAAGCTCAGCTGTTTTAAATTTTCAGAATTTTTATTGCAAATTTAATTTTAAAAAGAATACATAGAACATACATGATAAGCTGAATATTAAAACACTACATTTCTGATGTTTTAGGTATTACAAAATTGCGTTTTCGTATTTTCTGAAACCTTAGGCTTGTTTTGTGCTAATTTAGTTTCTTCGGGTTTTTTACTTGAAGCAGTTGAATTAGCAAACACACCGGAATTTGACCAATTAACTTATGTTGCTATAATTTTCCTGATTGTAGGCCCCCATGTTTCTACAAATTCCAATTGTAAAATGCATGCACGCTTCAAGAAATTCGGAATATTAATTTTCCATCATTAACGACTCAAATATAACAATAACAGTATTAGTAATGTGTTCATCAAACATAATTTCTGGTTGAGATAACGTATACAAGAGTTCGCCTAAATTAAATTTAGTCGACAATGCAAGCTTTAAGTAGGTTTTCGAAAAGCAGCCAAGCTCAAGTGGCTGTGTTTAACAATTCTGCAAACAAGGAGGCAGAAGGCGACAATAATTCGCAGACTTTATAGTGCCTCTTAATCCGAAATTCCGTAGTCAAACAGAGCATAATGAAAACGTGGAGCGTTCTCTCCCAACAAAGCACACGCAACGTTGACATTTAAAAAGGTGCTACTGGCGTTTGCGAATTCGCTATTTGTGTATAAAATGCACTCGAAAAAAAGTCAAAGATCAAATATTTTGGTTTCGCTTTTGCGTTCAACTTTCATTTGGTGGTGAATCCATCAAAGGAGGTTTTACCCAATAAGCTCCGTTGGGATTCAAAAAAAAATTCTACTTAATATTTCTGGGCTTTTATTTTAGTCTTCCTGTCACATTCGTTAAACGTCAATGCGAGTTTGAATTATATGGAAAATTTCTAGCTAAAAGCACGAAATATAAATTAGTTAACGAAATTTTTCAGTCCCCTCTAATGAAATCTCGAATTTTTGACTGACAGCTCTTGAAAAACGCCAGTTTTATCAATTTTTTGAAATGATGATAATAAATTTAGATCGAAGACGCGGTCAGATTGACCGTGTGCAAGGATCAAGCACAACGGAAACCAGCTCGATGAGGAGAAGGATTTTTGCAGGGATGAAAAGTCTAACTGGGTTTGGATCCCGATCAAGGCACGGTTCTCCCAACCATCGCTCCATCTCTCTGCCAGAAAGTACGCGGTTTTTGTGTTCTTTTAAGTGTTTTTTGTGTCGTTCACGAGTGCCAATCGACTTTCGCTTATATATGTTTAGTTTTGTATATGCTTTGCTAGTTAATTGTTAGAGCTTTAGTCGGACTGCGTGAGGATTTCAAGTTTCGAAGTGCCAAACTTGGAATCTCACTGAAATGGTTAGATTTAGAAAATGGAATGTTCGATGTTTGATGTTGCTTTATATGGTAATAATTAGGTGTTCACCATGGTATTACAATTAAAGTGCTGGTCTGAATGTGCAGTTGTAGATTAAGTAGATTTGTAACGTAATTAATTTAACTCAAATTCAGTAAGAACTCATTCATACAAAGAACACAAATACACTTACTCTAACTACTGAGCCAGGATAATTATGCATCAAAAAACTTCTGAAAATATGCCATAAAAACACATTTACTTCCAGATATATTTCAAGTCATTATCGGCATTAGTTTCAGCCTCTGTACAGACTATTGAATTATTAATTCTGACTTCTAACTTCTAACTTAATTAGTTATAAAAGCAATTAAATTTGTCGTTAATGGACTGTTTTTAATTCTGCTAAAGAAATTTTGATTTATCTTTTTTTCTATTTGAAATTTTAAGAAATATAAAATATTTCACATTAAAGGAAATATGGCAAAAGCAACAAGGTAGATGCATAGTTATCCTAAATCAACTAATGACTTCGTTCCTTTTTGTCTAAATTATATTTCTTTGACGTAATTAATTTTGAAAGAAACCTGCTGAAATGGTGAATAATATTTTAAAATCCTAATTACAAAGGTATTCCACGTTAACTCTGTAAAATAAATCTATAAATCAACATACCTCACACTCTACAGTCATTAACATAATTGCATGTTCATAGCACATAATTTCCAATTAACACACACAATTAAAGTCAAATGAACTTAGGGTCGTCAAACCAATCGATACGTCGACAATTTTGCATCGTATTGAGTCAAACTTAATAGGTCGCCTAATAATTTTAATAACAGGTACAACTTAACACCTTCCCATCAAGTTTTCCTCTCTTCTATCTTATACATACTTTTCTCCACTATTTCTTGCATATGAATACCATTTTTATGACAGATTTGCTTGTAGTAGTTCGTCTTAGAATACTTTTTGTTTAACTCGATCGCTCTTTTATTTGCAGTTTATGTTTTTAAACTTCCTTATAATTGCTTGTGTTAACGCTAAAGTATTTTTTAATTGATTGTATGGCAAGTAGAAATATTTCAGAAAAATTCTGTGCAGAGAGATGGGAGCGACCGAGTGAAACAACTAAATTTCATTAAATAATTTCATACCATTGTTAAATAACCTTCGTTTGTACCGCGTCTAAATTCGTACAGAAAAAAACGTGATGCAAACGAGGTTATTAGAATTTAAGCTTTTATAACTAAAGCAGAGGTCTGCCTTAATAAATATGCTAATAACGAGAGGAGTTGGGTTTTAAAGTACTTAACAACGAATTACTACCAACACTTTAACAAAAATAAAACACGTCAAATCTGAGAAGAGTGGTAATTTCAGAGCGAGGTTCACAGGATGCATCGGGCACACGTCCCTTCGGAGAACCCTTATGTTTGGTACCTCAAATAGAAAATGGAAATGGCCGCGATATGCCCCCAACGCCCCCTTCACCTTCACCATCTAAAGGGAAAATATCTAATAAAAAAGGAGTTAAAAATAAAAAGTAACAACAAACTGTCGTAGGAAATTATTATATTTATTTTTTTGAATTAAAGTGAAAAAATGACAATGAGCTTTAGGAAAACTATTTTTATATTATCTACAACGATGTCTACAGGACACAGACTTTATTTTTAATTAAATGTAATACCGAAATTATACAATAAGACGATATTGCTCAATCGATCCGATTTATTGATTTTTGAATAGATAGAGTTGTCTGGTTTTTATTATGATTATGAAACAAGGCTCTTTATTAGTTGTACGTTGTATCATATTATTCCCAAACTGTGATAAATAAAAATAATAAAAACCTTTAGTCTCGTACAAATATAAAAGTGTCAATTGATGAAAATACCGTAAGTGAGGTTTGTTGTTTTTGAAATGAAGTTTGGAAGCGTGGAGCGTAAATAACAAAGTTTGCAGTGTTTACATTTAATACTCGAAGAATCCCCCCAGAATATCTGGAAATCCCTCAATTACCTCGTCCACAATCCACTTTACTTGTCTGTTTACGTTTAGTCGAATTTGCTAAGTTTACACGTAGTTGTTGTGCTTACATTGCAGTTGTCGATCGGTTTATGTTGCACATAAATCGATTAGCATAAAAAAAGTTCATTTCGCTTACCGTGTAAACCTAGTAAAAATGTGTTATTTTATCAGGAACAAGCATGCGGACTTCTCCCACTGCTGTGACGTTTTCCCTTGAAAATGGGACGAAAAGTTTCGGTCTGTATCATAGAAATTGCAGTAGATTATACTTATAGATGATAGTTAAAAATAGAAAGATCACGGAAACGTGGCACATGCACTCGATTAAACGAGAAGTGCACTGAAAAACATTTATCCAGCATGATTGTTTCCCTTGGTGTGCATTTTAACGCATTTTATTATTTTTTTGTTATTGGTTTAGTGTGTTTGCTTTATAATTTTTTTAAGTTGTACAGCTAAGATAAAAAAACATAATTTACATTTCTTAATAGCTCCTCATTCGCCTCGACGACAGAAGTTGAATCTTCGCATGAAAAGTCTTTCGCTGGACTCCCCAGAGAGTACCGAACATGTACAAAGAAGAAGACATCACGGAGTCACGAACACCAGCGAGCCACACTCCAAAGATAGCTCTTCTTCTAGAATTCAGTGTACGAAGCGCATGTGTCTATGTGTTTTTTGCACTTAAATTGCTTTTGTGCACGAAAGATTTATCTGTGTTTTGTTGACAACAACAGGGCCACGTATAAGATGGATGGACATGATTGGAAAACCTACTTGTGGAATTCTAACGCGGGTTTTTGGCCACTTTTGGAACGCCCTTTGCATTGCATTTTTAATATTTTCAAAAACCCACGTTGGAATTCATCTCTTTGCTTGTTTTCGTGCACTTCTGTACTATTTTTCTTGCCTGCACAACAACTCTGAATGTGCTTCCATAACTGTAGCCTTTCTATCGAATTTTGCAAACTAATTCTGCACGATAATTCTATTATTTTTAGTTCCAGCTCATTCAAGGCCTCTATACAACCGCATTGCACGGAGTTCTGTTAAAGCACGATCAAGTATGCATTTTTAAAAATGATTCCTTCTACCTACTTATACTTACTTACTTATTTACAACTACATACAGATTGTCTGCAGGTACTAGGTAAACACTAAATACAAACAAATAAAATGGAAATATTGTTATATTTACATAATACATGAATCACAAGGGTGTATTGCTTAACAGCCACTTAAAATTTTAAACCGTCTCTGTATCTAGTTACCGTTTGTACCGTCAGACAAACTGTAATAAAAGCATCACAATCTCAATAATGTTTTCCTCAAATGATTCGATTTTCTCTACTTTAGCTCCATCAAGTCCCGTTCACAACCGGCGACTTCTATCTGCAAAAAATATCCGAATGTCTTCAGTTGAACTTCCTGATGATAATGAGAAAAGCCCGTCGTCCGCAAGTACATCGCCCTGTCCGAGTCCTGTTGGTGCAAAGGTTGTTTGAATACAAATTGAGATAACAAGAGGATAAAGACTCTCTTTTCACAGAAATCACATCGTTTACTACCAACAAACCTTTACGTAGTTCTTTACAATTTCAAATCGCGCCACCAAGACGAACTGGACCTTAAAGCTGGCGATAAAGTCACTGTGATAGACTTTTCAGATCCCGATTGGTGGAAAGGGAAATGTTTAGGGAGGGTTGGATACTTCCCTTCCAAATATTGTTCTAAACTGGCAGCAGGGGAGAAACCCTTACAGGTAATTTGGAAATTTCGACATTTCGTTTTTCGTATGACGACTTCTCAGTTTCTGTTCCTATCAGTTTTTTTATGAATATCGCCAAATGAAAATGAAAAGTAGACAAAATCTTTTTTTTATCCTTGACAGTATTTTTGAATTAAATTGTTCTGTATAACTTGACAATATTACTGTTGGAAAAGTTTATTATTCTAATTTGCTTCGAAATTTTAACAAACAGGACCGACGATTCCCTTTGGCTGAAGCTTGAGGTTATTATAAAAAACTAAATTAAATATTTGGTTCATTCATTTGGTTAAATTGCGTTTATACGGTTATGTCGGGTCATATTTTGCCATTTGTTTATTGGTTATCATTACAGTAAAGAAGTAGTAAGGATGAATTTACCACCCTAGACAAGTAACAACTACCTCTCTACCCAAACATTTCACGTCTTCACAAAATTCAATACTCAACCAGGTAAATTTCATTTACCTCCTTTACTATGTAAATTACTATTGAATACATACAACGTACCCAAAAAAATACTAAAATGTTCCTAATCATGAACACTAACAACATTCTTAAAAGAAAGTTCAAGAAAATCCTTTTATTAATTTGATATTAGGCAAACAAGCACTATTCCTAAAGAAAATTCATTAAGGACTCTACATATCCACAAGTGCACTCCAGTTACTCAAAATGTTGTAGAACAGAGCTTCAGCACGACCTACAATTCCACTTTAAAATAACAACGTTACAGGCTTCCAGTACAAGGTTTCACAAAGTTTTCTAATCAATACTAAATTTTCATTATTTCGCACAGGTTTCCTCTACACATTAACAATAAAATATTTTACACGAATTTTCTGTATTCATCAACAATATTCTGTGGTATTTGGTGCTTGAACTTATTCAGAAAAATTCAAATCTTTCAAATCGTCATTTTTGAACTTCTTTTAAACTGGTTTGTTAATAAAGGGAAAACAGACTTTCTAATTGACTACATTTTTTTTTATTGACGTGGTTCTTTTATTTTGTGGATTTCATTTGGAAATTTAGCCAAATTTTCAACAATAGAAAGTAAGCATTAAACTTATCTATTTTTAGATATAATCTAGAAACCAATAAAGCTTTTCCATATTAACGAAATGAATTTTTGTAAAAATCGCTTAATATTAAAAAATAAAGGTAATTTTGTTGAACTGATTTTGGAAGGCATTTAGAGATTAAGATTTATTAAATTTAAGATTGTCCTAAGTTTCTTAAATTCGCAGGAAATAAAATCATTTAATTTTCCGTACAATAAAAATTGGTCTCAAATTTTTAGCTATGATTTATTCATCCTGCAAAGTTTTAACTCCTTTAAAAGTCCTAACTGTTCTAATGACTGAAGTTTCGTTCTACCTTTTTATAAATTTTGACAAAAACAACTACAAACCTTAATTTATTTATGCGATTTATGCGAAGTAAATAAGCTCTTATTGATTCTTACAATGACTTGCATTCTGCGTTATGGATATTGTTAAAATTAAGTGACACACATTCGTGACTGCGAATATTAATGGCCCTAAATTTTAAACAAAGTCTTCCTTTGTTAACACTACAATTCTTTCGTTCCAGTATGGAAAACCGTATTTTAAATTCTTCTATAAAGTATTTATATCTTAATGTCATTACCATTAGTGCATTGCATTATAATGAATATTATATCCAAATTAGAGCATGTGACCTCAATAAACTGTTAAGCAGACACAAACATGATTTACATTTTCCTTGAACCAAGTTGTTCATGGAACTGCATTGAGTAAGCCTGTTTGTTACCTAATGAATCGTCTTTTTGCAATTTCTAAAAGAACTTCTGAAGTTTCTGTAATTTAAATTAACAAAAATTTTTCTTGCTTCAGTTTAGAACCGTTTTCGGTGTCTGTTTTGAGACCTAAACAAAATGTTTTGGCGTAATTTAAAGATAAAGTGAGATGAGAAATCTTATTACAGTGAGATCATGTTTCCTTTTTCTCATCTTATCTCGCCTAGTGGCTTAAATAAACACAGTTTTGTGTTTATTGTATGATTATGATAGTTTATCTCGTCTCGTTGTTCTTGGGTTGGATGTTAATTAAGAGATGAGATACCATTTGCATTTCATGTGGACTTCTGTTTTCGTTTTATGGCAATTTATAGAGGATATAAAGCTATGGTTTTGTTGTATCCCATGCCGAATCATTTTGAAGCTTTAACAGACGAAAAACGAAAACTCCTTCGTTTGTCACGTCGGCTCGGTTCCACTTGCACTTGGATTGTAAAGTAATTATGGGATACCATTTAGCATTTGATGTGGTCTCATCGTGACAAAATAATTTTTGGTTTTACGAGATTGTTTTTCACCATTTGAATTAACCTTAAGGCAAAACTTGAAGATGAGATGGAAACTCATTTCTTATTTCGTCTTGTTTTAACTTAGTTGTATGGTATTTTATAAACCAAATATTATTCGCATTTTGTATTGTCTTTTCTTTCTGCTTTAGGAATTTCGAGACGAGATGAGAAACGATAGTTTCCATTTCGTCTCATCCTACTTTAAAACAAAACTTTTGCTGTCGTTCTATTACTCAACAAACGAAACGAAAGCTCTTATCATTTCTCATCACGTTTTGGTTTGATTTGGGCTGCACAGTAATTTGCAAACGAGATACTATTTCTTGTTTCATGTGATCTAGACATAGCTAAAAGTTTTGGTTTTCGTTTTATGATAATTTATAGATTGTGGTAATTTGTATCTTGTGTTATCGCGACGTACCTTAAGGTAAAGTTTATAGATTTTATTATTATTCCCTTAGAGGTGATCTCCTTATAGTTCCTGTACTGCGGCCAATAAGGCCTATTGTACGCTCCAGATCAGTGAGAATTTAGAGGATATCTGTGTATTTAATTAAGTCTAGAACCGACAAAACCATCGCAGTGACACAGTAGATGGAGAACAGTTTCTTCCTCCTCTCCACACCCCCCTACAAATTGGTTCTTCTTTGATTCCCATTGTGTGTAGATGTCTATTTAGTTGACAGTGATCCGTAATTACACCCGTCAGCAGTCTGACGTTTTCCCTACTCATACTGAGTAAGTTGGCCGTTAATTTCTCCGAAGAACTTTTTACTGCCTTTGTCCAGGGGCTTCGTTCCTGTATGGGTAGTGCCATTTCTTAAGCAACGTTTTAACCTCCTGATTTATAATTTCAGATGAAATTCAACAGGCTGGTTCCGGTCCTATAAAAGATGTATTTCCCCCGTTCTTTGCTAGACGGCCGGCTTCCTGGTTTACAGTTATTTTCGAGTGCCCAGGCACCCATACTAGTTTTACTGTATTTCTTGTCCCGAATTCGTTGACTAGTCCAGTAGTAAGCCTGAACTAACATCACAGGTTCTTAACGCCTTCGGGCAGCCTGACTGTCAGACGCCAAAAAGATTCTCTTACTACTATAATTTCTCTGCAGTAGTTCCTGCTTACAAGTTAATGTAGCATAAATATCTGCTTGAAATATTGAGACGTAAGTCCCGAGATTAACAGATATTCTGCATCCCGGTCCGTATACTCCAGTTCCTCGGGAAGTTTTGGAGTCTGTATAAAATGCCAGTCCGTTAAACTTTTGCTTACGTAACCAGTCTTCCCTAGTATGAATTATAATTCCAAAGGTTCTGCTGGTTTACGTCTTTTTAATCCTATCTGGCACAATACTAAGTGTAGGGTGTTTATCGATTTAATTTATGAAGACAAAATGCCCTCCCCTATTTTTAACCTCATGAGAGTTTAATTTAAGCCTGTGTGCCCCACTTAATGCTCTCCACTTTACTATCAGGTGAAGAATGGGCAGATCCAGCAGGGTTTCCGAGGCCGCTGTGGGTGTTGATGGCATCACCCTTCTAATTCCTAGGCAAGCTAGTATTTGCACCTTGCCTAACTTGTCTCTGCAGTCTTTTGTGCTAAAGTTGCATATACTATTATGGGTATCAACATAGTACAAAGTGCCTTAAAATGAAATAGGTATGCTTCCCATGTAAACATAAAAGTTTACATGCAAACAAATTTCAAAGGTATCTAGATGTAGTTCTTTTTAAGACACCCGTAGTATATGTACAGTAAGGTGTAGAAGTAATGACTACTGCACAATTTCTATTTCTGCAATAATTGTTTACCTTGCCGGAATGGTGATAGATGGGCTGCATATTTGCAAGGTGCAGTAGTCAGTACTTCTACACCTTACGCAATAATTGTTTACCTTGTCGGAATAGTGACAGATGGGCTGCATATTGCAAGGTGCAGTAGTCATTACTTCTACACCTTACTGTACATACAGTGTGGGATTAAAGTATGGAATATATTAATTAAAACCGAAACAACCCAGTTTTCGAACAAATCCTCGAACACGTCGATTTTATTTTATGATGATGCACATTTTTCCATTAAATTCGATTTTTGATCGTCATTTGTTTTCGAGTAATGACGTCAGAGAATTTGTTTTTAAATGGCACCGCCTAAATTTTTTTCGTGATTTCGATAAATCCTTTAATTCTGAAAACGGCAACATAAAATTTTGACACCTTGCATAAAAAAAATTTCGAACGAAAGACAAATGAAAGTTAGAAAACACAACGAAATAAAAGAAAAACTCCTGTTACTAAGCAAATTAGAAGATCAGATTAAGTATTGGAACTGCCATCCATCGATTTCTTGACAATAAGCGAGCTGTCTTACAAATTTTTGTATATTGCCGATAATTTGTGGGCTAAGTCTGCGGATTTAAATTGTCTTTTGTTCGAAAATTTTCTTATGTAAAGTGTCAAAATTTTATGTTACCGTTTTCAGAATTAAAGAATCTATCGAAAACACGAAAAAAATTTAGGCGGTGCCATTAAAAAAAAAACTCTGACGTCATTACTCGAAAACAAATGACGATCAAAAATCGAATTTAATGGAAAAATGTGCATTTTCATAAAATAAAATCGACGTGTTCGAGGATTTGTTCGAAAACTGGGTTGTTTCGGTTTTAATTAATATATTCCATACTTTAATCCCACACTGTATATCAGTTCTTTCCAAAGATACGTCTACAAGTCCATGGGGTTTTAGTAGCTTTCTTCGTTATCCTCTCCAAATGAGATCTAAAGGTTAACTTTCTATACAGAATGACTTCCACATAATTTACTTCATTCTCCACCTTTAATGGAGTATTATATATAGATATTTGCGAGTTGTAGAGATGTAATTTTTGCTTCTTCTTGTGAATGGTACTACATTGATCTTAGTTGGGTTGGTCGATAAGTCCTCTTCGGTCCACCAATTCTCAAAAAAGTTTAGAACCCTGTACACGAGTTTGAGATAACGCTCCGAATTTACCGGAGATCAGTACCGTTATGTCATCGGCATAGCCAACAGTTTTGTATTCTGCTTCATTTAACCCCCTGAGAAGTTCATCCATAACGAGGCATCACAACAGGGGTGGACATCCTTGTGCGGCCTGAACTCCCACAGTTTGGTCATTCAATGAACCATATATTTCTTTATGTTTAAGCATGTTGGCGATCCATTTACAATGCAGTAGGATGTATACCTCATTTTCTGACAGCACCAATAGATTCTATGGGGTATTATCGAACACTACCTCTATGTCCAGAAACACACCGGATCATTTTTTAGACTTGGCTTGAAACAATCTGTTGGATGAGCAGAGACTTTGACTTACCTCTGTCGTATAGTAAGCTACAAAAGAGAAGCTTCACACCTTTTCTCGTTTCAGCTTGGCTTGATGCCGTATCTGTAGTCTTTGGTGTTGTATGATCAACAAGAAAACGAGAAGCAACTGTGTTATGTTTTTTCTGACATTATCTGGTCTAACCTTACAATAATATTAGATGTGATGATGTAGAAATTAACTGTTACTTGTAAATGTTAATTTTTATGTTTTTTGTAGGTGACGCATAATTTGCAATTGTCAGACAGCGACGAGGGCCTAATGCTGTTGAGGGACCAAATAGTAATTCAAATAGGTGAAGAAATAGACGGTATGGTTATGATCCGTTCTGGTGATAATCGTCAAGGAGTATGTCCTATTAAATTTCTTCAGGAGGTGTGACAACATACCGAGGTCGCCTGTCAAGTAACTCAAACGTGTACATGTCAGAAGCAAAAACCCCCGCAGACCACTTTAAATAAAATCTATTACCATTATTCAAAGAACGCGTTACAAAAGAACAATTCCGCAACGTGGTATTCATTAACAAACCGTACTAAAAACTTAAACAATGGAAAATTTGCGCAGTATTACTATAATAATATAAATAATAACAATTTATCTAAGAATAATTACATGTACCTTCCGAAACAAAATAACCTAAATAATATAAACAATATATTTGCTCTATCAAACGCTCAGTTTAAGAACGAATTTAAATATTTGCACTGTAAAGCGCCATTTTCGTCAACTAAACGGCCTCTATCAATAAAACTTTCCACGCCGAAACATGTAACCAACTTTTTTAATAGAACATTTGGATCGGATTCACAAAAACGGCCTTTATTATTGAATTTAGGTTCATCTACGTGTAGTTTAGACGAGCCTTCTGGGCCGAATTTTCAAATAATACCCGACCGTTACGGGCTGAAAATATCTTCTATATATACAATCAGCGAAAATGTGGAAAAGTTCACACCAAGGAGCTCGTTGTACCCAAAAAGGAATTTCTATATTACATCGAGTAGTAGGCCTCTTTTTGTGAGAAAATAAAATTAATTTTTACCCAAAATGAAGCATAGCTTGAAATAATTTTCCTATTTTTGTAAATGTTAGAATTGTTGTGACTGAAAAAAAGCACGTCCTTTGATACCTTATAAGCACCATTATAATATAAATATTTAAAAGAATTATTTCTTTTGTTTTTACCTTTTCTCATCAAACCATTAAGGCATGCCCACCGTCCCCCACTTAAATATAAACGTTTCTGTTGCTACGTAGGAGATGTTAATTTTGGTAGCTTTCAGCTGCAAAAGCACGAGCTGGCATTGTTTTCACCTTCTCCAAGCTCAAGTTTACCTTTTCCGATTTATTTCTGCAAGAAATTCTTTTTTAAGGCAATATCTCTACTAAGTTGCGTGAAATTAATGCCAGTCTCTGTTTACAGTTTCGCCAAAGTGTCTGTTAAAATAAAATTATATGTTGCTGGTCTAGAAAATAAATTGATGTTTGCAAAAAAAAGAATTTAACTAATTTGTTAAAGGAATTGATTAAATATTTAATAAATGTTGAAACTATTACCTTTTAGGGCTTGCTAAAATTAGGTTAGGTTTAACTGTTAAATGTTAAGCGAACACATCATTCCAAAGACTGTTTCGAAATTGGATTGTAAAGCCACGAGTAATAAATTTTCGCAATACATTTTCATTTCGTACAATTTCTTAATAATATTATAAATTCTTTACGTACGTTTTCGTATTAACTTCAAAAAATATTGTAACAAAGAAAACAACTGTACAAAACAATTTCGAATTGTTATAATGCACACGACCAATTTAAAAATAAATTATAGTATTATTTAATATTAGGTAACAATCAGTGTTTGTACACACTAGTGCTACCGCAACGTGATTGAAATTTAAGTGAAAAATAAAACTGTTAAAATATTTCTAAGATGATACAAACATTGGTATTTTACACTGGCTGCACCATTACCTGTTGGAAGAAAGTAATATTAAAGTATATATTTGTTTTAAAACTGTATAATCACTAACCATGTCCAACTTCAATAATAAAACTTATCAAATATTCTGGAAATGTACATTACGTGCCCGTCCTTAATAAAACTCTACTGAAATACCTCCTATAAACCAATACGTTAATCAAAACAATTTGTTAACAATTAATTTGATGTCTCAAACCTTCATTTGGTCTCCTACAGTCCTATTATGGTTGTGTTTACGACGCATTGTCACCGTAACTATCTTTAAAGTACTATGAGGACGTCGTATTTGGACGTTAAAACCCATTCAATAACGTTCTCAAGAAAACATTGCGTGTTTTATTAGTGTGAGTTCAATTACAATTGCAAAAACATAACAAATCAGCTTAAACTCGCCACAGAAGAACCCAAAAGTAAGTACCGAAATTTCATTTAAAACTCTCAAACTCAACACGAAATTTGTAGGTATTGGCATGGACTGGCATTTAGCTGTTCGTGTTGAAAACGTCTTTAAGGCGTATGGCCCGAAAATGGTTTTAAATGATTTTTGTATGCATGTTCCTAAAGGAATTATGTGAGTACCAAATTTTTAATTTTTAAAATACCATTTGCAGCGAATTTATTTAAACTTTAAGGATGGTTTAAACAACTACACAGTAAAAGCCTTAGAAACACAATGGGTAGTCACGAAAATTTATGGTTTAAACCAATTTTAAGGCTTGGACGACCATTTGCACCACTTTGGTTTAAAATTGGCAGTCCACTTACGTCGGTATTTTAATGTAGCGTTAACCTAAGCTTAGTTTAAGGCGACTTAGATTGGAGTTTTGTCTAGCAAGACCTGGTTTAAGCCATAATTCAAACCTACCTAAGCTAAGCTTTAACTTAGACTTGTACTGAAATATCAACCCTTAAACTACAAAGTTTGTGGGATACTATTGTGTTTCTTTGGTAATTCGTAGTTTAAGTTGAGCTTAAATTTTAATAAGTATAAATAGTACAAATGGCTCAAATGAACAGCTCACATATTTCATTTTTGGGTAAATTGCAGATACGGCTTGTTGGGGGCAAGTGGTTGCGGTAAAACTACCCTTTTAAATTGCCTTGTTGGTGGTAAAAACTTGGATTCTGGAAAACTTTTAATTTTAGGGGTAAATCCTGAGTTAAGTGGAGTTCCACGTTCACGTTTAGGTTACATGCCACAGGTATTTAAAACGCACATTTTAGCTCAATTTCTAACTTTTTCACTTTTAAGGACGTAGCAATCGCCCTTGAATTTACAATAATAGAAGCCGTAATTTATTTCGGTAGATTATACGGAATTCGAGATTCGACGATAAGGGAAAGATTTAAAAAATTAGCAAAACTACTAAACTTACCCAACGATAACAAGTAAATCAATACAATAGAGTTTTGCTTGTTTTAATGTAATTTTTTTTAGGGTCATTAAGAAATGTAGTGGGGGTGAACAAAGACGTGTATCCTTTGCGGTAGCTTTAATAAATAATCCTGAACTTTTAATTTTAGACGAACCAACAGTTGGTTTAGATCCAGTTTTAAGGGAAATGTAACGTTTTATTTTTTCGAGTGTTTACTTTTAGTGATTTGGTTTATTTGTAGTTTGTGGAGTTATTTATTGCAACTTGTAAAAGAACAAAACACGGCAGTGATTATAACAACTCATTATATTGAAGAAGCACGTCGAGCACACAAGGTAAGAATTGCATTAATAATTTTTTTCATTCTGTATACCACAATTACGTAAATTTGAAATTCGTTGAATTTTGAGGATCAAAACATCCGGAAAATTGTGTTTTTTATGTTTGTCGCGAATTTAAATAACGTACTACGAGGTTTCCCAATAAATAGTCTCATATTTTAATTTAATGTTTTCGAAATTAAGTCCAGTAATTTTTCAAGGTCAAATTTTAAGTAATTTCCAGAAACTGCGGACTTTCTCCAATTTTATCCTTGTAAGAAGAATAAAATGTTCAAACCTGCGTTAAATCGATAACAGTTGATTTATAACTTAATTTAATCTTTTTCAATATTTTTATGTTTTTACGAAATCTCTAATTTACATTTAAATGAAGTAAACCGTTGCCTTGAGTAAAGCCCTTTTCATAAATTGCTGTAGTATGTGGTACATACCGTGTGTCCATTTTATCTCAACTCAATACCGTATCTAAATAGGCAACACACATTACGAGTTTTAGGCAGAGTAGCTAATTGACTATCCAGGCGGAGTTAGGGGTTGTGACATAAAATTGACAGCGTATGCAATAAAAAGCATCTTAACAAGTTAATTTAATATAAATGCATATCTAACCAGTAAATGAAAGGCCGAGAAAAGGCTCTTCGCCATTTATTCCCTTTAGTTTCAAAACTAATTTCATATAATTTCGCCCCAAAAGTGTGTCTATTATAAAGTCGATTCTCATTTGCGCTACACTCAGCTCGGTGATGCGACGGGACGCAGCGATGTAAAGTGTCGTAACGCTGGTAGGTATTCTCATATAAGCGACAACGAGCGACAGCGATGCGACACTACGCGCTGAGAGTGAAGTCCGCAGTCGACATTTGTTCGCCTTTGAGTGAATTGGAGTTTTGCCTTTAAAATGTGATAGCAGAAATAGGGGAAAACATTAGTAGAGTTGAACGAGCTGGCCAGGCACCGAATAAAATGGAAGAAATGCATTAACAATTAAAAAGGCCAAACATCCGACGCTCATATTGGGCATAAAAGTTCATCATCGAGTAAGGATGATGACGTATTCCTGTTAGTTATGTGCCATGAATATGCAACATTAAAAAAGTCGCAAAGAAAATATTGGGTATACCCCATATTTAGATCAAGATTACAAGAAGAAGAATTTCATACTCTCTTCAGAAACTTGCAAGAGGATGAAGTGAAATTTTATAAATATTTTAGAATGACCATAGAACACATTTTGAACAACAAAACAACATGTACACTATACAGGGTGTTTATTAAACATATGTCAAAAATTCAAGGGGTTATTCCCTGGACTATTCTAAGAATATTTTGTCCTTTGATGATTTTTGAAAAGCAGCTTTGTTTCGAAGATACAGGGCGAAAAAGATTTTCGACAATAACAACATTTAATACCAAAAATTACATCTAAAGTTTCTTAATCTACAAGAACTGTTGAAAATGACTACCTCCAGCTGCGATGCAAGCATCCAATCTTCTTCTCATTGACTGCCGAACTCTTTCAAAAACACCAGGGTCGTTTCTTATGGAGTTACACTCAGCAAAAGTTTAAGTATTAAAGACAGAAAATACACGTGAAACAGCCAAACGTCAATCAGTCTCAACAAATTTGACACATAACTTGCCTGCTGTTACTAGATAATAATTTGAAAAATATTAAAATTGGTTTTGTCGAAAATCTTTTTCGCCCTGTATCTTCGAAACAAAGCGGCTTTTCAAAAATCGTCAAAGGACAAAATATTCTTATAATAGTCCAGGGAATAACCCCTTGAATTTTTGACATATGTTTAATAAACACCCTGTATAAAATTAGAATTGATACTGGGCGACGCAGCGCGATATAACATAATTTAACGCTCACGGGACAATACCAACGTTACTGCACGATGAAGCGACGCGTCGTAACCTGTTGTGCAGCGCAAGTGAGAACGTATACATTTAAAACTATGAAATATTTATCTAGCGACAATTTGCATCGCTGCGTCGCGGCGCGTCGCCGAGCTGAATGCAGCGCAAGTGAGAATCGACCTTAAATATTACGAATTGTATGTGGATCACTTAATCACTCTGGAAACTTTCTAATTCATTATTTCTGGTCAAGTTTTATTTTATTTTTCTTCCTTTAATAGTCATGTACATAATATATACTCCGGGCGATTTACTTAAGACGCACCCCTTAAAATATCCAAATGCAGCCCAACATACATGTTTCTAAAGCTACTAGATGAGTCTGAAAAATTAAAAAACACAATTTGATCTAGTTAGTCAATATGGTTACATGTACTCATACTCCTTGTTGACTTATTGATTAAAAGTGGAGGTTATAAATTTCTAGTAGGGAATAGTTATTTTCATAACAAGTGCGGGAAGTTAGCGATTCCGAAACGAATGCAGGACCTGTACCTGCATGAGTTTCGGAATCGCTCTTCCCGCACGTGTTATGAACAACGTTTTTCCTACAAACGTTTAGAAATCGTCCTAAACTATCATTTTGTAAATTTTCAAGTTGCCAAATTTGACGTTTCCTTTTAAAGTAATAATCTAGTAAGGATGGTTGCTATGCGATTTTCTGATTTTTCACTTTCCCGCACGTAAAATGAGTGCCGGAAAGTAACACTTTTAAACGTTTGTGGGAAAAATAATTTTTCATGAAAACAATTTGTATGCAAAATTGTAATTTTTCCGTTTTGTATAATTCTGGACTAACAACTGATATAATTTTTATTGATAATATTTCTCTTAATTTCCTCGTTATAGGTAACGAAAGTTCTCAGTTTAGAAAGTAACCTTTTATGACAATTATGTATCGCCCTTCTGAAGTAAACCATCCCTGATTATGTAGATTTAATTAAGGGTTAACGCAGATCAACGTTATTAATTTATGAATTTGTAAGTTTAGTTGCCTATTCCAACTGCTAAGAGGCGCAACTTATGCGAATCTTCTTCTTCTTCTGATTGGGATTTTTCCTATTTATTCAGCGGATGACGACACTCAACTTGCTCTCCTTCGTTTTGGGTATCTTCCTACTGGTCTTCTCCCTGGTGATTTCTTATTTCTGTTTACTTTCGCCAGTCTTTCATCTGACATGCTCGCTTCATCTTACTTTTCGTTCCTTGGACCACTTAACGACATCTTGTGTGTTACAGGCGTCTCTTATGAAGTTGTTTCTTCGTATATCATATAGCATCACTCCTTGAATTGATCGTAAAGTTTCTATTGCGACTGTTATTATTTTCTATTTTGTTTTTTCAGTCTCGGCACGTGTTTCAGTTGCATATGCTAGCACAGGACCTACTAAGGCTTTATAGATCTTAACCTTGCTCTCAGGCTGCATATATTTGTTTTTCCATATAATTTCAGGTAAAGTGTCGCCCTTTTTGAGTACAAGAAATTAAAAAATTTTTAGAACCAGGCCAACAATAAAAATTTTATTAAAAAATTAAACAATAAAGCTTATTATAAAACAGATTATACTACGAATGGTCCTTGTGCGGCTGCAGCCAGCAAGATTTTGGAAGTTTTAAACAGATTATTTTCTGATTCTGTCGCCATTTGATTTGAAATTCTTCGCCAAGTTTGCTTGAATTATGAAAGATCTTTCACTAGTCCAATCAGACGCTTATATTTTACTTTGCAGAGAGCCCTAAAACGCTCAATAGGACGAAATTGAGCTACATTTGGTGGTTTATCAGTTTTCTTCACAAAGTGCACATTTTCAGCTTTCAAGAAATCTATCAATTTCTTCGAGAAAGCGCCGGTGCAAAATCAGGGCAAAATAAAAACTCTCTAGAAGTGGCAAAAGCCGCTTATTAAAGTACTCCTCTAGATAAATTTCTCCATTAATAGGGTCTCTCTGCAATTGAAAACATAACCTTTTCTGTAACATGGATGTGTTTACTGTTGGTACGCAACTATTTTTAACACAAAGCACTAGCTTTATTTCTACAATTAATAACCTAACAAATGAAATAAACATTAAATGCCGGTGTATCCATGGTACAGTAGTGTAATTATTTCAAAACAGCGACAATTTACCTGCAATACCCTTTAGTCTGTCTAAGAAATCCTGACACCTTCAGTACTTTTGTGGTACCTAAATGTTTATGTTTCCTTCAGTAAGTTGTGGTCACTTGATATTTCTATTCCCAAACAGTTAAGACTCATTACTTGCTGCATTACTTGTTGTTGTAATTGCAGTTTATAACGCAATGGTTCCTTTGGCGCTACCAAGGTTTTTGTTTTTTCGATCGATATCGCCATTCTCCATGTTGTATTTTCCAGCAGTTACATTAAATCTATCTATAGGTAAAGGAAGCAAAACTTTGGTCTTACGTCACCGTTCGTGGTAATAGTAATACCACTATAAAAACAAAAATATTCCCTCTTTCCCTGACTCTCCGCCGCTGTCATATTCAGTTACTTTCTCGCGTAAGGTTGGCAGTGGTACGTGATCGAGCACAGTGCTGTCATTACAATCCGCGCGTGTTGTTTACGTTATTAGCATCACCATTCCCGGTTTTTTGTATTGTTTTTAAAAATGCTTTGTACAAAATATATGTAGTAAATTCCAAATAAAAGGTCGTTTTATTTCAGTGAAATTTTTGTTAGTTTTTTTAAAATTGAATTGTTCAAATTTCATAAAATAAATGTAAAGAAGAGTTGGAAACAAAGTGAGGTTAGATTATTTATATACATTTGGCAACGCTGCGTATTAACAAACGTCAAAATATTTATTACGTAAGAGCAAAGTTTTGCTTCCTTTACCTATAGTAACCTTTGGGGGTTGTCTTCGATGTTGGCTAGTAACAGCACGTCATCTGCATAACATAGTATACTTTGCCTGCTATCTTAAGGAATTATAACCCTCCACACTTCGCACGTTCTTTATTATTTGGTCCATAACGAGGCTGAACTCTTTAATTCGCTTATTTATTTCTGAATTAACTTCGTTTTTGATTCTTACATATACAGTCACTCACGAAAGTCTACATACACCACTATAAATCACAAGTTATGCATTAAAAAAGTGTTTCAACGAACGTCAATGACTTTACTGAAGTGCTATAAGCAGTGGCGTAACCAAGGGGGGCCCAGGGGGTCCAGCCCCCCCGCCCTCAAGTTCAAAGTTATTAATCAAAACAGTCTTTAAGATGTGACCAAAAATGCAGGGTGAGTGTATTATGTTGGGTCCCGTCGAGTGCAAGTGCATATGTATTTCTGACACATTTGTTAAACAGTGGACTGAGCTCCCTACAAACTACGTATTAAACAGTGAACCGAGCCCCCTACAAACTACGTTTCTGCTTACGCCACTGGCTATAAGATACAATTTTGGGATTATCGCTATACCTTGCAAAGTTAGGTAGCTATTATGTGTAGATATTTATTGATTTGTGAGATTTTTCAAGTGTATTATTTACAATTTATATTTTTGTTGATCAGTTAGTTAGCTTATATTACAATATTATTAATTACATAATAGAATAGGTATAACAATTTCATTACAGTTATTAATATTTTTTTAAATAGTTTTTAAGGGTTAATATGGTGATTTATATTGGTGTATGTAGACTTTCGTGGGTGAGTGTACATATATATCGTGTTGTTCTGTTGTTGTTGTGCTCTTATACTTCAAGTAGGCTTCTGTTTTTCGTTTGGCACGTGTCTTAATTTTGAAAGTATACCGTGGTCTATAAGCGTTACGTTTTCCTAGTGCTTCGGAAGCAGCGTTTAGTACATTTGTTTTAACTTTTTTCCAGACATATTCGACTGTATCTCGTTGTTCAATTCCCTGTTTGGTTATGTGTTGTTGTGTTATACATATGAATCACCCAGTACATATTTTTAATAATCAATAATCGTTTAAAACCAAACCAAAACCTTTCGATATTTCACGTAAAACGTACATAATAATTCATTTATTTAAACTCAGTTTTTAATTAAGCTACAATATAGGTTTCCCAAGTTTTAAAATGCCAATAAAATCTTAAAGCTATTCTTGTGGAAATCCGTTCACAAGTTACGAAATAAGAAACGTCCGTTTAGTAGACATTTACCTAGTTAGTAAACGTCCAGAAAATAAGACAAGAAAAATATTTTCATTTTATGATTGCCTTCAGATTGGATTTATGAGACAAGGAAGATTATTAGCGGAAGAATCGCCTGAGAAACTTCTTTCTTTTTATAATGCTGACAGTTTAGAAGCCGTGTTTCTTAAACTAAGTGAAAAACAAACCCAAAGTCAACAAATTGCTGATGTAACAGATATGGAAAACCCTTCTCACCTTAATAATTCCGAAGTAAATTCAGAAATACCTGAAGCAGAATCTGTTAAGACAGAAGCAACGAATGTTGGTTTTAATCAAGTAATTCAGCGACAACTGCTGTTAAATCATTTGATTTTTAGGTATCTACTAAGTTAAAGGCACGAAGCTCGCCCAAAAGACATTTGCTTAAATTATGTCTAAGTATGAACAGAATGAGAGCCCTTTTTGGTAAAAATCTAATACAGATCTCAAGGAATATTTGGTTAGATACGAATTTAAAAGTGAATATCATGAAATTGAGAATTCTTTTTCAGTGGAACTTTTTTTACGTTTGTGTTCCCAATCATCTCAATGTTAGCCGTTTTAGCAGCCGTAGGAGACGATGTTCAAAACCTTAATATTGCAATTGTTAACAATGAAAACTTGCCTATTAATTGTAGTAATACTAAAGTAACTAACTTAATAGATACAGAATGTAAAATCCAGCATTTAAGCTGCAGGTTTATAGAAGAACTTGAAGATCCAATGATTAGCAAGGTAATTTTCTTTCTTTGTTTCTTTCAATTTGGCCTCTTTATACCCGTTAGAGATGAAGGAAGATATTTTTTTAGGGTACTAAAGTACTAACGAAATCTTTGCTGTACATTTTAGATTTTTTTAAGCAACACCACCGCCGCTTTTGATGAATTAAGACATGGAAATGTTTGGGGGATTTTACAAATTCCGTCCAATTTTTCAGAGGCCTTCCAGGAAAGAATCGAAATGGGAATCCATGCGTCTGAATATGTTGTGAACTCTAGCCAGATTTCAGCCTGGTTTGATAATTCCAGTAAGAGTTTTGTTAATAATATTGGGGCCTTAAGTTCTACTAAGCTTAAACTAGGGCTTAAGTACTACCATGTATGATCGTAAGCCGTAGTTTAAGTCGACTTAAACTATCTTTTCAAAACTACTTATAGTAAAACATCAGTACGCCTTAATTTACAGATCGACAAATATCAACGTCCCTAAAATTCAAACTAGGAGAAAAAGTCCTGAAACTACAAGAAGATATACTTAAAGAATGTAATTACTCCTCGTCGACTAATATTTTACAGCTAAAAGGTGTATTGTATGGAAATAAAAACGATAAATTTAGATCATTCGTAATTCCAGGAATATTACTAACGTAAGTTTACCATTTAATAACAAAACATTTTCTTAAAATTTAAATTTCAGTGTAATATTTTTTGTCAGTATAACAAATACGGTCGATACTATTATATCAGACAAATTAGGTGGAATTTGGGATAGGTCAGCTGTTGCAGGCGTTTCCTCCCTTGAGATTATTTTATCACATTTTATTACGCAGTTTGTTATCGTTATAATTCAAGTGCTGGAATTGGTGATTTTGACTTTTTTCGTTTATAAAACTGAATATACAGGAACCTTGGTGGAAATTACAATAATTTTATTAATAGGAGGGATAACAGGAATGTTTTATGGTAAGAAAAAGATTATTTGCTTAAGAATCCTAGCAAAGGTAAGGATTTTTAACACTGTGGCATACTTTGCAGGATTTTGGATTTCAGTTGTTTGTAAAAATCATTCTGTTGCCAATTTTCTAACAACTGGCAGTTTTTATCCTTTAATTATAATAAGTGGTAAGTTGAGATATGTTTATACAGGCTGAGTCAAGCTATGCGACTTTTTTTTTATGAGTTTATTATTAGGATATTGTTAACCATTTTTTGTATCGGTATGTTTCGAAGGATGCTCTACAACCTGGCGTAGCCAGATTTTTGATTGGATGTCAAATGTCAAAGTGGCGATTTTGAATTGTTTATTTTTAAATGGAACAGTACACCTTTTTTTGGCTTAAACGAAGCTGTAAGATGTTCTTAATATGACCCTAATGTTTTTCTTCATACGGATTTTCACCGGTTCTTTCAAATACAAGTAACATATCAATTAATTCAGCTCTGCTGTAAGTAATGTAAAGGCATTTTGCATGTAACCATGAACAATATCTAGCAAGAAACTTCAAGCAATAGAATAGCTTACTTGCAAGCAATTGTTTTGTCATAGTTACCAACAATTTATTTTATGCAAAAACATCGAGATACGTTTCGCGCGTCACGGCCTGCTAGACTAGCACTAGAATAATAAATTGGGAAATGGGAAAAACAAATTAGGGTCATATTAAGAACATCTTCCACCTTCGTTTAAGCCAAAAAAAGTGAACTGTTCCATTTAAAAATAAACAATTGAAAATCGCTACTTTGACATTTGACATCCAATCAAAAATCTAACTGCGCCAGGTTGTAGAGCACCCCTCTAAACATACGGATACTAAAAATGGTTAACAATATCCTAATAATAAACTCATTTAAAAAAAAGTCGTATAGCTTGACTCAGCCTGTATATGATATGATTAAAATACATGCTATTGTTTATTTATTTGTATCATTGTTTAGTTGTTTATTTATTTAATTATGCATTTATTTATAACAGGAGTAATTTGGCCACTAGAAGGAATGTCAAAAATTTTGCAATACTGTGCAATGTGTTTACCTATTGCACTCCCAACAAATTCGTTACGTAGCATTATAAAAAGGGGTTGGAATTTTGCAAATTCTGACGTGCTAGCTGGATTGGCTATACAAATTTTGTGGATTGTCCTTTTAGGTGTAATTTGTGTTTGTCAACTAAAAAGTAATAGATGAGTTAATTTATATTGTTAAAATTGTTATACGAGTATGTTGATGTTGATACGACTAATAAAATTCGTTGTCTTACATTTTTTAAGTCTTTTATTGATTTTCACTAATTTTGGCTCGATTATTTTTTAATACCTCCAGTAGCTATACAATCAGTCTGAGAAGCCACATGCTATAAGTACACTGTAATGGTATATACTTAAACTATAATACCTGCATGTCTTGGAGGGAAATAAGAAATATATGAAAGAACTAACCGTGAACGGAAATTGCCGATTGCGGATGCTCTATTGGTCTATTCATCTATTGCTTTCTTAAATTACCCGAAGGCTCCCGATTTTGGAGCCAGTATGAGAGCACCGGAAAGATTCGCATTCGTTGCTATTCGAACCCTGTTATTGAGAAGCGTGTTACAGATTTGTTTCATAATAAACACAATTATTAGTAGATATATTTTTTACCCCAAGAAATAAAAAATAACTAGTGAGACTTTTAGAACTTTAAATTTGTAACAGAAAGATGAGTTTGTGCATTTAAATGAAATTGTTTGTTTCAATTTGTATATCATTACAACATTCCTTAAGCGCGGCCGCCGACTCTATCTCGGAAAGTAGTTGACGTATGTACGATCTAGACATATTCTAATAGACCTTCATTTAGAAATTTTTCGAAAAAAGTGCGATTTAATGATGCCGCCCCCAGATTGCGCCGCCCGCTGAAAGAATCGGCGGTTAAAAATATTTTTAATGGATTTCATAGGCTCAAGTTTATTCGTAATTTTTTTTTCCGTTAACGTACGTCAACTATGATACTCTCCGAGATAGAGTCGGCGGCCGCCCTTATTAAGGACTCACCCTGTATATTATTATTTGTTTACATTCTCTCAGCAACTAGAGCCATCCAAAATAAATTATCACAAGCCGCCATTTACTCAATTCTATGTTGGTTTTGAAATCCAGTTTATAGATCTGATGGTTTGAATCATTTTAGTCGGCGTATTTAACCATCTTCATTGAACAGATTGACAGCTAGTTCACTCTTATATTTTTCACTGCACCGTAACTTCTTCGCACATTGTGATAATGTGATCATACATAGGTGTAATTTTGAATTTACGATATACCATGAGCGTCGACGTATTGGCCGATCCCCCATAGAAGTATTCCATATAGATACCCAAATAGGCTTTAAGATTACTTATTCATACAATAATAGTTTATTATTTATTGATAATTGTGAGGTTCTTCTTAATAACCAATACATCTGTCTATATTTAATACCTAGGTGTTTTCGTTTATTAAATATACAGTGTGTCCCCGGATGGAGTTGGCAATAGGTATGATGGACCAAAAATTTTCGAATTGGATTTTCATATTTTGGGATTAATCCCTGCTCGGTCTGAAACTTATTTTTAGTTTACTTTCGATTTTTTTTAATCAAGTAGGCCTTTACAGTTGAGCAAAAACTCTTTTCGTTTCAGGTAAAGTACCTTTTCCGTTCACTGTACGCCAATGTCTTACTAAGAAAAGTTGTTCAGAATGAAATGTTATGGCGCTATACAAATTTTCAGAACGATCGGCCTACTTTGTTAAAATTCATTATTTGTCAATTTCGTTTAAGGTTAAATACAGTTTCCGTTCACAGTACGCCAATGTGTTACTAAGAAAAGTTGTTCAGAATGAAAAGTTATGGCGTTATGCAAATTATCAGAATTTTTAATAAAGAATTACTTTTCGTCGTAAAATTAATAATAAAGATTTTTCTCCTATTGTCAAGTTCTATTATCAAAGTAGGCCGATCGTTCTGAAAATTTGCATAACGCCATAACTTTTCATTCTGAACAACTTTTCTTAGTAACACGTTGGCGTACTGTGAACGGAAAAGGTAGTTTACCTGAAACGAAAAGAGTTTTTGTTCAACTGTAAAGGCCTACTTGATTTAACAAAATCGAAAGTAAACTAAAAATAAGTTTCAGACCAAGCAGGGATTAATCCCAAAATATGAAAATCCAATTCGAAAATTTTTGGTAAATCATACCTATTGTCAACTCCATCCGGGGACACACTGTATGTATCAGTCTTCTGCCCAGATGTAGTCCAAGGTAGGTACTTGACTTAATTTGCTTGGGGGATGTGACTACCATTTAAAGTAACTGAAAAACAGCTGTTATACTTCGTTCTGAATGTAACTTGTGGATTTGCTTTCGTTAGCCTGGATCCTCCATTTCTTTAACCATATCTCTAGTTTGCTGTGATGGTTTGCAGACGCAGCAATGGGATTATGATGCGACGCTAATATTGCGGTATCATCCGCAAATGTTGCTGTTGTTGTAAGGCGAGTGATGGGAAGATCCGCCGTATAGATTGACGAGAGGATCGAGTCGAGAATGCTGAATGCTCCCTTCTGGGATACCAAAATTTATTGGGCAAAGATGGGTGTTTACATCTTGGTGTTTTATGTAAGGTTAGTATTTCAGAAGAGAATATATGGGATGTAGAAGTGACAATTTGAACTTATAACATAATTCTCTATGCCACACTTTGTCAAATGCTTAACTAATGTTGATGAAATGCGGCTGAACAATACTGTTTCCATTCTAGATTATTATTAATTTGTTTAACCAGTCTATGGATCTGTTCAATGGCCCGGTAACCTGTTATAAACCCGAATTGATGTTTGGGTATCAGTTTTTTGTCCTCTATAAGGGGTTTGAGTCGATGTAAGAGTAGCTTTTCCAGGACCTTTAATAGGAGTGGTAAGAGTCTTATTGGCCTATAAGACTTAACATCTGTAGGATTTTTCCTCAGTTTGAGTATCATTATTATTATTCCAATAACTAGGGAGGTAATCAATTCGTAATATTCCATTGAATATTTGCGTTAGAGCTATGAAACACTTGAGTACTTTCTTCTAACACTTTCCCCGTGATTAAATTATATCCAGGGGCCTTTCTTGGGTTAATATCTTTAGATATGGCAGTTTCCGCTTCACCTTGTGTTATTTTTTCGTGGGAAGTGTCACGTGCTTATTCTGCACTACGACGTGTAGGTAGCGATGTCAAAATCGGTGGCACGCGGCTAGACTAGCAATGAAGAGGGGGCGGTTCGAAACACTTAAAAACCATCCAAGAGGAATGATCGTAAATGGTAGAAAGAGCGCCACTGTGATATGTTATTCACCCAAATGTCTAAAAGAAGTAAACCCATCACAGAAGATTCTCATACGGCTCGGACAAAGGGGTTGTAGCTATATCCTGCTGCAAGATGTAACTTACCTTGCTTAACTGACAATGACTTACTTACTGAAATTCTCAACTTGTAGGCGGGCTAATGCCTAACACGCAAATCTTTAATAAACACCAATACACAAATATTATCGGGGAGGACTAAACAGAATAACAAGACCAAGCTAAATTGACAATGAAATATTTAATAAATCAATAGGCAAACATGAATATAAAGAAATTACACAAAAGGGGGCGACAATCAAAATATTACGTTACGTTAAAACAAATAATACAAATTAACAATTCAACAAGCAGCCGTAGAATTTACACGCATGCAACATAACCCAAAATAATATCTTAACTTGACTTAACACTACTAACTACAAATGAAATCTCTAAAGTGAATCAGTACTGATGTACTGACAAACTTAAACTATAGTCTGAACACCAAGATCTAACATTAATTAAACTTGACTTAAAACTGAAACTACATTCTGAACACGGGAGTTTTTACTTAAACACAGAACCAATGAAACAACTAGTCAACTGATTTGCCAACGGCCCTCAAACTTTACAATGTGAACATAAAATCTGCCGAAAGGCGATTCACAAAGCCTTCTCACAATACCGCCGGACAAACAGATAGACCAGCAATCAACTACTTCAAAAACAGGTTGCAAACAAAACACAAAGATAAAACTTATTAAACTTTAAATTCAACTGAACAACATTGATGAAGGTCTGCCAGCAAGCGGCAAACATAAGGGTTAAACTAGTGTTGAAACACAAACTGAAAGCAGGTGCAGCAAAAAGGAAAGAAGATTTTACCTGGTGAGATGTTCGTACTTGGTTGGCACATGGAGTACGCCCGGACGTTAAATGGTGGCGATCGGCAACGAAGGAGATATTGTCCTTTTCCGGGAAGGCGAGTGCAAGACAAACAACGAAAAGATTCCTTGGGCTATGGGTTTTCTTAATCCCTCAAATGAGGAAATTGCGTGAACGACACTTTAACTATCACTAACTTTTCACAACTTTCACACAAGACTATGTTACTCCGAGATTATGTGGCACTCCCTGGGATTATCCGGACTTATGCTGTAGTATAGTTTAACGAAACTAACGAAGGGGCGGGAAGCCTTCTCGGTGGGGTAGATACCCAAACTTGGAACAATAAACTTGCACACCCGTCTTAAACCGGAGCAGCCAAAGACGTCCGCTATAGTTGGATAATTGCCACGTACTAACGAAGGGGGGTACAATATTCGAACGACTCGAGGCATGTCACCTGACATAGCCCCGCGTGCAGAGGGATCCCCGAACCGTATCACGAGAAGCTGTATCAACTGAAACAATATGACATCATGTGTCGACGAAATACACATGAATTCGGTCAGCTTGGAATTTTTAACAAAAGGAAACTTTTACAAAGACGAAACATACCTACTTGACTTGAAGATTTGGTAGAACTACCATGAGAATGCGCTGACTGGCTTCACCTTGGATACCCTATAGACCAAAATTAATTAAACTGTAGCAAAAATAACATAACAAGGCACAAGATCAAAATTAAAAGGACAGGACCGTACTAAAGAATATTATCGAAAATTAAAAATAACCCCAAAATAACACGGAAATGCAAAACCACGTGACAGAAGAGCCATCTGCTTTGGCGACTCTAGAAAGTTTATTACATCTTCTTCATCTTGGGGATTCACTGTAGGAGGAAAAGATTGAGAAACTGCAGTAAAATGTTCTCTTTTTGTTGATTGTTTGTAGCCCAAGTACTGTCTTTAGGTGTAGGTATTGTTTTTTGAGGTCGTTGGAGTTTTTTCGTTGCCTACCATAGGCAGTACTAAGGTATTCTTGAATAGACTCATTTTAATTGTTTGTAACAGTTGTTTAAGTTCCTCCAGTAGTTTATTATAACTAGTCTTGTCTGAATATGCTCTTGTTAGTTGTCGTCTTCTACGGGCTTTTCTCTTATTGGAAATTTTTTGTTTAACGATTTATGTTAAGTGTTCTTTTTATAGCATTTGTTTTAGTTGTGTTTCATTTCAATCAGGCGTAGCTTACCACGCTGCAGATTGAATGACTTTAGTTAAGTCTTCTACTGCTGTTTCGATATCGAGTTCATCCTTTAAAGAGACGTCTATGTTAACTAGTTCTTCTAGCTTCTCCTAAAACATCTTCCAGTTGCCCAGTTGGCAGTTGGTGTTTTTGATGCATACTGATGCTTCTTTTGGTTTTTGACGATGTTTGTAGTCAGCATTACTATGTTTGGAGTATGGTCCGAATTAAAGTCCAAGCAGGGTTGTAGTATGATTTTCCTAGAGTCTATTAACAATGCAAAAATCTACTATATCGGCTAGTCTATTTCTGTCCAGTAGATCATGGGGTTAGATTATTTTTTTGTGTCACTTTTCAGCCTTTTGTTGTGGTTAATCGAGATTCCCATTGGGAACTTTTTGCATTAAAATCTCCATCAACTAGCCATCTGTTGCCTAAGCTTTGGAAGAATTTTCAAAGTGTTCATATTTGGTTTTATGCTTTGGCGGACAATAAACATCTTGTAGCTATAGCTACGCTAGTGGCTTGGATATGTTCGTATCTATACTCTGATCGTTCATAGTGTATGATGCCCTATGTTGTATTTAGGGATATTGAGGTGACTTCTCGAGAGTTTCTAATATTAACAATCTAAGTCATAATGCCGTATGAAAGAAATGATTTCTAGTGCATGCTTGCACAAGCCATTGGCATTCCAGGAAGCAATTTTTAATAAAGGTGTCATTTTGTAGTTATAAGTGTAGTTATGAGATTAATAGGTAAGTGTAGGTACCTATTTGATCCAGTAATGTCTTCATGGTATGCAGGGCCGCGCCGTCCACGTGTGCAATGTGTGCAGCGCACACAGGCGCCAGATTCGAAGGGGCGCCGAAAGGCGCCATAAGCCGATTTGGGCATAAAGTTTAAAGTATTATTTATTTTCGTTTAAAGGTTGAAAAAAATTACCCCCTTATTTAGCACATTGCACACTCTATTTAAACCTTAAAAAACAGGTATGAAATTTGTCGAAAAGATAGTTGTCCCGTTATCCCGATTCAAGAATTTCTTTGTAATCAGTCGTCAACGATTTTTAAAATACGCAACACAAATAAACTTTTCATAAGGCACAAATGCCCAATACAGTACACAGCATAGATCCAATTTTTACTGCATTCTCGATCAAGCGTTGGTTTCAGTAGATAAACGATTTTCGTTATTCTCTTTCCAATGTTTACATCATTTGAGCGAAACTCCTGAAAAATTTTAGAATTTATATTTTTAAATTATTTAACTGCAGTTTTTATATTGCCTACATTGCATTTATTATATTATGTATGTACAGTATTATTCATCTAGCATTATGTTGTGACGTCAACTTGCTCCGCCCAAAAACTGTATGGGTAGACACGCGTTCGTGCGCAGTAGGTAATGAAAACCTAGTTTAGAAAGAGATTGTATAGTTGGATTGTGAATTTATAAACAGCGCGTTGACGTCACAACCCAAATCCTAGGTGAAAACTACTGTACCTGATGTTTTCTTAATAGATTATTGTTTGTTTCTATTTACCTTATTTTATTTAACATAACCTAACAAAACAGTTTTTAACCCAACCAAATTTTTTTGAAAACTGAATTTTCATGGGCGCCACCGAATTTTTTGCACACAGGCGCCACCAAGCATCAGCGCGGCTCTGATGGTATGTTTTAATTCTGCTAAATCGTTAAATGGAAGTAATATAAATCTCTTTCGTACCTAATACAGCATAATGGCAATAACAATAATCACAGCAAAAAGGTAAGAAAAATTCATAAATAAAAACAAAAACAATTTTAACATTTTTTAGGTAATTACCTTCTAGCCCCCCCCAGGTGCTACGCATATGGGACCTTGACAAGGACGTCGCATAACCCTGAACACTCTGAACAGCTGTCAACTGACAGCAGGTACTCAAGTGTCTGTCAAACTGTAGTGTTTTTGTAGTTTTTTTAATTGATTCAAAATGGAACAACCAAAGTTAGAATATTTTCCCTTTAGTTCATCTGTAAATCCCAGTTTTTGGCATAAACTAACTGAAATTAAACTAGACATTGATAAATTAAACGAAAGCAGTAGACAAATTTGGGGTTATTATTCTAACCTCACTTTAAATTCTTGTAAATCTTCTTTGTTTGAAGTTGATAGTACCTCATTTAATACGTAAGTAGTGATATAAACAATATTCACTTGGTATCAAGACTAAATTCTAATTTGCACAGAGAATACGCAAGCCAAAATTTTTATTTACCAGCGCATGGTATACTTTTAAACAAAAACACGATAGAGCAGTTTAAAGATTGTAACAAGAATGAACTAATACAAAATGAAAGCAGAAAAGTTTGGGATTGTATAAAAAATGGAGAAGCAATTGATAATCCTTCGTTATTAAATTTCTTCGTCATCTTATCATTTGCCGTAAGTTCCGTTTGAGTGTAATTTTACCCACTGAAACTTATTGTCTTTTTAAGGACCTGAAGAAATATCACTATTACTACTGGTTTTGCTTTCCAGCCCCATCAAAAATTAATATCGATCTACTTAAAATTGTGCCAGTTTACAGCGAGTTTAATAAAGACATGGTATGGGTTTAATAAATAATTTTGTTAAAAAGTTTTACGCGGTTTTAACTTTCTGCTTTTAGTTAGATAAATTACATGACAACTACAACAAGTTAAGTTTCGAACAACAACCATTTTTTCTAGTTAAAAAGGGTACAAATGAAGTTGAAGTTTTGCCATTAAAATCTATAAAGAAGTTTGAAAACTCGACTAGTTTAAATGAGTATTATTATGCATTTTCTGACCCTTCTGCATCTCAAAATCATCCAGGATGGCCCCTACGAAATTATATAGCTTTCTTGTTATATAACTGGTACGATAATCAGTATAATCACAGTCATTTTGGTTTATTAACTAACAAATTTGTTTCTAGCCCATTTCTTAGCGGAAATACCATAAACATTTTAGCATTCCGTATTAGTCGCGAAGGAAATGAAGTCACTTGTAAGAACAGCTCTATATTTACTGTAACTTTACCTACCTCTGATATTCAAGAAATCATAAATAGTGAAAACACTTGGATTGGATGGGAAAAGAACGAACGAGGAAAATTCGGACCAAGATTAGCTAATATGAAAAATTCTATCGATCCCAAATGGTAAATCACCGATATTAATTAAGTTTGATAATGTGTAATATTTTACAGCTTAGCTGAAACTTCTGTTGATTTAAATCTGAAATTAATGAAGTGGCAGTTATTACCTAACATAAATCTGGAAAAAATTAAACATACTAAATGCTTGCTGTTGGGATCTGGTACTTTGGGTTGCTCAGTGGCAAGAACGCTCTTGGTATTTAATTAAAATGAATTGTAAATTAGTACTTCATTGTATAATTTTAGGGTTGGGGTGTTAGGAATATAACATTCGTGGATAATGCAAATGTTTCTTTTTCAAACCCTGTAAGGCAAAGTTTGTTTACTTATGAAGATTGCACCAAAAACAAATCTAAAGCAGAAGCCGCAGCCGATAATTTAAAGACAATTTTTCCTGGTGTGGTAAGATTTAAATAATATTTGAAGTTAATTGTTGATGTTGTAAATATATCAATATCTTAATAGACCAGTAAAGGGTACAACTTATCAATTCCAATGCCAGGACATCCAGTAGGAGAGAGTTTATTATCCCAGACTGAAAAAAGTGTACAAACATTAAACGATTTGATCTCAAATAATGACATAATATTCTTATTAATGGATTCCCGTGAAAGCAGATGGTTACCTACATTACTAGGCACATATTTTAAAAAGGTAAAATATTCGTACCATTTTAAAAAGCCCCATTAATAAATGAGCTCAATTCATAGATTGTTATAAATGCAGCATTAGGTTTTGACACCTATCTTGTAATGCGACATGGATTTAGATATGAAGTAAACGAGGAAGTCCCTGGAACTTCTTCAGAAGGAATAAAGTCCATTCCTGGCAACAAGTTAGGTTGTTATTTCTGCAATGATGTTACCGCTCCTGGAAATGTACGTTTTAATAAATGTTTTGACTGCATTGTAATTTAAAAATTTCAGTCCTTAAAAGATCGAACATTAGATCAACAGTGTACCGTGACCAGACCTGGAATTTCTGCAATTGCTGGTGCATTGGCCGTGGAATTAGCCGTTTCAATTTTGCAGCATCCGGATGAGTACGAGCCAGCTTGGTATAATATTTTATTAATTTGTTAAAGCATTTATGTTACAGAGCAAAAGCACCAGCATTTTACAAAATCGGTAATCCTGAATTAGGTGAAGAAATCGAGCAAGACCAGTGTGTGTTAGGCCTTTTACCTCATTCGATCCGAGGGTTTTTATCTACTTTTAGTCATGTATTACCAGCTACTGAAAAATACAAGCAGTGTGTGGCATGCTCGGAAATGGTTATTAAAGAGTACGAAGCGAACGGTTTCGAATTTTTATTAAAAGTGTTCGATAGTTGTAAGTATTTGGAAACGTTAACAGGACTTTCAGAGATACAAAATGAAATCACCGATTTGGAGGTAAATTTTATATCAAAGCCAATACAAGCAGTAACCATAATGATTTTTTAGGTGTGGGACTTGGAAGATACTGAAGAATCTGATTAATTACAATTGATGCTTTAAAAATACTCAGCGTATTATTGTACGATGTGATTTTTTTATAGTTGTTTGTTAACTATTTTTATTTTTAGCTATTGTTATTTTGTTGCGTAATTATATGGTTATTTCATAAATAACAGCAAGCTCTATGTATTCGCAAAATAAAACTCTTGTAAATTAATTTATGTAATATCATTTTTGTATGCATTAGCACAGGGATGCCCAACCCGTAGCTCGCGAGCCACACGTGGCTCGCATCACACACCATATCAAATCTACCCTTCAAAAACTCCCTCAACTAGCATTATTATTTTATAATGCTAGTTGAGCGAGTTCTTTAATTGAGATAATAAAAATTTATACCTGAATTACATTCTTTTGTTATTTTATGATAACAATATAACGCAGACCAAAGATAAACAATATAGTATGCATACGCTGCATGTAAATGTATCTGGCTGTCGGCACGGCAGCCGGCTACTTCAATCTCGAAGTCTGAGAAACCTCTTATCGCATCATTTTTTGCATTTGCAGTGGTCTGTTCTTTTTTATTTATTTTACCACATATCGTTGTTTAGAATACGCATTCCGAAAATTGTGTCAACTTAATTAGGGCCAGTTGTTGCCATAGCCTGCATGAAACACGTGCCAGCGAACACAGAACGAATTTTCAAAGTTGTGAGTTGTGCGTGAAGTAGGCGATTTGGTGGTTTCATACAGGTATAAAAAATATTTGCTTCTTCTATGTATGTTAATCATTAGTTTTAATAGATATTAATGATTTGTAGTTACCCTAATCATGTCATCATATGAGCTGGAAAAAAAGAGAAAACGTACCTACAATTATAATTTTAACGATGAATGGGAAGAGAAATATTTTTTCATTAATTTTAAGAACAAATGTATTTGTTTGATTTGTGGTTCAACAGTTTCTGTTGGAAAAAAAAGCAACATAGAACGACATTTTACAACAGTTCATAAAAAATATGATACTGAATATCCTTCTAACAGCAATCTAAGAAAATGTAAAGTGAAAGAATTGAAAAGCGCATTAGTTGCCCAACAATCAATGTTTACCAAGACCGCAAATAAAATGAAGGTTGCTACGATTGCATCATTTAAGGTTGCACATATTGTACTTGCAATTCACAAAAAAACCTTTGAGGATGGTAACATAATTAAAGAAGCAATGCTCGCTGCATCGGAGATTTTATTTCAAGAAGCTAAAAATAAGAATGAAATTATGTCAGCTATCCAAGATGTCCAATTATCCAGAAATTCCGTCACTCGTAGAATGGAAGTTATGTCTGAAAATGTCAGAGGACAACTAAAAGATGATTTACAAAAATGCGTTTTCTTAAGTTTACAGTGTGATGAATCAACAGATATTTGCAATGTAGCTCAAGTAAATATATTTATAAGGATGGTCTTTAACGATTGCTCAGTGAAGGAAAATATACTATCAGTTTTGTCATTAAAAGGCAATACACGCGGAGTGGACATATATCAAGCTATTAGAAACTATATAACCGAAATTAATCTTCCGCTTCAAAAACTTGTGTCCATATTTCCATAACAACAGACGGCGCACCTGCCGTGATTGGTTCTGCTGTTGGTTTCATCACATTATGTAAGAATGATGCTGAGTTTCCAAACTTTTTTAACTACCACTGCATCATACATCAGCAGGCATTATGTACAAAAGTTTTACGTTATGAACACGTGATGAAAGTTGTTCTAAAAATTGTAAATTCTATTCGTGCCAGACCACTTCAGAGTAGATTGTTCAAAGTACTGACTGATGAACTTGATGCTGAGTATGGTACTTTAATATTACATTCTGAAATTAGATGGCTTAGTAAGTCCTACAAAGATTTTTAGAGCTTCTTCCAGAGATAAAACAGTTTTTAGAATCCAGAAACGAAACTTATGAAGAACTTAATGATCATAGCTGGTTATCTGATTTAGCCTTTCTTACAGACATAACAACCAAAATGAATAAACTAAATCTTGAACTTCAGGGCAAAGAAAAGACCATTATTGAGTTAATAGGAAATATAAACGCATTTAAATCAAAATTAAATTTGTGGATATCCCAAATAAAGGAATGTAACTTTTGCCACTTTACAAATTTGGAGAACTACATCAAGAAATATAAGAAAATTGAAACAATTAAATATTCTGAAAATCTCGTGGAGCTTAAAAATAATTTCGAAATTAGATTTTCTGATTTTCGTAAAATTCAGCCCATTGCTTCATTCATTTCAAATCCATTTGTTGATACTAATATTTCCGAAATATCGCAACACATTGCAAATATATTAAATAAAAATTCTACTAATCTAGAAATGGAAATACTTGATTTTCAGTCTGATCTACAATTAAAAACAAGAATATCACAAACAAATTTTTGGATACCTACTTGTAGATGAGAAAAAATATCCACTCTTAAAAGAAACTTTTCAAAGGTTAAACTCCTGCTTTGGATCAACTTACCTTTGCGAAAGTGGTTTTTCAACAATGAATTTGTTAAAATCGAAGTTCAGATCCAGAATAACAAACGAACATCTGAATGACTGCATGAATTTAGCCATAACATCGTATGTACCAGAGTACAATAAACTCGCAGAAAACATGCAGTGTCAGGTTTCACATTAAAATAATATGCTTTTCCTGTATTTAATTTGCATCTTATTGATTTTTTAATAAATAGTAATATAAAGAGTACATAATTACACTTTTTCTTTAACATATTACACCACACATTTTTATAGTTTGTGCATTATATTTATGAAAGTTCTATAGAGAGGTGGGAGCACTAAGAAAGGGATTTCAACCTCGAGCGACATTTTGTAGAGACATAAAAGGGGATCTAATCGGGGAGAAGCAAAACAGAATGAAGAGATGGAAGGAATACTTCGAAAAGTTGCTAAATATAGGAAGCGAAGGCGAGACAGCAAACGGGCAAGAGCTAAAAGTAAGGCAACAAGAAGAGGAAAACGTCGAAACGCCAACAGTGGAAGAAGTGAGAGAAATTATAAGAAACCTAAAAAATCATAAGGCTCCAGGGGAGGACGAAGTAGCAGCGGAAATGCTCAAGTTTTCAGGTAGGGAAATGGAAAGTCGAATGTACAGTCTAATTAAAAAGATTTGGGAGAAAGAAGAAACGCCTAAATCCTGGAGTTCAGCTATAATTTGCCCTCTACACAAAAAAGGTGATAAAACCGTATGCGAGAACTATAGAGGAATAGCCCTGTTAAGTATCGGATTATCGGATATAAAATACTAAGTTAAGTAATAGTTAGAAGGGTAATACCTATAATGGAAGAGATGGTGGGGGATTATCAATGCGGATTTAGGAGAGGTAGATCCACTCTAGATCAGATCTTTACTATACGACAAGTAATGGAAAAAAGCTATGAGAAGGATTTGGACTTATTCTACTTATTTATAGACTTTAGTCAGGCATACGATTCGGTCCAAAGGTCACGGTTATATGAAATATTAAACAGCTTACAAGTACCATCAAAATTAACAAGGTTAATTAAACTATGTCTAAAAGATTCGCAGGCAAAAGTAAAAATACAAGGAAACCTATCCGAATCATTCGAAATCAAGGAAGGACTGCGTCAAGGGGATCCTATATCGACGAGTTTATTTAATCTGATATTAGAGTGGGTCATAAGGCAAGTAACAGCAGTAAGAAAGGGGACTATACTGAACAGATCCACGCAAATCCTCGCATATGCCGATGACCTGGTTATTATATCAAGAAACAAGACCGAATTACAAGAAGTGTTTATACAGTTGGATGAAGCAGCAAAAAAAGTGGGTCTCAGCATAAACCAAAACAAATCCAAGTTTATGATAACATCCAGAGAAGGAAGAGACGAAGAAGACCTGAAAATAAACCAAAACTTTTTCGGTAAGGTAGGGACTTTTAAATATTTAGGAACGGTAGTGACGGAAAAGAATATCATTCAGGACGATATAGAAGCGAGAATAGCAGCCGGGAATAGATGTTTTTATGCATTGCGGCAAATATTTCAATCGAAAGACATCTCGAATAGCTCAAAAGTGACAGTGTATAAAACAGTAGTGAGGCCGGTCGTAATGTACGGAGCAGAGGCATGGACCCTCACCAAAAAAGAAGAAAACGCACTGGAAACCTGGGAAAGGAAAATTCTAAGAAGAATATACGGACCGGTGATGGAAAATGGTGAGTGGCGAATAAGGTATAATTTCGAACTAAAACAGTTGTACAGCCAGGAAAGTGTAGTGAATATGATTAAAAGTAATAGAGTGGGGTGGCTCGGACATGTGGATAGAATGGGCGCATCTAGGGGTTGTAAAAGTATTTTCAAAGGGACATTCGAAGGTAAAAGGCCGAAGGGTAGACCGCGGAAAAGGTGGTTAGACAACGTAGAAAACGACATCGAAAAAGCGGGAGTGAGTAATTGGAGAAGATTAACAATGGATAGGAAAAAGTGGCGGGAAGTGAAAGAAAAAGTCAGCAAGGCCGATGACCAGGCGCAAGTCTAACTAACTTGCCCTGGTAGGAGTAAATCAGTTTGGAAACTCGGAAGAGAGGCTTTGGCCCTCAACGGGCTGTCAACTGCCAAGGAGTAAGTAAGTAAGCATTATATTTATATACATTTATAATTGAAATATTAAAAGTGCAATATATAATTGTGGCTCGCCAAAATTTTTTAAATTCCAAATTGGCTCGCGTGTAGTTAAAGGTTGGGCACCACTGCATTAGCATATAGGTAATGTAAGCTATAATTAGGATTCCAATCAATGTCCAATCCATTAATTAATGTGCTTCAAGACTGCCATGAATTTTTTTACTGTAGTACTTTAATACAAAATTTTTCTGAAGATAAAGGAATTTCCCCATTCGGATCTTCCGGGTGGGGGGAGGTATTAAGCACTTCTGTAAACGAATCTAAGCAGAAATCTGTAAGAGCGAAAACTAGGATTTTTACAAACGGGAAAGCTAAACATTGTAGATAAGACAAAAACAAGTGTTTTCCACTAGCTTGCTTCCACGTTTTCTTCTGAGTCTTAAATTCTTCTATTATTGTTCTGTTCCACATTGTCTTCGGTGTTCCTTTTCTTCGACTCCCCTGTGAATTCCAATGTCATTGAGTTCCCTTCTGAGTAGGTACGTATATGTCCATTCAATAATTTGATTCCATAATTCTGTAATTGTTATATAATCTGACCAGCTTATTTTCCGAAGACAATTATTTATGAATGTTTGTAGTTAGTTTTCTATACTTTGTGTTGTTTTCCATGTTTTGCACCCATAAGAAGAACATATTTAACATTTGTATTTAGGATATGTATTTTGTCTTCCTAGTTAGATGGGAGGAGTTCCATATTTCTTTCAATATACCTACCGAAGGTCTGCTTATATATTGATAAGCTCTTCAGGCCTTGGGCTTTGTTGACTATTTCACGCCATCGCTTCCTACATCTCGCCACTTCTGCCCAGTTCCGAATATTTAACTTCTTTAAGTCTTCTTCAATCCATTTTTTCCTGGGTCTTCCTCTATATTTACTTCCGATTAAACTAGCTCTTAGTATAATTTATTCTAGTCGTTCTTTGCCTTGGTAGTCTCTGCACATGCCCTAACCACCTTATTCTTTGTGCCTTGATTATTTCTATAATAACTGAGCTCTTGTACATCTTCATAACTTCCTCATTTGTTCGTCTTCTCCACATGTCACCTATTTTCACTCCTCCATAAATTCGACGCAGTATTTTTCTTTCCCATCTTTGTAGTTTCTCTTGCTCTTTTTTGTTTAATACACAAGTCTCACAACTATAAGTCACGACTGGCCTACCTACTGTAAATTCTCACTTTAGTCTTTTGTGATAAATGTTTCGCACGCAGCACTGCATATAAATTTCTCGCGGCTTTATTACCTCTCACAATTCTGGCTTCTATTTCTTTCTCGCCATCACTATTTTTGGTTATTAATGCACCAAGATACACATATCTGTCCACTTTCTCAAATTTCAACTCACTGTTAAGTATTCTGCCACTTCCGACGTTTTCTTTGTTCTACTCATTTCCGTATACTTAGATTTTTCTTCGTTTATTTGCAGTCCCATTTTTCTTGCTTCTTTGTTCTTTCCTCATGCTGTGAGTTACATCCACATCTGTCCCTCCATCTTTTGTGATCATGCAACCTGGGTACCTAGCTAAATTCTTCAGCCTCTTGTAGGTGTTCGTCATTTATAATAACAAACGCTCCTGAATTGGTTGTATTTATACACATAGCCTTTGTTTTCTGGGCATTAATCTCTAACCCTATCAGTTTACAGCACGTTTATTCTGTCGTGTTTTAATTGCATGTCTGTAGGTATATGTATGAGCGAAGAGGCATAAGGTACATCATTTATTTATTTATTTATCCCCAAACAGGCATAGCCTAATTACATGGGAACACAAAAGAAAAATAGTAAAACAAAAATATATAGACAATAACATAAAAACAAATACAAAACTAAAAATAAACACTAAACTAATCTAATTAGGTAGTGTTAGAATGCCTGATAACTGATAATGAACCGATTGCGTACTTATATCTAGTAATGAATTAAATTCAAATATTGTTGTAATTGAATTTTAAAATTGCGAAAATTCATTGCAAAATCTAAGTCACTAACTGAGAGAGTTTCATTGACTAAACTTAGTAAAATTAAAAATGAAGACTTTTGGGTTAGCGATGTGCTTGGTAATGGAAATAAAGTGGTGGGTCTTAACCCTTAACCGGCGTGGCCAGAAATTTTAATACTCAATGCGTTGTGGAGTCCTTGGGACTCCAAAATAAAATATGCTGTGTATTTAATGTTATTGAAAAACTTACTTATTTTTCGTTGTATAATTAATTAAAAACATGTAAAGAAACAAACTTTTATATTTATAACCAACTGAGTAACAAACTAAAGCCAAAAAAGATCTAAAACCAAAAATACTAAAAATAAACAGTGTTTCTTTGATTCTTATTTTGCAAAAAAAAAACTAAAAAATAAATACTTTTCTTATTGAAAGGTAAAGTCTAAACTACAAAAAATGGAAACGTATTAATTTCTAAAATAAAACTGAAAAAAACTGACAATGGTTCAAAAACACTATAAAAAAAATATTTAGAACTCTTCTACAATGCATTGAAGACACTTTTTTTTTTTAGACATTGCAAACAAATTGGTTTTCTGCATTGAACACATAAATAAGCAGTTTTTTGTTTTTTGGGTCTCAAGTAAAACAATACTTCCTCTGATTTCTAGGCAAAACGTCTTGAGCATCAGCTGGTGCCTCATCAGGTGCCATCTTCAAAATTCTGAAAATACCTGTGTCACATTCCCCAAACCATCTTTGCACAGTTTCCTCAAAGTTAGGATCTGTAGGATTATTTTTTTTTAAATTCTTGAACATAGTTGCTAAATTGCAAACATTACACTAACTGCGTCGTGGAGTCCCACGGACTCTAAGATTTTTTCAACATACTTGCCTTGATCACAGATTGATTTCGAATGAGCACGTGACAGGTCTACCTACCATGGGAAGCTACTGAACAAAATGTGCCGTTTTGTGGACAAATACGAAAGTTATTAAACAGTTTATACTTGCTAGAGTCCAAGGGACTCCGCAACGCCGGTTAAGGGTAAACAGCGGAAGGGAGTTTTGAATTTCAGTAATGATAATATGATAAAAGTTCCGTATCTTCTATAAAATTATTTAACAATTTATAGCCGAACATTATCATACTAAAATTTCTACGAGTTTCTAGACTACATATACTGAACTCTTCACGGAGATTTACAGTTCTCACTACATTATAATCTGGGTACGTGTTGTACTTTTTAAAGTATAAATATCTTAAAAACCTATTCTGCACTTTCTCTAACTGTTGTTTCAATTTTAAAGAACAAGGATACCATATCACAGACGCAAATTCAAGTTTTGGACGTACGAAAGTGTAATATAGAGTCGTGAGAGTTTATGATTACGTAAAGTCGTTTGATTGACGTATAATGAAACCTAGAACCCTCAATGCATCAGATCTTACAGTTTCTATATGATGATCAAATTTTAATCCGGAGTCATATCGTATTCCTAAATCCACAACACTGTTAAGTAACTGAAGAAATATAAGCATCGTTCATTTTATAGTTAAACACGCGCTTTTCTTTTTTCAAAGTTATAGACATTTGTGCATCATCTGCATATTCTATATCATTCAGCTGATTATGAAAGTCCAAGCTTATTCCGTTTTTCCCGAAATTTGCATTTTCCATTGCCCAGTCTCAGTGGCGGATTACCCATTAAGGCAATGAGGCACGTGCCTAGGGGCCCACAAGCCAAACCATTTTTCTATAGTGTTTTAAAATAGATTCATGTTTTCAATAAACATCATAAAAAATCTTGATTATTTTAAGTGAAAATTCTAAACTCCGCAAAGTAAATTTGTAAAAACGACATAAAAAATTATTCATTAAACTAAAAAGTTTTATTATTTATCGACCTTTAACAGGCAGAAAAATCCAGAAGTTCAAACAATTCAAAAGTACAAAATTTCATTTATTTGTCATCTAACTTTTATTTTGTTTTAATTGTTATGTTTTGGGAGGTCCCCAATATAATTTGCATAGGGGCTCCAACTATCCTTAATCCGCCACTGCCCAGTCTAAAGCGATATTAAACAGCAGGGGTGAGAGTGAGCCCCCCCCCCCCACCTGTTTGATATAACTTGGATATGGTGACTGAATTTGCCTCTATGTATTACTTGGCAATTTGCTTGGCTGTAAAGAGTCTTTAATATGTTTATTATTTTTGTTGATACCTACTCCGATGAAGTTTAAAATCTGGACATTTAAAAACAAAAATGGCAATACAATATGGGATTCTGGAGACATGAACACGAAAATATAAATGGGGTAGCAATAAAAATTAATAAGGAATAGAACCAATGTGTGATGGGATATAAATGATATAGAATCATAACTAGGTATCAGACTAAATACACATTCTGTGGAGCTACTAATACAGTAGAGAAAATATATGTAATAGAAAACTTTTATCACCAGCTAGACGACGTCTCTCAGAAAATTCCGAAAAAGTACAAGGTGATTTCAATGCTAAAGTAGGTGATACAGAAGTACCTACCTAGACAATAATATGCAAAAGTATGTCGCAAAATACGGGAAAGAAATAAGAAATGATAGTACAGAAAAACTATTACACTTTTGCATAGAAGATAATTAGGTACACATGGAAGTCGCCAGGTAATAGATACAGAAACCAGAGTAACATCAGATATAAATCAACCGCTCAGGATTGTAAAACCCAGGAAAACATTGTGGCTCAGATCACAATTTACTTGCTACACAACTAAAGATACACCTAAAGAACATCCAAAAGACAAAACACAAACAAAAACTAGATGTAGGAACACATGATGGATACATACAAACAGAAAATTGAAAAATATATAGAACAAATTGAAGATAACCCAAAATGCAACTCGATAAACCAGATATGGAAGGAAATGAAAGAGGCCATGATTAAAGTAAAAGACGAAATCCTACAAGAATACGGCACAAAGGAAAAGGGACGACAGAAGATGAAACCATGGATAACAGAAGAAAATGGAAAGTAATGCAAGAAAGACAAAACGACATACAAAGAACTAAGCAGACAAATACAGAGATTATGCAGAAGAAATAAAAACGACCATTTAAATAAAATATGTGAAGAAATACAAAAATACGAGAGAATTGAAACAAGAGACCTTTTTAAGAAAACAAGAGAAATGGCCACAAACTTGGATTATTAAGGATAAAAATGGAAAAATAAAAAATACTAGACGAATTCGATAAAATAATGAATAGGTGGAGAAAATATTGTATACAATTATATAATGAAAAGACACAGCTAGAGGAAAACAAAAGCTGTATGAAGATAAAAAATGAAGAATTAGAACCATCAATGCCTAGGTACCTACTTAAAAAGAGATCGAAACTGCAGTTAAAAACTACATAAAATGAAGGCGATAGAAGATGACGCAATTAGCAGTGAACAAAACTTTAAATAAAAAAGGCATCACAATAAAATATGGGAGACAGGCGCTGGCTCGGTTATTAGGAAACATTAACCCTGATTGCTTTGCACAAGAATGGCCCAAAGAGCAATATAGAAACTACCGCACGATAGTGCTAATAACAGTAATAACACAAGTAAAATAATGCTGAATATTATAATCATAGACTAAAACCCTTTCTTGAATGACAAATACCTAATGAACAGGCAGATTTTAGAAGTGGCAGAGGAACTAGAGAATAAATACATAATAAAAGACAACTAATCGAAAAATACAGAGAATTTAACGTGCTTTTTAGATTGTAAAAAGGCTTTTGACAGTTTTGACTATGTAATCTAGCAACAATTGTGGAACATACTTACTGCTAGAAATGGGCACGCCTCCACACTCCACACATAGTGTAGTACTTATTAATAAAACAAATAATGGTGTGGAACAGCGACCATCAAGATAAATCATAGAACTTCAGATAAATTCACTATGAGAAAATATATGTACGCCAGGGATGCATATTATCTCCACTGCTTCTTAATATACTTAGGTAGGTAGGTACCTACATATGTATACTGAGCACCTAATGAGAAAAATCTTTGATCGATGGAAAGGCGGCATAAAAATCAGGAAATAGGGACGACACACGCACTCTTAAATGCAACACTACGGTGAATATTAAGGTATTTTGGGCATGTTTCTCGGAGAATGGGCGATAATTTGGAAAAGTGAATGGTCCAGGGAAAAATCTAAGGAAAGCGCTTAAGAGGAAGATGGATAAGACAACAACAAAATGGGAAGAAAACGACAGAAATGCACAAGATAGAGACAAGTGGAAAACTATAATAAAAAACTACATAGACAGTTTGGACGTGTAAATCACGATTTTTGAATGCGAAGGATACGATAGAAGAGAGAGATTTTAAATTAATACTCCTACATTTTATAAGGGATGTGAAGAATCCTGTACCTACATGCTCATACTCGTAGTTTGCAATCCTGTTTGTGAATTAACTTTAATAAGAGTTTCCCTTTACTTAACTGTTACAGATATCTTTTTGCAAGAAAAACGCTTTATTGAAATGGCTCTTCGAGTAGAATTATAGGAGTCTGTTTATATATGCATTTATCAAATATGTTTTTAAGGAGTCATTTGTGAGATGTAACCGCTTAGAAAACTTATTATAAAAATTAGGGACATCTTAAATTTGAGCAGTTATGCGTCTCTGTTTAGCAAGTTGTTGTTTACTTTGTAGTTATTATTCCAGACAAAATTATAATTAGTTCTGACATTCCAAAAATGATAAAGCCCTTCATTTATTTATTAATTATGTGCACTTTAAGTCAAAGGGATGAGAATGAACGTTGCAAGATAGAATAAAATAGGATATTAATTAAAAAAAGAATCATGCTACCCATCTGTATTAACTATTAAGAGGATTTTATAGCTCGTGAAGAACTTTTACCAGTGTTAAGCCTAATTTAAATGAACTCGAAAACAAGAACCTCCGATCCATGATCTATAAAAATTAGTTAATTTTTTGGGTTTAACTCATTACCTACGTATCTGCATCATCAACTTACTTATTTTTCGTCCCGGTATCGAAGCTTTGCAGGTGCCTTTGAAAATTCACCTAATTTATTTTGTGTGATGATAATATTATCGAATTCTTCAACTTTATTTTCCTGGTGTATATTATAAGTATACCTACAAACGAGTATAATTCAGCTCTGAAGGCTTTAAAAACCCATGGCTTGTGTAATAAATTTTCTCCATTGATTTCTGTTCTTGGCTTTGTTTTACCAGTTCACCGCATTATTTTCGTCTAAGTCTCTCTTTACACAGGCTCCTTCTAGGGTGTCTTCTTTTATTTCTTCCTTCTGCTTCTCCTTTTGGTACTTTACTAGACACTCTCTCTTTTTCCATGCGCTCTGCATGTCGCTACCTCAAAGTCAAAAAGTGTTCTATGTCCATGCGAAAACGAGATATTCAAACTATATTATTCTATGTCCGCTTTGTCATGTATTTCTGGGTTTAAATCCTCACTAACTCTCTTCTGTTCCAAGAATTAGATCGCGCACTTTAGCACTATGTCCATTGTGGTAGTAAAATTAAGAGTCAAACTGTACCTACTATGTCCATTAGCCAAAAGCAAAGCTGATCGCAGTTGGACACAGAACACTTTGTCTCTACCTAGTCGGTGTTAAATACGTGTTTTTGTAATTTTCATCTATTGCGATTTCCTGTTCGAGTTTTTCCGACTAAGAAATGACTCTATGAGTACATTTTTAATTTGAATTTAATATAGAGTTTTATAATCCAAAAAAGGATTTCTGTGATGTTTGTGCGGAATACAACAACAATAAGGTTCAGAATAAAAAATATGACCAGCATATCAGAGAGAAAGAAGAGATCACGAGTTGAAAAGAAAAATATAGAAGATTATTTAAAATGTAATACTGTATGTTTTGACATGCGCTCAATCTAATATTTCAAAAAGTTATTATAAGATGAAGTTTGCAGTCTATAATTTAACAGGATATGATGTGAACAAAAAGCAAGGGTACTGCATGCTATGGAATGAAAGTATTGCAGGCAGAAAAGGGACTGATATTGCAAGTGCACTTATTATAATGTTAAAAACACTTATTCAAGACCGACCTTCAGTACAGAAAATAATTTTATTGTCGGATGCATGTGTGCCACAAAACAAAAATTCGCACATATTGGACTTTATGAAAACAAATAATACTGAAACGGAAATAATCCAAAAATTTCAAGAACCAGATCATAGTTGTGTCTAAGAGGTAGACGCTATGCACTCTGTTATTGATAAGAAATTAAAAACTTAGAACTGGCAATTTTGAGGAAAACTCGCAAGAGTCGCAAGCCATATAAAGTACCTACATCAAATTCGAGAACATACATTTTTAAATTTCAAAACAGGGTCTGAAAAAGTCGGTACCTAAGAAGGCGCCTTATGCTAAAGTTAAACAAATAATCAACTATGATTTCTTATAGAATTGTTAATTTTCCTACCTGTAAGACAACTTATAAAAAAAAACTAGGTTTAATAAAGGTGATACAGTCCATATGTTTGAAGTAATTTCTACACCAAGATTGTCACCAGGTCTTCAGGTTTTTCTCAAAAGAAGACGTGACTTACTGGAAGGCTGTACTGGGATTAAAATAGCTTTTGAATAGTTAATTTCGTTGTGTTTCATACAATAATTTTTGTAAGACTGTTTTTCCTTTTATAAAATAAAAATACAAATGCATGAAACTTTCTTTTTTATAGATTTAGAGCTTAAAAGGTGCGAACAACAACATTTGTTCGGACATAAAAGCTATTATCAACTATTTCCAGAGGATAAATTGGGTCAAATTGTCCATTCTCTGATATCAAAAATTCACTTTATTACAAAGAAATTAACAAAACAATTTTAACACACCAAAACTACCTTATTAGTAAACCAAATAAAATTATAAACAAAATTTATAATATACTGTGATATCAGAAACATATAATGTTATTTTATTTCCTCTCTGGCGTAAATTTTAAATATAGGACATGGCACACTTTGACTCTGAGGTAGCGATGTCCTAACAATTTTAATCTGTTTGACTTGATTATCTTTAAAATTCCTGGCTCCTTGTAAAGTTTCCTAGTTCTGTGTTCGTTCTTCTTCTCCTCCACATGTCGTTTTCCTTAATTCCACCATCAATTCTTAGTATGATCTTCCTCTCCCACATTTTCAGCTTTAAGATGTCACTTTCTCTTAGCACCCATGCCTCGAAGCTAGTGGATTGCGTCTTTGTAGGTGTCTTTAAGAATTCACCAAATTTATTTTGTATGATGATAATATAATCGAATTCCTCAACGTTATTTTCGTGCTGTATATTATATCGAAATAAAAATTATGTTTGTGAAAGACTAGAAATTAAATGTAACAACAAAATCTTTTTTGAATTAAAAAAATTATATCTTATGTCTTCACTTACTATATAATATATAAATCATGTTATAAAGCTAGCCATGACTTTTTCTATTGTAATCTGCCTATTCCAAAAACAAATTTAGCAAAATTTTGGAAAAAATTCGTAGTTTTTACTATTAATCGGCTTAAAATTAAAAGAAAAATCAGTAATTGAAAATATAATCAACTAAAACGCAAAAAATTAAATAGTGAGTTTTCCCGCCTATTCATATTTAAATTTAAATTTAACGCGCTCTCTTTGTAAATCGCGTGCGCAAAGTTAAGTTTTCAAATTCCAAAATAGAATGCAATATTGATATTAGATAACTAACAGACCATAAGGCCAGTATAAATATTTACGTACAGATAATCGATACTTGCTTTCGTTAGAGTTTGCTGATGCGATGTTAAAAATGCACCAATCAGGATCAAGTGCTGCAAAGTAAAAACCACACAGGAACAAAACGATTTTCAATTGTTTTCCGAACAGCTTTTGAATGAGGTGCGGTCATCATTTGCGTGTGCGATAATACTTTAATTCCATTACAATTCAGTAAGTTTGCGAGAACTTCTAAAAATTCCTAAGGAAAAAGGATATATTTTTGAATTTAGGACATGCTAGCGTGTGTTGTACTCTTTATTTCAAGTGTTTTCCGCCAGAGGTGCAATGTAAATATTTGAGATGCCATGCATACCACAATCGCAGGTTTGACCGAAATGTCAAATTCTTCGCACAGTTTTAGATGTTAGTGTGTTAAACAGTGCTTACGAAAACAATTGGGGGTGGATTTTACTTACTGAGTGTTTAACAAAGGGAAATTTATTAAATTGAGGGTAAGTAAAAATTATCTGTAGGGGTAGTTTTTATATGCACGTGATATGTATTGATTTTTTGGGTGTAAGTTTATTTTTCATTGTGATTATTAATTTAATTTACTTTATTTAGTGGAAGTATCGAAATAATGAATTAATTTATATAAACAATTGTCCCGATTTTAATTTCGTTAACGTTTAAATTAATTTCGAGAAAGTGCGAGCCAAATATTTGTGTGTATTCAAATCGTTCCGAATTTAAAATTCCCACGGCATAAAATAAAGATGAGCATTTTTTTGTTTTAATTCTACGTCACTATTTTTCAATGCATTAATTGTTTAAAAGAATTTCAACTATCTACGCTATTGAGGTCAATGTTTTCCCTAAATTTTTTAATGCAGACATGCTCTGTATATTACATGCCTTATGAAATTAAAGGACAACACTTACAGAACGTGATGTACATAAGTATTTAAAATATTTAGATTGCGAAAATCGATTTGGGTATCTAAACGTATACATTATTATATGTGCATTTTAATTGTTAAGTTTAACTAACACCTTTCATAATTCGTTGATTGTTAAGAGATGAGAATAATATAATATTGTTTTACATTACGCTGATAATACAGGACACATCTAAATATTTGAAGGTTACTTTGTAAACATAATTGACAGAGAATATTCAAAAAGTCCCACACCTTTCGAGATAATCGCGTTTTCGCTTAGGTGGCCGTTTTTAAACAAATACAATATCTTCCATGGAATTTCAAACCTCACACCCTTTGGATAAACAAACTCCTTATAAGTTTCATTCTAACGTATTTTGAATACGAATGATTATTTTTATATAAAATTTGAGTGATTATGTTATACAAAATTCAGAATTCTGTTCTTGTATAAAACTATCATTGTTATGGAAATTATGACCGCCAAAAAGGCTCTAAGGTTTTTTTTTTGCTTAATTTAGATTAAATTAGATTGTTTAAACATTAACCTCTTCCAAATGATGTTAATTGTTTAAGCTAGTGCTGAAGAACATTTGCTGCCTTTTTATTCTATTCAATAACAAATTTGTGCAAACTACAATAACTTTTGTATGGATGTTTTTGCATTAATAACAGGTTAGGCTGTACTACTTAAGTTTATTAAAATATTGGATTTTGATTAAACATTTTCAAGTCTCTTCACATGTTTCACAACTCCTTTCGCGGTTTTTCCGATTTGTGCCATTTCTTTTTAAAATCACTCAACACTCAATCAATATAAATTTTCGTAAAGAGTACAACAACAAAAACAACAGCAACTTATGTTTACATATGTAAGCCTGAGTGTCAGAAGACTCAGCAGAAATTCTTTATTGATAGAAATTTGATTTTATATTCCAACTTTTGTTTAAAAAAGTAAAGTAAAAAGTCCACCCTGTATATTGAATTATTCTGCTAAGTGGCTTAATAATAATAATAATAATAATAATAATTTCCTTTATTGCCATAAATTCCTTATATAGGACAAAGGCTATTGTCAAAATACATAACAAATTAAGACTAATAAAACATAAATGTAAGTTTTACATAAATATTACCACAAAAGTATATTTAGTCATTTAAAAATTCCTCAAAGGTATAATAAGCCTTTTCCACCAGAAAGGATTTCAATGCTACTTTGAATTTGGTAATCTTGTTTATGCATTTAATGTGTTCAGGTAAAGTATTAAATGCTTTTATACTCCGATATTTGGGACCCTTTTCAAACAAGCTTGAATGATGGTTTGGTATGCTTAAGTTATTGCTATAGCGAAGATGCATATTATGTGCGTTAACAGTACAATTTTTTGTGAACGAGTCATCTTTAGTTTTTGCAAACATAACTAGTTTGTAAATATACAAAGACGGTACCGTTAAGATTCCTAGTTTTTTAAAATATGGTCTGCAATGCTCTGTAGGTAACAAGTATAGCATGGTCCTTATTATTCTCTTTTGGGCAATGAATGTTTTTTGGCTGTATGACGATGAGAACCAAAAGATTATCCCATAAGAAAGTACACTCTGAATGTATGCATAATAAAATACTTTTAGGCATTCTACTGACAAATGAGATCTTAGTGATCTAATAACAAAACAGGCAGTATTTAGTTTTGACATGACATGGGTGACATGATTCGTCCAATCCAGATTTCCATCATGTGTAACTCCTAAAAATTTTATAACGTTACTTTGGTTTACATCGTTTCCGTCAAAGTGCACCCGAACATCTTGTATCGGATTTTTGAATATTAAAAAAATGGTTTTGTCAATATTTAATTGAAAATTATTAGAGTTGCACCAATGGCTCATTTCAGATATTACTTTATGTATATCTTGCGACAAGATTTCTAAATTTTGTCTAACCAATACACACGACGTGTCATCAGCAAATTGAAAAAGTTCGTTAATCGAGCTAAGGTGTTCACTAAGGTCATTTACGCTTAAAAGAAAGAGGAGCGGACCCAATATTGAGCCTTGCGGGACTCCCTGTTTCAATTCAACTGCATTTGAATATTTGGTTTGTACTTCACCATTAATATTCGATGTTATACACACGATCTGCTTTCTGTTTTCTAAGTATGATTCTATTAGCCTGAGTGCGAGGCCGCGTATACCGTAGGTATTGATTTTTCCTAAAATGATTTTGTGATTCAGCTTATCAAACGCCTTTGATAAGTCAAAATATATTCCACTAACATAGTGTTTCTTATCTAAGTTTTCTAAAATGTATGTTATTGATTTAAAAATAGCTTCTTCAGTTGATTTTCCGGGGACAAATCCAAATTGACTATTTTTAATTATTTTGTGTTTGATTAAGTGATCCATAATACGAACATAAATAATTTTTTCAAAAATTTTTGAAAAAGCAGGTAGCAACGACACAGGTCTATAATTAGAAATGTCATTCTGATTCCCCTTTTTAAAAATTGGTATTGTTTTTGCTATTTTTAATTTGCTTGGAAAAATTCCACACATGAGCATGCAGTTTATTATATTTGATAAGGGATGTATTACTTGCTTTATTACTTTTTTTATAATTGGTACCGGTATATCATCAATTCCAGTAGAATATTTAAAGTTTAGTCCTCTAATAATATCGGCTACTTCATTGGGGTCTGTCGGCCTAAGAAAAAGTGAGTTAGGGATCTGAAAGAAACTTTTTGTGTAATTATCCGTATCTTGTAGGGGGCAATTTATAGACTGATAATAGTCGCTAAATAAATTAGCTAGTTGTTCAGCATCAGTTATTTTGGTATTATTATGTTGTATTACTATGTTCTTAACGCTTTTTTCTTTGTTTACTAACTTACTAAACATGTTGAAGACTGTTTTTGTTTTATTATTAGATGCTTTTATTATATTCTCATTATGTAATTTTCTTGTATGATCAATATGCAATCTAAGAAGTTTTCTTTGAGATTTGAATTCACTTAAGATAGTACTGTCTGTTGTTTCTTTATACAATTTATAGAGATCATTAACTCTCGTGGACCATTTCTTAGTATCCAGGGTAATCCATTTATTAGTATCACCCAAAGAATTAAAAACCCGTCTATGTTTAACAGGAAATGCCAAATCGAAATAATAATAAAATATTTTGAAAAACGCGTCATATTTATTATTTACGTCATTATTGTCGTATACATCCGCCCAATTTTCGAGTGCCATTTGACTACAGAAGAAGTCAATATTATGTTGATTATACTTTCTACAGTACCGGAAAACTGGGTAAACCTTCTTATTTGCATTCATATTTATTTCACAACTTATAACTGAATGATCAGACAGATAGAATTCGTCCACCGTAGTACACATATTTTCGGTCTTAATATTACTAAAAACATTATCTATTTGCGTTCTTGTATTTACAGTTATTCTTGTATAATCCTTAACTCGTGGAAAAAGACCAAAAGATTGAGCAACTGCGTTAACATCCTTAACGTTACTGTTATCCTTTGAGAAATTTACGTTAAAATCACCACACAGTAATATCTTTCTATTGTTTTTATATATAGATTGTAGCAACTGAAAAAGGTTATTTACAAAGATATTTATGCAACCATCTGGTGCCCTGTACACACATATTATAATGTAATTAATGCCACTTATAACTAATTCTATACTACACCATTCAAAATGTTTTTCAACTGATTGAACAGATGTAGTTATTTTTTTGGTTACCAAAGTATTATTGATAAAAATTGCAGTTCCTCCTCCTTTAAATTTTTTTCTGCAGAACGAACTAGCCACCGAATAGTTGTCAAGTTTATATAAATCAATTTCTGAATCAGTTAACCACTGTTCAGTCACACATATAACATCCGGTTTGGCTTCATTAAGAAAAACATTTAGTTCATTTGTTTTGTTTCTCAGGCTTCTAACATTCACAATTATAATTTTAAGAACTTTACCACTTACGCATTCGTGATTATTAGGTTTAGACTTCAGGCTTGTTCCTGACAAAGATGACGATGAGTCATGCTTCAGTTCTTGTTTTTCTCGATGGCACTCCGTTGGTATAAAAAACGTCTCACACTTGCATTTATAGGCCAGAGTGAAGGGTCGATTGCTTTACTATAATTTTCGCTTGAGATTTTGACCACAAATGATGAGTATAAATCCGGTTTTCGGGGTATTAGGGGTTCACAAACAACTTCCGGAAAGTGTGATTTTAGATATTCCTGCAAATCTTCAGCTTTGCTGTTGGGTTTCAGTCTGCTAACGTGTAACGAAACCATTTTTGGAACACCCTTAAGATGACATTCCTGATTAATCCCTATGACCAGGGGGTTTTTGCGTCGTCTATTGGTAACCATTTTCCACTCATCTTCGGTGGGGGCTCCCATTTTTTTACTGCAATTTTTTGAACGAGATTCGCTACCTACGTCCTCTGTAAGTGATATATATTTTTTACATAAGGTTTGTGTATGAGCTTCTGGAATTTCCCGAGCTACCTTTGTTTTGTCAAGATTGGGGCGGACACTTGAATTTGTTTTACTTATCGAGGTGTATGAGGCTTTATTTTGCGAATTTCCTTTAACATCAAAATTTTCAATATTTTTAGCATTCGAGGCCTGGTATCTCTGCAGACGCGGCTGTTTATTATCGTTTAAGTTGCAATTCGTCAAATTATGTTTTACATTTACAAGTTTGTCTGTACTCACTGGATTGTTGACTTTGATGTCATCCGATAAAGGCTGATGTTCATTAGTTGCAGGCGTAGCTAATTCTTGTTTATTAGTCATTACGGTATTCAGCTTGTTTAAAAGCACCACTTGAGATTTTAGCAGAGAAATTTTTTCGCGCAATTCGATTATCATCAAATCTTGTTGTTTAAAGATATATGATATTACACTTACGTCAACTTTACCGTTTGCATTTGTTAACTTATTAATTAGCCCATAATATTCAGGTTCGTTTTCTTCAAATTCCTTGGAAGGTTCACTAACACTCAAAGATGTTTCGCAGCAGTCTATAAATTTATTATCTATCACTGTTATCACATTTTTTAAATACTCCGCACAACTCGTATGAGTTATTGTTCCGCACTTTATACATGTAAGTCCACTTTTTGCCACTCTGTTACACCTTTTACAGGGAGCAGCTAACAAACCGTCTTGTTCAGCGGCAGCTTATGATGCATTCTGGTTGAATGGGTATTTCCTTGATACAAATCAAATTAGAAAATTATATTTTGTGCTCGTTTAAGAACCGATCTTGCTTAACAATCTAATACTAATGCAGTAGTAAACAAAAAGATGTCAAAATAATTTATACAATAAAGTGCTTTAATGTGGTTGTTTCGAAGTTTTGTAGAAGGTCGGAAGGTCCACGCTGTATATAATTGATTATTGCAAACGCTTAGTGTTCACATTCTAGTTTAAATACACATTTCATTTGAAATAATTAAATCACACTTAAATCATTATGAAAACAATGCTTCAATCGTTGGTTATTATTCTTCAACATTTACCATTTATTAAAGTCTTATAAAGAGAAACTGTAAAGTATTACTCGAAATTTACGTTTGCAAACGTTTTATAAACCTTGAAATGGGCAGTTTTTAAAAATTCAAAATTTCTAAAGTTTAATACAGCTACATGTTCAAAAATTACTAATGAGAATGGTGTTTGGCAAATTTAAATATTTAGCAATTGTTGAAAATATTCAAATATAATTATTTCAATTGTGTATTTATGTATTTGTTTGTTTGTTTATTTATTAATTAATCATTATATTTACACGATAAACAAGTCCCAGTTTTATCAACGAACTGCAGTAAATCCTTAACCTAAGAAAAATTTGATTCCGTTTTGCAGACTCTTCTTTTGTGTTTCCTTTGCGTTCCTGAACTTACTTGGGGTCTTGAAATTTCGTTAGATTTTCTGGTATCAAGCCAGATTTTTTAAGCTTAAAGCTCTCTGAATTTCTTCGAATTTATTGTACTTTTCTCGAATATTTCTTGTATTTCGTATGTCCTTAAATCCCCAAAGTGATTTTCAAATCTTCTTTTGGATTTTTAAATTTCCACGAAACTATAAGATTTCTCAAAAATTTCCTGAAATTTTTCTGAATTTCTCATATCTCGATCCCTGTGTGCTTCTTAGAAATTCTTAGATCTTTTTTAGTTGTTAATGTGGCAATTTTATGAAGGATTGTTTACCCCAACGGTCTTTACAATACGCGAATCTGCTACGTTTTCTTAAATATCTTCACCTAAATGTTTACAAATGTTAAAAGATTTACGATTGCAGTCGATGTCTTCTCAATATAATGCGTAGGTAGCTCCAAAAACGCTGTAATTCTGTCACGTGAAAGTCTTCAGGTTTATTAAATTAACCTAATTAAGTTTCCTAGAAACAAAATATGTATTTATGTTGATTTTCTCAAAATTCATATTACAACAAAGGTAACAATACCCCATATTACAGACAAGGTTCAACAATGAAATAGCTCAATAAATACTAGTATCAGATTAGAAACGTTTTTAATTATATCATGCTTGTCTATTTCCAATAATTAATTAAACCTACATGAATGAATAAAAAATAACAAAGTAGTTATAAATCTATTTCAGTTGGCTGTGATAACAAAGTTTTACAATATTTTTTATCAAATGCTTGTAAATTTAAGTTTTGGGCTGTTAATTTAATTAGCAAAACAAATCAATTTTGTAATTACGTAACGTGGTATTGAACTGCAGATAAACAAGCTTATAAATTGTTTTGCATTGTATCGATGGAATGCATTCGTATCTGCAGATAAATCTTTGAATTTTAGGCTTGGTCAGTAACTTTTTCAGATAAGAGATAGGATTTGATTACAAAAAAAAGATTAATTTTTTAAAAATGTTTTTCGGAACTAACTTCCATAAAAATTGTAGGAAGCTATACGCTAAAGTAAAAAGCTATCCATCCTTATTTATAATATTCAAAAGCAATATTTAATAATATCACCTGTTCTGTTTATAAATACCTAACTTGATGTCCTATCTGCAAGCCAAAAATTAAAATTTTCCTTTTCGAAAACAAGTTAGGTCAGTTTTATTTTCGGCACTCTTTAATCTAAAAGAATCAGGCATTTTGTTTACGTAATAAATATTTGTTACATCTTGTGAAAAATTGGAATGTAAGAAATTCAAAAATTGTAAATATTCCAAACTGTTTACATCATCTATTACGTTGGAAAATCCGAGCTTGATGAACTTCCAGTTGCAATTCTCCTTATTTTTATTTTACAAAAAAAATCAGGGCATGTCTGCTTAAATTTATAAATAGACTAAACGTAATTAGCAAGCTTAAGAGTTTCCTTATTTATCCCAAAAATAAATAAACTGCAAAATTTGAGCATAGTTCAGTAAATCATTAAACTAAGCCTAGCATAAATTTATCGTCCAATTAAATTACTTAATCACAATGTAACAAAATCTTAAATCACTAAATACATTTAAAAATATGCAAATACATAATATGAAGGCTTAATTTATTTTCGTGGGTGCTATGTATGCAGATAAATGATACAGTGAAACGCAAAATTAGAACGTCTTTATATCATTTACAGCGATAACCCCACATTCCTTGACGGTACATTTATTATCATGGATGGCGGCGAATCACCACTGGATGTCCTCTCCAGAGCTGCCACCATGTTGCAGGAAAATCAGCAAGCAATCGCAGCGACAGGTAAAACTGAAATCAATTTTTTTCTTCAGTTTAATTTAGTCATTCAAATAGATATATTTAAAAAGGTGAAAATTACGATTAAGTATCTGACATTGACAATTTCACATTTGACCTGAAATATCTGAAAATATTTGCAAACTTAATCCAGTGTTGTAACTCTAAAGTTGTTTATGTAAAGCATGGGAAATGCTTATTATTACATTATAACAAAATTTTGTGTTACTCTGTCCATTACATGGCCAATTAATACGTAATAGCTTGTTATCGTGGCATTTATGTCTTCATATTTTATATTTATGATCGATTCCTACATGATTTGAAATTTATTATTTTTCATGATTGGTAGCGGAACTCAAGCGTAGTTAATCCTCTCAAGTACATCACATTAAGAACAAAAAATTTTAGGAATGTGAGTGAGTACACATACTTGCATAAAAATGCACGTAATTTATTAAATGAGAAACAGGAATCCGCAAAATCTGTTTGTACTTAATTTAACAAACATATTTGGTATTTTATGTGGGTGTTTATTTAATATTAATTTATTAGACGCGCTGGGTTGCTTTTAAGTGTTTTATAAGGTCATCTTGTTATCGAAGTTACTTGGAAAAGCACTACAAACTCAGATTATTCTTCAGGTTTTATACGTATTTTTTTGATGCAAATTGTTGTTTCTGTACTTTGAAAAAAAGTCCAAAAGGCAACTAATCCTTACAAGATTTTTTCTTTTTAATCGTTGTATTGCTGACGGCATTCAAGTTTATTTAAGTTCTAAAATGATGCGTTTTAGTTTAGTTTATAGTCGATTTTTCTCATTCTTGGCTTGTTCAAACAATTATTCATGGGAATGTGCAATACCACATTTATTGTAAAAATTAAATATTTCTGTCCTAAGAACTTCAAAACAAAAGGCATTAGTTTGGTTAGTAGAATATAATTTTGTATTTCACAGTCATTTTCCTCCATTTTGGTTCTTTCGTAAAACTTTTTAAGGAAATTTGTTGATAAAACAATTTGGATATTTTTAGCATTGCCCTTAAACAAATTTATTTAAAAATATAATATTTTCAGTCATAAGAACAGGAAAAAAATATTTGTTTCGTTTGTCGAAAATAATTTTTGATTTCTTCTTAAAAAGTTTTCTGGAATTTGTTTGAGACAATAATTTTATTTACGGCATTGTTCTCGTTGATCCTCAAATTGAGCCATAACTATATTTAAAAAATAAAATATTGCCAGTCATAAAAATATGAAAAAGAGTATTTCCTTCGTTGGCCGAGATTAATTCCGTTTTCACAGTCATTTTTCCGAGTTTTTGGCTCGCTCCTTAAAGTTTTTATGGAAATATTTCGAAAAAACAATTTGTTATATTTGGCAGTGTTCTGACTGATCCTTAACCTATAGCAGTGACGGTTTTAGATTTATCTCAAAAACAAAAAAAAGCATTTCCAGTCATTAGAATATGAAAAAAGGTATTTGTTCCGTTGTTCGAAAATAATCCCGAGGTTAAATTTTTTACCCACACTATTTTAATTTGGACGAGTAGGATGAATGAATTCATCAGCGTTTACTACCAAATTACTTAGTTAAAAAAATCATTTTTGTCCGTCTTAATTATATGATATTAAAATCGATTAGCTCATCCGATTCGATCGAAATTTCCTATAAATTTAAATTTTCCTAATCAAAATCGCCGTAGAATTGGTTGCAGCTTTGTCAATGTTTATTGTTATGTGTAATAAACGTTCAGCTCTGTGTGCGTTAATACAAAAGGTGAGTTTAATTTTATTATATGGACACAACTCGGTTTGTTAAAGGTACGTGGTATTACATGAGGCGTTGAAGTATTACAATAATCATAATAATGTAATGGTTAAAGCACGTGATTCGCCAACTGATAAATTAAATTCATTGCTTCACCTGCCACATACACGGGCCTTTTTTATGAAGCAGGTGTTTTTCACTCCATTTTTATGATAATATTCAATTATAAATGTAATTTAGTCATTTAATTTGAAACTTATTTAAATTTTATTGTTTGAGGTACGTACGTACAGCTTTCAACGGAGATCTTTTGATTAGTTATAAATAAAAAGAATAATTCGTTACACAGTAGGCCATCTATTGAGGTAAATGTAGAAGCAGCTAATTTTTCTAATAATAAATGCATTTTTTAATAATAAAACTCAGTAAAACAAAATGATTTATTGGTGCTACAATTCCAATTTGGTTTTATTAAGAATGACTCTTATACTTTACTTTACAAACAGATGTAGTTTATAGGTTTAAGGTTTGCTCAGCTTACATTTTTAATTAGTATTTTAGGAAACAATTATTTAAAAAATTAAATTAAAAGCGATTAGATGTCAAACAAGCGAAAACTTCTGTATATTTCGTAAGTTAAAGTTGATATTAAATATTCTGTATGTTATTTAAATTACGACATTAAGCAGATGAATAATTTATCATACATTGTTACTGACAAAAATTTAACCTTAGCGTGTCTTCAGCACAAGAATAGTGAGCAATAACAATAGAAAAATTTAAAAACTCTTTTAGTACTTCCTCTGAAACAATTTTAAGTGGCAGTTTTGTAATATTTCTTCCACTACTTAAGAAGCTGTTGTATTTAAATATTAAATTTTATTTTTGCTTAATTTTCGACTAACCATTGTGAATACTTTCCAAATATACTCAAAATCGTACGAATTTATATTTAGCTGATTATAAAATAATAAATAATTTTATAAATTCTACAATAACGGTTCCATTTTAATTAACAAAACCTTAATTACGTGTTTAATTGTCGATTCTTGATTACTGAAATTGTTTGTACATAAAGCTTTCTCATCCTTAGTAGACAATTTAAAATCGAACCACGTCTCCAGAGAAACTAGTGAAATGTTGAAAATAGTAAAATAAAGCAAATTTAAGCCAGAAAAACTGAATTCTGAAAGGGGCGATTGAGAGATATATTTTTTGAAAACTACTCACAGCTTGTTTAATAACTATAATTTGTCCAATAATAATTGCTGTTTTATTCATTTGCACCCAGGAGGTTGAATAGATCTCTGTTACTAGGAAAATATAACTAATTTAACGACAGAGGATCAAGAGGAGGGTAGGGAACGAGCCCTTTGAAAAAATTAACTCACATCTATATATAGGTAATGATTTTTCAGGGGTTTAATACTTCAACCGTCGATTTCAAAACCTAAATAAACAAACATTTTAAAAGTTTTCATTTGTGTTTATGCGATTATTCCAAAGATTAGCTTTCGATTTAATAGTTAATTCTGATATTTTTCAGTACGATGTATAAATAATCCTAAACAAGTATTGTTTTATTCAATTTCTGAAAATGGAAATTAATTTAACTGACACCACAGAGAGTATATTATCTCCTGAAAAAATTATTTTACATTTCTGTTAGGTTTAAACAGCGCCGCAGCAACCCTATTTGGCGCCTGGTGCAAAGTAGTTTGATTGCGCCTTTTTACATTTTTTGTGAAATGTAATAATAAACCTCTCTAAAGGATATACCCAAAAGCGTTTTATTTCCGTAACATTGTTAGCATTTTATACAAGTAAGAAATATGCAGATGCATTGTTTGCACAAATAAGATGATCATACAGGTCTATTTAGGCGCCTACATTGATACGGCGCCTGGTGCAGGGGCACCTTCCGCACCGCCCTTGCTGCGGCGCTGGGTTTAAATCTCTGAAACTTTCTGAAAATGTAATTAATTTAACTACAAATGAAATTAAATACACAGAAAATGACGGGGAGAGAGAGATAGAAGAAAGAAGGAAAGAGAGAATAATCCCTTTTAAAATATTTTATATCTTATTCAATGTGGTTTTTAGTGCTTTAATAGAATTGTTTTTAATTTCGGCTATATTTATGACTTTATTCCAGACATTATATGCTTCAATTTATTTTAATATTTTGTAGATACAACCTGTAAATAATCCAATCAAACAAGGATGGTTTTAACTCTCAAAAAAAAAGAAATGAACTGAACCACAGGGAAGAAAAATTTTACTCCACATCTCAAATTATTTTCCTTTGTAATATCTGAGATTGCCTACTCCAGACAATGAATAAATATTTAGAAACATTTTTGATATTCCGAGCAGATACTCGGAGATATTTGATAATCAAAATATGTAGCATGTTTTGAACGAGTAGAACCAATAAAGCAAATATGGTGGGAAAGCTGATCGCTTTCATTTATTATGTCCGTTTATCATTTCACTTTAGTAGAAGTGAAGAATAATAAGAAGTACTTGAATAGAATTTGCTTGAATTTTTATTACTCTTTTAACGTTTTGCCTTTGCTTTAAACAATTAATATAAACATATAAATACATAATTAAGATTATCGAGGAAAACAAATATTGTTTTAGTAATTAAATTTGTAAGGATTCGCTTCTTTGGGGAAATATTTTTAATGAATTTTAACGAATTCTAAAATATCCATATACAGGGTAACCACTATCGTGAAGAATAGGTAACTTTTTTAGTTAAAGAACTAGTTAACTCGGCAAAGTTGTCTGCGAAATCTAATAATGTTTCAGTTTCGTAGAATTTTTGTGATATTTTGTGTGGAATTCACTAAACTTAACCTTTCATGGCATTCTCAAATTGTTGTAGCTCTTTAAATAAAAAAGTTACTTATATAACTTGAATGAAAATGAGCACCCTGTATAGAAAAATATCACCTCTTCAAGGATTTGAGTGGAGAGTTAGTGGTTCAATTACGGATGTGATATTTTTTTAATCACAGAATTTTTTTAAAAATACATTAAAAACAAATTTTGTTTTATTTGATTTACTTTTGAATAAGAATTTGGCAAATAAGTTTCGGCCCATTTTTAACGTTGAATTTGACAAAAAAAAACTTTGATACAGTTTTTGTCATGGTATTTTCAAAAGTGATCTTAAAAAATTAAACTATTAAAAATAGCTGTTAGTGGCCTTTTATTCGTTTAAAGTTATATTAACATTTAGCACAAAAAACTGCAAGGCCTAAATGTTACGAATTCTGAGAATCCAGAAAAAATGAAAATTATATGCCTAATTAGTTTTGCTTACTTTGAAAACATTTTACTTTAGACTTGATTTTTATTACAATAATGCCTATCACAAATTTGCATTTCTGTATTAATGTATTTATGATCCTCTCCTTCCGTTTGTATTTTAACGAGCTGGTCTACACCAATTTTGCGCCATAAATTGGCAGTATAAATTTGGTTAGTCTTGTTTACCGATCTTATCACGAAATAGTTGCATAAAATTTGTACTATATATTTCGCTATAACAGTATTTAAGAATGCGAAGACTAAATTCAAATTATTTATGGAAGTTCTTGATCCTGAAGCTGTAACATGTGCAATAAAGGCTGCCTTGAGAACCGAAAGAATGCAAAAAACGCTGATACGTAATAGAAGCAACATAAGTATGGGAAGTTACAAAGCCACCCACTGCGCCAGATAGCCATTCAGTGAACTTTGGTTCAAACTTAAAAATTATCGAGCATCGATACAGAATGTAAAATTCTTAAGGATAACATATAGACACGTTTCGTGTATAAAGGAGAGAATTTTGAGCGAGAGGAAACTATTTTAATAATAACAATGGCATTGGCAATGCAACAACAACTCGGACCTACGAAAGTATCAGGAATTCGAGGAATGTCATCAAAAATGTTCAAAACATTAAACAATCTGTAGCTTCTGGAAGTTGTTAAAAAATATGACACTAAATTTAGACGCATTGTTATCTAACATAAGGCTTATTTTAGCTCGTTATGTGTGGTATGCCATGAACAGATGTGCTGGTGTGAACTGGGCATTCCTTCCCGTGGTATGCGGACTTACTGGTACTCCTCAAAGATATCAAGATAGAAATTATACGCGCCACAGACACTTATAAAGATTTTCAAGCAATCTCTCTCTACCCACAATGGCATTTTTTGAATTAAAGTCGTAGCTTTGATCATTCCTGTCTGTCATTCTGTCATTGTGCACGTATTCCGTTGAGAATTTTTCCAAATAAACTCAGAGAAAAGTAGAAACTACATCCTCTGTAAGCACACGAAGCTTATCTTAAATTTGAACTTACAAAAGGTAAAAGAACGAAATTAAGTGTAATTACAGGAGGTAAACAGTCTTTCCTCTCGTGATTATAACAATTAAGTTTACGTAAGACTGCACGTAACACCTCGCTGCATATTATAATAATAATAAGAAATACATATAAGTTAATTATTCGAAAAAATAATGAGATCATTTTATAGCGTTTTACAAGCAATTCCAGTTAGTTCTATGAAATTATTTCAATTTTCGAGTCAGCACTGATGTAAACGCGTGTACATTCCAACAATCTAATAACTCAATTTACAATTCACGAGTAGATGTAATGAACAAATTTTTACTAGTAATGACATCACGTCTGTTATAGTTTTAAGTTTTAAACTCGCATCCTTGAGACAGTTTTATAACAAATAAAATAGATCGAAAATTACGAAACTCACAACGAAGAGTAAGGTGTTTTATTTCCTAAAACAAATCTTACATCAGTTTTCTTACATCTTATTACGAAATTGCTTTAATAGATACATCAATCTTTACGCTACGTTTTCAGAAAATTGCAAAATGCGAGATTATTGTTATTTTTTCCGTTTCAAGAAACTTTGTTACCACGGTTCAGTTCAATTTGCAATGTTAATCAAGTTGCTTGTATGTAAATTTTAATGTCCAGTTTTCTTAATAAGTTTTTTTAAAACACGTAATAAATATAACGGGCTTAAGAATCCAAAGTCATATTTCCAGGCAATTTCGTCTCGATTAAAAAAAATAAATAAATAAAATCGAAAAGGCGCCACGTATTTCGGTTCGAACGTCCTTGCCGTATTTTATTTTAACATAAAGGCTAAAATTTTAACACGGCTTAGCTAAGATTCAAGTCGAGATCAGAAACCTGAAGTAGTTGTTTTCTAAACGTAAGCTAACGATGTCTCGGACGGATACGTTTTTAAGATATACTTAGTGAAGGACGTGTTATAAAATAAATCCGGTCCGGGTGAAGAACCCTGCGGTACACTATAAAAACAAAAAACGTCCAAGTGGTCAAAACGCGGCTTATGCTAAAGTGGACTTTATTTCCACTTGATTTAACATCGGTTGGACCGAGATTAGTAAAAAACTAATTACATATACCTGTTAGTCTACCTGGTGGATTCTTATGAATGAAGCTGCCTTACTATTTTCTTCAGTTAAAGGTGAACGCATAACAATGAAACAACGTAAACATTGAAGTGTAAAAAATTCGTATTTTTAATTGATAAAAATGATAAACTAACTATCCTTCCGTACTGTGAAAAAATTTAAAGTTTAATAAAGAAGTGGCCGAAATAAAACGAAATTCGTGAACTTAAAAATTGAAAAACTAGTATGGAATTGCCATTTTACGTGCAGCAATTAATTAAAACGACATTTTTACGTGTGAGAAGCTTAGAAATGGCCAAGGAAAAGAATGAAGACTCTCCAAAAAAATGCATGCTTTGGCAGCCTTGGCTCGATAAAGGTAATATTTTATGTTTAAGCTACTGAATTACGCTCGTACAGAGATGCATTACTACGAGAACATAACTATTAGAGCGGTATTCATTCGTAGACTCGCAGTCAAATTAGTTTGATAGACCATTCGCATAGTTTAGGGCCCCAGAAAGCTGAGTACGGCCGGATGTAGTCCATCTTCTTATAATTAACGGTGGCTTAAGCTGACCTTGGAGGGTCGAATCGCCCTCAGATCTTAAAATTGGTTTTAATTTAAATTACAAATTTTACTTTACAGACTTTTTTACAATTACACACTTCTTAAACAATGCAATCGATTATGAATTTCTCAAAACATAATTAAACACTACAAAAGGCTATTTTCGTTGATATAAAAGTAAATTTTTTAATTAACAGACAGGTAGGATATTCGCGATAATGATTGTCATGTTACGTGTAACAACTTCCTTAGACTTTATCAATATGTTGATGAAGGATATCGAATTAATTTTACAGCAGATGTAGGATGTAGGAAAAATTAATGCTGTAATAGGTTTTAGAGAAAATTATAGCATAAATATTTTCCTGCAATTTGATATTAATTTTTGGTAATCTCAGGTTTAAGGGTAACATGTTAAAATTTTATTATTCCTTTATGAAATTGCAAGATTTTTAAATAATTTTTTCAGTTAAGATTTATGCTTTTGGCCAAAGTTAAAATGGTTTGTTTTTAACTTACAGAGCGGGGCATTCTAATGAAAATTTCAAATATTTACTGTTTAACAAAAGGTAAACAAAAATCTCAAGGGTGAAGCTTGCAATGGATGATGTGATAATGAAAATCAAAATCACTATAACCATTCTTATTTGGCTTAAATTTCAGTAAAAACGCCGTACTACTTTTTTTGACTCTGAAACCCAAAAGAATGCAAGTCATTTAACCGAAAAATTATTAACAATTCACTTGACTTTATGACAACCGAAAGTAAGCTAATTAATAAATTCCTAGAATTTCTAAAAAGCTCTGAAATCATTAAAATAACCTAAGATTTTAATTTCAGTCCTTGCTTTCCTTATACAGAAAACGTGCGAGTAGATTGAAGTTAGCTTCAAGAAGTAAGCTGGGTTATTATTTTAATTCTGGCTTTGAAATTGTAATATAAATCAAAGCCGAGCCGTAAAATAACGGATTTTTATTAATTGCCAACGTTAACATGTTATTATTTTATAAAATATTACATTAAACACGACTACTAAACTTCCGAGTTAAAATAAATCAGAATAATACGTCTAAATTTAACGAGGTGTTGAAATTATTTTTCTTTGAAATTCTTCACCCCGTGTATCACTTGTTATGATTTAGAAAACCTTAAAGTATTCAATGTTGAAATAGTGCCAAGGATAACAAGCCTAGCATGAGGAAAATGAAACGTGATCTTAAAGTTTCGTTTTTCTTTTAACCTTAGTTTAATATCTTTTTTTCTTATTTTTAGAAGACTCAACTAAACAAAATACGACAAAACAACTGCCGACAACAAAATGGAAAAGAGATAGACGTACGCGGCCGGAATATTCACGAAAATCGGATCCGAAAATTCCTGAAATTTTTAATCAGGATCAAACATCTAATCCTGAAGTACAAACTTACGGTTCTTCGAATCAGCAATTTCTAAACGGAGGTTCCTCCAACAATCCTCAGCAGTTTTCGAACGGGGTTGGTAGTCAAATGTCTCCAGGTAGTCCTGGTACGGACACTCCTTTAGATATGAGCGTGCGGCAAAGAGGGAAACCACCGTCATATTCCCAAACTATTAATAATCCAGGGTACAGATCTAGTTATCGTCCTTCCGTTATTACACAGGCACCCCAACGTGACGACGTACCCTCAGGTTTGTATCAGCTGTCGATATAAATAACAAAAAGTAATTAATTTTTTCATTTAGGTATTTCAATGTGTGATCCCATAATCGACGAGCATTTTAGACGTTCCTTAGGAAAAGATTATATGAAAATATTTTCTAATAATAACATACCACCTAAGGAAGTGAATCCTATAATAAAGTCAACCCCTAAAGTGAATGGGAACGTTATAGAACTGATGGATAGCACAGGTTTATCTGTTGATGATCATTTTGCAAAAGCGCTGGGCGACACGTGGCTGAAATTGAACAAAAAAGAAAATGAAATTGAGAACGAATCGACTGATAAAGAAGCAGTCATTTCAGTTTGACTGACTGCAATGTTGTTATTATCTTCCTCACTTATTAACAAATTCGATGTAGGTTATGTTATAGTTATGATGTACGTATGTTTGTGTGTATGTATGTGATGGAACATTTTGATGTACAGATTTTTATTAATTTGTCATGAAAATCAGAAAAATGTTTAGATTATCGAGACGATTTGTAGATTATTTATTTTTTTCCAGAACTTGTTCCTTTTTTTTATCTATGTAATTTTGGAAAATAAATCCAAATTTTGCAGAATTAATTAGTCAGGCTGACTAATGATTTTGTTTATTCCTAAAAGTGTATACGTTGTACATAATTTGTAAGAAAATATTTTCCATTGTGAAGCTTCTGTAAATATTTGATTTTAAATATGTATATTATGAATTTTTCATTTTAGTTTAAATATTTATGAATAACAAAGAAATGTTTCATATGCGGAAAACGATTTTAATCCTCGAGTGTACTTGGTGTCTATAATCGTACAATATTGTTGCTAGTTTTTTAATGTTACTATTACTTACTTTTCTTTTTATGTTCCAAGTGGAATTCGATGTTAAATTTATTTAAATAAATGTTTTCGTGGAGCTGTGGCCTTTTTCTGTAGACTTTGGTATTAAGAACTGATTTCATATGGTGCTAGAATTTTAATGAAATCTCTTCACCATAAGAAAACAGTCCCCATCGCCAAATATATTCCTTAACATCCAGGCATTTAAATCACTCGCGCTTACGTTTACGAAACGACGCGTCTTTACGATCCTAAACTAACGAAAACACTGTATGACACAATCATGTTAGTTAACTTAAGTACAAATCACTGTTACACTTCGTACCTAAACACAAAATAGGTATTTTCTTACACATGTCTTCGAATTCAAAACCAGCTTGGTTTTGATGGTAAAACGCAACTTCTTCACTTGATATAAACCAGTTGAAATAGTTTAAAAGCGCTCTATACTTGTTTCTTTTAATTTTTATATTTTAGTGGTTGTTTTTGCAACCTTTTTCTTGTATTATATTACCCTTAGATATCAAATTTGCGGTGATACAGTTTCTGGTTTTACAGAGAGCGGCTGAAGTTTTTTTACTGCACGAAATTGAAAGCAAGGTGAACTAAAACCGCTTTGTTTAAAACGTGCATTATGCAGTTGTCCACTTCAACTAAGGGAAGTTTCAGTATTTTATAGGTCCCACTATACGAAGTACCTGCATGTTGTTATTCAATATGTTGGTGGTATATCAAATTTTATAGCACAAAAAAGAAGAATATTTTTATTATTCGGTACTACGTTGTTTTGTATTGAAAACGTCATTTGTAATTTTGCAATCGTTTGTTTATATTTATCTTCAGTTTTATGTGTCACGTTAATGTTTTTACAACTGCTGAAAATCGACTGAAACTAATATTTAAAATCCGTTTTTGCCATTTACAATTAAAATTTCTTCAAAACCAAATTTTTGCAATTTTTATTTTCTAAATTTTGTTTAGGAAACCTTTACAACTGCTTAAACTTTACAAAAAGCTTAGTTTCTAATTTACATACATTATTGCATTTTGCATTAGCGTTATTCGCTTAACATTCAAGATTCCTCAATATTTGTTTTGTTTTTAATCAAAGTTTGACGTAATCTATTCCCGTAGGCGAGCTACTAAATGTGTAATTAGTAAGTACTTTAAATCAAGCAAAATAGGTGGGTGAAACGCATCTGTAACTTGCATTGTCTTTGATTTCTTATCGGTGTTTCAAATTAAAACGTTAACATTCGCGTACTGAAAGAAGATTTAGTGCGAAATTTTATTAAAGTATAGTAAAATTTTGTTTTAGCTGAATGTGCAAAAATTATTTTAAAATTCTTAGTATACAGAACTTTTCAGTAGAACGCATAGGTATTCTTTTCTGAAAACAGTTAATTACAATGAAATAATTAGATTGTTGTATAATTAATATTATACAGGGAATTTTTCTTTTTAGTATACATATCCCCTATGTATACTTTTAAAATATACGCAATATGTAGGCAACCAACTATACACTGAACGTCACGTCACGTGGCGCGTAAAGGTTATGTTTCATGTTTGTAAATAAAAAATAAATTAAAATTAGTGGAATATCAAAATACATAATTTTAATTCAACGATTATTCTAAGACATAAAATATCAACAATACAAAACAGAAAGGAAAACCACAACAGTTAAAGACTAATTTTTTGACATTAACTTGATTTGATGATTTAAAAAATTAGCATGCTGTGGCAAAAATCATCAAATTAAGTTAATATCAAAAAATTAGTCTTTAACTGTTGCTGTTTTTATTTTCCTTTCTGTTTTGTATTGTTGATATTTTATGTTTTAGAATAATCGTTGAATTAAAATTATTTTGATATTCCACTAATTCTAATTTATTTTTTATTTACAAACATGAAACATAACCTTTACGCACCACGTGACGTGACGTTTAGTGTATAGTTGGTTGCCTACACATTGCGTTTATTTTAAAAGTATACATAGGGGATATGTATACTAAAAAGAAAAATTTCCTGTATGTATTTAGACCATTTCAAAAGTTAAAAAAAAGTTAAAATACGGTTAAACATTTCTAAAAACAACTTAATGAGGTATGGAATCAGAAGTTTGCATAAAAAACTTCTAACCCTGATTCGAATTGGTTATTTCCAAAGGTTTACCTTTGTTTATAAAATTACGTTAGGTAAGAACTGGTTAAATAATGCAAAGCTTGCTACCAGAAAATCTTCACGTATTTTGCACTTAAATGAATTCCAAGTTTATAATTTTAATTATCGGTATTTAATGGCACGAGCAATATGGAACAACAAAGTGTTAATGATTCGCTCGTTTGCACTGGTAATATTTTTAAAATGTGGATTTTCAATTTTCAGTCAAATTTATTTTTTAGCATATTGAGATTCACAAAATGTTTTCAAATTGCTGTTTTTAAACCTTTAAATTTGAATTGGTAAGTTATTATAATCACAAAACACAACAAATGGTCATAAATAGAAAGATTAATTAGTTTATGAAAATGATTTACAACAAACCTGCGTGGTCATTACCTATAAATTGAAAAGTTTTTGTTTGATTTTTTATAAAAGTTATATAAAGAAAAAACCTTCGCCAAGTTATAAAAACTTCACAAAATTTTAAAAAACCAGCACCGAATTGCGCTAAGCTTGGTTATTAACTGAAATTTCAGACACTTTCTGTAATTAAAACTCACAGGATTTACTGCCTGTAAGTAATAAACTCATGAAATTTGGGCAGGGGAATGCTTACTAAAGACGATTCTTTGTTCTTCCCTGTTCATGAAACTACTGCTCACAATATTAAATCGATAAATTTCAGACAGTTTGTAAAATATTGTCTTTTTACTCCAATAAAATAACATCATTTGTTTCCTTTGTTGTTGGGATAAAAGCATTGCGTCTGTACCTTCGTCCAAGTTTATTTATTTATTAACCCCGAAGAATTTGTTTTTTTTTGTTAATTTTTTTTCTTAAAGTAACTGGCTTGTCATTTTAGGCGTTTTTTTAAAATCATAAAATTGTTTAATGATTTATCTTTTAGAATATTCGTGGCTTAATTCTGAAAATTAATTGTGAACGTACAAAAATTTTCTTGCTTGGCGTAATAAATTTTACTTCAATTGTTTAATAAACCGTTACTGCTCTAGCGTTAACTAAACGTTCACTTCATTTATAAGTATTAATTGATCAGTGAAGTAGCTTACATTTTTAAAATTCAACATTAAAATTTAGGCATTTTCGGGTATTTACTTTAAAAGATTTAATTACAGAATACCCAATTTACATTAGGTAACTAATAAATAAATTCAACAAAATTTCTTCTAAATGATTTTAATAATAATTTACTAAACTGCTAAATACTGTCTACGGCCAAAGTTTTTCAAAAGGAACGTTCCATCAAATTTAAAAATGTTTACTTCATACATAGAAAAGTTTTTCCATTAGAATTACAGCTCGCATGAGTTTTATAAAGAGAAATCGTACTACCACACAATATAACTTCTAAACTTTTTAAATTTCCGCAAGCTATACTTTCCTTAATTTAACAAACTCTCCACATTTTTTTCAAACAACAAATTTAAAAAAACACAACAAACACAACCACTGAATCAATATTATGTAAACAGAAACACGCGATTTATGATTGATTATTTCTTAATAAGAATGACTCACGATCTGGACTGATTTCACCGCTAACAATGATGTCCGTTGCATCAAAGAGTGGGGTACAACCCTCCATTTAAATAACTTCCGTCAACCCCTCAAGTTTTCGACATTATCAAAACGACGGTTCGATATGACTTACCATTTTGCAATATTTAGAAGGGGGATTTATTGTACGTTTTTTACCAGGGGAAAGTACACAGAAGTAAGGTTTGGTATAAGGGTTATGAAAATCCCAGGTTGTTTAGGACCATTTTCGGTTCTACGTTAATAGCTTCACCCTTTCGTGTTCTTTACCCTTTGTCAACAACAAAAAATTTTCAACATTAATATTAGATATTTAGGCTTTCTTGTTACTTCAAGTTTGGGCAATGAACTTCAAGCCGAAAAAGCTGTCTTCGGTAATTATAAATTATTAATCTTCTTTGTACAAGACGCAGCAGGCGAAAATTAAAGTCATTTTTGGTATTTCGGGCGTTTTAAGTTAACGACTTCCATTATTCCTTAAACAATTCCTTAATTTAAACTCATAAAAGTAGGTTAAAAATAAATTTAGATTTTTTGCATTCTTTTTAAATTTTGTTTTATTAGACTGAATTATTACGTATTCTGCAACAGAAATGTACGAGTATTTTTCAGAACTGTTTGAATCTACAGAATACATCCGATTTTAATTATTTTTGCTATGCGATTTCATATCTTTTTCTTGTGTTCCAGTACGTAGAGATATTCTTCAGAGCTGCGGTTTTATAATACTTTTTCAGCTTTAAGTTTTCTTCGGCAGTCTCTCAAGCTACATGCTACATACGAAATGAAAATGTGCCGATGGTTAAATAAAAGCCAATAAAAACGTATCAGATTTTATTTCAACAATAAACAACATGCTTATAAATAATATAAATACTGATTTTATTTAAAATAAGTTTTTAAAATCCCACGGGCTGTTAAAATTCCAAGTCGGCTTTGTTTGGTGCTTAGTGTGTTGCATATATCACAGGCGTAAATATCTGAAAGTAAACGAAATTAAAACAATGATTTTTATTTTTTGGTTCATGTTAGAAGCAAATTATTAATGTATTACGGACGTGACTAGGAAATTTTATTAAATGCATGGTAATCCACGTGCGCATTTTAACTATAGAATCTATGTATTCATCAAATATTTATTCCAATTAAACTGAAAACCAAGGAAAGGAAAACCATTCATCCACACATTCTGTAAATTCACTTACGTAATAATTTACATGAATTTTAATTTGTAGATTTAGTGGAATTAAAAGATCATTGTGTCAAAGTACACAATTACATTTCTTTGAATGTATGCCATTTACATTTTATTTCTTAACATTATAAAGTGGTGCGAGTTAAAAATTGAATATTTTTGAAATTGTATTTAGTTTTATATGTACTTTTTGGTTTTTTCTTAACACAAATTGGTAGACTAAGGTTTTTAATAATAAGAGCTCGGAAAAATATGCACTACAAAATGACAAAATATGCCGTTTATATGGACTAAAAAATCATGTAAATATGCACTTATTAGGCAATAAAAACTGAATATATGCACAACATTGATACATATGCAGTTAATATGCATTTATAAAAAAAGTAATAATTATACAACATTATTTGATTAGGAGTAATGGACAAAGTTAGTTGGTATCCTGTTGTAGAAGAGATGAAATTTTGTTCAATAAAATAATTTTTTTTTTACATAAAATTTATTCAGTTTATTTGCAAACATTTCGGGAGTAGTACTCCCTTCTTCAGTGCGTTGTCATGCATGTTAAAAGTTGGTGTAGAATTAAAAATACAGAACTTTTTTTTTTTTTTTTTTGCGGTATAAAAACAAGTTAGCTTATGGAAAACTTTATAACTAGAAAATGTAGGAATAGTAATGTCACACCATGATGGTGTGAATATAATACACCATCATGGTGTGACATTACTATTCTTACATTTTCTAATATTAGATGGAAGATACAACCTTCCTAGTTATAAAGTTTTCCATAAGCTATCTTGTTTTTATACCGCCAAAAAAAAAAAGAAAAATTTTCTGTATTTTTAATTGTAGGTACACCAACTTTTAACATGTATGACAACGCACTGAAGAAGGGAGTACTACTCCCGAAACGTTTGCAAATAAACTGAATAAATTTTATGTAAAAAAAATTTATTTTATTGGACAAAATTTCATCTCTTATACAACAGGATACAATATTATATTATATTTTTAAATAAGTACCTATACAATATAACAACAAAAACTATTGACATAAAAATGTCTAAGAAATACAAACAAATACGAAAAAACTTATATTTCATTGTTTTCTGGTTTATTATTTGAATAACAATAAACAATTACATACTTTTAAAAGTTTTCTATTATAAAATATTGACGTCTATCATTCAATAAATGATTATAAGCAGAAAAGGCGACCTTTCCTTCATACCCAACAAGACCAGAATGACCAATTTTAATACTGTAATTAAATTATGACCTATTATGTAAAACTTACAAAAAAGGTCTTACACAAGACATCCATCAACAATGTATTGATTTTTGCATGTCGCGGGGTGGGTTTCAATAGTATCTTCCTATGCATTGCAAATTTATTTATTTGACTTTAGAAAAAATTGCTTATAATTTTCTAAAAAGTGATTAAAGATAGGCAACCCAACATTCACCGACTCTGTTCATCACTTTCAATATTTACAAAGAGGTTTAAGAGATTAAAAATCGGCATTCGAAAATACTGAATTTTGAAGTTTTGTTGGGTAGAAGCAATATTAGAAGATCCAATCCTTTCTTGGCTGTTTTTAAGTCAGGTAACCCAAAATACTTAAAAATGAAAAATATTTTAACTAAAACCCATCCTTACTCTTTGTTTTAGAAAATTTGTATGAAAACTGTAACAAAATACCTTCGGAAATAGAAAAAGCTATATCAAAAATTTTCTTATGTTTGAGCAATAATCCAGGGTAATATGATACAGATATTCTGTAAAATTGTACTTAATAAACCGAATAAAGTGAGTCCTGATATTTGTACATTCCGAAATTTAAAAAATTTTAATAATGATAATTTCTGCCGTCATTTACAATTTATTGTTACCATTACACCGTATTTACTATGAGAAAGATATTGACATCAAACTTAACATTTTAAATTATTATACTTTATACTACCTACATTTTTGATCGACATGCTCCCTGTATCTGTTAAAATAAAAAAGAAACCAACACCATGGTTAACTGAGAACATAAAATTATTAATGAATCTTAGAAACAAAGCTAAAGCTAAATATACTAAAACTAAAAATCCCATACATTGGGAGTACTACAAATCTATTCGCAATTTTACAAATTTGGCAATTCAGAATGAAAAGAAGGCGTACTTTGAATGTAAGCTTCGTAATAATTACAACAAATTACAAGAAGCGTATAAGCTAAATTATAAGCAAATGTATACAGTCTGTCTGAAACTACTAGCCACATAGGTACTGATCCTGTTTCATACAGGGTGTGTCACGACGACCGTCGATTAGACGTTTCTTGAGAAAAACTTACAGTACATCAACCAAAAATTTGCAAAATAGGGTTTTGGGATATTACAAATTGATTGAAAATATATTTAAGATTGTACAACTTCCGGTTATACCGGAAGTAGACACTAACTTAGTTATTTCAAATAGAACATCCTGTATATATTTATATATTCAGAATCACCCTTTAACGCCATGTGTAACGATATAGCACTATAGTGGTCTATCGCTAACAGTTCAGCAGTTATTCAATTGTTTTTTAAAAAATCTGACCTCACTTTGTACGAACGCCACTGTGAAATTAGTTTGAAGTAAGCGTTCTTTCTCAGGATTTAATTTAAGGACTCTATCACCCATGGAATAGCTAGGATAACTCGACACTAGCCTGTACCAGTATACAGGGCGATCGAAGAATGTAGACCTCGATTTCTTTTAAAATTTTTAAATGGAATGCCCCATATTCGATCTAACAGTGAGATAGCCCCTATCATAAGCTTTCATAAAATACCTAACTTGATAGGACTATAAGTAATACGTACGAAGTTATTAAAAATTCAATTTTCCATATTTCAAATTTTTTATGTTATCGGCTCTTATGTTAGTTTTTTTCTTTTTTCTTGAATGTGAAGGCAGTAAAACATGAAAAACTCGATTTTTCAAAAAGAAACTCGTAATTCATAATCTTTTTGAAGAGGGGTTTTTTACATAATAGTTTTTCTAAGGTTCTATGCAATAGAAAAGCTGAGATATGAGTCGATAACATCAACATTTTGAAAAACGGCAACTTCCAACTTATCAATTCTAGACCTATTAAGTTGGGTATTTTATAAAAGCTTCTGACTGTGGCTAAGTGGCTATCTAACTGTCGTATCGAATATGGGGCGTTCCGTTTAAAAATTTTGGGAAAAATCAAGGTCGGCATTTTTCGATCACCCTGTATACTGGTAAACACTAGAGTCGAATAGTCCTACCTATTCCATGAGCGAAAGAGTCCTTAAATTTACCCTAAGAGAGAACGCTTACTTCGAAGTAATTTCGCAGTGGCGTACGTCCAAAGTGGGGTTAGTTTTTTTAAAAACAGTTGAATAACTGCTGAACTGTTAGCGATAGATCCCTATTGTACTCGCCGTTGAAAGGCGATTCTGACTATCTGAATATACAGAGAGTCCCAAATTCCATCCCCACCATTAGGATCTCGGAAACTATAAAAGCTACAAAGTTGGTTAACTGGGGAAAGTTTTAGGAATTTTAATGCTCATTTCATATCCGTTGAGAATCACAGCCAACTTTGACCGTTTTCGAGATATCTTGAAAAAACCGAAATTTGGAGTTTTTCGTTTTCCAAAATATCTCGGAAAGTATTAAGTTACTAGTTTCAAGACTTATACATTGTGAAGGCACTTTTTTACGGAGAATCGGGTGGTACCATATATTTATATTTATGACGCGTTGTTTCTATTCTATGAACCACTACTTTTGATTTTCATATGGACGCCATATTGAATTTTGTCGTAACTAAACTCAGCTCTTTTTTCTCTTTTCAACGATGTGTCACTCGTGCGGGTTTTTTTGAAGAAGAGCGGGAATACATTTTTTCTTTATTCGCGTAGTAGGCCATGATAAAAAAACTTACATGTCGCAAAGATTGAAATTTATTTTTTCGACCTCCTGTAGTAAGCGGACCATTATTGACGAAAAATTAGAACCGTAAGTGGAATTTACCGTTTGTTTGTTGTTGTCATAGTAATGAATGTAATAACAGTACTGTAATGGTAACTTACGCGAACTAGTACTCGTAAGTGAACATTACACTCCACCACGTGACTTCGTAATTTTATTATGACAGCTTTCAATCATGCTAATTTAATTTTAATATTATTACGTTTTCTGATATTTTCTCCAGGCGGTCGAAAAAATAGTATATGCGCCTTGCTCCGTAAGTATTTTTTTGGCCTCGCATGCGTGCTCGTCCAAAAAAATACCACTTACGAGCACTTGGCACGTAATATACTATTCTTGTACTGCAGCACATACCTGTATTTCCATGTTTTCCTGGTCAGCATCTCTTTCACGGCGAGGTTTTTTATGATTTTTAGGTGAAACGCATCCGGAAACTTCAAAATTTTGTATAATTCTTCGAACAGTCCTAACAGAAGGAAGTGGCCGATTTTCAAATAGAATTTGAAACAGGTCAGTCATATGCCGAAGATAATTTCCTTGGAAGTACCACTTAACAATCTGTACTCTTTCATTGACTAAATACACTTCCATTTTGTAGCTGCTACTTGAAAAAGTACAAAAGCTATTCTTTTTTATTACATGCAACTTATTTTGACATTATCATTAATTGTTGCTTGTGATGTATGCCTTCTATACATAAAAATATAATAGCCTATGTGGCTAGTGAAGCCAGACAAAGTGTATATTTCCGAGCTCTATTGATATTGTACATACAACATGTGCGCATCAGTAAACTCATTAGCAAACTCACCAGTAAACTACATTTTAAGCAAATAAACAATTAAAAATTGGCTTCCGGGTGATGATAAAACAATCATATTTGCATAGTATTTAAATACAATGACATTCTTCTTCGTCGGACAATCAATAATGAGCATATAATTCGAAAAATCATAAATAAGGCCACTTTTGAAGAATTTTTTCAAAAAATGTCAAATTTGACAGGTACAGAATGTCATTTGACCAAATCTGTGTGCACTTTTTTTAGTCCTTAGACAAGCACAAACCAACGCCGTATTGATTTTTTTAATAAATACTTTAATAAAAAAAAATCCCAGATGACCCGTACTTTTTGACAAATCCTGTATATCAAATTGTTATTTTTTGTATATTTTTGTGCTAAAAACTGATATACACCGAGTGTTTGACTTAAGGGGCGAACATATGGACATAGCATGGGAAATCATGTACAATATGTAGATTTCTGCTTGCCGTTTGAATTGATAGGATTGATAGTGGTATCAATCGAAAGCAAAAAATGCGCTTAATTTTATACTACTTTACTTGAATTTGTTGCTTGTTTAAGAAAGAAATGGTTTAAAAACTGTAATAAATAATTTGCATTTTATTCACAAAAAGCAGACCAACCATGATCAAATTTGAAGTTTTTTTAATCACGAACTGTGCGAAAACTGACGCCAGTATAAAATGTTTTGACAATAAATACCCTCTCCTCATTAAAATATTCAACATTACTATTCACAGTAATTAGGTAGATACGTGAATTGATAACTGACAGAAAATAATCTTTATCTACAACTATGAAATAATAGACGTATTATGTATTTACTTCCAAGTATATAAAGCTGCTCATATTATACTTCTCATAAGACACTAGTGGAATATGAACCATATTCCACGGCGGCAATTTTTTTAATAAGTAGGTCGGGTATGTTGTCAAATGACATTAACGTCAAATTAATAAAAGTGATTTGTGCAGTTATGAAGTGCAAGTCTGCAATTATGGATACTGAAAATGACATACGTTATGGGATTATCAAATTTAGAAAAACTGAAAATGACATACGTTATGGGATTATCAAATTTAGAAAAATACACCGGACATTGTTTGTGAAGATTCTCAGCTACATTGTGTGCTGATGGAGGAGTAACCATGACAACTTTGAAATACCACTACTAAACCTGTAAATTTTACTAAAATCAGAATTTCAATAAATTAGTTACCTACCTTTATTATCAAAAATTATAAATAAATATCTCGTAGTTGTAGATAAAGTATTGTATTTGACTCGCATATAATGGTTACATTACACTCGGATGATTACAATACTCGCCTGTCGGCTCGTATTGTAAAATTCATCCTCGTGTAATATAGCCTACATTATATGCTCGTTAAATAAAATACCATTTTTTTTGCATAAATAAACTTCAAATTTGATCACGGCTGGTCTGCTTTTTGTGAATAAAATGCAAATTATTTATGACAGTTTTTAAGCTATTTCTTTCTTAAACAAGCAAAAATTCACAGATTTCGCAATCCTTGCAACCATCGGATACATTGGAAATGTAATGCCATATATAATATTATATAAAACATACTCACTTACGACTTCGAAATTGTGGAAATATCACACCTCTGAGAGTAAATTAACATTTTTTTTCCAATTCTTACACATAAAGTGGCATTTTAATGTGTGAAATCTGGTTATCTGAGCAACATTTTAATGTGAAGGGTGGATAAAGTGTTGCTATAAACATTTTATCCACACTTCCTTGACGACACTGATTCTATAAACATTTTATCCACACTTTCCTTGAGGACGTGAATTTTAGAATGAAAATCATGGTGCCTTTAAATTTAAATTGCTAGGTATTGTTTAATAAAGACATTTTATCCACTCAAGGAAATTAGCTCAATCGGCTGCGCCTCGTGAGCTAAACTTTTCCTTTCCTGGATAACATTTCTCTTTATTCAATCAAGGAAATTAGCTCACTCGGCTGCGCCTCGTGAGCTAAACTGTTCCTTTCGTGGATAAAATTTCGCTTCATTCACTTGTACCCTATCAACAAAAGAAAATACCATTAGTCGGCCGGTATAAATTCCTAATAACAACCGAGCCACCACATTGTGTTTATTTTATTTTTGTACCGCCCTGATAAATAATGTCTGCATTCATTTTAAATATTCTTAAATAGTGTCGGTGTGCCGCTTTAATTTTCTATAGAAAGAAATAATTTTCGCCTGTCATTTTTTCCCTATAATATCTAAGGGTTCTAAGTTCTAAGGCGCCTTCAAGACATATTGCCCCTCCGCCTCCCAAAGATAGGTACGCCACTGGTACCATAAATAGCTATTAAACTAAATAAACAAAAAAAATACATATTTAATCAGTTTGTATCTGTTTGTAATACGATTATGAGTTTCTTGTAAAATTTCCTTACACTTGTAGCAGACCTTGTCTATTCTTCTTAACGCAGTTTTATTACGAATAATTCTAATGTTTGTTATTATGAGATCATCGGGTTGGAGTCGAAGCTCGTAACACACTCTCGGTGACGGTCACGTACCGACATATTTGATGTCGCGAAACCTACTAAACTTCTTGTAACTCTGTCCAATATACGAGCGCATAAACATTTCCAATGTTAAAAATTCTAGTAAAGTAGTATCAAATTAAGCGTATTTTTTTGTCTTTCGATTTATACCACTATCAATCCTATAAACTCAAACGGCAAGCAGGAATCTGCATATACAGGGTGTATGAAAAAAGCCGACAAATAGTAACATCATGAGAAACTACATCAAAAACTGAACAAGAAGCTTCAGGAATTTTGGCATCAAACTCATAGTTTCCACAATATCTTCGATTAAAGTTTCTTAAATTTGGCAACGTTGCTACAACTTTACTTTTTACCATTGTTACTATTTACAATTAAAAAATAATAAACTAAACTAAAAAAACCAAATTTTTATTCAAAACTAGATAACAATTTATAATAACTGTTCAAAATGACCCCCTCCAACATCTCGACACATTCTCACTCGGCGAATGATGCCGTCATTCATGGTCTGTAACATATTATTTTCTCTTATTGTGGCGACTGCTTGCTGCATTCTTTCTATCAGCTGATCTTCTCTGTTTATTTCTTCTTGGTAGACGTGCTCTTTTAAAGTTTCCCATAAGAAGAAGACAGCTTAAATCCGTACTTCTTGCACACCACTCTGCCGACCCACTTCGTTCAATCCATCTCTCAGAGAACTCCTCATTTAACCAGTTTCTTGTTTGAATTCCCCACTGAGCTGGTGCTTCATCCATTTGGAACCACATACTTCCTCTGGTTGCTAAAGGGATGTCTTCTAATAAATCCGGCAAGTTGTTAGTCAGAAACTCCACAAAATTGTTTGCAGTTAAACGTTGGGGTAAAATATTAAATATGTGGTCCTATTAATGAAGTATGAAGAATTCCGGCTCAAAAGTTTACACTAAATCGCACCTGATGATGGGTTTGATAAATAGCATGGGGGTTCTCGTCACTCTATTGGTGCCGTTGCGAGTAAAAGTGGGTTCATCCGTCCAAAACACAACAAAATAATGAAACAAACGGACAATTTTCGAAATTATTAAAACAGACAAGCAATTGCTGACAAGTCAAAATGACAGGAAAGCAATGTTGATCTAAATAAAAACGTTTTCGAATTTTCCAGTAGTTACTTAGAAACAGTGCAGCGTTGCAAAACCTTTTAAAGCTTTCAGAAGCAAAGAATTTGCTTTAATTGAAAACACATTACAGCCAAACTCCAAGCAAAAAATGCTAAAATACTAACCAGTTGTGTTTCCTGTTGCCTAAACTATGACCAGTCATTATCATTTAATAATAATTCGCCCTATTAAAAAAATTAGTATCCTACTTAAGACTATCAATTACTCGATAACTAGAGGGTTGCCAGCAAAATGGGACTAGAGTTTTTTGTTTACTTCTTAATGCTGCTTCCCATGGTGTGCCTATTTGTCGGCTTTTTTCATACACCCTGTATACGATTTTCCACGCTATTTCCATATGTTCGCCCCTTTAGTTAAACACTCGGTATATATTTTTAAATTTTCTAGTTATAGTCTATGAAAGTTTTCAATTTGAAATATAACTTTGACATCACATTTATAATTAATAATAATTATACATGATCGTTACGTGAAGAGAGCTACTGAGCACTCTTCTACATACTCTATATATTGCCATATATGAGAATTGTGCCTAAAATGACATACTTTTTGTTTGAATTTATTTTTCGATGTAAATATATTGCTTAAACTCTTTGCAAAAGATGCTCATACATTGCCCTTTTCATTAATCACAGTAACAAAAGAATTCTTGAAACTTATAATTATTTATTGCACTCAAAGAAAAATATTACAGAAATTTGCTCTGATACACTGGGCAAAACGACATAGCTGTATCTTTGTGCCCAAACAAGGTAACTAAATGTTTAATTTAAAATAGAAAATACATGTAATTGAAATATAAACTGTAACATTTGTTTCAAAAGAAGAAGTCTCTATAAATGTTTAAAACAAAATAAAAAATACACGTTAGCTAAATAAAAACGCAATATTTATAAAAGAAAAAGAAATCTTTGCACAGAGTTCACATGTATAGTTCTTTAATTTTCTGGAAACCCTGGAACAGTCACAGTGTGCCCATGCTTAGCATTCCTGGCATCTAATCTACACTTCGCCCGGCTTAGAAGATATCACATACATTCTAAAAACAATATGTAGCATGCCATTTTACCCTTTGTAGGTGCATCGGGTTTTACATACCATAAATTATTTTAGGTGATGGTAACTTCACAACACTTTGCACAAAAACATTCATTAATCATACTATGTAAATGCTGCTCCAAATTTGGTTTTACAGAAATTATGTACCATATGAACAAAAATTATTTAGATAAGCGATGGCCAAAGTGCACAAAATCACTGTCTTTGATAGGTTCAGCTTGTTGTTGGTTCTACAAGTCAATTAAATGACAGTTTCGATTTGAATTTTTATTCGTCACGGTATTCTCGCAATTACATAAGCTATTCATCATTGAATCTTATTTTCGTAATGGAAATCTTGAAAATGGGGAATGGATATACAGTACTCGAGCTTGCCTGGTTGAATTTCGACTACAGTTTCCTGATCTTGTGTTCTTGGAAGCTGACTTTTTCAATGTGGTCCGGAATTGTGTGCGATTATTCAGAGAAACAGGAAGCGTAACACATAAGGACGGTGGTGGCAGGCCAACGGTCCGTACAGAGGAGACTATTGAAAATGTTCGAGAGATTATGAATGAAGCACCAACAACATCATTGCGAAGACTCACACGGCAAGTTCCCGTATCTTATGGTACTTGCAGACTGCAGAACAATTTTGAGGAGGGACATTGGTTTATTTCCTTACAAGATGCAGGTTTATCATGAATTGTTACCGCCTGATCATAACAGGCGCGTGTTATATTGCCAATAGTTCACCCAACATTTATTGCACAACAGTGACCTCTTGGATTTGACATTCTTTACAGATGAGACGGGGTTTCATTTGTCAGGGTATATCAATTCACAAACAATGAGGATGTGGAGTGCGGAAAACCCTCACATATTTCGTGAGTCTCCGTTGCATTCCCAGAAAGTTGCTGCGTTAACTACATGAAAATTAGTGAAGATTCTTCAAATAAACATTTTTCCAAATTTGACCAGTGGCGTAACAACGCAACAAATTCGTTTTTCAGATACACGCATAAATATCTTCCAGTGTGGTGTTGCAAAATTGTTTTTGTGCATCAAATAACAACTTTAGCTCAAAAACGACTTTTTTGAGCTAAAAATGTCAAGAGAACTTTTTTTACGTAAAATTAATTTTTCTTTAATAAGTAATGCCACACAGGGTGTTTAAAAAACGTGGCCTTCATGTTTTTTTCTTAATTAAAAATGCCCTTAATTCCCTCTAACTACGCCACTGAATAAATTAAAGCTTTCTTATTACTATCAAATTATGACTTTGGTAGACCCTAATTTATCCTGCAAAAATTAAAAATAGATCCCCAATAGCTTTCAAGTTATTCAAAAAAATCTGTATTTTTAATTCAAATTTACAGGGCCGTGACCTTTTAATTTGGCCCTTTAGGAAAACAATTTATTAAAAAAATCTTCACTATTTTTCATGTAGTTAACGCAGTTAACGTACTTCCTAAACTTTCACGACTACCCTGTATAAATAAAAATTATCGTTATGAAGTAAGACATTTTTGATTATATAAATGTAATTGAGGATTAACATAGATCAACGTTATTTCTGAATTTGTAAGTTGGGTTGCCTATTCCTAGTGTTAAGGGGCGCGCCGTACGTAAATCAACCCGTATGTAGACCGTACCTTACGTTAGGGTGTCCCCAAGATCCTTATACCATATGAACAAAAATTATTTAGATAAAGGGTGGCTTTGGAATTCTGAACGTACCTTGCATGTTTGATTCATCGTCAGTAGTTGAAATTATATAGGTTATGTAAGCTAGTCAACTGTCAAATAAAACTTAGTTATTAAATTGCGGGTTTATTTTCAATTTATTACATTAGATGTTGAAAATGGCCACCATTTTCATGCAAACATAAATTTACACGCCTTTTCATGTTTTCAAATGCGTTTCGAGAATACTATGATGAATAAAAATTCAAATCGAAACTGACATTTAATTGACATGTAGGACCAACAACAAGCCGAACCTATCAAAGACAGTGATTTTGTTCACCATGACCATCCCTTATCTAAATAATTTTTGTTCATATGGTATTATTTTTTGGCATCTGCCTTTATTGTCAAAATCTTCGCATCTATTACCTCTGATATAGTTGTTTCTTATCATCTGTTTCCCTCAGAGCATATTTTAAGGAGTTTTTACTGGGCGGCACTAGAACTCGAGAGCCAGAATTACTACAACAAACGAGACGGACGGTGGGGATAAGTAAAAAAGAGACCATTTTAAAACATACATTTTATTATAATGACGGAAAAACATCTTAAAATCATAGATTAGTATCTTTTGCAAAAAACTTTTTAACAAATTCTTGGGTTTGATACACCTCTGCATCGGGAAGTTTTTTCCTTCTCTCTTTGATTTCCAAAAATTTCGTTACCGCTGGTCGAGGGTCATATAATGCGGTTCCTACTCCATTAAGAGCGATGTACATTCTTTTTTCTTATACTATGTGAAATCTTTTCAATCAGTCGGCACAACCACTTGCCACTAGGCGGCAGAAACGCCTCACTAGGCGGCACTAGTACCGCCTACTTTATATGTTATTTTATGCACTGGTTTCCCTAAAATTCTTCTGCCATCCCGTGGTTTCCAAATTAGTAGGTACCTACAGTGCCATGGTTAACTTAATTTCTTTTCGTCTGTTGTATCTACCATCTGTCTTTTCCTTTATTCATAGGTTGATTTTTAAAGAACTTGTTTAAATCTGTACTTAGAACTTTTTTCCAATTTCACTGGAAGATGCGTTTGAATGTTTGGGAAAGTCCTGGGGCCCAATTCTTGAAACCACTCGCTACCGAAACGTATACGCTAGGAAGCGAGTACTTGATAGCGCATTAGCTACTACCTAATGCGCTATCAAGTACTCGCTTCCTAGCGTATACGTTTCGGTAGCGAGTGGTTTCAAGAATTGGGCCCCTGGACCTAATATTATCACGTTGTAGCCAGGCGTAGACTAATCACTACAGTGGGTCTTTCGAATCATGTAAAAGTTTTTCGCAGATGAATTAAGAGCGCTAAATTTTCTCGACTTTAGTCTTTAGCTTCTGTTGCTTAATACATATACCAGAATTGACCGTATTCCTTTCCTTATTTCTATTTATTTGTTTTATTTTAATAATAACGTTGCATAGCTGCATAGGTACTTTAATTATAGTTTCATAAGAATATTTGTCCACGACTACTCAATAATTTGTCAATTATTCATGTGTTTGGTCAAGGATAATGCTATCCATAATTCACTACCAGCAGTGAATAATCATTATTCACGGTGTCATGGTAACCATCATTGTTTATGGTGTATAATGAAGTAAATACTGTAAATAGGTTATGATTACGTTATTTGAAGAAGAAATGCTGTTTTATAACCTGTTATTTACGGAACCACCAACCTTATAAAACTTTGCGCAGAACTTAAAATCGCCTTAAAATAATTCACAAAATATTCAAACACTGACGTTTTAAAATTTGTTTTGCCCACTCGCAAATGTTTATAATCCTACCACTTCGTTTAACATATAGTCCTACCATATGGTTTTAGTAGCGTTGTTATTTAAATTGCAATTAAAAATTTTTAGTACATATTTGTAGTCGTGGACAAACTATAGCATACGACTCGCTATAATGGCTACTATTACTTACCTCGGATAATTGCAAAATTCGCTCACTCCGCTCGCTCGTGTTGCAAATATTATATTCGGTAATAATAGCATTCATTATAGCATCATGTATAATATACTATTATACACTCCAGAAAGGACTGATTGATTTGTACTACTGTAATGTATTCGCATCCCCTGATAACATATATAAGATAACAATAGTTAGTTTAGGGTATTCTTTTCTCTGGCACCAGCGGTTTTTCTGATTTTTTTAAACTACCTTTGATGATTTTCATGATATTCATGTTTTATCCTTATTGTATTTTTACAATCTTCTGTTCTAAATATTTCTATATTTAATATTTTTTCTATGTTTGATTCCTCTGCTCGTCGTCAAGATGCTTGTTTGTCTGAGAAGCTGTTTGCAAAATTCTTCATTTCTTTGAATAGTCAACCTAAATGTTTTGAAATAGACACCACACATGTTTCACAAACTACTATGTATAGGTTTAGTTACAATATTTTAAAAACTAAAAGCAAAGAATTCACTGTGGTTGTTAATCACTATCAGTAATCACTATGTTAACTAATGTGTTGCCACAGTGTTTGCTCCGATATTTACTTTTAGAGTATTATAATTTGAACGTAGATGTTTGTGATATCATTTTAAAACTTTCAGGCGCATTGTTTTGAATGGGTACCTTTTAAATGTTGTTGGTTGTTTTAATGCTTTCTTCCATACTTTTTATTTTTGTCTTTGTTGTCTTATTTCCAGAGTTTTACGTCAGTTCTTTATGTTCTGAATTTCTGGAATTTGTTTTATTTCAAAAGAGTTTTCTTTCTTCTCCGTCTTCTTCTTAGTCAGAATCCTCTTATACTGGTAACTCAGTGTAGAGCTAACGTTTGATTCATACTTCTCAATGTGCACTTTTGACTAGTCTGTGCTACTTCTTTCTGTCCTTTGCTGTACTTAATGCTTCATGTATCCTGTTAATCTCTTTTTTCCACGTGATTGGTGGTCTGTTTTTTCCCTTCTCTTGTATGTCCCAATTTTTAGTGCTATTAGGAGAAGTCGTCTCGCGTCCATTCTTATGATATGTCCCATCCATCTCAATTGGTGCTTTTCACGTATTTTGTTTAATTCCTTAACTTGCAGTCGATCCCTTATTACACCATTTCTTATTTTAACTCCTAATACTCTTCTTAGGTATCTCATCTCTATTACTTGTAGTTTCTTCGTTTGTTTTTCTGTTATAGCCCACGTGTCGCAACTATACATATAAAAGTGTTGGTACAAATATTGTTTTGTATATTGTAAGTTTTGTTTTTCTAAAAATTTCTCTTTTGTATATAAATTTTTTGTACAGTTGATAAAGTCACTTAGTAGTTGTAATTCCATTATCGATTTCTGCTTCCATTCCGCCACCCTTATTTATGATGTGTCCCAGATACCTAAATGTTTTGACTTGCTCCAAAGTTTTATCTTCAATTTTTATGTTTACTATTCTCTTCATGCTGATTACCATCACTTTTGTTTTTCCAATATTTGTACGCATGTTATGACTCGGTTCCAAAGTACCATTGAGGTCATCAAGGAAATATACAAAGGTGTTTCAAAAAAACATGGCATAAATGATACTGCTGATAGAACACCGAAAAATAAGTCAAAGTTAAAAATTAAAAAATGATTATTGCATATAACTTTGACGGTAGTACACATTTTTTTTACTAAACTTGGCAGACAGTTTTATAAAAGACACATAACTGCAAAAAATCCATTTACTCACTTTTGTCAGTGGCGTACAGCAGCAGTTCGGGACCTCTTAACCCCCCCTATTTTGTATGACACTGCTTAAATTTTCATTTTGGTTGTATTTTTGAATTTGGCAATGCTTTTTACGTAAATAATGTATTATTGTTTCACTCCTTTAAAGTGGATATTTTTCGAGATATTAACGCCACTTATTTTTCAGTGTTCTATCAGCCATTTATGCCATGTTTTTTTGAAACACCTTGTATAGGTTTACTTTTTTATTTTAATATATTTTTGAAATCAAGTAATAAGCAGTATAAAAACAGTTTTTTCTATAGCAACTGTTAAAGTGCTATTTTATCTACTAATTTGAATAGATAAAGTAGCACTTTAACAGCAAGGGTAGATAAATGACTAATTTAACAGCAATGGTAGATAAAGTACTACTTTAACAGCAAGGGTAGATAAAGTACTGCTTTAACGACTGTACGCCCATACTAATGACATTTTAAAATTTTTTTAAACGTCAATGTCAAATAAATCTCAAATAAAATTTATTTTATAATTTTTTTTTCTTTAAAATAAATGCTATAGAAAAAAATATAGTATTATACACGACGATAAAATTTAATTATCTTCTCGAGTGTAATTAGCGCCTCGACTGGCGTCTCGACGCTAAAATACTTCCTCGAAGATAAAATACAATTTTATCGTCTTGTATAATAAATAACTATTGTTTCTTATACAATTTTGTAGTCGACGATATTTTGGAACATCAATTTTGTTTTAAAAATAATTACTGTATTGCATTGTGTTATGACGTTTAATTCGATTCAGAAAAAGTCAACCACAATTCTTTAGAAATTTTATGGAACATTAAGTAAACATGAATATAAAATTGAAAATATGGACTAAAACGAAGTTATAATTGTCATCTTCGTATATTATTATATTATATTACTTGTAAGTACTTTTTAAATTAAATTTCTTTCACTTATTTATTATTTTAATTATGTATTTTCATTTTTAGATATATCTTGTTGTTTTAACCCACTGACGAAGAACTTTAACGTTCGAAACGTTTGATAAATAAAAAATTTATTCAAATGAAATAAATCTTAATTTATTTCGATATAGCTAAGCCCATGCCGACAAGGTGCTTGCAATCCGCTTATTACTAGGTTTTACAAGGGATTCTTAATTGGGACTACAATAATCTCTTCCACTTTTATATAATTAAGTAAACATTTTCCTTTTATTCTATATCGTTGTACATATTAATATTTGTCAGAATTTCTTTAGTTATTCTTGATATTCTTCTACTACAGCTTTACCATTTGTAGGTATATGTGTTTGGTTTTGAGGCGTAATGTTTCTTATCTAAAACTTTCTTTTTATTAATTGATAAGTATTCCGGTAGTAACTAAAAGTACCGGATAAAACGGGGTGAGTAGGATCACCTTTTGACCTGTAGTGCTTCCCCAGATTTTTTTCTGTGCTCTTTTTCAAGTTCAATGTAGATATACATACTTTGATAAGATATGAGCTTAATAAATATTAAAAATAGCATTTGCAAGTTTAAAAAATAATAGTCAATATTCCTATTCACCTCCCAATGGGGCGAATGGGAACAGACATTATTATTTCACTGTATTTCTTTTTACACATCATGCAGGTGAATAGGAATGGTAAAAATTAAAATAATAATGCTTATTTTGATATCTAAGTAAACCCCTTTTTTGATTAAACCTAAATTTTAAATAAAATACCTCGATAGAAATAAACAATTTATTCTTGATACAGAAAAACATTCAAAATATGCAAATACAATAACAATCTAATGGATAACCCCATTCAGCACAAATGTTAATATTGGCAATAAATAAAGCTTCTTCCTTTGCTGGAAATATAGTCTGCCTCCCTGCTTTCTGAACATTTCCTTTCGAATGACGAAAAAGGACTGTTTTAGAAAGATTATATTTTTCAGCTGCAGCAGCATATGATAGTTTATTTTTCGGGATATCTTCTACAGCCTTAGCAATTAAATTAAGATCCTGTTTCTTGTATATTTTACGCCCCTTCGGTTTGTAAATGCGCGGCATTTTGTATTCCTATTCACCCCAAATAACCTAAAAACTCGAATACGTTTCTTTTTTTAATCACAGTTCCTTTTTGTGTAATATTTTAAAATTGAAATACTGCAACTACCAAATCAAACCTTATAAGAATCTTCTTAGGTTTTCGACAAAATCCACGCAAAATTTTTTCACCTATCAAAAACACATAATCATCACCAATAACTTTGAAGTTGACTTTCAAATTGACAAACGTCAGGTAGGACCTATTCATGTTGCCAAAATATTAGTATAACAGTAGTGTATAGTTTTCTTCGTTTCTGATCTTTGTGTACTTTGTTTCTGAGAAGTTATATCTACTCAAATAAAATTTTCATTTCTTGTTCCTATTCCCCTGCTAATTCCGATTCACCCCGTTTTACGGTATTTAAAACTCGAATATCTTTAGTTGCATATTTGTTCATTGACATTGTAAAATCTGTTTTTGCACTCCCGCGAAGAAGGGCGTGAAGTTAATAATTGCAGACCTCGGGTGCACTTTACGCCCGCCACAAATTAATGTAAAATATCACAAAAATAAGTAGATTACCTTAGTTAAAAAACAATTTTTATAAAATCACTCTCGACGTGAATTGTTGATTAAATGATTACCATTTGCTTTGGCAGTTAATATTGTGTTTGTATTTGTATTGTGTTTAGCAAATATCGTTGGTTATTTTTTACAAATACCTATCTATGTACTTTAGGAAATACATATATCAAAAAGACATTTATTTATTTCTGCTGAAGATACTCGGTCTTACTCGACAAAGGTTTACTTTTATCTTTTGGTTATTTATACCTCTGCAATTATCGTTCAAAATACCTTAAATTAAAGTTTCTGATAGATTATTATAAAACTTTGTGTTATAAGCTCTTCATGTTAGCGGGATAAGTTTGATACACCTAACTTATGATTAATTTAAAAGACTAATTAATCATTCTGCAACTAACTTTCTAATAATGTTTGTAAATAAGAAGTGTTTTCTCTCTCTATTGTCCTCCCTGTTACATTTACCATCTTTGTTTCTTAACAAAAAAAGAACGAACTTCATCAACTAATAAATTTTCAACGCATAAGTGACGTTTAAATTGATTTAAGCGCAGATTTTCATAAGGAAATAATTCCCTGCAGGCCAGTTTATATTTTTAATTTGCTTGCCCTGAATACTTGTTACTTTATTACTATTATTATTTGTTGCCTAGTTAAATTGTAGTTATAACTCGAACATTTTCAAATGACTGAAAAATATTTAAAAATACAATCGTTTAACATGGACTTTGTTTGAATTAATTATGCTTAAATTGAATTACCGGATGAATTGTGCTTAACCATTACCAAATGCTAAAATCACCGGTGAGGACTGTAAATTACATAACTTTAGTTTTAACTAGAAATTACAAGTATTGTAAGCCCTAAATTTGAATAAAACTGGAATTTTTATAAATACTTTTAATATTTCCGCGAAAACATGAAATTCCTGATTATTTAAACATCAAAATAAACCCAAACATTTTCATTTGCTGGAAATACAAGGTATTTCGTGAAGAATGGGGTTTTTGAACTATCTTTAAACCATTTTAATTACGACCGTTTAAACCGTAGAACTAGTTTTGAAAAACAAAAACAAAATAGAATGCCATTGATCTTCAAATGTACAACCTGCTCCACAAATTATTGTGTTTGAGCCCGCACAAAACTAGATACCTGTTCATTCTGATATGTAAGCATAGGCAATAAAAGTTACGTAAGAAGTTACACCCAAACGTACGCGACAATTCTATGACCCGATTTTTGTTGTAGAAACACTTTACATTCTTGGTGTATCGGTAATCCGTAACTTTATTTAGTGAAAGTGCGAATGTACTTGCAAAAATTCTGCTGCTACCGTTTTATCGGGCAAATCTGGCCTTTTTTAACTGTTTATACGGGTTATATCAGTTTAGGTTTTGTTTCTAGATTTTGTGTATAACTAATTTTATAATTAATTGAAAGTTAATGATTTACTGAAAGTGAATGATACATCGTTGATGAATCCAATTTGTAGATTATAATTTGAAAATAACAAGAGAAAGTCTTTGGTCATCTATGATTTGTAATTCGTCTGTCTTTGTTAAGTATTTAATTAGAATTTGTATGCAAATGGACCTTCTCTTCCCTTTGGCAATTTTAAGTCAATTTAAAAGTAATCTAACGACCTTCACTATGTTAAGTGCTTTCTAGAATTTTTGTATACCAGTAAAGATTTTTTAATACAAAGAATTGTTGCTCTTTCTCCAGTTTAAAATATAATTAAAGGCATGCTTTATAATCTTCTGGTAATTTCTTGATACTTATTATGGAAATAATTGTAATACCAAAATTTCCAAGTAAATTAGTTGGAAGTTAAAATTTCCAGATTATAACATCGATGTTAAAACTCTGGTAACATTAACTATACACCGTTCGTTTGTTTCTACGCAATATCTGACCATAATTAAAATTAACACTCTATGCCAAGTTGTGTCGCTTGTCCAGTTCAAGGTTATGAAAAAGTGTTTTGTTGTCAAGTATTGCAAAATACTGCCATAATCTTAAAGTCTGGAAAAATATTATAATCAAATTAATTTAGTATTCGCTTGAATTTTGTACTGTGAATTTTATAACGCCTCGAAGTCGCCTTATCCTTAATAGTGTACAACGGAATATTACAAATTTGGTTATCACATAGTAAAATAATTAAGGAAACAGCAACCAAAATCATCAAATAAACCTCAAAAAAAAAAAGCTACCAGCAGGAAATGGACCTGATTTCAACATATTATATATTTAGTCAACCATTATCACAAAATAAACAGGGTCATCCACAAGCAAGTGTTCAAATGTTACAATTCTCAAATTTTCTACAAAATCAACCACTCATAAATAGCCACGTTCCTGTAATATGACACACAAATGAGTCAAGCAACAGCAAGTAAAAATTATTATTTCCTCCAAACCAAGAACATTACATGGAAATACAGGCTGTAGGAGCCCACCCAACCCTCAGCAACTATTAAAATGATATCAACTAGTGACGAAGAAATATAAAACCTTACCTCATCCAAAGAGAACCCTTGGCAAGTAGTAAAGACCACAAAACGGAGAAAAATAGGATCAAACGTAGAGGAAAATGGAATAAACAGCTAAATAACACTATCCAACAAATGCAGCGCATTAACAAGTTCACAGGAAAACGAGTCCAATAACAATACAAGAGAAAAATCAAATAATACATCAGACAGCCAAAAGAAGAACGGGCGTTAAGGGTGATCATTCAATAGCAGTAGATGATAATGTAACGAATAAAGCCCAAGTCTTTTCGGGCTTATAACCTTTTTATTATTCATGATACGTAAATAAATTATTAATAAAAGTTGTACAGAATGCGTTTTTGACAAAAATGCTTTGTACAAACTTTTTTTAAGATTCACAACTACAGCTATACCGGGTGTCAATGAAACCTGGGGCACCCCCATAATTTTTTTATTTTTTAAGATATCTAAATCAAATTTGGTATATGCAATACACTCTTTAAATGGCATTTTTTGACATAGGAAACAAGTTTCTGTCACTTCCGGTTTCGCCGGAATTGACATCAACTTTGTTATTTTAAATGGAACACCCTGTATATTTATACATTTTTGGAATCTCCATTCAATTTTACGTATGGTAGTATCAAGTTAGAGACATTTTGATGACAAAGTAAATTTTTGCAGAAATGAATCTAGAGTGCCATGACTTATGCAAAATGATAGTCAAGGTGCCCCAACACTCGAGACAAATTGTTTTAGAAATGTAACTATTTCAGTTGCTGCATTAGAATGGCCTAAAGTTGGCAAAAATGCTTTTTCGAGAATAACTCTATTTTTTCAAATGGCACTAGGGTGGGACACTAGGATATTAAAAACGAGCGTTCTTCAAGGATTTTTTTTATACCAATAACGCGGGATTAATATGAAAATTTAATCCGGAATAACACTCTCCGTTCAAAAAAACCGTATTTTGGGTATTTAAATCTAGATACTGGGTTTCAAAACTAGTGAAACAAATGAAATGCACAAAAAAAGACAGATTTGCCACAGTTGAAGTACTAAAATAATTTGTTTTGAGTGTCGTAGCACCCTCACTTCCATTTTACGCAGGTCGTGGCATCCTAGATTAATAAGTAAACTCTTCTGCAAGTATTTACTTTGTCATCAAAATGTTTCAAACTTGATACTACCATACGTAAAATTGAATGGAGATTCCAAAAATGTATAAATATATGGGGTGTTCCATTTAAAATAACAAAGTTGATGTCAAGTCTGGCGAAACCGGAAGTGACAGAAACTTGTTTTCTATGTCAACAAATGCCATTTAAAGAGTATATTACATATACCAAATTTAATTTAGATATCTTAAAAAATAAAAAATCTATGGGGGTGCCCCAGGTTTCGTTGACACCCGGTATAGCCGAAAAACTAATTAACGCTTCTATTCAAGATGGCGGTCGAATGGGGGTAGTTACCCCCCGAAAACACTGATTTAAACTCATCACTGATCCCTCTACACACCGATAAAAACAGTCGTTGCCTACCCAAAATGCAAAGTTGAATTACCATTAGACTGGACTATACAGGGTGATTCAAAAGTATTGTCTTTAATTTTAAGGGTAGGTAGAGCATATCAAATAGAACAACTTTTCTCAATAAACCATGTGTCGCAAGTAAACCGTAACTTCAGAAAAAAATTTTAAACATTAATACAAAAATTGTTTTGGGGTAACTGAATAGTGGAATAGGTCAGTTCTGTTTACATTAAAAATTTAAATTTATCAATCGTCTTTCTTGTCCGTACTGTTAAAGAGCCCAGGTGTGCTGTGACATAGCTTAGCTAGTCCATTCTTCACTGTAAAACTGCACTGTTCGAACGCGTTAATGGAAGGTCATCTTAACAGTATGACCGAATTAATTAATAATTGACGTTTTAATTTACGGGAAAGCTCTTCAAAATGCTGTAGCAGCTCTGAAAGACAAAGTTTTTTGTTTGTGTTGTGTTTGTTTGTGTGTGTTTATTGGAGCAACATTTTTTGTAAGTGCAGTTTCACTTTATTAACAACATTTTTTCTAATATCACTTTTTAAACATGCCACTAATTGTTTACTGTCATCAGTCTTAATCCTGAAAAAATTGCAGAGGAAAGTGAAACCTATAAATTACATAATTGTGTAATGTTTCATTTATTTTGGCGGGGTCAAATTTCTACCGCGCATATTAGCCAGCGGTTCTCAAAAGTGGGTATCAAAATTTAAAATAAAAAAAATCACGATAAGCTTTAAATTTTTGCTCTAATGTACTTCTATTAAGGTCAGCATATACCTATTTAATTTAATGACAATACTTTTGAATCACGCTGTATAGAATAAATGTATTTTGATTACTGATTAAAATAAATTTAAAAAAATAATCTTTCCAAATTTATACTAAAAACAAAATGAAACTGTGTTCCTGCACAGTAACCGTCGCTTGATATTAAACAATAACAAATAAAAATAGCTTTGGTTTCTCTCTATTTGAAATTTAGAAAACAGAAGATCGATCCATCAGCTCATTAAAACTTTAAAATCCAATACATGCCTGACAGGTTTTGAGGTATCTTGCCGATAAAAAATCGAGTAATACCATACATGTCCTATAACTCTAAAAGTAATATAAACTGCGAATTAAATAATTTGTTAAATGCTTAGACTAGACAATAAATTAAATTAACACATTTATAAATTAATAAAAATGCGAGGACAACAGACTTCAGTTAATTTTATTATTCATAGCCTCAAACATAACATCCTATAAAACGTCTGATTCATGGAGAAATGCGAGTTCGTTCAGTTTATGTATATGTACTATATGTTAGACCTTCAACTTTTTATGGATAACTTTATTCGAAAAATGTCTTAAATATGTTGTACTTTCAAAGGAAACATATTTAATATTTTACTAGAAATTTAGTCCAGTCAAATTGTCATAAATGGTTACATTAATTAGGGTAGTTCCGATTTTTTGATATGTTGTATGGGTTGGTACACTGTTGAAAAATCCAAGTTTTCTAATTCCCCCCAACACCGCGGGCGGCGCTATCTTGAAAAAACCGCTAAATTTTTGAACTTGTCCCTGTTTTTTCAAAATATCTCCTAAAGCATTGGCCTGACAAAAAAAATGTTCGCGACTTTTTTAAACAAGAGTAAATTATCTACAATTTGAGACTAAACTAATATTTCTAGATCTAACATTTCCCGAGATAGAGCTCTTTGAATTTTGAAAATTTTTCTCAAAAATGTGAAAAGTACAGATTTTTAGTCGGTTCTTGCTCGATAGCAAGTAAATGGTGAATCCTACGCCAAAGTTTGATATAATAACATTTGTAGTAGAGGTAAATAGCTAAAGCGGTTCTGCTAGGTCGTAAAGACTCTGAGATACAATCTTTTGAATATTTTTGTAGTTTTTTAGGAAAACACGTAATAACTGAAAATTGACAAAACCAATCTAATCTTAAAAACAAAAAGGTTCAAATATAGTTAAGTTTGTATATCATACATGTTCAGTAGTTCTGTCAATTATATATTATACAACTTTCATGAAAAAATTGTCTTCTGAACCACAACTTTACATTTTCATACGTTTGAAGGGCCCGCGCCATATTCCTCATTGTTTCGGCTCCCACTTCGCACAGAGTAACATTCCACAACTTGCTATTCAATGTCTTCACACACCAGTTATTCATCAACCATGTCAATTGGTGCTGGAGCATCTCCCTCTTTAGACTCGTTGTCTAAAATGACTGGAATTGCTTTTTCGCAAGACTGTCCATTGCAATATTTGCATAGTAAAGAACAATGCAGACCTGTTTTCCTGCATCCACATACATTCATGCAACCTTTTTTGCAACTACATGAAATGCATTGAAGGAGGGACTCTGGTGCTGGATCCTTCTCTATTTTCTTAGGTAAGAAGCCTAATGGAGTGTGCATCCAGCCCCATTTCAAGGGATCTTTTTCATTTCCCAGCCATGTTTGCACTTGGTGGTAACTCCTCGTGGCATGCAGTTGAGCAGCATCTGTAGTTGGTGGCAATCTAGTGAAGTTAAATTTAGTTTTAGCTGCAGCTTTAACAAATGTGTGGTGCCGCAGTTCAACTGCCTGCTGCACGCAGATGTTAGCTTTTTGTAAAGCCTTCTTGAGCAGTTCAATAAATCGTTTCTTATTGCTTTCATTTGCAAGGAGCTTTTCTTGTGTACTTTGTAACACTCTTTCTTCATCAAACATTACATCAGGGGAAGAATGGGCTGCCCGTCGAAGTCGTTCACAATTTTTGGTGCTCTTTTTGTCACCATCAGGGTAACCATCAAAAATGTTATATCTTGACCGTAATGATTATGCAAGTATTGAACATAGCTGTCAGCTATAGCTCCAAAAGAGGCTTGTCGTCGCCACACAACTTTGTGTAGTAAATTGCCACCGTCAACCACGACATACTGTGATCCCACAGGTATTACTTCCTCTGTAATGGGTGTGAATGATGTGTATAACGAAGATTTTGTCCCCTTATGCATGCCCTCGTATGTCGGGAGTCTTTATTATCACCGTCCGATATGGTTTCTAGAAATGCATACTTAAGAAAAATAATGTAGGATCACCTACATCAATTCTTCGAATGTTAATTTAAAATTTTGTTAGGCTGGTGATCCTCCTTTTTAAATTTTTTTGGATTGAAGAAATTCCGCTGCTTTTAAAAAACTAAGTTCTTGCCGGCGCTACGCTACTTCGAAGTCCAAAAATTCGCTACAGTAGCGGAATTCCGCTACGGTTGGCAACATTGAATTACTGGAGCAGCCTGTGGGAGCGGTCTCACCCTCTCCCTCCACCGGCTCCACTTTTTTAATATATAATATATAATTTATTTATAATTATTTATCATTTATTTACTTACATATTTATTTTATTAATATATAATTGACAATTGAACCTTTGGTTTTGTCAATTTTTAGTTATTCCGTGTTTTCCAAAAAAAAACTACAAAAATGTTCAAAAGATTGTATCTCAGAGTCTTTACGACCTATCAGAACCAGTTTGGTCTTAAGCTGTAGCTATTTACTTCTACTACAAATGTTATTATGTCAAGCTTTGGCGTAGAATTCACCATTTACTTGCTATCGAGCAAAAACCGACTAAAAATCTGTACTTTTCACATTTTTGAGAGAAATTCTGAAAATTCAAAGAACCCTATCTCGGGAATTATTAGAGCTAGAAATTTTGCTTTGGTCTCAAATTGTAGATAATTTACTCTAGTTTAAAAAAGCCCCGAACTTTTTTTTTGTCAGACCAATACTTCAGGAGATATTTTGAAAAAACCGGGACAAGTACAAAAATTTAGCGGTTTTTTCAAGATGGCGGCGTCCGCGGTGGTGGGGGGAATTAGAAAACTTGGATTTTTCAACAGTGTACCAACCCATATAACATATCAAAAAATCGGAACTACCCTAATTAATGTAACCATCCGGGTGATTTTGTGACAATTTGACTGGACTAATTTGGGTAAGTATATTACTTTTTGAAATATATTTTCATTTATTTTTATTTGAACACATAAGAACCTTGAAATACGTAATATACTTTTTATTGCCATTTTTGTGAATCTGTTTTATTAGATATTTATAATTCTTGCGGTAATTTCTTCAAATCAAAGTCTAAAGTGTTCTAAGAATTGTTGTTCATTATCCTGCAGCTTTCTTTTAGATTGTAAAATGTTTAAGACCTTATAGGGCTGATTTGTGTATTTCAAATTATTTTCACTATCCTTAGGGTTTTCTTTACAATATCTGCTACTCTCGTCTTCCTCTGCATAAAATATAGGAATTAAAACTGAATACATTTGAGTTATAGAGAAGACAAAAGAAAACTAGTACATAGTCAGATGTTATTCTTCTTCTTCTTCTTCTTCTCCTTCTTTGTAATTTTGGGGCGTTAACGGTCATGGTCATAGCCCCCACCCTGTAAAACCAATTAGCTTGAGTAAAAATGTCTTTGCGATATGCAAAATTTGCAATTATTTTTGATGTCAAATTTTATTATTTGTACGGGAACAATACATTTTAAAACGAAACAAATGCTTTTTGTTCAATAAATGTTACGTAAAATTAAATTATTTTAAACCCCAAAACAGATGCAACGTGTTAATAAACCTGGTCAGATTTATGTTAGACATGGCCATACTTGTAACAAGGAAACTGTAATCCCGACATGGCTAACTACTGCGCAAATCAGAAGTGTACATTTGAATAAATTTAAACTTTATCTTACTGTTTATATGTACATTTCCCGCATTCTTGAAGTAATTCTTATTTATTGAATTAACTATTTAATTTTTTATCAGTTACAAAATTAATATTGCTTTAATTTCAATAATATTTCAGTGTTTACTAATCTTGAAAGTGTTGCATTTTTGCCATGTTTACTTGAAGAAGCGGGCACTTGTTTTTAATTAACAGCCCATCTTCAATTAATACTTCTGGTGCTTAAAACTTCATCCAAACCAATTTTAGGTATTTTATTTGTTTATCTTATAAAACTTTTAATGCCTTGTTAATTTAAAAAAATTAGGTACTATAAATTACTTCTGTAAACCGTTTTATTTCCCTATTTCCAGAATTTCTGAACTAATTTTTATGTATCAGTACTTTTGACGCATTTAAATGTCGAATTAATGTGTAGTTATTTTCCGTTGTTAAATGTGCAAAATTTTCACGCTTTATTAGTTTCGTAAGTTTAATTAATAGGGCATATTTTGAGGCGTGGTGGATTACTGAAGACTATCATTGAATGCAAAATAGAGAGTAACAACCTTAAAGGAAGACGTCGCTTTCAATACAACAAACAAATAATAGAAGACACAGGTTGCAATAAATATGAACAAAAAGAATGGATTGTTGCGCCAAACTAGTCCTTGGACTGAAGACTATGGAGGAGGAGGAAGTTTAATTTTCTTCTTCGTGCTTTAATTTTGTTTTTTTTATCTAAAATTGATTTTTATTATCAATGTGAGATTTAGTCATGCAATAAATGCGAAATGACATTAAGCTAGTCAGATTTATGCCGAATAAAGTATACCTAGAAAATTCTTACTTTAACACGGCCAACTACTAACTGTCCAGAGTGGGTGTATGAGAGGGGTGAATGGTGTACCTATATGTTACAGCTTTCTACGATTTTTAAATCTTTAGTATCATGTTATCAAATGCATATTTCCCCTTTAAGGGGTGCAAAGGATGATGATGCCACTTAGGCGTGGCTGCTTAGACGTGGCCGTTTAGATACAGATCTATTTGTAAGCAGGGACAAAAGGGCGCCAATACATAGGGCGCAACGACATTAAGGCGCAGAGACACAAAGGCGCATACAGTTACGTTATTTGAACAATTGATTTTTCTTTAGATACGCTATAAAATATAAAATTTTGTGTAATTACTTACACAGAATGAAATAGCTGTATATTTAAATAAAAGTCTTATATACTGGTGGATTTTATTTATTTATAATTTAATTACTTAATTATTAGGTTTTCCCCGACAAGCTCTTACAGTTCTAATCACTAACTTAGCGGCCAAGAAAGATGTACATATGAATTTTTTGTAACCTCTTATACATATAATAAAATTTTATGAAATTGGAATTTTATTTTGAAGAAAACAGTTGTAAATTTGGATAAATGGGAATATTGAATTGATAAAGAGGAAAAGTGTGTCTTTGGTTAGAAGTTAAGGCAGGTTTTGGATAATTTGGAGTCGAGACAGGAGGTCAGGAGGTGTATTGTTAGAAGAAATTTGGCAGGACTTAATAATTTGAAGTTGAAGTAGTAAGTGTTCGTTCGTGTTATTATAAAAGGTACTGCTGTAAATTTGTTAATTTTTAGAATTTGTTATTGTTATTTGTTTGTAAAAATTTGCATAATTTTGAAAGGTATTTGAATTTCAACTTGGCGAAGTTTTAAAAGTGCATCAAGGCGATCCCTTTGGCGACCTGAGATTGAGAGTCTCTAAAAATTTAACTAAATTATAATTAAAAATTGAGCTAGTTGGAAAATTTAAAATTGTATGCGATGCACAGTTAAAAGTGGAAGATCATACCAATATATTAATGCAGGCTTCTATATCACCATCTGCTTCTTCATTGTTAGGAACATCTGCAGGATGTAACAAATGTTGAATAGGTGTATATCATATACTGTCTCCTCTTTGTTCATTCCTTTACTTTTTTTTATATATATTCGCTATTTGTCCTAGCTCAATCACTATTGGTTTCTGGCCTGCTACAGTACATGATGTCTCATAAGAAATTGTTGGACACGCTTTCCCTATCCTTATATTGATGACTCTTTGCAAGCGCTTTAAAGCATTTTGGTTTGATTTTGTTTTCATTACGAGTTCCCAGACTGAAACACCATATGATAGAAGAGGCAATAAGGCTCCTTTATAAATTATTGCCAAAACCTCATGCTTTAAACCCCAATTTATCCTAGCTGTTCTGCCTAACATGTTTATTAAGGTCATGTATCTCTCGATCGTTCTGGTGAGATGAACTTGGTATGTAATTCAGACATCTAAATATACTCCCACATACTTTAGTTCTGTAACCTGTTCAAGTATTTCGTTATTTAGATATAAATTCCTAAGACCTTATCACGTGATTCTTTTTTTTCGATATAATCGTGGACTTCGACTTTTGTTCATTAAAACTCATTTTATTTCTTTTTGCCCAATTCTCAATCTTCGCCAGTTCTATATTAGCTCGATTTTCTGCTTCAATTACTCTATACCCCTTTACCAATATTAAGAGATCGTCCGCAAAGGTTGGCACTTTTGAATTTTTCACATACTTTATATTGAGGAGGGAGTTATACAATATACACCAGAATCCAGGCCCACAGCATGAACTATGGGGACATCCTTTAGTTACCTTTTTTTGCACACTTTCAAAATTCATATCCAGTCTCGCAGTTCTGTTTCTGAAATAGTCTACACTCAGCAAATATAGATTTTTTGGACATCTTAACTCCGTGAGAGAATCTACAATGGCCGGCCAACAAGCAGCATCAAACGCGCCTTTAGCATCAAGGCTAACTATAGCTATATCTTTTTTCCTTTTCAAGGCTTTGTCCACAATGCATCAACCATCAACTGTTCCCCTTTGCGGTTGAAATCCATACTAGTTTAGATTTAATACATTCTAACTATGTAAGTAATACATTATTCTAGTTATCAATAACTTTTCTAAAATCTTCCCTCCAATAGGCTTATCGGGCGAAATATGCCTGGATCTCTTTTCTTTCCCTGGTTTCACAATGGGGTAAAAATCGAAATTTACCAAATTTCTAGGAATGTTCCTCTATTTACATATTCGTTATACATGGTTGTTATCGTTCTTGGGAACAATTTATACTTCCTCATCCATATATCACTTCCTGTTCCATCCAATCCTGGAGATTTCTTTATGTCAAGCTAGCTATAGTGTTCCTTATCTCTTCCTGTGTAAATTCCTTGTCGTTTTGTGTATTGATATCTTGTTTAGCTTTTCTTCTTATATCTGTGTAGATTTTTGTGTCATCATCTTGTAGATCTTCTGGAACAAATTGTTCTATTAGGCACTGCAGTGTATCTTTTAAAGTTGTTGTATAAGTTCCATCTTTTCTTTTGAGAGTAATCATTGATGTGGTTTTCTTTATTTTACCAGAAGCAATTTTGTATGCATGATTCCAGGGATTCAACTCTTTTGTTAAGTTACAATATTATTTCCACGAGTTTCACTTTTGTTTTTCAAGTTCCTGTAAGTATTTTTGCTTTTCTTCCAGGTACTCTACTTTCCTCTTTCTTCTCAGGTCTTCGTCATTTTTTGTTCTCTGAAAATGTCTCCTCAAGGCATTTACCGTTTTTCTATTAACTGTAAGTTCCATGTTCCGCCAGGGAAGAGTTCGTCCATACTCTGAAAGATTTCGTACGAGCTGTGATTAAACAATCTTGAAACAACTTCATGAAGACTTTTAGATCTTCTGCACTCTTCACTTTCAACGCCATGCCCTCGTTCGTATTGTAAGGAATTCTTTCTTCAGTATTAGCTAAGTATTTTTTGCTTAATTCGGTTGTTATGTTTTTATCAAAGATCTGATAATTATCTTCTTTTACAATAAATCTCGTTCTCATATAAAGACTGCATTGTTCTTTATTTACTTTTGTGTAAGTATGTGTATGTGTAAGACCTTGTTACTTTACCTCCTAGGCCTGTATTCGGAGGAGAGCCGAACCGAGGACTAGCGCAACGCTAGCTTGATGCTCTACCACTGCGCCACCCTGGCTATATAGTTAAGAAAGATAATAAAGATAAAAAAATTTAAGAAACGCATATATTTGAAAAAATATTTTTAAAATACGTAAGACGCGGTTTCATACAATTATTATTGATACTATTTGAACCTATCTAAAATAGTTAAGAAATCATTGCAAAGCGCCACTCGTTGGAACACTCCATGTAATTTATTTATTAGATATTTATACTAAATTTTAGAGTTAACTGGATTGGTTGACCAACTTGCTTACTTTGTGCCTTAATGTTCCTACGTCCTAATGTTTCTCCGTCCTAAATTCTTGCGCCCAAGTTTACTGCATCCTCTTGTCTTTGTGTTCAGGCCGGTACAGACCGAGATCAAACGCAAACCAACGCTAACGAAGGCAAATGTGGCGTTGGCATGGGGAGTTGGAAGCAATTCGTCAACGTATGCTTGCAGTCGTCCACACCAAAGTTTCGCATTCGAGCACTGACAGTTCGGAGCGGTTGGTAAACGTTCGGTGCTAAATAGTGTATTCGATTCGAATCTACGTTATTATTTATACAATAATAATACCGTAATTAACTGTTAGAATAGTCATCCGATCATTATACTTATTATACATGTTATGATCTATAAATAATATTCATATAATTATGTAGTAACTGTACCAATAAATAGTTAGTTGTGTGTTCACTTATTAGACTGTGTTATCTTTCATTTTATACTAATTAAACCAACAGGTTATGGCCCAGCATAACAGAAAAGCCAACAAGAAGGTGTAGAAAAGTGAAGTGCGTGTTATTAAAGTTTAGGGTGCAGTTAAAAAGGCACTCTGGTAAAATTGTTACAAGTGCGAACTAACCTAAAAAAAACATTGACTGTACGCGCAAACTGTTCGGACTTTTCTCATACAACGTTTCCTTTCGTTAAAAACACTGAGGTTATATACCGCGAAAATTGTTTATAACATAACGTTGTACCGTACAAAATAATAAGATAAAATGGAAGACATGCAAAAACAGATAGATTTGTTGCAGGCTCAACTAAACGCTAAGAAACCAATTGTAACAACGGTAACAGTTGGAGGGCTCCCGGAATCCAAACATTTAGATGAATCAAACTAAGATAGTGATTGGAAATTTTGAATGAACAATTTTCTTATTGGTGGAGGGCTCTGGAGTTGCATAGAACACACAGTAGATACAGTAGTACACAGCGATTTAGATGCAAGAACATTAGCAAAAATAAATCTGTCGCTTAAACCAATTGCTGCAAAAGAAACAAAAAAGGCGAAGACAGCGAAAGAAGCTTGGCAATGTTTGCAGACTCGCTTTGAAGATACCGGTCTTGTACGACGTATTGGGCTATTTCAGAAGCTATGGCACACACGCTTTAATGATTTTAAGTCTGTTTCCGCATATATTTATCATATTACATCAATCACCGAGCAATTAGAAAGTATTGGTAAAGTAATGGATTCTGAAGATATAGGCATGATAATTTTAGGAGGACTTCCAGATAGTTTTAGACCGTTAATCTTAGGAATACAAGGATCTAATGAAAAAATTAGTGTAGAGATTGTTAAAAACTTGCTTCTCCAAGATAATGTAAAAGACATTGGAACGAACCAAGAAAACAATGCATTTTTTGGGCAAATGAAATTTCAACCAAACAGAAACAAGGCGCCACAAGGTAAAGGGCCTCGCTGTTTTGGATGCAACAAGTATGGTCATATTAAGCCAAACTGTCCGAAAAGGAGAGAAGAAAAGCAAGTTCCGAATACAAAACTGAAAACAGAAGAAGCGTTCCTTGCAGCAGCATGTGGTGGTAAGAATTCAGAAAACTTTTGGTACCTGGACTCTGGTTGCACATCGCATATGACACCACGAAAATATTTAATTGAAAATTACGAAGTTGATGAAACCAAAAAAATTGGAATTGCCAATGGTGGACAAATGGCAGTATCCGGCAGTGGATCGGTACGACTTCCACTTACTGCTGGTAATACAGCTGTCGTAAAAGAAGTAGTTCATGTCACGGACTTAGCAGTAAATCTTTTATCGGTTCCGAAAATTGCTAAAAAGGTAAAACCTTAATATTAGACGATGAAGGTTGCAGGATCGTTAAATGCAAAATTGAAGTTGATGGTGAACATATCATTGGAACGGCAACCCTTGACCGTGACATGTATCGACTGGATGCATATGAATTACGATCGGCTTTTACAGCAGCAACCGTACCTTCTCAAGAACTTTGGCATCGAAGGCTTGGACACCTGAATCAGCAGTCCATGATTTTACTGCAAAGGCACATGTGCACTGGCATAAATTTACTCCCTGAACCAAAGACACAATGTGTGGCTTGTATTAAAGGTAAGCAGAACGGATTACCATTTTTAACATCTAGAAATGCAAGGGCGAACGGTATTCTCGATTTGATACATTCAGATCTTTGCGGACCAATGCAAATAACATCTATTGGAAAAGCAAAATATTTCTTAACATTTATGGATGATTGCTCAAAAAATCAGTTGTTTACTTTTTAAATTCCAAAAGTGAAGTTACAGAGAAGTTTGAAGAATTCAGGGCAATGGTAGAAAATCAAACTGGCAGGAAGATCAAAGTGCTAAGAATTGACAATGGAGGAGAATATACTAACAACAGGCTTCTTGTAATTTTAAAATCCAATGGAATTCAGCATCAAACGACCGTTCCCAGAACCCCAGAACAAAATGGAGCTTCCGAACGTTTAAACCGTACACTAGTTGAACGAGCTAGGACTATGTTGGTGGATGCCTGTCTACCCACTGATTTTTGGGCAGAAGCAATAAATACTGCTAACTATTTATGCAGGGCTTCGACTAAGGCTTTAAAAAAGGCGACACCTGAAGAGGCATGGTCAGGAAAAATACCAGACTTGTTACATCTCAAGGTTTTTGGATGCACCGCCATGGTTCATGTGCCTAAAGAACTAAGGCAAAAGTTAGATTCAAAATCAGAACCACACGTCTTTGTGGGCTATTGTGAAAATACAAAAGGATACCGAGTAATTCAGCCACAAACTAAACGGCTATCTAAAGCACGTGATGTTATATTTCTCGAAGACACATTTTATAAAAATAATGCTATGGATATAGCTTCGCCGCAAACTGTTGAAGAAAGCACACCAACACAGCATCAGATTCCTGAAATGATACAAGTAGAGGAAAATAATCACTTAGATTTCCGTGCAAATGAAGAACACCAAGAAAATGAAGAGACAGAAGAAATAAGAGTAGAAGAAGCTCAAGAAAATGAAAACCAAGTACAAACAAGATCGAGCCGATTACTAAAACCAAATCGCAACATCTTTAATGATGATCAAGCAGAATTAACATCTAAAGCTGATCCACAAACCTTCGAAGAGGCTATATGAACTCTGAAGCAATTAAGGAATGGAAAGCAGCGATGGACAGTGAAGTACAAGCTCACTTGACAAATGGTACATGGGAATTATGTGACCTCCCACCGGAAAGAACAGCCATCAAAAGTAAATGGGTTTTCAAAATTAAATATAAATCAGATGGAAAAATTGAACGTTACAAAGCACGACTTGTAGCAAAAGGTTGCTCACAAAAATATAACATCGATTACCAAGAAACCTTTTCGCCCACTGTACGTCATAGTTCAGATATCTAATTGCATTAGCTGCAAGGTATGATCTTGAACTAGATCAGATGGATGTAATTTGTGCATTTTTTACACTCCAACTTAGAAGAAGAAATATATTGTGATGATATCGCCCCTTGTTTGGTTCGATTTGTTATATTTTTAGCCTTATGTTGGATTGCTAATTTGTAATAATATTAGATGTTAAATTGTTAGTTAATTATTTTAGAAAATTCTGAATTTCTCCGGTTAGCTCAGCCTGTATTTATAATTTATTATTTTAAAAGAACTCTCATCAAAGGACGTTAAAGGGATCGACTCATTTCAATCTAACAAAATCCAAATAAAAAATTTAAAAAATAATGCAAATCTTTTGATAAATTAACACACAAAATTATTATCCAATTAAACTGTCACTAAATACCAAAATTTGTTATTTAATAAATACCTTTTTAATCACTTTTTAAACATCACACTAACAATCCTGTAATCCCACTTTCTTATCGATATCCACAACAGCTACAAACTCGTTTTACTCCTATCAATATTATCCCAACTTCTTATCGATCTCCACAATCGCTGCAAACTCGTTTACTCCTATCAATATTATCCCACACTCAATTTTTATCCATTAAAGAAACTTCCAACTTCAATAATTGTATTTAATTAATATATTTTTTCAAAAATTATAAATATTTTTCCATATATTTTATATTTATATTATTAAACATCTTCTTTAATACATTTGATAAAGGTTTTATTATTTTTTTTTTTTATTTAAACTATAATTCTTTATCAAAATTAGAATTTTTGAAAAAAGAATCTTCACTTCAAAAACTGTATTTTTTTACCAACCTTTCAGTTTTTTTAAACATTCTCATCTCCCTGGATATTTTTTATTTTACCTACTATTTATTATTTTTTTAAAAATATAATAAAACCTCTATCAATTAAAACGTTAATTTAACAAAATTCACTTAAATCTAATATTTGTACATTTTTTTTTAAAATCATACAACAACATTAACATTTTAACCTATTCATTATTTACATTTTATTAAATTGTACATTTCAAAATCAAAAAAAAAAAATATTTATTTATATAATTAAGCTAAAAATATCATTTCAATATATGGAACTACCGGACACATATCATTTCACACACCGTTACTGTCGTTTAAGGAAATCAATTTATGAGTTAAAACAAGCAAGTCGAGCCTGGTACAACAAACTGGATGAAGCACTTAATGAAATGGGACTTCAGAAATCCAAGGCAGATCCATGTATTTACTTTAGCAATGAAAATGGAAAACTAATTGTTTTGGGCGTTTACATTGATGATGTACTCATATTATTAAATGATAAAAGTAAAAAGGAAAGAATCAAGGATGAATTCATGCAACGCTTTAAAATGAACCACCTTGGACAAGCTCATTACTGTCTCGGTATTAGAATAATACGTGATAGATGTGATGGCACAATCAGTTTGGATCAAGAAAAATATATCGAAGATATGTTAACGCGATTTGGAATGAACGAATGCAAAGGAGTTGTCACACCTTCTGACACAAACCAAGTACTTACAAAAGAGATGTCACCGAAAACCCCAGAAAAATGCAGAAAAATGGAGAAGGTTCCATATCGAGAAGCAATCGGAAGCTTATTGTAAGCATCACAAGGGACTTGTCCAGACATAGCGCATTCAGTAGGGGTAGCAAGTCGTTTTGCTAACGAACCTGGACAAGCACACTGGATGGCAATCAAAACAATTTTTAGATACCTAAAGGCTACAAAGAATATAAAGATCCGCTATTATCAGAATTGTGATAATTTGGCGGGCGACACCGATTCCGACTGGGCTACTGATAGAGATACTCTACTTCAGGTTTCGTATTCAACCTATCAAATGGAGCGATTAGTTGGAGTTCAAGGAAACAAAAGACAGTTGCATTGTCTACCACTGAAGCGGAATATCTAGCAGCCAGCGCAGCAACTCAAGAGCTTATATGGCTACGTCAACTTCAGGACAAAATATTGAAGACAACATCCGGGCCAACCAAGTTACTGTGTGACAATAAAAGTACTCTACAACTGGCGACCAATTCGGATCTATCATCTAGAGTTAAACATATGGACATACGTCACCATTTTATTCGTGAGAAAATTGAACAAGGAGAAGTCAAAATGGAATATGTCGATACTCGTGAAAATGCTGCAGATGTACTCACCAAACCTGTTTCATCCGATACACTGAAGCAATGTATTCGATTAATGGGACTCGCATGAATTGGGGGTGTTAGAATAGTCATGCGATCATTATACTTATTATACATGTTATGATGTATAAATAATATTCATATAATTATGTAGTAACTGTACCAACAAATAGTTAGTTGTGTGTTCACTTATTAGACTGTGTTATCTTTCATTTTATACTAATTAAACCAACATTAACATCATATTAATATGTTCAGGGATGAAGAGGATTTCTTAATAGCAAATGCGGAATTCATAATAATGCATTTGTTGATAACCAAGAAAAAGAAAAGGAGACGCCGGTGCTGGTGGATGACAGCACCATTTAGAAATAGAAATAGAAGAGACCTATTAGCGGATCTTTACGTAGACACGCCGAACTGTTACCAACGAGAGAATAGTGACAAAGGCTGTCCAAACCCAAGCAAAACTTTCGTTGATGGACCGCTCTTCGGGCGAACGATTGCCTTGGAAAGAATTGGAAGGCGTTCGATTACGTTGGATTACCCTGTACACACCATACCCAACAGTGCCGAATATCTAAGCGCATGTGCCTTCGATTGCGTTGGACCTTCGGTCTGTATGGGGCTTTCTAGTGTCCCTGCGTCCAAATGTGTATGCGCCTAAACGACTGTGCCTAAGTGGCCGCGGCTAAATGTCCTAGACCGAGTCTCTCTCATCCAATTATAAATTACACCATCCTCACCTACCCGTAATGCACCCTGTTTAGACAACCGGGGCTCTGGTGATACTGCATTGAAGGATAAATTACAAATAATTACGTCTTATATTTTAGTTACTATTTGTATGATTTTGAGAAAAAAACATTTCGCTAAATGTCATTGGCCTAAGAGCTATTAACATTTATCAGGATCATTTCTAAGAAGAAAAATAGATATGTGGAGGCCATATTATAAATCAAAAAGAAGAAAATGTCAAGGAACAATACGAAGAAAGGAAAACCGGCTGAAGCAAAAAATTAAATAAGTAAGTAGAATTGCAATTTCATGGAAAATAAAGTTTTAGATTTAATATTAAGTAGGTATATGACTAAAGAATATCAATTTTCCAACAGAAGTTGAAGTAGTTTTCGTATGTTTCTATCGTAAGTTAATCTCGGATTATGTATTAAACCACTTTTTTAGTTTAGAAGGTAAATAAAATAAAGTGTACAAAATAAGAATCAACAAACAAAACTCAATTTTAAGGAATTATTTTAAAGATATATTATTTACGTCAGTTGAAAACAACTACGGTCCAAGTAAACAAGAAGAATATAAATTGTATAAAAGTTATGAATAATTTAGAAAGATAATTTAAATGATTTTCGTTTCCTTTCGTCATCATTGCAAGGATATAACATTTATCTATTTGCTAATACTTGTATGATGGTACTTACTAATTTTTCCAGAGAACTATTCGAAAAAAAAATTTGTAATGAGTGACAGGTGTTATGTAAATGTTCTTAAAACAGAAAAGAATTTGGTTGATCTCGTTACCATGTAAATGTCTCCTCTTATGAATACAAAGCTTAAACCTACAAGGATATCAAAAGTTTTGTTGATGGTGACATTGCTTCTTTTGAATTTTTGCTTTACTGCATAATTTATGAACAATGGTTTGAATAAATTACCAAAATGCCTTAAATAACCTCCTTACAGTCGTTGTGTTTGTTTTTCAAATGTCACAAACGAATTGTTAAAAATTTGAAATTTTAATTGTTATTGTTGTTAATGTAATTCTTAAAGATGCAGCTGTTTGACATGAGTGGCATCAATCAAAGAATATTATTAGCCCATTAAAATTAACGATAAAAATAATCAGTATCAAAGTTACAACCGTGAAAGCTTACTCCCTATTATATGTCGTTAATAGACACACGCTTTTCAGTTTTAATTATTTTTCATTTTATAAAAATGGTTTTACCTGTTATGCATTATTACAAGGAACAGCAACATTAATAAATTTAAACCAGATAGATGGGTTGTTGGTCGTTGCTCTTAATATTAGTAACTCGTTTATTTGACGCAGTTCATTACCGATTATGATTTGAGACAACAATAAATCACTTTATAATTAATCAATAATTGTTAATATCATAATATGTTGCGTCTATACGTTAATAATTTTTTTTCTTTATTTTCTGTTCGTTTACTTCTTCGATGGAAAACCTGAATTATACCTACGTCTTATTTTTAAACAACTTTATTACAATATCAAAGATTTATATTATAATTATTAAATTAAATACCCGTAAGTACGGTGTATTACCTGATATATTAAAATTTGTGTAAGAACAAGTAACATCTAATTACATACATCAGAACAATTAAAAATGAATAAGTTAGAAAATTATTAACCGAGATTAAAAACAAATTAAGGAGAAGTAGAGGTGGTGAAGTTACCTGAAAAATAAACTTACTGAATTATCTTAACTGGTAAGAATTTAACTCAATAGTGAGGAAAATTTAATAAATTGAAGAAATGTGATTGACAATTTTGAAAGGTTGTTCAGTCTTTCACTATCTTTCATCTTTCTATTGATAATAATTTCTGGAATTAAAATTTATTTAATGTAAACTGATAGCTTTCAGTTTTTTGGAACTCAGCTACTTCCTATGTTTAATTATATTTATTTACATAGCAAAATTAATTTACAAACAACATTTTGTGGTTGATAATTTCTTAAATTCAAAGTTGATTTATATAAATTTAAAAAAAGGATTTCAACGTTTTGTTGTGAAACTCAAGCTAACTTTTTTTACATTTTGTTTTCGGACGAGTGTATACATACATGATTTTCTGTTAGATTTCTTCATCAATCATTGCTTTTTCGATTTGTTTACAACTCTTTTACTGCGTAATATATTATTCCTTTTAATTTACATCAAAACAAAAACTAGTACATCGAGTTTTTTTCAATCCACATTATTGGACACAACAATTATTTTAAATTCAAATCATGTTTATCTTTTAAATCTTAATATTTGCCGTTGAAATGAAATACTTGAGACGAATTTTAGGAAAAACCAGAATGGACAGAATTAGAAACACACAAATAAGAGAGGAGCTAGGGGTACAACCAGTTACACATTTCATAGAACAACGTCAACTCAGTTGGTGGGGTCATATACAACGAATGAAGAATAATAGACAAGTAAAATTAGTGTATGAAGCAAGAATACAGACAAAAAGGAAAAGGGGTAGAACAAGACAAACATGGAACACAGTAATGGGTAGCATACTCCATAAGAGAGGCAAATCCTGGAAAGAAGCAGCAACCTTAACGAAAAATAGAAAAGCATGGAAGGAATTTATTTATAGAAAATAGATATAAACTTGAAAATGTAAAAATGTTGAATGTAAACCCGACACATTATGGTACAAGGGTACATGATTATATATACATATATCTTAATATTTCCTAAGTAACTTATATAGTTCTCTATATTTAGTTTAACTACGTCAAATAAGGGTGTTTTCTTGCTTCACTTATTTTTAAAGCGTCTATAATCTATTTTTTCATGTTTTGAATGATGGCTAATGAGTACGTTTTGTTGCATTAGATGTTCAACAATCGCTTTGTATTTGTTAATCATACTGATAAGGATTGGCATTAACAATAAAAATCAATAATTTTTCTATTTACTTCTTTCTTTCTCTATTCTTCAGTTTTTCTTTTCATTTCTTTTTGTAGTTCTCCTTCTATTGTTGTCCCTTTCTCCTGCCCCTTTTCTTTTCTCTCTTGCTATTTTTATTTCTTGCTCTCTCTCTCTCTCCCCCCCCCCTCTCTCTCTTACCCCTTTTATTGCGCACAATCAACCATAATTTCATACACAACGAAATCAAAAAAATCGTTCAATGGCTCAAAAACACAAAACGAACTGATTAAAAAATAAATAATATTTCAAATTATATACAGGAACTAAAACTATCTTAAGTCGAACAGAAAATTAAACACGTAAAATAGGGCAAGGATTAATCGGAAAAAGGACTTTTAAATTAAAAAAAAATTAAGTCGTGATGCAGAAATTAAATATTTTGTTTGCATATAACTGAACCTTTTGTATTCAAGGTAAACTTTTTATAAAAAGCTTCGTTTGTGTGCTAATAAGCGATGATTAATGAAAAAATTTGGAAGTCTATTAAAGTTAATGCAATTTTTTATAAGTCGAAGTGTAGACGATGCAGGTTTGTGTTTGGCTTAATCTTTGCTGGTTTCGAACCCTCTCGATTTTGAAACCATACCGCTGCGTCACCCAAACACCTTTCTTAGGATTTTTTGAAAATTTAGATCGATAGAGTTTATGGTTCCATTTTCCAGGACTTCTGTCTTGTACATTTTTTAAACTAGTTTTTATAGTTTTACGATATCGCCGGTTGGAAGACTGACAGTGTTAAATTAGCACAATAAAATCGTATAAAACCAATGCAGCCTTAATGAATTTTGTAGATCCACAAAATGGAGCACCCTTTTTTATCACATACGTTATTCAGTTCACTCACATGTCTGTTAACTATTTTAAAGTACTAATATTAATTTATTTTAAGTTTTATTCTGAAAACTCTTACCAAAATTGTCAAATTTCCTTTAGTATGTTGTTTGCTGTAATTTTTAAAAATTAGCCTGGTGCCGAAAAGTCTGATTTTCAAATAAAAAGTCGGACCGTGTTAAATTCACTTTCTTAAATATTTCAAGGGTTTATGGTTTATAAAATTTTATTTTAAATAATTTAAAATCGCCCCCAAAAACTTTAAATTTGGGTTTATGTCTTTACTTTCCCAATTTTCTTGACGTATGGGCAGGAGCAACAGATTAACATTATCGGAGCCCCTAGACTAATTGTCATTTTCTGCTCTATTAGTTTTGACGCATAGTAACTATATATTGCAATGTTACCTTTGTTTACAATTATTAACAGCCGGTTAGCTTAGTCATTTGGTCGTTAATGAGATTCACATATCACTTGTTCAGTATTCAAATCAACTTTAATCACAATTCCATATTCATATTAAACATTTAATAATTTTCAATTCATTTTCAACTTCTGCAACATCCAATATAAACCGGACCAAACCTTTTTCTCTCAGAAGAATAACAACCAGTTATTTAGTTTGACCTCTTTTATAAGAGATTACTATTTTTCTTTCCAGCAAACTACCAATTAATTATTTAATTATTTTATTCTATCCTTTTAGGAAATTACCATTCTCCTTTTCTTAAAATAATATTTCACACTTATTTACTTTATTATATTTTCCTTCCCAAAGGAAATACATGTTCCTTTTTTGAAAAGATAATTTCAATCTTATTTATTTATCTCTTGTCTTCTGTCTCCCTGGTTCTCTGATATTTTTCCTCCAATGAAAATTCTCTTTGCTTTTCCTTGGTAATTATTAAATACTAGATTTCTAGCTAACTTATTTTGTAATTACAATACAACATTCCTAACAATTAAATTATTCTACCCTAACTATATCGTAATTAGCATTTCGCAACTAAAATATTTGCTAGAAAAGTTAGTGTCGCTAAAATATATTTAAAAATTGATGTAATGAATTCGAAGACTTCCACGGTCAGTGTCGGGACCGTGTGTCATTGTTGAGACAGAAAATTTCAACGTTTCGCCCACTTTCAGAAGGTTTTCGCCTCTGGCTTGATTTACACGTTGAAAGTTGGGCTACCGTTCTCTTGGCACGTTCAGTTACCGTGCTCTTTTAGTGCCCCATTTTTCCTCTTGGTGAAGCCCCTTAAAAAAGATGACATGGTTCCAACTTGGAAGACTTGGAAGATAATATCAACTAAAATTTGAGATTTTAAAATAACAAAATTGTTGCTACTTGCTTGCAGTTTATCTGACCATTATAGTTAAATGTTAAACAAATTGTAAATGTTTACCAGCCATCAATGATATAAGCTTTACTTTTACAGAATGCTTTTTATGTCATTTAATTTTGGTTGTTAACTGGAGCTGCAGGAAAACCAACCCTAACGACGTGAAACTTGAAAATATCGCTTCTATCATAGGAGTATCTGCATCACCAAAATATACATACTATCCATACAGATGCAATTAACTACCAGATATTGTAGATATTATACTGCATAAAAAACTACCAATAAATCAGACAGTACCTACTCACCAAGGTTGACTCAGACCACCTACCTGTAATATTTACATTAAACTAGTGTCAAAATTACTACCCTCAACTCCCAAGATTAAATAACGGCCCAGTTAACTGGGATAATTTTCTGACAATAATAAATAATGAATTAAAACTTTCCCATTAACCGGGAAACGCATGTAGACATTAACAATGCAGTAGAAGCTCAAAGCAGCAGCTGTTCAAGTCAACCGACGAGCTACAATGAACACATTAATTTGTTGAGAGAAAAACACAGTCTCGTAGACAATAGCAAAACACCCGATATTCGATAGTTAAATCCCATTTTAACAATTACATACAGTCACTTTGTCCTGGAGACCCGAACATATGGAAAGCCACCAAGAGAATTCTTAGGCAGCCAGTAATTATTCCAACACTTAGAATAAATGGTCAAACCTACCCACCAGATAAAGAAAAATGCGAACTTGAAAATTTTGATCCGACAGATATAACACTCTCAAATCCAATATCTTTTCCTGAAATAAAGAAGTACATTACAAATTTGAAACCTAAGAAAGCTCCTGGAATAGACACCATACCAAATTTGTTCCTCAAAAATTTACTGGACAAGTCCGTCTCCTACCTAACAGAAATTTTCAATGCCAGTTTAAGAACTGGGCATTTTCCTATCTCCTGGAGACATGCAGTCGTAGTGATGATCCCCAAGCCAAGCAAACAACACGACAACCCAAATAATTTCCGACCGATACATATACTCTCGTCTAAATAAATTCCTAGAAGATAACAGCATACTTCCACACCTACAGCTTGGATTTAAAACCTTTCACTCTACCGCTCATCAAATTCTGAGACTTACTGAAAAGATTGAAGAAGGTTTTGAAAATAAACAGCATACGCTCACAGCATTTATCGACGTAGCACAAGCGTTTGCCAGAGTCTGAACCAAAGGACTGTGTATAAAATGATAAAAATAAAAATATCTTATTATCTATTGCAAATAATCATGTCATTCTTAACTGACCGAACCTTTCTGGCGAGACTTCGTCAACTCATCGTATACAAGTCGATGTTCCGCAAGCTCTATATTAAGTCCCATTCTGTTTAATAATACGATATTCCCACAACATCCTAATAGTCCAGTTAAAATAGACACAAAAATGCCCAAAGTTCGGAATAATTCGCATGGAGCTGAATTTTTGTATGGACCTTCATATTATAGTTCTAAATGAAATGTCAAAAGTCCCCATCGATCCGGGGTCAAACGCCATAAAAACGGTATTTTGAGAATATCTCGTTAGCGGTTAGTTTTATTGTAAAAATACTTAGTCGCGAATGTAGTCAAGTTAATGTCTAAGGGCTCTTGGAGCCTTTGTTGCGTAGGCTTTAACCTATGATGTCTTCTTCTTCTTGAAGTGGCGTGTCCTTTACAGGGCGTTGCCGGTCTTCTCCTCCATATGTCTGTAGGGTGCGTGTGAAGTAGTCTACAAACACAGGGGACCTACAGCTTTGGAACTACGGAAGTTCTTGTACTTCTACTTCAGAGAAGACTTACTAGGCAGAAATACTTCGGTGGTTTGCCATTGCCTTCCGAGGAAAACCGTCGGATATTTTCGGTGTATGTGGGTCCTTGGGAATCGAACCCGGGCTAATCTTAATCTCAGTGGTCAGACGCACTCTGAACCAATTGAGCCACGACCGCGATCTATTTGTAATTTTTCTCTGCACCTTTTGGTATAAAACTCCAATATGGCGGCCATAAGAAAATCAAAATTTGCCCATGAAAACCCAACCATGTAGTTTGCCTAGAAAAGGAGTGTAATAGATAGCCCTTGCTTAATTATGTAAACACCCAAAATTTCATTTTACTCGTCCTAATAGCAAAAAAGTTATTAAAGAAATAAAAAAACGGAACTTTTCAGTTTTTTCAGGATAATTCAGAAACTACAAAAGCTATCTCCGATTGCTCTTCAATTCTTTAAAGAGCCTAAATTGGCGCAACTTTTTCCCTATTTAACCAACCCTGTATCTCTTACCGTTTTCAAGATCCCAATGGTGTACATTGTAAAAGTGACCACCCCGTATATTCTGTATTATACAGCTAGTCGCTGCCTTCCCGTGCCAAGTCGCCAGGTATTTCTATCGACTGCGTCTTCTTCTGTCAGACTTCGTGTCTCTATGGCTGCTTTTATTCCCTTATGCCATGATCTTCTAGGTCTACGTTTTTTTCTTCTTCCTGCTGGTGTCAAAGATACGCGAGAGTCGTCTGTTATCTTCCATTCTCTTCTCAGTTCAATTCTGTCTATGATTGTTTCTTGTGCATTTATTATTCTTCTTATTTCTTCATTTGTAATATGTTCGTTCCCTTTTGGAAATTCCTGCACTTCTTCTTAGATAGTCCATCTTCACTATGATGAATTTTCTCCTAAGTTCTGCATTTAGTGTCCAAATTTCTGACCACCCATAGCATAGTACGGATTCTACCAACGCTTTTCTTTCATGTTTTTTAGTTAGACTACTTATATGTTTGTCCAACCAGATAGAGTTCAAACATCCTATTACTCTTTTAATGTACTTTGTTCTATTCTACCCTTAATTTCATGAAACCCAAAACCATTTTTAGTTATAGTGACACATAGGTATTTATATTTGTCTTCCTGTTTAATTTCTGTTTCGTCCTGTATTAGTATTGTAAATTTTGCTTCGGAGTTTATGACTAAGTATTTAGTTTTACCGATGTTAATCCGATACAATCTAAATCAATTTTTTGTGCAGCCGGACGCGAAGTGGTCATTTCGCGTACGCAATACAGGACGCGAAATCCGATTTCGCGGCCTTACCCTTAGTAACGGCCGCGAAATACCCTTATTACTAAGGGTAACGGCCGTTAAACTAAACGTCACTTATTTGACACATGAGAGTTGACATAACAGATAATATGAAAATGTCAGTTTTATTATGTATTTTTTACAGCTGCACAAAAAATGTTGTGTATACTTCGGCTGCGAAATTCTTTAGCGCCCTCGAGATTGTCTTGCCTCGGCCGCAAGCGGCCTCGGCCACAATTTTTCTCTCGGTACGCTAAAATGGAATTTCGCGGCCTTAGCATACAAATAACTATTATGTAATTCTTTGATTAAAGCGTTTTCTTTAAAATACTAATTTCCATAAAGAATATTTCCATGCTTAATGAGTTCTGCAGGTTTGTTTTTCCGCAAGCCTAAGTGGTGACTTTTTACAATTAAATTAAATTGTATTTTGATATCTGTTTTTGACGCTCCTGTATCAATATTTTGTCTGCTGAAAATGAACGATTCGTGTTACATACATTATCATATTATATGTAATGAGGTAATGACGTTATTACTAACTGTTTTTTAAGTTGGAAAATTGGTCTTTACTGACTGTTACTTTCTACCCGGGTGGAAGTTGTTACTTTCCACCCGGGTGGAAAGTGATCCACCGATTACTTTCCAACCGACCACGCCCACTGTCATTAAATGACAGCTTGTTTGGTCAAAATATTAATTATTATTATAAATGATTGATATTAATTTATATGTATGGTTGAGAATAAAGTAGTATACAAACCTTGGCGAAAAGTTTCATTAATGTCTCGAGATATAGTAAACCTCGACGCTACCGCGTCTCGGTTAACTTTAATTATCTCTCGATAGTAACGAACTAATTTCCACCTCGGTATGTAATATACTATTATTCACAATCATTATAGTAATATGTCGATTCCTAACCTTTTAGAGGTTGGGAAATACGTCATTCGTAACTGTAATGACAATCTCTTGGGTGGGAAATAACAGAAAACACTTCCCACCCACGGGCGGGAAATGTTTATGTACGGTTGCCTAGCGATACTGCCATAGAGCTATATGTTAAAGTAGGCTAAAATAAATTATAATAGAGCTGTTAATAGTTATTTATTATACATGCGGATTAAATTAATGTTTAATGAGCGGTACGTTTAACAGCGCGAGCGGCGGTAGTGTGTAATACAACTGTTTATTCAATTTTGACATTTATTCGGCATTTTTAAAGCGATTTGACATTTTTAAAGCGCTAGCGGAATAAAAATTTTAAATCGCTAGCGGAATAAAAATTTTAAACGATTGTTTATAAAACATCAACTTTTATGGGTAGGCCAGAAACAAATAAACGTCAGTTTATACGGCAAAATTGAATAAAAAATATTAATTTAAAATTCAATGATTAATAATTGTGAATAAAATGGTATACATACCTCGGTGGGAGTTTCATCACAGCCTCGCGCTATGTCTGACCGCGAGGCTTCGCCTCTGGGTCATACTACATAAGCCCTCGGCTGTAATGAAACATTTCCCACCTCGGATGTAATGTACTATTTAAAATCACTGCGCATCAGTTTCACCATAAAAGCCCATCGTTACAAATATTCATGCATAACTGCTATGTATTTTAGTAGTATTGTTAAATAGTCACGCAAAGTAGGTACAACGGATGTTTTCTATTTATCATATTTTGCATTGTAAATAATATAATATTTACGCTAGTAACCGATTTATTAGCAAGTGATTATAATAATTTCAGACAATTTGTTATCATTTTATTATGTGACATTTCAGTTTAGTTTTTAATTGAGACTGAATTATCGGAAAATGCTTAATTTAAATTTAATCGAGTTAGTTACTGCGAATTGTAGATTGCGGATTATTAGTGCACCGATTAATAATTATTGCATTATTTTGTATGCGGAAATTTAAACAATACAGAATACAGAGGAAATTTTTGAGTATCATGCACGTCAGTGATTTTAAAACTTCGTGACCTTTGCTTATTAAATAGTAGTATTTGGAATGCGTTCAATTTAAATTTTGAATATTTAAACCTTTCCTAATTTATTTGCTATGAATATTTAACAATTAATTTTATTAACTTGATTTGAAAATTTATCTTCTCCGCAGGTGCGTGAAGTTAGCAAAGTAATAAAAGCAAAAATGTTTATAATTTGCACATTATTAGCGCATCGTTAGTGTACGTTAGTGCACTATAAATTAACATCAGCAAAATGCGGATTTTGTAATTATCGCAAAATATTTTTTCTTTGCTAGCTTCGTACCTAGCAAAGTTTCTTTCTCAATTCCGAGGGAAAGCCCCTCTGAAGAGGTTAGTGCTTCGTTAGTGTCTTAGGCTGTATGTTACTAATGTTACATATGAAAATCATTTCCAGGGATTGCTGCGAGTTTTTTTTTTTTAATTTAATGAACATACGTTACAAGCAACAATGAAATTTTGTTTTATATTTTTTTCTTCAACCACACGAATAAGACGCCATTTTGTCGAATAATTTTGTTTAAAAAGTAAGTCATTTCCGGATGTTCACCAATTACCATGGCAACTGTTTACTTTTCGATTCATTTTTGTACTAGTACAAAAATGGACGGAAGATAGGGTTTTACACGGTAAATTTTAAATAAAAAACAAACGCTTCGTCAACATTCGGTAATCGTCGTCGTTGTTGTTTATTTTCTCCGTATAGTGATTGTTTATTTCCGCAATGAGAGTTCTCAAAAATATTTGGTTCTAAATAATAAGTCATATTACCGAATTTATGAGTAGTTGGAGAAAAAATAGTAAGTTTCATTCGCTCAAAAAATGCGTTTTCGGGACGCGTAAGACTCGCTGGACTCTGCTGCGCGTCGTCCGGCGATCTGTCTTACTTGTCCCGAAATCTTGCATTTTTGTACTAATGAAACAAATAACTAATTTCCACGCTAAAGTAATAGCACAAGATCACAATTCCATGTAGAATAATTAAGGAATAATTAAAATTTTATAAAAGTCGATTTTGCCTATTTAATGGATATCGTTATGCCAAATGGTGAACACTTTGCTAAATAAAGGTATTATTAATTAATACGCCTAGTAGTTACGCATTACATACATTTTCACCTTTCCGCTTTAATTTTTTTAACAGCTTATTTACCAAAAATGGTAAAACTTACTTCAGCAAGAAATGTTAACTTGTTTCTTAGGTTATTTGTAAGAGTTGTGGAATTTCGAAACAGTGCATTCTAACACAACGAAATACTAACGAAATATTTTGAACAGTTTGGCATTTGCTATTATTTTAAATCGGTAACTATAATATTGTAAACACCTTATGAATATATCTTTTCTTAAAAACATTATGGATAATCGGCAATAAACAAATGAAAGCACTTTTTTCAGCTTATTTATAAAAGTAATAATTTACACAATAAATACCATATGAACAAAAATTATTTAGATAAGGGATGGCCATGGTGAACAAAATCGCTGTCTTTGATAGATTCAGCTTGTTGTTGGTTCTACATGATAGGTAGGTTCAGAATTCCAAAGCCACCCTTTATCTAAATAATTTTTGTTCATATAGTAGTATATGGTATAAAAGATATTTATCTGTCCCAGTATGAATTCTAAACTTAAATAAATTATGTTATAATAAATAAAAGAAAATCTCTAATAATTCTTTACAAACTGAAAACTTACAGATAATTGGTATTAACAATTACATTTTTTAAAGGTTTCTAAAATAAGTGGATATGGAATATTCGCAAAAGTAACAATTTTAGTTATCCAATCAATGCCTTTTAAACTGGCGTATTCCTTGCCTAATTGAAATTATCGTAAATGGTATTAATGTTTATTTAATTAAAATAGTATTGAAATTACAGCACGATATAAAAGGGTAATTCCAGACTCCATTGTCACGCCGCATGCCATTTCGAAATTATGATTCAACAGTGATTAGTTTTTGAGCTTGAGTAAACATGTCCACTACAAGTAATTAACATTTTTGACATCGGTCAAAATTTTATTACCAAATATGCTAGCTTTAATAAAAGGCTTAAAGGCGGGCGGCCACATTGAAATCTTAGCTTCGCATAAAATTAACTAACTGATGTAGATCATATTGATGGGACAGTTGCTGGTCCACTATTCGTTTCTGGGAAAACTACAGATCCATCTATTACCAACGAATTAATAGAAAAAACCAGTGAAATGAACAGTGGGTATCAAATACAGTCAAATACAGGTGAATGAATTGCCTTTTGAAGAAGAGCTATTCGGAGATAACAGCAATGATGATCCTGAGTATATTCAAAGTAATGAAAGTAGTAGTGATGATGAAAGCAATAAAGAAAGAGTAATCAGAAATGATGTCGAAACAATACAAAACCAAGAATCACCAAATACAATCCTCGTCAAAGATATCATTAAAACTGACGATAATGTTGCGAAAAAGTTGATAGATTTGAGAAAAGTTCGGAAACGTAGAAGGAAAGTTACAGAATGGAAAGCCAGCAAAAGAAGTAGGGAAACACTATCAGGAGAAGAACATATTTCTAAATCAGGAAAATTAATAAAGAAAAAATTTTTTAAACAGGGATCCTTGCAGGAAAAAATGTACCCGTAAAATAAGTGAAACCATTAGACTAGAGATTTTCAACAATTATTGGACTGAATCAAAGACTTGCGACTTAAAACACCAATTTATACTTTCCAATGTTAAACGTAAATCAATAAGTCGTAGCAGACCTAAGGATGGCAGTTGAGGTGATACAAGAAAACAAACAATTTCTTATTATTTTCCGATTAATGAAGAATATATTAATGTCTGTAAAGTGTTTTTTTAAACACCTTAGGAATATCGTATACTGTTGTACGAAATGCTTTAAAAAACAAAATTGTGGTTTTACTCAGAATGACATGAGAACCACAACAAACTCATAACTCATTTCCAATATATTCGAGTCATTATAGCCGCGAGAAGACATCTAAAAAGTATCTAGGAAGTGACTTAAATCAACACAAAATGTGCAACCTGTACCAGGTAAAATGTAAAGAAGCATTGTCCAGATATGAAATTGCTAAATTTTGGGCTTACAAGCGCATCTTTCAAACTGAGCTTAATTTGAGTTTTAAGTCTCCTTCAATGGACAGCTGTGATCGGTGGGACAATTTTGTTTTACGTTTAAAAGATGCTTCACTTAATATTGAAGAAAAGGTAAATATACAACGGGACTATGATGAACATCTTGCAGAGACACAAGAAAGATACCACCAAAAACGTGAAGATAAAGAAAGAAGCAGATCTTCAGAGAAAAACAAAAGTTATTATGTTAGACCTTTAAAAGTGTCTTCCAAGGTCTTACCTCACAAATAATCAAAGCTTTTATCTACTAAAATTGTGGACTTTAAATGTAACAATCTATGATGCCTCACAGAAAAAGTCATATTGTATGGTATGGGATGTATCTCAAGCCGGTAGAGGAGGACATGAAATCGCTTCAGCACTAGTAAAATGGGCCGACTACATCCTAAAAGACTCTAATATAGAAACTGTCATCATATGGTCGGACAACTGTCCATCTCAAAACAGAAATATCATGATGATGGTATGTTACTTTTGGCTCAACAAGAAATGCCCTTCTTTAAAAGTAATTCAACATAAATTCCTTCTACGAGGGCATACTCACTTAGAAGCAGATCAGGTTCATGCACTTATAGAGCGAACCATAAGAAAATAACCTACCATGTCAATTGTGACGCCATGGGATTGGCAACAACTAATACGATCATCAGGTGCTGTTGTTTATGCCATGAATATTGAAGATTTTAAAAACTTTGAACTTTTGTATTCATATCCTAGATCTTCCTTTGTAGATTGAAAGTTTGAATGCAGAAAAAGAACATTTTTTAATTTCAACAGTTATTTGGCTTGAAGTTCGAACTGATTCGCCGGTATTATTAACTATAAAACAAACATAAGCCATGAAGGTTTTAAAACTTTAAATTTGACAAGCTCAAAATGAGTGCCAATCAATTTATAAGAAGAATTACCTGCTATCCGCAATAGTCTGTATCTAAAAAAAAAGCGCGATCATTTAATTTCTTTGCTAAAATGGGTTCCGCTGCAGTTTCATTATTTTTACAAAAACATTCCTATTGCTGGGAAGCCGAGGACAAACAAGATGATTAACATCATCATCATCATGGAAGCAGATCCTCGTGGATCTATTAAATTGTTGATTACGTTGTAGTTATTTTTTGCTTTCTTTTTGTATCTGTTTTAGTTTTTGTTTAGTCTTAGGAACATTTATGTTTGCAGTTAGGGGTAGTTTGTGCGTTGGTAATACTCGATCGTAACCTGCGGGAGCAACCGCCACCAACAACTTGTCTTGTACCGGCAGTCAACGAAGAAACATCAACAGTTAGAAAATCGTGTAGCACGTAGCGACATTGTTTGTAACCTCATTTAATTTTTGCAACTTTATTTTATTTTGTGTATATAAGTGTTAATAGTAATATAAATTAAACAGTCTTAAAACCGAATCTCTAATTATTGCGTTACATCGAAATCCAGCATCGTGGTTGAACCCCAACAGTTTTTTTACACTATTATTTTTCTTTGTCCCAAAATTAATTAACAGGTATATCGTGCGTTCCTGACAAAGCATTATTATAAAAAGTTTACTTCTTTTGTATACAGGGTGTCTCAGACATGACTCCCCAGGCCTATAACTTAGTTATTTTTAAAAATAACTATAATAAACTATATATATTCGTAAATGGGAGCAAATTCTCTATAAGATGGGAAGAGAAAATGTTAGAAAATCTGTACTCATATTATGGCAGCGATATTCAACTTTTTTTTTTAAATTGCACACTATGCTTTTTTCCGGTCATTCTGATAGTACTTTTTATTCTATTTATAACCATGTAAACCAATATTGGTCTTACATAAGAAAATTCTCGAACAAAATACGGTTGAAAGTTGAAGTCTAGGTTTGCCATGGAAACAATTGCAATTTGAAAAAAAAAAGTTGAATATCGCTGCCTTAATATTAGTACAGATTTTCTAACGTGTTCTTTCCCCATCTTATAGAGAATTTGCTCCCATTTACGAATATATGTATAGTTCATTATAGTTATTTTTAAAAATAACAAAGTTATAGGCCTGGGGAGTCATGTCTGAGACACCCTGTATAAATTTTAAAAAACATTCATCTTACTTACTTTTTATAGACGCAGGTTTTGATTTAAAACTAAGATTTATCTATTTCGGGTATTTCTGTAAAATTCAATTTTTGGATTTCCGACTTTTTACCTCTAGGGTACACAACTGTATCCTGCAGATTATCTGGCAATGCTAATAGAAACGTTAATAAAACTTTGTTTCATTGAAATACTGTTGCTATAAATATTGAAATGGTATTAGTGATATTAATATTAATGTTTGAGTTAAACACACTTTTATTTGTTAAATTGTTAACGTAAACCTTGATAAAATATAACTATAACTAAGTATGTTAATGCAGATTTAATTGAATAATAGATTGTAAAATAAAGAATTTAGGTAGTCAGGATAATATAATAAAATATTAAAATGTACATTATTTTATTGTAATGAAAACTGAATATTTAAAAGTAGGGTTATGTATTAGAGAAATTCAGCATTTAAAACATGATAAAATTGAAATTTTAACCGTTGTCCAGTAAGAAAAAGGAATTTTCTAATTGGAAGAATATTATTAGAAAACCGGGGTTACGAAAAAACAGAAGAATAAAAGAAGAATAAATAAAAAAAAATATTTAATAAGAAAATAAAATTTATTTGATATAAAATGAAGTGAATTAATAATTGCAATTATCAATTATTATTAATCCCTTATTTATCGAACTTACTTTAAATAAAATTCCGTAATAAAAATAAATATTGATGTGGATGGAATTAACAGTTCTGTGGCGATTCTTCAAATTCATATGGATATTGCTGGTGAATAACAAATGATATCAAACAAAAAGAAACAATTTCTTAACAGTGAGTTGCATACAAACTTATGTTGTTTTTGATTGAATGCTTATTAATACGTAGTATAAAGGTTTATATTCAAATAAAATAAAAAATTAATTTATTAGGAACCTTTAAGACAACCCAATTTGAGTTAACTGGAGCAAAAATATTTAATAAGAAATAAGATCTCATAGCATTTTTGGCGCTCAACGTTGGGATTCATAGCTGAAAATACAATTTTGTATAGGGTGAGTCATAATTAGGTGTACATTTTTTACCAAAGTTTCTTTAGGCCAAAACAAAGCGATTAACCTAATACACCTTAGTACAAAAATGCTCCATTAAAAAGATACAGGGTGTTAATGAAAGCATTTTTATTTCTATATTTGGAAAATAAACATTTGAATTTTTAAAATCAAGTGAATTTGATAGTCAATTTTAATTTGGAAACAATATCAAAACAGCGGCTGTCATAAACAGCCATTAATTGTTTGAAAGTCTCTGTTGTATATTCTTTAAAGAACAAAATGGGCGATTTTACTCCAAGAGAAATAGCAGAGATCGTTTTCGTGTATGGCTTTTGCAACGGAAGCTCCTTAGCAGCCGTTAGGGAATACCACCGCAGATTCCCTAATGGAAGAATCCCAAATCATCAGGTCTTTCCTTCAGCCTTTCGAAGATTGGGCGAGGTTGGTCTTCCGCGAGCCCGAGTGGCTGGTGCACCGCAACGGGAAAATGTAATGCGAGTAGAGGAAGCTGTAATTGGTTCGGTTTTAGACAATCCTATTACAAGTACTCGCCGAATTTCTGTGCAGTTAGGAATTCCTTAAAGTTTTATTTGGCGAACTCCGCGTAGGGAAGAATTACACCCTTACCATTATACGGGTGTTCAAGCTCTTCATCTTGGGAATGCCGAGCAACGTGCAGTTTTTTGTCGGTGGTTTCTTGAAAGGATAAATAACAACCCCAATTTAATTCCATTTATTTTATGGACCGAAGAAGCCATTTTTACCAGGGTCGGAATTACAAACTTTCGAAACCTGCACCATTATTCGTTAGAGAGCCCCCATGTAACAAGGAGTAGAAGGTTCCAGCAACGATTTTCTGTCAATGTATGGGGCAGTGGCGTAACCAAGGGGGGGCCCAGGGGGCCCAGGCCCCCCTCAAGATTAAAGTTATTAATCAAAACAGTCTTTAAGATGTGACCAAAAATTCAGGGTGAGTGTATTATGTTGGGTCCCGTCGAGTGCATATGTAGTATTTCTGACACAATTGTTAAACAGTGGACTGGACCCCCTACAAACTACGTGTTAATCCTTAAACAGTGGACTGGGCCCCCTACAAACTACGTTCCTGGTTACGCTACTGGTATGGGGATACATCTGCAGCGGCTCTTTACTGGAGCTGCAAGACTCAATAATTGCATCAATGCGAATGCTTATCAGGACTTTGTTGAACACCAGCTGCATGATAAAGTAAAGTTTAAGTTAAATATTCCTCTTTCGGATTAAATTTTGTTACCACCTCCGTAGGAAATCTATTTCGTTAATATTCGCCTATTTTTCTTTACGTCACTCAGAAAACGATAGATAGTTTTATATATAAGATAGAGATAACGATAATAAGTGCTGTGTTTACAAGTAAAATGTAACTGAAGAAGGAACAGCCCTTGACAAAGCAGTGTACTAATGCACCTTGCTGTAAAGACCAATATCGCATGTCCCGATTTCAATAGGATTAAATGCATTTTGAACATTTGCTATAGTTTTCTATTTTTAAATCATTATTTTGTTGATTTTGTTGTTAATTTTGTGTTTATTATAATGTATTTTCAAATTAATCGGATAATTACCTTCCAAGTTATAATCACAAATAGAAATAAAAATGTTTTCATTAATACCCTGTATCTTTTTAAGGGAGCATTTTGGTAATAAGGTGTATTAGCTTAAATGTTTTGTTTTGGCCTAAATAAGCCTTGGTTAAAAAATATACACCTAATTATGACTCACCCTGTATACATAAATGTCATATGAGTTTAATTATGTCAAATTGAAATAATTTTTTTGTTTTGAAATCTAACTTACTAGAATATTAAAAAAATCAAATGGAGTTACACAAACTAATTTGCATTTTTATACATGTATGTGTAATAAACATTTAAATTTGGTAAACAGAATAGAATGTATCAAAGAATTTAATATTTAAGTCACGTTGATGGTAAATTCAGTATTGAAATATTAATTAATATTAGAATAATATAAAATAAATGATTCTACATATTGATCTTTATTTTATTTAAAATTTAATACTAATTTATCAATAAAAAAAAATTATTAAAAGAAATAAATATGGCTGATAAAAGAATGTTGAGAAGTACTTCAAGAAGGAATGAAGAAGGACCAGAGGAGGATCTATCGGAAATAGGGAAAGATCCTAATTTAATTGAATCAGATGTAGGTAATCACGAAACCGAAGTTCAAACATCTTAAGTTCTGAGATATGAAGTTAGATTTGAAATTTAATACAGCAACAAAATGAAGAATTTAAAGAAGACTGGAACCCGATGATTGGCTAAATTACCTCAGGATGGACGAGATTAATACGTATATAGAACTTCTAGAATTAGTTACACCCAGTGGCGGCTGGTATATAAGGGCTGCCGGGCTGACCTAAATTTTACAAAAGTTATTAGCAGTAATCAAAAAATTAAAACAGCATTACATTGTATTTTCAACTTAGATATTAATTAAATCGCTCCTGAAAAGACCGCGCACATCATAATACATGAATTCAAAGCTTTCGGGCAGAGAAATTTGTAGCATTACCGATCAACGTGCTCAAATCGGGTTATAGTTAAAAGCGTACAGTTTTAGTTTTGAATGGGAGCAGCCAAAAACTGACGTTCAATTAGTCAGGCAATGCTAGTTACAGAGAACGTTTGTTTGTTGCGCCTTCTTTGTTTACGTAGTGGTGATAACAATAATATAAACGCTTATTTAGTAAACGAGTTGCTATTCAATTACATAATTATGTACATACACTTTACAATGTAAATTCCGTTGAAGAACTTTTAAAAATCTCCTTTTCAAGGCGGAGTTTTGAAGAAAAACTTGAAATTAAACCATTAAGACGGCCTACGCCTAAATTAACTTTAAATCAAAGTGGACAAAGCAAAAAAACCATTTAATATCAAAATTTATGAAGATGTTTCGTGGATATGTGATTGTGAAATAATATCACAAGTTCAAGACTGATTTAGATCTGCGGAACACTTTGACATCGCAAAATTGATCGATAGTGCGGAATTTAGTGCAAATTGAAAATAGTTCCCGAAAATAATTTAAACATTGCGGTAGAAACATATCTTATATTAAACAAAAACAGATTAAAAACTAAACTGACAGTATTATACGACAGACAAGATCTACGGAAAATTGATGGTGCGTTGCCTTTGTTAGATTTTATACTTCGCAATAATATCGAAGATACCTTTAAAGAAGTTACTAAACTTTTACGGATTTTAGTTACAACACCAATGTCCAGTGCCTAAGTAGAACGCTGTTTCTCTACGTTAAAAACAATAAAAACGTTATTAAGAAACACTATGTCGCAAGAACAGTTAAATGCTTTAGCTGTGTGATCGATAGAAAAAGATTTGCCTCAAAATATTAAAAACTTTAATTCTAAAGTTATAGACAAGTTTGTGAATTACAAAAACCGTTTTCCGCCATTAATAAAATTAAATTGAATTTTATCATTAATTTAGAATTATTTTTTCTGCAGCTCTTCCCCTAAAAACTTACGAACCGCCACTGGTGACACCTTTAATAAAATATGAAGATAATAATACATAAAAGAATAGATGGATTTCCCGTATATAAGATAATACTTTCTGTGAAGCGAAATGCTCAACCACGAAATAAATAATAGCCGTCAGCTGTTTACGAAAGTGATAAGGTTGTAGCAAGTCCCCAGTAATAATAATAGTCACAATAACAGTAAATGAACCTCTATTACTGCACCTCAAAATAGCCAATTTATGATTTTTTAAAACTTTACGGCAATGGGAGGTCCTGCACGACGTACCGCACTGAATTTGTCCGTGGCGAACATGTGCGTTTGGCAAATACACGGTCGAACATGTACTATCACGTGCAAAAGTAATGACACTTCTAAGATTTGTTATTATATGATAAACAGCCTTGCAGCAGTCGATGAGTAACTTGGGCATAACCATAAGACCTTGTAGGTAGGATCAACAAGTTAGAATAAGAAAGTTACTCATCGACTACTGCAAGGCTGTTTATCATACAATAACAAATCTTAGGCGTATCACTACTTTTGCAGGTGATAGTGCGTCCATACATCAACGCACATGTTTTCAGGAAAAGCCAGGTTAAGAAGTTCTTGGGCCAACACACGCACGTATATGTTCGACGAAAATGTACGCGCTTAAATGCATGTGTTAAGACGTGTTCGATCGTGTGTTCCTCCTATTAAATTCTCTTACGTGTATTACAAGTTCTTAATCTTAAAATTAACTTTTAAAAACTTCATTAATTAATAATTTTTTGATGTTGTTTATTTGTATTATTTTCGGAAGCACGCAGAATTTCAATGATACTTCTTATAAATTTCTAGTGAAAGTCTAAAGATTTGAATAAATTCGTTAAACATAGACTGAAATCTTCAATTTATTGCTAGTTAGGCATTTAACAACACATTGAATAACATTGGGTAACTGTGGCGATAACTCTTAACAAGAAAATATCTGAATTACAAACAAATTTGAGTTTTTTTTTATCACAGCAAGTTATTCGACACTACTTAGTAAAAGCTCAAATGTGTCAACAATTTATACCAAACAAGATTTAAATAATTACTGTCAGTTTACTTGTTTTTGTTGATTACTTTTATAAGCCCATTACCTGCAGCTGAACACATTAATTCTATCTTTAATCGTTCTATTATTGTCAATTAACAGGGCATTATTTAAATGAAGATAATTATAAAAAGTAGAATTTTGAAATGTTGTTGTTGCTGATTTATGTGAAAGAATATTAGAACTAATTTTCCGTTATTACGTACTTAATGCGCTTTTCGCAATTATACATCAATAATCTACCACTTATGTAATCTGGAAAAGATTATTAACAATTAACAAGTCGCATTTTGTATTGTTTTTATTCGACTTCATGTCAACATAGCATCATTTAAAACACGGAAATGGCAATAACAGAGATTTTCCATATCATTGAAAAGGTCATCTTGATAAATAATTTAGTATATAAAATTTTCCAGGTGAACGCGCTTAAACTTAATATAATGATCATTAACCTTTAATTTAATATAGTCCAAGGTTTTCCACAAAGCCAAAGTACTTCTCAGAATTAAACGCATAATATTCTTACATGCATGTGCGTGTGGACTTACCGTCATAAAATATAAATTATATAGAAACTACTAAACTAGTAATAGTAGTAATATATAGTTAAATGGCTTAAACGCATTAAAACACAGAACAAGTTTGATGATCATGGAGGTTTTCTGCAAGGTAACTTTGTCATTCTTCCTATTCCGCCACGAATACAAAAATATTTAATTTAATTAACTTACTGCGATGTTGACGTTACTGAGTTTAAAGTTTGTATGGGTAATTTATACAATTAAATAAAACAGTTCTCTTAAAGCAGCTCGACTTGTGGATTTTTAAATGTTTACAGCTAATGATTAGAAATACAATTCACTTTCTTTTAGAATATTTAGGTTATTCTTCTATAAATCTGCATATGAAATGAAGATTGGAGTGTTCGAAATAAGCACCGGAGTTTTCTATACATATCTGCAGGCTTAATGAGTAAAATCCAAACGATACTAAGAGCAAACAAATTTAAATTAGAAATATAGGGAAGTTAAATTAACATAAATAAACAATAGCCAATATGACTCAGCTGATAATACGTGTAGGTACACACAGGTATTTTATACAAAGCTACTTATTAACCTCATAATTAATCCTTGATTGATAATCCATTTGTAAGCAAAAATTGGCATCAGGGCCTCAGAATTTTCAAGTTCAGAGTCGAATTTTCAAGAGGATGCAAATGTAGAAATCGAACTTTCGAGATTAAATCCTGACCTTGCGATTAAATATTAGAAATTTATGACCGTGCTTCGTTTGAAAGTCATGGTGCTGAGGTTAAAATTCGAATAAATTTACTAAATGAAAATATAGAAATTGTTGATTGACGCTGTTGACTTTCGTTAATTATTTTATTATAGTTGAGGATATTGACGAGAGAGGAAATAAAGAAATGCATTATGGTAGTTAACTCGGCATTTTTAATTATAAAATATACAGAGCAGCTTGAATTTATAAATTATCCATAAAACAAATAAATGTGCATCGTTAAAAGAAACTTTACGCCTTGGATATAACATTGATTTATGAGTTAATTCTAAATCAAGGAATTGTTCTCAGTAGTATAAATTACGTACAGCAAAAACTAATTATAAATTCATAAAAAATAATAATAGTAATATTATTCAGTTAAAGTATAACTGCAAAATTAATTTTTTAGTTTGTTGTTCGTTTATTTTCAGAACAATCTTGATATTTAGCCTAGAAAACGATTTTATGTGGAAATATTGAAGTATTAACTTTAAAGCTTCGTGCCTTTTGGAATTTTTGGAAAATAAGCTTCTTCGGTGCGAAGTTAATTATAAATATTCATCTTGAAACTAATATAAAATTTTCTTCCCTTTAAACATTTGCAATTTTCGAGCGATTTTAGAACGTATAATGAAAAAGAGAAAAAAATTAAATTAAGGATGCACAAAAAAACTGTTTCCAAAAGCAGACGAATACTTATAACTTCTAAGTCTTAAAAACTCATGTTCGTACGATTTGAAAACAAATCTTACTTTAGTACTGAAACTCGCTCTGTCTTTGTGATGGTCTTTCTTGACAATTCTTAAAATACAAAACTCAGTCGGTTCCCTAATTAAAAGCAAATACGTATCTTTTACCCCAAACTTAATAACCTTCAAAGTATTCTCATGATAATTCGTGCTTGGTGATTCTTAGTTTAAAATTTGGCAGTTGGCCTCATAAATAATTGCTGAAATTATCACAACTAACCGAGTTACAAATGGAAAATTATGTTTATCCCAAAGATTTGTTTACTTTAAAAGGTGAAATGACCTTTGTTTAGAAACGTGTTTAAGATGAAATCTTTTAATGTGCTGTTTGTATTCTGTTCTTCATACTTTTAGAAGCTGAAATTGGACATTTTACCATCTTTTACCTTAAAAGTACTGCTTGATTGCGCTGATTATGAAGATATGGTATGATACCGGACTTCGCGAGAGCTGATAAAATTATAAATTAAACATCTTAGAATTATATTTATAGATAGCAGAGGCTTAAAATTTATGTAATTTTCGGAATTAAAACGGAATTTATTTAAAATAAATTTCCAAATTTTCAAATGTAAAATGCAAACGTTGTGAAAGATTTGATTTTTTTTTTAATTTTACTATTTCTTTAACCATATTTATCTTCGATATTGGCAATAGAATTGTTTATTGTTTTTTTTTAAATATTATATTTTATTGTTTTGAAAATTAAATCCACCGTCGCAAATTTTCAATCTGTTATTTTGTTTTCCAGTTTCAAAGCTTTATACGTTTTATTAAATTTATTTTCGTATTTTAAAAGTAAATATCCATAAAAATTGTATTTATCTATATCCATATTATACTTCTGGCAGAACACGAATTTAGCTGCTTTTTTTTCAGGAAAATCCTTATTTTAGGTGTGATATTAACAACATACAAAAATTTGTTTTGAAATTTGTTATTTTGTTCTGTTCTTTTTTTAATATTCTTTTTCTTTTATTCGCCTTCTCCTCTTCTTTTCATCTTTTTTCCATCCTCCTCTTTTTCCCTTTCTCTCTTCTTCTCCTCGTTTTAGCTCACCTCTTCTTCTCTTTTTCTGTATCTTTTTTGCTTTCACTTGCATTGCAAGGAACTGGTCCAAATTTTCCTCTATTGGTCATTGTTTCTCTGTTCCCTTTTTACTTTTCTTCCTTGCATCATTTAACTCCCTTTTTATGTTTCTACCTTTCTTGCTTTCTCTTTTCTGCTTTATTGATGTGGTGGAATATTTTGTGAATGTTTACTTGTAAATTGCAAGTAATCGGTCCAAATTCTTGTTTTATTTATTATTTATCTGTCTCTGGTTTTCTGTTTCCCTTTTTATTCTTCTTTACATTGTTCTATTCACCTTCTATGCTTCTTCCTTTCATACTTTTTCTTTCTTAATTTTATGGAAATCCGTTGTTTTTTACTTTTATTCTGTGAACCCTTGCATTCCAAGTGATCGGACCAAATTTTCTTGTATTTAGTTATCAGTGTTTTCTCTTGCCCTTTATATTTTTCTTCCTCACATCATTCTACTCCTTTTTACGCTTCTATCTTTCCTGTCCTCTATTTCCTTATTTTTTTTAATATATGGACATTTTATTGTTTTTACTTTTATTCTGTGAATGACCACTTCTTTCTTTCTTTTCTTTTTAGCCTCCTTCTATCCACTTTCGGATGTAGGCCTCCCCAATTTGTTTCCAATTTTCCCTATCTTCTGCTCTTCTCTTCCACATTAAGCCTGCATGTTTCTTTATATCATCGGACCATCGCAGCTGTAGACGCCCTCGTTCCCTTTTTCCTAGCCATGGCCGCCATGTTTGAATAAAACTACGTTCCATCTATATTATCTGTCTGCCGTGCGTTAGGGCCGGCAAATTTCCACTTTAGTGTTGCAACTCTTTTCCTTATATCTATTACCTTTGTTTTATTTCTTATCCATGTGTTTCGTTTTTTGTCCTGCAGAGTAATATGCAACATTTGCCTCTCCATTCTACGTTGGGCTTTTATTAGCGTGTCCATATTTTTCTTTGTGAATACCCATGTTTGCGCGACGTATGACAAAACCGGTAGGATACCCTGGTCAGCAACTTTAGTTTTCAGATATTGTGGAATTTTCTCGTTGTTTAGAATATAGCTTAATCTTCCAAAGGCTGCCCATCCTAGTTTAGTTCTTCTTTTCTCTTCAGCTTCCTGATTCTCCTTATTTGATTTTATTATATGACCGAGATATATATAATGGTTTACTTGTTCCAGTGTGTTACCGTTAACTCTAATTTCTAGTCGATGGTCGGTGTTTGTCATCACCTTCGTCTCAGATATATTTATTTTTAATCCTATTTCTTTTGATCAGTCACTAAGTTCTTGTATCATACTTTGCAGATCGTCTTTATTTTCGGCAATAAGAATTAAATCGTCCGCGTATTTAAGGTGATTTAAGTGTTCTCCATTTACATTTATACATTTCAATCGTGTCGAAGGACTTCTCATAGTCTATGAAGCCGATAAATAGTGGGATATGATATACTGTGGCCTTCCCTAACAAAGTCCTTATTGTTAATATATGGTCGCAAGGACCAAACCCCTTACGAAACCCAGCCTGTTCACGAGACTAATATATTTCTAATTTATTATTGATTCTTTTTATTATTATCCTGGTTAAAAGTTTATATATATGGGAAAGCAGTGTAATGGGACGATAATTTTCAAGATCTAACCTGTCCCCTTTCTTAAAAAACAGTACTGTTATGGCATTTTTCCATGTCTCAGGAATTGTTTCTTGTTCAATACATTTATTAAGTAATATTTTCAAACTATTAATTACTTCGCCACCTCCTTCTAATAACATTTCTCTTGTGATATTATCGTTTCCCGGAGCTTTGTTGTTTTTAATTTCACGTAGGGCATTTTCTATTTCTTCTTTAGTTATTTAAAACCTTTTTCTGTAGTTTTCTTTTTGTTATTTCTGGAGCTTTCGTTTGTGACTCGTATAAAGTTTTATAGAACTCTTCTATTCGTCTATTTATCTTTGTTTTTTGTCTAATTTCTTCGCCGTGCTCGTTTTTTAAACCTATTATCTGTGCTCTACCCAATGCAGATCTGAGTACCTTCATATTTTTGTTGTTTTCTATAACCTCTACTATCTTCTTTTCTCTTTTGGTCTTTATATTTTGTTTAATAGATTTTCTGACCACTTAAATTGTAAGTAATCGGTCCAAATTTTGTCTGTTTATTTGTCACTGGTTTTCTGTTCCCCTTTTTATTCTTCTTTATTGCATTGTTTTACTCGCCTTCTATGCTTCTGGCTTTCCTGCTTTTTCTTTCTTAATTTTGTGGAAGCAGTTTTTACTTTTATTCTGTGAATGAAGTCTTGTATTGCAAGTAATCGGGCCAAATTTTCTGGTATTTATTTGTCACTATTTTCCTCTTCCTCTTTTCGTTTTTCTTCCTCGCATCATTTTACGCCATTTTTACGCTTCTTCTTTCCTGTTTTCTATTTTCTTATTTTCTTAATTTTATGTAAATTTTCCTATTTTTACTTTTATTCTGTGAAAGTAGACTTGCATTGCAAGTAATCGGTCCAAATTTTTTCTGTTTATTTGTCACTGATTTTCTGTGCTCATTTTTCTTCTTCTTTTTTACACTGTTCTACTCGCCTTCTATGTTTCTTCTTTTTCTGCTTTCCTTTCTTAATTTTGTGGAAATTAGTTGATTTTTACTTTTATTCTGTGAATGAAGACTTGTTTTGCAAGTAATCAGACTACACTTTCCTCTATTTCTCACTGTTTTTTTCTTCCCCCTTTTATTTTTCTTTCATCTCATCATTCTACTCCTTTTTTACCCTTGGAGCTTTCGTGTTTTCTATGTTCCTATTTACTTAATTTTATATAAATTTTCCTAGAAATTTTTACTTTTATTCTGTGAATGACGACTTGCATTCCAAATTTTCCTCTATTTATTTATTACTGTTTTTCTCTTCCCCTTTTACGTTCCTTCATCACATCGTTCTACTCCCTTTTTACGCTTCGTTTCCTGCTTTGTATTTTCTTATTTTCTTAATTTTGTGAAAATTTCCCTATTTATACTTTTATTCTATGAACGAAGGCTCGCATTTATATAGTTTGTAATATAACTATAATTCTTATGCAGAGATCCCATCCTTTTGACGGGCGTTCCTAAATTGTTTTACTGGTGCTTTTTAGTTCTTTTACTTATTCAATCGTTCCACATGCTTATTTCAATACTTTCTTTTCTGTCGTACGTATCTTTGGATGCATTGCATATATTTTCCCTTTCTCTTAGATCTTCGTTTTTAATCTTATGTCTTCTCAGTGTTTTTCCTTCTACTTCTCATATACATTTCATAAGTATGGGCCTCATCAACTGGTTTTGGCTATGTCTGCCCTTGTTTTTGGCGGATCTAATTGGTATTTTTTATATTCTATTTTTTTTCTTACTCTTCGCTTGTATGCTTTTTCTCGTCCATAGTAAATCTCTTATGTACACTGATATAATTTGCTCTTATTTCTGTGCTCTTACCTACCTTAGCGCAAATGGCAAATTATATCAATAAATATTCGAGATGAATTATTGTTCGAGTATGATCATCATTTCCATATTAAGGAAAATCGTGACGAAATCACTGTGGTTCTATAAATCGGCATACATATAATTGTTAATTACGAATGTAAAACAATGTAGTATTCATGAGTGTTCGGTTTTTTGGCCTGTATTAAATATGGGAGTTGTGCTGCTTCTCCATTTTTCTGGTATTTTTTACACTTTTATCACATTCTCAAACATGGGTTTTAGTAATTTCTTCACACGGTAGTTCAAGGGCTTATAACTCATCTGTCCAAAGGCTTGTCGATTTTTGAATTCTTGTATATCTTTCTATGTCATGGTATGCGTATGTTTTGTAGTTTTGCTTGACTATTATTTTGTCTCCTGGTACAGTTTTTGGAATTATGTCTTCCATTGGTCCAAAGTTTACCTATATTGAAGCCATTCTACTTATAAGGGCATTTTGTTTTTTTTTCCTTATCTGGACATCCAATTCTCCAAGCTCCAAGCTAGATTTGTTTAATTACTTCATTAATTATGAGTTAAAATACAAACAAACTATACAAGAATCTGTTTGTAGATTTTGCTCAGAAAGTAAGAAAATTTGATGCAAAGTAATCGTTTTTCTATTGGAAATAACACTGATGGATTTTCCTCAAGTCAGTAATGCACCTGTAACAATATTTCATATTTATTTATTAATTACTCAGTGTATTATAAGAGTAGGTTATAAATAAACAATTCTGATAAAAGAAATACCTAATAATGATTGATAACTACATAATAATAAGGTAATCGAATTCAGATAATTTTATCAAAATCAACTTGGTTCTTTGAAGCAATGTTCCCCGATTCGTATTTACAATTTTATTTAACATTATTTTACATACATTGATACCATAATCATACCATACCAAGGAAAATAGTTCTTCTTCCTCTTCTTCTCGTATCTCCTTATGGCCTTTAAACAAGCGTCGGAGTTCGGTTTTTATTTCTCATCTGCCCATTTATTCCGGTCTTCTGCCATCAATGTCATTTCATTCATCGTTTTACCTTTTATTTTTCCTATTTCTTCAATTTGTTCTATCCATATTTTTCTTGGTTTTCTTATTCTTTTCCTTTTTTCTCTCTTAACAAACACCACCATCTTTATTAATCTGCTTTGGTTCATTCTTAAAATATGTCCAAACCAATTTAGTTTTCTTCTGTTCATCATTGGTATTATTGGCTCCTGGTTTAATGTTGTTCTTATGATTTCGTTTCTAATTCTGTCTAACTCTACCGCTGTTATAACCCCCAACATCCCAGTAGGCTGTGATTTCAGAATCATATTTCGTAATTTGATTCAGAACACAAAACCGAATGTCAAGATTTGTAATATGTCATTGTCTATGATTTAATCTAAGGGCGGGTTGCACAAACATGATTTAACAGTTTGGTCAAATTAATCATTCGTTAAAGTGAACAAAATCGAATCAGAATTCGAACTCATATGACAAATAATACATGAGTAAACAAAAAATGATGCTCTTTTGTCAACTTTGATCATTCGTTAATTTAACAAAAGCTTTGTGCAACCGGCCCTAAGACTTGTAATTTGTTTTTGAAAGCAACCGAGATGTCGACAGTTTATGGATACCTACACGTTATGTTCTGGCCGCTGAATCACAATAGCTCACTGAATGCAACGGAGATTGAACAAGTGAATGAATACATTTACCTAGGACATACGATAAAACTAGATAAAAAGAATCAACAGGCCGAAATCAATAGACAAACTAAATTGGGATGGATTGCGCGTGGCAAATTGAAATATATATGGAAGAGCAACATTTCAAATGTTAACGTTTTAAAAAAGAAAGTTTTTGGCCAATGTATATTATCAGTGTTGACCTACGGCTCAGAGACATTTACTTTGACGAAGCGAGTAGCGGATAAATTAAAATATACCTACACAAAGAGCAATGGAAAGATCTATGCTCGGAAGTGGCCTCCGTGATAGAAAAACAAACATTTGGATTCGCAACCAAACGAAAGTAACAGATATGATACACTGAGTTACATCTTTGAAGTGGAATTGGGTTGGACATTTAGTCCGTGTGCGGGATGTACGATGGACCAGACGAAGAAGCGTTGGAAGGCCAACTACGATGGTCGGATGACATTCCAGCAACAGCATCTAAGTGTTGCATAAAACAGAGAACGATAGAAATCCATTGGGACCTCCCAAATACGACCAACGTTGGACCGATTTGGGCTAATGATGATGATGATGTTCTGGCCGTGTTTTTGTATTATATTTGCTATCTCTAGGCCCCACTTGCCATCACTAATAAAAATAACTCTTAGATATTCGTAGACCGTTACTCTTTTTCCAATTGTTAGGCTGTTACCCAATTGTTGTCTTTACATATGATTTCATTCATTCCTACGTCTAATTTCTGGTTCACGATCATGAATTTGTGTTTGTTTGTATTTATTTCCATTTTCATATTTTCGATCTCGTCTACCTATATTGTCTAAAACACCCGATCGCTTCCCTAGGAAGGAAATGGCAAACCACCGCGGTATTCTGCCTAGTAAGTCTTCTCTGGAGCTTGGTGTAGAAGTGCAAGCACTGCTGTGGTTTGGAGACATACGAAGAGAGACCAACAACGCCCTGTAAAGGGCATGCCACTTCAAGAAGAAGATTTTGGGAAAAATGATACCTGAGTTGCATTTCCTTCTCGTGTATTAAACTTTAATAATGTTACATAAATTTTAGTTACATCGCTGTTATTACATTTAAATATTCTCTGAATGTTATTTGTGGCGCTTGATTTGACTTTTAGAGGTAAAGAGGCATAAAAAAGTGTAAATACAAATGCGGCTTTACACAAATCGCCAGGTAATTCAAGTCGTAAACAAGGTTCTGCCCTGTTCACGTGTATTTGTTAGTTCCACTGAATCGACTCTGCGAATTTGCATAGTTGTTTGATCTAATTTTATTATAAGGTTATGTTAGTGATCTAGTCACTGATGAAATATGCAATATGGGTTGCAGATTCTACTGACTCGACTCAGTAAATACAGTTTAGTAAAATTTGCATTTTTTTTTATGTGTCAGCTACTATCACTATATCGTCGGTATCTAGTAAGCCTTCCAACTTTACAGGTCCCATATTACTATAGCCTACCGTTGTTTATACCTTTTTTATCCTAGCTCTTGTGTTTCTAATTATCATATATATTACAATTATGAAAAGTAAAGGGCCTAGGCTATCACCTTGCTTGATATCCCGTTTCCATTTCTTCCATTTAGATACACCAAGCCAAACATCTTTCTGTATTTACTTTTTACTACTACAAATAATTCATTTGTCAATCTCAGTGCTTTCAATATCTTTGATATTAGATATTAGCCATGATCTATCTATTACGTCAAAGGCTGATTTGCTTTCTATGAACGTTATGATGAAGATGAATATGTTATCGTTTCTCGTCAAGTTCTAGTATTATTTTGCCCTCTATTCTTTTAGTGTAAAATTTAAATACTACTGAAGGTAAGCATGTAGCTCTATAGTTTTCGCAGCACGTTTCTTCTACCTTCTTATAGATTGAAATTATTAATTTTTCTTCCCATTCTTTTCGAATCTTGTTATCGCTTCATGTTTCCTCATATATCTTCAATAACCAGATTTTTCCTTCATTTTCCATCCATTTTATCAGTTCTGGATGTATATGATCTGTTCAATTTGCCTTTCCCATTCTAATCTTCTTAATTCCTTCGCCTAATTCTTCCTTCGTTATTCCTTCTGGTTGAAAATAGCGAAAAGGTAAATTTATTAAGAAATGGAAAGATCATCTAATGTAAGCCTCGTAGCAATTGATTTCTGTAAAAACAATCGTATCAGCAAAGGTTATCAAGGGCAATAATTGGGGAGCCATTTTGTTTATCCTTAAAGTTGTAACTTCACTTTTGAACCAGAAATTCCATTGATTGCCATCATGTTGCTATGACAGTTTTTGCCTTAAACCATGTTTGCATTTTATACCTGGATTTCCGAACCGATGGAATGACCACGTGTTCTTCACGCTTACACACATAGTTCTGAATTCGAAGGGAATGTAGACAATTTTATTTACAGAACAATATCGGTAATCACCTAATATTTTTATAAGTATAGACCAACCCTAAAGATTTTATTCTGTAATGAAACTTTCAGCGTTCCCTCTGCATTCGTGAGTTGTAGGTAAGTAGGAATAACACTTCATTAGTTCGGCAGTAGAATATATTTAGGTTTGGTACAAATTGCGCAAAATCCCACAAAAACATAAAATTAGAAAATATTTAAAAGTTATAAAATCAAAAAGTTTTGGTAAAATCAATTTGTTTTTATTTTTAACCTGTTTTATAAATCTGAAGATGGCATAAATCATTCTAAGGTACTGTAAGTCACTTAGAAAACTTTAGGCTATTGAAACAAATCAGAAGGACAAATTTTTAAATATACGGAAATGTTTTGAGACGCCAAGTTCTCCTTTCATTGTGTTTGTTGATCTTCCCCAGGAAGACAGTTAAGCAAGTACGCAAAGAATAATAACGTAAACAAGTCTTGATAAACTTTCACATACGTAAACTCAGGCAAGTTAGTACAATGTATGAGTAAATTTAAATTACTACCACCTTATTATTCAAGGTACCTCAACTTCTTTATGTATGTATGTTGTTGTTGCACAGAAAGGAATTCTTTAAACAGGTTCTCAGAGATCATTTTCCATCAATACGTACGACATACGTGTGTAATGGAAATTTTTAAGAAGTTCGGCACCTTTTATTTCAGATAATTTGCAATTCTTCAGGGCACAGAATTGACGTCATGTATGTCCTTGGCAAAGCAAAAGAGTGTAGTAACCTCCCCAAAATATTCTTTTAGCTCTTAATGTAACGGTTGATTTTTTGTTTGTAGCTATTTATTTTTGTATAAGTATTTCCTTTCCTTCGTGAATATTTAAAAAATACCATATTTTAGGAATATTTAGGAAAGTTTTAAATTTAATAATTTGAACTTTTTAGACCTCCTGAGGAATATTTTCACCATTAAAGGTAAATTGGCAAGAGGATGTAAATAAAACTGAAACATCTCAAATAACTCCTCTGTGTTTGTATTGAAAACACTAGAAAGATTTATAATATATGACTTCCAGATAGAAGATTACTCGTCGTGGCATTTTCAGATATGACATAACGTTGTATTTTTAAAAGAATGATCGGCTTTCATATCATAAAATGGCCTACTTTACCTTAGTTGTAATGATAGGTCATTCTTTATGAATCACCTAACCTTTGAACCATAACCACGACGATTTTGTTGATTTCTGGTGTAGTAAAAGCCCACAATAATACGTCTTGCATTATTTCTTTTCTGAAGCTTTCCTTTCAATTTTTGTTTTTATAGACTCATTTTTCTTTATGGAAAACAAATTTTTGCTTAATGTTACACTATTAAGAAAATTATAGAGCCTTCAGTAAAAATTGTTTATTAAGCTCAGGCGTTCACCCCATTGTTCAGGTCTCGCATGTAATGCAGAACCCTCAATTATGACAACAGAGTTATTCAAAGGGCAATATTTAATAAACAAATCTCATGCCATCTCAAATAAATAATTAAAAAATAAAGTTCGTTGATGTACGCAAATAAATTAATGTTTACAACCAATAAAGTTTTAACTAAAAGTGAAGAAACACTAAGATTACGCAATTATTCAAGTAGGACAACTGAAATAAAAAGGAAAGTGTGTGAATCATTTGCGAAGATTAATAAGTTACCGAAAACGAGCCTGCCTTAGGTTAAGGAAATAAATTGTAAATCTAATTGTTGAATAACACTAAGAAAAAATTCGATAATTCGAAGCAACAGATAAACTCGTTTAAAAGTAATAAACTCGCTTGCTCTTTTATAAGATAAAATTAGCACAAATTGGAGGCAATGATGTGAATTTAGTAGACAAGCTATTTTTAGACGTTTTGTAGTAACCTTGTTTATGATTTAATTAATGTTAAAAATATGTAATTAAGCGTTGATTTTGGATTTTCAGACGTAGTTTTGTTTATATTTATAAATTTATTGTAATTCCGGTTATTTCTTTAATTATTATTAATTCTTCTATTAAAGGCAAAACCCGCAGGGGCGGACTGGGCCGCCGGGAGTGCGGGAACTTTCCCGGGGGGCCGGTAGTACTGAGGACGGTCAATATTATCAGAAATTGTTCCTATGGTTTTGACTGCAGGTAAATCGTTTACTTACCCGCAACCGGCGACTTCAAAGACCTGTTCGCCGTATTTATTTATTATTGTTTCCCTAATTATCTCTTTATTATGTTTCATGCCGATGCCGCTGATATTTAATTTAATTTAATTTATCGTATGGCATTTGCAGCCAGGAGATCACGTAGTGACGGTTTGGCTATACAGGGTGTGTAAAAATTCGCGTGCAAGCTCTCCGTAACTTTATTCCTTGGACAATAATAAGGCGAAATTCTTATAGCGAAAAAGTCACCAGATGCTTCCTCAACTCGTGCGAATCCTTCAAAGTTCAAAATTGGTAACGCGAAAAGGAAGCCGTTTTTGCAAAATTCTGTTACTTTATGAATAGATTAAGTAATAACGGCAACAATTTAGTATGGTTTATCAATTAAAAGTACCAAAAAAAATACTAGTCTTCATAATTATAATAATTAAAATGTATTTGCTTGTATCAAGAATGTCATGACATCCTTGATACAAGCATACACATTTTGAAGAATTCTGTAAATTGAAATTATGAAGACTAGTATTTTTTTGGCACTTTTAAATGATAAATGATGCTAAATTGTTGCCGTTGTTACTTAATCTAATGCATAAAGTAACAGAATTTTGCAAAAACGGCTTCCTTTTCTCGTTGCCAATTTTGAACTTTGAAGGCTTCGCACGAGTTGAGGAAGCATCTGGTGACTTTTTCGCTATAAGAATTTCACCTTATTATTGTCCAAGGAATAAAGTTACGGAGAGCTTGCACGCGAATTTTTACACACCCTGTATATTATTTGTTTGATATCTACTTTAATACAATAAATTGCTACATTGCAGGTGCGTTGTGCATTTATTTACTAGTTTTCTTTGTAAGGTTTGGTCATTGACGTAGTATTACGAAGTAGACCTAGCACGCTCTATCCTGTTCCGCAGTTTCTTAGTCATATTATTTTGACAACCGATTTATTAGGGGGCCCATAATAAATGTCGTTTTTTATAGAGCTCTTTTACTCGCGTTTGAAAAACATTAAATGTGATATTGTTATATACCATTCGAAACTAGTCAAGTAGGCGAATATCTCTGCCCGATTTACTTTTGTTATTCTTTTGTTTCTAAGCTACAACAAACGTCATAATGGCAGACGAAAAGTACGAACTTTTGAGAATTTTGCGTAATTATTGGAAACAAAACTTTTCTGCAACTGCCGCAGTAAAAAAAAATATGTGAAATGGATGGAGAGGGAGTAGTGAACACTCACTTGGCACAACGTTGGTTCAAAAAATTTAATGAAGGAGATACAATACAAGTCTCAAGAGGAAACAAGGTTCTGGTCGGCTTAATTTGTTGAGTAACAACGAACTGCGAGACGCGGTTGAAGTTAATCCATCTACAAGTACTCGTAAGTTGTCAGCAGAACTTGGCTATTTCAAAGAAACCATACGGCGTCATTTACATCAAATTGGAAAAGCCAATCGACCCTGCAGATAAGTTCCACATGAATTGACACCAGCAATGGCAGAAAGACGAGTAATGAAATCGGCTGCTTTCAAATACTTGGGACGAACGTTTTTTAAACGGATCGTTACTTGTGATGAGAAATGGATGTATTTTAATAATCCTAACAAAGAAAATCAATGGACTACCATAGGGTAACCTTCGTTACCTGTCCCAAAACGAGAAAGGTTTCAGACAAAGGTAATGTTGTGTGTATGGTAGAATTTTCAATGCGTTATTCACTTTGAGTTGGTTCCTGTTGGAAGAACCTTTGACGGCAACCTTTATAGTCAGCAGTTGGACAGGATGCATGATGCTCTACGTCGGCGTTACCCTGAATTGGTACATAGGGGGCGCGCAATTCTACAGCAAGATAACGCCAGACCCCATATTGATATTGAAAGTTGGAGTAGGGAGTTGGATTTAGAGCTTCTACCTCATCCAGCTTATAGTCCAGACCTTGCACCTTCAGATTACCACTTATTCCGACCGATGGAACACTTCCTGCGTGGAAGGAATTTCACAAGAGCTAAATAAGTTGAAGCTGCATGCCGAGAATTCTTTGCCTCGAAAGATCCAGCATGGTACCGTTGCGGCATTGAGTTTCTTGCAGAAAGATGGCGAAAGACATTGCTTCATAATGGTTTATACTTTAGTGAATAAGATTTGATGTTTATTGTTTTATTATTAAATATAGTTTTCCACAAAAAAAAACATTTTTTATGGGCCACCATAATAATAGTGCGAGGAGGCCGGTCACTACCAAATTTCCCGGGCCGGTTAAATTTGCCAGTCCGCCACTGGCAAAAGCTAAAACACTGAAATCATTCCAAGTTTGCGTCGACTTAACAAAAGTGGCCACTTCAAGAAGAAATACAACACCTGTAGTAGCACTGAAGATGTAATTATCAAAACACTAAGAACGAGTACTTTCTATTCGTTTGCTGATTTAATCACTAAATTACCAGACATTTCAAATTAATTTCCGTGCGTCAATATTACATAAAGTGAATAAAAGTTTTCTTAGAACATTTTAACAGGTTGCGTACAATAAATTATTGGAATCTCTGAAGTAATAAGTTATTAAGTTTTTATTTTTATTTGTTGACTTAAGGGGCGCACATAGGGAAATATCATGGGAAATCGTATATATGCAGATTCCTGCTTGCCGTTTGAGTTGATAGGGTTGATAGTGGTATCAATCGAAAGACAAAAACAATACGCTTGATTTGATACTACTTTACTTGAATTTGTTGCTTGTTTAACAAAAAATAGCTGAAATACTACAATATAGTATATTGCGTCATAAGGGAAGATATAGGCATATTTCATCCCGAAGATTTCTGCTGCACGAGCGAACGTAGTGAGCGAGGGCAGCAAAAGCCGAGGGATGAAATATGCCGTTAGATTCCCGTAGGACACAAGTTATTTTTCCGCATTCATGAGAAGTTTGTATTAAATAAAACTAGTTATAATATAATACGTACCTACGTTTTTGACATATAACCTCAAATTACACATGTCAAATTTTCGTATTAAAAATAACTTCTATAATGAATTTATGTAAAAAATAATCGTATTTGCTTGAATTTTAAAAAATAATTACACTTATCAATCACTTAAATGAAGATTTTTGTATAATCAAATAATAATTTTGATTCTAAATTCTATCGGTAGATGTCATGTCGATAGCATGCACGGTAAAAACCCGCAAATGTTCATATCGTCCCGCCTTTTCATATTTACCCGCCATCCGCCATTGTTAACCTCAAATGAGATAAATAATCTGTCAATTACATACCATGGATACGGAAAAATAATTTTCATTTTATTCACAAAAAGCAGACCATCCATGATAAGTTTTTTAAATCACGAACTGTGCGAAAACTGACGCCAATGTAAAATGTTTTGACAATAAATATCCTTTCCTCATTGAAATCATCATCACTATTCATAGTACGTGAATTGATAACTGATAGAAAATAAAATTTATTTTAGCACAAAGAAACTTCAAATTTGATCATAGCTGGTCTGCTTTTTGTGAATAAAATTCAAATGATGTATTGCAATTTTTAAGTTATTTCTTTCTTAAACAAGCAACAATTAAAGTATAAAAATAAGCGCCTTTTTTTGTCTTTCGATTGATACCACTATCAATCCTATCAACTCAAACGGGGAGCAGGATTCTGCATATACAGGTGTGTCACGACGACCATCGATTAGACGTTTCTTGAGAAAAACTTATAGTATAGAAATGAAAATTTGCAAAATAGGGTTTTGGGATATTACAAATTGATTGAAAATATATTTAAAATTGTGCAACTTCCGGTTACACCGGAAGTAGATACTAACTTCGTTATTTCAAATAGAACACCCAAAAAATGCCAACCTCGATTTTTCTCCAAATTTTTAAATGGAACACCCCATATTTGATACGACAGTTAGATAGCCACTGTCATAAGCTTTTATAAAATACCCAACTTAGTAGGTCTAGAATTAATAAGCAATGTTGTTGTTATCGGCTCATATCTCAGCTTTTCTATTGCACATAACATCTTTTTCTGCCTTAGAAAAACTATTATGTAAAAAACCCATCTTCAAAAAGATTATAAACTATGAGTTTCTTCTTGAAAAATTTAGTTTTTCATGTTTTATTGCCTTCACAGTCAAGAAAAAAGGAAATTTTTGATCACCCTGTATACTAGTAAACGCTACTGTCGAGTTATCCTAGCGATTATATGGGTGATAGGGTCCTTAAAGTAAACCCTGAGAAAGAATGCTTACTTCGAACTAATTTCGCAGTGGCGTTCGTCCAAAGTGAGGTTATATTTTTTACAAACAATTGAATAACTGCTGCTTACAAGATAAAGTCAACAAACATATGGAGAATATAGAGAACAGAGAAACAGAGTAAAAATGATGATAAAAGAAGCCAAACAACAATCGTGGGAAAAATTTGGAAAAACGATGCAGGAAAATAGTGTACAAAATAAAAAGTTATTCTACAAAATACTGAGAAATATGAGAAATAAAACAGAAGCGAAAATAAAACAAGTCAAAGATAGGAATGGGAATGTAATAACAGAGGAAGAGAGTATAATAGAACGGTGGAGGGAATATTTTATGGAACTCCTAAATAGTGACAAAACAACAGAAAGAAACGTAGTAGATAAAGAAGAAAAGACGGAAATAACAAAAACAAAGGCGAGTAATAAAATAGAGATAAAAGAAGTAGAAGAAGCATTAGAAAAATTAAAAATGGGTAAGGCGACGGGAAAGGATGGCGTGGACACAGAATTGTTAAAATATCTTGGCATAAATGGGAAAAAAGAATTACAAGACATCCTCAATACAGCATGGGAAAGTAAGAAAATTCCAGTAGAATGGAACATCGCAATAATTTTGCCCCTACATAAAAAGGGGGATACAAGGAATTGTAGCAACTACAGGGGCATATCTTTGCTGGGCTCGGCATTAAAGGTATGCGAAATAATCCTGGAAAAAAGACTCAGACAATCAATCGAAGACAGGTTGGCGGACGTACAAAGTGGATTTCGGCCAGCGCACAGTACAGGGTGGCCCATTTTCGATGTTTTTAAATGGGAAGTACCCTTAATATCGGAGATAGACAAAAAGTGATGTCGAAGTCCAGGGCTCTTTTTTGATGCAGGTTCAAGTCCCGAAAACAAAATTCCGCTATCTTTTGTTATTTTTTAGTTATAGCCCAAAATTCAAAATTTGGCCATATCGAAAACTTCAAATAACTCTCTTGGTTTTGAAGATATCCAAAAAGGGTAAAAACATTCTACAGGCACTTTTTCAAGTAGAATACGATAGTTAATTCAGATATCTTTTAATTTTCATGTTTTAAGAATTATGACATAAAGTTGGTAATTTTTAAATATAAGTCGTAGTTGGTCATGATACCATTAAATTGCATATTTATTCTGCTTTCCGAAAATATATAGTTTATTGGGGTTAAATGCAGTAACAATACCTTTTTTGAACAAAATCATATTATATATGATGTTGTTAGCAATTAGTAGGCTATGGTTCATGATAGCAAAACAAAAAATAATAGAGCGGTTGCATGTGACGTCACTAGGCCATCAACTGAACACTGGAAGGGTAAACAAAGGGTAGATTTGTATGCACCGGTATACTAATTTTACCAAAAAGAAAATATTACATATTACAATATCAAACTGAATAAAGATGTGTTTAACCAGATGACGGATGGTTTAGCCTACATAATTACGAAATTTTCAGTTACCTACTTAAAATTTTTCCCGCGGTCAGTTGATACGAACGTAATTGAAAATTTTATCGTGAATTAAAAGGAGTATTAGGGAACGTGATATTTCCCAGAGAAAGCAGTTAGAGAAAAGCTCTGGAAAACAAGAAACTAAAAATTTTGCCAGGTTATACGTAGAAACTTATAAAATCTCCATATATCAAGATAATTAAAAGCTGTTAAAGATAAGGCGAGATTTTCTACAAAATATTAAATTAATTATTTAGTTTTGTTAACTTTCAAAACTGTCGTTCATTTTCAGTCGGGCGCGTTATTGTGTGCCTGGTGACGTCACATGCACCCGCTCTATTAGCTTTTGTTTATTGCTATCATGAACCATGGCCTACTAATTGCTAACAGCATCATATAATCTAATTTTGTCCAAAAGAGGTATTGTTACTGAATTTAACCCCCATAAACTATATATTTTCGGAAAGCAGAAAAAATATGCAATTTAATGGTATCATGGCCAACTACGACTTATATTTAAAAAATACCAACTTTATGTCATAATTCTTAAAACATGAAAATTAAAAGATATCTGAATTAACTATCGTATTCTACTTGAAAAAGTGCCTGTAGAATGTTTTTACCGTTTTTGAATATCTTCAAAACCAAGAGAGTTATTTGAAGTTTTCGATATGGCCAAATTTTGAATTTTGGGCTATAACTAAAAAATATCAAAAGATAGCGGAATTTTGTTTTCGGGACTTGAACCTGCATCAAAAAAGGGCCCTGGACTCCGACATCAGTTTTTGCCTATCTCGGTTATTAAGGGTACTTCTCATTTAAAAACATCGAAAATGGGCCACCCTGTACACAGGACCATATCTTCACATTGCAACAAATCACAGAAAAGGCACTAGTAAAGAACGGGGAAGTATATTTAGGTTTTTTGGATATGCGAAAAGCATTTGATACGGTTAGTAGGACTGGAATATGGCAAAGCTTGAGAAATAAAGGAGCAGACGAAGACCTTATAAAAACTATTCAAAGCCTCTACGAAAACACTAGCAATCAAGTAAGAACATGTAACTTAACATCACAAGAATTTATTACCAAAGAGGGGGTCAGACAAGGAGGGGTGTTAAGTCCGCTATTGTTTATATCCGTCATCGATGAGGTCATCAAAGAAAGTATTTTAAAAACAAGAAAGTATATAGTGGGATATAAAAATCTACAAGCAATAAAAGTAGACGCATGTGTATTTGCGGATGATATAGTAATGGTAGCGAAATCGGAAAGGGACTTGGAACTTAATATGAAAATATGGGTAGAAGAACTAAAGAAGTATAACCTAGAAATTAATATTGAAAAGGCAAAAGTGATGGCCATAGCAAATAAGGAAATTAAGATCAACATTGAAATCGAAGGAAGAATAATTGAACAAGTCAACCTATTTAAGTATCTAGGAATAATGATAAATAACAAAGGGACACAAGAAGACGAAATTGGAAATAGAATCAAATTAGCAACAAGAACGTACTATGCTATATACAAAAGTTTCCTAACTAACAAAGAAATATTAAATAAAACAAAAATGACGATATACCAGACGATCTATTTACCGATAACCATTTATGGAGCAGAGAATTGGATTTTGACAGGAAGACAAGAGAAACGACTACAGGCTACTGAGATGAGGTACATCAGAAATGTGGTAGGTGCAAAGAGAACGGACAAAAGGAGAAATGAAGACATCAGAAAAGAACTGGAGGTAAAATCATTAGGAGATAAAATTAAAGAGAAGAAACTAAAGTGGGCAGGACATTTAATTAGGATGAGTGATAACAGGCAGGTTAAAAGGGTATGGGAGGCAGGAACATTTGGAAGAAATAAACGAGGGCGACCAAGGAAGACCTGGAATAACAGTGTGGGAGAGATATTACAGGAAAAAGGAAAAACTTGGACTGAAATGAAAGTGCTTGCATTAAATAGGAAAGAGTGGCGCAAATTTGTGGAAAAATAGTGAATAGATATAAGTGATGTCTCGACACCTACGGGTTTAAGAGATTAAAATGATTATGTATGTATGTATGTATGTATGTATGTATGTATGAATAACTGCTGAACTGTTAGCGATAGATCCCTGTAGTGCTATATCATTACACTCGCCGTTAAAAGGCGATTCTAAATATCTAAATACATATAGGGTGTTCTATTTGAAATAACGAAGTTAGTGTCTACTTCCGGTATAACCGGAAGCTGTGAAATCTTAAATATATTTTTAATCAATTTATAATATCCCTAAACCCTATTTTGCAAATTTTAATTTATGTACTATAAGTTTTTCTCAAGAAACGTCTAATCGACGGTCGTCGTGACACACCCTGTATACGATTTGCCATGCTATTTCACTATGTTCGCCCCTTCGGTAGAACTCACAACATGAAGTTCATTTTTCAGAATAAACAATTTAGGAACAAGCGTTATAAGTTACAATGATAAAACAAAATTTGCTAATCAGACATATTTATTTCTAATTTATTAATTCTGGAACCAAATTGGCTTTAATTAATTAAAGCACAACTGTAAAGGCCAGGAAGGCATAGAGTATTCGCAGTTGTAATTAAAATTGCCAGCACCAAGCAAAAACAAAACTTCCTGTGTTGATCAAAAACTCTTTATATGTATTTCATTTAATAAAATCATGGCGTTTTTATACAGGGTGTCCCCGGTTTGAGTTCACTGTAGGTATAATCAACAAAAATTTTTAGAATTTCATTTCCATGTTTTGGGATTCCGCCCTGCGTGGTCTGAAAAGAATTTTAAGCAGATTTTCTTTTTTTTTTTAATTAAGACGGCCATGAAAAATGTGAAAAAACTATTTTCTATTCAGGTAAAGTGCCTTTTCGGTCAATAATACGGCAAAATATTATTGAGAAAAGTTGTTCAGAATATGAAATCATGGCTCTGTGCAAAATTTCAAAAAGATCAGCTCAAAAAAAACGTAAGTTTCTAACATAGTATTTTATTAAAAAAAGAAATTAAATAACAATTACTCTATTTGACTTTCTGCAAGATCTGCACATTTTTCTACCCTAACTCTAAACTTTACATATACTTTTGGTCATTGGGTTAATTTCATCTATAGCATCCCTCATTTTTTGTTTTAATAATTCGATGTTATCATGAAGATCAAATGAATAAACTTGTTTGAAATAACCCCAGAATTAAAAATCTAAAGGGGTCAAATCCGGCGATCTCGCTAGCCAGTGTATAGTACCATGTCGTCTAATCCACCTTTCAGAAAAGTGCTCATTGAAAAAATTTGTAATCAGACGAGTTAAATGAGCTGAACATCCGTCTTGTTGAAAATAAAAATCTTCTAAATTCGCATCTTCCATAGCAGGTAAAAAGAAGTTTTCGGGCACATTCAAATACGAATGTTGGTTTAAATTAGTGTCAAAAGAGTATGGGCCAATAATTTTATCATAACTTATTGCACACCATACATTTACTTTCTTGTACCGTTGACTGTTAGTTTCTATACGAAAATGTGGATTATCATGAGACCAATACCTACAATTTTGTGAAGACACGACGCCATTAGTTGTAAAAGTTGATTCATCCAAAAAAATTATTTTTTTATAAAAATATCTGTCGTTCAAAATTTTTTCTCCAACCCATAAACAGAATAGCAGTCGTTGGCCATCGTCTCCAGCTTCTAATTTATGAATGAACGTGGGTTTAAATGGTAGAATTTTATTTTATTTGAGAATTCTTTGTATGTGCGATTTACTTATTCATAATTCAGTAGACCGCTTTCTCAATGATCGATGATTATTAGTGTTCACGGATTCTCTCACCAAGCGTGTAGCAGCATCTTCATGATCATGAACTAGCTTTTTCTTCACATTTAGCACACTTTCAGTTTCTGTAAACTTTTTTCCAGGTTTTTTTATTCCATTGACAGAAATTGTCAGCATTGGAAATCGCTCGTGAAACCTATTAATATCAAGAGCATAAGATGATTCCCCCAGTCCGTAGCACTTTATTAAGTAAACACGCTGTTCTAGAGTCAACATTTTTGATAAAGAACAAGTAATTTGGAAAATACTTAGTTAAGTAATCAATTTCGAACAAATATTTCAAGGTTTTGACTTTAATCTAAGATAATGACAATCAATTGTTTGCTTTACTACGACGCGATTTTTCGTTCATTAACACAAAAAGCGGATTTAATGAAAGTGAGCTGATCTTATTAAAATTCTGCACAGAGTCATAATTTTATATTCTGAACAACTTTTCTCAATTACATTTTGCCGTATAGACCGAAAAGGCACTTTACCTGAATAGAAAATAGTTTTTTCACATTTCCATTGCCGTCCTAATTTTTAAAAAACTAAAAATCTGCTTAAAATTCTCTTCAGACCAAGCAGGGCGGAATCCCAAAACATGAAAATGAAATCACAATTTTTTTGTCGATTATACCTATAGTGAACTCAATCCGGGACACACTGTACATATAATTCACGATTTAACATTTAATAAATGCATTATTGACGCATTAGCCTTAGGTAATGCAAGTTCTTGCAATAAGGGGAATTTCAGCTTTCTTCATTCGGCGAAATTCAGTTTATTTAAGAGGTTTCGCTGCAACTTGACCTTTGTTCCCTCACATATTTAATAAAATACTCCAAACATAAAATCCTTTGCGTTCTTTTGAACTTAATAAGGTTTTAACAAAATAAAAGGTTTTTGTTATGTTTCTCCAAGCAAATGTAAAACGGAAATATTTATTTCGTGGGAAAGCTTTTATTTTCTGAAAAAATGTTGCCTTAGAATTCGGAATTATGTAAACATGATATTTGCAGCTAAATATGAGAGTTGTTTTTTTTATCTCTGATACCCACTCCAAAGCTTAAAATTTATGCTCCTAAACTCTGAGTCAGATTTTGTTATGAAAATATGAAAATTCTTTTTCCGAAAGAATTCTTTTTTTAAAATCATAAATTTGTTGTTCTAAAAACAATTTGTAAGTTACAATTTTATAGAATTTACCTTAGTAAACGTTTGTTTTAATACAAATTCAGAAGAAGGCAAGGGCAAAGGTTTTAACATTTTTATTTTCAGAAAACGTTGCAGTCTTTTTAACTTTAAGTTTAAAGTCTGAATTTCTGTAAACTCATACATTTACTTTTTAAGTTCTACATTTCAAGGCTTGAAAAGGTTTAAAATTTCGACTTCGCGTCTGAAATTAAATGTCTAAGAAATTTAGTCTGGAAATTTTGAGTTCCCAAAAAAAATCTGAATTTTGAAATAATATAAGTTAAAATTGAAAATGATCGAATTTTACCTTCTGATTGAAAGGTTTAATATAAACGTAGAGAGGTGTTCTGAAAATAAGCATTTTCGGAAAATTCTTGATCCTGTGAATATACAAATTTACAATAGTTAACACGGTTGACTTTAATTGAAAAGTCGTTAATTCCAGCTATGATATTCAAATTTTCAGCTTCATGTTTGAAACAGAATTTTTAAATAATTGATTGAATCGACTTTTACTTGATGAAAATCCATAATGAAATAATTAAAGAAATACAAAGTTGATTTTCACAAATTTTTATTATTGTACCATTCTTCTTCAGATGGTGACTGTGAGTACAAGTCTTGTACTCACAGTCACCATCTGAAGATGCCACCGTTTGGCGAAACAATTGTCATGGTACAATAATAAAAAAAAATGTGAAAATCAACTTTGTATTTCTTTAATTATTGCAGAATTTTTTAGATTCATTATGGAAAGTTTAAGTTTGAAAGAAAAAATATGTGTTAGGAAATCTTTATTTTACGTATATGGTTTTAAATTAGCGTAGAATTTGTAGAAATTTACTTTGTAGCCCGCCATTTACACCTAATTTAAGGAACGTATCCAGAAATTCTGCTCTTCAAGGAAAATGTTTAGTTCAAGCCTGAATATTCAGTTCTTCCAATGTACTAACTTTTTAAAACCTATAACTTCAACTTTAAACCTTTTCATTCTAACTTACAAATTCGAAATTTCGAAATTGCTAAAGTTTAGAGTGGACATTCTAAATTTCTTCTAAATTCACTAAAAAGAATAAAAATTATATGCTTTAAATCTGTATTTTTTTTGTATTTTGTTTCAGATAAATGCGGAAAACTTCCCAGAAAGTTCCCATTCTTGAACTTGATGTCGATTCAAAGTTTTCCAAAGTAACGTAAATTGCGTTTTGAAAATGCAAGTCTCACTGTGATACTTTTAATGTCAAGCTTAATGTTCAAAATTTCAGCATGGTGGTTAAACAACTAATTTTCTGAAATTACATCTGGAAATAATGAACCCTAAAAGAAAATTCTGCCCAGTTCTAACTTTATTCATTAAAAAAATAAAATAAAAATGTGTGGCAGTTTCTTTTACAATTTGTTATTTTAAACCATTAAATGGTTATTTCACTTTCCTGAAGTTTAAACTTGCACATACATGCTTTTGGAAGAGGTGAACAAAGAAATAGAGAAAAAACCATGGAGCAATAAAGAAGGTGGCTGAAGAGTGACTGCAAAAGAAACAATTGAATACAGAAAAACAAAAGAAAGGATTGGTTCAATGAAGAATGTGAAGAAAGCGTAAAGCAAAAGAAAGAAATTGAAGCAATATAAATAATGACGTTAGAAAAATGTACAAAGATGTAAGACAGGCGAAAAGAATAAATAGAATTAAGATAAGGAGAGTGAAGAACAAAACAGCTTGCACAGAGTATAACAGATGAAAGATGCAGGAGCATTTTTCATGGTTATTAAGTGAAGAAGGCAAGAAAAATAAAGAAAATGGTAAGGTAAGCCAAAGGCAAGTGAGACGAGAAACGGAGGAAGAAATAAATAAATCAACATATGGAGACTGTAAACATGTAATAAACAAAATAAGAAGAGGAAAATCGGGGGAAAGCGACAGGATAAACGGTGAAATGATAAATTATAGGGGCGAAAAGCTATGGAAGAGAATATATGAAATGATAAGGGAAGTATTGAAGAATGAATGAATACCAAAGGGATGAATGCGAGTGGAAAATAGTGACAATTTTTAAGAAAGGGGATTCAGAAATATGCAGTAATTGTAGGGAAATAATATTGTTAAATGTAGCCTATAAAATACTAACAACCCTTATACAAGGGGAATTGGAAGTAGAGAAGATCATAAACGATTACCAAAGTGGGTTTAGGACTGGTAGGGCACTGACAGATGCAATATATGTGACGAAGCAAATAATTGAAAAGAGTCATGAGAACAATATACAAATATATATACTATTTACAGACTTCAAATAGGCATTGGACAGAGTAAGAAGAAGTAACACAGGACCTAAGAAAGTTAAATATACCTACTACAAAGTTAATACAAATGATAGAGACGATCATGAAGGAAATGAGGACGATAGTGCGAACACTGGAAGGAGGTACAGAGAAATTTGAAACACGGTCTAGTATACGACAAGATGGTACAATATCGGCAACATTATTTAGGCTAGTTTGGAAAGCATAATAAGAAAGACAGATGTAGTAGGGACAATTATATCAATTAACAACAAATCATAGCATATGCGGACGATCTAGCAATAGTGGCAAAAAGTAGAAGAAAATTAGATGAAGTGTTCGACCAAATAGAACAAGAAGCAAGAAAACGAGGCTTACTGATAAATGAGAGCAAGACAAAGTATAAGTGATGTAGAAGAAATAGAAATAAGGCACAAAACGTAAAAATAGATAAATAAACGTTTAAGGAAGTATCTAGAATAGTTAGCAAAAATAGAAGCATTGGACATAAAGAAAGAATATTAAAGATAAATAGAGCACATTATAGCAACAAGAAGATATTAAGAGGCAAGACAATAATTAAAAGAACAAAGAAAAGAATATACAAAAGTTTCATAACCAAAAGGGAAGAAGAACAACTCAGGGTATGGGAAATACCAGAACCAAAAGACATGAGAAAACGAGTATGGAACCAAGATAAACTACAAAATACTAGAATAAATAGGAGGGTACGATATAATTAAAGCAATAAAGGGGCCGAAAATACGATGGTTGGGTCACACTACGAAAGTGAAGGAAAACAGAGCAGTAAGGGTAATAACAGAATGAAACCCACAGAACCGAGAAAAAGAGGAAGCCCAAAAATGAGAAAGGACTGAAAACGAAAACTGAAAATAAAAAGGACTGGAGAGACGAACAACTATTATAGACAAAACAAGTGATGGGCGATATGGGTTTTAATTTATTTTATGTCATACTCGTTTCTAAAGCAACGTTTTTCGGACGATTTATAGGACGAAAAGTGACACTTTAAAGTGCTAGTATCATTTTAAAGTCCTAGAACGAAAAGTGTCACTTTTTGTTCTATAAATGCTCGTTGCTAGGAGATATGAATTGTTGCGCCTTAGATTAGTTACTTAAAACTAATGCTGCTACAAATTGCTGGAGATTTCTTTTAATGATTTAACAACTTTAGAAACAGTATGACATAAAATTATGTATGTACCTCAGACGAAAAGTGTCTTTAAGGTACTCGCAAGTAATTACGGCCTCGGCTAGCCGCCTCGACCGTAAACAACTTGCTCATACCTTAAAGACTTACTTTTCGTCCTAGATACATAAAATACTATTCTATTACATTAATATTATTATCTCTTCTAATATTAAATAGCAATGGCCCGGTTCGTATTCTCGCCTCATGTTTAAAGTTGTCTCTAACTAAATTAGCGTTTAACGTAAACATGATACTTATACTGTTTTTAACGTGTAGAAAGTAGACGCACAATATTGAAGTGCTCATTAAACATGGTTCAATTGAAATGAAAATACCAATCAATCTGTTTTAATAAAAGCAATACATCCAAATCCCACGAAGTAAAACTTAATTTAAAATAGTTTAATAAAATGTAACTCCTTTTAATTAACGCTTTTAAGTCCGTTTAATTGGTTTTTGTCCCTTCCACTATTTCGATATCTCTCAAAGTTAGGTTACATCATGTACCTTCTACATCAATATTCTTGTTATTCTAGCTTTTGAAGAAACACACTACAAAGGGGTATATGAAGATCATACAATTGTAAGTTTATACAATTTGAAGTAAGATCGATCAATTTTAATGGTTTCTTTTTTTTTTTTTTTTTTTTTTTTTTTTTTTTAATTAAATACTCCGGATCGGCACACTAGGGCCATACACAGTAGTGTTTAAATTAAGTTTTCATTACTTAACTAAATAACACAATAACAAAAGGCAGAGTTAATAGGCACTAACTGGATAAATTACAATTGGTTAATTCAATGTATTAATCACTGTCGCTTAGAAGTACGTCTTGGGGTAGCCTTGGTTTTAGACGAAGGTTGGTGGATCGCTGTCCAAGCATGTAGTGATCAGTAGCTGGGCAAGTCCCTAGGTTATCAAAAAACTTTTTAGTGGTGGCTTTTATAAAATCCTGGATGTGTGGCATGTTCAATTCGTGGTGTAGTTGGTCGTTGCGTATAAACCATGGTGCATTTGATGCCATCCTGAGGACTTTATTTTGTAGTACCTGTAATTTGTTTATGTGAGTGTTCGACGCAGTGCCCCACACTACACAGGCATACATAAGGGTTGCTCGTAAGATAGATTTATATATTAACATGCTGCATTCTATTTTTAGTGGGCTATTTCTATTAAGTATTGGATAGAGAAGTCTCATCTTGTTATGGCAGTCGTTAATTTTGGTGTTAATATGAATTCCCCATGTCAGTCTTTGGTCCAGATTTACTCCCAGGTATTTCACAGATCTATCTTTTGGATTCCATGGAATTGGATTTCCATTTATAACGACCAGATTTGGATTGTTGTATCTTCTGAGGGCAAATATTTTGGCGGTACATTTTGTGGGGTTTAAAGTGATATTCCAGCTGTCAAACCAGTGTTGCAGTTCGTCTGTTGCGCTTTGGAGTGTTGATATTGCACCATCTAAATCATGATCTTGGGTTATGATTGCCGTATCGTCAGCAAACATGGCCAGCGAACATACGGGGGGGACAAGAATATCATTCATAAATATGTTAAATAACAAAGGGCCAAGAATAGATCCTTGGGGAACCCCTGCTTTAATGTCCTTAGTTTCTGAGATGGCTGCATTTACTTTGCTTGAAAACGTTCTTCCAGTAAGGAAATTCGAAGTTATGTTGATGATGTACTCAGGGATTTTCAGCTGGATCATTTTATGAAGGAGGCCGTTGTGCCAGACTCGGTCAAATGCCTGGGCGACATCTAAGAATAATATGGTTGTATATTTTTTTTGTCTTCAAAGCCTTTGGTGATAGTTTCATTGATTCTGAGAAGCTGATGTGTTGTTGAATATTTAGGTCTGAAGCCAAACTAGAATGGTGGAAGTATGGAGTGCTGAGATATATAAGCATTAAAGCGGCTGTAGACAATTTTCTCAAGAAGCTTCGATAAAGTAGAAAGAAGGCTTATAGGACGATACGATGTTGGGTTGCTTTTGCATTTCCCGGGTTTATGGAAGTGCAGAACATGTGCGTGTTTCCAATTCTTAGGGAAATATCCGATAGATAGGCAGGCATTGAAAAGAGAGGTGAGGTATGATAAGCATTTAGGTGGGAAGTTTTTAAGAATTGCGTTTGTTATCATATCAGGCCCAGGTGCTTTCTTATTAGGTAGGTGCTGGATTATTGATGCTATTTCTTCTGGTGTTGTAGTTTGAACGCTAGTTGTGTTTAAGGGGAGGTGTTGAGTTACGCTTTGATCGATGGCGTTAGTGAAGTCAATATTTTCATTGCTGGTTTTAACAGTTAATACCTCTTCTAGGTGATTGCTGGTTGATGATGATGATGGTTTCAGATGCATACATTTTGGGGAGATTTTACGTTTACGTTTCTGGCTGCGGTTGTATTAACGCTGTTTTTTAAATCTCCAGTTCTTGCAATCGAAAGGGCAATATTTCGAAGAAACTGAGGTTGGATTTGATTTAGATCAATAAAATTTGGATAAAAAAAAATAAACAAGGTTTTGTTTTAAGAAAAATTGTAATAAATGCAAAAGAAGATGTCTTCAATTATTGATGTTTCAAGCAAGCAACAAATCGAGTTCACTTTTTGGAAACTTTATTAATACAAAACCAAATAAAAATGTACAAATTTAAGTATTTCTAAGTTATTTACTTGTACATTTTCAAGGTGCAATAAACTTCCAGATAAAATTTATTTACGAATATTTATTTATTTATTTGGTATGTCCTGATTCAGGACGTTGACGAGGGGGATCAAAACCACATTTTTAAACGACTTGGCGTCGTGAACTTTGTTATGTTCCCCCTTATACTAGGGAAATGTGTTCTCTAGAGTGGTTTCCCGTTGCTTTCTGCAGATGTTACTATCTGAAGTCGATCACTCCGGAGACAGAATCGTTAATTTAGCCAAACGATTAAATTGCTTCACTCGGGGCCGACGTCGAACAATGGAGAATTCTTTATAAAAATCCTTACCACTGCCTGAGATTCGAACCCAAGGCTCCTAGCTAGGAGCCGAGCGCTCTTACCACTGCGCTAACGAGCTTCTTTATTTACGACTAAGAAGTTCGTAATAGTTTATATTATAGGAAAAAAGCACCAACAATTGAATCCTAAATTACGAGCAATAATTAAAGTGAATGCCAAATATTCGAATAATCTGTAAATAAGTGCCTACTGTGATATTTAATTATTTTATGTCTTACCGATATATTAATTGCCAATAATGACTCTATTTTGAGGTATGTTATTATACAAAATAACGCCCTCGGGCTATTATTTTTTTATAATGCCCTAGGGCGTATTATGACCAATAAAAACCAGTAAAAACCATTTGTTTCCATGGATACAACTTTATTTCGCGCCACTGTCACAGTGAAAATTAATGACAGCTCAGTTAATGTCACAAATCTAAATTACAAAATAAATGTGAATTAGATAAGAAAACTGGTAGGACATAAAACGTTGAAGGCACCATGAGCATTATGAACTAAGCGCCCGCGATTGTTTTGCTCATAATGCCCTTGGTACCTTAATAACTATTCAAGCTACGATAAATAACAATTTAAAATAGGTAATACTCTACGAATGAAAGTATTAAAAAAAATGTTTATATTAATAAAACTTATGATATAAGATATTGGCGCGGCTTATTCGAAATAGACTGAGTGAGTACCAAGAGCGAGTCATAGGCGAGTATCAAGGAGGATTCAAGAAAGGACGAGGCACCGCCGATCAAATCTTTACGGTAAAAATGATCCAATACAACAGCTACGAACAAAATTTAGGCCTGCATATGCTATTTATCGATTTCCGCCAAGCGTACGATACGATCATCAGGAGAAAACTCTACGAGGCCCTTAAAAAGCTGGGGATTCCAGCGAAACTTATAAATTTAGTAAAAATGACCCTAATGAGGACCAATAACAAAATTCTGATAGATGGACGGGTAACGGAAAGTCTCACCGGAAATAAAGGTGTGAGACAAGGAGACCCTATCTCAACGGTGCTGTTCAACTTTGTTCTGGAAGCAATATTGAGGGAAAGTGGTATTGAAGCGGGTGGAATAATTTACCAAAGAAGACATCAGATAGTTGCATATGCAGACGACCTAGCTATAATTACAAGATCAAGAAAGGAGTTAGAAACGGTATTTGGTAAACTGGAAAGCACAGCAAGAACATATGGGGTAGCAGTAAACGAGAAGAAAACGAAGTACATGGAAATGCGTCAAAACATTGGGAGAGATACAGTTGTCAGCTTCAAGGTGGAAGGAAGGGAATATAAATTCGGGAAAGTAAACAGTTTCGATTACCTGGGGGTGACATTAACAAATACCATAGACGAGAGTTTAGAAATCCAAAAACGAATTACAAGGGGTAGTAAGGCGGTAGGTGCTATCAACAACATATTTAAGTCCAAAGAAATTTCTAGAGCCGCGAAATTAAGAATTTACAAAACGATCGTACGACCATCCGTAACATACTCAAGTGAATTATGGGCAATGACAAAACAGATGGAAGTAAAACTGGAAGTATGGGAGAGGAGGGGTTTTAAGAAAAATACTGGGAGGAGTGGAAACAGAGAACGGCGAGTGGAGACGAAGAACTAATAAAGAGGTACAGGAAATCTATGGTGACCCATCCGTAACGGCGTTCATAAGAGCCCAGAGAGTAAGGTGGCTAGGGCACGTCAGCCGTATGTCGGAAAACAGACATGCGAGGAGGATGCTGGAAGAAGGGACTGGTGGAAAAAAGAAAAAAGGACGACCAAAAAAGAAGTGGCTGGATGCTGTGGCGAAAGATGTAAAAAGAGCAGGAGTGGAAGATTGGAGAAACAGAGCAAGAGACAGAGTCAGATGGAAAATAGTTGTTAGTAAGGTTAAGGAAATGTAAAATGTAAAAATCGAAATATAAATAAAATGTAATAAGGACTAAGCCATGGGCCTAGAAGGCCTGTAGTGCTGAAATATATATACAGGGTGATTCGTGAGGAACCCCCCATATTTTGATAATGTGTTCAGGGAACTAATTAAAAGAAACAAAAAAAGTATAATAAACATATGGTCAAATTTCAACCGTTACTGAGATATTGTGAAAATAGTTTTTAATCAGGTGGATTTATTGTAATGCATTAAGAATGAAAAGTGTTTATTTCATAACATAAAATACAAATTAATTAATTGATTTCTCAAAAATATCACCATTCACCTCGATGCATGCGTCAGCTCGTTTGTGAATTGTAGGAGTAGCTCGTTGAAGCGCATGGTGATTATCTCTGATGAGTGCTGCGCAGTTAGTTATTCTATCGAGTAGTGCCTCTCTTGTATTCACTTTTATTTTATAAACTAATGATTTCAGCCATCCCCAAAGGCAATAATCTAGAGGAGTGAGGTGTGGTGACCTCGATGGCCAAGGTGCAAGGCCACCTGATTAAAAACTATTTTTACAATATCTCACTAACGGTTGAAATTTGACCATACGTTTATTATACTTTTTTTGTTTCTTTTAGTTCCCTGAACACATTATCCAAATATGGGGGGTTCCTCACAAATCACTCTGTATATATGATATGACCTTTGCCTAAAGTTCTTTCTAAAAAACTAATTTGCAGACTTTGAAACTTCTTTTTAGTTTTTGTATTAGGAGATTGTGGTATCAAATATCACAGGGGTACGTACGTCACTTTTACTAAAATCTACAAGTAACTTAACGCTTGCTCGAAAAAAGAAAAACAAATAAAAGCATTTAAAGTAATTACCAAAGACGTGGAGGCACAATTTAAAATTTACATTACATCAAGCTATAAAAAGTTTGTTAACACGACAGTCGAAGTATAATAAACCCGGGGAAAAGGTCGACCACGTTAACTTACAACAGCCTTTTGAAGTTTATTTTGATGAAATAAGATTGTTACCTTAAAACACTTTAGCCACATCCACAGAATGACATCTCTGACATGAAAATTTAAAACTGAACGCTCTTGTTAAATTTTTTAAGTTTTTTATTTGGTGAAAAATTTTAAAGTTTGAAAAAATGGTATTCACTACACAACAAAAAGCGAAAGCTACTGAATGTTTCTTTTGAACCGGCGTAAGAATAAATGGAGAGTGGCAATATTCACTTCATGACTGCATGACTGATTTTCGTGAAGAATACCCCGATTAAGTGTTCAATTACAATTATTTTCGCAACGTTGTAACTAAATCTGTGCAGTTATTTAGAAAAAGTGGTAATGTCGCTCGTAAAAGTAGAAGTGGACCACCGCTTAGACGAACAGAAGCAACGATTGAAGCTGCCCGGCAGATTATGGATGAACAGTCAAAAACTTCCATTAGAGTATTGGCTCAACAAATAAATTTATCTTATAGCACAACTCGAACAATCCTAAAAAAAGATTTAAACCGTTATCCATATAAACTGCAATGTTTTCATGAACTTTTACCAATAAACCCTCCAAGACGAATAGAATTCTGCAATTGGTTTCAAAATAATCTCAACAATGAAGCAGCTCTGAACACTGTATTTTTTTCTGATGAGGCCTGGTTTTATCTTTCTGGATATGTCAATTCACCGAATATGAGGTGGTGGTCAAGTGAAAACCCTCATTTTTCGTTGAACAACCTTTGCATCCTCAAAAAGTTGGCGTTTGGGTTGGAATTTGTGGAAGAAGATTGGTGGGTCCCATTTTTTTTTAAAGGCATACTCACTGCTGTACGATATCGGGATGAGATACTCGACCAATTCATCAATCAGCTAGATGGCGAAGAATTACAAAATGGGTATTTCCAACAAGATGGTGCTACAGCACATACCACCAGAGAAACACTCCGATATCTTGCAGAATTTTTCGATAACAGAATAATAATCAGGAACGTTGAAATCCCATATCCAACTAGGTCTTGCGATTTGAACACATGTGATTTTTTTGTATGGCCTTACATTAAAAATTCAATTTATTCAACGCCAATTCATAATCTGGAAGAACTGAGAAATCGCATAAAAGAAAAGTGTGAAGAAATCAACAATTCACCTCAAATGTTACATAATGTTTTTGCTGGCTTGCAAAGAAGAATTCGTTTATGTTTAGACTTAAATGGACAACATTTTCAACAAATCCTATAGTTTTATGTAAATTTCAATATCGTAAATTAATAATTTTTTCATTTTTTTGTTTCAGTTTCAATTTAAGGTTATAAACTTTGTTTACAATAAAAATGTCAAATTACAAACGTTATAAAATGTCATTCTGTGGATGTGGCTAAAGTACCAATTCAAAATAATTCAATCTGTTGTTAGAATTGTCTTATCAACTTATGGCATTTTGAACATGTACACCATAAAACCGTCATCATTAAAATTCTTATTTTTAAGAAGCGTTCTGTATTTTAAATTTCTAAATCCTAAAGATTCAGGTGACAATATAAATTAAGCTTTAATTTATGAGATTTGGTGGATACTTATTAAAATGTTTAAAGAAAATCTGCCTTAAAATTGAAATTTGATTTATTAAATTATGCTTTTAATTTACAATCATTATTTATTGAAAAAAAAGTCAGGAAATGACAAAACAATTCTTTACTAATTAAGTACTCGGGGCCTAAAATTTAACCTAATTCATAACTGAAAATACAGCTTCAGGCTTCAGGAAGCGGATTTCAGTAGGGGATTTTTTTGTTTTTCAAAGCACGAAAAACACGACGATACCTAATTATGTAATACTTATATAATTCTAAGCAAACATATTATACTTAACATATAATCACTACAAACCGCAATACGCCACCAGCAATTACAATGTGCGAGCATCTCATAACACTTCTTGTAAAACGAAACATGCTACTCAAGTTTCCCATTCCCAATCAAAGCAAGTTCAAGTACCAATCAAACTACGCAAACTATTTGTAATTAACACAAACGAAGTAAAATCCTCTTCTTTTTAAGGTCTAATATTTGCATTTCCATGGTAAATAAGAGGTTTCTTGGAAATTTAAATCTATACAGATCATAATCATTTGCATTTACGTACATACTTACTTAACAATTAACCATTTATTTGTTAAACTATTCCATTAAGTAATTTTTTAATTAGTTACGGAATTATATGAAGCACAAAAAATCCTACCTTAAATTTTCCAAATTAATTTTTTATCCTTAATATTAGGTCTACGTATTATTTCAAACATTTAAATTACTTTAGGTAATTTCGATTTTAACGGAAAATGCAATTCGAGTATTCTTCCACATTAGGAACGTCCCGATGTCTATCAGAATACTACATAATTTAGTATCAGGAACATAATGAGCACATAAATATTAGCGTAGTTACGTAGTAATTTACACCGCTTATCTTTAAAACGTCACTGCTTTAAATTTATGATTTAGTTGCATGTATTGGAAAAATTGTTACCTAATATTACTCTTTTTATTGCCATTGGTGTATTAAATGGCTTACTTTATCGACTTAGGCCTTTTAACCACGATTTTTTCAAAATAGCTTGCCAAAGAACATGTTTGGGTTTTAAATAATGTTTTCTATTTTGCGATTAGAATAATTCCATTCTAGCACGCAAATGACGTCATTTGAGTGTTAGAATAAGTGTGGAGTTATTCTAAACGCAAAATAGAAAAAAAAAATTATTTTTTAATTTATAAAATGGTATAAAGCGGGAAATAGAAAAAATAGTATAAAACACTCGTTGCAGAAGGTCCTTCAAGCACTCATTTGTTCTTCTTCTCATTTGCCTTCTGCAACTTGTATTTTAATATACTATTCTTTGTATCCTAAAATAAATGTTTTGCTATTTTAGCGGACAAATTTTCAAGGAGTTACTCCATTGGGGAAATATTTTTATGCATTTTAATCAATTACGAAAATTCTTTTACAGTTTTTTTTGATTTTATTCAGCAATCTTAAATGAAATTAAAAAAGAAACTATTTTAAATAGCTGTTGGAAAAATTATTTTTAAAGGAAAAATAGTTGCAACCTTTTTTTAAAATACATTTTCAATATTTGGACATTTTTTCTAAATATCTTTTAAATACATGGTGAATCAAATATAATCATCACGTTATAACCAAACCTACTAATAAATTTATTCCTCATAAATAATTCGCTCGTTCCACGAGGGTTGTTTGCATTGAAAGTGCTATTTTTGCTACTTTTCGATGACTTTAGATGTTTACATCCATAATTTCTCGATCTAAATGTTGTGCGCTTTTTAAAGTAGCGAATTTGGTATTTTTAAGACACTTTTTGAAGCGTTATTTTGAACACGAATGTGGAGAAAAGTCTTAATCTTCTATTTGGACTTTAAACCTTTAGATAGAAAAATGTAATAAATAATGTAATAGTTTTCTAAACTTACAATTGTAGTGCAGCTTATGTTTACTATTAATTTCTCAAATTAAGAACCAGCATTTCAGTAAACGTTTAAGTTGACATTAAGTTTAAGCTCAGACCCTAAGCGCCATTTGTATTAAACTTAATTTAAAATTTAAACATCGTTTAAATCAAAAAGATGCCATATCAACATAATCATGGAATTTGTAGTTTAAACTAAGCTTAAAACTTTTAAGCATTTGTTGCAAATAAACTTGAAATAAACACTTGGTTTTGAAAATCACGTTTTCGGTCTTCTAAACTTATTTTAACGTAGAAAGTTCTTAACTTGACACATCTTAACTTCACGTTAAATTCCTAACAAAATTACATATTTAAAACGGCATTTTTGTACTTTTATTTATTTATTTTATTATGGTGTGGTATATTATAGTATGGGAAAATCAGTTTCATAGGAAAACTTCAAACTATCAAACAATAATTTTAAGTACTTATGACATTCTCCGAGACAAATTATCGATTTTTTTCCGAGTCTTTTTTTTCTGCAAGTTGAAATCGTAATTTGTTTTTTTTTTGTTTGCATACCCATTTAACTTAAAGAATTTCTAGAATTTTGCTTTGCAATTCGCTATTTACAACCAATTTCAAAAAAATTATCTGGAAATTCTGCTCCTCAGGGAAAATTTTCAGTAGGGTAAAGTCGGGTGAGATGGCCAACGTTTTGGGAAGTAGGTGCCTGTATATTTTTGGGAAGGGTTAAGCTCATTATATATATTTTTTGCAATTGCTCAACTATCATGCTAACAGGTAAGTAAAGAAACTACCGTTAAAATATTTAAAAAAATAATTTTTAATAGGTATTTATAAAAACTTGCATTTGGCCATCTATCCCTATTCAGTTGGGTGAGTTAGCCAATGCAATAAGGGAGAGACGGCCACAAAATATAAATGAAACTAACATAACAAAACTTAAAAATAAACAACTTTCTAATGAAAAAATAAATTGGCACTCCACATCTACTTACTGTTCTTCTTTTTAAAAGCAGTTTTACCGCAATTTTGGCAAGTGTTTATGAAAGAAGAGCAATTTTCATGAAACCAGCTGTTGCATATGATGCATTGCAACCAATCGTCTTTCTTTCGGGTGCTGTTGTAGCTTTCTCCACATCCTGTACATTCGGCCTCATCAGTATCCTCAACTGCATCACTTTCCTCTTCATATTGCACTTCTATATCCTTGTCCTCTTCATCTGAACTTGGCCAAGGTGAGCGTCTTCTCTTTCGAACAATTGTTTTTTCTGGAATCTTCTTTTCTGAACTGTTCTTCTTTGTTTGTTTGGTTTTCTTTGCGGCTCTATTTTTCACAATCGCAATGTGTTCGGGAGATGTTAATAGAGTAGCAACGGTCTTTGCTCGTTTTTTTGCAGAAACAAGTTTGGGTGTGGGGTTAATGCGGTCTAAAAGTTTTCCAGGGGTCAAATCTGAAACAGATGTACCCTCGACTGGAGTTGTGCATCGAGCTTCAGTAAATGCATAGCTACACGATGGTATCGCGTCCATTAAAGTATTTGCAATTTGACTGATTGTTGGCTGATCATTTAGTTCTTGTGTTGCTTCGGCGTCTCTTGCTTGGGAGTTCTTATGTTGAATGTTTGTTACTTGTTTATGTGTCCTCTGATCTCCTGTTGTTTGGGTGTTTATTATTTGATCAGAAACTGAATAAGCATGATCGGGTATGCAATTAGGGTCCCAGGGAAATATTCCCGTGGCTCTGAAGAATGATATTGCATTTCCAACGGTCGCTGACTTTCCCCAACTTTTCGTTAGGAGTTCACCAAACTGCAGTCGTCCCAGTTTTCTTCCGGGGTGATTCTGCATCCATTCTCTGCAAGCTTGATAGTAATAGGTTTTCAATGACTTAAAAAAAGCCCTATCCAGCGGTTGCAAATAATGGGTGGTGTGCGGAGGTAAGTACAACAAAGTGACGTTATTTGCTTCAGCTGTTTCTAAAAGTTCAACACAAGAACAATGGGAAGAATGCCCGTCAAGGATTAACAATGTCTTTCCTTCGCCTTTACGTGGAAGGAAATGGTTTGTGAACCAATTCAAAAAGATTGTTGCAGTTACGTAAGCTGATTTCTGAGACATCACAATATCTGAACCAGGCGGCATTGAATCAGTCCACTCGGTCTTTAAATTCTTGCCTTTGAAGACACAAACTGGCGGTAGAAAAAAGCCTTCGGCATTGCAGCAGGCTATGCATGAAATGGTCTCACCTTTTTCCCCCGAAGTGATTGTAACGACGTCTCTTGCTCCTTTTTCGGCTAAAACATGGCCAGGTCGATTGTTTAATTGAAGACCTGTTTCATCGACATTGTAAATGGAACCAGGTTTGTCGAAAAGCTCATTTTTCTCTAGTGTAGCTTGCAGAAGTTCAAAATAATTCCCCACATCTACGCGGTTCATGCCCTCACCTCGCCCGAGGGACACACCCTCAGCTTTTCTAATTGATAAGTCGGGATGTCTCCTGAAAAAGGACCTAAACAAATCAGGACCGGCAATTTCTTTTATTTTGTTAAACTTGTGATTAACATGTAGGCTTTCAGCAAAATTATAGGCAAGCTTTCGAACATCTGTCACCGTCATAGGGAAACCGTATTTTTGCGCCTTTTTAATATGTAGCGCCAATTTTTTTTTTCATTGGCCTCGCCCAACATGCTGTCCGGTCCCATTTTACCAGTTGTGGACACATTAGTCTTTATTTTCCTTTCAAGAGTTTTTCTAGGAATACCATAATCGTTTGAGGCACCGTTTACAGAAGAACCGTTCCTGACAGCTTCAATTGCTCGCCTCACATTTTCTTCAGTATAATTTCCACGATTTGAGTTCCGTCTTTTATACTCCGTTGGCATTTTTCTGCAATAACTTCGAAGTGAAGTCAAATTGTGAATAAATAGGCGTAAAAAGTAAGTGGCCATCTATCCCTACCGGTTGGAGGCTATCTCTCCCAAATGCTAGGGAGAGACGGCCACCGCGTCAAACAAAACCCACTGTAGACTTGTTACGGTTTTTAGAGGTTAAGATGTCTTAATAAACATTGTACTCACCTAATTTGAAGAACTAAGCAATATATTTCCACGCACACGTTCACAGTATCACATACTATGCAACGATAAAGAAAAATTATAACGGCACAATAACGTTTTTGTTCTCTGAGTGCTTGAAATATCACTTCCACGCAGCTAAAAACCTAGCGGTCGTCTTCGACTAGTAACACCCTATCGTCCAACAGGACTCGCAGCACCATCTAACCAAGCTTTAATTAAGTTTTGACTGTTGGCTATCTCTCCCGCTTGGCCATCTCACCCGACTTTACCCTATAGCTAGAGAGTGAGAGAGAGAGAGAGGGGGGGGGAGAGAGAGCAATATACAAAGTTAAGCAAAGACCTGCCTGGTCAGAACTTGAATGCGTGACCACTCTGCGATTCGGTGTGTTCGGCCTCCTCGACACTGTAAAAGTATAAGAGGGCAAAAGGAAAAGAGAGGGAGAGAGAGAGAGAGGGAAATCAACCCTCAAATTCCGAATCGCCGAAATTAAGATTGAATACTCTGAGCAAGGAAAGTAAATTAAGGTTGTAACTTATTCATCTTAAATGAGTTTTATAAAGAACTGCTTTACAACCGCTTCTTTCACTATGAACTTGGAAAAATGTCGACAAAAAAATATTGGTTTCTCAAATAATTCATAAATCCATAACTGTTAAATCATAACCAAAACTACTCTTTAATACTTAATATTAAATAATTGGTTGATCTCCGATTTGATTGCTGGTGCTTTTCAATGTGAATTGTTTAAAATAACTTTCTTCGTAAGCACTTTTGAGATTTCTACATTGGTAATTTCCAGAACGAAGAAGAATTTCCCGCTTCAAAGTAGCAAATGTTCAAATAAAGTTTTTGAAACTCAAAATTGCAGGTTAAGTATGAAATTCGTTTTTAAAAATAGTATTTTTGATTTTTTAAGTGTGCAAAAAGTTCTGAAAGTTCTTATTTGTAGAGAAAAATTTAGCTTAAACAAATTTCCTTTCCAATCTGAATAAAAATGTGTGTGCTTTGTGTGTGGAAATTCTGATTTTGGAGGAAAAACTTTAGACATTGAAATAACGACTTTAAGTATGAAGTCCTAGGGCAGTAATTTACTGTAACGAATGGTAACATCTTCACAGACAGGCATGTTTGGGTTATTCTTTGAATCGCTGTCGTGTACAACAAATTTAAATTTTCAGTTTGGAAATTAAGTTTTACATTCACTTGTTGACAAAAAGAAAAGTGTACGTTGATTTTGTGCTTTAGTTCAAAGTCAGAGGGATGGCCGGAGTAAGAATTCAAGTTGGAATCTAGGTAGATAACTCCAAGCCTCCAGGGCCATAATAAGTTGAGAAAATTTTGTTCAACCTTACAAAACACCCAAAATACGTGTTGAATTATTCTGATCGGAATATCAGTTAAACTATTTCAACGTTTTACTTTAATTCTCATACTGAAGTCCCAGGTCACGTTTATTATTTGCTCCCACCCTATGTACCTAACTGTAGAAACTGAACTGAGAATAAAAATTAAAAACTGTGGTTTTATATTCAGTATTTTTAACTGTTTGGGTTCTGTAATGCATATAAAAGTTTAAATTATAAATGAAAACTTGCTTGAAGTGTGAATTCTGCAGTTTAAACTCAAAATTGGATTTTTAAATATTTATATTTCTTTTTATGTACTTTTTTCAGGTGAGCCAAGGATTAGATAGAGATAGCTGCAAGCTCAGGTGGCTAATTTTTAGGCTCACGTATCTGGTTTTCCGACCTTTAATTTCAATCTTATAATTCAAAATAGCATAAATATTCTCAAAAAAGTATGGGCCTTCGGATCTGATATTTAATCCTTTAGGAAAAATATTCCAGAGACGGAATTTAAGTTCAAAAGTCGTTGAATGTTTTACAGATATCCTAATTATAAACATATTTTTTAACTGGCAAAAACCTGTGATCGTTTTGATTTCGCTACAAAGCATGTAAACCATTTAGGTCGGGTCAAATTGTGATAAAAATGTGCTAAATAAGTGCAGCAGTCGATATACATACGTAAAATTTTCTAGGTCGTAATTGATAAATGATTAATTCAAAAGTTGAATTTTTAAGCTGATCAGATCAGTATGGCCTCTTTGCGATTTTAAGATCGCTTCAAAGGTTGTAAGATCTCCAAATCTGGCCAAATTCTGATAAAAGTGCATTAAATCACCGCAGAAGTTAATTGTACATTGATATACTTTAAATATTCTCAATTAAGTAATAATCAACCTTACTGAAATCATCACGGATGTTAGTGGTTACTAAAGTCAAACAAAGCTCAGTATATTTTGTATTCGTTCCTGAAACGGCTTGGACACCAACAATTCCTTGTGCAATTGGCTAGTAACCTAACGTTAGAAACTTCCTTTATTAAAAATTAAAAAAGCTTTTCAGGTGTTGTTGCATCACCGTCCTTGTAATTTTTTTGCTAGAACTTCTGTACGTTATTGAAATTAAAATTTAAGTAAAGCCGGGTTCTCATTAGTCGATTTCATTGATCAATGAGACTGAATCTATCACATTGAAGATACAATTGAATACGAAAATTGTTCACACGATTCAAGGGCATTGAACATTCTGTCAGAAACAATCAATTTTAAAAGTTGCTGCAAAGAAGAAAATTGTGCGTGCTGGAGTCCGCATTGTGTGTAAATATTTAGTAAACCAAATCAAAAAGCGAAAAACGAGAAAACCATTTGAAATTTATCATGTTGTTAAAATGACGCAGAACTCTACGCAATTTTATCCAGAGTGTAGGTGCCAACAATAAGCTGACGATGCAACTTTATTTGTTTCAATATAATTGAACTTTTGTTCTCACATTTCAAACACCGTTCAATTTCATTGAATCAATCCCGTTGATCAACCAAAGTAGACCTGCCTTTCACTTCCATTGAAACGAAAAATCATTGATCAATATCGTGGAAATGATGTTCTCATTATTCAATTTCTTTACAATGACATAGATTCAGTCTCATTGATCAATGAAATCGACTAATGAGAACCCGGCTTAACTCATGAAAAGAAATAACCTTAAAAAGGTAAAGGTTCGATCAAAGGTGACCGCTTTGTAGTGAATAAAAAGTTAATGAGACTATGCTTGAGTTAACCTTTACCTTACTGATAATTAAAAAATAATTATTTCTCAAGTTTCGCTGGGAAATTTGTAATTTTGCTATGTTCGGTAACTGTTTTCACATTTTGGGTTTTACAACTTTTCTATATTTTTATAGGTAGGTACTTTTCTTAATTAAACTGAACCGTGAGCTCTGTAAGCCCATTAATAAAATATTTTTTATATAGTGTGTCCAGCATTGATATTACAAAAGGTGCGATGGACTAAAAAATGTTGAATTTTATTTTAAGATTGTGGGATTAAGTCCTGCTTGGTTTAAAGAAAATTTTAAGAATATTTTCAGTTTTTGAAAAACAAGTCGGCCTTGACATTGAAGCGAAAACTATTTTCTTTTCAGGTAAAGCACCCTTTTTGTTTATGATATGGTAAAAGTTTACTAAGAAAATTTGTTCAGAATGCGAAATTATGGTCCTATACAAAATTTCAGGAAGATCTACCTACTTAGATTAAACTGTCATTTTTAGATTAAACAAAATAAATTGTAGTTATTAAAAATTTTATTTGTAGAACATTTAACGAAACAAATAGTATTTACAACAAATTTAACTTACGAAACGTAATTATAACATTGATCTATAATAAATTATTTATTCAATATAACTGCCAGGAGGCCATGAAAAGACAATCGTTGACCAATCTTCCTAAAATTTTGTATAGGACCATAATTTCTCATTCTGAACAACTTTTCTTAGTAAAAAGGGTACTTTACCTGAAAAGAAAATAGTTTTCGCTTCAATGTCAAGGCCGACTTGTTTTTCAAAAACTGAAAATATTCTTAAAATTCTCTTCAAACCAAGCAGGACTTAATCCCACAATCTTAAAATAAAATTCAAAAGTTTTTAGTCCATCGCACCTTTTGTAACATCAATCCGGGGACGCACTGTATATTTACAAATAAAACCTTGAAAAAAATTGTTTTATTTTTATGTAAGTTGCCTTCCCCAGACAAATTATATCCGATGTCAACATCGATCATGCACATAATCTGGAAATAGGAGATCAACGACTGATAGCAGATAGCAGTTTATCTAGTTCAGTGTATTAAGCTCATCGATAGGCACAGTTGATTGAACTGCATTAGCAGCATTGCGAATTTTAATCGTAAAATAACCATTATCAAATATCATATTTACAATAAATATCCAATGCACCTGCGGGATAAAGTTTTAAAATATAGTAATTTTTCTGAAAAAGGACTCCTCAATCTTTAGTATAAACATTTTAAATTATTAATAATGAGCATTTGCTAGAATTAAATATTGCTTTAATCAATGATAGTAACTTAAATCTTGAACGTTATTGTTAAACTCACATACAGGGTGTTAGGTAATGCTTCTGCCAAACTTTGGGAATATTATATTATACCATGAGATCGAAAAAAAGATGATTCTGAGCAGGCCTTGACTAGTACAACACGATTGGTTACACTGGTTCTAGAATGCCTATGAATTATAATGTGACAGTGACATTTCAAATGTAAGTCAGTTTTGCAATCTTGTTTCCAGAATTATTTAAGTTTATCGTTGTAATACTAGTGAAGGATCACATTTTGAACACCTACTCTAACATGTATTCATCTTAGTTTTCAGTTTGTTCCCTAAATAAATACTGTTTTGTGTTTTAATTTATTTGACATTTATTAACCTCTAACCTACTGCCACATTTTGAAATCAGTCTTGCCAATCGTGTTGTACTAGTCAAGGCCTGCTCAGAATCATCTTTTTTTCGATCTCATGGTATTATAATGACAAATGGGACAAAAAAGTATTCTACAATTTTTTTCTAATATGCCTAGTTTCTGAGAAAAAGCATGCTTTAATTTTACCTTTTATTCTCGGGAAAAACAAAAACAAAGGGTTAAAGATACAGGAACGGTTGAATAGTATAGAGATAGAGGAAGCTATAAATAGGATTAAAGTAGGAAAGGCAAGTGGACAAGACAATATTGAACTAGAAATGATTAACTAGGGTGAAAGGAGACTTATAAAATAGATATGAGGATACGTAAGGAAGCACGGAGAAGGAGGAAGATACCAAGTGATTGGGAAATCAGTGTTATACATACGATACACAAAATAGGGGATCAGTCTATTTGTGACAATTTACAGACCAATATGTTTGTCTTAGTAATTTTCAAAATATATACAAGGATTGTAGAAAACACACTAAGAGAAGCAATGGAAAATGAGTTGGAGGATGAGCAGGCTGCATTTAGAACTAATAGGCAATGCAATGGAATGCAATGATAACATCAGTATAATACGGAAAAAAATTGAAAGAATTATTGAAAAAAGACAAGAACCGTTTTTAACATTCATAGATCTGCATTTGACACAATCGACCGAGCTGAAATATGGCGAAGTCTAGAACTATTGGAAGTACCTAAACCATTGATTGAAGTAATTAATAGTATCTACAAAAGAGTCAGTGTAAGGTTCAAATAAATGAGAACAGATCAGAAGTATTCGAAATGAAAGAGGGGATTAAGCAAGAGGATGGACTAACTCAACTTCTGTTCATAATAATGATAATGAATAGAATATTAAAGAACACCAAAGTAAGATCGCACAAAACAATAGAAGGATAAAAGTGGACAGCTTATTATATGCAGACGACATACTTAGTACTAATTGCAGACTCACATTAAAAGCTTGCCAACCTGTGGATAAAATAAATTGCGAAAATAATAATGGAAATAAACATAAACAAGGGCAAAATTAAGGTAATAAATGAAAGTATGACTGATAGATTCACAGATATAAGAAGCAAGGGTAGAAGTTTAGAAACGGTAACCACATAATGTCCCATGTTATTTAAATTAAAGATAGAATAAAGCCAGCAAAAGGATATAAAATGGGCACATCTAATTTAAATGTAGTATGTTATGCTGATGATGTAGCTTTAATTTCTGACACTGAAGATAATCGTTAAAGATTATTATATCAAATGGTTAAAACCGCAAGAAAGTGGAATATGGAAGTATCCAAAGAAAAAACAAAATGCATGACAATTTCCAAGACCCCCTTAAGATGTAAATTAGAGATAGAAGGAACGGTTGTAGAGCAGGTCATGTCCTTTACTTATCTGGGGAGCAGATATATCTAGTGAAAAAATCTGATTAAGTAAGTACAACGACAAACATTCAAAGCCGCAAGATTATCTGGTTACCTAAGACATACATCTTGGAAAAATAAATATATGATGGTAGAAAATAAGTAATATCATAATGCGTCCGAAACTCGGGCAGAAACGGCTACAACAAAACAGCTAGTAAGAGCAACAGAAATGTCTACTCTAAGGTAGGGGTCACACACTAAGAGATAGAATACCTAGCCAAGAAATAAGACGACAGTGTGGAATAGAAGATATCACCAAGTTCATTAAAGATAGAAGGAAACAATGGAATCAATATGTACAGCGAATGCAGGATAATAAATTGAATTCCGAAAATAGCAAGAGATCAAAAGCCGCAAGGAAAGAGGGAAGTAGGGAGACCGCCAAAAAGATGGGCCCAAAGCTGGCAATCTACATCAGTGGAAACACCTCCGGAAATGTCGAAGTAAAACAGGTTGTGCCTAAAGAAAGAGAAAGAAGTAGAAGAAAAACTACATAAGAGTATCTAGGAAATGCTGCATCGAATGATGGAAAGATTAATGCGGAAGCAACAAACAGAGTGAACAAGTTAACAAGAATATGCAATCAATAGTCGGTATTGGGAAAACAGGAAATAGAACAAGAAACTAAACTGAGAGAATATAATTTGGTGGCAATACCCACTATCCTCTGCCAGTGAATCATGAGCGTTGCAATTAAAACAAGAAAGTAAATGCAATAGAGATGAAATTCCTACGAAGTATCATAGGAAAAACTAAGTGGGGTAAAGTGGGGAAAAAGGAAATAAGAGAACAATTAGGATAAAAACCAATTCTCGCAAAGCTGAACGAGAGACAATTAAAGTGGTATGGGCAGGCAAATAATAAGGATGGAGTCAGATATACTAATAAAGAAGATTTTAGAAGTAAGAACAGAAGGTAGAAAGAAGAGAGGAAGGCCCATGAAAACATGGTACAAAAGAATTGAAGGAACAGGTAACAGAAGAAGCAAAAATCTGGCAGAAATGAATGCAATAGCAAGGGACAAAAAAGCACGGAAAGAATGAGTGAAGTCGGACTGCACCAACTCTTAATCCGACGCTGAAAGGCACAAGGACGAAGAAACAGAAAGAAAGAAAGCAAGAAAGCGTTGATCAGTTTCTTTCTGTTTCTTTTTTAAATGTTGATCCATAGTTTTGTTTTCGTAATCTGTTGTTCAAGCTTACCTTCGTAATTTTAGCCGTATCTTCTTAATTATTCGGCGTGTGACATAATCAAAGCTCTTTTACGTATAAAATTGTTGATTTTTGGAACAAATCCAGAGAATCATGTCTTACCTCTGAACTTTTTAATTAAATTATTTCAGTAGTTTTGTAAATTGATTCTTTACTTTTCTTATACCAGTTCACTTTTACTTATGAAAATCAAAGTATACAAATTTAATTGGATTTTTGTGTGCCTTTCCTTTTTAGTACCGACTAAGCTTATGTGTAACAAATAAAATCCCACCCAGTCACATATATGACAAAAATCCCTTGAAGCACAAAATAGGTCATAATTATCATTATCTCTTTCTCTTTTTCCAAAAAAACCACTCGTAGATGTTGTAATATTGTAAAAACACTATTCATTATTTTATTTAATTTCAGTCTTTCTATGTATTTATTTTTCTGCTAAAGTGTATCAGAATTTTACATTAAAATACTTTATAAGCTCGTCATGAAGACTCCATAGATTCGATTAAAGCCCATATTTTTCTATTATTTAGAAGCCAAACTACTATTTCGATTTACTTGTGCGGGGGTTGTATTTATTCGACGTTGCAAAGAAGCTTAAGTGCTTGTTATTCTTTCAACCCCCGCAATTTCTAAAGCTAGACTTTATATGTATACATAGTATGTGAATATCAATAATTTCCGAGAATATCGCAACCTAACGTTTATATGAAAATTTATCCGTGATTCATTTTATAATTCTTCTCCTTTTATGTCGCGTCCTTTAATGAAAAACTAAATAATTTTCTAAAGTGAATTGTTAATAATTGAATTTTAGAAATTGCGTTCACATTCTTGCGGTATAAAATTTTTCCTTATACAAAATTGCTTAAAATACATTAAACACTTAATAATAAAATCTTAAAAATATTATATTAATCAATTATCAACCAGAAATTAATCAAGTATTGGATCTTTCACCACTAGGTCGTTTTTGTTTTATTATACGAAACTGTTTAGAATTCTATAAAAGTCGTGCATTATTCTGACCCTGAAATTAACATTTAAAATAAATCTGAATCTGACACAGTGCCAACGACAGTTCTGGCCCTAATTTAGAACTATCGATTTATAATTCTACGGTCCGTACAGTGATTCTGGGCCACGATGACCTAAAAGCGCAATCTAAGAAAGCTTGAGCTTTTTGCTGAAAATAGCAGCATCGCTAACAATTTATAAAATATCAGCACGACGGATCACGGGTATATCTTACAATCACACCTAATTTGCTGTTACTTAACTAATTGCATTTTAAAACAACTTTTCTTGAATTTTATTTAAAGTTTTTCAAATTAAAAATTTTAATTGAAAACTAACTGCTATGCCTAAAACTATTGTGTAAAATTACATTGCTGTGAAACCCCACAGCTTTCTTATCCTTGGGGGGGGAGGCAAATTGTTTATAAATTCCTTTATTTAGGATTTCTACGAGACTTGAAGGGATCATTATAATAACCGTTGAATTTTCCCATCATGTAACTAAAACAAAGCAGTTATTATCGGTTTTAATATTGTTTTAAAGCATAGCCGTTTTACATTAAATTTAATTACTTTCATCGGAAACTTAGCAGTTGTTTAAATATTTGGGAAATCATAATCGTTTGTTGTGTGCGCTGATGTTAGGGTTGGTTTTTCCATAATTGCTTCAGTTGGAAATCGACGTCACGTTAATTAAGTACCATTTTTTTTGGAAAATTTCACTGATTCGGTCTTTAGCCCGTTTCAAATTGTGATATTCGATTTAATAACTTTTTAATTATTATGTATTAGTAGTAGTATTTTAATAATTTACATTATCAACTCTTCGCCACACGAGAAGCATGTTTTATATTTTTGTTCTTCGTAGCTGGTGTTTATTTCAATTTTTTAAACTACTTTAATTAGTGCCTTAAAGAACATTAATTTGATGCTAAAACATAAGGCGATAATTAAAATAAAACATTGTTAAAAATAAGCAAAAGACTTGGATGTATAACAAAAATTAGGTAATACTTAAAGTAAAAACGATAATCTAAAGCGAGCATGAAATTCAGTTTTCGTTTCATGACTCTTTCATTTTTATAAACAAAATATTTATGGCTGTATTTTTTACGATTATAGTTTTTTTATAGCAGGCATATTGACTTCTGGGGTGTAGTTACGTTTCTTTCTGCAGTACTTTTGCTGTTTTACAGTATTAAATTTCTACTTTTACTTGCCTTTTTCAGTTACTACGTGAAAAATTTTAATGGTGAAAATTTTGTAGGGCTGGTTTTACTTTCAAGTTTAGTAATATTAAAATTCTCACTCTTTGGAAGTTTAGTTAGATTCTTATTTAATATCGAAATTATGAATTCGTCCAAAATTCGAATTTGGGAAGTTCAAAGAAATTTTCAAAATTAATAACAAAGCACGCAAACAGTAGCTTGAATGTTATTGCTTCGCATATTCGTCAAACTCTACATTTAAGAATTTTCATTTTGACGACAAAGCTGAACAGTTTCTTAAAAAAAAACATTTAATTAAATTTAGTTTCATTTCTACGAAGTTTGCATTAAGGAACTCTCCAGGAAAGTTATTAGTTATTATCCTAAATTTAAAGTTAAGGAATATTCATCGTCGTCGTTCATATACATATACAGTTGTACTGATTCAAGATTTGAAAAACGCTTAAAAAATCTTATTTGTTTATGTACGCAATTTTGAGTTTAAATGCGTCCATAAAATACGATGAGATTAATTCGTTAATTCAAAAATCAACGATTCATTTTGATAAACATAATTTAATTTTTTTTTTGAGTAATTAACGGTTTAGGATAATTAATTACCGTCATAGAACAAAGTCCAAAAATAAAGTTAATCTGCATAATTACCATTGTTTGTTTTATATGTAAAATAGTGTGTTAAATATTAATAAATTGTATTTGAATACAAGACTATTTTTGTCATCCTAAACGTCATATAATCATATAAATCTCCATCGAAATTTCGACTTAATTTTATGAACAATTTAAGCTGCATTTGTTACGTGAATTAATGTACGTAGGGATAATTTGGTAAAAGTAAATTTAAATTTAAAACCAAATACACTTTAGAACTTTTTGGCAAGTTGGATTTAACTTGTGTGGAATTTACAGTTAAAACCTCGCTAAACACTAAAGATAATTTTGTAAAAAAACCCAAAATTTGGGAGCTTTATACCTTTAGAATTTATACTATTAATTAATAAAAGTACTTCGTAAGCAATTTGTCCTTGGCATTTCGCTATTGTAAGGGTATCAAACGTTAAATTTACATAAATACAACAGAAAAAACTCTGACAAATTTAAATTCTCTTGTTTACAATTACCAATTTAATTTAATAATAATTTGAGGGCGATTCTTCTTTGGAACTTCACTGTTGTAAGGATAATTTAATGAAAACCCTAAATATACTAATGTCAAAACAAATTTATTAAAACTTTGTTTGCGCTACAATTTTTGGGTTATTGTTGTGAGGATAATTTAAAAAAATGACGAAAAGATAGCAATATAAACATAAAAGAACTTTAATTGCTTGCCAAATTTTAAGTTTATCTTTAATCACAATTTGTACTTATAATTAAATCTTACACGGGTAATTTGTCCTTGGGATTCTGTTATTATAAGAATAATTTAACAAAGGATAAAGATGGCAATAACAAATTTTAAATTTGCAAAGATTTGGGATTAATTTGGAGGCAATATGTCCTAGGACTTGTATCATTGTGGGTATTCTTTAATAAAGCATAACGACAGTGATATCAAATTCTAAATTTAGAAAAACGCAATTTAATGTGCTCAACTTGGGCTGAATTGAATCATAATTAAATTTGTAGGCGATCAATTCTGGGAATTTCACAGTTTTAAAGATAATTTACTGAAAAGATAACAGCAATATCAAAATTTAAATTTTAGAAAAATGCACTTTCAAACTCTTTGCAAATTTAAAATTTACAAATGTGAAGCTTAAAAAATCCATTAGAAGTTTATAATTATTTGATGATTTGTGTTAGAATAAATTACAATTTGTAAGCAATTCGTCCTTAGAAGTCTACCATTCTGCGGATTAAATTAAGGATAACATCGGTAGTGTAAACAAACTTTAAATCCTTATAAAATTTGAGGCTTCTTTAATTTGTAGGCGACTTATCCTTGGAATTTCGTTATGGTTAGAATAATCTAATAAAAGGATAAAATTAAATATAAAAAAAATTAATTCGCATAGAGCCAATTTCAGAAACCACTTTTATTACAAATATTTGGGACCCATAAATAAGTGTGAGGACTTTTACTATTGCAAGGATAATTTACACATTGATAAAATTTTCAAAAAGAGGAAAGAAAGAAATCCGTAAAAGTTAAGGTTTTGTGATTAATAATTTGATGTTAACTCAGTTAGATTTTATAGGTAATTCATCCTTATTATAAGGATAATTTAACAGAGGATAAAGGCAGGTATCGACACTTAAATTTTAAATAACTCAAATTTAAGTTTTGGAGCACTTAAGCCTAATTAAAAATATAGCTTTCAGAGAGTTTGTTTATGAAGTTTTCTAATAAAATTGTAAGGATAACTTATCAAAAAATTAAGCAATTTAAATTTTCAAACCTTTTCTGGCAGTCCTTAGCAAACTTGAGATTAAATCGTTTTAAACTCTTGTGTGAGTAATATTAACCCATAATTTAAAAAAAGGGAAAATGATTTTAGAATCAGCTTAGAAAATGTCCAAACTATAATAAAATGACTGAGAATGAATGAAACGAAAGTAATATGAAGGATTTATTCATGAAATGAGTTTAATGAAACATAAAGTGTAGCTATAAAATAACCCTAACACGGGGTTTAGCAGACTAGCGGAATAATTTAAAGATAAACCGGCAGGTGTAAATGGTTATCCCCCAAAAACCTGAATTTAAAACACGAAGGGAGCCCCGAACTTCCAAAGTGTTGTGCCGATTAAAAACGGAAAAATGCGAGCCGGAGTACCTCCATCTGAGCATTTAAACTGTTCGTTGATCGAAACACGCGAAGTCTAATATTGAGTCAGCTTCGTTTTATGGTTTTAAGGTGCACTATGTTTCTATATCAAAATTATTTTCCGCTATAGTGAGTTCCCCGGTCACGTGACAAACAAATCCTTATAATACTACTCAGTAACTTGCTATTCAGTTTGGTTTATGTTGGCGTGTAGTGTGCAAATAGGTGTTTTAAAAAATCAGTTTTTGTATTAACTCGACCGAAGGTGGATGGTGTTTCCTGTTCGAATTTTTTTTTTAAAGCGTTGGTGACTGTGATCTTGAATCTTCTCTAGTTCTTTTATAATAAATGTAAGTAGATATTTATAACTAGTTTAAATTTAGTTTGTTAGTAACACGTTTGAGTATGCCGCTAGACTTACGTAATTTTGTCGATGATGTTCCTTTGGGTGGAGTATTGCCGAAGTGTTCCTAATTCAAAAATTGAACGTGTCAGTAATTTTGGCGGACTAATACTATACACCTGATTGGTCCACTTTTTACACCGTACTTAAACCGAATAAATACATTGGTCCGTTCGTATTTATTACACGAAACCCCTATCGGCTTTCGAATTAACCGTGCAAATTGAAATTAATTTTCAAAACACCGGACATCCTCGATTTTACTATCTTACTAATAAATTGAAAAACCTACAGGGACATTTCAACATTTAGCTTCGATAAAGCAATAGGTAACAATTAATCGAGGTAATTGCTCGTAACTTGATTCGTTTCAAATATTAAAATTTAATTGAACATTTCAGCTTTACAGAAGTCCGAAGGGAAACACGTTGCCCTTTACCTATATTAATATTTTCCAATGCGAATTGGCGTGTATGTGAGCGCGTTAAAAAATTAAAACGATTGAACTTTGGATTACTAAGCATCTACGTGTAAGGCAAAACCAACCCACGATTGAAACACCAATTTAAGAAAGGTTGAAAATGCATTCAAAAGCCCTACTCGTTAATTGTAAATGCACGTGGGTCGACAAACTGCAGACCTTTGATATTTTTTAATTTCTTTTTCTTGCCTTTCACGAACATCAATTTAAACTCGAGTATTAGATTTTCTATCCTTAATTAAATCTTGAAATGAAAAATAACGAGATATTTTTGGTTGGTTGGTTGTAAACAAACAAAAATTTTATCTGAAAATTAAACTTCAGATTCATTTATTGGTTGGTTGAAAACAAACAATTTCAGTTTCGTTTCTGAATTTCTGAACATTTATTTGTATTGATTCGAATTATTAAGTATTGACATTTCCAAAAATCAACCTTAACGAATCCATTTTCCAAATTAATGTGGGCACAAACTTCTTAGATATTTGACTAACTTGATTTCCATAAAAAAAGTCTTAAAACCCTAAACATTTTCTGTTATTTCAATTTTATCATTTCAAGGATTTAGAAAGACCCCTTGGTAAAATCCAAAGTCCTGGGACGGAGAATGCGGCAAAATTTAGAAGACAAATAACTTGTAAGATCGATAAAATGCGTGATTATCACGAATTTTGAACAACGGCCAAGATTTCCTTTAGATTTAAAAATCCTTTTACATTTGACCCCTTATTTTTCTGACCGGAGGATATTTTTTTTCAAATATCAGTTATCAATAAGTAAATAACGCAGGAAAAACCGCAGATAGGCATCAGTCCCATCTTACTTAATAAATCCTCGTAACTAAACTTAATAAAAAGATCTTGAACTTCCCAACTAACCGGAATGTTTAAATTTAAGGAAGTTCAACCGTGTTTAGGTGTTTAGTTGTTTGGTAAGCGTCAGTGGCGTATCGTAGGATCTTTCAGCTTTGTTTGTTACGAATAAAAAACCTGTATAGAAGAATGGGGGAAATGCATCAGTGCATTACGTTGATGGGCTGTATTGATTCGTTGTTAGGAAATTTTTTTTCTGGCTTAATCACATTTATTTTAATTAGGTTTTATTTATTTTTCTCCAGTTCTACTTTTAATTTTTATTTTTAATTAGGTTTTATGATAATTGGTCCTTTAGGCTTGTTTCTAAATTAGGCTTTCTAGGAAATTATGATTATCGTTATCTGAGTGGGCTTATTTTTAATTTTATTCTTTTACTGACCTAACATAATATGTATTAATAATGGTATTCTTAAACTTCATTACCGAAAGGTGCAACAATTCCGAAAGCACTTATAAAAATAGTTTTGTACGTTTAGAGCATGCATTCCTTTCATAACTTAACTATATACAAATTAATCAAACAACCATTTAAGCAATTATGGCATTTCCACCTTACGAACAAATTTATTTGTAAACCCCGGTAAAGCCTTAACAGAATTAATAAGCAAAACCAGCCAACTTTAGCAGTTAAAACGTAAACAAACCGATAAGTGTTAAAAATTTGCAAAGTATTTGTGTCACTTATACTTGTAAAACTGGTAATAATTACTCAATATCGTATATCGCACTCATGATAAGGAGCGTAATAATTAGTGATAATTATGACGGTGGCATGCGTCGTGCCAATTTAGGAATTCACGTGTCGTCCTTGTTATTTAAAATATTAAAAAATATGGCCTACTTAAAGTTAGTTTTGTTAAATTTTCAAATCATCTTTTTGGCATTATAGAAATAAACACTGCGTTAATTGACGTCATTGGCATAAGTTTCGAAAAAAAAGTAAGGTAGAAATTTCAAAAGCAGCAGCTTTTAAAAGATCTTTGATATTTAGTCCAATGTCCAATTTTATTTCATCTATATTTATTCAAAGTAGGTGTTTAGGTGTCGTGTAGGTTAACATAAACAAATATTTGCTCCCTTTGTCAACACACAAAAAAATGTCACGGTGTGTTGTAATTGTATGAAACTCGATTGTTGCGATCGTGCATTAAATTGTGAGAAATTCTAGTTTGTTGGTTACGTTCAAAAAAGATTGTAGGTTATGTACATACATACCGAAACTGCTCTGTTTCTAACTACATAAACACATGCCAGAAATATTTCATAGTTAGTAACGAGTTTCATTTTACATCTCACTTTCATTGGCAACTTCTTTAATTATATTTTAATCCGAATTGTTGCGACGAACCCCGATTTTTGTATTATTTAACAACAGCATATAGTATGCATCAATTAAAAACTGAAAATTTATCACAAAACCTGTGCGATAATCTTTGCTCGCTTTTCAACAAGAAGTCCGTTGTAAAAATCACAATTCCGCTCCCAATTTTTTATGACTACGACTAAAAGCAAGGATTTGTAAAAGAAAACTTGGTCCTTTTATTATGGCTGAAATCGTAAATATTTTCCAGGAAACGTTTCAGCACATAGTTAATGGAAATTGGTCTACAAAAAAGTTTTATTTTTAGAATTCTAGGGTATATCCAAGACTTTAGGGGGCGAAGAATTGTATTTCGTACATTGCGATAATTTTTACATTTTTAAAATATTTGTTAGAATTTTGGCTTTTCATGGCTGACTTTACTTGAAATATTTTAAGTATGAGTTAAAAAAATTTCAAGGTTGTAATGAACACAAAAATATTTGTAACTATTCTAAAAAAATTTAAAAATTCTTATGACTCGTACCGAAGTTCATACTACGTATAAAAATGAGTAGAAATTAAAGAAGAAAGGCTCCAGGTTTGCTTAACTATTGAGTTCTTAATTAAAATTATAAATAATTACTAGAAAACTTCATACAGTAATTATGGTTAAGTTAAGATCCGGTAATATGCAATTTGAGTTATAAAAAAGTACGAATGAAACACTTTTCTAGCAAATGGGAGCGTAACTTGATGTACCTAATAATTAAAATTGATTATGGTACAGTTCCACAAAGATTTATTTAGTTCGTAACAGACTGATTTTTTTTTTTGATCAGAGAATCATGTTTATATTGTACTGTACCCCTTATTTTGGGTTCGACAAAATTTCGTACTGTGCTGAATTTACTTTGCTCTTTAATTTATTTGATTTCGGAGATCTCACCTCGTTGTATTTTCAATTTATATTTAATTAACAAAAATTAAAATTTACTCAAGTTTTCAATGCAGATTATTTTTTTAAATTTTATTTTCGCCCTATCAGCCCTACCAGCCCTACCGTAAAATTATCTTAAAATTACGCTTTGTACACTCACTATCTACACTTGACTTCCCCTTCTTTTCCAAAAATTTCTTTATTTCAACACCAAAATCCACTTTGCCTCTGCTTGAATTCCCTCTGGTTAAATTGCATCTACTTGAATTGCCTCTGTTTTGAAGTGCTTCTACTCGAAGTTCAATTTTGAATTGAATTTTCTTCTATTTCACTTCCTTTTAATTTAATACTAATTCTAATGATCGTTAACTTTATTTAAATTTAAATATTCATTTGATATTTATTTATTTTGCAACGAGCAAACCTATCTGGTTGAATTCAAAATATCAATTAATTTATAAAATTGTTTTTTTCTGCATCCAGGCTATTTTATGTTCAATTTGTTTTTCACTATAACAACTATTTACAAGATTTCTAAAGTAACTAATTTTATGTTTCTATGACCACTGAATTTAGCTAATTAATTCTCTAACAATGATTATAACATTAACTGATTTACATTAACAACTTAAATTTAATCTAGCTACCTAAAATTTATGTTACAATTTTTTATAATTTAAAAATCTGCATTTACAATCTTTGTAAAAACAATTTTCGTTAACAAATCAACAAATAACATAATCTTTAATTATAAGCATCCAAATTAAATATCATTTCAATATATACCTACTATTGTACTGACTTAAATGGACCTTATGCTTTTTGATTTATCTATAAGTTCATGAATTGATCCCACAAGTCAACAATACTTAATTTATACTTTGCCCTTTAATTAATTTAAATTTCTGATACTCTTATCTCTAACAGGTCGTTGCGAAGGTGTGTTGTTATTTTATTTATAATATTAATTTGACAAATAAATTTTCAGTTAGATTTCTTTGTGATGCAGATTTATTTTTAATTTTCAACCCTATCAACCCTGTCTTAAAATTATCTTAAAATTATAAATTTCACACTCGCAATCAAAAAGGTCCAAAATTTTCAATATTATTATAATTCCAAAATTAATCCAAATTCTCTTTACTGTCAATCCACTTGTAGTCCAAATTGCCTGTTCTTCTAATTCAAATTGTTTTCATTTCCAGTTTAAAATTATTTTATTATCTTTAACTATTTTAATTGTTTATCGTATTTGTAATTGATTTTAATTATTTTTTAACTTATTTCAAGTTAAATATCTTTTTCATATTTAATATTTTTGAAGAGCAAATTTATTTACGTCTTGCCCTTTCAAAAGCAAAAATATCTCTTATTTATGCATTTGTTTTTCTATCGTATCCCGGATTTTTTTATAAAATGTATAACTATATTTACAATATTTCTACAACGACTATTTAGCTAATTAAAATCTAACAATAAGAAATTTTAACAATAAATTATTTACATTAATAACTTAAATTTTATCTAGCTACTTAAAATTATATTACAATTTTTATAATATAATCTGCATTAATAATCATTTCAGCACTTATTCAGATCCTAGAATTTTCTCATGTTTGTTAAAATTTATTCTACAATCATTTCTGGCGTTGTTTTTTTCTTAATTAGCCCATAGAATCGTAGATTTAATTACAGCAGTTTAAGGACTCACATTTTTATTTATTAAATTAGGAAGCGTGGTAGTTTCTTGTAAAAAAGACATTCTAACGAATTCAACCACAATTCATAATATGTGTGAAATTACTTCCGTAAAAGAGTGACATATCCTTTGAATAACCAGGAAGATATCTAAAATGATAAGTAACGTTTCACTAAAAGTGAAAATGTTTTATTATCTCCTGCTTTATATACTACATATTTTTTAATTTTGAAACACAACAAAAGAAATCCGCCATAAATATTATAACTAATTACAAATTCCCGTTTTTTGAAACATACCTGACCTGCTTTTAAATCAGTAGTTACTTTGCATCAAGTTCACATGAACTAACTATTCAATGATCTAGCAAAATAAACAGAACTTGTTCTACTGTCCTAGATAAATGAAGTTAAAAACGAATGCATTGCACAATGTGCAATTTCTGCCTGATTAGCAGAGAATTATCTATTAAAGAAGGCACTGGGTTAGCTATGGTTAGTTATTGGGTAACATTTAGTTTTAGTAGTTCAAGGTTTCACAGTTTTACTTGTTCAAATTGAGGAGAAGAAAGTAGAATACTTTATTATTAGGGATAATAATAGAAAAGAAAGCCTCTTTGAAAATATTGAAAAGTGTTCCTGATTTTAATCAGCATTCAAACTGTCCGAATAAGAAAGGCGAAGAATATACCACAAGTTTCAAATTAAAGAATAGTAAATTGATTACTCCTTGTCAGAATATATAAAAAAATAAAATAAAATGAGGACTTGATCACCTCATGCAGATAACAATTCCGTTATATCTATTAACCGTTCTTGCTGTTGCAATAATGCAAGTCTTGAGATAATTTAAAAGTTAAAAGGTTGTCCTTATCTTAATTGTGTGTATCAAAACGAAATTGTATTAAATTAATTACTAAATAACAACAGTGGATACCGAACATGTTTATATTTACATTTTCTAAATTCTTATTAAAATAAAACCAAAATTAAAACGTGCTCATTTTATGATTTTTTTAGACGGTCTGAAACGACAAAGTATAACCGTTCTACCTAGAAAATTGTCCCAATTCGTTAATTCCTTGCCTGTATGTTTAATAATCCATAACTGACAAGGTAATCAAGGAAATAAACTCCCATCCTTACAAATTTTCAAGCAACAAAGGGGTTTGTGAATTATTCATATTTTACTTCATCATGTTTGTTATAATAAGGAGCAATGTATTACTCATTTTATGACGGGTTGTAACGATTTTATTTCCCTGATATATGAGCAGGAACAACTTTATTAGTTGTACAATCAATTTATGGCTACTTTAACCCTTATTGAAATATAAAATGCCTCGTTTACTCGTTTACTTTACGCAGCCTTTAAATTTTACTGTTCTTTATGTTTGAATATTAATTTTTAGAGGTTTGATAGGTGTCAAACTCCTTTGTTGCTTTACTTAGTAATATACTTGTAGCCCCCCCGAATTGCACACGAATCTAACGTGTAACTCCAAAAATGTAATCAAATACAAAACTCATAAATTCTAATCACAAATTGTATAGAAAAGAAAAACTAACGAACTTGCGTGCCAATGTTTTATGACGTGAATTTTATGTCTTTTAATTACATACCCTTCAAACAATGTCGGTAAATTGTTGCATGACTATCCCCTAAAAGCATTAACAGCAAAGCTTTATTACTTTAATATTTTTATGCTCATATTAAGGCGTTTCGTAAGGGAAATGTTTTTAAATTGTATTGGAAATCCTAACAGGAGTAGTCATGCTATCATAATTTGTATCGGAGTTATGGTTAACCGCACGATATTTTCGATTATCTAACCGAAATTTAATAATTTGGCTAAAACGCTCTTGTTACGTCCAACTTATTTGAAAGTTGTTTATTTGACGGAATATATCGACCTACACACAAGAATAAATGTTAGAAATTGAAATAAAAACGACGATGAGTCTTAAATTTGGTTTTATAAAGATGCAAATAAACCACATCAGATAAAATGATGACATTATGTAACGTCGGTCCTTAAACTTAATAGCACATCACTTTATAGTGGAGTTCTACGCCTACTCATTCCTTATCCAAATTGGATACTCAAGATCTTCAAAGTAAATTCAGTAATTATCGCCGCTTTTTAAAAGCTTGACGAGCTTCATTTATCACTCAACAACTGTTAGGTATATTAAAAGATGAGAAAATTTTAGTTTTAAAATATCGGAAGAACCACGTTTAATTGATGGCTGTTGGTAATGATTCTTTTGATTTCAGTCATTTTCGCTTTCTTCCTATGAGAATAAATTATTATTGCAGCCGTATGTTCTCTTTTCCTGGGTTGATTATGCTTGCACAGTTCACTTTCTCCGTTTATATGATCACATCGTGCAGCCTTTATTTACTTGTTGAGTGCAGTTTTGCAACAATTATGTAACGAAAAATAGGATGTTTTCAAGAATTCATTGTGATAATTTTGTGATATCTAATTAACTTAATCATTATGTATATTTTCTGAGTTTAATTAAAGAAGGAAGGTTTTGTGGTTTATTATCAAATAAATTGTACACGTGCTGGAGTTTCGTGAAAGTTTTTAAAAATTTTAGGAGAGTAAATAATTAACTTTTACAAAACAAATAATTATGTTTTTGTAAAAGTAAATTTAATGCGGACATAAACGTAAAACGTGATAGACGAAAACTCATTCAAGTATACATCATTAATTTTATAAATAGCTCAAAGAATATCCGCGTTTATTTTCAGGTAATAACCTGGTAACTGTGAAAAAGTGTCCTCTTCATCTTTCTATACGTCTGCTTTTATTACGAAATATTTATGTAATTATAAAGCGATGTTGTTCGGATGTTTCCATTGAACCTGTTAATTTTTTATCACTTTTCCTTTTACCTACAGCTATGTTGACTTCATGCGATTGAATGAACAATTCTTGTTGTTGCGTGAAAGGGAGAATGAACCGTGACTAATACAAGTGAATTTCAGTAGATTGGAGCTTTGAGATGCGATTTCTTTTAGATATATTTATAGGAAGCAAATAAATTGAAAATACAAAAATATTACTCAATTGCGAGTTAATTATTACGGTGAAATTTCTGGACCAGCTTGAACTGTATAACTATAATTAGAAATTTTTGCTTGGTAATATTTCACCGACGTCCTTGTTTTAATAACTTTTCAATGTTGTATCATCATGTTAAAATTCTGATATTATTAACAATAATGTGTGGAAAATGTACATTCTTCTTTTACAACAGGCGTGTTTTCCAAATGCCAGTTGTATTTACAAACTTCTCTTTTATTATCCTGTAACTGTGTTAAACGATCCAACCGCTATAAAATCGAATTGCACCATCCACCTTGAGAGGAGTAGTATTTACATTACGAAATCGTAATAAACACATAAATAATACTATGTTGTTTAAAAGTCGCCTGCATTTTTTAACGTTTTAAGTGAGTAATACACGAAATTGGGTCACCGATCACTTTAATTTAATTAAACTGCATTCACGGTTTTCCCATATGGGATTTTAACTCTTCAAACTGAAGAAATCAGGTAGTTATTGTTTAAACTTTTGGTTTTAAATTTAATACACGACTTCGAAAAATTGTATTGTAATTACAATCAAGTTACAGTCACATCTTTTCACGTGTGTGGGAAATAAGTTTCTACCAGAAAATTAAAATTTCAGTTTCAACCCGAATTCCACACAAATCATTGGAAAAACTAAGTCTAAAATTCTACAGTGAAAATGAATAACCGTAATCTGAGACGAATTGTTATTTTAAAAATTGAATTTGTAAGAATTCTCTCCTTGGGAAAATACTTTTCATAATTTGTTAAAGCTTAACAATACAAATTGTATTTAAGCTGGACCAACTTGAAAGGGAATATGAATTAATAAGACTTATAAGTAAAAGCAAACTTTTATTCTGTGTTTTTCTTCAGTTAGGTAATAACCTTGTTATTTAGGTTCCATTGACATCTCGATCCAGTAAAATCAAAGGAGAACTAAGCAAATGCAGCTAACCCTGTAGATTTTTCTAAGCATTGAGCAATGTCGTTATTATCAGGAACTGCATGAATGAATAAACGAATAATAAACAACAAAAACCTTAAACGTTTCATATAAATAAGCTTGGAGCTAGTATTTCACAGACGTGATCTTTTAGTAATTTAAGGACTTTTCTCAAAATTTTCAGATACATTTTGAGTCACTAACGTTTTCGCTTTTCGTATGAATTTTGAAATATTAATAATCAGAAAGAGTTGTTTATTAAAAGAGAAAGAGAAATATAAAAAACAGCCACCAAAGATAAAAAATTTTCAGACGGTTAAAAACAGTATTCAGAACTTACACTGCAATTCATTTTCATGAAAACCGAAACGTGATAGAATTGGTTAGAATATTGAATTTCAGTGATTCTTTACAGTGCTGTTTTTATAATTTTTGCTACGATAAAACTGGTTTTTAAATGTTTATTATTTAAACGTAAAAATGAATTTTGCTAAAGAATTTATTATTTATTTTATTAATTTTTATTATTTTAATTAACATTGTAATCTTGATTTTATCTTTTGTGTGTATTTTCTTCTAAAACCCTTTAAGTAATTCAGTCATTGTTACTGAATGTAGAAAACCTTCGAAATCTCGCTGTAATTAGGTTGCTTTCATGAAAAATGGTACAACATTAAATTGTAATGCATATCACTGTGTTACACTGATAACTGTGCTTATATTGACAATTAAAAAAATCTGAATTCTATATTTTGAGAAATGTTCAGAGAAGCCCACAAAAGTTCATTCAAATAAAGCGAATTTTTATTTTATAAAACAATCTATAAATATTTACACCTTTTGGAAAACTTAAATTTCCCCATTTTTGAAAATTCTGGTTTTCTTAATGAAAAAGATATTTTCAATCTTTTCGATTATGCATGAGCAAATATTATAAACTGAAAGGTTGAACATTTTTCGAACATGTTTCCTTAATACTTGCTGTGATCATTTTTATAATATTTATAAATAATGGAATTTTTGTAAACTTTTAGTATATTCGTTTTAATTTAAACTAATATTGACTTTCTTTGTTTCTTTCTCTTCTACCCTCTTAATACCTTTACAGTGTTGAGGGGGCCGGACACACCGAACCACCGAGCGGTCACCCATCCAAGTTCTGTCGTACTGCCGTTCATAGATTAACTTAAAAATTGCTTAATTGTGATTCAAGCAGTGCCGTATCTAGGGCAGGGCCATAGGGGCACCTGCCCAGGGCGCAAACTCACAGGGGGCGCAAATTCAGACTCTTTCCTCTACTACTAAAAGACTCAAACTAAGCACAAAGTAAATATTTCGAGTTTATCGGCGCGGCGTGGTTTGCTGACATTGCGGTTCGCTTTGGTGGACATTTACAGGGGCGAAACCAGAACTGTAATGTAGAGAGGGCGCAATTTTTTTTTTTGGAACATTAACTTATAAGGCTCAACACAAATACACAAGCAGTACCTATGCAGTTATATGTTATATGTTATATTATTCTTAGAAAGTCTGCCAAAAATGTGTCGGCTAAGCGTTATCAAAGCTATTAGCCACCTCGAAACCCAAAACCCTAAATAAATCATTAAAATGACCAAAGTTTGCAAAGTTTCAAATTTCATAATAACTACCTACTACTCGTAATATCCTCTACTCATTAATTTCAATTTTTATTGTTTCAATTTAGTAGGTACAATTAGAAGAGAGATATCAAAAATAAAATTAAATTTTCAAACAGCACTAGTTTTCCTTTTTACAATCAGTGGTGAAGAGGGGGCGCGCGCCCACCCTGAAATGGTCTAGTTTCGCCCTTGGACATTTAGTGAATTAATGGCGCTACTGAGCACTGACACTCACTGAAATGAATACCACCCAATGGCCTCTTCACCTAAAATTTGTGCATCCAAATTATTTTATATTCAAATTATTTTTTTATTTATCGACATTTCAGTACTACGTATTGAGAGGATTTTTTTTATTATAAATGCATATTATTTACCATAATTAATATACGCCACTGGCCACTAGCCTATTTTGTCCCTGTCTACGCCGCATTCGAATGAAACGAACGCGGCGAACGCGGATGAAGGGAAGAGTTGGAATTGGCTGGCTTTAACTCTGCTCGTTGCCATGGTAACGCGTACGTTATCACCACCTGCGAGCGGTTCGTTGACACGTTGAATCGCTAGAGTGAAGTATTTAGTTCTGCATCGACGAACCACTTCACTACATCCACATCGTGTCGCGTGTCGGTTATCACTGATTTCAAATAATTGAAACTGCTGTCTTGTTTTGGTGTTTGTTGTTTGTTTATTTTGCAATAAGTGTGCTTTTAAACATGAATTTAAAGATTTGTGTCTCTGGCTGATACAACAAACTTTGAACAAAATCATTCATGTTTTCCCTCTAAAGCTTTTGAAAGTTTAAGACAATTTCATGGAAAATTATTTCCTAGAAATCAGCGCCTAACAAACGAATTTCATCATCTGTATGCCAATGAAAATTATAGAACTATACCACTACGAGAATTACCTACTCAAGAATCTCAATGAGAATAACGAAATTTTTACTGAAGCTTATAAGCTGTTTTGCCTTATACTAACCATTTCATCGACAAGTGCATCAGTTGAAAGAACTTTTTCTTGCCTTATGTTCAGACCTTTTGTAACTACTTACATTCTTTTTAAAATGTTCGCGCCATTGCGTATGTTAGTTTTTAGAGGATGTACCGCCAGTTGGCGCCTCCGTAGTAGAGTCCTTTTTCAATAGCCGAGCTGTAAGTGTTTATAATAAACTCGTCCAAAAATCATTGATTTTACTTTATACTCCGTCAATAATTGTGTATACAGTCCATTAAAGTGCAACCAAACACCTTAAATGGATAAAAACATACCTAAGGAATATGATATCTCACGATAGACTCTCCTCTTTGGCGAATATTTCAATTCAAAAAGAACTTTTGCTAGGGTTAATTAAAAAGCAACTATTTTACGAAGATATTAGATATTGCCAACAAATTTGCTACCCTAAAACGCAGAAGGATTGACTTGGTGTACAAAAATTAGGTAAGTCTAAATAAAAAGTTTTTTTTTTATTTACCGCAATAGCACTTTACCTATTTTTTGACCCACGAGCCGCCACTGATACTACCTACAGGTCTCCAAATATAAGTTTGCCGCTGGATGCGCAGATGGGGAAACAAGACAGGTAAATGTTAAAAAAAGATACCCAATTCTTGTCAGGCGCTCAACGTGTTTTCAAGTACACTTCATAACCGCAGTAATGAATGGCGAGGCTCTTCTTATGCTTTAGAACGAATTAATGCAGGGCTTTAAAACATTTACAGATTAACTAAGTACTCACTTTCTTATAAATGCGAACCGTATTAAATATTATAAACATAAATCCCAAAAGTTTATTCAAAACGTTCCACGTCGAGTGCACAAAATGCTAAGTTTGCTGTATGAGAGTCAAGCCTGAAATGACGAGTCCCCACCACTTTCTTAGAGATCTACGGAGTGTCGGCAAACTTATGTTTGGAGACCTGTACCTGGAACTCGCATGCGGTATACGGTTCATTAAGTGAAGCAAATTATTGAAGCCGTTGCTTGGACTATTCGGGTCATCTTCGCGTTTATTCGTTCACCTTGTTCCTTTTATTATTTATTTTATAGAATATATTTTTTGTTATGAAATGTTTTTACGAAATAAATATTTTTTCGTAGGTACATGTTTTTTCAGATAATCCAACAATCCTTATTAATAAAATTTTTTTGAATAAGAAATAATTAAAATCCGTGGCTACGGGGGGCGCAAGGAATCAAGTTTGCCCAGGGCGCAAAATTGCCTAGATACGGCACTGGATTCAAGGTACATTTATTAATTACCAACAGTGTCACCTACAATTCCAAAAGTTTTGGGACATTCGTTAGAATTTCAAATTCTTTAATGAATTTAAAAGTTTCGTTGTTCTTTCATTCTCCCTCGGGTTATCAATCTCGTCGATTGGTTTGCTGCAGCATATTTCTCCGTCTTGGACTGTTCTTCCATTAAACAGTCCTAAACCTGAAATTTCAACGTTTTTTTTCAGTGCGTTTCTAAAAAGATGTTTAATTTTACAAGATAATAAAGAACATAAAGAAAAACTTAAGATTTCCTGTCTTCGAAAATCTTTCCTTTGATTAAATTATGAAATTAGTATTTACATTGGCTGTAAAACTCATTCGAAATTTGAGAAATTAAAACTGATAAATTCACATAAATAGATCATAAATCAAAATTTAATTCAGAAATGCATGCAAATCGGTTGTAATTTAAAAAAACAAAGGCTCAAATGTTTCATCATCTGACTAAAACAATGCAAAAATGTACAGTTAACATATACATCGTTGATGACGTTGACCATATGAATAAACTATTAAACAAACTTGATGTGCGTTGGCTGTCCATTAAACAAGTCATATGAATCGAACAATTATTTCAAACGGTTCATTCAATGAATTGAATTTGAAACCATAATTACATGGATTCATTCAGAAATATCCTTCGAATTTGTGGCTCTTTCATTTATTATTTGTTAAGTGGAACTGTCATATTGAAAAGAATGTTTAAGGGGTTTGAATATTTAAAATAATCACAGTAAACTTTTGCAAATTAAAAGAAATACAAAACAAAATTAATGGCAAGAATTAGTTACTTTGAAGGTTCTGTAAAAAAGTCACAACATTTATAACTAAATAAGTATGTACGTATTTCGACAACTAAGTTGCAATCCTTAGAATGGTGACAGGTTTCAGAAATTCCGTAAAATTGTTATTAGCTATTTTCTCATTTCGGTATTACATTTGATTTTCTTGTTTTATGTGCTTGAAGTTTTGTCAAAAAAATTGATTTATAGGAACTCCAATGCAGGGTCAGCTATATCTCGGTTAATGAAACAAAATGAGGTACAATAAGATGAGACAAGCCAGTTTAAAGAAATTTAGATGTAAGTGCTTATTTGATTTCAAACATTTCAAAACTCCTTAAAATCCAATTTTAACACGAAGGTCATCCTAATCATCCAATAAGTAACTTAAAATAAATCCTTCGCGGGTATCACAATAAAAAAGTAATTTGTTATCTCACGTGGAAAACTAATCTCAGTTTAAATAACCATATAAAATTCAGTGACAAGGACGTGTTACATAAATTTAATACTAACAACTCGTGGTGCTCCTATTTATGTCTGTGTTTTATCTTTCACGTAACTTTCGTAGCTTATTAAAACTGGTGTTGTAATTCCGATAATTTCAGTGCTGCAGAAAACCTTGCGTTTATCTATTTAATCCTCGTAGCCAAATGCCGGTATACATATTTGTTCGGATTAGATAAACTAGAAAAATTCATGCCTGTCTGTATTTAGAAAAATGTTTTAATAAAGCAGGAATGTTTGGGTTTTCGTGTTCTATCGACAGTTTGCATAAATTGCAATCTGCATCGTTCGGTTTTAAATTTTGAAGACTTGAATAAATTTTGTGTTTGCAATAAATTTAAAAGCCTCTCCACGAGTGTCTGCTTCACGATTGAGAGGTCCCAGGTTCGGACTTAACCATGACCAGACACGTGGTTGGCATTCGAACCCATGCAGGTTAAGTAGAATTAAATTTAGAAGGCCAATGATCATAGCAACCGACGCCGATAAGCTTAATTTAAAAAAAGGAATGTAAGAAAATATTTCTGTAGAAAAAGTAACATAATCTCTGTAGGGATTTGAAGCACTGATTTCATGAAAACGCCGACTTATATTTGGTGTTATTAAATTCACAAACAGTAGGAATGCGTCAAGCAGATTTTGCGAGTGAAATTTTGATATGTTCAGCTAATTGTGGGTGTGTTCAGTTCGCCGAGGATAAATTAATGCAACTGAATTACCGTAAATAAATTGCGTGCTTTTAATAAAACGTGACATAATTTTGAGTTATTTATAATTCGTGCAGGTTTAATAATCAATAAATGTCTTCACGCTGAGGTACGCTAATGTAATTTATTTCGTTTTGTTATTAATTTTAGCAAGTCTCGCTGTTGTGAAATTTAGGTTATTAAGTTAAATAATAATTCCGGTAAAATTGTAGTTTAACTTAGGAACGATATTAGCTTCAGGATTTTCCAAGAACAGCCAGCCTTCTCTAATCTACAAATGTTGAAAATTATTAGCTAGAAGTAAGAACCCAACACTGAAAATGAATTTCAAGCGGTTTCAAACGGTATTTCGAACTCTCACTTCTAATTCACTTTCATGAACTGGCAATACGATAGAATAAATATTAACTCTTTACGGTTCTTGTTATTTTTCCTAACTAAAATTGATTTTTAAACTTTTGTTATTCGTAATTTGACTGTCTAATCAAATGATGAATTTTAGTAAAGAAAAAAATTAACATAAGTCGTATCGCATTACAAAACCACTCACCCAAAAATAATCGTTTTATCCCACTTCTTAACTTCGTTTATTTATTTCTGTACCGTTTTTTAAACTCATTACATAATTTATTATTAAGGTAATATACAAGTTGGGCATAGAAAACGTTTAAAATATGATTTTGGAACGAACGAATTCGTTCATATAATCTTTCTGCAGTTAAACCCAATTAAAATTTGTGTTCTTTTCGAATTTATGTATAGCTTTCTGAAACCTGAAATATGTTTATTGGAAAGCGCTCAGAAATGTCCAAAAAGTGTATGTAAAAATATAGCCAACACTTAATTACAACAAGTAATCAAAATATTACGTTTTAAAAATTCTTCTTTTGATTTGCGAGTTGCAAAATGTTCTTCAGATTTTTCAGTTTGAAATCTGAACATTTTGGAATCAGTCCTAGCTGCTATAATTTTTATAATATTTATAAATAATTGGTAGAATTTATTAATACTTTTGGAACCCCGTTTTAATTTAATTTGACCTTGGCTTATGTCAAACACCTAGCCGTGCTTCAAGTCCCAGTTATTAACCATCAACAGCTGCTCAAAATTTCAAGTCTTTTTGGAGTTTGAAATTCTTAAGCAAATTTAAGTTTCATTCTTTATACGTCTGAATCAATGTCGAACAATCTTAAATATTCATCTCAATGTGATAATTTTAATGACTTTTAAGTAGCCTTACACAACTGTGCTTCTGAAAAATGCTCTAATCTGGTTTACACTTAATAAAAGTATCGTAAATTGATTGAAGATATTACCTAAAGTGCCCACTTTGTTATCAATATTTTGATTTAGTGATAACATTTATTATTGCAGATACATTTATGTGTATTTTAATAATAAACTGTGTTATCAGATTTCCTATCAATCTTAAGTAAATATATTTTGGCTTTATATTTAAGCTGATTTTCTAAGTACATAAAGTGGTACTTATGAAAACCCTAAATTTTAGTTTTCAGAAGTGATTCACTTAATTTGTAATACAATTAACATGAATCAGAATTTTCAAATGGAATTTTTATATAAAAATTTGACTCGAATCAATTATAATTCTGAACTCGAATTATCATTTAAAAATTAAGAAGCATAAAAATTTAATTTAATTTCAAATGCAGTGAATGTCAGAATGTTAGAATATCCATAAATGTTAATTTATCGATATTCATTAGTGGCGATTGTTTCTTGAATTGCAGACTTTATTTGTAGGTCGTTTGGTTTATAAATTCGAACGTAAAAATTCAAAATAGGAATACAATCATCAAATTACAATTTGATGGCTCATACTGATTTGATCAATTTTGTTTTATCTGTAATTAAAGACAAGTCTAACCTTTATTGACCCTAATATTATTATAATTTAGCTTATTCATTTGTTTATTTATTCATTTATTATCAATTACAAACAGGTCTTATCTAAGTAACCCGTTAATATTTTCCAAAAACTCATTACCTTTGTGTATTCAATTTTTATTTTTAAGCATGGAATAATTATTTTGGTTTCTTAAAATTGATTTAAATGGCAATTTCTGTAAAAATAACGAACAACATGTAGGAAGTATTGGCACAGTAGAGGGAGGAGGTGTGTGAAATTTATCCTGATGTGTTGAACTTTCGATCACGTGATTTACAATATTTTCTCCACTGATTATGCAAACTGACACTAGCATTTAAATAACTTTGGTCTAATACCAAATTAATTTATTAAAAATACACTGTTTAGGTTTCAACTCTAGGGTCATAAGTTCAGGTTTACTTCCCTACTGTCGTGACATCCAATAAACAAATAGCAAAATTAACCTCTATCTCCTTCAAGTATGACCGAATGTCACAAGGTAAATCCTATTTATTGAATCAGTATTTTTTTAGAGTTTAGTTAAAATGTTGCAATTACTTTTGTGTTACTGTATTTAGATTTAAACGAAGATTTAATCGTAATGTGGTAAAAACACTTTCGAATGCTAAATATTGCTGTAATCTCATACATTTTTGTATCAATTTATACAATATTTAGGTAAATAAATACTAAGAATGTTATCAAACATTTTATCAGAACGCATTGCGTTAACTCAGAGGTCGTTGTGCATATTTGCGTGCGGGTCAACGTTGTCGTGACCTTTTCCAAACGATTAACTATATATTCGCGTTGATAAGAAACAAGGATTGCGTATTACGAAAACTTAACAGACTATATCAGGTTGTGCAAAGCGTTAACTGACCTTTTACTATATAAAGCCACTAACTAGTATTGTGAATGGTGTTTTATTATTTATATAACTTTATCATTTGATTTATTACACATTAATGTATTTATATTTAATTGTTTATGAATATGAACGTTTTACGAATAGTTTTGGAAATTTACAAATATAAATTTTTTGGTGAAAATCTGAACATATCTGGAAATCTGTGGTACGGATTGATAAACGTTTTGCCTTATTAATTTTCTAGTGCACAAAAGCGATTACAGTAGATTTATTGTTTCTTCAGTCGAATTGTACTTAATTTAATAAAATTTTTCAAATATTGTTTTCTGCTAAAATGAATGTAATTAAACAGTTTTAATTGCGAGTGTCATCATTGGTATAACAAAACAACAAGAAAAAGTGTATAAAAAGTAGGTCTGAAGTTTCTTTTTAAATTCCAAATAGCTTGTATGGTGTATAAAATTATACCTTGCGAAAGAATATTTTAGTAGTTAATTATTAGACATGTCCGTGCTGTTGCAATTTAGACAGGCTGCGTGGTTGTTAAAAGATTGATCCCCGCATTGGTTAATAGTCAAATATTAATTATTCTTTAGCTCCCTATTATGTTAGGTAATAAGAAATTCAGTTTTAGATACGAGATCGTAGGATATTGCTTTACGTAAGAAAACATGACCTACCTTTCCGGAATAATTGTTATTTGGTTAATTTGGACTGCTTTCATTTGAAAACTTGTTTTTCCTAATGTATTGATGGAGTGGCATTTAAACTTTTCTGGACAGAGCTTTGAAAGTAAAAGTAGTAAGAAATAGAAACAACTTGACTAATAAGCTTTTGCAAATATCTTTTTACGCAGAAATGCGAAATTTCTTATTCATCTTTTATTATTTAATAAATTCATGTTGTTACACCTAAACACTCGAGTCGATAGTTAAACATAAAAAAAATAATAGGTTAAAGTGCAAAATTCCAAGTGATGTAATACATAAAAAGCATACTTGAAAATTCGTTTTTATGCAAATATTTGGTTAAATTAAAGTAGCATTTTTCAAAAACATGTTTTTATGTTGCTTTAATGCGCGATTTACCGAGGAAGAAAATCGCAAAAAAAAGTTAAATTACGGAAGTATCTTTTTTTCAGTTAGTACTTATGCGTAAAAGACAATATATGTATGTTATTTGCTTATTTTTACTTTATCTAATAATAAAAACAAAATTAATTAAATTTACTTAAACAACCATTACAATAATTAAAGTGTTCTTACACTTGATGCTTCTTTTGTTAGTAAATATCCAAATATCCTTGAGTTTTTGTACTTTTCAGGCCATTAAATTTAATTTTTTGTGCTTTCCTTTGTAAAGTATTACATAATTGTGCAATTTTTTCATGTTTTTAATCACTAACTACAAGCAACGGTTGCTCTGTAATGTTATTATATTATTATTATAATATTATAAGTATTATTCTTTAGGTTTGCAGCAAAAACCTTGAATTAAACATTCAAAGTCGAAATTATAAAAGAAATCATTACTCTTCGCATTAAGTTTCCGTAGTTTTGTTTCATTTAATTATTGTTTTTTTCTGATTTTTAAATTTCAAAAGGGCTTCTGAAAGGGGCCTAATAATAGGTTTAACATGATGTATTTCAGTCTTTATTGTTCAGAGATATGAATTTAACATGAAATTGCTAAGACATTAGCTTTTTAAATTTTTATGAATGTTGTTTAGCTTAATTCTTGATTGCTACTCTTCTCTTGCAAGACTTCTACTTTTTTTGTTTCTAATTTAACGTGATTTGCTGTTTAAATAGTTTAATCTGTAACTTTTGGGACAGCATTTTGAGAAACTGTAAACAGTAATGCCTTGACAGACTGTAGGTTATTTACAGTTGTTGCTTTCAACTAATAGATAAGTAATTTAGTTGAAATTTTTCGTTTTAAATTTCTGTAATTTTATTTAACCTTCAGACTTACCCTTTTAAATTTTTTTTAATAACTTAGTGATTTGAATTCATTTTTTTTAAATGATTTCTGTGACTTCCAGATATGTTTACCGTCAGAAGATAAGTTAATTAAAATCACGAATTCAGAGTTAAAAATACAACAGTTAATTTTTAAATTAAAATTGGGAAGGAAACGCCTCGATGAATAAATGGGGGAAGTTTTAATTAACGTTTTTCTACTGACTGAAGCGTGTACGTTTAGAATTCAAGTACAATTTCAGTAAAGCGCCGTAGAACAATGTGAGATGTTTACATTTTCTTAATCCATTATTTGTCTGATAGTGAAATCCAAACCGGAATCAGGAAGTAAATGATTAAAGGGCACAAACACACTGCAGTAGCTAACTTTCAGTACACTGTTTACATTTTAAACGAAAGTGTTAGACTTGTTAAATCCATTGTGCTTAATACATGTTGACCCAAAATATCAAAACCGTCTTATTTTCATAATTTTCGTAAATGGCTAGAACAAGGACGTCCGCCGTCGTATATACAACTGAATTTTATAATCATATCATCCGGATCCCCTCTCATGAACACTTCCTTTTATTATTGTTGATGAAATCGGGATTTTTTAAAAAGTAACGTTAGTGGTTAAGAAAATATCCAGAAATTCCAGAATTTGAAAGAATTTACGCGCTTAATTCCTTGTCGAGTAATCATTTTGACATCAAAATAACAACGTAATGCCTGGTCAGCGACTGCAACAAGATTCCTTTGTATCGTATTCCAGAAAGGTATACCCTGAGAAACGCGTAATGTAAAGCGTTGCTTGAACTTGAAATTCTGGATAAACATCTTAGTTTTTAATAAATTATACCGGAAATTCTTGATATTGGAGCCAGACAGATTTTATATTATTTAAATGTCGATCCTTTTTAAACCCTTTTTTACTTTTATTTATTCCGCACACAAATGAATCTAATTACTACCGAACCGACCAAGGAAAGCCACTTACCGAACCCTTAAAAATTCCGTTAATTATTATATTAAAAACGCCAAAAGAAATATTGGGATTTTTCCAGCATTAAAATGCAACTCATTTACTCTTCGACCATTAATTTTGTGGTATATTTATTAATAATTAAAACCGATGAATACGTACTTGTTACAGTTGTTACCGTCCATGATACAACTTTCCTTTCTTGGTACTGACTTTTATATATTTTTTTTATTATTATTACAATTGCAGTTAATTAATTGTTAGCTTCCGATTTCCGCATTCCGTGTCATTATTGCTTTGTAATTAATACACCCAGAAAAAAAATCCTGAATTATTAAGATATTTAATCTTTAAAGTAAAAAAAATGATGGAAAAGTAGTAAAATAAAATATGTCGAACTTACATATGAAGAAATAAAAACAATAGGTACAGTAGGTACCTACAGTAATAAATAATAATGCAATAATTAAATCGCATATTGTTTCATTGTGTTTGAAAGGTGTTAACATTTGCAGTGAAATAATCTTATTATTTATTGTTCTGTATTTAAGTTTCTGAAATCTTGTGATATTTTAATTTAAATATGTTACTTAATTTGAAGTTATGTAACTATTCAGCCTGGATCGTTTGTATGCAATCTGAAATGCCTTTTTATAATTTATTAACAGTTTTAGGCTCTTGAGGTGTAGTCTTTCTTAACACTTTAACATAACTCATAAATAAATGCAGTTAGATAAATACATTTTTAAGCCCGAAATTAGTAAGAAAGATATTTATATAAGAGCCTTTGGGGGCATGTATTTGAAATAGGAGTGAGCTGACAGAAACGTTAAAGACGTTTTTGGAAATTTCTGGTAATCACAAAAAGATAAAAAACCAAAGTCTAAGGTATCTTTAAAAAAATTCCAACATATTTTTCTTTTCTGTTTTAAGGTAAGAAATATAAAATTCCGAAAATTTCCACATTCTCTTTTTGATTTAGGCTTAATAGAAATAATTTTAAACTAAACTAATGTAATAAAAATTCCTAAATTAATTGGAGCTTTTAGAAATAAATTTAACTGAAAGTAGAGGACTTTTTAGTATCTTTAAATTATTTTATATTTGTTAAAATTTAAGATTAAAAAAAGGCCCAAAAGGTATGTCGGCCAGGATCTTCGATTAACTAAAACTAAAACGTTTTATCTTGTTTTAAGTTCAAATTGTCAGTAGGTATTTTAATTTTCCTTATGTAGCTTAACATTTGAAATGAAAATAAAATAACGAAGCACTGAAATGTAGGTTGACATGGTAGTTTGAAGCTCTTACAAATAAAGTGGAAGTTTAAAAATGTATTATTTACTTATTACTTTAAATTAAACTGATGATATGGAGAATCGCTTTGGCATCTTTAAAATTTACATTAAATATTCCTTTTTCAGAATTTCAAAATGGAAACTTGGAAAGTAGGAAAATAAATAGGTACTCCTGTTTAGCTGAAATCTTTTGTAACCGAAATCTAATAAGTATTAGTTTTTTGAGAAAATTCAAACCTAAACTATAACACAAAGCTTTGAACTTTAAATATAGGTCATTCAAAAATTATATGATTAATCTTGACCGAAATTTGTTAACTTTTAGATTAATTCTGTAATTTCAGATAAATAAGAGAGCTTTTGCTCTATTTTAAAAACTCAAAGTCAACTCGAATATTTTTTGTAAATTTAAAAATAAATTAGAAACTAAGAAATTAGAATGAGTCAAGATTTAAAACTAAGTATTATATTATAAGAATTAACCTGATCGTTTTGTGAAGTTAAATTAATAATTTTTAGCGTTGATTTAGCTTTAATCGAATGTTAAAAAAATGAATATTTTTGCCAACCAGTATTTAGAAATAGTTTAGAAGAAGTGAGGGTTACATTAATTTAAAAAATCAAATAGGTTTTTGAGTAGCTGGAGCTTCATCTGTATTCCATTTTTTTGGACCGGAGCCTAGTTTTCAAGATTTTTGAATTGAAAACTAATCATCATAAGTTTTTGATATCCTACAGGAACAGCGCATCCTAAATTAGTCTGAGCATCTGAGAAATAAATTTAAAATCCTTGGAATCTAAATTTAATCATATTAAGCTATATACAATAGATTTTAAATTAAACTAACTAAGTACTGTATTTTGTTTTAAATTGCATTGAAAAATATGTCCGCTTTCAATCATTTACGTAGATTTTCTAATAACCAAGGGGTAGTAAATTAAAACTAAAATAAGACCAACAAATGAAACACATATTAGTTGGAGAATAGTTTAATTTAAACTGAACACATGCTTTGATAAAATATAAAAAAAGAAGTTTGAGATGTCCTTTTGCTGCGTCCAATTTTTGTGGATTCATTTCTTTTCAATTTTACTTTTATACGAGTTTAACATTAAAAACAAAGTAATGGCGTAAATTAGTTTACAGGCCTTAAGAGATGCATTTAAGATGTTAGGATTAAATCAGTGTACTTATTAAAAATGATTTGAAATGGAACGTTTTTGGGACTTAAAATAATAATTGGAGAAAATGAAAAGTACAGTAAGTGCTTTGATCCTATTCTGTAATTATTATTACTTAAAAAAGTCGTTTGTGAAATGCCATTGCCAATTTTAGAACATTCAGGTTCGATGTTATAGAATGAACGTCCTGTATAGTGTATATTTCTTACACGCTTCTACAATAAGTTGGTATGGAATTAGCATATTGCACAGTCTGAATTGAGGTATTTCAACTTTAAACTTTGGTATTTGAAATGTATGCCAAAGTTAGGAAAAGTATAAGAATTTTGAATTTAAACCTAGATTTTTTCCAGTCTAAGTTCGTCGGTTTTCTGCTTTCCAAAAGGAAAAAAGCAATTTAAATGCTGTGTTATGGAAAGCCCAAAGAGTGCTTAACGATGTAATGTAAATTCAGATAATCGTAATTATCATTGACCTTTTAAAATTGGTACAACAATCGATAATTAATTAAACAGGGTAGAATTTATTTTTGTAACAAGTTTGTATTTGCCAGTTAATTTTGTAAATTCTTAATCTGGTTTTTATAGCACGTAATTGGTGGTTCTATATTTTGAATGTTTATTGAATAAAGCTATATAAAACAGAAATAAAAATGGTAATGTAGGTCATGATGTCAGTCAGTTTTAAAGAAAATTAAGGATGCCCCTGAAAACCTTATGTAATGTTTAAACAAACCATAAAATTAGTTAACATTTGTTGATATTTGCAAAGTTACCGGCATTGTTTTGTGTCTTGCCGATTACAAAACAACTTTGTTTATTTAACTGCCGCATTCTTATTTTGTTGTTTGCGTAAAAAGTGATGATGCCAATAATAATTATTTTATGCAATTTATCGATGATTCAATTCGTTTAATAGTTTCTTAAAATGGACTGTATAGTATTATTGAACAAGTAACCTAATTTATAAAATAAGTCATTAAAAAAAAATTAGCTGCCTCTTGCAGGTACGATTTAATTATCATTTATTTAGTTACCCCATTTTCTTCCGTGATCGCTTGAGTAACACTTAGGAAAGTGTGGAGAAGTACAAATAAAGTTCAGTGTTGGGGTCGTTTTAATTAACTCAGTAAGAAGAAAATGGAAGTTTATGGAACTTCAAGGGAGAGTTTTTACGAAATGACAAGGGGATGTTGCATTATTTCATCTACAAAATGTACGAAGACTAATTTTAGAACAAAATTGATTCTTTAACATAAAATAAAACTTATAATAGCGAATTTTAGAAATACGTTTATGGGCAATATTTGATTAACAAACATTTTTAAATTGAAAATTTTGCAAGTAAAAACTTCTTTGAGGACCGAATTTTTAGTAGATGCTTGCTGCTCTAATATTCTAGGATTGCCAACTCACATCTCCATACTTATTTAAGAATTTGAGTTTTAAAATTCAGGAGAATTTAGAAAAATTCCCAAAGTCTTTTCTCCAAAATAAAAGCTCCAATTGCTAGGTAGAATTAGGCAAAATGTAAAAAACTTTAAATTTCAAAAAATCGCAAATCAATAATGGTGTTTCAGAAGTATCACCAATTGACAATGTTTGAAAATTTTAGTAAATAATGAACATAGGTATAATGAAAGTAGTATCAACTATAATATAATGTAACTTTTATTCATAAAATCACGCTTGGTATGCCGCATATTATTCTTCAATCAGATTTTCACATTACATCATACTGTTTAATTTGCTAAACTCCACATCAGAGATTTAATTTTTAAATTGCCTAATTATATAATAATTCCAGTTTTATTTTCACTAGTTCAATGCGAAAATGATGTTTGAGGTTTTATATAAGAGACAAACAAAATTTGTTTAAAATTGCACAAACTACTGGAATTACAAGTGAGATTTAGAGTCTGAATTGTATTACGTCTGTAAATCGAGTAAAATTACAGTCATGCAAGGTCTTTTCACGTTCATGGACCGACTACGGCTATAAACGCTTGGTAAAAATAGGTACATGGATAATATTGTTATCGTTTTGTATTCTGACCTGATTCTTTTGCTCGTGAATTTTACAACTATTACAGGAAATTGGTTTTTGCATGTTGCGAATTTATTTTGTTAAAGAGAAAATAACATTTGGTTATAATTTTCTCAATATTAGTGATTAGTAATTTAAGCAATTAGAAATCCAAATCGATCTTTAATAATGATAAGAGAGAATCATGGAGAAAATTCTACAGAAACAGGAATTGGCCTAAAATTTGAAAAAGTTAAAAATTAATTAAGCATGCTACCGTACAAATATTCACTAATGAAATAAAAGGGAATGTTGCTAAAGCACTTATTACGACTGAGATATTAAAGGAAGCTTTGCGGTAGGTATATCAGCAGCTGCTTAAAAACAAGGGCCGGGCTATTTATGCCAAATTTACTACTCCTAGTTAGGTTCGGAGTCGCAATTACATAAGCACGAATTTCGGTTTGTGAAATAGATAAATCTAATGTTCTGTTTTATATAATTCAATGGTTGATAATATTTAAAGAGGGAAAAAATCTCTAAACAGCCTGCTCATATCAAAAACCTGAAATTATACATTTATGCTTTTAGTTGTATTTGAGACATTGAGGGGAATGACCTCTGTATAATATGGCATAATTAATTAGTGAATCAACAAGTGAATGATAGACTACCAAAGGTAATTTTCTGTCTACTTAATCGTATAAAGGTCTGAAGAAAAATTATACATATTGTTGGATATTTCGCTATACAGGGCGATTCATTAAATTAAATGGGTATATGCTGACCTTAATGGAAGTACATTACAGCAAAAATTGAAAGCTTATCGCGATTTCTGTTTATTTTAAATTTTGTTACACACTTTTGAGAACCGCTGGCTAATATGCATTTAAAAAGCCTGCGATAAAAATTTTAGAGTTTGATAAATTTAGATTTTGAATGTAAATAGAACTGACCTATTCCAATCCACGGACTCCCAACCAATTTTTGTATTTATCTTTTTAAGTTTTTTCAGAGGTTACCGTTTACTTGCGACACATGATTTATTGAGAAAAGTTGTTCTATTTGTTATACTCTACCTACCCTTAAAATTATTGACAATACTTTTGAGTCACCCTGTATATGTGGCATTCGCTATGGACAGTCCAATTTTGACATTTAAATCAACTCGAAGAAAATATGTTAATTTTTATTCGTATGCAAGAAATCATTTAGTTATGCTGAATTTGTTGTTATCTGCTTGATTGTACAGGTTATTAGAAGCCTCAATCGGCACTGGTGAACAATCTGGGTCCCTACTGGTGTGCTTTTCTATTAAAAAAACTTCCCTGACTTACTTCTAACCTGTAAGTATATTTGGTTGCCTAACCTTGGGACCCAGATAGTTGACTAGAGCCCCTCAATCTTACTAATACTTCCTGTAAATAAAATAAAATCGGTTAAATGATACATCTATAACGAGAGAAGTACGAACCCCAATACCAATTCCTGGGGTACACTTGTTAAACTGATTTACGTTCAATGTTCAATTTCGCTTTTCCTGCTTCGTACATAATCATCTATCATCACTACCGATTTTGTTGAAGCCATAAATATAGTTAGTAACTTAACTAATAAAATTCCCTGTAAGAAGACCCAAATGCCCTTTTTATTTTAAGTTAAGGAACTAATTCAGTAACCATACTTTTTCGAACCTCATAATTTTGATGAGGCTCACGACTGTTATAGATTCTTCAGATATAAAGCTAAATTGGCAACAATTAAACTGTAAAAAAATCGTTAAAAAATGAATGCATTTTGTTTTTTAAGCAAGCTGCCAATATTTTAAATAAAACCGATATACTTAAGTCTAAAGTTGTTAGGTGCGTTTAGGAATAGGGTACATTTGTTAATTTTAGCTGTTAAGCGAAAGCTTGTGTTATTTACATAATCCTGTTCTCTTCATATCTGGAGGTATCGAGGATGTCATATCTTTTTATACTGCTTCTGTTTCCACTTGATTAAGTTTGGCCAATCTTTTCTGTTTTTCGACATTTCTTTTCCTACTCTGCATGTTTTTCCATTTTCCTATAATAATTCTGTTATATTTGTATTCCATGTTTCTGGAGGTTTGCCCCTCTGGTTTTTGTCCGATAGCTTTGGTTGCCCATACTGTCTTTACTTGTCGGTTATTTTCGATCCTATATAAGTGTCCAAACTATGCATTTCAACTTATGTTTTCCAATTATTTCCAGTAGTGCTTTTGTTTCTAGTTTTTCTAATTTCGGTATTTCTAATTTTGTCAATTCTACTGACAGGGAAGTCGCAATAGAAATATGTTATTTTAAGAGCTTGGTTAATCATGGCCAAGTATTCAAATTAAAAAGCAGCATTGGTTAATACCGCATTGTATTATCCTTCAGATTGCCTTAGCTTTCCTATTCCCTGTTTGCGTAAGTCTTTGAGCATTGATAAAAGATCAGATCAGAGCGAGAAAGCTACCCCAAATTTTTCAACTGGCTTCGAATTGCTTTGGATTGTTTTAGTCTTATTTGATACTTAAAGATTATCTGATTAAATAACAAAAGTCAGTTGTCTGCTGCTAACAATTGGCCTATCGATATAAAACTGCCTTAGTCTTTTAAGGATTTGGAATACTCAGTGGTGTATATGCCATAGCAAAATGGTAGCCCAAAAATTAACTACGTTCCTTCTGACTTTCTGGGAAGTGCAGCTCAACAGTCCAAATCCAATAATGATAAGACTACCCTATTAGAAACTAAGGATTGGTAGATGGCTAACTCGGAAAAGTTGGTTATTATTTTTGGGATAAAACTGCCTTCGTCTTTTGCTGCCTTGAAATAACTTCCCAAAAAATATGTATAGACATTTACGAGTTGTTTACAGCTTTTACATGCCTTTTCTCACATCTTACATTTTTTTTCGCCAGAGTTCTTTATCTTGCCAATCGTCCGGTTGTAAATTTCGCTTCGTCATTCTTCAGTGCATTGTTTGCACTGTCTAGGCCTCTAGGCAGTCGTCCTCCCCTTCTTCGTTTTCATACAAGAACCCATGCTCGTTTTAGCCAATGAAAGTAAATACGAGTACATACTGCCCGAGATTTCTATAAGTTGTTACCGCTGTTACTTTAGAAGACCTATAACTGGCTCAGAATTTTCTACTTTTCCCATAAGTGCCGGTGACTGCCTACGAATGCTCGTAGAAATGCCTGTAAACTGCCCTATTAAAGAATAAAAGACTAGTAACTCTCCCAAAAATTAGTTATTGTCTTGCCTTTCATTGCCTTCGAACACTTTTACAATGATTTGGGTTTCCCCAATGTGAATAAAAACAAATTGGAAATTGCTACAACTTAGCTCTTAAACTGCCGCGCACTCCCTTAAAATGCCTAGAACTGCTTCAGAATGTCTTAAATTTCCTTAAAAATTCTTTTTATTGCCCTAAACTACGCCTAAGAAAGGTATGGGTTGCACCATTAAAGAACGAAAATCTTATTAAATATCAACCCCGAATGTGTTAAGAAAAAAGATATCTATGTTTTATACTGCCTCACAGGATGCGTGAAAAGTACGACAACGACGGCAGACGTGCGAGACAGTTTTGAAAAATTCTAAAGCATGAAATGTAATTTAGGTAATTAAAATAAAGAGGTCGTGCAAAGGCTCTGTTTAGCTTTCCTAGAATCCCTTAATTTATTATAATATAAATTTTCCTAAGGTGTCCCTAAGAGCCTGCTTGATAATGTCTCAAAATGCTGTTAATTTCCCCTAAGAATGCCTAAATTGCTTCATTAAGAACAAGACTGGCCTAGTAAAAGTATTATTGAGATTATTAGAAGTAAAATATTCTGAGAATTTAGTCCCGAGGATAGTTTTTCACCGATCTTTACTTCGATTGCTACCTATTTTTAGTAAAATTAGGAAATATGTGAGTTTTTTTATTTGTGCTTTATTTTTACTTGTTCCTGGATATATCAATGATTTCCTTTATACCCAATAAGGAAACTGCGTATTCAGGAAATTTAGAAAGTTACGCGAATTACGCAATTTAGGACCAAATCATGCTAAGCAATATATGTTTTGCTTAGTACATGTTCAATAAAGATTTATTTTCTAAACATCTTTGTATGTAATTTACAATTATGACATATAAATGGCAAAAAATTAGCAGCAAGAAGTAGAATTTTTAAAATTTGAGAATCTTAGGATTATAGAAAACAGTGTAAATATTTGATCGTTTCAAGCTTTGTTAAAACCACGAATAGCCACTTTAGCAAAGAAAAACACGCACTTGAAATTCTTATCAGTATTTTAATTACCTGTTAATGCTACTTCATTTGAAAAGATAGATGATTTATCGATAAATTAAAAATGGAATTTTCAATAAGTTTCCGAATTAATTAATAATCGCTGTCATTTTTAAGTACTCAATCAAAAATCAATTTATAGATTTTACTCCAGGAAACTGATCTTTAATCGATCGGTAATCACACGAGATACAAAGGTTATTTATGACAATTAAGATTGGAAATTAATGTGACATTACACTTTAATACGAGGTCATTTTAAATCGTTCTTAAATTAATTCATAATTATCGGTTTTAGCTTTTTTCTTTTTTATAAAAACCTCCAGGAGGAACATTTTCAAGGATTGAGTGTTAGTATCTTTATATTATTTTGTAACATGTGTTACTTGACACGATAACGTTTTATATTTATAAAATAATGGCATTTTTGAGACAGTCGTTTTGATTTAAATTGACGACGAACTTAATTAGATTTGATTAAAGTTTAGAAATCAGTCTCCCAAAATTCTAAAGACGTATGTACATTAACACACACATGGATACATCACTATGTTTCAGGTTGAAGTTTTTAAATAAAAAACAGACTTTTTGGCCAATTTATTAGCCTAAGTATTTTTAAATTAATTTAAATTATTTCGTAATTTTACATAAAATACATTCAAAGCAAAGTCAACAAAAATAAGTTTTTGTAACAGAAATATTTTTAGAGTCTATTGAAAAATATCATAAAAATAATCCACTTTCACTTTAACCATACTAATAACAACGCATAAGCCTTCCGGCCACACGCATAGCCATCAGCTTTAATCAGAAAACATGTTTGTAGGACATTCTTATAATTAATTCAAAAAAAAAAAAAAAAATTGCAGAGTGGCGTAATAGCAAACTAATATTTTACAAACTGGCGTTCTGAAATCTCGTGTAGTTTCGTCGTGACTAAGCGCTTTAATTTCTGGTTTGGTGAACGAAAGTATTTGGCCAACAAAGTTGACTTTTTGTTATTTAACTCTTTGGACGATTTTATGCAACTGTTGAATTTTTGGAACAAATTATTGTGCATTGTAACTTTCTTATTTTTAATTCTAAGATAAAGATGAAGGCCTAAAGAGGGCCTTTTAATTTATATCTGCTTTCATGATAAAATGTCGAAGGTGAGGAATTAAGCATGATGACGGAGTTTTATAACGTCTTCAGTTGTATTTATCAAATATTCTTGAATGTCTGATTTTATAGTTCGATAGCCTGATTCTATTATATTAACTATCGAGATCGAGACCTTTTACAAGATTTTTAAAGTTCTGCAATCATTTTACTTGGACAATAGAACCGATTATTTTCTTGCCTGTTTTATTAAGATGAGTCCTAATAAATCTAACAAACTAATTTTTGACATTTTCTTGTTTTCACAGCAATTTTACTCCATACATTCATTAAAAACAATAGCGACAAATGTAAATTAAAATATTATTAATGGCAAAGCCTGCAATTAACATTTTTTTACTTCGAGTTTTGACAATCTAAATGCATATTTAGAACAACAACTTTTTATTTATTGTTAATGATCATCCCCTGTTTGGTTAGAAAATTGTAAAATTATCCTGTAAAATACAGCAGAAGAAATGGTTGCTTAAAATCAGGGTAGCAAACAATTGCCTTCGCTTTTATATTGTTTTATTAATGATTCAGTGTACTTAAATTAATTCAGAATCAAATCTTAATAAATTAAAAATCACATTTTAGTAGCAATCTCAACATTAAACTTTATTTTAAATCTCTTAAGAAAATTATTTTAAATATTCAACTGAGGCAATTAGAAACAAACAATTAATTAATCCATCAAACCAGAGAAAGTTCGAACAAACACTTAAGTTAACGAAAATGTGCAAAAACCATGACTTTATTATTTAACTTCCAGATCCAGAATCTGTCGATTTCACTCTAAGTTTACAACAACCATGTTGTCCGACTTTTATAAATGTCTAACTTCATTTAAATTTTCGTCGAACATAACATCATCGGTTTGTGTTTCCAGATTTGTTAAATTTTCACCCAATCATATCGGCATTTTGGTTGTTTACTTTATTATGATGGAGTTTTGCGGCCAACTTTATTATTACTACTGTTTCTAGTAAGCAATGTAATTGTTATTATTGTTGTTCTTTGTTAATTGAACATGATAGTTACTTACATAAAAGGAGTAAACCATGAAAGATGCTGATGGGTTGCAAATTAGTTCTTACTTCCCTAGTGATGTAAATTCAAATCAATCTATCTCCTTTTAATGTGACAGAATATGTCTTGGTAAGAGTAACTTACTAAATCGGCAATGAAAAAATTGTTTACCAGTTTACTTTACAACTTTTTGTAGTTGTAATCCCAGTATAATTTTTATTTTTTAATTCTTTCATCTTGCTTGTGTTTTGATTAGTTAACTTATTGTTACGAGTGTTCGTATTCTTCTTTTTCTTTTGCTTTCCCGTTTGTGCTGTTAAGCGTTGGGCTTCTTCATCCAGGAATCCTTTCCTATCTTGGGCCAGTCTCTGCACTTCTCTGAGGGTCTTTTCTCTTCTCCTTGCGACTTTAGCAATGTGATCTTCCCATTCAATCCTAGAACGATCACGAATTCGGTTTCCTTCGACGCGGGTTTGCCAGATTTGGTTGGGTTTGCGGTCATCCATCATGCGGGCAATGTGCCCTACCCAGCTCAATCCTTTCCGCTAAATAACTTCTTTTATAGGCTCTTGTTTCAGCACTCTCTGCCAGCTCAACCTCTTCTCGTTTTGCCTACCACTTTTCTCAGATACTTCAACTCAGCAGTCGTAACTCTGCTTTCAAACCTCTGTTGCACTGTCCAACATTCCGCTCCATAGGTCAGTGTTGGTGAGTATACGACTCTGTAAATGTGCATCTCCGTTTTTTAGTTAATTTCTCGTTTCCCTACAATAGTATTCTTGATTTTGTAGTAGATCTGACTAGCCTTCTGTTGTTGATTTCTGCATCCAGCTTCCCACTGGTACACTTGTTCTATAGCTGAATTTTTCCATGTAATGTTAAGGACAGCTGGTATTCCTTTGGTGAACTGCATCACTTTGGTTTTCTTTGTGTTAATAGCCATGCCACGGTCTTCCGATTTACCTGCACATACTGCCAGGGCCTGCTGTAAATCGTCTTCACCCTCAGCCAGGATATCGTCCGCGTTTCCAATGTTCAGTTCTCGGCACCTTTTCTTGCACTGTTTTATTACCTGGTTTAAAAAAATAACAAATAGGAGGGGTCTAAGACTGTCGCCCTGCCTTACTCCCCTATGCATCTCGAATTCTGATGAACATTCACCAGCTATCCTCACTATACCTTTTGCTTGTTTATAAAGGCTCTTGATACGGTGTTTCAGACTTTGGCAGACTCCTTCAGCATCAAGTGCTATCCAAAGTTGTTGCCTTGGTACCAATCGAATGCTGCACGTAAGTCGATGAATGCAGCACAGACATATTTTCCTCGGCTGAGTCTCTTGTCTATGATACTATGCACAGTGAATATAATATGGTCTTGGGTTTGCCTATTGGGTCTGCAAGCAGTCTGTGCTTCTTCAAGATTCTGTTCGACTTCCCTCCTCAGCCTCATTTCCAAGACCCTGGAATAGATCTTTGCTATGATGCTCGTGCGGTAGATGGCTCTGTAGTTGCAACAATCCAGAGTATTCTCTTTCTTATGAATGTTGACTACTGCTTCCTCAGTTTCTTCTTCTGTAATGTACTCGTAGCTTTCATCTTCTTCCTCCAATGGAACTTCCTCTCTTTCTTCTTCTGGTTCTTCTCCCCTGAAGGTTTCTTCATAATAATCATGCTAAACTGTGAGAATGTCCTCTAATGTTTCGAATCTTCTTTCCGAACTAAAGCACTTTAAAGTATTCCAAAATTTCTTTTGATTTGTTCGGTAACTGAATTCCACTTTATCCCGAACTTTTCCCAGATGGATGTTTTAGCTGTTCGCACTTTATATTGACTTCATTGCGAGCTCGATCATAGACTGCCCAGTGCTCTTCATCTTTAGTCCTCATATATGTACATCTTCCTTTCCTTCACTGCTTGTTGCACCTCTTCAATCCACCATCTTGTTCTTTTCTTCTTAGTGTTCACTTTTGTCTTATCACAGATCTCTTTTGCTACCGTCAGTATTGTTTTGAAGACCTTCCACGTTTCATTCATAGTCCAGCTTTCAGCTTCTCCTTCTTATTATTTTATGGTTAGCTGTTTTTCCAGTTCCTGTACGAATTTTTTCTTGGTCTATTGGTTATTGAGTGCTGATATCTGTTCGTATTCAAGTTAAAATTGGTCTGCAATGTGCATAACTACTTTTTAAAATATCTTTTCCAATGCAAGCAATACGTTTAAATTCTTGGTAAACTTGTTGTTGTTGAGAATAACAATTATGAATTTTAAGTTAATTAATTAATTTGTGGCATAATATAAACGTAAAAATCATTTTTAATTAATTTTATTTATTGATGTGGTCTTCCTATTGGCGAATTTTTTAAACATAGCGGTAAATTTATTTTGAAAATACTTGAAGTGCAATTAAATCTGAACTTTCCGCAATCTGCATCTTTTAAAACCTGAATTTTTGCGTTATATTTAACCATTAAAATATATAAAAAGTTTTATCGTCGACCAGCATCATAATGCTATCATTATTATAGAGAAAATCGTGCATAATATTATACTTTATGGCACTGTGCCATAAAGATGTTATAACAACGGAATAAACAAACGCTACTTAACAATCGCATCAGTCGTCATAGAAACAAACACTGTTTTGTGACAAGTACGCCATAATTTTATATAACCTGAATAATTATTATTTTAGCAAAAAAATCTAAATTAAATTTCTTGTACATAAATAATTGTAATGCTAGTCGACGATAAAATAGTATATGAAATTCGTTCATAATGCAGTATTATGGCATTCATGAAATTATCGCATTCACTGCGTTCATGCGCTAATTTCATTCATGCCATAATACTGTACATTATAAACTAATTTCATAATGTACTATTGTATATAGTCCAGAGAAATTAGACAAAATAAAAGCCCATCTCCGGAAAAATTCCCGGAAAGCTGAATTTTGGTATGGACCTTGATATTGTGGTTCTAAACAAAATGTCAAAAGTCCCCATCGATCCGAGTGCCGCTAAAAATTTCATGTGGGGTCAAAGGTCACAAAAAACGGTTTTTTGTAAATATCTCGTTAACGGTCACATTTACGGAAAAAATGTTTATTATCAAATTTGTAACTTAGGAAATTTCCTACAAAAACCATGTAATGACTTTTATTCATAGAAGTAACTCTTTTGGAGATAATGCGATCTACAGAGTTGTAATCTTTATTTTTCTTACGAAACGTGCACTCCTTTCCACACTACCTTCTACCTTCGAGGTAGAATACAAGCTGAGTTTTTTGTACGTGGTGTCTGCAGTAAGCCTAATCCACGTTTCTTTTTGTTTGAAAAATGTTTATTTAAAAATAATACTACAGTCCAGTGAAATTATACAAACAGAAGTCCCATCTCCGGAAAAATTCCCGGAAAGCTGGATTTTGGCATAGACCTTGATATTGTGGTTCTAAACAAAATGTCAAAAGTCCCCATCGATCACAGTGCCGCTAAAAGTTTCACGCAGGATTAAAGGTCACACAACGCGGTTTTTCGCGAATATCTCGTTAACGGTTACTTTTATGGAAAAAGTATTTATTATCAAATTTGTAGCTTAGGAAATTTCAAACAAAAATGATGTAACGTCTTTTATTCATAGGAGTGACCGTTTCGGATATAATGCGATCTACAAAGTTGTAACGAACAGTGTGCACGTGGCGTATACATACATGCCGTTGAGGAGTGCACACCATTCGTTACAACTTTGTAGATCACATTATCTCCAAAACCGCCACTCCTATAAATAAAAGTCATTACATCTGTTTTGTAGGAAATTTCATAAGCTACAAATTTGATAATAAATATTATTTCCGTAAAAGTGACCGTTAACGAGATATTCACGAAAAACCGCGTTGTGTGACTTTTGACACTGCGTGAAAATTTTAGCGGCACTCGGATCGATGGGGACTTTTGACATTTTGTTTAGAACCACAATATCAAGGTCCATACCAAAATCCAGCTTTCCGGGAATTTTTCCGGAGAGCAATGTCTAATTTCACTGGACTATATACGTATTTTTATCACATTGAAGTTTCAACTAAACGAGTTTTTATTCAAATTTGTATTTAATTGAATTCTTATGTTAGTTAGTTATAGTTTTTAGTCTTCAACTAAGTCGACTTAATAAATAATGAAGCCTAAGTTTAAGCTAAACCATTAAGTGACGTTCAGGTAAATTTGTCTAATTTTTTAACTTCTTTTTTGATTTTCTGCTAATTTTTGTGTAGATATCTATTTTATATTGCATAATCTCTAATGTAAAGCAATACCAAGTGATGGTTTTGAAAATTATGTATCAGAAATTTAATTCTGAAATTTTGTTTATACTAAATCACAGAAAATTGAATGGAATCCGTGAATATTTTCCTGTAAATGCGGAATCGTCTGGCATTATATCGTATTCTAATACTGTAATTTATAGCATATAAATGTTTATATCTCGTTCGTGCTTTTGAAAAATGAGAAAATTTATCTTGGATTTGTTCCAACAGCAGACAAATAAATTAAATGGGAATATTAAATACGAAGAGTAAAAATGTAGCATTTTAAAACATCGAAATTTATTTATTTGCAGGAAATGTTACATTCGCCGGGAACAGTTTAATTTTTTTGGGGGTCACTTACTTTTCTAATTATGATTGGTTGATTCAAGTAATTTCTGTCTAGTAACCGATTACAATAAGTGTTGTTTCTTTTACTTCGTTGGGTTAAGAGTAATCGTGTTCGTGCTCTATAATCGATTACACCCTTCACCTTAATTGTACTTAAAAGTACTCTGAATTAAATTTATTATTTATTAGAATATTTCACGTTCGCTGTTACATTTTTACAGTTAAGAATGATGTGTATAAGGTATAACAAAATTTCTCGTTGTATTATAAGAGTTTAAGGACATTTCGCACCTTCGACCTTTATTATTAATCATCTTGCAACATATCGAATACATTTCGTCTGTTATGTAAATATGATTGTTATTCATAATCGATGTTAACTTTCCTGAAATGGTTATCCCAAGTTTGTTGTACCCGTGTTTATGAATTTGGGACCTTCTTTGCCTTCGGGAATTTCAAAGGGTTTCTTTTTGCAAAAATTTGTGTTCAAAATTAACAACTTTCTTTTGAAATTTGTGTTGCGTTTATTTTCTTAGTATTACAAAATGTGGTAATACCGTCTGAATCGATACAGTAATGTGAATGAGTAGGTCTTCATATTGCATGACATTTTAATATTCACGCCATATAACAATAAGAATTGCATGTGAATGCCAATTTGCTTTTAGAAATAAAACTTTGTGCGTGTCACTGGGATTTTTCTTCAAGTACAATATTTGTAATTTTATTTATTTTAACTGGCAATACCAACTTGATTTTGCATTCTGCGTACTACGATATAAATGCCCGTGAGGTGTACTTAAAAAAGTTCGGAAATATACGAAGTGGGGAAAGTACAATCAGTATGTGCGACGAAAATCACAAGTGGAATGTAAAAATTTTACATTTGCATAATTTTATTCTTGTTCGCGAATGTCATTGGAAAAATGGAACAATGAAATCGAACATCCGACATAGGATTGTTTTGCTTAGAAATGGAAACATTTTGCACATTTCTATCATATAAATTTTAATAGGGAAAAACTCCCTTTTTTGGGCTGAATAAATTAATTTACAAAGGGATCCTTGAAAACCAGACTTCCACAGCAAAATTTAAGTACCTAGAAAAACCCACTTCGGTCTAAGGAAGAGAGAATACTTTCAAGCACAAAAATCCGAATCCTTCCGCTTTTAAGAGTCCTTAAGAAAGGACAGCTCTTCAATAGCGTAAACTAACATCGATTTTTCTTATATTAGCTAGTCTAGACACGTATTAGCGCCTTTGCTTTTCACATATTGACAGACTCGATTTGATAGACGCAATGCTTTAAATTTATTCAGTTATACGCATCGGCGCTATTACTTAAATATATGTAAAACACAGCCTACTTTTCGAAAGAATGTAGTAAGTAAAATATGAACTAGAAAAAATTAGGTAATTTAAAATACGCGAAAGGTTATATCACGTTATATAATTTTAAAATTGCAAATTGTTACTAACCATCTTTGGAAATATTTAATAAGATGAAAATTATCGAAATACTAATTAATCAATTGAATTACGTAACTAATTGCAGTTGTTCTGATTCATGTGTGTGTGCGTTTTTTTTTTTTTTTTGAATAGAATTAGTGTAATTTATATAATTTATTTATTCCACTATTGATGTTATTCCACATTAATGACACCAGTGTGCACAGTTTCTGCAAGAAATTAAGCCAATTTTAATTTAGTTTAATAATCTAAATAACGATAATAAGGGAACAATCATTAAACCAGTTCGTTGTTTCGCACAAACTCAAAGGTTTTCTATTTTCCATTCTGTTAAAATTAAATACACCTGGCTTTATTTATTCGTTTTGGTGTCAAGTTCAAAGAAAACTTTCAATATCAGAAAACTATGACCTTTGTTTTCAATTGTGTTTAAACTGCCATTTATTAATTGGCCGTCTAAGAGCTTTTCAGTTTACTTTTTCAACGTTCAGGGTTATTCCAACGCCTTCCTGAAATAAAATTAACCTTGGCGTAAATGAATTCATTAATTTTTGTGTATTTTTATATTTCATCGTTTTTATTTATTGAAATATTTATGTGCCTAATATATTAATAAACTACATTAAATTGTTTTGTCTTTTGTATTACATAAGATAATTGACGCACATTTGACGAGTTTTTTCAACTATGGGAATTTCATCGTTTTTATTTAGTGTTGTCGTTAAATATTTTTTTGTCTAATATGTTAATAAACTGTATTTTTCGGAATTTTTTCGGAAAATATCACCGATAATTCATAATGTTAGAGTTTTCATTCAGTTGTAGAAAATATGAATATTGTTGTTGTATAAAAGTGGAAGGAAATAAATTATCCTCGAACCTTTTAAACTGAAATATTTTTTATTTAAATTGTGTTCATCTATTGAGGCTACTTACAATATCTGTACTGATTCGGAAGCTTTTCTTCGAAAAATATTAAGCTTGACGTCTCCATAGATTTGCAGGAAACAGGAATGTTTCTGTTTAAAAAATTGTAGGAATTAATTAAACTTTTTAAAATAAAAATATGTTCCCCATATTTATTTAAATTGTCTTAATCCTGCGAGGCTTCGTGACATCCTTATTGAATTCCAATACAACTTAATTAATCAATTTTTGCTGAAATTATGTCCTCAAAAAGTCAAACTGTCCCAACCAGTCCTTCAAGTTATCAACATTTAATAACAGAAATAGAAGTACAAAACATTTAAGAATAAAACTGAAATATAATGTAATTATTTTTTTTTACAAACGAGCTTTCAATGTCAATTAGAATGCACTGTTAACAACACTCACTGTCCATAATCACTTTTATGTCATGGGATCACAATAATTAATATTACTAATAGAAGATTTGCGTGTTAACAGCAAATAACACACGTATTTTAGTAAAAAAGTAAAAACAGTAGCTCATTTATTCACTATAATATGATGCCTGTACGTCCTCTAAGCTTTACTTACGTGAATTACTGAAGCATCAAGTGGCCAAAAATAGTTAACCGAGATTTAAGGACGCCTACTTTTACACGACTCATATTTACGATTATTTTCGTTGCCTTCACGTAACTTAACAGAATTTTAAAAATTCGTATTTACAACTCGCTTTATGTTAATATACTTGACAGATACATTTCTTATCATTTATTTGTATTGGCACTGACGTTATAGGATTGTAGTTTGACTTGCAATAAGTTAATTACAAGTGAAATCAGGGTCAAGTGCGCACTTGCCTCGTAAGCTTTGAATATTTATTTATTTGAGTAGTACTTGCTTGCAACAATTGTTCTTTCATGTTTAGAAATGACTTTATTATATTTAGTGTTGTAGGTCGCAGTTTCATTGTAGAAGCCAATAATTACTTAATTGCATTTATGAAGGTAAACTCTTACTTTATATTGTATTCATGAAACCATATTCGCTTAAAATATAAAAATATTGAGTCTTAATAGTAATCTTAGTAAAAAAATTAGCTATAATATGAATTTTAAGCAAAGTTAAAATTTAATTATTTTGTGGAAATCTATAGAAATTCAAGAAACCGAGTTTCGAATTGCTAAAAATTTTTATTTCCGATTTGTGCAGATTGTGTATAATTTCACCAAAAATTCAGAGTTTCAATGAAATTTTCGCAAAAATTCCTAAAAAATACATCAGTCTGTTCATGAATTTTTACTAAATCAGGATGTTATAAACCTAAATCCATACAACTTCTTTTATAATGTTTTTCCAAGCTAAATATTTAATAAAACTTGCAGCAGATAAAAATCCTATTACGTGAATGTTTTAATTTTCGAAGTAGGCTACATAAGCATGTAAATTCCACAAATTAAATGATAAAACACGCAATATCTCGATAAACACGATTATCATTTATTGAAAAATAATTGGAGAGTCACGGTATTTATATGTTTTTAGATTTGAAAATGAGTTTTTTTGGGAGTCAATAACCTTATTATTATTAAAGTTTGATTCAGCGTATTGGTAATTAGGGTTATAACCCTTATAAAAAGTATCGAAAATAAGATGCACAACGGAAATCAGTATCGGAAACATTAAGTGTTAACAAAGACATAACTTCCTCCTTAATATTAATTCAGTCAACGATAGCTGCTTGTGAACAATTAAGTTAATAAATTTGTCTTTTATTATGCATTATTTAAAGGATTTTCTGTTTTGTTTCAGATTTATTACCATGGCTTTAGTATTAAAATACGTAGACGATTTTCACACACTTATGAATAGTAATGGAGGTAAGTTACATATTTTTAAGTTTGTACTGAGTTCTATTATTTCTAATTTTCCCATACATTTTGAAAACTTATAGAAATAATTTTGGAAATCCACAGAATCAACTATTTTGAGATTCAGAAAATTGCAATCAATCTTTCATAATTTACGACCTACAAGCCGTAAAGTTTTCCAAGCCGGACATTTGATTAAACTAAATTACTTTTTGGAAATTTTTTGAAATTCTCTATCAATTTCTTTCATAGTTTACGACTTACAGTTTAGACATTTGTTTAAACTTTTGTTATATTTACTTTCAGATCCTAGAACTGCCAATTGGCTGTTAATGTCAAGTCCATTTTACACATTAGGAATATGCCTTAGTTATATATACTTAGTAAAGGTAAGTTTTACTATTTTTCTTAATAAAATACTTTAAAATATACTAAGCTAAATTGCCTCAACTTGTGAAATATGTTCGTTGGAAAAAATCCTGAAATTCGTGATTTAATTTCAATTTTCTGCAGGTTGTGGGACCAAAACTAATGGAAAATAGAAAACCCTTCCAACTCAAGAATACCCTAATAGTTTATAATTTATTTCAAGTAATATTTAGTGCGTGGATATTTTACGAGGTATGTACAAAAAATACATTAGAGTTTGTTATTATTCAAGTTTTTTAAGTATAAATTTTGATGCTAACAGTTTTAAATTCGAAGCAAGTAAAAGTGCGTTAGATTTCTAATTTAATGGTTTTTTAAATTATAATTAACTTGATGATATTAATAGTGCCTCATGGGAGGCTGGTGGGGTGAATACAGCTTTAGGTGTCAACCCGTCGACTACACCGACAGTTCTAGTGCCACTCGTGTAAGAGTTTTCACTTTTATGTTTTGGGCATTCATTTGTTGAATATGCATCGGATTCATTGGGTTTTATATATTTTTCAGATGATTTTGCAAAAGAGGAGTTAATTCTTCACTTTAATTTTTTTAATTTAATGTCTTAAGTGTGCATTATTGGATTCCTTCTGAAAAACTGCAGTTTTATTACAGTTTTCATAAGAACACCTATAATTTTTTATCATCACGAATATCTCTTCTACTAATTTTCAAAAAACTTGCAGTTAAAATAACCTCTAATAGCAAAATTCATCTGATTTTATGGTTTTGGTGCACATAACATAAATGTATATAATCACATTGGTTCATTACACTTCAGGTGAAAGGGACTGAAACATTAATAATGGTTAATGGGGTTAAATGTTCAATTCATTGGTGGTAGATACATTGTAGTAGTTGTGTTGGTAATGGAGTGTTTTAACCTGCTCTGCCAATTACTAATAAATTGTTTAATGTTCAAATATTAATTAGATTTATTATTTACGAAATTATACTGAATATTCTCTTGACGAATCATTTTGTAAATAAATTCGCGCATGAAAATCAGTTTCGAAAAAGATATTTTCATTTCTTCATTTTAAATTGACAAAAATCACCTTTTATCAGCTCGAGTTTAACCACGTAAATCATTTAATCTATTTCTTGTAGCATGTCCTATATTACTTAGAAGTTACTGAATGTCTATTATTTTATAGTTCTTGCCAATCTATTTTCTTTCCTGGTGCTAATTTCAAAATAGATAGTCTATTTAAAATTCTAAGTTTACTACTTCCATAATTTTCATTTGCAGAGACTTATTTATATTTTATTGTTTGTTTTTCTTCTTGATAGTACTTATTTATATCAGTCTGTTGTAGTACGTTTCTAAATTCTTAGCATGAACAAGTCTGTTTTATTGAATGTATTAGCATGCTTCGTTTGTGTTAATACACTAGGTGAAAGGGGGTCGAAATTGAGTTGAAACATACTATTAAGTTTGATAATTTCGTTAAAGTTTAGCTGATTTTGATGAAATTTTCGATGCGATAGACGGCTAAATATGATTTTAGTGTTAGCTATAAAAGGCATCTTTTGGGCTTAATTTTTTAAAACTCTACGTTAAGATCCTGGCCAATTTTGTTTAATTAATTTTATTTTTTAAATCTTAATTGTTCACAAAATATTAGCGAAGCAAAAATTCTCAGTTTGTTGTAAAAAGATTTAAAATAATTTTTGAAAATATTAGCGAACATAAAGACAGAATAAAAATTCTGCAATATTTGTAGAGTATATTGAATGGTTTTTCCTAATAATTTAAATACATCAGATTACTGCCAATCCACAGCTTATTAAAATTTCGTTAAAATCAGTTAAGCACCAACGAATTTATTAAAGGGTGTTGTGTGTTTCTAGTTTTCTAATATTCAATTGTGTATTTGTAATACATAAACTAAGTGTTGTAAACTTTTGTTTTTCGTCTAATAATGGCTCGTCCAATGGTCACACAGTTTGTCGTGTCTCTGCACTATTTACGTTGTCCACTATTTTATGCATATGCTTGCACGGACTAGTCAGTGTTGCCCAGCACTGTTAAATTTTATGAATCCAATGGTTCTGCGGTCGACTTCAACAACCCATCTCTCCCATAAGTACTATTATTTCGTAATCAAATTTAGTTAATTATGTAAAATGATGTTATACATTAATTTGGATACTTTTAAAAAGTTATGTGTAACGAAATGTTACATAGAAAGTTTACGAAATTCGTTGATAAATTCGCGAAATGTTTATAAAATAGAATCGCGCGCTTTTCTAATTTTCTAAACATTTCTGCAATAACAAAATAGAAGAACCACAAAAGACAGGTATTCTCTTCTTTGGTGCTATTAAAAATCGGTGAACTGTAATGGTAATGGAAAACGCTTATCACTTGCAGATTGGCATGTCTGGTTGGCTAACAGGTCGCTACAGTTTGAGGTGCCAGCCCGTGGATTACTCAAATCATCCCAATTCCATACGAGTGAGTTAAAACGGTCAGAATACGCGCCACTTTATATTACATGTCATTAAACAAAAAGGGCTCATTTGCACGTCTATCATCATCGATCAGTAGTGTAGAAAGAATATTGCTTTTATAGCGAAGGTTACAGGTTTAATAAAACCTTAACTTTTTATAACAAAAGGACGATTTCCTTATGGCTTTAATATGTTTTAGATGACTCACGCATCATGGTGGTATTATTTCTCTAAGTTTACAGAGTTCATGGATACAGTAAGTTTGAAATATTGTTAAAAATTGTACGTGTATCCACTTTGTTTTTATAGATTTTCTTCATATTAAGGAAGAAATTTAGCCATGTAACTACACTACACGTCATTCATCATGGAGTCATGCCCATGTCCGTATGGTTTGGTGTAAAATTTACTCCAGGTATAGGAAATATTCCAAAATACTTATTTTTAATAGATTACTAGTTTTTTTCTGATTACTAATTTGTTGTATGTTATCATTATTAGGCTGTTACAGTAATTTTTTGTTTGATAAACTTTAATTTAATCATACACACGTTTATCACGCGTGATACGATTGGAATTCAACTGAAAAATTGCTATTTTTATTTGCAATGTTTACTATTTAAATATGTGAATGTTTATGTTATTGTTTTGATAAAAACCATGCTTAGTTATAATGGACAATTTAACTTCTTAGAAGACATTTTAAAGAGAGTCGAACTTAGAATTGGTACCATTTTTCAAAATTATTATATAAATTAATACAAAACCCATTTTAAAACATTTACTTAAGTACACTTAATGGCCCACTTTCAACTGCAGCACCAATTTTATTCCGAAAATTTTGAAATCGACGTAAAAAGTATGTCTTGTCAAATTATTTTAGCTTCTTTTGTATTTGCCGCTTTAGTTGTATCTCGGGAGACGCTGACCAATTTTCAGCATAAACATTATGTTTTAGGAAGGTCCAGAAACGTTCTATAGAACGAAGGCGGATTTTCATTTTACGATATGTATTTTATACCCAATTCTTCCAATTTCTCAGGCGTTTATTTTTCTGGCCAAAGAATATATCGTCCAGAGATTCATAATTTTGTTCTATAAATGGCTTTCATCGACATTCTATACATATATTCAGAGGAATATAACTGAAAATTTAAAACACAGTTTGCTTTAACAAAATAGGGCTTTGAGACACCTCTTTGCGAGACAGCAACTCAAACGCACAAATTTTTTTCGCAGTTTAAATTTGACATCAGATGGTGCACCGTCTTTAATTTCAGCAAAATAGCACTTGACGTTCGTTTACAATTTTCAAAAGGAAACTCATCATCTAATATAACGTTTTTGTTTCCACCAAGCTTAAAGTGACTTGAAGTCAGCGTTTGTAAACAGTTCATTTGACGCACACGTTGTTCTTCTGTAGATTTTGGAGCATCAATTTTATTTTATATAGGGTGTGTACAGCTGTCGCGTCTCAACCGTTTTCTCCATTCCTCCTTGTTGTTCCAGTCTCCTTTCCATGGCCTCATCTTCTGGATCTTCCCCTTTTTCTTCTTCCTACTGGGCTCCATTCCGTCACCTTTTCTTTCTATCGCTGAGGTTCTGCCCTTCTAACGTGACCATATCACTGTAGGCGTTTTTCTTCCCTGTAGGTAAGTATTTCTTCCTTCATTGATATCCTTCTTCGTATTTCTTCATTAAGAATCATTGCCCGTTTTGTTACTCTGTTACATGTTCTCCAGTATTCCATCTCCGTGGCAGTAATTTTACTCTGGTCTCGTTTTTTATAATCCAATTCTATGCACCGTATGTCATCATACTTTGAATTGTGGTCTTAAAGATCGTCTTTTTTGCGTTCTTTGTGATGTGCGTATCCAATAGAATTCCATTTAATTGTCTAATGCACGATCTTTTCTACTGAAACATTTTATATTGTTCTGCTTTAACACTTTGGAGAAGTTTTATTTGAAACATCAATTTTTTTGGCAATTTTAACCATTGTCTTTCTTCGTAAATTTGCTTAACTTTTTCTTCGTTTTTCTTGTACCCGGTTTCATTTTAACAGTATATTATGCAAAACCTATAAACTGCCCTTTTTCAAATTCTGTATCATCTCAAACATTCTGCTGCCCAGTGGCATAATAGAAAGCTGCAGCCCCCCCCCTGCAAGGATATACTACGGGCCCTTCGTAAAAATAAATAAATAAACGATATAACTAGCCTGATAATATCGTTGTGTATATTTCTTCGTAACTCTGTCCCTTACGCTTTTTTATATACATATACTCCCATCTCTGATATTTCATGTAAGTTGTTTTCTCCAAATCTCTGCAAGTCTGATCAGAAAACTCTTGAATCCAAGAAAATATTCACTGATTGTTAGCTATTCTTCCCCATCGCTCGTTATGTACCAAATAATTAGTCCTAACTGATTAATTTGAGATAATTATATCTTGAGTGGTATCCGTGATAATTAAAAAAAGTGGATTTAAATATTAGTCAAATCATTCTGCAAACGTATCCTCATTAGAGAACGTATTTTGCTAATAATTCTAAAATATTCAAAAAATTGCTCTTTTGTTACGAAATGGGTTTTACACTTTCATGAAATACATTATACATTGCCAATATAGTTATGAGGTCTGAAACCCTTTTTAAAATCTCTCTCCGTTTAAACACTTCTTCTCCTTCTTGCTGAGCTTTATCTACCTTAGTGGAAGTCACAAGTCACTCTACTTATGTTATAATCTGCAATATTTTCGTCAGGTCATGTATGTAAGTACTTGTCGAAGGTTCAGGTACACCAAGAATACTGTCATTTCCCTCCTTTCGTTAGAGAATTTTTCGCTTCTGAGCTCCACTTAGAGCCTTGTGTTTATATCCGCGAGAATTCAATTTTTATAATTTTTAATGTCCGATCACTAATGAATTATTCTACGAACTAACAGGCGTTTAAAATAAAATAATATAAAATTCACTGTATATTGAGACTTACCCGGAATTTCTAATAAAATGTCGTTAAAATTAAAAGAAAATATAAACATATAAATATTGTAGAGGCAACGTAGGTTCAATCGTCTTTGAACTATAAAGATTTCGAACCCCATTAATTAGCTGTAATGAAAATCAAGAAGAATTATACAACCTAAGAATTTTAATCTGAAATTGGATACCCGAAAATCAATACTTTGAATATTTCCTTATTTAAAGTTTTTCTCAGTTTTTACGAAAATGAGCCCCCAAAATGTCTGGCCGTGCGGAGTCTGCGGAGGTGTGATTTACGCCACTGCTGCTGCCTTATATGAACTTATTTCAGGTTTTTCTTTACTTAGCTTTAAAAAAAGTTGTCGCCTTTCCTTCTCCATCAACTTTGAAATTTTCCAAACGTTTGTATCCATACCCAAAAACCACGAGACTTTGAAGTGTAACTAATACAGCTAACACTTCACTTTAACAGTTGAGAAACAGCGCTAACTTTATAACTTTGTTAGAGAAATAAGAAAACTAATAGTGCCAATGTTAAGTTCGACTACCTTAGAAATGGTACAGAAATAAATATATGGATTGTTTAGAATTTATTCCTTGACAATTTTGAATTCGTTTCTCGTTTTGTAACTTCAAAAACCGACGATAAACTTACGTGTTTCCTGAATTTTAATGTAGAACTTCTAAAAGAGTTGGAATGTTAATGAAAAATACAAAGATGCATTGTGTAAATTTTAACATCGTAGAAATTCATTTGCTTGCTTATTTGCGGAAGTTGTCAGATTCAAATTGAATTTTGTGCTGTGAATGTTTTTTTCCACAAAAATCAGATTTTTTCGTTATTTTCCGTCAATGAAGATCAGTTTACTATTTATTTTACTTTATTTAATTTAAGACGCTTTTGTTCTTACTGACTTAATGGCTTTTGTGTATTTAGATCCCTGATTTATTGTGAGACAACAAATGGTTTCCTTTATTGCACCTAAATTTTTAATTTTAAGAATAGGCTTAGAATGCTCCGCCAAATGCAGTTTCAGAAACTTATTGGCCTTTTAAACAGTTTTTGCAGTGCGTTTTCATATTTTACAATGAAGTTTAGTGACTGTTTTTGTGAAAATTCTATGTTGCAAGGTCGATTGCTTCTGACTTCCTATAGATACACTATTAAAATTGCTTACAGATTGGTGTCCCCATGGGAAAAAAATTAAGATTTGAGAATGTAAAAATCTCAATTTCTAAAGTTCAAGAATGTTTGCTCCAACTTTGCAAATTAGGAATCGAGCTGAGAACTCAAAATTCAAATCTAAGGAAAATTTTAAACTCATTGTTAAATTTCATTGCCAAATTCCCAACCATATTACTTGTATAACCTCTACTATGTAGTTTATTAATTCTTTTTCTTATTTCAGGCGGCCATAGCACGTTCTTTGGTTTTCTAAACACATTTGTTCACATAGTTATGTATAGTTATTATTTACTTGCCGCAATCGGACCTCACATGCAGAAATATTTATGGTGGAAGAAATATTTAACTACTTTGCAAATGGTGGGTGATCTTCCTTCGACCATTTTCTTATGGGCCGTTTACTAATGTTTGTTTTTCAAATTGTTTTAGGTGCAATTTGTATTGATTATGATCCATGCCTTCCAGCTGTTGTTCATTGATTGTAATTACCCACGGGCGTTTGTATGGTTTATAGGAATGCATGCTGTGATGTTCTTCTTCTTATTCAAAGATTTCTATAATCAAACCTATAGCAGAAAAGAGAGAAGGAAACTTAAAGCCACTGCCAATGGACACAGTAACGGTCATATTCACCACAATGGGGAACAGAATGGTTATGCAAAACAAAACGGACACATCCCTAAACAGAATGGGGTCAGAGATGCCGCCGATTATTATACGAATGCTCAGTTTTCAGAGTTACATCAAAGAACGAAAGTTCAGTGACACCTAACATGCCAGTGAAATAAATTAAATTCAATTTTAAGTTATACTTAAAAACAAACTGTCTGTACAGAAACGTCTTGTTGTTGTTATAAATGATTGTTTGTTATGAAGTTGCTCAATTTTTAGCAAATTTTACATTAAGTTCAACTGAGAGTGATTAAAATTAGCAAATGTGGCTTCTAATAGGTGCTACTTTACACTTAAGATCACATTATTATTGCATTTGGCAGTGTTTTAATCATTAGGTTTCTATTGTGAACATAAAATGGGGACTTTGTACAAAAAAGGGAAATTAGTTGTAATTTATCGGATTGTTAAAACTAAATAATGTTTTGTATTATATAAGGTACTAGCGTTAATTTATTCATTATAGCTACTTTTATACCTTAAAAAAGTAATTTTGTACATAATAATAATTTAAAGTAACTTTTTTGTATTTAATTAGCCTCTGTTAATGTTTTCTGAACAAATAGATTTCTAATTTTTAGACTGTAAAAAATTACCAATTTTTGTACTTTTAAAGTTTTTTGTTTTTATTGTGTTCAGTATAATCATCATTGTTATCGATCTTTTTTAGAGTTGGCTATAAATAAAATTATGTAATTTTTTTAGTAAAAATTTAATAGAGATTAATAAATTTGTTTTTAAATACAACAAATAACTAAATGTAAATATTATAAAGAGAAAGGTAGGTGCAGATATAGTTATAACTAGAGCTTGGATTATATGCACTAAAAAATGATAAAATATGCATGCAAGTATGCACCAAAAATAGCTAAAATATGCAGTTATGCATTAAAATATGCAAAATAAAAATAAATTTCGAGTTTTTCTTTTATTTTGCAGTACCGATGTAGGTGGTTATGACCCTAAAAATGCATGTTGATGTTTAAGGGTTAAATTTCTACGTAATTTGGTAGCTAAATTAAATTATTACAGTCAGAAAATATCATTAAAGCTTACCCTTTTATCGCAAATTATACAAAAAACATGAGGAGAATCAATAATCTTCAAATCAGTATGATTTTCACACCATTTTTGTAATAAAACACATCTATCAGTCGATTGTTTCGGCATTTTCAATCTAAAATTTCCCCAGTAGTATTGGGACTGAGGAACAACAAATAGTCCAGAGAAATTAGACAAAATAAAAGCCCATCTCCGGAAAAATTCCCGGAAAGCCGAATTTTGGTATGGACCTTGATATTGCGGTTCTAAACAAAATGTCAAAAGTCCCCATCGATCCGAGTGCCGCTAAAAATTTTACGCGTGGTCAAATGTCACTCAACATGGTTTTTCGTGAATATCTCGATAACAGTCACTTTTACAGAAAAAGTATTTATTATCAAATTTGTAACTTAGGAAATTTTCTACAAAAAAGCTGCAACAACTTTTATCATAGAAGTCACTCTTTTGGAGATAATGCGATCTACAGAGTTTTAACATTTATTTTTCTTGCGAAACGTTTATTTGTTTGAAAAATGTTGGTTTTAAAAAATGTATGAATTTTTTTAATTAATAAATCTTTGGGTTAAAGCAGGAAATTATTAATCTTAATAATTAATATTATTCTTCAGAGTCTATTTCAATTTGCATGATTTCCTCTTCACCATCATCATCATCTTCTTCTTCTTCTTCTTCTTCTTCATTTATATCGGGTGCTACATTTAAGCTAGATTGCCCTTGGCAATTCCCACATACTGCTAAACAATATAAACCAACTTTTCTGCAGCCATAGTTTAAGCTACAGCCCTTGGTGCAATTACAGACAATAGTATTCAGCAGTATATCTGGAGCATGGGGAAGCAGAGTATGAATTGGCTCCAAAGCATTATCCTTTAACGTCCATCCCCAGTCTTCGGGGGGGGGGGGCTCGTTGCCTAGCCATATTTAAACTTGATAACAGACCCAATATAAAATATGAGGCTGGGGATGGTCAACTGCTGTTTCCTCATACTTAATTGTTTCTTTGTATGATGCACACAAACCAAAGCATGATAAAATGTCTATGAGGCGTTTAGATCCAATTCGTCTGTGGAAAAATATCGGGAGACCTATTAGTTGTAATCATGATATAAATAATCGGAATGATATTGAGCCTCCGCGGCGACCAAGTCATGTTCATAAACAATCCGTCTTGTAATTGCTTTTGCAATGTCATCATTACGCTTCTCTGCTACTTCAAGAACGGAGTCCTTAAAGGGAAGCGTCAAACCTTGATGAATTTTACGTCGAACATTTTGTCTTTTTTTCTTTTCTTTTTCCTCATTCGCCTCTTCACCGCAAAAAATACAAAGTTCGTTAAAGGCAAAGACTGGATCAATTAAACGAGTTATACTATGAGGTGGACTCGTAGGCGTACTGGCTTCTTCTCTATGTCTTTTTGATGCCAATAGGCTAGACTTCCGAATGTATTCTTTACGGCTTACGGCACTGTACATAAATTGTCACAGAATTAAGACTTTGTAAATATTCAATTTTCCCGTCCTTTCTTTCAATACCCGACTCTTTCAAAGTGTCAATTCCGCGTTCAACAACAACAGTTTATATTTGTGGGAACTGACTTCGTGTTATTAATTATTGGTATACAATTTATTATTTATCACCATTCCCATTTCGAGAAAAATGGACATCAATCATTTTATTTTAACAACAGTTTTACCTTCCTACAAAGATTTACAAACAAGGATCGCTTGAGGAGTGCCCACTGTTCGTTACAACTTTGTAAATCGCATTATCTCCATAATGGTTACTCCTATGAATAAAAATCTTTTTTGTAGGAAACTTTCTAAGCTACAAATTTTATAATAACCATTTTTTCTGTAAAAATTACTGTTAACGAGATATTCACGAAAAACCATGTTGAGTGACATTTGACCACGCGTGAAACACGCGGCACTCGGATCGATGGGGACTTTTGACATTTTGTTTAAAACCACAATGTCAAGGTCTATACCAAAATCCAGCTTTCCGGGAATTTTTCCGAAGCGCAATGTCTAATTTCACTGGACTAAAATTCTATGAAACCCATTAACACAAGGGGTAATCCTCCTTGAACCAAATAATCCTAAATACCGGACCCCACTGACAAAGAATAATTCCAAGTAAAACTGAGAAACAATAAATCCCAAGAAGCTCACTGAAAAGATTTTAACATTTTAACTATCTAAAAATAAAAATTAGGATAATTTAAGGGAAATACCCTTAAATATCCAGAATAACATTTTGCATATGCATTTATTAAATATTTGTTAAAATATGCATTTATGCATTATAGGAAACACAAAATATGCTATAAAACAATTAAATTCATGTAAAAACAAAATTGCAAGAAGATATGCATAAAAATGATGATATGCATTTTCCATATAATCCGAGCTCTAGTTATGACTGTTATAATCATGCCATTTAAGTAACTATTTGCTTGAAAACAATCGGTAAATATTTACACATTGTATTTTAAAGAGTAGTAGGTACCTATATCAGGTGTTGTAACCCAAGTTTGAACAGTTATGAGTTTAACATAAGGAACTTCTTTTCCATAACTCCTGTTTCCTCCTTCTTCTCGTATCTCCTTATGACTTTTAAACAAGCATCGGTTCTTATTTCTCATCTACCTATTTCTTCCCGTCCTGTGCCATCCGTATTAATCATTCATTGTTTCACCTTTCAGTTAGCTATTTCTTCAATTTATTCTATCCATATTTCTCTTGATTTTCTATTTTTTTTTCTTTTAGCAAACATCACCTTCCTTACTAATCTGTTCTGGTTCTGATTCATTTTTAAAATATGTCCAAATCAATTTAGTTTTCGTTTTCTTCCGTTTATCATTGATATTAGTGGCTCCTGTTAATGTTGTACTTATGATTTCGTCATTTCGTTCCTAATTCTAACATTGTTTTCACCGTAATCTTTCTTTGACGTTTCATCTCTACTGCTGTTATGGCCCTCTTATGCTTGGTTTATGTCACCCGTGTTTTACTAACTTATAATAAGGTTGTTACTGTTATTGTATTAGAAATCTAAACATTGATTGTTCTGTCTTCGTCTTTATTTCCAAAGATTATTAATTAATAAGCTAATACATTTCATATGAAATAGTAGCTGTTCTTGTACAAGAACTTAAGTTATCCTATTCTTAAGGGGATTAGCCCTTGTTTCCTCCTTTTTGTCTGATAGTGACTGGTGTGTTTTTGCCTGGTGGACTAATTTTTTCCATTCTTTTCTATTTGTTTATTAGATTTCTCCACTGTCTCACATTTAATCTTGCAATGTCGTCTTCTGCTTGTTCTTTCCACCTACAATTTGGTCTTCCTTTGGGTCTGTTGTACATTGGACTCCAATCTGTGATGATTCTTAAAGCTGTTTTCTTCTCACTCCTGTATACATGGCCGTACCATCTGATTCTCATCGTCTTTATCACTCTTACTATGTTTTCCTTAGTACCCAGTATCTCATCAATTTCATGATTCATAAACTGCCTCCGCTCATTTTCGCTTATTTTCTTTGGTCCTGTTATTGCTCTTATGCTTTTCCTTTCTAGTATTTTGAGTTTTTCTTCATCTTTCTCAGCCAGTGTCATTGTCTCTGCTGCATACGTAATTACCTACTGGTCTTATCATTGTCCTGTAAATTCTAATTCTGATCTTTTTACTTTTTAGCATTTGTTTGTTACAGTAAAATGCCCTATTTTCTTTCATTATCTTTTCCCTTATGTCATGCTTTTCGTTTTTCCTGTGTATTGTTATTCCCAAGTAGGTGGTTAAATGTTTCCACTTCTTTAAATGTATGGCTGCCACATGTGATATTTGTCATTGTTCTGTCATTTCTGCTGCAGCACATATATTTGGTTTTGCTACCTTTTATTTCTAGTCCTCTATTTTTCGCTTCCTCTTCTAATTTTTGAGTTGTTCTTTCAAGTTCTTTCTTGCTTCTTGAAATGATTGCCACATCATCTACATATGCTATAAGTTGTGTTAGGTTTTTATTAATTGTTCCTGTACTTTCTATTTTTTTTATTACTTCATCCAATGCCGGAGTGAAGAGTAGTGATGACGTTGCATCACCCTGTCTTACACCCTTTTCTATTTGTATTTTTCCTGTTATTCCTTGCCCTGTATCTACAACTGCGTTTGATCCTTTCATCAAGATTTTTATCATTTCTCTGACTTTCCTTGGTATTGCTCTAATTTTTAAATCTTTCATTAAGGTTCTACTTTCCTTAGCGGAAATATTGACAAAAATCGCAATATTTTATATCACTTTTGTGGCTTTATTAATAAATTTGAAGAGCTGGTCGACACTTATAAAGGTTCTGTAGAAGGCAAAGTAGTGATGTGTTGATATGTTGATGTCAAAAGGTCAATTCATTTGCTGTAATTAATCGAAAACGTCATATAATTTCTGCAGTTTCTTTCATTTGTGATCTAAAACAAAAAAAGTTTGAACAAACTGACAATGATTAGTACGGTCTACTGAGGTGTTCTAATAGATCTTTTTCGTCGATGTTCATTGAACATTTATATCGCAAAAAGAAAATTGTATTTAGGCAACCAGTTAAACATAATGTTTCCATTTTTACTTTCCCAATTTTTGCAATCTAAGTTGCCTAACGTCAAAAGCATTAATTTAAACTAGGAATGTATTTTAAGTAAAGGAGAGCCTGGAGGATAATTTCTTATGTTATTTTTGGTTGTTTACTGAATAATTTTTGAATTTAGAAAGTGGAAGTAATATGTTCAGTAGAGAAAATTTTCTCTACTGAACATATTACTTCCACTTTCTAAATTTAAAAATAATTTCTTATGTTATCTCTTAGGGATTACAAGTACAGATAATAGGTTTCGCAGTACAAGCCACTCAATAATGCTTTTTACGTTAGGCAACTTAGATTGCAGAAATTGGGAAAGTAAAAATCGAAACATTATGTTTAACTGGTTGTCTAAATACAATTTTCTTTTGCGATATAAATGTTCAATAAACATCGACGAAAAAAATCTATTAGAAGACCTCAGTAGACCGTGCTAATCATTGTCAGTTTGCTCAAACATTTTTTGGTTTAGATCACAAATAAACGGAAGAAACTGCAGAAATTATAGGAGGTTTTCGATTAATTACAGCAAATTAATTAACCTTTTGAAAACAACATATCAACACATCACTACCTTGCCTTCTACAGAACCTTTATAAGTGTCGACCAGCTCTTCAAATTTAATAATAAAGCCACAAAAGTGATATAAAATATTGCGAATTTTGTCAATATTTCCGTTAAGAAAAGTAGAGCCTTAATTGCTTTCTCCTTAGTTGGTCAAACGTCTGCTTGAAATCTATGAAAATGATGTGCATGTCTATATCATATACATATCTTTTTTCTGTTATTTGTTTTAGTATGTGGATTGCATCCACCATGGATCTCCCTTTTTTGAAGACATTCTGATAGTCGCCTATAGTGTTGCCTGAATTTTTTTGTATTCGTTCTTTTATTATCGCCACTAGTACTTTATAGGTGCGTTCATTTATTTGTTCTAAGAACAACATGGAACAAGGTCACGTGGTGTTAGAACGCACGGGGCTTTCAGAACAATAACCGAACGATTCGGAACATTTTTTTGTCGGCACAAGAAGGATTTAAACAAAATATAAAAATTATTCCCCTTTAACAGCCTGTTTTAAAAAGCAACTGTAAAATTACCGTCTACAAGATAAATAAATATCTTCAATATAAAACTAGTGAAGATCGTAGTGATTCCGGTGTTATTACCATGTAATAAATAATTTATTAGTAATTCATCACCTTCTTCAATGGTTATTAAAATATCAGTAATTTTAAATTTTAATTCCATTTTAGTTTTTAAATAAAAATATCATACCCAAAATTGAGTAATATAAAAGTATTTTGACAAAATATGACATAATAACTGAGAAGCGGTACAAACTATGAAACAATTTGGATTTCTCGCATTTTAGTTTGGTTACGCTTAAAGCTCCAAGTATTTGTTCCGAGCGAAAAGAGCAAACTCCAAATGTTCCGCTCCGTAATAAACGAACGCAGAGCAGAACATTTCGAGCACTCTGAGTTTAATAAACGAACGCAGAACAGAGTTTTTGGAGTAAAAAGAGCGTTCCGAACAAATAAACGAACGCACCTTTATGTCACATTGAGGAGTGATGTGCCCCTGTATTGTTTGATTGAATGCTTCACTTCTTCCTATGCTGGTTCCTCTGTGTTCGCCACTGCCTCGTATTCTTCTTCTGTCTCTGTATTGCTCTCCTCTTCCCCTTCCTTGTATAATTCTTCAAAATGTTTCTTCCAATGTTTATTTATTTATTTATTTTTTTATTTATTTATTTAACACATACTGGTCCACCAACAGGCCGAGGCCCTATTATAGGTGAACCCTAGAATACATTTACATGAGTAATAACATACATAATGCATAATAATAATATATAAGAAAGAAGTAAAACAAACAAAGAAGAGAGAAAGAGAAGACAGAAAAGACAAGACAGTACGATCGATTACCAGAGATAGATATTTTCACATATTTGAGGGCATTAATACTAGGTTAGACAGACAAGCACGTTTAAAAGCAGATAGTGATTCTGAAAAGAGGTCCACATCATTTAGCAGCAAATTGAACTTTCTCATCATTCTTATAAATGCAGAATGATAACATAAATTTGTTTGAAAGTTTGGTAGTCTGAATACTGTCGAACTACGCAAGTTTCGCGAAGGTACATTAAAAAGAAGCAAACTAACGAGATCATTACAATCATATTTGTTGATAGTATTGAAAAGACAAGTTAAATCTAAAAATGTTCTACGGGTTTCTAGGCTCGACATTTCAAGAATATGCAAGCGATCATTGTATGAGTAAAAAACTATATTAGCACGGTGGCAGAAGACTTTTGTAGCTCTTCGTTGAATTGCCTCGATTCTTTTAACATGAATTTCGTAAAACGGAGACCAAATTACGGCAGCATATTCGAGAGTGGATCTAACGTGTGTATAATACAGCAGCTTCAGAGTTTGAATATCCGAAAAATCTTTTTCCGTCGACCTTTGTAAAAAATGAAATTTTACGTACTTATTTCCATACGAAAAGTGTCACATTTTAAACGTCATATTATTTTACGTCCGCAAATACTTCACGGACTCATTTACTTCACGTCCGCTTTTACTTCACAGCCGCAAATTCATTCTCTCCGATTTTAGCCATTAATTTCAGTTTAAATTCCACTTTCTTATATATAGATATTACTTTTAACTTTAAAATGTGTTTTTGAATATTATCAAATCTAACTGTTGCTATTTTAATTCCGAATTTTTACTCGAATTTTAATAAAATTGTCATCACACATCCCATTCTCATAAAAAATCGCAATTGCCATGAACAAATGAAAGTTAGATGTCAAACAAACACAAAGTTCAGAACGCCATTAACACGCGTGATAATTTACATTGAATTTAAATCAAAAGTGAAATAAATTGTACAATAAATATAAATAAATAATACTTTATTGTTGATTTTCCCCCATAAATAATATGTTAAATATTATTTGAAATTTAAATAAAGTTCTTTCTCAGTTTACTGCATTTTTATAAATATAGAGAGATTGCTTGCTAAAACGAAACCAAATTATTAAGGTCGACGGAAAAATTTAATATGCACCTCGACAAAAAAGTGCTTTTTAAAGCCTCGCCTGTTTATTTGCCTCGGCTAACGCCTCGGCAAGTAAACGCAGTCTCGGATATAAATGTGCACTTTTTTGTCCTTGGTACATAAATAACTATTGTTATTCGTAGGATGAAACCCATCATTTTATAGGCCTTAGCGACTATTTGATCGATATGAGGGATAAAGCTTAAGTTGCAGTCAAATGTGACTCCCAAATCTTTTATGGAATTAACTTTTTTCAAAGTGACATTATTTATTTCGTAACGAGCAGGAATTAAAATTTTGTTTTTAGAAAATTGAATATACATGCATTTGTTAATGTTTAAAGGAACAGTGAAGTTAAAAAATGTCATTTTTTAAAAACATCGCTAAAAGTGAAATTCAAGTGTTTAGGATACTATTCTAAAAATAATATTTTTTTAACGAGTCGAATATCGGAGTTATCGCTTCGTTTAGTCATCCGCTGACGTCACAATTGACACAAGTCGCACGGTCGCTCATATGCGGACCCTAGGAAGTTTAGTAATTTGCTCGATTCGGATCGAAACCATGTCCGGTGTAACACCATATTTGTATGAGCCGCGTTATTCTCGATTAAATTTTCAAAAACCCGATGGTGATGACGATAAAAGAGACAAATTTAAAAATAGAAAGGGTAACATTTCGTGGTGTAAATGCGGCAATTGCACTGAAATGACAAAGAATTGTGAATGTATATGTTGCAAAGAATCTGAACAAATTAGTGAAGTGATGGGAGGCCTAGATTGTATAATACTGCATGAATCATTCGAAAGTGTTATATTGAATCTCGACTGCCTGAAAGCTTCCCGATATCAAATGCTTCTACGAGCCGACAAAGAAAACAGAAAAAAATTGAATAACGAATCAAATGAACTTTGGAGACATGTTGCATACAAACAATTCATTTACTGGATCAACGGATGGGTACCATTAGGCCGCGGTAAAAGAAAAGTAATTCCTTCTTGTGTAATCAATAAAGTCAGACAGCGTTATCCTGAGGAAAATGGGATGTACAAAGGATTTATTGCGGTGGAAGACAATGATCCGGATTATTTTGATTAGTGATTAGTTTTTTTATTACAGTATTATTATTACCTACTGAACATTATTAGTTTGTATTGTCGAGGTTATTATTTTTGCATGTTTTAATCATAATTATACAAGTTTTAAGAAAACGAAAACTATTTACTTTTAAGATAAACATTTAAGTACTTTATAGAAATAAATAGGCTACCTGTTTGTAAACTAGCAAACAGATTTAGAAATAGAAAAAATTAGGTAAAAGTAAAAAGTAATAAAAAGTATAGTATAAATCAAACGTTTTTATATTGAAACCTGAAAAAATGCATTTGGCGTGTTTCCTCCAAAGGCGGTTTTGCTGTTGGAGCAATATTTTTAGGAATAGTTATTATTGTATTAAAATTAATGAGCATTCATAATCATAATTATAAAAAATAGTAATTGGTTAGGTGCAGAATTTTTCTTTATTAATTAACATAAAATACGAGTACGATTTTAGCACAAAACTGCATAGATTTGCATCACTGACTGACATCAACTGACTGTTCGCTATGCAGAGTAGAGCTGGTGTGTCAAGAGTGACGTCACGCGGTAACTTAATTATTGGTTTTGACCGGTTTATTTCCAACAAATTTCCGGGAAATATACGGTAATATACGTAACTTAAGATTCTGCATCTATTAAGTCAATAAATAAAAAAGGCATTTTTACTTCACTGTTCCTTTAAGAAGACTTTATTGACTTGGCACCATCTGCTCAAAGTGTTAAGATCCCTCTGAAGGCGCTCGACGTCTAATGTGGATGTAATGCTCTGGTATATTTTCAAATCGTCGGCGTAAAACAAGTGGCTGCAAGTTAGATGTCTGGATAAGTCGTTAATATATATTTAAAAAAGTGTAGGCCCAAGATGTGAACCTTGGGGGACTCCGGATGTGACTTCCTTTTTGATAGACATATGCCCATTGATAACCACGTGCTGTGTCCTATCAGTAAGATAGGATGCGAACCATGCAAGTAGCGGATCCCTAATGCCACAGTAGGATAATTTTCGCAGAAGTATTGTATGATTGACTTTGTCGAACGCCTTCGAGAAGTCTGTATACACTGCGTCGACTTGAGTTCGATCGTTAAAGCTGTTGATTAGGTAATTAGAGAAACATAGCAGATTGGTTACCGTAGATCTGCCTGGCAGAAAGCCATGTTGGTGCTTTGATATTATGTGTGATACATTTTGCAACAGGTATTTGTTAATTAATGACTCGAAACATTTCCCAAATATTGATAATTTTGAAATTGGTCTATAATGACTGACTTCAGATTTGCTACCAGATTTATGTATCGGAGTAACATAAGCCAGTTTCCATATTTTTGGAAATCTGCTAGTTTGCAAAGATTTATTAAAAATCAAATATAATGGATATGCTAGTTGATGCGCACATCTTTTCACGAACAGAGGGCTTATTCCGTCTGGACCACATGATTTGTTAATATTTAAGTTTTTTTAAAGTCTCTAGGACGTCATTTTGACTAAGTTGCAAGTTCTGTAGATTACCAGTATGCATTTCAATACCTAATTCGGTTAACGTGTCATAGATTAAATTTCTGTTCACTGGTTCAAATACAGATGCAAAGTAGTCGCTAAAGAAATCACATATTGTTTGCGGGTCAGATGCTTGATCATCATTGTACTGCATTATCGATGGAATACCTTGAGTGGATTGATTTGCTTTAACATATGACCAGAACTTTTTTGGTTCGGTTTTAATGTGGTTTTCTGTCGCGCGTATATAAGTTACAAAGCACTGCCTACTTTTTAGTTTTATTTCCTTACGTAAACGTGAGAAATGCGAGTAATCAGATAGAATCCCATATTTTTTATAACGATTTCTTACTTTGTTTTTCAGTTTTATTAAGGAGATGAGTTCAGCAGTGAACCAATAAGGGTAACCTGTCCGTTTACGATAAGCGTTTTGGTGTGGTACATACTTTTCTATTATAGATAAGAGCAGAACGTAAAATTTACTTGTAGCATCGTCAATTTCGAGATTATTTAATTCAATGGACCAGTTACTTAGTTGCAACTCGTTATTGATATTTGGAAAGTTTGCTTTATCAAAACGGTATTTTTTGAGACTTTTGGTTGGTAACGGTGTTTCCATTTTTATTGTTACATCACAAATTAACGGCGGATGAAAATTATCAATAGGACATAAACTAGCGGTGCTACAAGAGGTGGTAACAATACTCAAATCAGACAATATCAGATCAAGCATCCTATTACTTCTATTAGCAATACTATTGTACTGTTTAAGGTTGCAGAAGGCCATTGCGTCCACCAAAGCGAGAGCAGAGGAATTTGAGGCATTTCGGTACTGCATCCCTCCATCAGCTTCATCTAATGTCCATTCAATTTCTCCAATGTTGTAATCTCCGAAAATTAGGATATAACTTGACTGATTTAATGCTAGGAAATTTTCTTTTACTTTATTAAAGTGAGAGTTGTAATTGTCATTAGATGCTGATGGCGGGAGATATACCGCACACAAATATAAAAATGATTTTCGCCCGTCGGGAGCTAAACATAGTTTAACCCATAGGTCTTCGTTTACAGAGTTCAGATTGGATACGCTGATCGAATTAAATTTACAATGTACAGCTATCAAAACCCCACCGCCGTACTTTTGCCCCGTAGAATTATAATCTCTGTCGCGTCGGTAGACGCAATAGCGGTAATCAAAGATTTCATTTGAGTAGATAGAAGGATGAAGCCAGGTTTCTGTTAATATAATGACATCGTAATTATTACATAGTATTTGAGTTTTAAAGTCAGTCGTCTTGGTACGTAAGCCACGTACATTCTGATAGTAACATAACAGCGCCATGAGTGTTTATCAAAAATAATATCTATAACATAAACATAAACATAAAAATAATAATAAGCATAAAACGGAACTTAGATATCTTTGCTGGAGGAAATACGCCTTATTGGACTATTATCAGTTTTGCGCACAAGTAATTTAGAGTTTTTTACCCACACGAACTTGTACACTTTTTCGTTGTTTACCTTTTTATTTTTAGCTTCAAACACAAGACCTCGGAAGTATGGAGTTAGGTGTTCGTTCACGTATATTGGCTGGGGTTCCATATCAGGATAAACAGAGCGAGTAGTTGGTTTACGGCTTTTGCATTTGTTTAAAAACTCGTCACGAACCATTCGTCTGCAGAACTGAAGTATGATAGGCCGCTTATTAGTATTATTTTTTGAGTTTACACGATGTATCGTTTCTATATCTTCTTTCTCGATTGCCAAATTTACAGTTTTACTGATATCAATTGCAATTTTGACGAGATTTTCTTGAGCTATTTCCGGAATGCCGTCGATTTGGACATTGTGGTTACGTGCATATTGTTTATCCTCTTCTATAGAAATTTTCAGCTCTGCGACTTTTTTTTCTAGTTGCGTGTTTTTTTGATGAAGATCAGTACAATTTTTCTTTAACTGTTTATGCTCGTCTGTAATCTGTTCTATTACTTTAGTGTAGTCATCAATCTTCTGCGAGAAGAAGCACAAAGATTTTTCAAAAGTTTCGATTTTTTCGTACAATTTAGAATTCTCCTCTTGAATGGTTTGTTTTACGATAGATCTGATATTCTCTATAAGCTCAGATGTTGACAGCTTGTCGCTCACTGCAGGTTGACTGTTGGGTATTTCGTCCTCCAATCTAGCCTTGCATTTGTTGCAGCGCCAGAAATGTTTAACTTCGCTAGAATACTTTCTCCATAAAGATTCGCGAACACCCGAACAAATATAGTGTAAATTAGAATTACAGCCTTTACATAACACAAAGTCCGAGTCAGGCGGAAGATTTTCATTACACACTGTACACAATAACATTTTACGTAAATTGTTACAGAAGAAATCCGCAGTATTTAGCACAATCTACAGAATTTATTACAGCTCCTCGATAAATCGACCGTTCTGTCGCAGGACTAGTTAAATGTTCTGCCTTGATACTGATCATTGCTTATTTAAAGTAGGTATAGTATGTTCTGGTCGTGCTCTTTATTTTATGTGCTATCTCTAGGTCCCATTTACCATCACTTGGGAACTCCCAGATATTTATAAGCCACTACCCTCTCAATTTGTTGTCACCACATGAGCTCATCCATTCCTACTTCTAATTTCTGGTTCATAATCATGTATTTTCATTTGTTTATATGTGTACTTATTTATTTCTATTTTATATTTTCGATATTTTCTGCCCATATGTCTAGTAACATTTGCATTTTTCTTTGTGTGACGGCTACTATCACTATATCGTCAGCATTTATATGGTAAACTTTCCAACCTTACACGTTCCAAATTTCTTTGGCCTACCGTAGTTTGTAAATTTTTAGTCCTATCTCTTGTGTTTTTAATTATATTATTCGTTATAATTAGGTGGTACGGTAGTGAGTATTGGTGTGGCGCATCGCTCTGCTAAGTAACGCATCGGTGCCTATGGTCAGAACTTAGACGGGTGACCCGAACCAGGCTCAGCTTACTACGGTTCGGTGTGTCGTCCTCGACAAGTTATGGGCCTTAATGGCCTGTTAAAGCGGAATACATACTTACATTATAATAATTATGAAAACTAAAGGACTTAGGACTAATCACCTTGCTGGATACCCCGTTTCATGTCAAATTTTCCTGGCCTCCTGTTTAGTTACACCAAGCCAAACATCTTACTAGAAATAATTTATTTGTTAGTCCCAGTTCTTTCATATTGTTCCATATTAGTCTTCAATCCATCACGTCGAAGAGTGATTTTAAATCTATGAACGTTGTGTGCAACCCTTCTCCTTTTTCATTTTTCTTTTCTATTAAATTTCTCAAGATACCTATGTTATCGTTTGTTTGTCTTTCATTCCTATAAGCTGCCTGCTCTTCTTCTAGTTTTTCGCCAAGTTCTAGTCTTAGTTTGTTCTCTATTATTTTAGTGTATAATTTAAATAAGGTACTGCTGAAGTTAAGCATATAGCTGTATAGTTTTCGCAGCATGCTTCTTCTCCTTTCTTATAGATTGGAATTTTTAAGTTTTCTTCCTATTCTTTTGATATCTTGTTAATCCTCCACGTTTCTTTGTATATCTTCAATAACGGTTTTTTCCTTCTCCCGTCCATTTTATTAGTTCTGGATGTGTTCTCTCCACGTATGTAATATATATTTTGTATTTACTGAAAGATGATTTTCTTTTTTATTATGCATTTTAGTTCCTTCCTTCGTTTTCCTTATTCTTCTTATCTTATTCCAAAAACTTAAACAATTAAATTCATCTTGTAATTTTGAGTCAGTGCAGATCCAAAATCTTTCCAAATGATTTTCTTGGCTGTTTTTGTTAATGCTTTTACTTTGTTTCTTACCTATTATACTATAACCTATTTTGTCTTGAATTCAGTTTGTTTGATTATGCTTCTTTCATGCAACCTTCTTTTTTCTTACTTCGTCTTATTGTATTTCTTTGTTCCACCAGTTTGTTTTTCTTCTGTTATTCGAATTTTTCTTTCACCGCATATCTCTACTGCTTTTCTAAGTATTATTTTCTTAAATTTTATTTTTATTTTTATTTTTGTGGAAAATTGTATAAGCTATAAATTCGGTAATAACTATTTTTACAATAAAACTAACCGTTAACGAGATATTCGCAAAATACCGTTTTTTATGACCGTTTGATCCCGCGTAAAATTTTTAGCAGCACTCTGATCGATGGGGACTTTTGACCTTTCATTTAGAACTATAACATGAAGGCTCACACAAAAATTCAGCTCCATGCGAATTATTCCGAACTGTTATGTCTATTTTGACCGGACTATTAAAACCAGAAAGAAAATTTATAAAAAGAAATTGAATATGGCGCGTGGAAAGCCGTTAAGCGCCGGTGCTCGGCAACTTATCAAAAAATATATTGAAGAGGGAAAATCTGGCTATAACATTGCCAAGGTATTAAAAATTCCTTATTCTACAATAAAATGTCTGGTCAAAAATTATTTAGCACGTGGCTCAATGAAATGTTTAAAGAAAACAGGTCGTCCGTCTTTAGTGTCTTTGCGAGAACGAAGAATTATTAAGAAAAATAGACGGGGATGTGCATCTGAAATATCTGTAATATGGAATTAGGAATTGAAAAAGAACGTTCTGTCTCCACCTGCAGTAGACACATAAGAAATACGGCCAATAGGGGTACTGCTTTTACAAGGTAGGTAGCAATAGCAAATGAAATTTTGAAAACTTTATGAGTAGGTAATCTTATAAAATCAATTCTCAGGCGAAAGAGAAGCCCAAACAGAAAAAAACACCGGGTAAAATCGTGTAAAAACTATCAAAATTGGACCCTTGGGCAATGGGAATCTGTAATTTGGAGTGACGAATCTCGCTTTGAAGTTTGTGTTGGAGATAGTCGCAAACGTGTTATAAGATTGCCAAGTGAAGCGTACCATATAACGATTGTTTGGTGCGAAAAGTAAAATTTCCCGCTTCACTAATGGTTTGGGACTGCATGTCAGGTCAAGGCGTTGGTAATTTATTTTTTATTGGTGGTACTGTTAACACAGTAAAATATCAGGAAATTTTACCGTCAATTCCTCGTCTTAAAACTGACGACGGAGATTACATTTTCCAGCAGGATAGGTCTGCTTGCCATACTGTAAAGGTAATTACAAGTTGGTTGAGAGATCAGCATATTCATTTAATGGAGTGGCCATATAGCAGCCCCGATTTGTCACCAATAGAAAATTTGTGGGGAAAAATGTAGCGGGAAGAAAAGAACAATTACGTGAGAAAATCACTGAAATATGGAATAAGTAATATAACTCCGGGGATATGTAAAGCTCTCGTACAAGCCATGCCAAACAAAATTCGCCCTGTTATTTCAAGAAAAGGTGACTGCACTCAGTGGTAAAGCTATAGGATGAACTATTATGACGGCAACAATGAATCTTTATATTTAAATTAATTTGTAATTACGAGATAAAATGTGTTTCTATGTTGATGAATTTAATAAAGAATAATCACTTGACTATATTCAATATAGATGTTGTCATATATTCAACGTTAATTACACGTATTTTAATTTTTTGTAAAACTTCGATTTTAAAGCATATCTAGGACGAACTATTATGACGAGGGGCTCGTATACTCTCGATGTTGTTGCCTGTACGCACCTTGTTCAGACGGACCTGGGTTTTACGTGGCAGGTTGAACCCTTTAGGCAGTTTTTGGGGATCGAGTAGGGGATGCCATGTTGTATTGGATTGGTTCTGCCATTCTTCTATCCACTCGTTACTACCATTGAAACCCTGATCAATGAGCTGTTGGGCTGTTTTCACCGGATTATCAGTATAGACATAGATAAATTAATTTATCTATGGTATAGAGTAAACTAATCTAATTTTGTGGGACTGAGGTTTCTGTATCCTATAGTTATTTGTTGTTTGTTGCATTTTTCCTCTCGTGTTTTTTATTAAAGGCATTGTCAACTTATGAAAAGTCGCTTTTTTGAATTTTGTAATTTGATTGAGTAAACTGAGTATTGCACCTGTGCAAAATTTTACGGCCGTATTTTAATTCGTTACCGTGTTATGGGAGCTAAAAGTTTAAGCTACGACGTCACGAATGTCGGTTGCCAGTAAGAGCGGAATGCCGAGTCGACTAATAATACTAATAACCCGGCAACGCGGGTGTTGTGTTTGTTTAGTAGCCTCAGGAGGCCGACATTCGTGACGTCACGTATCGGGGAAATGAATTCTCTCTACCCGTTTATTGTGGTTATTATCAAAGATATTGAAATTTTATTGAGTATTTTAACTAACGTATTTTGATATTTACTAAATATGTTGCATAAGTTGACAATGCCTTTAATGTATAATGTACCTATCCATTACTATAGTAAATGGCAGCGGCTCAAGCTGTCGCCTTACTTTACTCCTCTTTTCAAATTACAGGCTTCCGATCTTTGTCCATAAATGTCGGGTATAATTGCTCTCCATTATATACTGTCCTTTATTATCAAATTTCGTATTATATTATGTTATCAATTGTCTGTTTATTAGCCCTAAACACCACCTGTCCGTCTTTCATTTTTTTCATATTTGAGTTCTTAGTCTTTTCTCTACTATTTTCGTGTAAATTTTAAATCCTACTGGTGATAAATAGATCGCTCTATAATTTTCGTATAAAGTTTGATCGCTCTTGTTGTGGATTGGTAGTATCTGTTGAATTTTAAATATTATAATTCTATTATACTTACGCGTAGTAAACATGTAAAAACAAAAGTGTAAACAAGACAGTTTTTGTACTGGATGTCATATAAATATTACACGAGTTTAATCTCAACGTTGTAGTCTTTACTTACCAAACTCAAATAAAGAAGTTCAATAGGTTATGGGCCCAGACACCTCGACGGACAGAAGTTTGTGTAAGTGAAGCGGGAAGCAACGTGAACGATAGTGCTTTGTGAATCAGAAATGGCCACATCACCGGTATCAAATGGGATAAAACCGTTTAATGGAGAAGGTTACAGTAATTGGGAATTTCGGGTAAAACTACTGGAATACAAGAAAAGTGACGCGAAAGCAAGGAATACAATTGTTGCCAATTTAAATGACAGTATATTAGAAATGGTTAAAGGAAGTACAACAGCCAAGGAAATGTTATCTGTCTTAAGGGAAACATATGAGACGAAAGGGATTTCGAGTCAAATTATGTAATTTGCAAAGGAAATTGAGAACAATGAAATTCAGTGAGAATGGATCGCTGAGTGAATTTATTTTAGAATTTGAGAAGACTGTTTCAGAATTGAAAGTTAGTGGTGGAAAGATTACTAATGAAGAAGTAATAATTCAGTTACTTAGTACGATGCCTGAAAGTTATCAAGCGGTTGTTACGGCAATAGATATTTTGTTCAGTTCAGATAAAACAAAAGTAACGGTGGAATTTGTGAAAAGTAAGCTACTAATGAAAGAAAATCGATAGATGAAATGCAAAGAAGATTCTGAACCTGGAACGTCGGAAGTTTTTATAACTCATCAGAGGAAAAAGAAGTACGGAAATAAAAATAAAGGTATGAAATTTCCATTTATGTGTTACAGATGCGGTGTGAAAGGGCACAAAAGGTCAGAATGTCAAATAGAAAAATCTAATAAGAAAAAAGAATGCAATCTGGCTGACGATAATGAGGTGACTTTCTTGACCTCAACAGAAAACATTTGTAGGAAGTCTACTTTAAAAAATGTTGTAACTTTTGTAGTGGACAGTGGTGCAACTAACCACTTAATAAACAAAAAGATGGGACAGCATTTAGTTGATGTAATTGAAACAAATCTTAAAATAAACGTTGCAAAAGAAGGTCAAGCCCTAACAGCAAAGAGACAAGGAAATATACACTTAGTAACTGAAGATGGAAGACGAATTAAAATTAGGAACGTGCTGGAATGTGAAGAATTAACTCATAATCTGTTATCTGTAAAAAGAATGGAAGAGTCCGGGTTAAAGGTGATATTTCAGGATGGAAGTGTAAATATATTTAAAAATAGGAATTTAGTTGCAAGTGGTAGCCTTGACGGGAACCTGTATGTTATGAATTTTGAGGTACCACTGAAAGAAGTCAACTTAATGGAAATCGATAAGACCCTATGGCATCGTCGTATGGGCCATTCTTCAAAGTATCCTCCGAATGATTTGTGCGAAACATGTTTGGAAGGGAAATATGCGAGAACCCCTTATAAATCAGTAGAGGAGAACAAAAAGGCAAAGCGGATCTTGGAGATTGTGTCATCAGATGTCTGTGGACCAATGACTCCAAGTACACATGATGGTAAACGATATTTTGTTACGTACATTGATCATTATTCACATTTTGCTGTGTGCTATCTACTTCAAAACAAGAGTGAGGTATTTGAAACCTTTAAGTCATATGTAGTTAGCAACCGTAGAAGCAAAATTTGAGCGCAGAATTGAAAAATTTGGATGTGATAATGGGGGAGCATATGGTTCGAAAGAGTTTAGAGGGTTTTGCAATCGAAAAGGAATTAGTATTCAGTATACAGTACCTTATAATCCTCAGCAGAACGGAGTAGCTGAAAGATTGAATCGTACAGTGATGGACAAAGCCAGATGTCTAATTTTCGATTCAAAATTAGGAAAACATCTATTCGGTGAGGCAGTATTAACCTCAATTTATTTAATAAATAGAACTGAAACGTCAACTTTAGAAAATAAACAAACACCAGCTGAACTTTGGTATGGCGAAGAACCAAATCTTTACAAAGTCAAAGTCTCAAAGTGTTTGGAAGCATAGCATATGCATATATTCCAAAGGAAAAAAGGATTAGTAAATTGGATCCTCGCACCAAGAAAATGATAATGGTGGGATATACAAATAACGGATATAGACTTTGGGACGAAGAAATGAGGAAAATAATAGTGGCACGTGATGTCATTTTTGATGAATCTATTAAAAATGGAAAAGAACTGGAACAGGAGCCTACGATGATAGAGAATGTAGATGAAGATAATAAGAACGAAGAAGAAGTTACAGAAATGGAAAGATGCATTGAAGATGACGAAATAAATAAAAATGATAAGAAAGAAAATTTACCGGAAAACGTCAGAAGGAGTAAAAGGAAAATAAATTTACCGAAACGGTTTGAAGATTATAAAATGGATCGAATGGGAGACATGATTTTATCTTCAGAAATTCCTAAAGATTATAACGAAGCTATAAATTCTGGAAAAGGATGGGAAGAAGCTATTCGAGAGGAATTAACATCGTTGGAGAGGAACAAAACGTGGGAAATAGTACCAGCTCCACAGAGCGAGAACATAATCAGTTGCAAATGGGTATTTTGTGAAAAACAGGTCGGTGATAGAACTGCGAAAAAGGCTCGATTAGTGGTTCGTGGTTTTGAGCAATCCGAATTAAGTGATGAGGTTTACTCACCGGTGCGGTGGTACGTATGTTAAAAGTACGAGTGTTGTTGTCACTTAGTGTGCAGAGTGATATGCAAATTTACCAATTAGACGTGAAGTGCGCGCTCCTCAACAGAATTTTGAAACAACCGGTTTACATGCATATACCTGTAGGAATTAAGGAGAAACCACCAGACAAAGTGTGCATGTTTAAGAAAAAATTAGTGCCTATGTAATTTGTTTTTTGTTTCTTTCATGTTTTGTTGTTCAAATGTTTAGATATGTAGTTTTAAAATATTATAGAATTGAAGGGGGCTGTTGAATCTTAAATATTATAATTCTATTGTACTTACGCGTAGTAAACATGTAAAACACAAAAGTGTAAACAAGACAGTTTTTGTACTGGATGTCATATAAATATTACACGAGTTTAATCTCAACGTTGTAGTCTTTACTTACCAAACTCAAATAAAGAAGTTCGATAGTATCAAGTTGTTTCCCAGTCTTTAAGGATTGTTTCTTTTTCCCATGTCTCTCTACATATTAAATACAGCCACCTTTTTCCTTCTTCACCCACCCACTTTATCATTTCCGGTTCGATACTGTATGCTCCTCCTGCTTTTCCTTTTTTAATATTTCGTAATGCTTCTTCTATTTCTTCCATTTTTATTTTTTCCATTTGCTCATGTCTTTCATAATATTCTGTATCTTCATTGCTTGATATCTCATTATTTGGTGCTTGTTCAAATTAGCATATTTTATTTATTCGCAAACTATGCTTTGCGTCAAAAGTCTCCTAATTTGGAAATCTTTTTAAAACAATTATGTTTCTTTCAAGTGTCTTATTTTTTAACATTCATACATAAAATTATTCATTCATATATAAATTAAATTATGTAACTGCATTTTTTTCTTATTCTTTTGTAACTAAATTTTCCGTTGTTATCTAAATTTTATGCAAATGATTATTCAATTACTGCGTCATGGAAATTTTTATAATCGATGAATTAAAACTACCCCGTAATTTAACTTTACCTGAGAATAGCTGCTTCTTTTCAATTTCAAATTTTTTGCCAGTGTACTTAATTTCAAAAAAAACAAAAGGACAGCAAGTTAATTCAGAATTGAGTTCTTTGAAAAACAAAAGACAAATGCAAAGTATTTATAATTAGCTAGTTGTAAAATAGATTGTTTTTGCTGAGGCTGCCATAAATGGGATTTTTGTTTATAAACCTGTTATGTTTATTTATTTACAAACTGTAACACAAAAAATTATTTTTAAACTGATAAAAGTTTATTTAAATAGTTTTTTAACAGTTAGATTAGTGTTTAGATAGTATTTAACTGGGATTACCAATTTTAAACATTTGGAAAAATCCGAAGGCATTCGTAACATCTAATCAAACAACAACAACAACAACCAACCTTAAATTTCATAAACAATAAATAAATGCTTTTCAATTTACAATCTCGTTTGCTATTCAAGGCTCGATATATAAATCAACAAATTGTGCCTCAACGGTTTGGTTTAATGTACGCATGAAACAGTATTTTTTTAAAGTATAAATTTGAATTTTTCTGACCGCAAAATATAGTAATCTAGATTAGATATCTTGAAGAATTCTAAAAGGTGAATTCTAAAATCTTTTAGTTTTAAATTCCCGATTTTGTAACGTCTAATTACCAGGGCCGTTCTTGGAGCAGTTGGCGCCCAGGCGCGAACTAAATATTGTCGCCTTCAGAAATAAAAAGTCCCCTTATTGCTAGTTTGTGCAACGCAGACGTAAATTTTCCAATTTTCAAGGTCAAAGAATTTTGTTTGCGATCACAAAATCGTAAAAAACGTCTATGCTGCAAAGATAAATGATTTATTAAACAAAAACAGCACAAAAAAGAAACAAAAACAAAATAATAAAAAATACTTTGGTATAATACCCATAATAACCTACCTATGTAATAAGTGTTACACAATGTTTAAGTATAATACTAATTAAAACTAAACAAAAATCAACGTATCTTGCTTTAATACTTGCAAAATCTCTAATGATGTCTTTAATATTTAAGAATTCACATATGTCACTTTCTATGGAATATATCGCTAAATTATTCAGACGTTCCTGAGTCCTTTAAGCTCGAAAAAGAACGTTCACCATTTGCCACAGTAATACAGGCAATGTTAACATTGTTCTTAAAGCTATGGTTGTATTAGGAAATTCACTACAAAGATTATTTTTTAAAATATACTCTAAAACATTTTCAGGGGAATACATTTCTCGTATAAAGGAAATTTAATAGAATTTCTATTGCACTGTACAGATCTAGGCCTATTACGTCTCTTTTATTATCTTTATTTTCAACACCCTCATCTGTTAACTTTAATTCTAATTCGACGCAGTATTTTTAAAATCAAATTTCGACATTGTTTTTATTATTCTAAAATCACTAAGAAACTTAAAATTAGTCACGTAAGCTGTTGTTCAAATCTTTCTGTTAAAGCATGCATGGTAACATCTAACACCGCGAAAAATAAATTAATTTTGAAGTTAATTTTGGGAGTATTATTACTTTGATCTTCTGCTTCATAATCAAACTGTTTTTGTTTTCTTTCTTTTTCTTACTTCACTTTCGACAGGAAAGGTGTTAACTAGCTTCTTGAACTATGAGATGTCTTGATAAATGCTGCCAGTCATTGAATCCACTTTTAACCAAAGCAATGTTATCTACTATTTCGAGAAAATTTTACTGTTATAACAATAAACTGCATTTTTTTAAAGCGAATATAATTATCATCCAATTTCAAAGTACGGATTCGCCGTTGTGTAATTTTTTAATGTAATACTCCTCTGCAAAACACCTTCCGAACCTATCTTTTAGAAAAATACTGAACTCTATAAGGATATTTTCAATCTTCAATGAGGATAAGTTGTTGCTAACTACATCTGGCCATTCCCCCGGGTCTCTGAAAATCTTCAGCGCTTACACTTGCAACAACTTTTTCTATGAACGCTTCGGTTTTTGAACCTCCCATCTTTTCATTGCTAATGTTTTGCTGCTCCTCTGTGTTGGTGGTGTAGCTCTGGGTGTTTTCTTCATCGCTGGTGGCTTCTGGATTGGGTTGTAAAGAAGGTCCTGCTTGGGTACTACCAGACGATTGAAAAAATTTTGATATATCTGACGACAAGCGTTTTAAACGTTCTTATTTTTGGAGACGTTTCTTTTTATACTGATGCCCAGACAATTGTTTCCCCTTTCGCTCAGACATCAAAATAAAACATGTTATAATAATTAATTACAAGAGGTACTACTTTTGGTTCGCACCGAACTTGCAAGATTGATACTTGTATTCAATTACCTACAATATTTTGAAATTAGGGATCTTAATTAAAAATAATACAAATACTAAATCAAATTTGGGATTTAAACGTTCAGATAATATAATCAGACAGTAAACGAATTAACTTTTCTTTCAAACTATTTCCTTACTTCAAAATTATTTCCAAAAAAGTTATATATTTTTTTCAAAATCTCACTAATTACAGATTCATTAATCAAATCCACGGTAACAAATTTTACTTTCAAATTTTCAAATTCGATTGAAGGTTAAGGTAGCTATATGTATAAGGATTACAGTTATGTAATTCTGGAATCAGACTATTTATAAAAATTCGAATTCATTCTCGCTCTTTAAAAAAATAAGTTAAAATTTAAATTTTATATCTGAATCTGAACTTCTTCTTGATCATAAACAGATAGTAACTTGTTAAGATTGAAAATCAATTCTGAAAATTTGAGCCTCTCTTTTAAAGGTTTCGGAAAAATCAATTCTAAAAAATCGATTTTTGATTTAAATTTTTAGAGCGTTAAACTGCTTTAAACTGAACAACCTTAAATCCTGAAGTGAAGAGTGAAGAGTTTCTTCCTTGAGATCAGTTTGAAGTTGCGATGTCTCAAATGCCTGGATAAAGTTCGAACTTGGTCTTTTCCAATTTTGCGAATTGAAACTTATCAGCACAGTTAAATAGCTTCTGTTAAAACCGTATATTTTTTTAAGGAAATATTCAAAGAAATATCAAAACATCCAATTAAGTCATTGTTTTGTACTCTGGTCAGTTTGACAACAATATTTTTGTAAATAATCGTAACATGCTTAAAAACAAAAATCCCATTGATGTCAATCGTATTAAAAACTCATTTCAGTCAACACATATTGTTCGATCCTGAGGCTTTATTTTATTTGTTTTTTATTTTAATCAATACATTATTTAGTTCTTCTGCTATTATTTCTGAGATTTATACTGACCCTATATTTGCTATTTTTGGCGCCTTTATCTTTTATTTGACTGGCATTAGGTGTTATTTTTGATGCTTATAATTCCGTGTAATTAGAGCACAATTTTGTTCCTTTCTGTTACAATGTCCCCATTTGTATTTTTAATTTTTACAATTTGTTTCTTCCGAATGTTTTATTGCATTTTAATGGATTTAGAACCTTTATTTTGTTCTATCACTTCTAATACCTTTTGGGCATATAATGCATTGAATAAAACAAAAAGAAATAAAGCCTCAAGACCGGACAATGTATTACCTGAAATAATTAAAGAGGCGGAAGAAGAATTAAAACAAAAAATAGTAGAACTGTACAATAAATGCTTAGAAACGGGAGAAATATCAAAATCATGGTGTACAGCTGAAGTAATTCTAATACATAAAAATGACGTAGGTGAGTGTGATAATTTTCAATTTTGAATTTAGTCTGCCGAGCCTTTTGTGCCCGTAAACCCTTGGCAGACTTGTGGTCTGTAATTTCTGGCATTGTCGGCTATCATTTGCACCCTACATTGTTGTTGCAGATTATGACGTAAGTTTTTGTGACCAAAATGCAATTTTTGCAGCTTGTAACTTTTTATTGTGACCGGTATGAACAGACAGACTGGTGATTTTCTTATTAGATAAGCTGCCTTTAATAATATCCGGGGTTAAAATTTTTGGATACCATGACGTAAGCATAGCCGTTGTGGGCTCTCCGTCTAAAAGGAGTAGCTAAAACACAAACGGCACATGAGAGGCAAACGCTAGAAATAAAACTTACAGATACGGATATCACAATTAAAATAGCAATGGGACAAGGAAAGCATTTACCTGACGACCACGAGTAACAAGAAGAAGAGTAGACCAAACATCCGTTGGGGAGATGACGTCAGAAAAATTGCAGGAGGAAATTGGATGAGGATAGCTGAAGATAGAGCCACATGTAAAGAAATGGGAAAGGCCTACATCCAGCAGTGGTTAGATATAGGCAATTCGTGCTTCACGCTTCACGTGATTAGGTCTTACCTGCATTAAAGGAATAGAAAAGCGTTGTTACATACAATGTGATTTTTTAAAAACTCAATTGCAGCAGGCCGTATTCTGTCTTAATAACCTTAGAACACATGAGACGCAAACTATAAATGCGATCATAGATTGAACTGTAAAGTGAACTGAATAGCTTGATATTATATTCCAAATTTTGAATCACAAGTTCAGATTCAAAGATTCGTAGATTTTTCAGTCTTCAATCAAACTACTGAGTCTTTTCTAATTTTCGCTAATTAAAGTACAGTAAGTAACAGTAATTGTTAAAAAATAGATTAATACTCGTAGTTGCTATTTTTTGCCTGCATTATAGTTAGCTCGTTTGATATATTTTTAAATGCTTCAGTTAAAAGCGTTTTATTAAGAAATGTCCAGCAAATAGTGTGACGCCTAATTTAGTCATTCCTTTGAACTAATCAGCTTAAAAACAATGTTGTTGTTGTTGTTTGTATAAATAAATAAACGTAACATGGTTATAAACAAAAATCCCACTGATGTCAGTCGTAACAAAAAAAGTCTAAAATTTTACAACTTACATGTTACAAACGTTTTGATTTTTTCTTTTTTGCTTATTACAACGGAAGATTTTAGTTTTAGAAAAGGTTTAAAAAAAGAGAGTTACATAACACAGTCTTATGCTTTATGTATGCATGCAAAAACTGAGTTATTTTCCTTTGATTATTTATAAATGTTTGCATTCAATGTTGTATGTCGAAATTTGGAATAAAAGTTAACATTTTCAATTTACCAAGAGTTAAACAAATAGGCGAAATTAAAGCGATACATTTGCTTTTACGGCACCGCTTTGCATTATGCGCAAGAATAATAAATGTAAAAATTTAAATTTTTACTGCGATTATTACCCATCAATTAGCACACCACACATTTAAAGTTTAGCGTATTTTGCAATAATTAAAACGTGCCTGACATTTCCATAAAACTGATACTTTCTATATTCTTATTATGTACAAGTGCGTTATTTACGCTATAAATATTTCAACAGAAAGGTGTAAGTTTTACAATCATTTATTAACTAATACTAATTATAAAAATAAGAATACATTGAGCAATACATGTCTAGACTATTTTTGAAACAATTACAACTACGTTTCTATGCACGCAATAAAATTTGAGCTCAAAGATTTTCATCCACAAAAGTTGATGAAAAATAAACTGAACTATTATGACTAGGTTATATTAAATCTAAATTATTAAAATATTTGTGTCTAATAATTACACTAATTCTTAGTCTTGATTCAACTATTAGTAATAGAAAACAGTTGCACTTATTTGAGGTAAAGTTTTTAAATAGCATAAATAAAAAATTTAACAACAACATAAATGGACGGAAATGCCGAAGTAATTTTTGTTTTAATAAAAAAAATCAATCAATAAATAAAAAATATGTACATGGAATGTTAAAGTGAACGTCGATTTCATTCACTTTTTACAGCTTTCTTCTGTGACTTACCGTGGTAAGCCTGATAGTAAAAATGAGCAAACAACACAAAAAATATTGATGAATGAAGTATAAGTAAAAGTCCAATGAACGTTGGGTAACCACAATCGACCCATATTAATTGAGCTGAATGGAAGAACACCAGAGTGAATTGTAACTGTAATAGAAATTAGGTTTTTTATTTTTAGGAAAACCAGTTGGTGTGTTATAATAATAAAACACAAATATAAAACTTACGAGTTGAAGATGGGTGAGATGTTTCTTCCACCACAAATATTTGTAATATTCAGGTCCCATTGCAGATACCATGTAATAGAAATACATGATAACATGTACCACATTGTTGATTAAATTAGAAAAAGTCCCATGCCCTCCTGAAATATTTATTTTACGATAAAACGACATATTCTAAATTCTTAGTATACAAAAATAAAAGTCTATGATAAGAAAGCCTAAGCCTACTTTAAATTAATGTAAATTATAGACTGGTAATTTTTACGTAATTTTTTTCGAAGTTATTATGTTCAAGTCGAAGAAAAGTAACAAGTTGTAAAACAAGAACAAGTTATGAATTTCTTCATACGGATCCTTGGTATTGTGAAATGTAGCTTAATAAATTGTAATATTAACGTTACGTTATTATTAATTATCTTTTATGCGTATCAAAAGCGAATTGCGTAGCCATCAATACTACGAATTCGTTTAACAAAACAGAAAACTATGGCGTTAGGTTTAAATTCCAAACTCATAAATTCGTAATATTTAATAATAATTTGTAAGAGTGGTCAGTTTTATTTTTGAAGAGTGGTGGTTGTATGTAATTTCACTTTCTAACCAGTTTCATGCGAATCGAGTTTTTTCCAACCCAAATGGCAACATGCGCGAGACGTTGGGCAATAAATGCAATTGACTGAATAAGGTGGGGCTAACATTTAAGCTCGAATATTATATTGTTTTCCATTCTGTTAAAGGATTTCAATTTACGCAACGTATTTTATACTAAGTGTACATGCTCGGAACTGCTCACTCTTTGGTTGATCAAGAAGAGTTGGGTATTCCCCAGGATACTCAGACAAGCGTATTAGACGGTTATATAGTTAACCGGCTTGAAGCTTAACATTAACTGGTGCTTGACCGCTAAGGAATTTTTAACCTGTTGGTTCAGGTGTACTTGTTAGAAGTACCTTTAGATAACTCTTCAGTATGAAGAAATATATTTTGTTTAAGTATTAAGTTGTTGAGTAACCAAAACATTTAAGTATTAATAGAGTCATACTTTTACCTGGAGACTTTAACGCTAGTACACTTAGAAACCCAAAGCAGTTTCCGTAAATTAATTTTACCATTCATAAAGTTACGCTGAAAATTGAGTCCTCAAAATAAAGATCTGCCCGAATTATGCAAGTTTTACCAAGAGACTGCCAGTTGTGCTACAAACCTGCCATACTCGTCTTTTCCAAATTAATTTACAATACGTATTTTTTTTAATTTAAAAAATTAATTTTTGAGTAAACAATCCTTTAGTATTCAAAAGTTCATGTAGACTTTGTCCGGAAACTTCAATACTGACAAAGCTACAAAGTCGCCGAATTGTTTTATTTACATTCAGGAGAAAACCTTATTTTTTCTGTAATTCGAAATTTACTATCAAGATTTACAGATTTAAGCTTTACAAAGGTATAGAAATCTCCAATACTTGAAAATATCTCCCAATTAGAACATTTTTCCGAAGAGATTTCAATGGCGGGAAATGCTACAAACCCGTCCTATGTTTTAAACTAATTTATAACAATGTAGATATAATGTCAAAGATGTTCCTGTAATTCCTTCCAAATTGGCACCTTGATTTTTAAATTTAGATTCTACAAAAGTACCAAAGTCGTCTTTATTTTAAGATTTGTCTTAATTATAAAAATATCTTTGGGAAAAGCTACAAACCCTTTGAATGAAAGAAAACGTTTAATACCAAGGATTTTCTTGAAATTCGAGTTTGACTATCTTATTAGGTTCTCTAAAATACAAAAATCCACAGTGTTCGAAGATTTCAAGGCGAGTAAAGGCTACAAACCAGTCGAACATGTACTTCGTAACATGAAACGCTTCATAACAAAGATTATTTGCAATTCCAAGTGCAGTATGTAGATTTGAAAATTTAAGTTCTTCAAAAGTATAGAAATCCCCACTATTCCTCAATGTTTCTCAGTTTTATGAATTTTCTCAAGAGATTTCAATGCTGGTAAGACTAGAAACCCGCTGGGTGCTTTAAATTATTTTATATCAAAGTACGTATAATATTACAAATTTTCTTGTAAATGTAAGCACTAAAAAAGTACTAAAAATCCCTAATAGTCAAAGGTTTGTCTTATAGGAATTATTTCGGGAGATTTCAATGCTCGAATAAACTAGAAACCTGTAGTTTAACAAATATTTGTCGTACCTGCTATGAATTTAACTAATATCCAAGTCTCTAACGGGGTTAGACTATGATGATAGAGATGTAAAAGTGAAACTTGACTGTCCTTCTTCCTCATAACAAAGAAGATCGTGTCTGCAAATTCTGATAGTTTAGAAATGTAGTACCACCAACACAAATTGGCCATCTGCAAAGCATTATAATAAAAATTTTAGCAAATGCAAAAGCGCTCTTATTATTTTAAATAAATTAGAAAGTAATATTTACCCTTAAAGCTTTTTGACTAGTGGAATAATCAACGGGTTGACATTTGTAGCTGTAGTCGAAAAACCACCCACTCATGAGATGCTGCAACAAAAATGTAAATTAGCAATAACGGTGAAAGCGTAGGTTTAGTTTTTAGGATAAAAACACGCAGAGACTTTCGTTGGGTTACTGTGACTGTCCTTGAATATATGAAGGCCTTGGGAAAAGGCGATGAACGTCCTTGAGGAGAAAGTTAGCCGGAAGAAATGGCTCTGGTTATACACGAACAGTACCTGCTATACACGATATATCTATTATGTAAAGGTACATAGGTAGTTCTCGGTTATTTGTGATGTAAGCAACCTTAAACTCTTTAGATCAAGGTGAGAAGGATAATTGACTTTATAATCTCGAACACTAAATCGTTCAAATCCATTTCTTTAACTAACTTCCTCTTATTTTTTCAATTAATTAATTTAATAATTGGGACTACCTATTGAAAATAGATAATAAGATTGAAACTATTTTTAAAGAATATCACTTACCTCGTATAACATGAACAAACTAAATAAAACTTGGAACCCGTTGTAGACAATCAGAACCTCTTTAAGCTTAAATGGCTTTCTGTCTCTCATTATCCTCGGACCAAGGATAATAACTGTATAAAGGTATCCCACAACCATCAGAACTGTTGGTGCAGGAGTTTGCATAAGCGGCCAGTCGGTCGTTCTGGGGTCTACAATTTAATTAAATAAACAAATTGCGATTGATATTGGACTCAAAGATTAATATGCAAGATTAAGGATTTAAGGATTACCGTATAAATTTCAGATAACCCCAACCAGCAATTAAACCACCGAAGTTAATTGAGAATTTATTCTGACTTTTTATATCAACATACTAAACTGTAATTCGTCAGAATGCGCATGAATTAAGGACAACAATTTTTGTTTTATAGCTATTAAGACAACAAGTGTTTTATAGAAGGTTTAAAAATCAAGGTCGTAGTTCAAATCCGAGCGAACGAAGTGAGCCGAGGATTTGATAGACCGAGATTTTTAAACTATAAAACACCAGTTATCTTCAAGATTTTTTCTAACACTAATATCAGACATTTTCTTTCACTAATATACTATTAGAAATTTTAATAAATTATTATTTGAGACGTGTCATAATACACAAAATGCGAAGATTGCTAGGCAACGACGTATTTAAAGGCCTATAAAATACGTTGTCATTGACGGCGTATTTTATAGAGAAAGCGTATTTTAAAGGAAACATAACAAGTGAGCTCTTATGCACCATAGAAACAGTATAAGATATTAGTGTTAGAAAAATTTTTTTAAATAGACTATTATAAATAACTGCCTGTCGGACAATAAAATTCGATCAGTTGTTTTACGAAAAAGCTGTTTAGAAATACTTAAAAGAATAAATTGTAAAACTCTTTCTACCTGCTTTTTAAATTAGAAAATTTACTGCACGGTTTAGTTTTATTTATAAAACATTAACGGTATTCTGATTTTTTGTTAAAATTTAGAATTTTTAAATGTAAAACTTTAAATTAATGGCTTGATATCTTATAATTTAGAATCAACCTAGTTTTTTTAGCGGATATTGCAGATTCGTTAGTAAATTTACAAACCTGTAGTCAATCGTAGTAGTAGTAAAGACTGGTCAAGTTCTTAGGTTGGAGGAATTTTTTACAAGAATCCGGACTGAGTTTAAATTTAAAAATTTTTAACAAAAAATCTACTGATACGATAGGAATTTCTTTAATTTATTTATTGCTGTATGTTCAAAATTTTGCTTTATTAAGTATGTATATACAGTTGTATTAATTTTATTTATATAACTGCAAGTTCTTGTATGTTTCGGTCTCGAGGCTGGTTGTTGAAACAAAAGTTCGGTGGGTTTACTTACCCTTATGATGACAATGAGAAATGAAGGTGCTGAAAGTATTTGATGATTTATTGAAATCAGTACTTAAAAATGTAATTACCGGATTTAGGTATACACAAACCAAGACCTACGTATATTAGCAAATTTGAAAGGAAAATTAAAGCAAATTCGGGACTAGGTTAGGTTATAATATGTACGCACATGCTAATTTTAATTAATATTTTAATATTGTTGTGATGTTACGCGGTCAATAAAGGTTAATTATCCTTAATATAAAATATGATTTCCTTGGACTTCGTTAATGTTTGTTAAACGAAGGATAAAAACTTAAAATTTTTAAAAATATGTTAAAACTGAAGTGCAGTAAAAAGAAACAAAATGTGTGGAACTAGAACGTGTAGTGTAGATTAAATAATGGCAGCAATAACGAAAACCAAACACGTGCGATATTTACATAAGAGTTACGAGCACACAGGAGAACGAGGATAAAAAATAAACTTACCGCTTATTCTATCTACTATATCTACATAACTGTCTAACGCCAACCGAACCAAACTGGCCATCTCCTGTAAAAGAAGCAAAAACACTGGTTAGATTATTAAAATTACATTATAAAACCTAACAATATTGTTATTTACATTGCCATACGTGGAAATGAGTTTTAATTAGAGTGTTAAACTTAGAACTCAGGAATATTAAATTATTATTATTTTTATGGGCAAAGTTTTTTTATTAAGATTTTTAATTGTCAATAATTTCTTAATTGGTCTTAATGAAGATTACTGAATAAATTCTTAAAGAAGCATTAATGTAATGTAAGATAAACAAAAGACTTAAACGTTACAAGGAAACGTGCTAATGAAAATACAACGACACTAAAGTGTATTGTGGCATTAAATTGGGCAATCAGCAACCAATTAAATCTTCAATTTTGACCTTCTCATTATATGGAATTAAACCCAACCTTGATGATTTGTATATAAAAAGAACAAATATTATTTGTTTATAATACTTTACAACTACGACTATGTTACTTTAAATTTCAATAAACAATTTCTGGTAGTTTGTGGAATAGCAATCCCTCACTTATTTACTACTTTTCTGAAAACTTAAAAAAAAATCTGTTATTTTATTTTGCTGAAAATGCTCACTGAACAATGATTTAAAGGCACGACTAAAGCCAATTACTATCGATAATTTTAAATAAAGTTCCCCCACATACAACATTCAAAGTTAAATTCGCTAAAAACTATGTAAATAATAGAAGAAATTGTAATGGTAAATTCAACAACTCATGCATCAGCTGTAGTATTGTAAAACTTTGTTAAATACCTCTCCAAGTTTAGAGAAACTCGGCTGATGTCAAAATAATAAAAATAGCGATTATATTTGTCCATGAACTATAAAAAGTAGTTCTTTCGTATCTTTTTTTTATTGTCCTGGAGAAACCAGCAGAAATGTTGAATTGCCGAAATATGTAATTATTATTTAAAAAAAAAGGATTCCTTTTATAGTCTCTTATGAAAGGTTATTGCAAAATCCTTTTGCCAAGGTAGTATATTACCAATCAAGGCATTCATTCATTTATTTACTAAAATAATAAACCAAACGTGGTTACACTTTGTTTAACTTTAATACTCATAGTTGGCCATGACTGAATTTTTTGTTTACTAAAAGCCTTCTTAATTAAACTAGAACTTCAGTTCATTACACCATTCGCATTAATAATTTTCTTGAATTATTATTAAACTCTGCGTAATTATGGGCAAAGGTCGCTTTTAACACCCAGAGTTGTTGAAATACGACAGTGACCCCCAAAAGGCAACTCTGTAAATTTGTTAATTAAAAAAAAAAACAGTAGTCAAAGTTTCTAAGCAGCCTAATATTTCAAGGAGATCAAAAACAAATAAAAATAATTTCAAAGTTAAGTTTTACAAGCTTACATAAATTACAAAATCTTAGACCACTCGAAGAAAAAAAAAACGGAAATTCCGCACGAAATTTCAAAATTAAGGTGCATTTCGGAGAAAGTAACGCCTTTGAAACAAATACCAATTTTGAAATCGCGAGTCTGTGGTTAATTACTTGATATTATCAAGGTAAAGTTGAGCTGGGCAATGTCAATTTCTTGCCTTCAGTTACGAGGTGAACTGGTCAATATTTATTAAATTTTAGTTCTAAATGCATATGTTGTTGGTGTTTCATTATCGAATTTACTATAAGGTGTTTCAAACGAGGCTAGTTATGCATCCTTGCGGCATAAGTTTGGTGTGGGCTATTTAATGGTCCCATTTTTCAGCTACAGAAAGTGAATGTATATTTCGAAACATAATACGTAATCAGTTTTTAAAATTTCTTACTAGCATCTAAACGGGGTTAATCAGGTGGGAGGTTTCTATGCTTAGCTAGAATGGTAACCCAAATTACTAATTTTATAATATTTTTATCCAGTTGTAAAGTTGTTTGCGGCCCGACATATTGGTGAAGCCTTTTCAGGCAGTTGTTGTAAAGTTTATAGTAATAACAACGAATTAAGTCGGTGTATCTTTTACGCTTTTTGTCAAACCAAAGCAGCTGGATGATTTGTGAAAATAGAAACCCTGATGTTCAGTCTTCTTCACATTTGCTGAATTCGTTGACTGTAAATGCGCTGAACGTAAGTTAGTTTAATAATTATTAGTTGTAATTGAATCAGATATAAACCAAACAGTTAATGGGGTTTTTGGATTATATGAATTAACTATTGTTAGAAGTAATTTTGGGTAGGTGAACAAAAATCCCCTGAAAGTATATAGCTCCGCCTTTTAAAATTTTCTTTCCTTGTTAATGCGCATGACAATACAACAACATAAATTATAATGATTTAATGAGAACCAAATAACTAAAACAGTTTTTACTCCCTTTTTTACTATTGAATGCAAATAATAAGAATTTACGTCTATTGTTTGAAACACTCCAACTCTAATTTCTGTGGAGATTTTAATGCTTAACTAGAACGAAGATCATAAATTACCTCCAGGTCCGTTTTTTATAATTCTGATTTGCAAATTTACGTTACAGCTTTTATTCACGTGATATTATCAAATTTGGTTTTTGTTAACATGTGATTTCGTCCAAAAAAACCTGGAAATTCCATTTTCTAAAATCTTGTAACTCTCGAAACCAACCATACGAGATCAATTTTTAACAGACGAAATTGCGAAACACGTCATATTTAATTATGATTCATCCTAATAATAATGAAAAAAAGAGATTTTAAATATGTTAACGGTTAAAGGTAAAACACACGAATCCTTGCATGATTTGCGCAATAAAAACAAATAATTTTAACCTCAAGCGGGTTAACCTTGATTAGGCTTTTCGAATTTTCGAGATGTGGTAATTTGTTTTTACACGTGGAAGTTAAACGAAGATTTCGGTATGTAGACGGAACGGAAATCCCTGAGCCATTTAACCTTTAAACTTTAAATCAACACACTGGACTGACTATTTTTCAAGCATAGTAATTTAATCGTGAAATCCTTCGATGAGTGGGTTTAGTTCTGAAGATTTAATGAACAATTGCGGTTGAAATCTTCAATTTCGATCGCTTTGTTAATAAAAAAAGTACTAAAAAAACTGTTTAGATCACTACTGTTCGGTTTTCTGTGGTTTTTGTTTGCTCAATTGAGAAACAAACCTTGAAATATTGATTGTTGTCTGCAACGTTAAGATACGAAAGCAGTTTTAATTTTGTTGAATTTACATTGTCAATAATTTAGTATGTTCTTTTTGTAAGTTCTTCTTCTTCTTCCTTTTGTAAGTTGTCTGAAATAAATAACACCAAGAGACCTTTTAAATCAATAATCAATCTCGACTTGGTGATTTCAAGAACACAAAATGCCTATTCAGAAGATTAACGATTCGTGATTTGGGATTTTAATATAAAAAATTGAAAATGTTTAATTAAATTTGTCGGAATTATTCTGCCGTAAAAACAATATTTTAGACAGGTTTTTGCTTTTCAGTAGTAAGAGATTTCAATGCTTAGTTAGCACACAAACCTTCAGAAATCGTTGCAACCCTCGAGCTTAAACATTACTTTTACAGTTTGTTACTTACTTGAACTTATTTAAACCGTTTTTACTATTGTTACATTAGAAGTTAAATCTAAACCCTCTTCAAACAGTTTTGCTGTGGTAATTGCCATTGACAAATCAGCACGTTACAAAAATAGAATTGTAAATAGACATATTAACTTTTGGTTAATTTTTAACTAGAAACAATCTTACACTAGTTAAAAAGAAACAATTAGAAACTAAATTTGCATATTATCGTTACAAAACTACAGTTATAAATTGTCAATTTTAATTTTACACTAATTCTTAATTATTGGCCACAATCATTCGTGTTATAAAAGTTTGGATTTAAGAACTTTAAGCTTGCTTCGGAGTTATAAAGCAAAAATTATGAAAAGTTTGAAGGTGCATCCCTGTTCCTTATTTCTTTATTATGTTAATGTGACAATTTAATTAAAATTGCAAGCTTGATGATAGCAATTACTTGATCGCGTAGCAAAACAATTCAAGGCTACTGTTTAAACTTTGAGCACAAAAACATTTTCAAGATTTGTTGTGGTCAGTTTGACATTTTATACTTCTTTATTGCTGTTTTACACAAATAAGGATATTAACCGATTTTGAAAAACGTATACTTACTGAAACTTACATTAATTAAATGTTTAAATAATATACCATACTTAAACAATGTAATATTTAAGATTAAACATACGGAACAATAAATTAAATATATGAAACACTGGTGCTTCTTTGCAAATCTACTATTTACACACATCGAACTAATAAAACATACAATGTAAACTAAAATGAAGTGGTTAAGAATTGTGACACGAAATACCACCATCTCAGGTTGTGCTTGAGCAAAACAACTGCTTTGTAGATTATGCAAGAAAGATACAAAGTAAAGGTAAATTTGCTAGGTTTTGTGGTAATTTCTCTTCAATTATAGGCAAATTTCCTGCAATAAAAAATATTAACGCTAACGAATACGTTCGACATATGTTACTGATTTTTGTTGGTATTTATTTAAACAAAATCGGTATACTTTTCCTTTCTTTGTTATTATGTACGGTTAAATTTTATAATTTCCCCAGTAGGTCGAATGCAACAGTTCGACATACTTTCAGAAATTGTGCAACTGCGCTCATCGGTTTCTGGTTTGTACTTTAAACTTAGTAGATTTCACTGATTGCATTTCATTGTAACTACGATCCATTTTATAATTTTAATTATGTTACACGAATAATTCATCCGAAAACTTTAATTAACTCGCTCTGAATTGTGATTACGAATTAATTGCAAATTAACTAAAATTAGGTATATCTTTCTTTTGCTTCGATTCGTTTCGAAAGTACTTTTTTATTGGCCATTCGCATTTTTTGAGTAACCAATAGGAAATACTGTAGGAAGAAACGATTGGCTCATTGAGAACAACGTGACTAGTATAAAAAATCAACAACGATTATGTTTGTGAATTTTTAATGGATCTTTTTGTAAGTGTGCTCGTTGAACTACTTAATAACTCGGTAAAACAAAACCAGGACAGAATGAAATTTTTGTTTAAATTACGCAGAAGTATTTTTAGAATATTACGAATTATGCTCACTTTTTATTAATTTATTACAACACTTGGCTTATGTAATTATATTAGTACGGTATAATAAAATTTAATTATTTATTTGAAGCAGTGGAATTTAGAGCCGTCTTTTGTTAGACATAAAATGTTCAAAATTTTATTGGATCATCAACATTTTGAAAGATTTTTATAAATCATGAATGATTTTGAAAGCGATATAATTTTGTTATTTAATCAAATGACAATTATTATTGATTAGCGTTATAAATCCGAAATATGCACTTTCGTAATTTTTGATCTAGCAAAGAAAATTTCCAAAAATTTGGGGTCATTAAGCTGACACATTCAAGAATTTCGCCAGGAATTTCACCAAAATCATTATAAAGCTAGCTCGTTACACAAAATTAGTGAACCAATAATTTAGTAGCAGTTGAATGTTATTTAATGAATTAACCAATATTGCTTTGGGTGAGTGAGAATAGCTGGTATACTGCATTGGTTTTAAAAAACTCTACAGAAATGTGGGTCATTCACTCTTATATAATCGAGAGATAGGCTTCAAAACAAGCGCTTTCGATATTGCTTTGCTCTTATTAACTGAAATAGTAAAACAATTTATTGCAGGAGAAATGGAACTGTGCTTAGCTATACAAGACAATATTTGGTTATACAATTTCAAGACCTTGAATTGTCTCAGTTATAAAAAAGTTTTGGCCTTATTTTTTTAATGATCAAACTGGCTGTTAATTAAGTTGGTATTCATCTTAACGCAAACCCTTCTTTGTTTAAAGCAACAGTAAAAACGCGTTGTGAAGTAAAAAGAATCTTGGGACATTCCAAAGCTTGTCCTAGAATAATTATACTATTTTCTTCTAGTAGGTGCTAAACCAAACGACCGTCCTTTCTTTAAAAAATAACTTTCGTGTGCCCCAGATTAGTTAATTACCGCAAGTGAAATTGATTTATATGGATAATCATAAAAAGACATAAGCTTGCTTCTAAATTATGCGATTTTGCAATTCTGAAATTCTTTTATAACCGATACTAAAGCCTTGGCAATTTCCAAAGTCGTATCGTGTCCTTGCAAGGAGGTTTTGGTTGCACAATCTAAAAACTATTTTAAACTAAATACAATTTAATTCCTCTCCCCGAATTCACTTTGCATTTCCTTATGTAAATGAAAATGTAAGTATTATGAGGACAGTGAATATTCATGTTTACTTAAAAAAAGCTTCGACTCTTGTAAGATTAACCCCATGCATAATAAGCTCTTGATTTGTTGTACTTAAAGGAAAAAAAAGTGCTGCTTTAAACTACTTTATAGGGCTTTAACGAATAAATTAATTACTTTTTGCTCATAGAGACTTAAAAATCCGGTCTTGAGCAGTATTTACAGCTAGTAAAATTGTACAAGTAATAAACATACAATTAAAAACTCCTATCTATAAATAGATGTATAATAAAAGATTATAATTTAAAACTAAAATTAAAATGTAGAAGGAACTGATATAAAAAGCAGATTTATTTGTTTACAAAACTACAAAGCAGGTGCTACAATGGGATACAATATACAGGGTGAGTCCTTAAGCGCGGAAAGTAGTTGACGTATGTTAACGGGGAAAAAAATTCATGAATAAACTTGAACCTAAGAAATCCATTAAAAATATTTTTAGGCGCCGATTCTTTCAGCGGGCGGCGCAATCGAGGGGCGGCATCATTAAATCGCACTTTTTTCGAAAATATTCAATTCAATATTTCCGCTTCTATTGATGGTAGAAACCTCCAGTTTTTTGCATTCTGTTCGTCTTTAATTTCTTCATAACGTAATAATAAAATTATTGTGACTTTGTATTTAAAATTTTTGAGATACTTGCAATTGAAAGCAAGTTTCCACTAAAATGCTCCGAGAATTTTAGAAAAAAAGTTAGAAAAAAATTTCAACTAATATTTTCAGTAGACAATATTTATAGCTTTAGGAAAATACCGAGTGTTTTGAAAACGAAAAATCCAAACCAAAGATATAACTATTTTTAACCTTGGAGGTTATGTCTTCGTTTTCGAAAAAAGTGCGATTTAATGATGCCGCCCCCCGATTGCGCCGCCCGCTGAACGAATCGGCGGCTAAAAATATTTTTAATGGATTTCTGAGGTTCAAGTTTATTCATGAATTTTTTTCCCCGTTAACATACGTCAACTACTTTCCGCGATATAGTCGGCGGCCGCGCTTAAGGACTCACTCTGTATACAAATTAAGTTTAATTAATCTTTTTCAAAAAATTACTCCAAGGTATAAAATGCATTTTGAAGAAGATAAGCTTTTACAGAAGTCCAATGTTTAATTGAGGGTGGCAAGTGGTTGAAAATCCTAATTCCTAAAGCGTTAGATGAATTAAGTAGGTATTTAATAGAAATTTGATATCGATGAAATGGTATTCTAAGGTCCTCCTTGGATCTTGTGTTTGCGTAGTACATCGTAGTTTTTCGTAAATTTGCTTTTATTTGTAAATACATAGACAGATAGTTCAAAGATAATAAGAGTTAGGATTGAGTACTTCTTAAACAACGTTCTACATGAAAACATACTATGAACCCCTGAAATGCATCGTAAAATTCTTTTTTGCACCCTAAAGAGTTATACCGTATCTTATACGAGATTCAACCAACGCATAATACATCAGAATAAGTTGTTCAGTTAAGAAGCTGTTTTTAGATTTCTAAACAAGAAAGACGTAGAATTTAATTTGCTAGTTAATTCGTGACAATGTTTCGACCAACAAAGGTTTTCATCGAACCAAACACCCAAAAACTTGATACTATTCAAATTGGACAGAGGTAGAGAATTTACCATAATTTAATGTGGCTACATTCTTTTTGTCGATTATGAAATCGAATAACTGCACTTGTAGAGGTATTTAAGTATAATAAATTTGAAGTAGAAGAATTAAAGAAGCATCCAGTTCTATATTGTTCAAGTTGTTAATAAACATAATGAATAAAATAGGCCCCAAAATGGAGACTTGCGAGACATCTATATCAATATTCAAAGAATTTGAATCAACAGTATTGATAACACCGTTGTTTAAATATCGTAGGGAAATGTATTGTCAATTTTTTAAAAATGCCTCAATCCAGTCAAGAGGTATCCCTCGAATACCACAATTATAAAGCACCTGCAGTAACAAAGGATGGTTAACACTGTCGAAAGTCTTAGACAGATCAAATATTTCTTTTTGTTTCTATTTTGGTTGAAATTTTGACAAAGAATACAATTTCAGGAAATGCTTTTCAAAAACGTGAAATAATCCAAAATGGTTTTATTATTCCCTTGATTTTAAGAAAATTCTATAAATTTTCAACAATCAAATTTTTGTAGGTTATATGTTTCCAAAGTTTCCAAAGAAGATGAAAACTGTACAACAAAACTAAACATTGTAAGATTTGTTACTTTAAGTTTCAATTAGCTTTGAAATCACTTTAATTACAGCTAATTATGTATTAAGGATGTTTTTGTTTAACTTTAACTTTTTATTATGTAACAACCTTTAAAGGGCATTCCTTGAATTGTTTTGGTTGTAAATCAGGAAACGTTGAGATTTATGCAGATAACTTGCTACTGAAATTTATTTTTAAGCTTTGGACTTTTTCTTTATTATTTATTTATATTTTATGGGCTGCTTTGGAAATTTGAACGCTTGTAACAACTCGATAGAATTAATCTAAAAGAATCAGGAGGGGACGTTTATACAAATTATACGAAGACCCTTTTTTGTCTGCTACAAGGATATTTTACACCTTGTAGATTATAAAACAAGTTTAATATTTCGGTAAATCCCAACATAAACATCCAAATGAAAGAAATGTCAAAGTCGTACGGCTTGTTATCCTTCAGCGTTGTTTAGCTTAGTCATTGTTAGAATAAATTTATCTTCCTGAAATGCATATCCGGCATAGTTATGTTAATACTGTTTATTTTAATGTTATCAAATGTCATAGTATGTAGTATTTCGATGATATAGATTTAAATTTGGATGAAATTTTTGATTTTGCAAATTTGGGATTGATTTTAGGTTTTGGCTAAGAATTCACTCCTTTCCATTGCTGTACTTTTCTGATTTTTTAATTCAATTGGTGGAAGTTAAAGATAAACAAAAATATTGAAAAACAGCAATTCTTTAATGTTGGTTTTAAATTTATAATTTAGCATGTCTTCTAACGTAACTTCCTTTACCCAACCCTGATATTTATTATACTATAAAATACAACCTTCTAAGACAGTGCATATACAAGTCTAATCAAATTTTTATTCGTTCGGAAGTAAGGGTTTTCAGGGTTTGATTTAATCATTAATTGTAAAAACCTGTGCTTCAAAAAATACTTATTTAATAATACATGCAATTACTCCTTTATTTGTTAACTTTAATTAAATGTATTGCTTTTCTAACGTATTTGAAAGAATATTGAACATTCTGAACATGAAAAGATATTACATTCGGGCTTTGAGTCACTATTGTTTAATTACCTGCTGAAGTTATAACGAGTGTTTGACTTAAGGGGCGAACATATGGAAATAGCATGGAAAATCTTATATATGCAGATTTCTGCTTACCGTTTGATTTGATAGAATTAATTGATTGATAGCGGTATCAATCGAAAGACAAAACGAATGCGCTTAGTTACTACTTTACTTGCATTTGTTGCTTATTTAAGAAAGATTTTATTTTCTGTCAGTTATCAATTCACGTATCTATGTACCTAATTACCATGAATAATAATGTTGAATATTCTAATGAGGTGAGGATATTTATTGTCAAAACATTTTATAATAATATAATTTTGGCATAAACAAACTTCAAATTTGATCATTGTTGGTCTCCTTTTTGTGAATAAAATGCGAATTATTTATTACAGCTTTTAAGCTATTTCTTTTTTAAACAAGCAACAAATTCAAGTAAAAAATTAAGCGCATTATTTTTGTCTTTCGATTGATACCACTATCAATCCTATCGACTCATATGGCAAGCAGGGATCTGCATATCCGATTTCCCATGCTATTTAGATATGTTCGCCCCTTAAGTCAAACACTCGATCGGTATTGTTCTTTTATACAGAATTTTCAAAATTCATTAAAATACATTCAAAATAACTTCATAAAGGAGTGAATCTTTGCATTTTAGATTTTTATTATATATCAAACTAACAGCTCTTCGACTTGACGTATTTACAAGTGAAGCAGGAAAGTTTAAATAACTAATTTCAATATTCGAAATTTTAAAATATTATGATATAAGCACAGATTATCAGTTCCAATTAACTAATCAAAACTGGTTTTAAGGAATATCACCGAATTATTGTGTTTTATCGGGTATTTAATATTAATCTAAAGCAGTTTTTAATAAGTAAATTACTTGTATTATCATTTCAATTAACGAATGTGTCTTATATCATTGGGCTTAGTAATAAAAACAAGTTCAAAATTAACAACCCAGTTATGGTGTTTTATATAATATGATAGCCTTATAGACTTCGATTCTAATATTTCGATTGCATATGCAAACGAAATAAATAGTAAAACTTGAGATGAATCTAATTCAAACAGTAATAGCATTAAATAATTAAACAAGCTCATTTAGCAGTTAATTTTTTCTGAATGTGAAAATAATTAGATTTACGAAAAGTGGTTTCCTTGTAATAAAATGCTTGAAAATTTCTAACGGCTAAGCAATATCCGTTAAAGTTAATCGTGGTCAACTTTGACATACTAAATGCAGTTTAAAAGTGAAATGATATCGCAACTTGCTTTCTGAACCGATTTTATGAAGCATATTATTTAAAGACTGACCGGCTGGGAAATGTCGGTCGATTTTAAATTTGTGTTAATGCATTTCAACGTATTAATTTATCCTTTAATTTACGTAATCGATTTCCTCAGAAAGAAATTTGCAGAAAGTTAAAATGGAATTCGAAACCATAATGTAAATTTCAGAAATAAACACCAAATTTAAAAATCATTAATGATAGAACAATATAGATTAACTTTCACCTAGAAATATTTCTAGTAATATCACTTAAAGCCCAAAGGCCCTTGTGAAAATATTCATGAACCTCTGATAAACAAACGATTACGTTTCACCGTGTTGTGAAATCGCTTAAATTTGCATTGAAGTTCAAATTTGCTAATTGGTGATAATTATATCAAGGTTGTCTTGCTGATTGACTAAGAGTTCAAGTTTTTAGAAAATGAATTAGAAACAATCGTATTCCTGGTTCCGGTTCTAGCGGGCTTTTGCCTTTTTTTTATTTATTGCAGTTTGAATAAATAACAAAAATCATGCTGTAAATGTAAATTTCGAGTCAGTCATTCTACTGAAATGAATTATTTGAAGTTATCTGCATAACTTCGATAGTTTAAATTAACTGTACTTAAGTAACTGAAATTTCCATTTCAGATGTTATAATTAAATTTCCATGGTGGCTTTTGATACTGAATACTTAAATTCGAGAACCCAATAATGATTTAATGAACTTATTGCAAAGTTAAACACAATTTTGCAAATAACTATGTTCGCATCTTTTTAGTTGGAACAAGTTCCTAAGATGAACTGCTAACTGCGTCAGCATAATATTTTAACGGTATCAATATATAAAAAATTCTACCTGAAACTATAAACTGGATTGACGTTTACGTCACACAGGCACAAATTTTATAAATTCTCAGGTTGGGTTGAGACTTATCTTTGGATTTAAAGATTTTGTTTAAACCAAACGTATCTGCAAGTTACTTATTTTAAATTCTATCTATTTACTCATGTGAAAAAGAATATTTGTGGTTTTACTGCAGCAGAAAATTTAGCCAACATAATGAAAGTTTTATTACTTTGCACAATCTGTATCTGCACAGCACGTTGTCTGTGTTAATTTAACGCTTTACATATGAGTTTCTGTCTTACAATTGGATGAGAATATCATGGGATATTATTTCGCACGATTTCAGTTGAACCCTTGCAAAATCTTATACTTTATGAAAGTGCATTTAAATGTCATGCACTTTATCTTTTACGTTTCATATTAGGCTATACATATGTCGAATTTTAAAAGTTGTTCGAAAAATGTTTCTAAATTTTATTTTAACATTAATTTTATGAGTAAATATTTGAGCTTGCAGCGGGGGATAAACTTGTTTATACATTTTAGAAAAATCAACACAAGTTAGCTTAAAGTTTAGATTAATTAAATTTTAGTAAACTAAAACAGTTGGAGCTAACTAACTCAATTATTTGAATTTTTGTCTTTTTAAGTAAAATATTTAGTTGATCATAAGTAAGTAGTTAGTTAGTCTTATAAAAAATCTGCACAGTCATTTTGCGACTACGAAAAAGTGGATTTTAAGAAACGCTGCCACCAGGTATTTAGAATTTTCGAAACGTTTCCAATTCACATTTAAGAACTTCTCGCATTTGTGTGTATATCTTTACGCTACGATTTTAAGCAGAAACTTTAAGCTAAGTGAAATATATACGTAATATATTTTTGCCAAGCGTTTCCTAACAATAATTCCGTGGAATTTTTTACTTAAACTCGTTTCCAATCCATTACACTTCAAGGATTTCATTAAAAATCAAGCAATTTTTATTATTCAGGTAAATTTTAGTTTTAATTTAAAATTTCCAACGAAACTTGTTTCGTAATATTTGACTGTTGAAGAGCAAGTTTAAGTTCATCCTAAATGTAATTATTAACTTAAAAGTGCATTACCTTGCTTAAAGAAAAATAGTTACCACATTGTTACGTAAAAGTAAACATCTGTCTGATAATTTTCTTGAGTAATTTTGTAACACTTTCGATTTGCGTTCGTTCGCAGACTTGTTGAAGTGAAAAACACGCATTATTATTAACCCAAATAACCGCGCCTGAATTTTTAAGAACTGGGTTAAATTACGTCTGAATTTTACTTATTGAAGTGCTTCATAAATTAATTACTGTTAATTCTTCTTGTTGTTTGTTTAGAAGGCAGCACTTTTAAGTTGCTTTCAAAAGTTACGAAACCGAATGATGATTTTACACCTTGTAAAATACTTGACATAATTTGTATGTTAAAGTGATTTTAACAAAATTTTCTGGAAGCTTTTTACTTACAAACAACCTATTTTAATGTTAATATAGCATAATTCTTTTATATAAAGTTTGTATTTTTGTTAGCTAGTTGGTCACAAAATCATTTGTTTCCTTTTGCCCTGAGTTGTTTTAATCAATTTACAAAAGGTAAAAGTTTAATAATTCTGTGTGAAAGCATAGCAACTATTCGTATAATTAGCATTGCAAATGTATTACTTACCGTATTATTCATTTTAATTGTTTTTGTTAAACTGATCGGATGTAAAAACGATAAACGAGTGGATGGATACTTCGGGATTTAGCTGTGAATTTCCTATCACCTAATCAGCACAGGATCATTTTCCATTGTTCTTCTAAGTAAACACACACACAGTTTATCACAGGTTTTTGAACTTGTCCCTTAATAATGAGATATTAAAATTTACTCCAAAGTAAAAATCCCAAAAGGATAAATTCAACTTTTGTAAAGTTAAAAACACTGTAATATTTTGAAAAATAAACGTCCCTTCCTTGATGAACATGTAACTGACAAACAAAATTTATCTGTTGATTCTCTTATACTAGTGAACTTTTGTAAATTGCAGTAGCCTATAACAGTAATGTGCAGGTTAGTGTCAAATTCTTCTTATCCCCACCACACTTGATTTACGTGAATTTAAAAAAAGAATAGTGTGGGTTAGCAAGTGTAACTAGCTACAAGTTTTATTTGTAGAGGGGGTAATAGTACGACATTAGTTGATTTTACTTAAGCTATTGGGGAATTTTGTAGTAGTCTGCAATGTAATTGTTATTTTTAAGAGGGGAAGGAACATTGATACACGGAAAGGAGTATTGAGGTACTCTGTTTCGAATATTTTGCGACTTTGATATTCGCTAACTCAAGGGTCAACTATAATTTTGCGAACCTTAGGATCAATAACTTTTTTATGTAATTAATTGAGACGCAAGTTATTCCATAATTAGTATCACATTATGTTTAAATATATATATATATATATAATTACTTCAAAGAATTCTATGTACGTGTGCAAATATGCTACTTTGTTCGGAAACTCGTTAACTATTAATAAAGAAATTACTTAAATATTGCACGTAGTTAGTAGAAAAACTAATTGTTATTGGTTAATTTTGCATTTTATGCCAAGTTTGTGTGCTTGGCATTCGTTGAAATCACCTGTTTAATCGATGCATTCTTTCGCTTCAGTTTGTAAACTGTGCATTTCTTATTAATTTTTAAGAGATTAGACCTTTTTTAACAGCAGGGTTGTTTTGAATTTTTGTTTACACATTCCTCCGACTTAATCAACAGAATTAGAATAATTACAAATATAGCATCATAAATATAAAGATCCATCGGGAGAGTGTCAATGAATATTTCTATATTTTAGTCCTAAAAGTTATAACGTTAGAATTTTCACTTCATATTATATGATTCGTATCGTAAATTTTCAGGTAACACCTCCGCCTAGTCAGTTTCCTTATTTTTTAGATTTATTTTTAGGCATTCCTACTGCTTTAAGTTTATTTTTACAGGATTTAAAATACAGATCCTAGAATGTTTATGGTTTAAATACCACAAACGTTTTGGTTTTATCTCAGGCTTGTTTCTTATCCTTGCATTGAAATCTCTTATGTAGTCTATGCTTTTAGCTTTATATTTCTGCTTTGGCCCTTAGCACGGGCCTTAAAACTTTTTATTATCAATAGCAAATAAATTAAAGTGTTTGCGATTTAAATATGACAATAAAAGTCGATTTTTCGTTTGACCTTTCAAGTATGTAACCTACACTTTCGTTGAAGTCTCCTGCTTTATTAGCAAATTTTAAATAATTCGATACAGATTCAAATGCTCCAACCTTCAATGAATTAATTAAAATAACATTTCAATACTTTAAATGAAAATGTCGTTAAAATTCGTATTTTGTTTATGTCCAGGAGGTTTCCTCGCCTTTTGTTAAAGCTTCGGGCGTATTCTAACCTTTTAGCTTTAGACAATTTTACTTTTTATTTTGATTTTATCTCTTATGATAACTCCTACTTGATAGATTTAACAACTTAAACAAAATTTCCATGTTTCCAAAGTGTAAATATTTACTCTTTAAGGTTTGTGTCTTAATCTTGCGTTTAAATTTCTCATAATCTTTTAAATATGACATTGCAGTTCATGACGTAATTTGTTTTCTTGTTGTTTTCCTGTCGGTTAATTTTGCATTTTATACTAAATTTACATGTTGAAATCTTCCGTTTAGTTGACTTTATTTAGTTTACTTATGCCTTTATTGGAATTGGAGTACAAATTTTTACGTAAGCATAGCCTATTTTCCAATTGTTTTGACAACAAACAAATAAAATGTAGCCCAAAGCAAAAACTGTTAATGAAAACGTCGTTATATATTAGTTAACCTTCTGGTTTATATTCAACAAGTAAACCATCGTTTTCGGCACACAAATAAAGGATCACAAAAAAGATCATCAAGAAACCTTCTCGAAAAACTAGTCTTAAACGCATAATTGAACATGTCATAACTTACCTAACCAAAGTACTTAATGATTTAAGAATTTTCCATGTTTTTCTTATTAACCCTGACCATGTTGTTTAATACAACGTAATTTAGTACTTTGGAGCATGAAATTTTCTGTACGCTTTGTTCGTACTAATTTCCGGGAAGTTTGGTTCTACAAAATACGAATTCGTCTCTTTGTGTTATTACTCAATAAGTGTGTTCTACAAAAATGCCTACGCACTTCGTACAAGTGCGTTTAAGCGTACAAGTGAAAATGCCCACGAAGGACTTTATACAGAATTAATTAACCTTCCTTAAATACTAAGGAAGTTAACGAAATAATGGTGTTATAAAATCAAGTTCATTTTTAATTATAAAAATAAAAAGCATGTTAATTAAACGTGTGTGCTAGTTCTAAACGAATATTTGTCTAAGGATCCGTAATTTATAAAATCGTGTACAAATACAGAGGTATAATTAATTGGTTTGGAGCAAACTACGGTCAATATTTATTAATTAACATTTGAGTTTGTAAAACCTTAAGATGAGCATAATAAGGCTGAGTGTTATCTAAACAACTAATAAAACTATCATGATTTCATTCTTCAATAAATTTGATAATAATTTAATAAACTTTAATATTTTGCAGTTAAGAATAGCATTTTAACTGATAGTTCGTAGTCGAATTTTCAAACCAAGTAACAATAAAAGATTTAGAAACGAATACTCATTTGCATACCCATCTGCATAAAACAAAGTTTAGAAAAACCCAAAACGGAGTCGAGTTAGTTTAATATGGTTGTCTTTGAGTGCAAATCAGTTTCTTCTATTGAATCCGTAGTTTTTTTCTTACTGGAAAAATCTGCTTTGTTACACGTGGAATGATTTACAATGGTAACCGTTTTTTGGTAATTGTCACATACAAAAATTGTGTTAAATCATCTTTAAGAACTTCATTATGAAAAGATAAAATCCCAAGAAATTTTTAATTTAGGAACCTTTCGAGTGTACCTATCTTTTATGTTCCTTCTTTCGTCAATTTTCTAAATAATTAATTTAAATAATAGAATCGAAACATACTTATTAACTGTCCTAAGTAAATATGTTTAATTAAAAAAAAACTACAAGCTGTAATAAAAAATAAAAAGGTTACGACAAAAAATGTACTTGGAACTAAGTTATTTAAATAATCCTATAAAAACTAAATAATTAGCAAAGATGTAACCTTCTCGGAAGTTATTAACCGAACCGTAATTTATGAGCAAAAAACATTGTATAAAATCAATTGACCCTTATTAAACAAGTACAAACTCTAAAGGATTAATTACAGTTAAACACCAGTGGTTATGTTAAACTTGCAATTAAATGAAAACAAAGATATCAGGTTTTTAAAGTTTAAAATCAAAAAAATGTATTGATTAAATTATTAACAACTAAAAGTTTTCCAACCTATGTGAGGTGGAAAATTTTCATCGCCGATTTTATACTAATTCGAAGTCTACGAACTGCATGAGTGTCTTTAAAATTTTGTGTCTTAGCTAGTTACAAGCTTTTCCTAAGACGTTAAATAAGATAGAAAACTATCCGGAAATTTTCTGAATTAAGTTTATAACTAGTCTTTATCCGAGTTCCTATTAAATAGGAAGACATGAGCATTTCGATAGGCTTAATGTAATTTCACTGTTTTGTTTATTTACTTCTTTCTTTGTACTTTCTTATATTTGAAAATATGATGTTATGTAACAGGCCAGTGCTTCTTGTGTTAATATTTAGAAACTTTAGATCTGAAAAAATAATCCTTTAGGTTTAAGAGTATAGATTCATAAAAAAATTGAAAAAGCGTTTCTGTAAATCTATTTCGGTACATATTATGAAGCTAATAATTTTCAGTTCTAAAACTGTCTGAAGGCTGTCGCTTCGAATTACGAAAAAATCTTCGTCGGTCTCAAAAACACGTGTGTATCAATACAAGGTCAATGCAAGTGCAAGTATTCTAATGTGACTTTTTTACAGACTCTTTGACGTCTTTGACGTTGATATAGTAAAAAGCGCAAGATTATTAAGAATTTGAAAATTAAACCTTGTCAAATTAAGTGGATGGAGTGAATTAATCAAGTACCTACATTGTAATTAAGTAAATAAGTAAGACTACTAAATAGATATGATCTTCAAAACGAAGCTTTAAAAATTAGATAATCATTCTTAGTTTCAATCTATATCTTTTTTGCTTAATTTTGTTATAAAACTTTATAGAAGGTAATTTTGATTACATTAGTAGAAAATCCCGCAGGGTATCTATGTAAATAGATAGTGACGACACCGAGTTCTGGGGATTACCCCCATAGCTTTTTTCCTTTAAATTACTGTCAGTAAGCAGAGGATAGGACATTTCAGTACATCAATGAAAACATGGATTGTAGCCAATTCAGTACACTTTTCTACTACTTTTAGAGGTCGACAACCTTTAATTTTACTGCGAATAACAATCTTCCATATCATCTAGCTTCTTATTAATTGACATTTCCAGCCAAAGAAAAATAAAAGATTAACAATGCCTTCTTTGGACAGATATTTTTTTTAGCTGGATATATTACGGTTTTTCTCAGTAACTAGCAGTCGATGTCATTTTATAAGGCTTTTTGTAGCTTTTTATCTTTACCACAAAAGCAAAATCTAATATCTAATTAGGTATAGGACAAAACTAAGGTACAATAGTTTTAGTTTCAGATATAAAGCTAACAGCCACCGTCGTGGTGTTTCAAAATAACCAAAAATTAAAAATGAAGCAATTAGAATCATGGGGCTGAATTTGATTTGATTGTATTATGAAATTTTAGGTGTAAACGCTACAAAGCTCTTTGTGATTGTTTTCTTAACGACCATTCAAATCCAGTTATATATTCGTTTGAAAAATTGATTTGTCCACGACTAGTCAATAATCTGTCAATTATTCATGTGTTTAGTCAAACATAATGCTATCCGTTATACACCAGCAGTGAATAATCATTATTCACGGTGTCATGGTAACATCATTGTCTATGGTGTATAATGAGGGAAATAGGTTATGTTTCTAATCCTACCACTTCGTTTAACATAGTCCTACCACATGGTTTTAGTGCCATTGTTATTCAAATTTTAATTAAAAATTCTCCGTATTTGTGTTCGTGGACAAAGTATAGTATACAACTCGCTATAATGGCTACTATTACCTCGGATAATTGCAAAACTCGCTCGCTCGTGTTGCAAACACTAGCCTCGGTAATAATAGCATTCATTATAGCGTCGTGTATAATATACTATTATGTGAACGGAGAATCCCATGTGAAATGTTTTTTATCAGCTTGCTTCAAATAATATTGATGATTCTAAGTACTCATTTGATATCGTTACATTTAATTCTTGCAGAAAAACTTTTTTATTTGTGTTGTACAATTCCTTCTCCTGCAATATTTCGTACATACTGCTGCATAAGTTTGTATTTTAACCCAATATTGTAGTCTCCAGGCTAATCGACGAACTTTTATTAATTTGACATGTGCTAAACGCAATTTTTAGAACTCATTTAAAAAGTCTTTCGTGGGCTATAACGTTGAGTTATTTGTCAGACTTCTTTATTTTCCATAATTATATATTATAAAATATATTAAATCTTTTGTAAGAAAGGATATGGCATTGTAACCTATCATTGAAGTCTCCTACGTAATTGAAGGAATCTGATCATTTTTCTAGGTGAAAAGCTAGTTGTTTGAGCAAATCTAAGAACCTTTTGAAGACTTTTAATTTTGAGTGAATTTCCTGTATTTTTCATAATTATGTAAAATATCATTTTTGCAAGAAAGAATATGTACAAGTTATTTCTTATGCTGTTAAGACTCTATTTTAACTTATTATTGAAGTCTTAAACTTAATCAGCAAACGTTTCGTAATTTTATAGACGTTAAACGTAATTGGGGCCAATTTTGTATGATTTTTGATTCTAAGTTTGAGTTGCTTATTATGTTCCTGTATTTTTGTAAAAAAAAATCTTTAATTACATTTTTTTGCCTTATACAGTTAAGTTAAGTTTGATGGGCTTTAAAATTTATTTACTAAATTATATATTCATGTGGTCTTCAAAATAATATAAAATCAAATATTTGTAAAACATTCTTGTACTGTTAACTTTGTATCTTACGCTATCATTGAAGTCTCCTACTTCATAAACGCAGTTTTATTCATTTGATAGGTATTAAACGAAATGTTTATGGTCAATTTGAAAAATGTTTGATGGGCTCTAGGTTTGAGTTTCTTATTATGTTCCTATGTTTTGTAGCGTTTCTCGTGTAATTTGGTCATGAACAGCTGCTTTCCCTTTCTTTAGTGTTTTTGTTGCATCTATTGCTTCTTGTATTTATACTTCTTCAATCTCTTATTCATCTCCTGGTTCTATATTTTCTATTACATCTGTTTCTGTTCGCCGCTTGTAGTTTTCTTCTTCTCCATCTGCGCACAACAACTGCTTAAAGTATTGTTTCAGTTCTCCGTGATATTTTCTCCGTCTGTAACTACGAGGGCAGGCTGATAAGTCATGTGAATCACTACTTTGCACAAATTTTATAAAAATAATTATATAGCATATACATCATGTCATCCTTAAACAGTATGTTTGCAAAATTTTATCAATCAATTGTTTTTATTAATGGTGGAACTGTCAATCGAAGTACATCATGTCGGGTGAATTTGAAAATTCTGCGAAAATCGAGCAACGTGCTGTAATTAAACACCTCGTAAAGAAAGGTTTAAATGCCACCGAGATTAAAAATGATATGCAAGAAGTTTTAGGAGAGTCCGCCCCATCCTATCGAGTTATTACTTTTTGGTCATCTCAGTTCAAAAGAGGTCGGGAGTCTATTGAAGATGATCCTCGCCCTGGAAGGCCTGTATCGTGCACTACTGATCAAAATGTTAAAAAAGTGGAAGATCTAATTCTTCGAGATCGCCGAATTAAACTGTGGCAAATAGCGACTGAAATGGGGATTAGCAAAGAAAGAGTGGGAAACATCGTTCATGACGTTTTGGGTATGTCTAAGGTGAGCGCAAGGTGGGTACCCAAAATGTTATCAGCATTCGACAAGCAACGTCGTGTACAAACTTCCAGTGAGTTTTTGGAGATTTGTAAAGGAAATGAGGAAAAAATTATTAACCGTGTAGTAACTGGTGATGAAACCTGGATTCTTTACTATGATCCGGAATCTAAAAGGGAATCGATGCAGTGGATTTATTAAGGTGAAACTGCACCAAGGAAGTTCAAGACGCAAGCATCAGCAGGTAAAATAATGGCAACGATCTTTTGGGACTGTGAAGGCATTTTATTAATCGACTATTTACCACCGAAAACTACAATGACAGGCCAATATTATGCCAACTTGATGGCAAAATTAAGGAATGCTATTAAAGAGAAGCGGCGTGGTAAACTTCGAAATGGTGTGTTGCTGTTGCACGATAATGCACCTGCCCACACCAGCAAACTTGCCAAGCTAGCCATTCGAGACTCTGGATTCGAGGAAATTGACCATCCCCCCTATAGTCCTGACATGGCCCCCTCTGATTATTACCTCTTCCCAAAATTGAAAAAGCACCTACGTGAAACAAAGTTTTTGGATGATGAAATGCTCAAGATGGCTACAAAGGTGTATTTTGCAAAGCAAGCAAAAGAATTTTTTTACAAGGGTTTATACTTATTATTGAAAAGATGTAATAAATGTATTGAAGTTGAAGGGGATTACATTGAAGAATAAAACTGTTAATTTGGTTTCTACTTGTTTTGTTTATAGCAATTCACATGACTTATCAGCCTGCCCTCGTATGTGTTCTTACCTTTCATGTGCTCCATTCCTTGTTATTTTCCACTTCTTACATTTTAAAGATTCTGTAAAATAATTTTTGGTTCGAGTGATACTCTTCCTCCATTTTTTTTCTAAAGTTTTCCCATGATTTTTTTTTTTGGCTTCCTTTACTAAATCTTTCGCTCTGTTCCGTTGTTCTTATATTCTACGTATCTGTTGTTTGTTCCCTCTGCTAAATATCTTTTCCATTTCTGTTTCTTTAATTTGATCTCACGCTTAATGTCTTAATTCCACCATGACGTTTCCCCTGTATTTTTGTTTATTTTTGTTACACCACATGTCAGTTTTGCAGCTTCTATGATTGTCGACTTAAAATGGTGCCACATCTGTTCCAATGTAATTTCTTCTATATTTTTCTCATTGACCATTTCCTCTGTCACCAGAGCGTATTGTAGTGCTACATCTTTGTCTGTCAACTTGCATGATTTAATGGACTCCTTAGTAGGTATTGGGTTCTGTTTCTTTACTCCTTGTTGTAACTCTGCTTAGAACTATTTTTCCCTATAGATGTGTTTGCTAGAAGTAGGAAATGATCACTATTTATTTCCGCTCCCTGTTTGGCTCGCACGTCTTGAACGTTTTTTGCAGTGGTCGAAGTGGGGGGGATGCGGGGGGATGGCATCCCCCTAGTTTGTTAAAAAAATTAAGCCGTTCCCCTACATCGAAAAGAAAATTAAACCATCCCCCTACTTTGAAAAAAAAATTAATACATCCCAGTGCTAAACTACGGGGTTTTATCCTTCAAATATGATTTTTAAAATTAACTATTTAGTAGGTAGCCGGTATGTAAAATAAGTACCTAACCAGTGTTCAATTCTTCACAAAATATGATTCATTGTTTGGGTTTGGGCACCCGTGGAATTTTATTTATTTATTTATTTATTTATTTTAAAATGCACACCACAGACAAAACAGCTATCCATTACTGATAAAGACACTCTTGTCAATCTGCGTGTATTAAAAACTAAAAAATATTGGAGTATGTGGAATCAAGTATTAGATTCTTAAAAGTGAGCTTTGAATTAACCAAATTAAAAAACTCAGGTTTATTTTTTGTCTTTGTAGTATCGTCATTTTATTTTCCTAAAGTGATAAACTATCTCATACACGTAAATAGGTGGGGGGGGCACTGAATATTGGAAAATCTAGCATCCCCCTTGTAATGTTTTCCCACTTCGACCACTGGTTTTTTGTATACTCTCGGCTTACTAATAATATATCTAGTCTATAATAGATTTTTCATTTTAACTTTTAACGTCTCGCGTGTATTTCTAGGTATCTTTGTATTCGTAGAAAAAGTTTGTTATTATCAAGTTGTTCTAAATGCAAAAATATTTTATTCTTTTCCCATTGTTATTTCTGGTTGCTTCGCCATGTGGGGCATAAGGGCTTAAAGCTATACTTACAAATATTTATAATAAAGCATGTAGTACTGAAAGACTGGAAAATTAGTATCATACTACCAATATTCAAAAGAGGCCATAAGGCAGTCTGCATCAGCAACTACAGAGGGATTACGCTAATGAGTACAGCATCCAAAGTGTATGAGAGAATATTAGAACGGAGGTTAACAAAAGAAATTAAGCCACAATTATAAGAACCACAGCGTGAATTCAGAAAAGGAAGGGGAATCCAGAATCATATATTTACAATTTAAGAACTGATAGAAAGAGTCAGAAAAGCAGACCGAGAAATCTTTATGGCCTTTAATAGGTCTTGAAAAGGCTTTCGACCGAATATCTAGGAAAACAGTTAATGAAACCTACAAAAAGAAACGTAAGCATGAGTTTGTACAAAAACGTCAGGAACTACGTAAAATCGAATACCATACAATCGGAAGAATTCATAGTGAACGAAGGCCTGCCGCAAGGTGGAGTTTTGAGCCCCGTCTTATTTAATATGATCATAGATGATACCATAAAAGAATACAAATAAGTCGTACAACTACTTATAAGACATAGAAATCTAATACAACAATGGAGCGAAGTGTGCGCGTTTGCCGATGATCTAGCGATATTCGCAAGAAACGAATAGTTATGAATTAAAGGTAAATCTCAAGATATGGAACAAAGCATTTACATTAAGAAATTTAAAAATAAATGAGATTAAAACAAAAGTAATGGTAATAGGAGCAAACAACGACAACATCAATATAGAAATAAACGGAATAAAACTGGAACAGGTTGAAACATGTAAGTATTTAGAAGTACAAATAAATAACACTGGAGACCAAGGAGAAATTACAGCCAGGTTAGCAAATGCGTCAAGGATATATCACCAAATGAGAGATAACTTCATCAAAAGGTTAGTGTTTATAAGTCTGTGTTTGTGCCAATCCCGACTTTCGGGTGTGGGAGTTGGACACTTGCAAAGAAGTATAAAACCAAAGTATAAAGCTTGGAAATGAAGTTTCTACGAGCCATATTGGGAGCAACAAGAATGGACAGGATCCGGATTATCGATTATCACGGTGGGGAAGAGTTAGGAGCGGAGGCAATACTGGAACGAATAGAAAAAAGGTAACTTAGATGGTGCGGGAACATGGTGCGAATGGGCAGCAACAGACAAGTCAAGAGAATATGGTAAACGAGAATGCAAGAAAATAAGAAGAGAGGGAGGCCATTAAAAACATGGGACGACAACATTGAAGCTATTCTATAACAAAAACTGACAACGAAGGAAGCAGCCTAACTAGGACGGGACAAGAAATAGTGGAAAAACTTTGTTTACGAGCATTTACAAAAAATGAAGTAAAAAGGTACTATACAGATTGTCCGAAATCCAATCTAAACATACAAAAATTAATGAGTGCAACAAGGAAGACATAAACAATATGGGTAGCACAACAAAGATAGAATGAAATCATGGCTAGGTGAATTTTTAAACTAAAGATCTCTCTTTTAAGACTTTTATTGTTTTTCTCAAAATATTTTAGATATGGTTCGGCCTAGCGTTTTCTTTCTTCTTTTTCATCTTAAAGAGGACAAAATTTCCAACAAATTTCATTATTACAACTTTTTTCTAAACCCATTAACAAGCGCGCTACAGTACCCGATATATTTCTGATGCCATTACTCGTATAATAATATGTATTTGGTGTTGCCATTTTTAGTTGTAAATAAAATATCTGCAACAGATAATGGTTAGGGATTAGGGCCTATAAGGTTGAAAGAGAAGAGAGGGCGAGAAGAACAGAGAGGGAAGAGGCAGGTGTTCCGAAGGCCGAAGCCCGTGCTCTAAAACTGATGTGATAATGTCACTGAGCAGTGGAATCATTGGAGGAACAGACGTGAATACTATGTCACAAGAAGTGGGAATGACAGGGGTTAGAAGAATAGTTGATAAAGATTTTCAGAGTGCGAAATTCGAGAGAAGAGATAAGGTAGTATATAACTCTTGCATCAGTCGTCAGCTGCATAAAAACAGGAAACATAAAAGTTAGTGCTTTTGATCCACTAACGTTGTTTTGCTAAGCAGTCTGAGGAAGACTTACAACTGTTTTTCACATACGAACTCGCACCCTATCCAACGTCAATGTTCTCAGCAGAACGGCTGCTGAAGGGAACAAAGTCTTCATTATATAGCACTTTTACCCCAATTCAGGAACAGATATTGGTTGGGAAGAATAAGTTTGTGGTTGTTGATGGAGGATATCGCCTACATAACGTTATTTGACCTCAAAATGCTTCCTTTGCCTTTGCTACAATTGCTAACAGTTATTCTTCTTACTTGAGAAAACACTATGAATCACAGGTTGCAGATGCTGAAAATAGTGCCACAAAGATTTCTGAAAGGTTGCGCCGTTTTAAGATGCGTACTTCTGCTGACGCTATCTGTAATGCAAACATAATCAATTAAGTCGCTCAGGACAAATTTTTGGCGAACGGCAATAGCAATGCCCGTTGGATAGAACTGCTTAAATAAAAGGAAATTTGAACAGTGCAAAGGCCCAGGAGTTCGATAGCGTAGTAATAGTTGGGGAAGATATTGATCTTCTTGTACTGACGACAGGGCTAGGACAATCTCACAAAAACTTATTTTTTCTTAATCCTGGAAGAGGGGGTGTTGTTCTCAACTACAATGTGATTTTTTAAAAACTCAATTGCAGCAGGCCGTATTCTGACTTAATACAGACAGTTCTAAGGTTATTAAGGCAGAATACGCACTCCTGCAATTGAATTTTAAAAAAATCACATTGTACATCATTCAAGTATGGCACCGAAAATATTCTTTTCATTCATGCGTTTAGCGGGTGCGATACCACATCTTCTCTCTTTGGCCAAGGAAGGAAAAAAAAATTGCATCATTTTTGAGAAGTACCCCCAAATGGAGGAAGTTGTGCAAGTGTTCATGAATCCCGGCGCCACCACTGAGGAAATAGCCATGGCAGGAGAAAGGTTTCTTCTTGCATTGTACATTGTGCAGTTGTGACATCAGGACCGACCAAACACTGGATTCACTGCAGTATCAGATATTTAGGAAATGGGCAACAAAAAGTAAATTGGCCTCACTTGCGAAAATGTAGCTGAGATTTCTGCAACAGAGGAAGAAGATGAAGACGAAACGATGGATATGATAGAGCAACTCCAAACAGACGCAGATGGATTTGTTGTCACCGGTCTTTATCCACAAGGGGAAACTGATGTCAAAGCTACCATTATTAGTACGGGTGGCGGCAGTGGCGGAAAATCGAAAGGATGGGATGGAAGGAATAGGAGGGGGAATGCAGAACTAGTTGCAGACGGTTTATTGGCAACCAAAAAAATTGTAACACCAAATACAAATACGAGTAATTTGATCAGAAAACAGAATAAAGTGCTAGTTTTACCAAGTTGGGAAAACATTCCAATATATCGGATGCTGTAGCGCGCTTGTTAATGGGTTTAGAAAAAAGTTGTAATAATGAAATTTGTTGAAAATTTTGTCCTCTTTAAGATGGTAAAGAGGAAAGAAAGCGCTAGACCGACCTATATCTGAGATATTTTGAAAAAAATAAGAAAAGTCTTAAAATGTCGTGGTTTTTTGGCCACAGAAAGTTCTCCCGAGGTCAGCCGAATTGGAAAACTAGGTTTTTCAATGCTCGCCCTAATATATACAATTAAAAAAAATAAAATCTTCTACCCGACCTTTTGCAAGGTAACATGTACTTATTCACTGGACTATACATATATTCGTTCACAGAAAATTATAAACTATAAACTAAATTTTTATAATAGAAATCGTTTTTCTTCTTGTGGCATATCTAAAAATAACTGAATATTTTCCGTTAAGTATTCCTTATATTTAGATTTCGTCGTAAATGTAAAATAAATAAGCTACTGTCAGCGTTGCGTGGTAATCATTCAGAAATAAAGTGAAAAGCTGTATTTACAACCGAGGATATAAAATTATTTCAAGGTAAAAAGGCTGATAATTTTTATTATCGTTTCTGACGTTTTGAATTAAATAATAATCAGAAATAATCTTGCATATTCTTGAAAATTAAAAAAATAGTAAGTAATAAAGAAATTTAGCGAATTAAAATGAAAATTTCAGTCAAGTAAACAAGAGTTTTAAATTTATTATTACAAACGTTTAATTTGAAAAGGACAAAAGTTGAATTAAATCAAAGACATTTCGAGAAAAAATTATCTTTAACGGCCGCTTACTTTTAATGTTCTTAAAATAACTAAATAATAGATATTTATTAGGGTGTCCTGTAATTATAGTTAAAAAAGATGAACTGTCGAAATATAACATGGTCATCTATTTATAAATTAAATTTTTATAGGATTCACTCCTTTGGTGAAATATATTTTTTAACGAATTGTGTAAATTTTATATATAGAAAAATATCACCTCCGCAGGGATTCGAACGACTGACCTTCGACGCCAAAGCTCCACCATTGCGCTACAGATGCAAATCACTGAAGATGCGATAATCGTCTACATACTATAGTAATTGGAAGCTATGAAATCTAGTGTGATATTTTTCTATATATAGAATTTACATGATTCGTTAAAAAATAAATAATACGTGTTGTAAATTTGTAAGTTCGGACAATAGTGTTGATTTGAAGGGAAGATATTTTAACAAGAGTTTTGCTTTACTACAAATAGTCAATTTAAGCAATTTTAAATTATTTTCTTGGCTTAATATCGTAATAACACATTTTTCAGTACAATGCCCCGAAAAGAACAGGAAATAAATTATTATTTGTGGCAACCTGGATTATTTGCTGCTTAAAAAATTATATTAAAACAACAAAGACACAGGAAAGGTCAAATAACTCAAATAAGATTCTTTGTAATAATATTTTGTTATTGTGTTAAGCTACAAAAAATGTATCTATATAAATTTCGTATCGCCTATTGAAAGTTAAAACTATCTTCTTGAACCATGTCACAATAAAATGAATAATAAAATTTTTTTAAAAAGGGCAATCAATTCCCAATTTGTCTAAAAACCTTTCAAAATACTTACTTTCTTAATAATTCAAAATGTTTAAAAGGTTTATTGTTATTACTTTATATACTAGGCTTAATTTTGGTGTCGAAATAATGAAGACTGGTTCACCTCAACTTTCGGTTTTTCACAATAATTATAAAATATTTATTATTATTTTTAAGAATATTTTGCCACTAAAATATCATTTTGAAAATTCAACTTTAAACTACTTTATTTGATTTCGTTGGTAACATTTCCATCTGTTATAAAGTAATTAATTTATATAAGTAACAATTATGTTTAAATACTGAGCTAATTGAAAAGCCCATAATAATAAATATGAATCGATTATGCAATCTTAATCTTTTCCACTAAATTGATGAAACATCAACGTAATAATAATCTCCATCAAAGGTTACTAAACAACAATTAAAGATGCAGAGTCTTTTTTACACAATAAAAGTTAAAGTGCAATAAAAATGAAAATAAATTGCAAAATACCAGATTAAATTAATTATTTCATGCGCTGATTACGGAGCTAACAGTTGAGAGATAGAAGCATGACCAATTTTTGTAAAAGTAGGCTTATTATGTTATATAAGAGTTCGGTATATCCAGTCTTGTAATACACCAACATAATTAAGATAAATTAAGTCAAGGTCGGATTATCCAAAAGGTCTTTCACTTTTGACAGTGAATTTCTCTTTCGTGTGTTTATCGTATTTTAATATTAACTAACGTGCTCTAACTGTTTTGTTGTTGTGCGTTAGTTACCTTGCATTTGTGACGTAACATTTTTAGTTGGATGAAGGATGCGGTTGCTTGCGCATAAAAGAAAATTATTGGGAAAAAATAAATTGCTATTATTACAGGAATCTTTAAATTTTGACGTCAAACTAATTAAATTTGCGAACTTCACTTGTTTACTTTATATACCTATTAAAATGCGTAATTATTATATTACGTATTATACGTTCGCATAATTACTTAAATTTTTCCGTAATTACTGCACACAAAAATATTCAAATGATAATTGATATACAAATTTAAGCCCATTCATAAACTACTTCAACGTTTCTTCACGCACGATGAATGCTAATCTAATTAGTGTTTATAATTTATGTAATCTAAGCCTAATAATGGAAATAGAAAAATGTTAGATAGCCCCAGAAGGCAAAAAACCTTGTTTAAATGCCAATTAATTAGTTAAGAATGGCCATTAATTAAAGGACATTAATTTAAGATGAATGAATATTATTAAGTGTATAATTAAAGTAAATGAAACAAATCTGAAATTAAGGAATACCAACATGTGTAAATGACAGTTCAAAATATTCGTGTAAAATGAAAATGGCGAAGGAAGCGTGTAGAATAGTCTTAAAAATTCAATCATAAACTGCACAAGCACACAAACTGTCACAGGCTAAAATATTAAATATTATAATTACTGGATGGCCCTTAGGCCCCTTAGGTAATGGAACACAGCGCAACAGTACCTACTTAGATTCGTGAAATCGAAATATTGGAATTTACCTTGAATTACTTCAGTCCAAAAGTTAATATTAAAAGAGATACAGGTTATCAAAGTAAAATTGATTTTAAATTTAAATTTTCTTCTGTAGTTCCATATGTTTTTGAATTACTCTTAAGAAAATTGTTGAAACTAACTTTTTTGGGATAAAAACGACTCGACTTTAATGTAACTCCTGAAAGAACGTTACTTTTGCTACACCTAATATCTAACATCTCGCACATGGATACCTTATGGAAGGACAACCCAACACGCTGTCAGGACTGTGATAAACAATTAACAGCGAAACATTTCTTAATTGATTGTCCGAGATATAGGGATCAAAGATTAATGTGTAACTTGTCAAATAATAATCTCCAAGTAGCGGAATAACCCTAGCGAGCTATTTAAAGTAATAACATATCTAAAAGAAATCAAGTTTGGTTTACTATAAGACGTTTTGTAATACGAGTACATAGCTGGGAGGCACCAATGACCTTTGCAGTTGAGGCACTTAATTTAAAATAAAAAAATAATAATAATATCTTAAGAAAATTTTTTGTACTTAAAGATATGGCAAGCTTAACCGGAAAAAACAATTGCTTTACACTTTTTATGTAAAAAAGGTATATTGTTTAAATGTCACTGTGCATGAAGTTAATGTTTCCAAGATATTTGGTATTGAACTAAGAAGTGATTCAACATTTTATTGGTTGGTACAATAATCTTTATCGCAGTAGAGTTGAATTTTAAACAAAAAAATTACATTTATTTCATACTGTCTGGTAAATTCAGTTTCCCGGCGCCATTTTGAGTCCAGAAAGTGAGCTATTACGGTATCAGAGCCGGAAAATGTTGCTTGGCAACACTTTCCGGACTGCCAATCAGAGCCCGTAAAAGTGTAACCAAGCCACACCTACCGGCTTTGACACAGTAATGTCACATGTTGACGTTTTGAAAAAGTGTCACATGTAAAAATTAAAAAATCAAATTGTTTACAGTATGAAATAAAATACATAACGACATTCGTCCGTGAACTCTTTTTACAGTACTCGCTTCGAATTTCAAGACTCGGCTCCTTTCGTCGCCTCGTCTTTAAACATCTCACATATGAGTTCCCGGACTTGTGATGTTAATTACTATTTCTTCTCGAAAACAATTAATGGGTCCTAGAGTAATAGGGAGTCCGGGGGTTTTATTTATGTTTAATTTTCTTTTTTACATTATAGATAATTGCGGTGCAAGTAGTGGTGTTTCAAGAAATTTGTGTAATTTCAGTTTGGTAGGCAACAACAAGTTATTCTCCAATATTGTAAAATACTTTTGTTAATTTACTAGTTCCTGAATAACTTCAAGTTGTTTCTAAATTTTTAGTGAACATACAACCCCACGTCATTATTCTTCTTTTTCTGCGCTTCACGGTTTAGGCTGCAATAGCCTGTTTCGACACCCATCGCTTTCTTGGCCGTACAATATCTCTTCGTCCTTTTGGTTTGTAGTTCAAAGCAACTTTCGGGATCCTATCTCTTGACATTCTATTTACACGTAGACTCCCATTGTTTTTATTTTCTTTCTTTGAGATTAAAGGTTAAAGGTATCTAATTCTTAACGAATATCGTCATTTCACAGCATGTCTAGTTTTGTACAACTTTTTACACTTCGTAGGAACTTTATTTCTGCCGATTGAATATTTGATTCTTGTTTCTTAGAGGGTACCCATGCTCGCTGCCATAAAGTATAGTTAGTAGAAACAGCTATAGTTTTATAAAATTTGAGTCGCCTTTCTTTCATTGTTTTATTTTTAAGTGTTTTGCGTCACATGTTTTTCTAAATTTTGCCACTTTATTGTTAGGATCTTGTTCAATCCCTGGCGATATCTCGCATCCTAAGTAATTGAATTTTGATGCTTGTTCAATTTTTTCGTTGTTTATTACGAGTTTAGTTCTAATTTTGTGTTATCCCCAAAATTCCATTGTTTTGGTTTTACTCGTTAAGAATTTTAGCATGTATTGTTGGCATATGTTGTTCAGACTGAATATGGCTTTTTCTAGGTTGTCTTCTGTGTTTTGGATTATCACCGTTCAGTTGTATTATCGTGTCGATGTCTTGTTTCCATCTCCTAATGATGTCGTCTATATAAATATTAAAAAGAGTCGGTGAAATACAACAGTCCTGCCTTACTCATTTATTGGTTATTTGTTATTTTTTGCTTTTTATGATAATTGCTGTGTTTCTGTAAAGACTACATATTGCTTCAATAATATGTTCGGGGTATCCTTTAACCTCCATTATTTGCCATAAATTATTTCGATTTAGACTGTCGAAGGCTTTTTCAATATTTATAGAAGCCGGATGTGTTTGTAGATTAAATTCTCTTCGCTTTTCTATGACTTGTTTAATGATAAACACAGTTTCCATACAACTTCTTCCCTTTTTGATCCCCATTTGTTCCTCTTGTAAGATGTCCTGGCTTATTGTTTTAAGTCTTTCGTTTAGTATTTTCGTGTATATTTTATACCTCTATAGTTTTCTGGGATGTTTCCTTTCTTGTGTATCGATATAACTTTTGCTCGAGGCTATTCTTGTGGAATAGATTTGTTTTTCCAACATTTCTTGAATAAATTGAGCATTCTCAAGTGTAGTAAAATTCCTCCATATTTAAATATGTAATTTCATATTAAGATCATCTAGTCCAGTTTCATTTCTATTTTTTGCGGTCTTTAGTGCTTCTGTTATTCTTGCATTCTTATATCATTCAAATTTATGTTATCGCTTATCTCTTTCAATTTTGCCCAGCATTTACATCGCCCTATATATTCCATTCAATGTGGTTAATGAATCTATCACAGAATTCTTGTTGTCCCCTTCTTACTATATTTTTAACGTAATTCCGTATTTTTCCATATTCTTCTTGGTTTGTTTCTATGGGGTTTCTAAGCATTCTTAAGTAGGCTACTTGTTTTACTTTTATTGCTTCTTGAACCTCTTTTGTTCATATTTTTAGACCATCTCTTTTTCTGTAGGTATCTCTTATTATTTCCTAGGGATTCATTGGCTGCTGTTTTTGTTGATTCTTTTATATTTTCCCATTCTGTTTCTATGTTTTCTGTTGTTATTAGGTTTTCTTGTCTGTTGTTTAACCTTGTTTGGTGTAGAAACTTTACGCTCCCATCTTCCAGTACGTATACTTTGAAAACCTTTTCTTGAGTTTGGTTGTTTGAGGGTTTAGTTGTTTTCTTCCATTTTTTGCGTAGTACAATTTTTCATACTACTAAATAGTGACCAGAGGCGATGTCGTATCCTCTGAATACGTACGTATCTTTCATTTGTTTATATAGTTTGTTTTTAACTATGATATAGTCGATTAATTATCTTAACCCTTTGGCCGTCCACGTGTACTTATTTATATCTTTTTGCGATAAAAGATGTTTGTTATTTTCATTTCAGTGAATAAGACAAATTCTCTTGATTGGAACTTTCCCCACCTTGCATTTAAATCTCCGGCTAAAATGAGATGTTCGTTGTTGTGCCGATCTATAACTTTTTGTAGTTTTTAGTAAAATTTATGATTCTCCTCTTTCTTGCCTTCTTCAGGTGCGTAAACCGCTATTATTGTAAGTTTGCCTCTGTCTTGTGTGAACGTCATGGATGGATATTATTCTTTCGTCTATATATTCGTAGTTTTTGATTTTTAGATTCCCATTTTTTATCGATGTATAATCTCACTCCATTACTGGCTCTGAGCTTTTCATTATTCTTTTCGGAAGTTTGACTACACACTTAATATGATCTTGATGAAATACTTTGTATCTTAATATGATACTCGTTTAGGACAGTTCTTTACGTATAGCTACAATGTGGCTGTAACATATTATTTGTTCTTGAGCAGAATGTGTCAAAATTATTGCTTTAAATATGAGCTTACTCCGTCGAATTACTGAAACAATGAGTAAAATGTTGTAAGAATAGGTTTTAGAGATCTAAATAAAAAAATATATAGAGTTGAGTTTCAAGATAAGATTTGTACAATGTGTTTTCCAATTTAAATTTTTATTAACACAAATCCCCAAAAACTTAACCGTGGAGTCGCCTTTCAGTGAGACGTTATTAATATTTAAATTAATGTCAGTGGTGTTGCTAATCTGCATGCTAGTAAATTTAATATACTGTGTGTTTTCCACATTTAATAGTAATTGGTTATTGCAACACCATTTGTAAAGATTATTTAGGAAGGTATTACATTTAATCCCCGATAGTTCTATAAACTTATCTGTGACCGCTATCGACGTATCGTCTGCATAAAGCGTAACATTAACATCAGGGTTGGTAGAAACAACATCGTTAATGTAAAGAAAAATAGTATAGGGCCCAACACAGAACTCTGAGGGACGCCAATATTAATATTAGTGTAGTCAGAAATAACAATTTCGGTCTTTGATCAGTTATTGTGTGCAAAAGCAGCGCACTGGAAACAGTTTATTAAAAAGGATTTAATCCAGTCAGCAGAGATCCCACGGACTCCATATGTGTACAATTTATCGAATAGCCAATTATAGTTGACGCAGTCGAACTGCTGAGATCACAAAAGATCCCAACAGGACGTTCACCATTTTCTAAATATTCAAGAACTTTTTCAATAAATGATCCAACCGTGGTGTTTGTAGATCTATTAATATAAAAGCCATGCTGAGCTGTTGTAATGATGTTTTGTTTGGCAATATATACAAGCAGCCGATGTAAATACGCATATTCAAACACTTTGGAAAATGAAGAAGTTACCGAAATAGGCATATAATTTTCTACCATTTGATGACTGCCTTTTCTAAAAACAGGCAGAACCTTACTAGTTTTTAATTTATTTGGAAATTCGCCATTGGAAAAAGAAAGATTTATCAAAAAGCATAAGGGGCGTAATACAAATCTTCTAGTTTCAATATATGGATGGGGATTTCATCCGGTCCTGCGGACCATTTATTTTTAAGCTTGTTGCCTACGACACTAAGAAGTTCTTCTTTGACATGCGGTGTTAGGAACAATGAATTTCCCAAGCTTCCCTGTTTAAAGTTCGTTGAAGGAAATTGATCTTTAATAGAAGCAGCCAACTTTGAGGGCATATTTTTAAAGAAATTATTAAGGTAACTCGCAATAGTAAAGTATGTTCATTAAAAAAAGAACTCTAGAGTGATTTGAAAATTTGTTTTAAGTATGTCTTAGGCTGTATGTTACATATGAAAATCATTTCCAGGTATTGCTGCGAGTTTTTTTTTATGAACATACGTTATAAGGATTATCAATACACTTGCCATTAATATCTAGGAACATGTTTTGTTGTTTAACTGATCGATTGGATAAATCGTTAATAACTCCCCTCGCAACTTTAACAGGATTATCAGATTTGAATATTTTATTTTGGTAATATTGCCTTTTTTTTAGTTTGTACCAGTTTGTTATGCTTGTTTTTAGCTGATGTGTAGAGCTCAGTGAATTCAGGAAATTTGCACTTAAGCACGTAAGGATGTTTAAGTTCCATGCTGGATAATTTCACCGAGTCGTTTATCCACGACTTACTGCCGTTGATTTTAGTCGAAATTTTCCTAATTTTGGGAAAATTATTATTAAAATAAAACATAAACAGTTCATAAAATAGATTAAAAGCATCATCAAAATCGTTCTGTCTTAAATAACAGACCAGTCATCGTTTATTAAGTCATTATTGAAATTAAATACACTTATTTCTGAAAAATGTCTTTTTCTTGATGGAATCGTGTTAGAATTTTTATTGGCAAAATCAGTAAGCAACTGTTATCCAAAATATTGGAGAAAATGTGATCAAAAAGTACCAGTAATACGGGTGGACCACCTTACAGAAGGTTGAAGATCAAAACAGTGTAGAGTATTACATAAATCGCTGAAGCTGCTGGATGCGTCAAGAGAATTTGTATTAATATCTCCACACAGAATGTAGGTAACTATATTTTGGTTTGCACAAAAAATGTACAACGTCATATATTACCTTCAAAAATAATTGTATGTCCCCAGACGGAGATCTGTAACAAGTAATAATAAATTACAGTAGAATCCGAATTTGGCTTCCATTTAACAGCGCAAAGTTCAATTTGTTTTTCGCCTCAAAATTTTTCTAAATCTATAGGAAAAACATTCAATCCAGATTTAAACCAAATCCCGACTCCACCACATTTAAATTCTTTCCCACAAAAATAACTCCCCAAGGTGAAATTTGTAAAGTTTAAATATTCAATAGAATTTGTGTTTACTCCAAATTTCTGTTAAGCATAAAAATTTTAAGGCTACATTACAGGAATTGTTATTTGACAAATATTTAATTTCCATATCTCTTATTAATTTTGTCACTATTTAGTCCTTGAACATTTAAAAGTAAAATGTCTGGACAAATTACAAAATTTAAGGTTTTCTTCAACCGATCGTCATTAATTGCATTGCCTATCAATCCTGATTCTGGTTCAGTTTGGGTCGAAGCTCTAAAAAACGACTTATACACCCAAATATCAGGATTCATAGCTTTCTTAACGTGTTCATCTAGTATTGTCACTTTAAAAGAGGTATACACTTCAGGATGTTTGGCAATTAAATTTTCACATCTCAATTCCGGAAAATGACTTTTTAAAAGATCACTTAATTGAGAAGGCGTAGTTGCAGGATCTACTTTGTAAACATGTAAACTGACACTTTTGGGAACCCCCTTGATGTTATTTATATCTTTGTTATTGTCAGTAACAATAACAAGACGTGTTCGTTTTTTGTTGGTAGCCTGCTTCCATGTATCATTGTCAGATGAGTGGTTTCGTTCTTTTTGTTTTTGTTTATCTAAGTTAATACAGTTATTAAATTCTCTAGAGTTTTCCGCCAAGGTGATAGCAGCTGAAACTTCTTTTTTTGAAATACCAGAAAACACTATTGGGTTGGATGTGAGCGTTGATGTTTTATAAACGGATTTATATCCCACTATACTTTTTGAGGTATTATTGGGTATGACCTCTTGTACTGAAGATATATTTCTTGCGTTTGAAGCAAGGCCCGGGCCGTGAGTGCAGATTTCATTGAATTTTTGCATTAAATTTACCTGATCCTTTAGAGAATTTATGGTAGTTTGTTAATTTAGAATTATAACTTGTTTTTGGGATAACAGCTCCTTTAGATAATATATTTCTAGATGTAAGTAGTTTAGATAAATTATCATTGTTCTGGGATGATAAATCCTCAGCCTTAAAAGATTCCCCTAAATCGACACAACAGTCTATTAATTTATCATCTATCTTTTTTATTGATTTTAAAGGATCAACACAGCTACTTTGAGAAATAGCATCACACAACAAAGTTAATTTTACCAATTAGCAAACTTTTGAAATTACAGAAGAAAATTAAAATTAAAACTTTCGCTTTGGCATCTCTTTTAATATTAACTTTTGAACTGAAGTAATTCTAGATAAATCGTAATATTTTAAGCCCACTTAAAGACCACCCTGCATACAATGAGTGTACATCTAAAAAAGTTTATCAGATTTACAGCTGTCTATAATATGTTTTATATAATTTAGCTTTAGGTTATACTACACAGCAGGTGTTGTTCATTTAATCTTTTGTTTACTGCGTACTTTAGCTAAAACTTCAACTTTAGAGTAGAATAAATTACAGTCATACCTCGGTTAACGTTACCTCTGATAACGATGCCTCGATATAACGAAACTCGCAATTTCATGCCCCATTTAATATAAAAAAATATGGCTAGAAGTTATACAAGAAGAAGAAAATAACATCCAAGAAATTAGAAATGAAGTTATCCAGATGGCTCAACCAATAGATTTCGAAAATGTCGATAAAGAGGATGTTAGAAATTTATTGAATGCAGAAGATGATGGTTTTTCAGTGGAAGATTTAGAAAACCTTGTTAGCAACGAACACAAAGAAAATGAAGACGAAGTTAAAGAAGTTCCTGCCGCAAAGTGTTAAAAACCAAACATTTAAATGACATTGAAAACGTTTTAAATTTTTTTAGTGAAAATGATCTTGATTTGGGTAGAAGTGTTATTGTTAAGCGATCAGTGTTAAATGCAATAACACGGTATAGGCAATTGTTAAATGAAAGAGAAAAAAGCATAAACAATCAACTTTAGACTCATAATGTAAAATGTGATTTCACTTTGTATGTAAGTTGACTGTTTATTTAATAAAACTTCTCTTTTTTCTAAAAACAGTTTTTCCATTTTCTTTACGTATTAGGAACGTATGCCTATTCTGGCAATAGTATTTTGACCTCTGAAAACCAAGTTTCACTTAACGAAGTAATTTCGTGCAACGCATCCTATTCGTTAATCGATGTATTACTGTAATTTAATAGTCGATAAAAAACATGTTACAGACGGTTGGTATATTTTTCAGTAATTGGTATAAAAATTTCTAATCTTGGTGATGCTATATTTGTAACTTATAATACGCTGCACAAATTTTAATAGAATAACTGTCCATTTTTTAGGTTTAACAAATATTTTGGAAAATAATATCAATACAGTAGTGAAATGCTGGTAAATTCTGAAAACTATAATAAACTATTAATACCAAATACCTATTTCGGTAAAGATGGTTGAAACAGAATTCTGAAAAGTATGCTCTTCACTACGTGACCGAGGAAAGTCTTTAAATGATTATTGCTTAGTTACCAAACAACGTACTTGATATCTAGTTTATAGTGGCTTTCAAGGCTTAAATCGGACCACCAGCTCCATTTCAGGTTTTATCCAGTAATAATAATCAGTTTATTGACTGCGTTGTCATTCATAAAACCTGTTGATCATTTTCTACTAATAATGATCCCTAATTGTATTGTATTGATAACTATAGGTCTTTAGGTTTATTAAATATAATATCAAAGTTTTTCGAACATTTAACATATTTTTAATACATATATTTATAATATTCTTAACTGGATGTACAGATTGGAGAGCTGTTTTTAATCGGTAATGTGCGTTGGTTTGTTGAATATTGATTCGTCATCCTCAAATTAACATTAATACGTTATCCTACCTTGGACTGATACTTAGGTATAATAATCTCGTGATATTGACATATTGGCGTATACCTCAGGGTTTGGCCCTGGGTCCGCCACTGTCTTTGCATAAATAACTTTCACGATGTATTAGTATTAGAAAAATTGATTAGATTTGATGCATCAATGACGGTTTAAGTGCGAAACGCTGATGTGAAACTCCAACAACACATAAATCTAATTGTCAATGAATTATAAAGCTGGACGGATAGATTATTTTTTTCTTTCTTTTTTATTTTGCCTTTTATTTCTCTGTCTTTTTATTCTATATCAGAAGCCTCTTCTTCTTCCTATTTCCTTATTCTTCGCTTTCTCTATTGAGTTCTCTTTTTACTCTTTTGTTCCTTGTTTTCCTTCTTCTTATTCTTTTTCATTATAATTTTGTATTTCTTTTTACTCTGCTTCTTATTTGTCTATAATTATTTCCTTAGGTTTTTAATATGTCAAGTAATGTTTGTCCATCAATCTCTTTCATTATTTTCTTCCGCTCTTCATTACTTTCTTTATTTCGTTGATTGTCTTTCAATTTTTTTCAGTAGTTATTATTTCTCAACGATTTTTCATATTATTTCTTTCCACTATTGCTTGCGTATAGATACAGTTTTGTTGTTCTTGCCATGTACGTTGTTATGACATACCCAAGCTGGCTTAATTATTGATTGTTCTCTTTATTTTAGAGAGCTTCTACTACATTTAGTACTTTTCGTATGGATCTACTGTGTGATAGTAATATCGATATTCTACACAGTATAATATTTTTGGTATTAGTTCTTCTTCTTCTTCTTCCTCTTCTTCTTCTTCTTCTTTAGCTGCCAGTGGACCAACTTTGGATATAGGCTTCTTCCAATTCCCCCCAACGATCTCCATTTGTACAGCACGTCTCCAGTTCCTTTTAAATCGTCGCTCCGCCTCATCTGGGGCGACAGTCGTCTTGTTCTATACCCTATTTATGATCCTAATATTAAATGATTGTATTCCATCGAAGCCGTCCTTTGGTCTAACTAACTGTCCTGCGAAGTTTGTCTATTTCTACCACCACGTGTCCACGGCTTTCGTTCTGGCTTTTACCCAAATATTTCCGTTTTTTGTGTGTTCTGTTTTTGACAGATTTTCTATATCAGCTTTGATGAATGTCCAGGTTTGATAACCTTGGGCAGGACCCAAACCTTTGTATTTGGGAGTTTTGGAGGACCCATGAAAGTTTTCCATGTTGTGTTCTTCGACTGTTGTTAGAGTGCTTTTGCTAGTTGGTTAACCAAGAAACATTTATCGCTTAAAATACATAAAACTGAATTATTAAACCGAAGGTGGATCTTCTTTTTTTTAACAATATAAAATACGCTTTTTCAACTGATCTGCTGTTGTTGTTTCTCTACCACCTTTATATACTAGTTGAGAGAAAAGTGCCCATAAGTGTTCGATGGGACGTGCAGAGGCATGTTAGGAAGATTAGCATTTTTTGGGACAAAAGGTACCTACAGTTTTCCTGTTTACCCATTCCAGTGTTCATTGGGCATCAGACATAACGCAAGATCGGACCAGAAAACAATATCATAATTTGAGTGATGCTTTTTAATAAAATCAAGTAGTTGGGAAGGCATTTCGTTTGATAAGGTAATGTATCTACAACAACTCCCCGCCGAGTTTCAGTAAAAGGTTTTGAAATTCATTTAACTGAAATCGAATTTGGAATTTTCAATGGACTTAACATGACAAAGAGTACTTTTGTTATCAGAAATATAGTAACTTTGGTTTGCAGTACCAGAACTATTCGAAAATAAATGTAAAATATTTGTCATCGTCCACATCAATGACAACCTTCCAAAAATATTTGACGCGACAATCTACATTTGCTAGATATTTAACTGTTGTTCAGTATATCTAGTTCTTTTGTATCTGCTTAATGCAATTTTCTTTAAATTATGAGATATTTATTCTTTTGACACTTTAAATTTCTTTGCAAGTTTACGTTTGCTCACTAAAATTTTCTGTTCAGTATCTTTTTTCAGTAAATCCATTCTGTTCTTATTCAAAATCTGTAATAATTCCATAAAAAAGGTTTCTGTCCCTCTTCAACGTGGCCAAATCTGGGAATCCACCGTGCAAACACCTTCGTCATACCCAAATCATCATGCAAAGTTTTCAGGACACTTGTTTTGGATATACCGAGTTCACTGAAAATAACAGAGACCTTTAAACGCCGATCTTATAGTACCAAATTTTCGACTCTTCAGGTCGAGCTTCCACGAGTCCTTCGAACTTTGGGTCATCGTTAATTGATTCTCTACCCCATCTAAAGAGCTTAGACCAAAATTTAACTTGAAAATAAGATGGTGCGCCTTCCCCATACAGAGCAACCATTCTTTTATGAATAATTTTTGGGCCATTCTCTTCTTGTGTTAGAAACTTTATGTCACTGCGATTTCACTCATTTTATCAAGAAGTAATCCTTCCCAAATCTCTATAAACCACACAAATTAAACACAACTTAGCAGACGTACTTCTAAATGTCACAGCTATTTTTTTAATAATCGGTTTAACATCGTCGCCTTTTAGCTGCATGGCTAGGTAGATAATATAAAAATCCGCCCTCGTATATACCTATACTCACAACAATTCAGTGCTTTGAAAACATTATCCTTTCCCAGCAGGATATCACATCTCCTTGTATAACTCCCCCTTTAATTGGTATGAGCTTTAGGTCTAAAAAAAGTACTGTTCTTATTGCATTTTTGTATTATTTTGTTGCGTATTAGGTCGGTCTCTATATCGTGAGTCAATTCGACAGTTGTTTTTATTTTGTATATTTGACAGAAAATGGCCGGTAATTTATATTACTTCTTTCTCTTTTTCAAATTGTAGTATGACAAAAGTTTTGCTTCATATCTCTGGAAATTTTCTTTTGCACAAGCATTTATTAAATAGGCTTTTTAGTCTTGGCACTACATTTTTGGCTATTATTCCTTCTGAGCCTAATGGTTTGGTATTCTTTAAGTCTGTCAGGTCTTCTTCATTTTTATGTTTTTATGTCTATGTCTCAGCATTTTTTTGAGTTGGGTATCTTGCAAAAATCATCTATTGAAGCTTTTTTCTCCTATTCATTTCGTATCACTATTTTGTTGTAAATGACATGCTGCTTGTCGCTTAATAAATGCTAGTGGTTTTATTAATTTTGTTAGCTATGTGCATTTCAGTTTTCCAATCGCTACTGGTAATAATAAATAAAGCGCTTTTTTCAACATTATTTGCTCTACATCTGAACGCTTTGTTGTATTTTATTTTCATTTGATTCTAGTAATATTGGTATTACCTGCATCTGCCTTAAGAAATCCCATCTTTTCCTGTTTTCTGTTTCCCCTATTTTATTTTTCTATTAATTGTTTTACCTTTCTAGGTCGCTACTAGCAGTTATTCTTGTTTATTCTATGCCGTAAGCCTTTTTGTTAATAAATGAATCACGCGGTTTACAATATAACGTTAAAAATATCAAATAGTTTAAAACTTTTCAAGACAACCTTGAATACATTTTTACAGTGAAAAATATGCTCAGAGATATTTAAATTTCTAATTAAGTGTAATTTAAAATTGTATGTTTACTTTGTGATGTGCATTTCCAGGTAATTTGACTAATATTAATAATGTATTACAGGATAACTAACATTAAGAAGAGCCCAATAATAAAATAAAAATTCGTAGTAAATATTTGAAACAAAATAGAGTTGCAAAGAAAATAGCAAAGGAATGAAAATAATTTAAACTTATTACACTGAATAAATAATAATGGTATACAAAATTGAATTATTTAAACCATCAGAAATTATAAAAATATAAGGCAAGGTTACAAGATAATAAGCAAAGATAATGGGGTAATTTAGACCTTACTGTCTGAACAAATTTCAAAATTATAGTTGCTAAAAGAATCAATCACACTAACCAAAACTTTTGAAACTTTCTTGGTTTTTAGGTAGTAGTAAAATGGAAGTAAAATCTTTAAGTCTTCACAAGTTTTCAGTATAATAGTAACTAGATTTTATTTCAAAGTATATAATCATTTTTTCGAATAACGAATGCTTAAAGTCTAATAAATATGCACAAAATTAATTATTTCTGAGTGAATCGAATTTCTTAAAAATGAATTCGAATTGAGATCAGCAGTAATATAAGTAACTAATAAAATTAATCGAAAGTGAGTCTCTTTCACACTCATTAATTTATCGAATTTTTCATTTCATTTGCTTATTTCCTCGTTAAACATTTCAGAAATTATTTCATTTATATTTTATGCTATATTTTAAAATTATAGAATATACTGCGGCTTGCTGGAATTTTTATTAGTAAGCTACCTCAACATATGTTGTATTCGTATTTATTCGTTTGATTGAACGGATCTGTTTTTAAATCAGAGGACAACTAGCCCTATTTTTGTTTATTTATATTTCTATTGGAGTAACTTAAAGCTTACAATAGTTGCCGTTCTAAAATAAGCTCTGATTTTGTTAGTAATAGTGTTTAACTTTAAATTAGTCTTATAATATTTCCCCAGGTTATCCGTTCTTTTCAATTAATCAGCATTGACTTGTCTAACTCATGACTCATGACAATTGTAGAATCTCCTATTTTGACAAATTAGGGTTATTTTGCAAATTAATAGGTTAAAATTATCAAAGTACAAACAAAGTCAATACACCAGCTTTAATAATAATTTTAAAAAATCGACAAAACGTATCTTGTGCTGCAAAAATATTATTTATTGTATCAACCGTACTTGAAATTCTTTAAGAGTGATCCGCATTATTTACAATAATGACAAATGGAATCAGCAGTTATTCTTTGTTGCTTTTTAACACGAAAAAACAGCTCGTCTTGATTTGTCATAATAATTAATGATGACAATTGTTTGCCTTTGCACTTGCTAATAACTGTAATTCTAAAAACTGACTTAATATGTTTGATTTTGAATTCACCGAAGTTCAGCTTAACTGCTTCTATTCATCTAAATTTGATTGCAAACTATTTAGTTAATCCCCAAATTTTATTTGATAATTTAATTATAAAAACCTCCAAACATTTTGCAAAACAAAACATGAATCCATTCCCTTCAAGAACATGCAAATCTAAATAAATCATTAAAGGTAGATCTGCCAATGGCAGGTTGGAAATTCAGCAATTTATTCTAGCTCAAAATTATTACCGTCTGGGTTCGCAGTATTCGCGATTTTTTTTCGATAATTTTTACCTCCGATGAAGAGAACTTTAGCCTTTGAATTAACGTGCTTTTACGTCATTGAATTCCTGGAAAATCCTGAAGTGCAGGTCACAGCTTCGTTTGCTTTACTTTTTTTGAAACATTCTTTACAACCTGATTGGCTTAGCTACTATACATAAGTTAATACAATCATGTATAGGGACGAACTCTGAAACACCTACGTAGGAATACGAAGTCCAATTTGCACGTTCATCGAGGAGCTTTGGTTTAAATATGATGTTTCGAATATAATATTTGTAAAAATTGATGGATTCAGCAAACTATTGTAAATTTAACTTTCATATATTGTGTAATAAATATAAAAGAGCATTCATACTGAACAGTGCACATCTCGACGAGTTACAACAAACAAGAGCTGAACTTTTACGGACTTAACAATAACGAAGTTGCAGTGTTGGAATCTGACATAATTAAGACTAAAGCGAAAGTACCAACAATTTCTTGTTACAGTTTGTTTATATTTCTTCTATTCGCCCAGAAATATAATTTGATTTTTTGGTCAAAATAATTTGAATAGTTTCGCCCGATAAATTGAATAGAAAACTGAAGGCGATTTGGGTTCATAACGATATTGCGTCGTAATAAGTGAGGATTAACTGTTTCAAGACAATTAACATCTCATTAAAAATAATTCGAATTACTATTAAAATCATTTTCTTCGTCCAATTTAAATTAATTAAACGGCTTTATGCCAATGATAAAATAATAGGATGTTTTGAGAATAACATATAATTTTTATTTTTCTTCTTATTAAGTAGCAATCCAGGTATTCGAAACACATTTGGGTTCAAGGATTATATAAAATCCTAGGATTTTCTCAAAGAACATACATATACCTAAACCATGACTATTCTAAATAAGCAGAGAAGCAGAACGAATAAATGTATATTATTATTATGTAAAATAAAAGTAGGCAAAAACAAGTAACAGAACACTTCCTATACTTCAAGTGTTGAGCTTTTTCAGTCGTGCATCAGATTACTTACAATTTTTTAGGTTTGAACGTTTCAGGGTAGATGTTCAAGATTTTGCTAGAAATCCTGATTTTCCTCAAAGGATTTGGTTTTGAATGTCTTCAGATTTTAAATGAAGCGTGTTTAATATTTTTCATTGTTTACAATTCCACTTTTTAAGGTCCATTTTCAGAATCTAGTTTAAACAAGTTATTTCATAAAAGTATTGTAAAAAGTTGTTATTATCGTATCAGAAACAAAAAATGTTGATGTCAGCATTGACGACAGTTGTATTGGGGGGTTTTCGTATCTGATGGCTCTTTGTTTTGTAAGAATATGGTAGTTTTTTAATAGTCTAAAAAAACTGTTTTTAAGATTTACAAAATTGTTTAATTAAAGCAGGTAGTTTATAACGTGAGAGTTATTCAACGACTCGTTGCGTAATATTGTTAATTTTATAGACTAAAATTTTTGTCAATCAATGAATACGTTACTATTTATCATGTTTAAGTTTTTTTCTCAGGCTTTCCTTTAGTTGCGCGGATATTTTATGAAATTCTTAATGTTTTAATAATATTCCCAAAAATTTCTTTACAAATCCTAGAATCTAGAATACAATATTGATTGTCTTATACGAATGGTATTTTAACTACCTAATGTACTAGTTACTTAGGAATTTGCCCTTAACTCTTTACTAATTCATTTTGAAAATACATTGTACGATTAAAATAAATTCCTTAATAATTACCAAACAAGTGAATGTGAAATATGCGACGAAATATCAGTCCCTTTGGCAGGTAATGAAAGCTTTCTAAATGATTTTCTTAGGATTTAATTTGCTTTACTAAACCTCATAGGTATTTATAAACAAATTTATTTAGGTAGGTACTTTTTCTACAAAAATTTTAGATTTTCTTAACATTGTGAGCAAATGTGTTACCCATTCAATTTTATTAATTTTAAATTTGATTGTCTTTAGATGCGTAAACTAACTGCAATGAGAAAAGCAATACAAATTTGCGTTTCAAATTAACTAGCCAAAGAATGTCTAGTACAAACAATGCTGCCACAATAACTTGAGCTAATTTTAGGTTACTGTATAGGCAACCCAATAAGCAAGAGTTTAGTCTGCGTTTCGTCCGTATTACATTTTTTAAATCGCTTTTATCATGTTAATGTTATAAACAATGCGTCACAGAAGTGAATATATTTGAATATTTCACGGAAAGGCTTGAACAGAAAATAAACGTGGTTTTTACATAAACTTTTTCAGAACTGATTTTGCTGGGGTTATTTATTACTTTTTAATTTTAAACTTTTCCTTGGAAATTGTACCTACAAAAATAATATTTTGTGAATGTTTTCTGCCCACGAAAGATTTCTGTAAAGCTCTTTTTATTCGCTTTGTGTCTTCTTTTAATAAATGTACCTCAACTAATCTTAAGAATTTTTTAAAGAAAATGGAATGCTCTAAACTAAGAAAGTTCTTTCCACTGAAATTGAATACCATGGACAAGTTCCTGTTGCATACGGTATATACAAAGCGCCCATTTTAAAACGTCGAACTTCTTTTTTTTTTTAAAAAACAAAACTCATTCCATCTCATAAACGTCTACTTTTTATAACAATTTAAAAATTAAAATCAAGGCATCAGTTGTGCTTTTTAAATAATATAGGAGAGAATAGGAAGAATTTAAGGCATGATCTTAAAAAATAGAAAGAGACTAGAAAGAGATATGGAAGGGGCAGAGCAGCAAAGTGGCTTCCGTACAGGTCGATCCCGCATTGATAATATCTTCAGGGTGCCATAAGTAACAAACAGACGATTAGCACATAATCTTGTGTATGTTGACTTACATAAATCATATGACAGCGTTCCACTATCAGAACTTTGGCAAGCAATGAAATATGAGAATATAAGTAAAACATAAATACATACAAGCCGTAAAACCCCTTTACACAGAATACGTTAAGGTTGGCAAGACGTTATTTACCGAATTTGAAGTCGGCACGGGACTACGACAAGGGTGCTGTATAGCTCCGACATTATTTAAAATTTACTTGCACGAAGTACTTAAAGAATGAAGAAGAAAGTGTGGAATTATGGGGATAAGAATATACAACGACACGCTGTCCTACATGCGCTTTTTACTGACCATCAAGTCCTATTCGTGGAAGATGGCGCCTCGTACTTCCTGGGAAAACTTAATTATGAATATAGAAAATGGAGCCTTCAACTAAACCTTAAGAAAACCAAATATATGGTAGTAGGAGGAGGAGTAGAAAGCGATTTGAAAACAAAAGACGGAATTGTGGTAGAGTGCAGAAATTAAATACAGGATTGAGAAAGGCAAAGTAGCTTTTCAACACCCAGTGACATGCAGCAAGAATACCTATAAAGACGTGAAACGAAACTATAGAAAAAATAACATAGCAATTTACGGTTCGGAGGTGTGGAAAATAAGTGAAAGAAATCGAAAGAAGTTAAAAGCTATGGAGATGGATTCTGGCGACGCGACTGTAGTCTGACGATAATGGATAAAAAATTGTGTGGCCAAGTGAGAAAAATGAGTGTTGAACGATAGCCTTCCAGGATATGGTACTGGAACCCCCCACAAAGAAGAAAAGCGGAAAACCCCCGAATTTCCTGGAACGATGGAGTTAGGCAGGCCGTAAACGATAGAGAGTTACAAGAAGACGACTGGCAAGGCAGGCGCAAGTGGAAGAAAGGATGCGAGAAACGCCGGATGGTGTAACCCCACTCGAAATATAAAAAAAATAATGATATGTTGACACATTGATTACATGTCAGAGAGGAGGCTTTGATCTTTATCTTTAAATTACTTCAGTATGAAGTTGTGAGATATTATATGTGTTGCCTATGTTAAAACTATCAGGCTCGATCTTTTAGAGTGGGCAGCCTTTTCTAACAAGATATAAAATAAGCTCTACTAACAACTACAGTTAGGCTTGATGTTTTAAAGTAGCCCGCATTTTCCAACAAGATATAAAGTAAGCTCTACTAACAACTACATTTATGACATGTCGAAGGAGGAGGGAAGATAATATCAACATTAATATGTTTACTGAAATGAGGCTGAATTTATTCAGGGTGCCAGTCTAACCCGTCGAGACTGTATATTTTGGACAATGGTCAACAAACATGTTGTTTTCTATTAAAACCTTTCCTTTCTCTACTTCTAACCTCTAAGTATATTTGGTTGCCTAACCTTGGGACCTAAATTGTTGACTAGAGCCAAATTTTAAAATAGGCAACCTGTTTGACATACATAGTGTTACATTATAACTTTTTAAAAAGTAAAATTGAAGCATCCACTGTCACATTAAAATAACGATATGTTGATTAAATACCGCAGCGGCTACTCTGATCTTATTTTTTTTAAATAATTTTAAGACATAGTTCCACGCTATTAAAGGGACACCCTGTATTTGTATAGAACCATTAAAGATTTCATTTCTAACTTTATAACGTCTGTGGAAAGGTAAGCAAGTTTTAAAATTGTCTGAATTTGTAATCCTGATTAACAAAAAAGAATAAAATTGATATACAAACAAATAAAGAATAAGAAACCATTGCTATTATATTGTTGTAAATACGAGTATGTTAAATGCTTCTAACATATAGGCAACACAGTTTATAAATATGTACTGCAGTGTATCTACTTACATCAGAAAATGCTTTTACAACAAAGCTCCAAAATTCATACAATTAATTGTATTAGTGGGTCCTTCCTGGGATTTCCCGACAACGAAATCCCGGAAAATTAGCTGTTTTTTATAATCCCGACTCTCGGGATTCACGTTTTAAAACCCGGGACGAGACTATAAAGCCGACATCGACAGAATCAGAACGCGTTTTTCCAATTTCTGACACAATCGTCACAAAAAAACGCGTTGGTCTATGTGATCATTCTGTTGATGTTCTCTATTTTTTAAACATTTATTTTAAAAATCAACAAGACCAAAGAGTATAAATATATTCTATTATATATTCTTTGACAAGACGTATAAATTAAATATTTATTTCCTGTTTTTTTAATTGATTAAAAAAATTAATTTAATTTGTTTAATGTTTTCTTTAAAAAAATGGAGTTTTTGTTTTCTAATTTTTTAAATAATGAAATAACAAATATGATTTTATTTTTTATTTTTGTTTGAATAAAAATAATTAAATTGTTTTATAATATCAAAGGATTTTCCCTACTCCCGGGATTGAAAAAATCGTCAGGAACAGCACCCATTAAATTGTATTAAGCAATACCTTATACACAAAACCATACAAATTTTTATCAGAAGCAGTTCGTTTCTTTATGAACTCAAAGTACAATCAAATTACTGTTAATTATAATCTTATGGCAATATACTATAATTGAAGCAACGTTAAAAATCATAGTATAAAGTAATTCTAACCAAATTATTTCTAATTAACAATAACAATTTAGTTATTATTGTTCATTTTGAAATTGTTTGAAATAAAGTAATACTTGTTATTTGCAAATTTTCATAAAATATCAATAAACGCTGGGAATTATATTTATGAATTACCTACTGCAAATTATAAATAACGGTAATGTCTTATCTTCAAGAACAACATGTGCGACAATTCTACCTAGGAACAAATACCATGTGTTGTGCGATACAGTTATCTATGTCGATTGTTAATTACGATGACGTTTCTTGTTTTTCTACTAATTAATATTTACTATGTTTTGTATTGATGATTATGAATGTTTCCAGTTCTATAATCAATAGACAGTTTTAAATTATTTCTTTGATAACGTTAAATGTTTCTTGTTATATAAAATTATCAATTTTTTTTCATTAAAATGTTTACTTTTATCAGCAAAGTAATTTACGTCCACTTTAATTAAAAGGTATGCTTATATTAGAAATGCATAGGTATCTAACGAATCCGTTAGAATGTCAAATTACACGTGGGGACAATTTTATTATTATTTTTAATCTAAAAGTTTAAAAGTTTTAGTTTATGTAGCAGGGTTTCCTTGGCATGTAGAACAATTAAAAAATTAATTGTCAAAAGCAAAAGCAATAGTCACCTATGCTTAGGTTTCTGTCCTAGGGAGGTAAGATAGTAAGATTCCACTTACTTTCGTACCATCGTAACAACGGTGTAACAACCAATAAATAATTGGTAAAATAAGCCTACCTCCTTCAAATGTTACTACAGCTACATGATAAATGTAAATTACCAAACATTCAGTGGAAAAATAATCTATTTAATTACTATTACCTTTTGAATTTTTAAAGCGTATATTAAGTTAAAGTTTAAGTTGCTTTTACTATACGATTTGGCCAGGGACTGAGAATGCCTCCTCTCAGATTATATAAAGAAAAGTACACCGTAGTCGCATTTTTTAAATTACTGTAAGCCGTAGAAAAACCAGTTGTTGTCGTGTCAGTAAAATTACACAGAAAATTAATTTAAAGTTTGTTGATCACAACACTAGTACCAGGGTTGCCTTTTGTATACTGTGCCTTCTGTTATGCTTCTCTTCTTTATTAAAATTACTGAATTTGGATTAAGCTGTATATTTTTAAATTTGCTTGAAAGTTTGAAGATGCTCTTTCGTTTTAACAAAGAATATCAATTTATACTCTTTGGTTTTAGTAAAGATATGATCAGGGTAAACTACTTTAAGAAGTTAACATAGAAATGATTTTTGTTGGTATAAAATCTGTCTTGTTAATGAAAATCACATTGTAAAATTCTTCTTCTTTGGTAGCTCTACAGCCCCTGGTGGGCTTTGGCTTCCTCTAGAAGCTTCTTTCAGCTGTATCTGTCCAACGTGCGTCTTCTGCATGCTCTTATACCTAGTGTTTTAAGATCTTCCTCCACTGAATCCAGAAACCGTTTCTTTGATCTTTCGCGTAGCCTTTGTTTTCTTGTTGGGTCTCCTTCTTTCATTCTAAGCACATTACCTACCTATCTTAGTATGTTTATTTTGATGGTTTTTATAATGTTAGGTTCTTTATAACGCTAGTAAAGTTCTAAATTGTACAGCTTTCTCCATGTTCCATTATAATTAATCGCTCCATATTCCATATATACAGGGTGTTAGGTAATGCTTCTGCAAAACTTTAGGGGTGGGTTTGTAACGATAAAAAGAATAAAAAATTCTTATACCATTTTTTTCTCAGTTGCATTGTTTTGTTTTTTTTTTCTTTAATTATTTTGTGGTTGTTAAGAAAGTTTTATTGTTACTTGATGTATTAGACTCTTAGTTATCCGTAAAGATTTGGTTCCTGTATCTTTAACCCTTTGTTTTTGTCTTTCCCGAGAATAAAAAGGTAAATTAAAGCATGCCTTTTCTCAGAAACTATGATTATTAGAAAAAAATTGTATAATACTTTTTTTCTCCATTTGTCATTGTAAAGCTATTCCCAAAGTTTGACAGAAGCATTACCTAACACCCTGTATAGTTCTCAGGATCTTTCTCTCAAACGTACCAAGCAAGTTTCTCACTTTTCTGTGCCATATATTAATACAGGTCAAATCAGCGTCTTGTAAATTTTTATTTTCGTACTTCGCAAGATGTTTCGCGATCTTATCTGTGGAGCCAGGCCAAAGTAGCATCTGTGCGCTGAGAGGACCCGTCTTTTGATTTGAGCCGTGATGTTATTCTCACAATTAACCATGGAACCAAGATATACAAATTCCTGTACGGCGTTAATCGTCTGCCCATTTATGTATACGTCTTATCGTTGTTATGGTGTTCTAGTCACCACCATATATTTGTTTTTTTGTATATTTATTTAGAGTCCCATCATATTTGCTGCTTCTTAATTACAATTCACAATAGAACCACCACTAACACTGTTATTTTTTAAATTTGCAATTGTAGATTGGCTTTGGAACTTCAGTCTATGGTTTGACATGTTTTTTTTTCAAATTAAAGTTCTACAGAAAATTTTATTTTGATATTCGTTCGTGTTAGAGTGACTTCAATAAGCCATTTCGTAAAAGGGTATTGTTTATATCACCTAACGTCCAGCATTTGACAAAATAACAAGCTCTTCAATTTCCCATAAACTTTACATTAGCGTAGTAAAATCAATGGCCCAGCATGATCTACAAAAACCTTGAGTGAATTCACTGTATTTTAAATTAAAATACCGAAAAGAAAAATAAAACTTAAAAAGAATGTGGTGTAACGTTCCTAAGGTAACCAACTTTTAGCAGAATTCTTTCAATAGCCTTTTTAATATTTATGCTAAGCGCCTAGCTTCCAATTACACAGGTCATTTATGGTCATACACATTTAAGGAAGTATTAAAAATGCGATTGTTCTTATCAACGAACTTTGACTTCTTTTAATTTAGTCAAATGTTAACACATATTATGTCTAAGAAAATAAAAACTAAACTATACTTTCAATGTACCTAATGTTTTACATAATTTTCACCTAACAAACGTTTTTAATTATCAATTATTTGCCATTAAGAAACCTAAAAAAAACTTCTAATAATTATACTTAATAAAATCGAAGGTATTTTTGATCAAAGACGTTCCATAAATAATAATTTAAAACCAAAGCTGTTTAACTAAAGACGTTCTAAATAATAATCAAAAGCAATTTTTAGTAAATTAATGGAGCAAGAAATCTTTAGAACTTGTGTCAGCCTGTTGTAACGTGCTCGCGAAAAACTGCAACTAAAGCTTCACATGCGGATTCTTCTAATTTATTCTGCGAGATTAACATGCCAAGTTTTCAAACCTTTCATTATAGAACCAAATGCACTATTTACGTTTAACGATTATAATTTTAATTAAAGATCAATCAGCTATCTTGCAAATCAACCGAAGTAAATGCATTCTCGGTTTGTATTATGTAGTTTCTCGTACGAACAGGTGTGGCGGTTAATTGAGTCGTTATTTATAGAAAAAAAGTAAAAATTCAAAAGAAATATATAAAGCAAGAGTCTTATCAAAAGAAAATAATTAAAGAAAAGGAATAAGGCAAGATGTTACTTAAAGATTATAACAAAGAATATTATTTAAAGTTAGTAATAAGACTAATAAGTATTATTAAAGAACAGGCACAGAGAGTTTGAGGACACTGGGATTAAGATAATAGAAGAAGCTGTAACGGGTTTAACATATGGTAGCATGACTTACGAGAAGCAAGTGCCGATTACTTATAACAGTTCTTCACCAAGTAAAACTGATTGATCTGATTATTTTAACAAATGCGACTGGTACTAATCCTAAGCTAGAACTAATCATTAGGAATAAAAGGAAAATGAAAACATGAAGAAAAAGTACAAACTTATTACGTATATATTCAAAAAAACATGCCAAAAATGTTCTTTACAGAATTCAGACGAGTGTAATTATTTATTAACTTTTAATGAACCTTTAAATCCATTGAAGCATAGATTTATCCTACGATTAACATTTCTATGTTCTTTTATAAGGTCTTCGAGAAGGAGCAGGTGACTTTGAAAGTCAACCTTAACATTTGAACGAAAATATTGATGATCTAGTTTGAACAATTGAATGTCAAATGTAATTAATTTTTCCGGCATCTGCAAGTTGCGTTTTACAGTCAAAATAGTTTATATCCTATTGTCATCTAATTATCTATTTTATTAGATGCTCGTCATGTCGTCATCCTCATAAAGGACAAACGCGTTACTAAAACTACATTTTAGAATGTTTCTATTCTAGAGCAATGTGAGTACTGCTACTAATAGATTAATTTTAAAGATTAAATTTATAAAATAGAATAATTGTTCAATTTGGGTTTTTCGGTATTCTTAATGTGAAAGCCCTTTTAATGGTGAATTTTTGAAATAAAACGAATGCAAATTTTGAAATTCTTGCAATTACTGCGTGTGGACTTCCAGTAGGTACACTGGAATGGTTTTGGGGTTTACAAGCAGATTTTTGTTTTGTGTGAGAATATGTGAATAAGGTTTTATAGATTTGTAAGTTTTGTATTTGAATAACGATTATTGACGTAGTTTTCTCGCACTTAATGAAATTTCTATTTCTACTACTGCTTGGAAAACCGAAGTTTACGATTCATTAAACGTGTTAAATACCAGACAGAAATAAACTATAATTGCTCTAAAAATTTTATGAAACTCAGTTTTTTCAAAATTTGCCCAAAAATTGATGGTTCCAAACGCTAAAAAGATGGAACAAACTTATTTACATTAGTTATTATTTTGTTGTTATCTTTTAATTAATTAATTATTACTTATTGGAGTGACTTTGAAAGCTTCGTTTTGGAAACCCAATGATTTCAAGGCTGTTTTTGAAGGTGTTATTCTGACCCTTCAGAGGTGAAAGAATTTTGCGTAGTCATTATTGAAATTTTGAATTCACCGATCATGCTGACGGTAAAACGAAAGAATGTTGTATATTTAGGATTGTTTGAAAGTCAAGGATTCTACAGGTGATTTTTGGATTACTAAGTAATGTTTTGCGACAACAATGAGCATTAAATTGATGCTAATTCTCTTCGAAGAGTGTTTTCTGCTGCTACATGCGTTTTATTTTTTAAAACTCCGATTATAGTTTTACCTCTTTCGAATGAAATCCAGAAAATATGTAGACAGGAATTTTAAATCAAGTTCCTGAACAGAATGCAGAGAACCTTCGAAAATCTTTCCGTATTTGTTTGTAAAGAATAACAGAAACTGGAATTTGTGGAATCACCTCCAGATATTGAAATTAACACGAAGTTTATAAACATTGACTCAGCAATTTTTTGAGGCTTTAAAGTTTTTTTTGCTATTGCTTTAATAATAAATTAAATACTTTTCAGACTCAAATTCAGGATATTAAGATTGCCAAATTAATTCTAAAATCGTCCAAAATTTCTGAATGTTGTTTCGTCAAAAGATCGTAGTAAAATAGAATAAAATAATTAAATGCCGAAAAACCTTTCCTGTACTTTCGTATTATTTGTTAAAAATCTGAAAAGTTTCGAAGTTTTCTTATTTTTTAAGTTTTTGATTTTTCTTAAATGTAGGGTCTCATACGTGGCACTAAATTTATCCCATTACTGTTAAGAAAAATGGCTGTAAATTACAATTTCTGTAAAATTATTTAAAGTTCAAGTATGAAGCTGGAATTTTTAGAATACATCTTTAAAATATACTCGGACAAAAATGGCTTAAGAACTTATTTTCAAAACCCAGCTTCAAAGCACATAACGAAACTTTCTAAATAACAGAAATATTTCAAACCGCAAAATTTTTGTTAACTAAAAGCAAAAGTCAGCATTCCTTCAAATGTATTTTTAATGAAAGTAGCAGAATTTGTAGAAAACAACTTAACATCGCTTTGTTTAATCATTCGCTTGATAAATGAGGCGCAGCAAATCCAAACTGAAATGTGTACATTGTGCTTGAAGGTGTAATTTTAACACATCTGTGTAATATCTCACTTTTTATTGTGTATATTAAGAAAGCCAGTGAAATGTCTATATTGTTTAGCAATAGTTATAAAATCTTAACAACGCCAATAAAATCAACAAACTTCTCGAATTATACAAAAAATTCATTCGCGTACAAACCTGGAAATTTGTTCAATTTCCCTTCTTCTTTTTTATTAAATTACAGAACAAAATTTGCTCCATTAATTAACCATTTAAATAACACGAGATAATTGAGGAGATCTCTAAGATAGCGCACTAATTACCGATTCAAAAAAATTCCCTTTTTATTTTACCAGTTTTCCTGTCAAACATTCAACTAACCGTGCTCTTCTACTCTGGTTTGAATTTTCATTAATTCAACAACAGGATACTTCTAATTTTATTGAGAATCGTAAAATTTGTGCAATAAATGTGGTTACCATTTGAGTTACATAACACAACACAGGTTCTCAATTTAAAGTTGCAGTATAGTCTATTTGAAACGTCAGCGTCCCCATCGTCTTTTCAAACTCTGCTGCTTTCTCCTTCCTGTCTTACTTTACATATTACTACCGAATGTGACAACAGCAATTACTAGAAAAGGTATTAGGTTTCAGTCACGTTTGCTGAACTGTTCAGTACACCACGAAAATTTTGACTTGTGTAAATTCAAACGTTAAGTTTTTTGTTTCAAATTATTCTGGGTCATTTCAAACAACAAGGTATAATAAATCAAACTTGTGGCAAGAGTTGTATTCAGTGACTGACTGCCTATTATGTAAGTCGTGCAGTAATTTTTTGCTTTTAAGTTTATTATCAAGCATATTTGTAACATTATTTCAAGATTTTCTTTATTTCTTATTTTTTGTTTTAGAAAATAAACTTTTTTATTCTTTGATTTTTCCGTACAATTATTGGAGAATAAATGAAATTGTTGAAAATTGACAAATATTAGAAATTTTAACGTTCAAATATAGTTGATAATTGATTGCAAACTAAGTCCATCCAACTTCCAATATTTGTATTTATATCGCTTTACCTCAAACCTGTACTTTATTTCTATATAATTGGTTACAATATTACTAGAAAGAAAGTGAAATTGTAACAAAGGTTATATTTACAACAAAATCCCGCAATTACACTGATTGTTCTAGTTTAGTCATCGGGTTATTTCCTAGTTTTTCTTTATTTTTATATTAAGATCGTTTGTTATTTTATTAAAATTAAGTTTCGATTTTATCATAAAATGTCAATTAAACAAAGATCTTACTTGCGAATTTTAATAACGCTTAGTTAAACTAAACCACCCAAAAGGGTTCATGTCCATGCCAATTACGTTCTTTTTATTTTGTATGATTCTTTAAACCTTTAATCAGTAGCGTAAGTGCCACAAGGGAATAATTCGAGGGCCTGGCCCTCTTAGAAAATAATATTTTCCATTGAAGAAAACTAAAACAAAATTAAAAATTTTCCCCTGCATTGGTAATAAACAATCGAATTACGTTTGCATTACTTGCACTACTTCTTTGTGTGTTAAAATATTCATGTCAATACTAAATTAACAATGGTCAATTTAAAATTGCCTAAATTTCAATTAACTTCCTTTACGAACGAAGGGTATTTGCAGTAGAATAGTAATTTGCATTTTTAATGTCGCCTTATGGAAACTATTAACAACATATCACAAATTCAAATTATATAAGCGTACATTGGTATTATTAAAATTTCATGTAAATTTCAGTAAACTACTCTAACAAGGATTAAATACAGTAAAATGTGAAATAAAAGGCTTGCAAAGAAAGATGCCCCGAACCAAAAGAAAATTAGATGTACTGAATACATTTTTTAAATCCTTCAATAAAAGTGTAAACATTATTAGTAAGGATAAATACGCTGAAGTACTTTTCGAGTAGAACTTAAAAAGAAATTGCCTACTTTCACCCACTTTCAGTGCGTCGAATATTGTACTTGAACTTAACATTTTTATTTGTAGACATCGAAATATTTTTAAAGCTCGCTTTGAGCTATTTTATTAGCAGCTTATGTAACGTTCACTTTCTTATTGCTCTTCAGATTTTGGTTACGTTATATTTTATGGATGAAATATACTAATAATAAGCTTGAAGTACCCTCGAACTTTTGTCGATTTGAAGTTACGGTGATACTTTGATATTCAATTAACTACTACGTGTCAGATGTGTCGAGGAAAGTCACTTAAGGTTTATTAAATAATTTATGTAAAAATTATACAAGGTACTTACGTGATATGTATGATTTTTGGATAACTTGCTTAACTGTAAGAGGAAATTGGTACCTTTTTCCATCTCTCTGTTTTGCTTCTGTTTTTTCAAAAGGTTACTGCTAAAGTGGAGAAATTATATGCGTTAATTTTTTTATATTTAAAGACCACCAAAGGTGTCGACCTTGTTAATCATTCAAGATAATGAAGTAACTGATTTTTATCACTTAAACGATTTACTTTGAAACTTGTTTTATATTTGCGTAGTACATCTTTATGTTGTAATTTTATGGAAATGAGAAATACACTTTTCCTAGTATTAGTAGTAATTTTTATTATATAAACTAATTATTTGGATCAAATTAAAATAAATTAACAAAATTTTGCTTAGGTTTATGAATAACCTCAACTCTGAAGCAAGTAAACGTCAACTGAAAGGGTTAAGAGTTAAGTACCAGAAGTAATTTTGTTTATTAACGTTACCGTTATTAAATGCATAACATATTAATTGATTTGTTAATGAAAGTAAATCACCACAAACTTTATTATTAAATTTACATAACATCAGGAAATGTTGTTTGTATATCAAGATGATTAAAACAAAATTCAGAAATGGTTCAGTGCTTGGGTAATAAAGAGAAGATTTCTAAATTTTTTAACCGTATCAGTTGTGATTCCTCAAACATATTAAGGAATTTAGTGTTATTTATGTATTCGTTTCACTCTTCAAATTCTCAAATTTGCGGCTTGTTAACGAACTGTTTTGAAAAAATTTTGTATTTCTGTCATTAATTTACTAAGCGAGTTGTAAATTTCTTTCCTGTTTTGTTCTTCAGATATTTAAAATCGAGGCTTATTAAACAGTTTATTTCCAAATTTACCAAATTCATAATGCTATTAAATGTAAGTTTTATAAAATCGCCTTCAGTGCAATTCAAATTTCGACACATTGTATTTGTAAATTTTTTTATAACTAATTTCATTACTCAGTAGTTTCAGACTTATAACTTTTCCAAAATTAACTCCTCATACCTTTTATATATTTTTCTATAATGTATTTGTTATTTTTTATTTGATTATAGAAGGCCTAAACTAAACAAATAAATAAATAGATAGGCAAACAGATAAATAAACAAATACGAGGGCTGTTCTGTATATTGTTAGTAGCAGGCCATGGATGCGAAGAAAAACAAAAACATTTGTATCAATCGAAAGCTTATTCTTTTGACAGTTTCCAGTTGCAATTTTGCAAGGTTGAAGTTAAAGCATATAGAGATCCTAATTTTTGATTGTTATAATTCGTTTGATTATTACTAAGCATTATGGAAGTGCCGCGGAATGCTTTTCGGGCTATGATTTTCTACGATTATAAACGAGGCTTAACATACGACCAAAGTCACCAAAATTTAATGGCAGCTTTTGGCGACAATAGTCCATCATTATCTACAATTAGTTACTGGTTCCGTGAATTTAAACGTGGAAGGAGTACGTTAGAAGATGAACCAAGACCTGGACGACCTGCAGTAGCTGTTTGTGCTGAAAACATTATTGCAACCGAAAAGCTGATTAAGGAAAAACGGAATACCACTCATAGAGAGATTCAAGACGAACTAGGCATTAGATCATCTGCAGTAGATATCATTTTACATAAACATCTGGGTGTAAGAAAGCTGGCAAGTCGGTGGATTCCACATTTGTTAACCGACGAACAAAAACAAGCACGGGTAGACTGGTGCAAGTTTATGTTAGAGAAGTTCGATGGAGGATCTTCAAAGCATGTATTTAGTATCGTTACGGGGGATGAATCGTGGATATATAATTATGATCCCGAGACAAAACAACAATCAACTGTTTGGGTGTTTGAAAAGGAGGAAATGCCAACAAAAGTTATTCGCGGTAAAAGTGCAACCAAAAAAATGATTGCCGTTTTCTTCAGATACAGTGGTCCAGTTGCAGTAATTCCTCTTGAAGATCGTAAAACTGTAACTGCTGATTGGTATACAGAAGTTTGCCTTCCTCAAGTCTTCGAGAAATTGTGTAGTGATCGCCCAAGATCTGGTTTGCGTGGAATTTTGTTACACCACGATAACGCAACTCCGCATACGGCCGCAAAAACTTTAAATTTTTTACACGAATCCGGAGTCCAACTGGTCACTCATCCACCATATAGTCCAGATCTTGCCCCTAACGATTTCTTTTTGCTTCCGCTGATTAAAAAACTCATGCGTGGTAAGAGTTTTCCTGACGCCAATGCGGCTGTTGCTGAATTTCAGCGAATTCTTGACGACCTTCCAAAAAAAGAGTTTTCAGCGCGTTTCGAGAAGTGGTTTCAAAGAATGAAGAAGTGTATTATGTCTAAGGGGGAATACTTTGAAAAACAATAAAATTATTTTCTTTATAAATTCCGTAGTTTTCTTCTAACTAACAATTTACAGAACAGCCCTCGTAAGTATGCAGAACATTTAACTTAATTTCTTTATCTTTATAAACAAAGCGTAATATTTTTATTAAATTATTATTTCTAAAACTTTTCAGCTTAAATAATTCAACAAACTATATTGGGAGCCTATAAATCGAGACACCAAATTTTTATCAAAGGAATTAATCTGATGGATTTCCTGCCTATTTAAATTTTAATATAAAATAAATCTCATTCTTCGATATATTGGTTATATTTTCAAATTTATGGCCAATAAATGCCTATACAAACGTGCTGATAATTTTCAGATATTGATTGCTAAGGCTCTGAATTCTTATCTTATTAAATAATATATTTTCAAATATGAAGCCTTCTTAAATATGAATTTAGTTGTGGAGTAGTTTTGGTTGTACATAAGTGATCAATACTTATAAGGGCTTTTGTTTGTAAATTTCTTACCTAATTTAATTCTTATTTCTAACGAATTGCATTAAACGGGGTTTCTGAGTTTCCATTTATATGATCAAAACCCTTACCTAAACTCTTAAAAGTTGGTTGAAGGCTAAGAAAGGTGTAGAATTTTCCGCACTGTTTTATACTTTTAACAATCTAAAATACTTTGTTGCAGAGGCACATGTTAATTGTTTTAATTGGGCCCGAAGAAAAAATAATCGATAATATTAATTGTTTACTTCCAGGTAGTTATTTTAATGATTCGTTAAAAAAATGTTCATATAGAGCTAACCTAACAAATCGTTGTGTATACATTAGGTACTAATGTTTGAAGCTTATAAGTGGTGTAAAGAATGTAGTTTTTAGTGTTGCATAAAATCAAAAACATTGTTCATGATAAAATAGTGCCTCGATTGTTTGTAAGGTTTACATTGTTACTGGTACAATACCCAAATTAAATTTCAAATTAGAATCCATCATTTATGAACGTCAGTATTTTACATATCCAACAAAAGTCTTTATCCTGAATTTGGTTTAAAAATCCGATCAAAGTTTTCACAGTTTCTTTGCATTAGTTTACCGGTAGGAGCTTTCGATCTGCAGTTTTGTTCAGTTAATACCCAGGTATGAGATTTCGTCCTGCCAATTTAATTAAAACTCACTAAAATTCACCATTAAGAATCTTAACCATGGTTCCTTTAGCCAAAAAATAGATTAACTGTGAAAAATCGTGCCTTAAAAATGCTTCAAAAAACATGAAAAATCTTTTGCTTTACATTAAGTGAATTATTTCAATTACCGTTTGTTTCCATTCCACAAAATAAAATTGCATTTAATTCAGCGTTTAATATTTAAATAAAATTTTGCATTCAAGTTAATTTATACAAAGGTAATTTTTCTATCAATCATTCCAAGAACTTATTTCCTGCCTTTATTATCTAAGTTGTTATCTGATCCGATAGATAAAACGAGGTACACAAGGAAACTAGGAAATCCAGTTTTAAAGTTTATTAAATATTTTTAAAATTGGGTCACACACCGATAATTTCTAATTATTTGTACATAATTTACAAAAATGCAGGAGTGACCCAGTTAGCTACCGCTAATTACACGTTGAGGATGTTGCAGTCGGTGTTAAACTTTCGTAGATCGTGGTTCTTCAGTCGGTTTCACGTTTTAGACCTGAAACTTAAATTCAAATGACGAAGTGGTTCCGAGAATTCGGATAAACTTGTCAGTAGATGTTACTGCAATTATGTTTATAATTAACCCGTTAAACTACTACTTTATCTAAACAACAAGGTGTTATTTGCAGGTTTTGTGCGTAATCGAGAAGAAGATAGAAATAGAAAAGAAAATGTCCCTTTACAACAATACTTTATCTCACAACGCCAGGCAGTTCTACGATTTGCTTTTTTACGACCTTGCAGGTAAGATTATTATAATTAATTATCATTACGTTTTAATTTGTAATTTGGGTAGTTCAGAATTGTCACTGATTTGAGGACCAACACAAAATAAATAGGAATAAAAACCAGAGGTAAAATTTTGAGTATTCTAACGGATGGGTTAATTTTCAATGCATACAACCTTAAAATATAGAATAAAAATGAGGTTACATCAATTACATTCCAATTGATGATATAAGAATAATACTTTTCTTCTAATCGTGTCAGGAAGTTAATAAAAAATTGTATACAGCTGTAAGTTAATTAACAACATTATTTCCAGCAAACTTATAAATTTGATAGAACTAAACAAATTGGAATGAAAAGCGTTACAGTTTCAATAAATCAGGGATTAAATTAGTTTTTATAATCTTCATAATTTTAATTAATTTAATTATGTTTGCAGGTTGCTTCGTTCATTTTTATTCTATTAAAGCAACAAAAATACCAAGAATTGCTTTTTATATCTTCCTATTTTGTACACTTTTCTTGTTTTCCATTACATTTATTCTGCTTACCACTACATTTTTTAATTAATTAACAGAATTTTAAACAACTGAAAATTGAAGTTTTAGGGAAGGTTTGTGAAAATTCAAAGAATATCATTACAAAGCCGTACAATTTTAGTACGTAATTAATAATCGAAAGTACAGGAATTTAAAAATCTTCCAACGATTGTTCGTTATCAGTTTGACGTATTGTGGTAATCCATTATAAGTACTACTTAATTAAGCGACAATTGGTAATATTCTCTTATCAGAATTAATGACCGTTTTTGAAAAATTTCAGCTGATGTAATGTTAGATTCGTCTTCTCATGTTTCGAAAGATTAATTAATAACAATATTGAACTAATGGATTGAAAGTGTGTTTCTCTTGCTAACTGTTATGTAATCTCGAAAAAAACTATGTGATTATTGCAGCAAATATCTGCCTGTGCTTTCATTAAGTTTATTTCCAACTTGAGAATATTTTATATAAAAGAGCATCAATCCCTAATCTCTGAGGTACTACCAAACTAAATTTTAAACAACATTTTATGCACATAACTAAAGCCATAAAAGATTCATTTTAGTTAATTACTCTGAAGTAACTTGCACCTCCTTCAATTTTTCATGACATAGTAAATTTTCACCTAATGCCTAACATAGTGGTCTAGTTTGACATGTTGATTAAATACATTCGTTAACTTCATGAATTTGAATCTAGAAAGCTCCATCTTCTTCCTCTTAACTTTGAATATTCTACGCAAATTATTTAAAAGATGCAAAACAGTAATGTATTCTTTAATTAAAAGGAAAGAAAATTGAAGATTTCTGCCTACAGTGTATATAGCTTTAAAACAAATAGTAGAAAGATTAAATATGGGCTAATACAAAACTAAAGAGTCGTTCAAGATATGCAAATTAATACGTAAAATCATATACTCAGTATAGTTATAAAAGCTGCAACCACAGTGACGCTTACGTTACGTTAATGGTAGAACGTTTATGTTAATGTTATTGTTAGAAATCAAAATTTGCATTTCTTATTAAGCCAACGTTTATATTAAGGTAGTGTGGTTATTAACGTTTCCACATTACGTTAACCTATCACTTAACAGAAATACGATCAATTTTCACCCTTTGAATTAAAATTTTGGTTGTATCATTAATCTGATAACAGGGAGTAAGACGTAAAACTGCATTTGCTATGTAACGTTAACATTTGCGTTATCAGCTTTTGAATAAAGTTTATTAAAAACAAATTACTTATGGAGCAACCTGTGCAATAAAGACTAATTTACAATTATTGAAGTTAACGTGCCGAGAACGTTGACGCAATATAATTCGCTAACTTTAGTAGTATTACCAATATATACTTTCATCTATTATTATGTATGTGATGTCTTAACTTCACAAACACTGTAGTAAGCTTTGTGAGGGACAACTATTGGAATCCCATACTTGAGCTTTTTTACATCGTCATTTTCGTTACTGGTTGTATTACGTAACATTTTATTCAAAGCCTTTCTTTAACTTTGAAATTTGGTTGATTAGAAAATTGTCAGCAACTAAGTTAAAATAGAACATTTGTAGGATTGATACCTAACACATTGTATTACATAAAGTTTATTCTATTAAAGTATAAAAATAACACGTTGAAATGGCTTGCAGAAAATATTATTCGTTCAATACAGACATTTGCTAACAAATTTAGAAATGCCCTAAACGCCAATACTGCTACCTCAAATTTATTAGCTACGCCATCAGAGCAATCTCAGCCAGTAAATCTTATCAAAACTCTTGATTTAATAATCTCCCATTTACCTCAAATCAAAGAATTTATTACCAATAAACTGTTATCTTTACTGTTTAATGGACCACAATTCACAAAGAATAATCGAAAACCTAACAATCCTCAATGGAACTCTAAAACAGTATTACCAAACAACACTCATCATTCATAGCGTTTCCACCCAGATACTCGTACAATGATGGTTTCAAAATACCAAGATATCATGTAGGTATATCGTAAAGATAGGAACATCAGGATTCGGGGGTGTAGCAATCATTGTTAAGAGAAAACTTGTACATGTACGACTTGTCGACCTGTTCAGCATCAGCCTGGAAGTCACAAGAGTCAAGATACTGCTAAACAATCAAAGTCATTTTACAATTTTAAGTATATACAGCAGCTGAAAACGATTTAAAAATTTTATTCGTCATAACCGAACAAACGCTAGTTGTGGAAGATCTAAATTCAAAACTTACAACATGGGGCTGCCGAGGGACCCACCCTGAAGGTATACAATTAGAACAGTATTTCGCAACATACGCCTATTAGATTATGACTCCTGACGAGGCTCTAAGCTCTAACTACACCCCAGATAAGACAACCTCCTTGCAAACTCATTAGTGGTCCGATTAATTAGGATATTTTTCAAGCATGTTTAGATGACAATCTCAAAAAGCCCTTCAGCCAAGACGCTGCAGAGGACCTAGATGCCTCTGTTTCCAATATTATGAACTCAATTACAGATACAGTTAACACATCGGTCACAACCCTAATTAGACGTCCATCGTTTAACTACAACCGACCACCAAACCATATAATCAACTTAATAAAAGCAAGTCCGAAACAAACGGCCATTGAACAATCTTACGCATTGTATTAAAAAGGCATTGGACGAATATGTATCACGGTCATACAGGAAATTAATGCAGATATTGGCCCCAAAGATCCAGGAATGTGGAAAACCACTAGACGAATTATACAACAGCACGAAAAACTGCCCACCATTACATCGGGAAATGACTCATACTGCACGGATGAAAAATCTGAAGCTTTCGCCTCTCATTTTGAAAAAGTCGTCACGCCATCAATTATCTGCAACCCTATGCAGGCGATTTATGTAATTAACTACGTAGAACGAAATCACCTATTGTAGTCGACAACATAGAACCTACATCGCCTAAAGAAATAGCTCAACTTATAATAGCTTTACCCAAACTAAAAACACCCAGACATGATCTTATACCGAACATCAGCACTTAACCAACAAATGCTTATCATACTTACATCTCTGTATAATGCATGTCTCCGAAGAGACTATTTCCCTTGGACATGGAAGCATGCTCATATTCTTACATGTTCGCTAAACCAGGCAAAAACAAAGATCATATTAATAGTTACAAATCTATAAGTATTCTAATAACCTTCTCAAAACTGTTCGAAAAAATTATACACACTTGGTTATTGAAATCCATTGAAACAGTAAACGCTTTGTCTCCCTTTCAGTTTGGTTTTAAGATTGGACACTTAACTTGTCACCAGTTCCAACAAGTCAGCGAAACAATATCAAATGGTTTAGAAAACAAGAGTTACGCTAACAGTAGTTTTCCTAGGTGCAGCACAGTTCTTCGAGAAGGTTTGGATCGAGGGTCTAAAAAAAAAAGATTGTTGACCTGAGCATATCTACCTGCGAGCAATCGTATGTTACTTCCTTGGCAATAGAACATTCGCAGTTAAAGTAAATTCTTATCAAAATCAAAAAGATTAACATTCCTATTCATTTAGCATGGTGAATCACTCCATATTATTACTTAGACAGAATCTCATAACTTTGTGTGGGTTTTAGCCTCTTTGACAATATCTCTCCATCTTTTCCTATCCATTAATTTTTCTTTGTGCCTTATAATTCTCATGCTGTTCGGATCTTTTATAACTTGATCTTTCCATTTTATCTTGGGCCGTCCCTTCTGTCGTCCTTCAGATGGGGTCCACTCTGTGGTACTCCTCACTTTGTCTTCTTTTCCTTTTCTGGACAGATGACCATACCATCTCTCTCTATGGGCTTTGATCACTTTAACTATGTCCTCTCCATTCATCTTGTTTCTAATTTCAAAGTTCATTCGATTTCTGATTTCTCCATTTTCTAGTTTGACTGGACCATAAATTTTTCTTTCAAAAATCCTTAGACGCTCTTCATCTTTTTTTGTTAAACACATAACTTCAGTTCCGTATATTGCTGCCGATCTAATGGCAGCCTTTTAGATTTTTATTTTTATTTTATGGCCGATTTTCTTATTTTTCATTAAACTTTTGTATGTATAATATGCCTTATGCCCTGCTTGGATGCGTTGTGTTATTTCCATACTTCTTTCAGTTGTTCCATTGATCATTACTCCTAGATATTTAGAGCTATTAACTATCTCAAAATTGAATTCTCCCAGTCTTATGCTTTTCTCGCCTGTTCTTTTCAGTCTTGTGCATCGTAAGAGTTTCGTTTTTGATTCATTAATTTTAAGTCCTCTTCTGTTTGCTTCGTTTACTAATTTATTAAACACATTCACTAGAGGCTTTTGTTGTCTCTTGATATTAAGCCTAGATCATCGGCATGGACCATTAACTGTATAGATTTATTTGCAATAGTTCCTTGACATTCTTCAAGTTCTCTGATGACTGCTTCTAGTGTTAGGTTGAAAAGTCCCGCTGAAAGTGAGTCCCCTTGTCTTACGCCTCTGTTGTTCTGAAAAGCTTCGGTATCTCCTTCATGTGTCATTACTACGGCTTGGGAACCATCCATGGTCATTTTTATCAGGCTAATTCATTTTGTGGGGATACCTATTTTTGACATATCTGTATATAGTCTTTCCCTGATAACACAGTCGAAGACCTGTTTGAAATCGATGAATAGTATTTGTAGATTTATATCATGTTCATAGCCTTTCTCTATTATTTGATTCATTATATGGATTTGATCAATAGTCGATTTCCCTTTCACAAAACCACACTGGTAGCCTCCCACTACTCCCTGGAGAGATTTTGTATATAATTATTGTTAAGACTTTGTACGTGGTATTTAATAACAATATTCCTCTATAGTTAGAACAACTCATGCGGTCTCCTTTTTTGAAAATCGATACGATCAATCCTAGTCTCCATTCTCTTGGTAATACATCGCAAAAATATACGCGCAGAAGTTCCACAAGGAAGCATCTTGGGGCCAGTTCTATTAAATATACCAACAGCAACATCATCTTTAGCCATATTCGCTGACGATACTGCTATAATCATACAGAGACCTAATCAGGATGAGGCAGTCCTCGAATTGCAATATGCTGTTAGCAAAATTAATGAGATGGTTCAAAAATTAGAACAATTAAATAAATCCTACTAAATGTCAAAGCAAGATTTTTATACCGATGAGAATAATGGAACTCAGAGGATGTGACTGTCCAAGCTCAAATAACTTTGAGTCCATTTAGATACCAGACTTAAATGCAGCTACCACATAAATCAAAAACTAATCCAGGGTTACAACAGATTAAGACAACTTTATCCATTAAGAGTCGTCACTTAAACCTGAATTCTCAACTTTATTATATCGGGTGGGGAGTTTCAAAACGGAACATAGCAAAACTGCATTCGAAACTACGTTAGTGTACACTGTTGCTCTCCATTTAAACATACATACAAAAATAGAAATGGTATGAATCGATAGAGAAAAATAGTGCTCATAAAATACAACTAAAATTAACTTGTAAATATTATTTTTAACTAAAATAAACTGCCTATTATACAAATTATAATTTAGAAAAAATAGCCATGGGTTCTCAGATTTTTCACTAGAAGATTGGATAAAGTAGTAATACGAAATACAAGGAAACAAGATAAACCCTATATGAAAGACAAATAACACAAATAACTTGCATTATATCAAATAGGTAATTTGTTTAGGGTTATATTGACTAATAAGTTAGAAACCCTATCGACTATTTTTCTGAAAACTTGGACGATAGACTAATAAGGATTAATAGACAATATAGGCTTGCCCAATAAATAACCAATCAACCAACCAAACCAATATGATATTACGTACCGAGGACCGTAAGTGCAACATTTATGGGCGAGAGTACAGTTGCAAAAATTGTGACAAATCCCAATAGTCCAGTCAAATGGTCGAAATAAACAGGCAAACTTTGCATTTTAGGTAGGCAGCTATTTTGTTTTATCGGTGTGTAGAGGGGTCAGCGGTGAGTATAAATCAGGGTTTTCGGGGTGGTAACCTCCTCCATTCGGCCGCCATCTTGAAAAGAAGGGTTAGTTGGTTTTTGGGCTATATCTCTGTAGTCAGGAATCTCACAAAAAATTAGCATAAAGTTTTTTGTAGAAAATCGTATTATCTATTATTTATTATTAAGAACTTTTTTACATAGCATTAATAATAAAAAAGTTATAAGCCGGAAAAGACAAAAACTTAAGGGCTTATAACTGTTTTATTATTAATTCTACGTAAAAAAAGTTATTAATAGAAATTTTAGAGAATATGGTTCTCTACAAAAAAGTTTAACACAAACTTTTTGTAAGGCTCACGATTACAGAGATATAGCCGAAGAGCTAATTAACCCTTCTGTTCAAGATGGCGGCTGAATGGAGGGGGTCCCCACCCCGAAAATCCGGATTTAGACTCAGCACTTACCCCCATATACATCACAAAAAGAAAATCGCTGCCTACCCAAAATGCAAATTGAATTACCATTTAACTGGACTAGTCCAATCATATGGTTGAAATAAAAAGGCAAACTTTGCATTTTGGGTAGGCAGCGATTTTTTGACGATGTGTAGGGGGGTCAGTGGTAAGTCTAAATCAGGATTTTCGGGGTGGTACCCCCCTCTCCGTTTGGTCGCCATCTTGAAAAGAAGGGTTAATTAGTTTTTCGGCTGTAGCTGTAGCTTCAAATAAGAAAACGAAAAAAAAAACAATGAGGATGTTTGTGTTGGTTCAGAAATAACAAAATATTTATTTTAACTCTTTCACTTTTACATATTTGGATTTTAAAATGATGGTATTTTTCAGATCCTCGTACAAATCACTGGCCTTTAATAACTCATCCATGGGGAGGAATATTAATATTAGTGGGGTACTGGTACTTCGTGAAAGACCTCGGTCCAAAATTAATGAAAAATCGGCAGCCATTCGAATTAAAAAACATTTTAATACTTTATAATCTTATACAGGTCTTAGTCAGTACTTATATATTTTTTGAAGTAAGTTCTTTAAATCCTTATTGTATATTACATACTAAAACAAATAATTTTCCAGGGTTTGGATGCCGCTTGGCTTACAAAATACAGTTGGAGATGTGAACCTGTAGATTTTTCAGATAATCCACACGCAATGAGAGTAAGTAACCTTTTGTTTACATGGTAAACTTAAATAAGTAGTAACCAAACAAATATATTTCAGATAGCCAGAGGTGTTTACACGTATTTCATAGCAAAAGTGAGCGAACTTTTAGATACGATTTTCTTCGTATTAAGAAAAAAGGACAGCCAAATTACTTTCCTTCACATGTATCATCACACAGTAATGCCTATTATAAGTTGGGGCTGTACTAAATATTACCCAGGGGGTCATGGTACTTTCATAGGGGTTCTAAATTCATTCGTACATATTATTATGTACTTTTATTACATGATGGCCGCCATGGGTTCAAAATATCAAAAATACCTATGGTGGAAAAAATACATCACAACTTTGCAACTTGTAAGTACATTTCCTAAAGTAAATTGATTTTCTTATATCCCTATTTTTTTTTTCAGTCGCAATTCTGCATAGCTTTCTTCCATTCCATGCAATTGCTTTTCTACGATTGTGGATATCCGCGTTGGTCGATGTTCTTCACCTTACCAAATGCTATATTCTTCTACTATTTATTCTCAGATTTCTATAATAAGGCTTATACCAAAACAACAATATCGAAACACTACGAAAATGATTGTGTTAAAGCAAAAGACAGTAATGTAAATGAAAAACATAAAGGGGAGCCTATTACTACCAACCCGGAATTATCAAGTGGGAAACAAAATGACGAGGAAACGAAGAAGAGATCTTAATTTTAGAATATTTAGATCGAATTAAGTCTAATTAGTTTTTAAGATATTGTTTGACGTACAAAATATCGGTTTTTGTATGTTTCTTCTTTAATCATTCTTGTCATTTCTGTAAATCGTGGTCAGTTTCTATTTTGTTCTGCGAAAGACAACTTATGCATGGTGTCTCTGAATTAATTTACCAAAGGAAATAGCTTTATTTTTTTAAATTTTGATCCTGAAGTCTAGGATGAAACGTAAGAAAGAGGTTTTTAAAATTTAGTAGTCTTTTCTAGTTAAAAATCTAAAAGTTATTTTGGTAAGTTCCAGGGCAACCTTCAAATATTAACACCGATAGTCAGTTTGATATATTGCTGTTGTAAACAGAGTACTTACAAAAACATATGCGTTTAATATCAGTTTTATAGCCTTTTATTAACCTGTTGTGATTAACAAAAAAATTCTCATGTTATACATTCTTTTAACATATTCTTCTGTTTATTTTCTTTTCATACTAACGTTTATTTAACATAGGATGCGATCTGTATATCTGAATGGCGTATGTTAGAATTGCCTCTCTGTACAGATTGTGTGCGTTGTATTATACAGTAGGAATAAGTAATACAATTCTTCTATTTTAAATAACCGAGTTTAAGAATTAAGAAGAAACGATACTTAAGATTACTCCTAATATGTACTTTCGCATTTTATGAATAATCAACCTAAGACTATGAATAATTGTTTTATATTATGTAAGGAATAAATTATAGTTTCGTATGTACAATTGCCTTTTATTTATTGCTTTAATTGTCCTTAAAGTGCCTTCTGATATTTTTGCATATTCATTTCCAAAATTTTACTTCTTTTAATTGCAGTTGATTTCTGTAATCTTATTTTGGATAAAAAGTAAGTGAACATTTTTCGTTGCAGCCTCAACTTTGCCTTTTAACGTTTCTTTGTTAATTATCTTGCGAAATTTAACGATGTTAAAAAGTCGCAGGGCCGTGTTAACCCTCGCAATGCTAACCGGATAGGATAGTTTTACAATTCGTCACTAATACTGGAAAGGTTTACGTTACATTACCTCTAAAGGCAGTTAGGAGGGCACCCCCCAATTTTGAAAGAACGAGCAAGTCTCACGCACCACGGAAAAGTTTCGACAATTCGTGAGACATTTGAAAAGTGTTTTGCTGATGAGTTTTTTGACATGCTTTTACTATACTCAAATTAAAAAGGTACGGAAATAGATGTTCCTAAAATTTCTGAAATTGAATTGAAAGTATACATTGGATTGTTGATTTTGATGGGGGCTTACAACGGTCGTTCCACCTCAATATCTGATTTATGAACAGCATTTTCTGGCAGATCCATTAGGGAATTATTCCAAAAGGTTGTAACTGTACGAACCCCAGGTGTCTGATTCTTTACAGTTTTTCGCTGTGATCGTCTAGTTTTTCACTCAGATTTCCTTCACCCTCAACCCTTATTGGTTAAGTGAAAATCTTACCCTTTACTTAAATAACTGACTATGTAGTCAGAGGACCCTTAATGTTGTTGTGGTTCATTGATCTAAAGTAGCTCACCTTATAAAACAAAAAATAAATACTCCACCAAGTTTAATACATATATTATAAAGTCAGATTTATGTACAGATATTTACAAATACAGTAAATAAGTAAGCATAGTGTATGAACACCAGACTAGGCAAGTTAATTAAGGGCAGTGGCGTGAATAATTATCATACTTTTTGTTTTATGCCTTTGATGTACTTAAGGTGGCCTGAGTGCGTGGTTGATCACAAGAAACTATACTGGAAGTCAGTGCGTCTGTCAAATATGCGATTCAAGATCGATCTTTTATGTGATTGATATTAAAATCAATCTTAAGCGGCCGGAGCCAAGTGTGGTTTATAACCAACCTTTTGACGAGGGTGTAATTGCCCTCTAACGAGTGCGTGCGCTATGCAAGACTCTTAATTAGTACATGAGAAGCGTTGCCTCCCATGTACGAGAATATACGAGATACTAGGTATCCTCGTACATTGGAAATTGTCAGGGATGTTTCACCCTATCGTTGATTGAGAATATGCCCAAGACATATCTCAGTAGTCAGAATTGTCGTCTTATTGTAATTAATTGTGATCAGTACTTACACCAGGACAACCTTCAGTAAATTCTGATAAAGTTTAATCTTGAATACGTGAAATGTATTAAAACTGCTAATTTTTCGGTTAATTTGGATTACTCAGGAAGACCCCTTATGAAAGATTTTTACTAATGCGAAGCAACAGAGTGCAGCACTACTAACTGTATACTTTACAGTAAGTAGGTATGCTCGATCAGCGTGTTAATCGAGATCCCAGACCACTATACAGCGTATAACTGAATAATGAAGACTGGTTGTGTTGGTAAAATTTGATCTCGTATATATACTGAAAATCTGCTTACAGCGGGGTGAAGATTACACGTTCTCACGAGTGTTTTCCTAAGTGGGTTGGTGGCTAAACGTTCACATGAGTGACATTTGCCCTAAGACTAATAAATTTCACAGTTGAGTTAAAATACTAATATTATGGTCTCTTTTTAAATTCTTATGCAATTTGATATTTTACTGGAAAGCGCTGTTTGCATATAGGCGGCGAAACTAATTTGTAACGGGACGGTCGACGGTGATTTTACGCCGGGGATTTATGATATTTCTTTCATTAGTTTACGAATGAAATCGATACTTTCTTGCCACATATGCCCCCAAGAAACACCCCTAGCGTCACGCTTTAAATAATAGTATATTACATTACAAGTCATGAAAGTGAAACTTTGCAGAAGAGGAGGCTTATTGAAGAGTACGAGGACGCGTAGCGTCCGAGTATCTCTTTAAAGCCTCCGAGTCAAGCAGAGACACTTTCATGACCAGTGATGTATTATATTTTTTCTGAAATCGTTTTTCTAAAAACTAAAAATAGATTTAAACTGAAAAAATATATCAACATCAGAGTCGTATGAGAAGTTGATATCCATGACAATGAATTGTCAACAAATTTTTTAAGCGTCACAATTTGTGTTGTAAACAGTTGTAAAGTGCTTTATAATATGGAAAACACTCTTCCCACTGGAATAATTGAAGAAGCTGCTGCTGCAGTGGAAGAATTGCTTCCGGATAAGTCCAAAGAAAGATATGAGAAACAATATGCAAAGTTCAAAAGCTGGTGTAATAACAAAAAAGTTAATCAAGTTACGGAAGAAGTGATGCTGGCTTTTTTTGCTGGAGAAAGTAAAATTTACAAGTCTTCAAGCCTCTGGAGTATTTATTCAATGCTTAGAGCCGTGCTGTTAATTAAAGAAAACATCAATATCGCAAATTATTTAAAGTTAAAATCATATCTGAAAAGAAAATCGGTAGGATATGAAGCAAAAAAGTCCCGAGTATTTTCAAGAAATGAGATAAACGAGTTTCTTCGAAAAGCTCCCGATCACGACTTCCTATTGTTAAAAGTAAGTAGTTTTAATAAATAAATTATAAAATAATCTAAATTGGCGGCTTATATTTTCAGGTTGTATTAATTTTTGGACTAGCCGGAGCATGCCGTTGCGATGAGTTGACGAAGATGACTCTAGATGACATTGAAGACAAGAATGATACTCTCATTGTGAACATTCCAGATTCGAAAACTCACAAACGAAGACGATTTTTAATTTTGGACGATGTTGGCGAACCCGGAAATATTGCCTTATATAGAAAATACCTAGCACTTCGCCCTGCTCATACACCACACCGGCGTTTATTTGTTTCATATAGACAAGGTAAATGCAGTATTCAGGCTGTAGGAATTCATACCTTCGGAAAGATACCTGCTAAAATAGCTGGTTTTCTTCATTTACAAAATGCAGCGGAATATACGGGCCATGCCTTGAGGAGAACATCAGCAACTTTGTTGATTGATGGTGGAAGTGGCATAGAAGACCTTAAAAGACACGGCGGATGGTCTTCTACAGGAGTAGCGGAGGGCTATGTAGCCGAATCATTAGAAAATAAAAGAAAAATTGCCAAAAAGATACAGCAAGGTCAAGGTGCATTCACGGAAAATAGCGCGAGTGAAATTCCTTCAACAAGTGCATTTGATCAGACTGCTGTAGCTGACAATGTTAATATTCCTAACATGGATGTCAACGAAAAAGTAGTGTTGTCAAACATAGCTAACGCAACAGAAAACAGAAATAATAATGCTTTGAATTATATACCTGGAATAAACTTTTCTAATGTGCATAATACTAGTGTCGGCAGCATTAACATTAATTTTCATTTTAATAGTTCTAATACCAATTAATAATTTGTTGTATTTCATTGTTAGTGTTTTTAATTATATTAAATAAACGTTTCATAAGATAAGTGACGATTTCTAATTCAATTGCAGTCTAAAAATGACAAATGAGTCTTGTAAAGTGACAGATGAGTCTTGTAAAAATCATGAAAGTGACTAGTCTTGTAAAGTGACACTTTCATGACCAACTTGAGTTCTGTCATGACAAGCTTTCTTGACGATTTCAGAAAAAAGCAATTACATTAAACTATAATCCCTGAAAAATAGAAAATTAAAAAATACGCAGGTGGTTATTACAAGGTGAACGAATTCCTTCCAAAATGTTTTACTGTTGAATCAGATGTCACCACAGATGAAATGTTGGGACTTTTTAGAGGCAGATGTCCATTTAAGGTGTTTATGAAAGAGAAACCTGGCAAGTATGGAATATTAATTCGAATGTTAACTGACGCAATGACGCGCTACATAGTCAGAATGGAACCTTACGCTGGCAAAACATTAAGTCAAATAAATTCAGTAAAGGACGTTGTGAAGCGATTAGTAGAACCAGTTAACAATTCAGGTCAATTTTCCAGAATTGAATCTAAAGAAACTTAGCCGCCGAATACTCTTTCTGAAAGAACTAGGAAAGCAAATGATAACACCACTGGTTGAAGACAGATGAGAAAATACTAATGGTTTGAAAAAGCATATAATCAATTCTATCGAAGCTAGCCTTGGAAGAGATATAAAAGAACACACTGGTACAACACAAAGAGAGGCTGAAGGACGCGGCTGCTGTGAAGACATTTCTTGGAAGAATCAACGTGCCAAGATGAGCTAAACAAGAATCATTTGTTCGATGTGTCAAAGATATGTATGTATGTGGTAAACATTCTAAGAAGCTAATCCTTTGTGGCACGTGTTATAAAGGTTCAGAAGAGAAGGAATATACAAAAGTATATTCTATAACATTGTTTTTGTATAACTGTAGTATATGTTTTCAAATGTGTACTTTTTTGTTTTGTATTACTTGTTTTTATAATTCTCGTTTATGTAAAATGTTCCTAGAAGTAAATAAACACAAAAATATTACTAACTACTGTACTTTATTAAGCACTTTTATCACGAAAGCAGCTTGGCATAAAGTACTTGGTACTGCAAGGGTTTATTAAAATAGATGAATTTTAAGTTTAAATGTAATATTTGCAATATGGTAGATTTTCCGAAGAAGACGATTTCCCTCTTATATCTCTTAACATTCGTAATTGTAGATGAATACCACTTCAAGTAACTAAAGCAAAAGTAATTAAAATAAACTAAAAATGCTTTCAGGGAGGTTTTCTCTTCTTACCTTTTTTCTTTTTCTAATTTTCTGCTTCCTCCCTTCTCACTTTTGAAAATGTAGCAATTTTTAATGAACATTTTAGCTAGACGAATAACATTGAATATTAAAAATTATATGCTTGCTAAATATTGAAGGATCTGAAAAACTTATTGAAATTTACTTTGTTACAACAAATGTTTTACCTGTTTTTCGGCAGAAACTATTTATTAAGGATGGCCTTCATTAAAATTTATGATCCAATACGAAAATTATATTTTCTCGTGTATCAGTCTTGCAACAACCTACACATAAATGATCCCATGCAAAGAGCTAAAGTTTTTAAAAAAATACACCACGATCTTGGAACTGACGGTTTCTTGCTTCCCAAGTTATTTAATTAAAATTTTAACATAAGTAATTATTTATTAAATAATTGACGTTTTTATCTGAAATACATTTAGTAGTAGTAATAATTCCCGTGTATGGACAATAAATTTCTAAAATGTCCTTCTTCTTCTTCTTCTTTGGCTATTCCCTGCCATTATGGGTCGGGTTTTCCTCCACTACTCTTACACACAAAATCACCTAACATTTTTGTCCTCCACCCACTTTCTAAATTCACGACCATTTCTTGTTAACATTTTTATCTTTCGAACAGATCTTCCTCTCTCTTTCAGTATGTCTTCCAGTTGATTTTTTCACGTTCTTCTTGGTCTACCACGTTGTTACTTTCCTTCCACTTTCATTTCTGTGACCACTCTTGAGATCATATTTTCGCTCATCCTACATATTATAAGGCCATACCTCTTTAATTGTTTATTTTCAATATTTCTCAGTACCGGCTCTCTTCTATTAAATTTCTGATGTTATTATTATTGATCCCTCTTCTGTTGTAACCCGTCGCTTTATGTAGGAACTTACATCTTTGATTTTTCTTTAAAGCTCAATATTCTGTAGCATAAGTGAGCACCAGAAAAAATACCGTATTGTAGACCTGACTTTTCGTGCTTCTATTTATTACCTTTTTACCTATGATTGAATTATTATTTATTTAACGCAAAATAAATGTCGTTGTCTTCATTTATATATCCTATTTAATATTTCTTCTTAAACTTTTCCATCATTTGTTATTACTGTTACTAGGTAGATATCTGTATAGTTTTGAACCTCCTATTTTTGATTATCTATTATTATCTCGTTCATAGGTGATATGTGTTAGGTCCCTGCTGATTTCATGACTTTACTTTTGTTGAGGTTTATGTTTAAGTTTACCTTTCCCAGTTCCTCCTTCTACATATACTCTTCGACGTTTCTATAGACACTCCGTATAGTTCTGATTAGTTTCGGTTAACCTCCTGTTTTTCTAAAAGTTCCAAGATTATAATTCTTCTATTATCGAAAGCTGCTTTTAAGTCTAAAAATGCCCTTTCACTAGTAGACCAAGAGCCAGCAACGGGTTTGCTTACAGTATTTTTAACAAGCGTGTAACTGTTATGGAAGGTTACTTTGAATATACTGAGAAGGGAACCCGAAGTCTGGCAGGCCTGCGGTGGTGGTTTTAGCCCCCTTGCGCCCTTGAAGGGTGGAAAAAAAAGAATTAAAAAAAAGTATAATAACAAGTCTGGCGCTTTGCTATGTTAAAGGTAATTATCTCTTATGTAAGTAAAAAAATTGGTACATACAATATTTTTTGCACGAACGGAGATTTTATTTAAATTTTTGGATTTATAATAAAATTTTTCTAATGACATTTTTAAAAATGTCAAATTGACGCATTCACGGCAAGAGTGATTTTATAAAAATTGAGTTGTAAGTACGGTATTTTTGTGATATTTATAAAATCACTCTTGCCGTGAATGCGTCAATTTGATATTTTTAAAAATGTCATTAGAAAAATTTTATTATAAATCCAAAAATTTAAATAAAATCTCCGTTCGTGCAAAAAATATTGTATGTACCAATTTTTTTACTTGCATAAGAGATAATTACCTTTAACATAGCAAAGCGCCAGACTTGTTATTATACTTTTTTTTTTTATTATTTTTTTTTCCACCCTTCAAGGACGCAAGGGGGCTAAAACCACCACCGCAGGCCTGCCAGACTTCGGGTTCCCTTCTCAGTATATTCAAAGGAACCTTCCATAACAGTTACACGCTTGTTAAAAATACTGTAAGAAATCCGTTGCTGGCTCTTGGACTATAGGTTCTTCTCAATTATCATTCTTATGGTATGGATATGGCCTTGTGTTTGTCTTCCAGATATATAAGCTGCCTGTTCTTCTCTTAATGTTTCTAGTATTTATCGTTAGTCTTCTTTCCAGTATTCTGGTATATAATCTTATACTGGGTGTCTTATTATTACATCTAGTTACCATTAAAATTTGTTTGCATGTAAACTTTTATATGCCACTACATTGTTTCATTTTAAAACACTTTGTGTATAAATGATGAAAGGCAGTCTATGGTTTTCACATAGGCTTCTACTTCCTTTCTTATGCAATGGTATGATTATATTCTGTTCTCAATCAGTGGGTATTCTTCCCTGTATCCAAGCCATTTGGTAAATCCCCGTTACCTATCCATTTTACTACTTTGTATCATCTCATCGTTACCATCACTTAAGCTATTTCATCTTTCCCGGCTTTTTCAAAATCTTGATTGTTGCAATTGCGTTTTCTACTTCTTCTCTTGTTATTTTGTCCTGTATAATTTCTGCAGTATCTCGTTTCACATTTTGAACGGAATGCCAAAAATACTTGCGAATATTCTTATAGTTGTTCTGAATTTCTTTTCCAAATTGTGTCCATGATGAGTTCTCTTTAGGTTGCTATACAATTTCCTTTGCCTAGTTTCTCTTATTTATATATACGTGTACCTATCTATTATGCTCGGTTTTTGATTTCAAACAGTTCTTCCAGGTTATTTTCTTCTGTTTTGCCTTCTTCCTTACTTCAACGTTCCACCATGGTGCCTAGGTTTTATTCTCTTAATGTTACATATTTTTGTTGTTTCAATCAGACAATTTCTTGGTACTTCCATTTTTGGTTCATATCTTTACTCTTGTGTTCCATTCTATTTTCTTCTTCAGTAAATTTTCCTTTTCAGTAGTTCAACACATTTCCGTCTAGTTTTTCCTCCCTCAATTTCTCTATTCTTATTTTTTCGTACTTTTCCCATCTTCTATTTTCTTTAACTACAACTTCTAAAATGTCCAAGGCGGTCAATTCCCAGTTTTTAATTTCCTGCAGTAGTAAATCAAATTTAACATTACATTTGCTTCTCATAACTGAACGTTCGTATTTTTATTAATTTAATTTGTTTAATAAACATTTGCGCATAATTTAGCTAAACTTCAAAGCATCTTGTGATTTTTAAGAGGAATTTGACATTACATTTTATTTCTGTCACATTAACATGTTTTCTCTTTAAAAACACTTGTTTTCTTATCGCACGATACAACCGGTTGTATTGACACTAAAAGCTCACCAAAAATTTTAGATTTAATTCAGTACCTTAGTGACCGCGTTCGAGATACTTCTTACAAAGATTTGTTAATTTTATTGAATTATATTAACAATAAAAGCATTATGTTAAATAGTGTTGTGATTAGAAGGTCGTCAATAGATGTGAATGGAGGTAAGGGAGATGATTTACTATCTACGCTGCATACATTCAAAAATAATTGCTTTTTGTACGTCATTTATATATGAATCGAAATATTAATTGGGTTGAGAAAACCCAAAAAATAGTGTTATTAAGATAGTCAAATATTGCTTGGATTCCTGAAATAATTATCAAGTTTCACTCATAAAAAATTAAATCAAAATCATAGTTTGCTCAGAAAGAACGAGAAATTTTCGAATCTCTCATTTTTACCAGAAAGTTAGCATTGTGTCGTTAGAACTAAGCGTTGTTTTTGTTCTGCTTATTTCATAATACAATTAGTTCCACTAGTAAGCCTTTATTGAAGTTTTTTCGTAATTTATAGAATGAATTATAATTATCTCTTCCTACATCTGATTAGTAGCAATTTATAAAGGATTTAAGTCGAAGTGTTACATCATAAAGCAACTGCATTGCAGAGTTAGATAAGAAATTTTAACTCGAAATGTCGACAATTGGAATCAACAGGTTTAAATAACAGATGTATGTACTACAACCTGTAAATGTTGATAATGTGTTTCTTGTAAAATATAAATATCCAACTTTGTTTTCATAGTTGGATTTTATCGTTCAGGTAAATATTTGTTGAAACAAAAACCTTGGATTTACAAACTTGTACAGAATTAATACAACAAAAAGGTGCTAACGTTGAACATAATTAAAACTCTTTAAAATATCTATATACATAAAAACTAAATAAATCTTTACATAAAAAATTTAAAATTTTTGTGATTTAAATATTATTTTCAAAATTAATTAACATCGTTTATTGCTTGGTTAAGTTATTATTTTTATGGCTCTACGAGTATCTGTATTTTCAGTTCTTTCATTTTAGAACGATAAATGATGATATAGATATACCTACTTTCTTTTAATGTTTCAAAATAGAGCTTTAAATTTATGTTTGCTTAATAATGAAACTGTTTCCTCATTCTCCTGCTGTCTTTAGGACGTAGGAAAGCTCAAAAATGTAAAAATCTGTAGTTTTTGATTACTTCAGAAGTATTAACTTAGCAAAACAAATTCTATCTTTGTGGCTTCGTTAAGGTTACAACTTGAAAACCATCACTTGAAAGTTTTGTAACTTGTCGTTTTAGTTAAGTTTAAGCTTCAAGACTTGTTAGGATATCCTATTTCTAACGCTGCAAAGTTCCTTGTCGTTTTCAATAAGAATTTATTAGTAACACACAACTTTTACTTTTATTTTTAAGTTAGTTTCTATTTTTCCAACAATATTAAATAAATAATGCAAATTCTTTAGTTTTATCCTTAGATCCTTAATAGTTAATTAAGTACAATTCTTGCTAGGAAAATAGTGACTTTAACAAATGCCATAAAAGTTTATCAAAGTTGAAATAGAATATTTTTTACATCTAAACATTTTTAACTAAAGGATTTTCTGAATCATGGAAGGCTTCCAAAATATATAACTTTGAAAATTAAATAGTTCTGAAACCAAAAACGAAATGCATAAAATTGTCGAAATATTAACAGAATGGATGTCACTTCTCATTTTCCTAAAAGCTTAAAGCTTTTAGTTTGGCCAGAAATTTTCTTGATTGGCATTGCGTTGCGATGACATTTTGTGGTTCAGATTGTGAAAATCACTCTCGGGAAACAAAAATAAATTTCTTTTAAATTTTATTATTGCAGCTTTTCAATATACAGGATGATTTATGAATGATGACCCCCTTAAAACTGGTAATATGCTACCCTATGTAAATATTTGCAAAGTAACTAGAAAATTCTATGACAAAAATTTAGTTTACTCTGACGTTTTTTCTCAGTTCGACATTTTAACAAATAACGCGGAACATTTTGAATATTGGTTTAGTTAATTTATTGTTGATTATTATTATTTTTTATGGTACCTAACTGTTTAACGTTTCTGAATTACTTGTTAAATAATAAATAAACGTTTTATTGCCTGTTAAGTTAAAGACATTTATTAAACAGTATTTTCTTCTCATTTTAATAACCTAAGTTATCTTTGATGTATAACGCTTTTAAATTAAAGAAATAATTGATGATCTATGATGTTTTGCATACACTAATTTGGTTAGGGGCTAACCCATCAGCAAAAAGTCATGGGCCTTCAGGCCTGAAAGTGGTGAACATACATAAATCATCATTCGTAAATCACCCTGTATAGTTAACAGGCATAAGAAGTCCAGCGAAGGTTCTTCAGCTTTTATTTATTTTCAAAATCAACAGCTTCATTAAATTAATCGTTCGTCAAAATCGATTAAAGCGATTACATTTTTTATAATCCACCCTAATAACTGTACAGGGTGCTCAAACTAATCGGCTCACCATTTGAATGATGAAAATAAAAAAAAATTAATACCTGAGTTACAAAGTTTTTAAATTTCTTTCGTAAGTTCGATGTTTGAAAATATACGCTGATAGTTCACGTTATTAAGATTCTTTCTTCATAGTTTTGAAATATTTATTTTTTGCATTATGACAAAAAAAGTGGACTTTTTTTATCAAAAAATCATAAAGAAAGCAACACTTTTTTTATTTACATTTTGCATTAAGTAAGTATGCTTTAAATAAAATATTGTAGATTGTCAGTTTGACAACTGTCAATTCTCAAATCCTTTTTATCCTGTTTTGAGGGATTTAAAATGTAAAAATGCAAAAAAATATTGTGTACAACTCGTATGAAAGCATCTTTTTTTCACTCGTTTGATTGATGCACTCCGGCTTTTCAAACTCATGAAAAAAAGTATTGCTTTCATTACTAGTTGTACAAATAACTATTTGCAGTCACCTGTAGTTCTTCATTTGTAAGATTTTAATATCAATTTTCTTATTTTAAATGTAAATCATACGCGGGTATGCCATCGTTAAAATCATTTTTCTCTACTATCTAAGACTCTAAGAAATGGTTTGCTAGAGTTTCCAAATAATTGTATAAATAAAATAAAGTATATTATATATTAAAACACAGGGATTTGGAACACTGACTTATAAACAGTATTTTTATAATTCATTTAAATGCATTACATCAAAATACAGTTTATTTGATTTTGCAGACACGTTTCGACTAAAAATCTTCGTGGTTTTCTGAAGGTATTTGTTATAATATTTAAAATTCTCTTGTTTTCCTTTCTTACGTGTAATCATGGCAATTATTTTTACTTGCCTTGTTAATCGGAATCTCAGAAATGTGCAGCACTAAATCCAAAATTACATGCTGCACTTAATGTTTCACGTAGACACTCCATGGCCCATGGCTATCTAATAAGCTTCAATTTACTGTATTGACTGCCAAAATATTACAGAGTTTTGTACTTTTAAACTTGTTATTAATTTTATTGTAATCTTTACAGACTTTTTCCCCTGTAATGCTTTATGTGAAATTCAGTTTTGTTTCAGTGACAAAGTAGACGACATGTTTGCCAAATTAATTTGTATATCGTCGATTAAAAAAATTGTTCGAAGTTTAGTTGCCAAGCTAGTATTTATCTTTTAGTCAGAGTTGTCACGCACTGCAACTTAGTGGAATTAATTTAAAATGTGATTTATAAAAACATCTGGCTTTAGCGGGATTTTAAATGTATGAGTTATGCGGGCGTGTTGGAATTTTCAGAAGATTTCCAGGAATGCATCTCAGCTTGCTGGGAGTCGGTAAAGGTGAGTATTTATTTGGATTTCTGTAAAAACCAATCAACAGATTAAATTATTTCAAATTCTCATCATTACCTACTTAACTTGTTTGAAATACTGAATTTAAAAATTTAACTTTAAAGCTGCTTAAGTAAATATTATCCATTCGGAAATTCAGATCTGCAGTTTTACATGCACTAACGGTTATTTTTCGCTATTTTTTAGTTTTTTTAAATATCAATATATAATTAGGAAAGTTCGGTATCCCCAATATTTTTTCGAATAACTGAGAATCATTTTAACACGTTCCTGACTTTAAACTGCAATAGCTTTATTATTTGATTCATTGCAAGGTTACCTTTAGTAAAACAACCCAAAGTAAATTCACATAGCTAAAAATAACTTATAAAAGGAAAGATACTCAATAAACATTGCAAGATCATCTTAGGTAATTCAAATATTAAACGAGAATAATCTGCAAGCAAACTGATAACGTTTGCTTCTCTATTTAAATAATTATGTAATGAATTTCTTGCTATTATTGGTTCCCTCATCAAATAAGAACTTACACGAAACGTAATCCAGATGAGCATAATGTTGGTTCAATGGATTTTTACAATTCATTAAAATACCTTGCAGGTATTTCACCAAAGGAATGAATATTAACAACTTAATATTTAAAATTTATCTATATAATGCATAGTTGATTTAAAAGAACCTTCGTCTAAATCCTTCAAACATACACTTTTGCCAAGCAAAACAATTGCTACATAAGGATGAATGTTATTCTAGCTCATATTCCATTTTATATCAAACCATTCTGATTAATCAATGTAGTTGCTGAAATACATATTTGGTTTGCTAATACTTTCTGTGATTTTCAGGATTTTTTACTGTTCGGCAGTTATTTCATTATGAACATTGAATCGAATTAAAAATAATTAATAACGCTGTGGTTATGTGCATTTTTAAACGAAACAAGGATTTAACTCAAACATTCGGTCATGTGCAGTTGTAAATTTAAATTTCAAAAATTATAAAGTAACCTTCAATTTAGAAACGTGCTGAGTCTGTTAAGCGGCACTGCACTTTTTGAATCAGGCCTCAATTTAGTCTGCTTTAGGGCCATTTCCATATTCCATTGTCTGTCTTCAAAGCTTTAAGCTTAATTTAAACCAGAAATTTTCTTGTTGTCGTTGTTTTTCGGAGGCAGTTTTTTGGTTTAAATCGTGCTTAAATTAAACCCTGGGTTTTTGGGAAACTAAAAAATTAAACGCCTTTCTAATATTTTTTTATTACACAAAATACATATTCAGTAAGTTAAAGTTTCCTCTTTCTCTAGGAGGCCTTATTTTCGAAGAATGGTTTCCTGGGATGAAGATCTAAGTAGCTTTTTACTTTTTAACGGTTTAAACTATTAAACTTCTATTAACCGATTTATTTAGTAATGTAGGATTCTAGGAAAGCTAAACCGAAAATTTACCTTTTATACCTACTTTAATACATTTCCAACTGTTTCGCATGTTTACCGTCGTTGCCGTACTTCTCGCACTCATAACGCTCACTCACCCGATGCACGACGGATACCTGAACATCGGTCATCTGCCATAATTCCCACAGTTCGGCCATCCTCACTTAGATAATCGGTCTTCATTGTTTCCAGGAATTTATGACTTCTTATACTCCAACCTTTAACTTGACTCGAGCCAATTTAGAATTTAAAAGTTTTAGGTGAGCCACAGATATATTTTGCACTTTTAATATTTCAATTTTAAACGTATATAATGCACAAACAATAACAATTTGTATTATGTTAAAGAACATTTGTAATTATGTACTCTTATACTCCTATTTATTAAGAATTCAAACAAATTAAATACAGGAAAAACATATTTTTAATGTGAAACCTGATACTGCATTTAGCACCTACAAGTGCGCATCGTTGATAAAACGAGCCACATCAAAAGGTGGCGCGAGCCACACGTGGCTCGCGAGCTACAGGTTGGGCACCCCTGATGTACGGGAACAGACCTTTGTGGGTGCCTTCTTTTTCAACGTCTTAGGTTTCGTTCGGCTTAACCTTGATGATATTATACGGTCCCAAATATTCAAATCTTAGTTTCAGTCCTGAGCCATTTTGAGTTCTTTTGATAACGACTGTCTTCTTCTGGGTATTACTTTGGAGCATGTCTTCTTAAATTGTATGTTTTTCTATTTTTATTTTGAAGTTTATTTAGTTGTTGTTTAGCTGTTTTTCTTAGCTCTTCTCTGGAATCTTCAAATGTCTGTTGAATTTCTTCATCTATTAGTACTTTCATTCCTAGTTCGGAGTTTGCGCCTCATCGAAGCTCCGGTTAATAATTCAAATGGTCAAGTATGTATGTATGCTTCTTTGTTACATAGAGTTTAACACTCGTTGCAGGTGACCTACGTGTTTATACAAATTGGTTGGATGTTCGGTAGATAATTTTGATAAGATGGACACTATGGTGAATTCACTCTTTTAACCTGCCCATTTGCGCGAGGTAAACCTGCAGTAACTTAAAATGACGAATGTTTTCCTTTCTACAATAATCTTCGAACTCTTGTGCTGTAAATGCAGTGCCTCGATCGGAAATAATTATAGCGGGATTTCCAAATGTTGTTTTTTGATTTTCCAGTCTTTGCTTCCGTTTTCGTCTTTCTTGTCTTGAGAACCTGCAACATCATAATTTTTTTCCTCTATATCGCCCTCATCATCTTCAGAAGTATCTTCGTCGTTGTCACCATCTTCTTCTTCATGGTCATTGCTATCGTTTATCGTCGTCGACCTTCATCGAGCTTTCGTCTTCAGTTGTTTCTATAGCTCTTCTATAGCAGGCAAAGGCTGGCGGTTTGTGATTATTAATTTGTTAATCTTTGGGTTCTGCGGGCGGACGTGAAATGCGAATGACCTCTACTAGTTTTAATGTATTATTTTAAAGTGTTTTGTAGTGTAAATAGGTGTAATAATTATGAAAATAGCATAAAAATAAATTTTTTCTACACCTATTTAATTATATTGCAATTATTAGCATTTTTTTTGTGAAAAATAGTACCTATAATTCACTGCAGTGAATTATGGATTCATAATTCACTGCAGTGAATTATGATTTCGGCCAATCACAAATACAAATCCAAAAATCAATATTTCGCTAATCCAATCATATTTTAAATCGCCCGCGATCAACTCCTTCTGCGGCTGACAATCGACTCGCGTGACACGCCCAAGTGTGTTGTCATATTGCTTGTTTACAAAGTTATCAAATTTGAGTCTAATATATTTGTTTAATAGGTGTAGAAAAAGTATCGTATTACATTCGTGATTATGGCCATTATTCGCTCAGATGATTTGTGCCACTCGCCTGACGGCTCGTGGGCTCAAACGTCATCTTCGTGAATAATGGCTGTCATAATCGCTCATATAATAATATACTAATAAGTGAAGTGTGTTATATAAATTTTTAGACAAATACAAGAAATATCCCAGTATAAAGTAATTAAAGAAACAACAAGAAACTTAACCTCAATTTTAAACCAATTCAATGAGCGAGGATAATATGAAGGAAATCAAAAGTATTTTTGGGAAAATACAGGACCAAATGAATGAGATAAATACCAAATTAAATGTAATTAACCACGAAAACACCCTAATACGTGAGGAAAATCAAAAATTAAAGAAAATCGTTACAGAACAACAGCAACAAATTCAGCAGTTACAGAAAGAAAATACTAAAAGGAATCTAATCCTGTATGGGGTACAAGACGTAGAAAAAGAAGCTTACAACGAACGAGAAATAATAGTACAAGAAATATGCAAAAAGTTAGACGTGAACTTGAAAATAGAATACGATGTGGACTACTGTGTTAGAATGGGAAAATTCGAAACCAATAAAATTCGACCAATCTTATTGGCATTAACCACTAGAAACAAGAAATTAGAGCTACTAAAAAATACTCAGAAACTTAAAAATAGTGATATATGGATAAGTAAAGAATATACAAGAGAAGATCAGACAATAAGGAATAAATTGAAAACACATATGATTGAGGCCCGGCAAAAAGGATACATCGCAAAATTAAAGGGATGTAAACTAATTATAAACAATGCGCAATATACATTAGAAATGTTAGAAAATAAAGAACAGATATCAAAAAAGACTTTAGCCCGAACAACAAGCGAAAGATCACCGGAAGAGAGCAATCATAATGAAAATCGAAAAAAATTCATGGAAGGGATAGCAGACAAGAAAACATTAGATAAGGAACAAACTGAAATTGTATGTGATAAATATAAAAAGAAGCCAAAAACTTTACAAAGCTTACTAGCACCAAGAAAACAAACAACTCCGCACAAGAATGACTAATCAAAGAAACAAACATAGCAATTAAAGAACGCACCCCAGGGCGTGGGAATGGCTACTCCACCCCTCACAGGCAGAACAATTAGCCAAAATAGCTCCCACAAGCAATGGTAAAACAAAACCAATAACGCAAAAACACCCAAAAAGAATTCGAAAGGCTTAACACAACACAAAGATACAGAAGAAAAATGAAAATAACAGACTGGGAAAGGAAGAGCAGGAACAAGAAGGAATGGAACAAGCTTGTGGAACTAGCCAAGACCCACTTAGGGTGATCGTGCTATTAGAAGAAGAAGAAGAATCTTGCGGTAGTCAATGCAAATTCGATGCTAACCATTTTACGACCATATGACTGGAATATTCTGAACTACACGATTCTAGGATTCAATCTCCAGGCTATTCTTCCACTTAGTTATCCACAATTTCGCGTTCAACCAAAAGTAATCGACGTAGGCTGTGATAAATTTGTTATTCATTTATGAGCACAATCCTCATTTCCATGTCCGTACTTTTTGTTTTATTTGGTTGGTAATGTACAACTAAATTTGTAATTTCAGTTTTAAAATCTTGATTGACTTCTTTCCCGATGTTTGGTTCATCTGGTGATACAGTGTTTATGTTCATTAATGTAGCTACTCAATCGGCTTTATTGATTATAAATTCATCTTGATTAATAATCACTGCAGCTTGATTTAATAGATCGTTGCCTACAATATCTTCGCATAACATTGCTTTTTTTGGAACAACGTGTATATTAAGTGTAGACATGTCTTTTAATCAACTTTAGCTTGGCCTTCAAAGTTACCTAAGAATTGAATGTAGGACCTTCCAAACACAGTTAAATAAGTATTATTGGATTTAAGCGTTGGAGAATTCAACAGTTTAGATACCTACATACATCTTCTCGAATAACATTCACTAGTCTACACGTGTCAATGAGCGCTCAACATCAAAATTGTTGATTGTGTCCAAAAAAATTACATTTGAAGCATATGGTTCTTAACTGTTTGCAACTACAGGTTGAGGATTTGTAGCCATTTGCACCACAATTGAGTCAGGGTACTGCCTTTGAATTTGCACTTTGTTACACTTGCTTCCCTTCTGAAGAATCTCTCCGTGTGACTTTATGATTTTATTTTATGATAAATCTTTAATTTAGTTTTAAAATCGTTGATATGTTTCGCGTCATACAAAATAATTGTATTGGTTTGATGATCTTGAATGCTATCTATTACGTAATGCATTAATGAGTCGCCTCTATTTGCTCCTCAGTTGGCCAAGTCTTTCATGGCTAAAAAGTATCTTTTTGGAGGACAGCTTTAAATGAATCCTCGATTTAATGCACTTTCGCTTTCAATAAACAATTAAAGACTTTTTGCGAAGATGAATCTATGTCACTCATCCTAGCCTAGTAATGATGATGTGTCTTCAAAATCCAAATCCATTTCTCGATTGTCGTTTCCATTAAAAGGTTTAATTGAACCTTCGACGTCATGAAAACTTATTGCAAACATGGGTGCGTGAGAACTTGATGCATGTCCAACATGATCAGTATAAGAGAGTACGCGTAGAATTTTTTCAAAAGTTGTTATTTTTATCCAGTTTTGATAGTCACTCACCCGATGCATACCGGGACCCCCACCTGAACATCGTCTGCTATAATTCCCCAGCTATACTAACCTGAACATTCTTTGGAATTTATTCTTTAATAACATTCTTGATTATCATTGGAATTTTCCTTAAAATACGTTTTAAACAACAATCACAATTGGAACCTTACAACCATTCTGTTCTCACTGCTCAATATACGTATTATAAAATTTGCTTTAATATTTTCATAAGCAATATCAAAGAATGCGGTACTCTTTGGTTGGTAATGTAATACACTAAGATCGCTGCAATTGGAGTAGTTTGTGTTAGTTTCAAGTGATAACACGAAATTTTAGATAACAAAATAAATAGGATCTTTTGTTTGATAATACATTTTAAAAACGTTTGGCTTTGAATTTGGACATCTTTAGTTTTTAACATAATGTTTTATAATTTCCAGATGTCTTAACTTTAAATGTAACTGTAATTGTTTTAGTAAAAGTGATAGAGCTTCTAACAAAGCAAATTAATCAGGGCTAGCTGTTTCTGCTTTAAATTATGAAGCTGTTTTTTGAATATCATCATCAAATGTGTAATTGAACTCAATATCTCTTAAATTCTTGCACACAACATCATTGCAATTTTGTTCCCGGAGCCCTCTATAAACTAATTTATTTACGAAATTTTAAAGGTGAGAATTTCTATTCCTGAATAATTTTTAAACAAAAATTTGTCCTGCTTGTTGCCCACAGGATAATGTTTATTGCCTTTCCGTGGTTATAGAACTGTAAAAGGTATTATTTTGTAACAAATTAATCAAACAAGAGGGATACGCTACTTAGGACATATCAGCTTTGAGTAATAATTAATCAGATCGCTGACGTTTACCTATTACGTATGACATTTAACATGTTGACTGATGCCACTGGAGAATCCTAGCTACCATGTTCCCAATCTATCAGTTGCATTTATTAATATTCAGAGTAGGACTAAAGGTAATTTCCCATATTATGCATGCATGTAATTGTTTATGCTTATAAGTAATTTCAAGATACTAAAACCAAAATTAGAACTATAAAATACTTATAACATGAAAATATTTTGTTTTTACTGAATCATTAAACTTTTTATTTACAATTTGATAACTTATGTCTTTACTTTAAAAAAAGAACTGTTTGACGTAGAGCTTACCTGTACGGAAACGCAAAGCAGGTGAGTTCCTTGTAAATTATTAGCATTATTTCAGTGAAATTCTGATAGTAACTAGACGAATACTAAAGGGCGATTCGTAAGCAAAGTTGTTTACTTTAGAAATTCTGAACCAATACACGTTACTAACAATAATCTCTAAAAAATAAAAAATGAGACTGTGTATTCGTAAAAATTAATAAGATTATCTTCTTAGTAATAACACTTTGGTATTTCTGATTAATTATTGCAAGTTTAGATAATAACTATTTCAGTCTAAAAAGTTAAGAAAACTTTAAATTTAAAATTATTTAGTTCCGAGCAGTTAAATTGCGGATGTGTCAAATATCTTTGTTGGAACTGTTTGCTCAAAATACTACATGCGTCAATATTTTTAATAAATTTCAATGAATTTTCGAAAGCGTATACAAATTTTCCAAAAATTAATTCAAATTCATTAAATATATTTCTCCAGAGAATCATCCCAATCTGCCGAATGTTCTTAAGTAGGTAACAAAATTAATAAAAATAATTGCTGACCAACGCTTACATCTTACTTTAAAATGAAAATATGATTTGTTCCTTTGTAAAATTATTCTAATGTCGAACAAAACTTATAAATGATAATATCCATACATAACAGAAATTCGTAGAACCAAATCACTTTAACATTCGAATAAGCAACTCACATCCTTTGAATAAATAATACTACATACTCATATATATTGTCAACGAACTACTTAATTTTTTCATTTTCCACGTTGTGCTTCTTTTTTCTATATTCATGAATATAAAAATCCGCAAAAAGGTAAAGGAAAATCATCACAATTGGTATTAGGAAAACATTCGCTACCGTTGGCATCGGACAATCCATTGCTATTATAAATAGCATGTATGCTAATATCAGTACAAATTGCGCCTAAAAATATTTTTAATAACAATACGTAAAATCACCGTAGAATTTCAAAATTTACTCACAATTTGAAGCCACGTCATGTATTTTTTCCACCACAGATATTTTTTATATTCTGGTCCTAAAGATGCTAGGAAATAATAAAAGTACATAACCATGTGCACTCCTGCATTTATAAAACCAGCAACTGCTCCTTGTGCACCTGAAAAATTCATTTTGTACAGTTATTTTTCAAAAAATCATTTCCTAACAGCTTAGCTTAGGTTTTCATAATTTTTTTATTGTATCTCCAACAACCGTTATTAACTCTTTTAAAGAAAACTTTCTTCAAAACGCTCTAGTTTGAAATTTAAACAAACAGTTTTGAAACTTTGAGAAAATTATTGCTTGTTTTTCCGAATTCATGCAAATCATTTGAATGTTAGGCACAGATTAAACATGTCTGAAGCCCATGACCTTCCAAACTTAAAGAAAATTCGCCAAAAACTTAAAAATGCTAAGCTTAAATAACTTACCAGGAAAATATTTAAGATACGACCAAGTAAAACACAACATAACCGAATGATGGTAAACATGCAGAAACGTTACTTGAGATTGCTTCTTTCTCAGTACAAAGAACACCGTATCGAGAAGCTCAACAATTTTTGCAAACAAGTACCACCAAGCTGCGCTTAATAGCTGAAAATAATCAATTTTTACCTTCAATTTATTAAAAGGTTTGTACTTACATCCAAAGCGTACGATGATTGCGGCGGAAGTGAATTACATTGCGTAAACAACAAGATAAAATTTTCCTGCGCCCAAAATGCTTTCATGCAAAACCACGCGCTAAAAATCACTTGAAATGCATTGTACGCTATTATAACGTATTTTAAATTAAATGCAGGTTCGTTTTTCATGAGATATGGACCTAATTTTAATACGAAGACTAAGTAGGAAACCAGAATTGTTAGCAGCGACAAGGGTGAGCCCATAAATGCCCACGACGCAACCATCCGATCTGAAAATAGAAAATACCAAGTAAAAGTCAAATATTAAACACTGAATTTTGATAATTAAAAACGTTAGAAGACATCTGGATATGACTACAACAGGGAAAAGATTACAAATACCTGTATCTGTTGTTAAATCCATGGTTTTGTTCATCATTTTTAGTTGAGATATCTGTTTATTATCACAGAACAAATATAAATAACTCACTTAGCTCTGTTTAATTCTATAACTAGTAAGAGTGATACAATGACTTCGAAGGAAATATTCGTAGACTTTGTGTCTTTTATAAAAGCTTAAGAAAATTAAAAATTTTAATTTCTATTATCAAATAGGCTTACTATTGGCTGTTGACCCGATGCAACCTTGTTTCTATTCAATTTATTTAAACTTTAAGAAGTGTGTGCATAGTTAATACTTTTTATTTATAAAAAAAGTAATATACAACCAGGTTTTTACGTAATGTTACGCAAATCGATGCAACCGAAGACTTAAGGTTTAAATTAAGGGCTTAAGCGAAGTTTTAACTTAAACCTAAAATCAAATACTGCCCCTTAAAAATTACGCAATATCGAAGTTCAAACATTTAAATTGTTAAAAGATCACAAAAGAATTTATCTAGTACAACGTTAAAGTTCAATTAATTGGTTGATGGTGCTGCAAATGCAAATCCGTCGCCAATTTCTTTCTTGAGCTTAGCAGTGCCTTAAATCGAATATTAGAATAATTATTTTATGGGAAAGCTCAAATTACACCGTTCTCGAAATAATAAAAATTGCAACAAGTGTTTTTTTTAAATCTAGAAACCATTTCTGATAATTCACTTCTACTTTTAAACACTCTTTAAATTATAAATGAGCAAATGTCACTACTTCCGCAATTTTACTTGCAGTAATTAGATGTGCATAATCTAACTGGGTTTCGTTTTAAACACTACAAGTTCATTAGTCTTTTTCGTTCCTAAGTATTACGTTTGCTGCCAGTTTTATACAATACTGATTTTCATTTTTATCGATTTTTAAAAGTAAACAATCTTGATGCATTGACAACCTTTGATGGTTTTTACATCCACAGTGGATATTTGTGAAAAATATTAAATTCCTTCTTATAATTTAATTTATAAAAAAATGTATTTACAAAAGGCTGCTGATGTTACCTTAAATCTTACAGCTTTTATCTTAATTCTTAGGATTCCCACAACACTATTATTGATGGTTTTAGTTGTATTTGATTGGTTCTCTATCAGTTGCTGAAATAAACTAAAAATTTTATTATACACAGCGTTTCATAATTATAAGAACACTAAGAATTGTCTTAATTAAAATTAATAGGAACCTTTTTTTAAGAGGGATTAAATTTTAAATAACTTTTAGAAACACATCATTAAAATATTTGTGTTAGTTTTATTTATGGGAACGTTACAAAATAAAATTCACTGAAATAAGAATAATTTAAACGTTTCAAAGTTATGAGAACGGCACAATTTATTATACTTATTTCAACTTATCATTAAAATTAAATACTTTTAATACTATTGCCATTACTACGGATTACTTCATACACTCGGTTTTCATTGAATTAATTAAGTTATGCAACACCTCAATGTCAATATTATTCCAGTTTTCTAAAATCGCGTGCTTTAATTCATCTACCGTATTATACTGACGTCCGTTTTGGTAAATTTTATGCGCCAGAATACCCCATAGATTCTCTATGGGGTTCAGGTCAGGACTTTTAGCGGGCCATTGCATAACTTCGATTTTTTTCGACTTAAACCAGTTCTTAGTAGATGCATGAATGACACGGTGCATTATCTTGCTGGAATATAAAATGTCTCCCAGCTATTTTACGTGCTTTCGGTACCAACTGAGTATCAAGTATGTTCTGGTAGACCTCACTGTCAACTTTGTTTGAGATGAAAGCTAAATCTGTTTTGCCATTCCAAGAAAATGCTGCCCAAAACATAACCCCTCCACCACCTTGTTCTCGCTTAGAAGAAATGTGTTCTTCTTGTTTGAGATCATGCCAGTAATATCCATAACCATGTGGTCCATCCAAATTGAACCTTTTTCCGTCACTCCATATTATTTTGTGCCATTCGCTATCCCATGTCATATATTTTTTTAGCCCATTTTAATCGTGTTTCTTTGTGTTTGTTGGTCAGCGAAGGCTTACACTTCTTTTTTTCAAATTTAAGATATTCGCAACTTCTCACTACTCTCCAAACAGTGCTTTTAGATGCTTTTAAATGTAAAGAATCTCTTAATTGATTCAAACTTACGTTTTCGTTGCTCAACTTCCTGACAATTTGACGTTTAGTCCTCTTATCAAGTTTTGGTTTTCTTCCAGAACTTTTTTTCTTGCCGTAATTTTCTTTTAGGTTAATAAAATTAAATACTGCACTGTTGATTTCCTTTGCAATTTATCGAATAGATTTTCCTTTGGCACGATTTTCTATAATAAATTTTTTTTCTTTTTTCAGTCAGCTTTCTTTCTTAGCCATTTATTCTCTTTTTTAAAATAAATATAAATTTATATTAATAAATTTATATTTCCTTGTAATTTATCAACAGTCTTAATGTTTTAAGGGCAAAAACAATTAATATTATCATTAAATATATTGGAACAATAAGAACATGCAATCGTTCTTATACATGAAACGTTCGTTTGACGTCTATGTTCAAAATTTTTGTGTATTACTAAGATACTGGCTTGGTCTAACATGTCTACACTAGCTATTAAAAAGATATAAATTAGATAAACATTTTGGCTGTAAGTTTTCTTTGTTTCTATCAAAATTGGGGTATTTATATATTTTTACAGTTGTGTTCTTATAATTATGAAACGGACTGTAATCCCCAAGAATAAAATTCAGATAATCATTAATGATAATCAAAATAACTAGTCTTAACTATTCATAATAATTTATGTCTTGGAAAAGGTTTGACCAGATTTATTTTTAACTTAAACGAGTACAACAATCGTGTAACATCTTGAGCTTTATTCGTAAAATTAACAAATTTCATTGATAAATCATTTATTGCTAATACTTAGGAACTTGCTGTAATCAAAACTGAATTTATTTGCGACGTTTCCGGGGCTATTTTTAAACTGTACTTAATGAAATAATAGACAAAATTCAATGAAATAGGTAAATCTTCATCTTTGGAACTGAGGTAAATCTATTATACGTACAATATGATTAGTAATTTCTTGTACTTACAACATTAGGTATAAATATTAGATAAACAATATACTGATATTTCCGTTTTAGTTACTACCTTTACTGAAAGCTCACTAGGGTATTTAAAAGAGTAAAACAATCTTAAATTTACCCTGATTTATACGATAAAATAATTTAAAATTTATATATAAAATAATATTCACATTACTAAAACTTAACTATTGCTACAAATTAATCTACTTTGGTTATTTTATTATTTTTCACAAAATTAGCTTTCTTTTTCCTGTACTCCTTCCTGTAGAAATCTACAAAGAGGTACAAGAAAATGGTTACGTTGGCCACAAAGAAAAATGTTAAGGCTTTTGGCATTTTGCAGTCCATTGCTATGACGATCATCAAGTACGCTAACATTATGCAAAATTGGATCTGAAAATACATTTAAAGTTATGAATATAAAATGAAAATTTTAAGCAATGTGAACTTACCAGCTGAATCCAGGTCATGTATTTTTTCCACCATAAGTATTTTTGATATTTTGGTCCTAATGCTGCTATTAGGTAATAAAAGTACATTACAGCGTGTACTGCGGAATTTAAGAAACCTATCACGACTCCTTGCTCACCTAAAATAAGGATTTTAGCTTAAGTTAGTATTTCTACAATTTCTCAAATATCAAAGAAGTTTGTTTTTTTTTGTGAAAATCTAAAAAATCTTATAATTTCTTATTTATCAGATTTTTTAAAATCACAAGCACCTTAATAAAAGCATCAAAATTATTAGTCTGGCTTTTGTTAAATTAACGACTGACAAAAGTTGGCAAAAGATCATTTTTGCTTGTTAATGTATTATTTGCTATAAGCATTCAGTTCTGATCAGACTTTGTTTACTTTAACGATTGATTAATTTGACGAAGCCGTTAAAGCATGTGCAACCCATCCATAAAGTCTTGCCAAATTAAAATGAAAATGTATTCTTGTCTAAAAAAACAATGAATAAAAATTGGATACTTCTGATCAATCTTTAAAATTAAGAATAAATCACGAAGGTAGTCTTTCGTATGGTAGTGTAGGTAATATTTTAAAATTAATTAACTAGGCCAGTTGGTGTAGGGAATTGCAAGGTTGCCTTGTAAACCAAAGTTGCGGGTTAAATACCAACCGCGGTCAGATAAAATTTTGTATGCGAAAAAAATCGAATGCTGAGATACGAGATAAAACCATAAGCCAGCAAGATATTTGGTACAAGAGAGGTTCCGGGAGGCGTAAAAGGCCCTTGGATTTAACAAAATTCTAGTCAGGTGGTGCTATTGACCATAGCAGTCGACGCGTTGCGATTCTTGGCACCCACAACAAAAATAATCTGAAGTAGTTTACAGAAAATACGGAACTATTCTGAAGTACTTTCAGTAGAAATATTTTCATGTATTAGTTGTCGAAGTTCACACTCATCATCATCATCATCATTCAGCCTTCTCTTGTCCTCTGTTTGACATAGGCCTCCTCCAGACGCTTTCATTTTTTCTTATTACGAGCATTTGCCGTCCAGTTCTTACAGATCTTTTGCTATGTCAGTCCACCGTTTGGAGGTCTTCCCTGGTTTCTTTTATCAGTTATCGGACGCCATTCAAGAAGTTTCTTTGCCCATCTGCTGTTATCATCTTCCTCGCTACATGCCCTGCCCATCTCCATTTCGTGTGGCAATGCGTTTTATGGAGTTTTCTACGCCCGTTCTTCTGCGAATTTCTTCATTCATAACCCTATCCCAAAAGCTTAGCCCCAGCACTGATCTTTCCATTTTTCGTTGTGTTCTCTGAAGTTTCATTGCTGATGTTCTGGCGAGGGTTAAGGTTCCTGCACCATACGTAAGTACCGGTAAGATACATTGGCAGAAAGCTCTTCTTTTTAGGGCGATGGGTATTTTGGTCTTGAAGATGTCACGGAGCTTACCGTATACTGGCTTCCTCTTGGTTGGTATTTATACGCCTGTTGTGAGATTCGTCCTTCATTCATCCTATTGAGATGTTCGCACCATTGCCGTCTGTATTTTTGTATTGTTGTTGTTAGCGGGGGAATGTTGAGTTAATTGCGAATGTCCTCATTTCTAATATGTTCAATTTTGGAACATTGCTTAACGGCTCTGAGAAATTGCATATCTGCAACTTGTATGTTGCTGTTATCTTTTCTTCCCATGACCCACGATTCGCAGCCATATGTTAAAGTGGGTATGGCCATTGTTTTATAAAAATTAAGCCTGGTATCCTCTCTCGTTTTTTTTTCTGAGGGCCAAGGGGTAACACCTAGGGGTAGGCACTGCGCAACTATAGATACCTTAAGATCCTTAGCTTCTGTCTTCTCGAGACCGTCGTACGTAGTAAAAGGCCACATCCTACTAGAGGTAACCCTGTTAGCGCAGAATACGGCGAATCTAGACCAGTAGAGGTCGAAAAACAATCTGCCTATTTAGGATGGTAACTTCATTTAGGAAATTTCAAATATACCCGAAAGCGTCACAATAGCCTCGGTTATATAGCATTTCTCTAATATTGCTTAAATTGTCTACTATAAGGACAATATCATTAGCGAAATGGAGGAGGCTGAGTATTTCTCCGTCGATTCCCAAACCTTTTTCTTCCAATTTCGTCATTTTGAAAGCGTGTTCCAGAACTGCTGTGAAAAGTTTCAGGGAGAGAGTGTCGCCCTGTGTGACACTTCTTTTAATTTGTGTTTTCTTTGTAGTGTCGTGTATTTTTACTGTTGTGAATGATAGTTGAGTATCTGAGGTCACTCTTCCAGGGTCTCTAAATGAAAGCATGTAGTTCAACTGTGTCGAAGGTTTTGTAAAAATCAACGAAGATGAGCGCCAAAGATCTGTTATATTCTATGATCTTTTCGATAAGGGTCTTCATACATTGCAAGTGGTAGTTTGTTCAGATGGTTTGTTCCACATTCAGCACGGAATGCAGCCTGATCTTACGGTTGGTAAAAGTAAAATTTCCACTCCAGTCTATTTGTTAATATTCGGGTGTATAACTTGTATAGGTGGTTGAGTAGGCTGAAGGGTCTGTAATTCTTGAGATTTGTATTATCTCATTTTATAAAGAGCAGGATCGTGATTGAGTTGTTTAATTTGCACGGAATACTTTGCGATTTGAGACATAAATTGAACAATGATTGAATTTTGCTTTTACTACTTCTATGACGATTCCATGTCCTCCCGGTGCTTTATGGTTTTTCATCTTTTTGAGAGCATCGCGGATTTCCTCTTTTGTAATATCTGGAATGTCTGCGGACTCTATGTTCTGATTTCGCAACTGTTTGGTTCGTGTAGAGTGTTTCGTAGAACTTTTCTACTACATATGCGTATAGTCACACTATACTTTTTAAATTATTATAATCTTAAAACCTTACGATTCTAACTGAAATTTCACGAGATGGGGAAAACCCGGAAGTCACTCATTTAATTGCTCAAGAAGCTATTCTTTTATCCTTGCTGATTATCAGTCAATCTATCAACAACATATTTATTCGTAACTACCTCAGAAAATTCTTTGCTATAACTTATACAACAGAGAAAGAAGGTAGTTTCAGCCCTACAGGAAAAGAGTGATTTAACCTTAGGCCCACTTCGTCTTTTGGACGAAAAATGATATCAAAAGGGAATTTTCACCATGGAAGTTGGGGGTTATATCACAACAAAGTTCGAAAACAATTTTTCGTAAAAAAAAGTCTTTTGTAACTTCGAATTGAAGCTTAACAAATTTTATCCGTTTGTAAGATCCGCGTTTGTCCTTCCTACACTAGGATATGCAAAACTATCGACTAACTACAAAAGCTTTAAGAACAGTCTAAAAATGTTTGTCGGTTTCCATTTGTAAAATAAGTCATGAGAAATATCGAAATGTTCTCTCTTAATAGACGAGCTTTTGTTTTATGAACATGCATCTAGACAGATGTCCTTTCATAATTTATGCAAATTTAACCGTATCATTCTGTGTAGACGAAGAAGGAGTTCTTTGGTCTTCAAACAGTGAAATAGACAAACATGCAAGAAGTTTGCCCATACTTCCACGTCTCCATATTTGATTATAGGAATATTTTCACCACAAAGGAAATGCCAAAGCGTAGTAGTTAAAATTAAGATATTTTTATACAAATACACTATTTTACTTAGCAAGATGCCTCCAAAAATCGTCTAACCATATTTCCTTGAACTAATGACGCAATTTAGATGTATCTTTATAACGATTCTGAATACTCAACAATGTTTACCTCAGACAGAGCTAATAATACATTCAAAGAAAGGGTTTTAATTGAAAAAATCCTTTTGTAAGTTAGGGGGTTTCCGTGCGAGAAAGGACTAGGTCGCCGGTTAGTATGGAGATATAATTCTTGTTACATGTATGACCAACAACCGGAAGATGGCAGGAAATTATTCAACCAAGCTTTTACCCTCGACAGAGAAAATGCCCTGAGCGGTAGGCAACGGTCTTATGCAACTAAATGACCTGAGGGAACTAATATTGAGATACCAAAACTCATTTGGTGTGTGGGATGTTAATGGGCAGCACATAAAAAGTTTTGTAAGATTGTCACATTGATTACTTTTCAGGAGTTCCTTTCTATGTTGTATTCAACAACCCCTTTCGATTTTTTTCCATGATGTTATGCTTTCTGATCGGTGTTTAAAAATGCGCAGGTACTGGATAAAACAAAAATATTCGATATTCCATTTATAATTTTCTTTTCGGAAATACATGTTGCTGTTTTCGATATTATTCATTATATTGAAACATTACCTTTTCTAACCATTTAGGAGCAAAGTTGTGAGTAAGTTCTTCATAGATTGAAATATTGTAGGTCTATCCATAGAAGATGTCGAGGTGGATTTTGTAGGCAAAAATCCACCATAGACCAAATTTTCGAACCGAGACAGATATTAGAACGCTGTCATGAATACAACATTGAAACGTATTACCTATTCATTGACTTCAAGGTTGCATATGATAGTGTGAATAGAAATACCACGTTAAATGTAGAGTGTAAAGTGAGAGTCGAAGGAGAGCTTTCTGAAGCATTATGTGCTGAAACAGGACTGAGGCAAGAAGATGCGCTGTCAGGTACACCCTTCAACATAGCCGTTGAGTATGTTGTGAAAGAGGCCGAAGTAAATCGAAGGGGTACAATAATAAATAAGAGAGTACAGATGTTACCTTATGCTGACATCATCGCACGCTCTAAGCCTGTCGAAACCTGCAACTCCATTGAAACGGCTGAAGATAAAATGGGTCTCAAAGTAGACCCAATAAAAGAGGACAAGACCGCATAGCAGACCTAGCAACCGAGAAACATAAGTTCCAAAATGTCTCAGACTTCACATAGCTGAGCTCATTAGTGAATAACATCAACAACATCTTCATGGAAATTAAACGACGCATTCACATCGCGAACCGAGCATATAACAGCCTATAAGACACTTGAAATCTAACATCTTCTCCAGGAAAATGAAGTGTCAACTATACAAGGCCTTGATCAGGCCAGTACACAGATATGGATCGGAAACCTGCGCACAATGACCAAAGTGGACTCTGGAGGAGACGTTTTAACTTCAAATTGTATCGAGCATACGAAGAACTAAATATCGTGGAATTTATTAAGATTGGACAGTTATGGTGGATGGGACATGTAGAAGAATGCACGACACCGGATCAGCGAAATTAATGGCCAGAGGGAAGAAGGTCAGTGCGGAGACCAAGGATACGTTATATGGGTCAGATCCAAGATGACGTTAAGGATTTCAAGGTCAAAAACTGGGGACAAACCAAGGCGCAGAATAAAGCTGAATGGAGAGAGACTCTAGAGCAGGCCAAGACCCACAAAGGGTTGTGGAGCCAGTCACGATGATGATGATCGATGGCCCCATTTGTTATTTTTGATATCGGGAAGCGTAAAAAAATTAAATCGCTAATCACAAAAATAGTCGCACCCGAAAATATAATTATTTAACTAATGAAGTAATTTTGAGGTTCAGTGGTAATCTTTAGGTAGGCTGACCCTGCACCTTAGAAGTTCATGGCTCTTCTGAATTCTTAGTTTTTATTTGAACATCTCAATATAATCACAGATACATAATTATACCCTTAAAGACAAGTTAAATGGTTTTGTTAGTAACTTACCTGGTAAAAATTTAAGGTAACACCAAGAAAAGAACATCATGCAGGAATGATGATAAACGTGAAGAAAGGTAACTTGCGATTGTTTTTTCCTTAATACAAAGAAAACCGTATCCAGTAACTCCACCACTTTTGAAAAGAAGTACCACCAGGCTCCATTTGACAACTAAAAATCATTATTCAATAATAACTTACGTTTACAACACTTAAAATTGTATAAAATTTTTAATACTTACAGCAACCGTATAGGCGGAATTAGGTGGCATAATACCGCACCCTTTAAATAAAATGAAAATGCTATGCTCAACATAGAATGCTTTTGCACACAACCATATACTAAACAATACTTGATAAGCATTATATCCGATTAGGACTTTCTTTAAATCAAATGCCGGCCGTTTTTCCATTAATTGTGGACCTAACTTTAATACGAAATATAAATATAATACTAATATCGTTAGCACTGGAACTGGCGAACTCATAAATAACCACGAATCCACTACACTATCTGAAATGTAAATTATTTTATTAATAAGAAAGTCGTCATTATAACAAGATTAAGAACAATTTTTAACCCACCTTTCTTAGATTCTAAGACTTCATTGTAATTTTCCACCACCATGTGTATTAAGGCAGACATTTTGTTCTGAAATGTAAATAAATTATGCCATTTGCGAATTTGAGCTGGTAGCAATAACAGAACTTATTTAAATTCAATTTGACAAGGAAAAAGGTTTACTTTTACTTGGTTGCTCGTGGAATAATTTTACAGTACTTAAAATTAAAATTTGAGTACAGTTATGTTGCAGTTAATTGCAGTTATGGTCAGCACTTAACCCAATTACATCCATTCATAGTTTCTTCAGTTCTTAGTATTGGTGTCAGGTGTCAGTTATATTTGCAGAGATATTAAAATGTTTAACATGTGTCAGGTACCATTTATGAAGTATTTGGTTTTTTTGAAGGTAGCTCACCGCTAAGTTTAAAATTAGCTTTTAAATGTTATATCTTAATTAATTCTGATTTGCATCCTGGTTTTATCAAATAAAAAAAAAAAAACAAATGCGTAAACGCTTTATATTGCAAACCATGCTTTTGCTTGTTTAAATCCTGAATTCTCATTAACTATCTATGACAGTCTTTTAATAAATTCTAAAATTATTTAGGTGATAAATTAATAAGAAATCGCGAATCAACAATACAAATTGCACCTTTTTCTTCGAATAAGTACCTAAATAATAACCATAGTAATTTGTTAGTTAACTTATTAAACAAAAAATGTCCAGACTTACATAAAAAATTGCAGTTTCACGAATATCCTATTCTTTTAGCTAAATTTGATTACTGACCTAATAAGACGTCCCACTTATTTGTAATTTCCTTATAATTACCACAACTAATTCTTTCATTGTTTTAACAGGTTCATTGTGTTATTCTCACTCTACTGACTGACTACATTTAGCCTAGCTGATTTATAAATTGCTTAACGTGTCTAAAAAGCTTGCCTAATCGTATTTTTCAAATTCTTTCGATTATTATTCTTTATTTGAATGATTTACTGATTAATCTGACTAGGGGTTTCTAATGTATGGCAAATTAATAATTAAATGCCATTTTTACGAAATCTAAAAGTTGAACACTTTGCAAAGAGATCTATTTTGATTAATGTTAAAAGCTAAGTCAAAAAACATTCATAACGTATTTCGGAAATGTAAACGTTTAAGTAACATCTTCAAACATCTACTTAAGCTTCAAAGTAGAAATTTAGTTCCTGGTATTTTATTATGGGCGGTCTTTTCTAATTAATCTTTATTTGTCACCGAGAAAACAATTATTAAAATTATTAACTATCGTTTAGATTGCTTGTTAAACAAATCGTTTTAGAAAGCTTCCTTCCTATATTACTTCATCACCTTACTCGTGGGTTGTAAGCGAGAAATGCGTTTGCTCAGAACGTTCGTCAGTAAATAGTTAAATATAATTCTATGGAAATTTAGTAATTCCAGGTTTTTAATTATCGTCAGCGTTAATAAAACAAAGGTCGTTGTACGGAATTAAAGTTGCTGACTGAAGTAATTAATACGTTATGACTATGGGGTTTTGTGTTTTCGTTAAAATATCAGTATTTTATTAACTTGCTTGTAATACTTTTGACATAATTATTGGGTGTTCAGTTGAATAGCAAACACGTAAACTGATGATCTTGCACACGACTACTAAGGCGTTAGGAAATGCGCTCAAGATTGTATGTTTATAGAAAAATATTCTGTAGGAATGTGAATTACTGTTTTCAGATTATAAACGTCAAAGCCTTTGAACTTGAAAGGCATATCTTGCCCTTTAAAACAGTTTTAGTAACATTTAATAATTTAACAAACTGTTTACTACCTTTTAATTTCAAGCTAATTTACAATATAAGCGAATTTATTCGTGTTAACGCTTCTTGACTTCTTCAAGGTTTTTAAATTTTTAACGAAATTGAAACTTGTGTATTTTGGCAATAGACCATTTAAGAAATTAATTTAAAAATTGGGGGGGCTATTTTATTAAGTGAAATGTTATGAAAATGTGTCTTTAATAATATTTCGATGCATTTCTTGATTTCATAATTTAATAAAGCTGCTTACAGGAAATACCTAAAAAATTTAGAACTGATAATAATTATAATGTGAAACAAACCAGTTAATTGAAAAAATTTAAATTCTCAAAATACAATCTCTAAAGTTCAACCATTGGTTTATTTTAATAGTTTTTCTTATTTTTCCATCGTTTTACTTGTAATCCATTTTAAGAAGACTGTATAAATAAATAGATTAAACAATGCAGAAAACTTAACAAAATTGTGCAGTGTAAAGCCAGAAGAATTAATAACAATTTGAATCAACCTCAAGCTTGCTAATAAAATGTAGGTCAAATTAAAAACTTAATATTACCCCAATTCGTAAAAGGAGGTCGAGTTGGGTGCAATGGCCTAAAGTCGAGGAAACCTTTGCAAAGATTCAAGATTTTGGATGCCTCTATAATTACTTGAATTTCAATTATTTATTCTTTAGGTTTTAACCTTTAGAACTGAGTATGGAAGTCAATTTTCAGTTATATTGATTAATAAAAGGACTTTTCTGAGGATTAATCTAACGAAAAAGAATTATTCTGTAAATAGTTTTAGAAGAGGATCGTTCGAGCGTTATTATTTTACATTTTTTATGATTCTTAAAACATAAGATTTGCGTACAACTTCGAATATTATCAAGGTAATATGGCCTTAATCAATATAATTCAAGCATGTTTGCTTTAATCAAGATTTTTAATTTAAAAATATTCACAGCAGTTTGGAAAATAATCGAAACTAAACAGATCCGTAATTACAAAATTCTTAGCGTTTAAGCAGCAGTAAATTTTACTGATTTTTTTAAATTGGCTTACGCTGATTTTATACGGTTTAAGATGCACAGCTATTAACAAAATTTAAATCTCGGTCGTTACGAATTTACAAATCGAACTAATTGAGGTTCGAACTTATGTCTTTTGGTATGTAAAGCAAATGCTCCATTCACTAGGCTACCAAAAGTTCTACTAATGTTTAATGTATAAGTATTAAACTTTATTTGTTTAAGAAAGAACTACCATTAATGTAACATAATAATTTCTTGGTATACTCCAAATCTGAAGACTATTGAATTTATGTAGAAGGCTTGAAAGTTTAGTTTTATTGTTAACACTTCACATTAATATAATAATTAATGATAACTATAATTATAAAGCTTCTCAAATCTAAGTATGCATGTACACCATAACATGTTGACGCTTAGAATAAAAGAAGCGTAAATAAATAATCTGTAAGAATACAGTTTCTTATTTCTACAATGTCACAAATAGCAAATTATCTTTTTCTTTCTAAAAACATTAAGAACGATGGCGAATAACTGAACAAATAAAAATTATAATAATTAACAGCCAGATCCCCCCCCCCACTACTTAAATAAAGAAATGATAATAATTCCATCTATATTCTCATCTTATCACTGTTATTAGTTATCAGGATCAGGATTTGCTCTATAAATTTTCATTAATAGGCATTTTTTAAAATTTAGGAGTTAACTTTGATTTCTTTTTAAATTATTTTAGATGATATTCAACACCTCTAAGCTGCAATTACCAAACTAATTTTGCCAAACTATTGCAGGTAAAATTAAAATTTGAAATAAGAATAAAATTTCCTGTAGCTGATTTAATTTCTTGTATATGAGTACCCCAATCGATTCTAATGAAAGTAGATCAAAAGTGTTCTCTACAAGTTTTATTATAGTTTAAAACGGTTCAATTTATTCAGATTTGATTAAAGCTCAGTACACACAAATTAAACCTTTTATATGTTCACAAAATAATAACTTATAAACCTCACCTGAATGAATAAAACTAAAACCCTTAAACACAAAAATAAATAAATAAATAAATTATTAAACGGTCACTACATCCACCTCGTACGAGGAAAACCAACGTACGACTGCTTCGAAAAGCTTAGAGGAACTTTCATATTAAAGTTAACTGTACAGCCAATATTTACTTATGATTGTATATTTTCTTCCTTTCACTTCTCTCTCCTTATTCGGCCAGAAAAAGATGGATAATTAATGACCAGGACTTTACGTTGCAAGAGATTAAAGCAAACCACAATACCGAAAACTCCCCTCCCGATCAAAACGATAATTTCTGGGAGTTGTTGACACATATCTATTTGAAATACCTAGAAAGTTCCCTTAAGTGTTTATAAACCTAAAATAAATTTAACTTGAGAAAGAAAACCTTGGAATCTTTCGTAATTAGATGAGTGCCTGTAATATAAACATTATTAGAGAGCTAAGGAAAACTTAGTTCCAAAAATGACGTAAAAGTTGTTACTTCACAATAATACGTAAGTTCGGTGAGATTTAAACGTATAGTTTTTAATATGATTGCAGCTTAAATGTGTCCGAGGGAAATTCCCAAATTAAAATATTTCCGTTCAATTAAATAATAAAAGGACAGCTCGTTAAATTTCAGTTTGGTTCAGTGTTTCGATATTTAAATTGTTACGTTTAAAGGTTGCATGAAATCGATATTTAAGTGATTATTAATTAATTAACTATCAAAAGGCGCCAACTAATATTTGGTTTTTCAAAAAATTAGTAATCGCAACTAATTTTCCAAACGTAACTGTAAAACCCTGCAAAAAATCGCAAATTAGGTAAAAAAACAAAATGAAAATAAAACTAAACAGTTAATGGTCAAATTGTATAATAATGTGTCCTGATTTGTGGTGATGAGAGCAAAACCTGTTTTCTTTTAAACAGTTATAACAAAAATTATAACAAAACAATTTAGTAGTACATCCGCCACAGGCTGTAGGTGAAAGACGTGTAGCACGTTACCTTAGCACTGTAACCTGCTTTACGAAGAAGGTAACCGACATCTTTCGCACTTCCTTTTCGCTGCGGCTAACTCGGCACTTTCTCATGACTACGTTTCGAATCGGAAATAAATTATTCAGCGTGGATTGGTTAGATTCAAAATAAATAAAAAATTAACTGGACAAAATTAACCTAAATTTGTCGTCGCTTTTAAATGTTGATAAAAAACAAAAACGAATTATGAAACCAATATTAATTAGAACATTAGTCGAATGTAATCGCAGAGAATATTTGTGCAATTAAGGTGAAACTTTTTAGGAAATTCTAGTTCTTAAAGTTATTGTGGGGAAATTGAAATAAGTTTAAGGGAAATGCCCAAGTTTTTAGAAACGTTAAAATATTAAGTAATTACCAAATCCACTAATTTTACTTTAGTGCCAAATCATTAACTCATTAAGGTAATATCTGCTCTTTTATTTGTACTAAGTGAAATACAAGCTTGTTATAAATGGCAACCTGCATATTTTGTTCTAAAATTTTGCTGAAAATATTTACTTAAATAAACAATGGAATGATAAATAGCCCCAAAAACTATTAAAAACCCAAATACCAATCTCGATAACTGAACCACTTTCTTGACAAACAAAATAAATTAAAATTCTTTGAGAGGGTTGGTTAGAGTTAACATTATATCTTCGCCAAATTACAACGGAAAGTTGGCTTTTTAGACAGGACAATCGAAGATGATGCTCTTCACCAATTTGTCAAACGAAGTCGTTCACTGAGGAAGACAGTCTAATTGCTGAATACATATTTGGTTTTGTATACGTATTTATTAGGATTTACAAGGTTACTTCGCTTACTATTATCAAGTAATATTTCTTTTACACGTTAACCATCGTGAAGTAGGTACAACTTAAAGAACCCCGTTGCCCCCTTAAAATCTATAATTTTAGGAAATAACTTTAAATTAATTTATTATTTAAATAAGTTTGTAATCATTTAATACCAACAGATTAATATGAAGATGAGTTTCTTTATTAGTACCGTAAATTTTTAAAAATAAAATGGACAATTTGATTTGACTTTGTTTTAAAATACAATTTCATGAGAAAGCTAAAGTTTGCGGTTTTTATTTATTTTATTTAGATTTTCAAAGAATAAAAAACCGCGAACAAGAACTTAATATTAATATTAATTTAGTAATTTTATTATAAAATCCTTTTGTCGCAAAACTGAATTTACTTTACCCTAAAAAGTATATCTGTATACACAATTTATTCAGCTCTTGGATAATAGTTAGCCATGACAGCAGTTGATAAAATTATTATCTGACCAATTCGTTAATATTTGGATATTGTTTTCTTGTCTAAATTTTCCTTAAATAATATTATGCTGATTTTTACAATTTATATTTTTAATCAATTACTGCCAACTCTAATATTACGAATAATATAAATTTTAAAAACTATAACACCCCTCGACACTGTAAAGGTATAAGAGGGTAAAAGAAAAAGAAAGAATGAAGGAAAACTATAACTATAACTGATAATAAAATAACTTTGATAATTAACAATGGGACATCAAGTCACGCATAGCAAGGGAAGTAAGTGAGTTAACTCTATATTGTAGAAAGATTGTAGTCCAATTACAGCGAAAGCCTGCTATCATACAAATAAACAAAGTACTCATGGAACGTACAACATTTTTACCACTGTCGATATAACGTTGTTATTAAAAATTTAAATATTTCTACTAATTTCGTTAAATTAATTTATCAAAAGCAAAAGCTGTAATTAAGGTTAGGTTTCAAAAAGTTGTTGCACTACAAGGACGGTAAGTAAATTCACACCTACCTGCCTATGTTATGAAAACCAAAAAACCAATGGTAAAATCTTTTCATTAAGATTCAAATATGATCAAATGGCACATGGTAAATGCAACTTACCAACTTACCAAATCGGCAGTGCAAAAATTAATTTATTGTAATTTATACTTACAAGACTCATTTTTACCAGAAAAATGCTTCTTGACATCAACGAAATTGTAGAAAAAGATCGTGAATGTATTATAAGACACTTTCTTTACCTCAGCATGCTCTGTTCTAAAACCTGCATTCTAAAAAATTTCCTTTTACTGTCGATTAAAGTGCGTTTGTAATTAGCAATTATCAACTAACATGCAGTAATTTGCAGTTATATGATAAGAAAAACGTATATAATTCACTGATAAAGTCTTTGTTTTCTATTTTAAGGGTCCCTTTTAACCTTTTTGCTTTATCTCTTAAAATACTAAAGTTATTAAGTTACTTATTTGTATCAAAATATTTATTGAGCAGCGACCTAATTAGTGCTTATTTATTATTTGTTCATTATTTTCGATTGATATGAAAATAAATCTGCAGTTGGTATAAACCTGCTAAAGTAAATATCAATTTTCCACACAAGATTTTGACGAATTATTTTTTTACTGAAATTGACACCAAGCCTCGGACTGAATGAATTAGACAAAGACGAACTCGGCTTAAGGAAATGGATATGCAAATCAGAACATGTCGAATACCCTACAAGAAATCAGAAAATAAAACATAGGTAGCCTTACAAGAGATAAGGTGGACACTAGAAAAATAACAAAAGGAGAACATCAAATTTCCTACAGACATGGAACAGAATTTATAGTTAAAAACAATTAGTGGATATGCAATAGGTTTTAAACCGATAAGTGAGAGAATCTGCTACCTGCGTGTCAAATTTAATTTTTTCTATTTGGGTGGTAAAATAACTCCATTCTAGCACCCAAATGACGTCATTTGAGTGTTAAAATAAGTCGTTGGAGTGCTAAAATATACTAGTAAAATTTACTGTATTGATGTTGGTAGCGTTGAACTGTCAACTGACATACGTCAAAAATTCTTTTTCATACTGGGATCTGGACTTGTCCGGCAATAAATTTTCTAACCTAAAATTACGCCAACATAAACGTCACCAACCACCGCAAAATTCCCTAGATTTAAAATTTTTATTTTTTAATTTATAAAATGGTATAAAGCGGCAAAATAGAAAAAATAGTATAAAATACTCGTTGCAGAAGGTCTTTCAAGCACTCATTTGTTCCTCAACTCACCGCTATGCGGCTCGTTTCGGAATTTCAAATTCGTGCTTGAATACATGCCTTCTGCAACTTGTATTTTAATATACTATTAGAAACTTCCTATTAATAACGATACATGCAGCAATGGAGGAGAAAGGTCATATAGTCAAAGACGATTTTTAGGAGGAATTACAAAAAGAACCGGACAGAATTGCTAGAAATGACAAAGCTTAGAATAGAGACTTCAACGCCAAAATTGACAAGGAAGAAGAATGTTACTCGGTTATCAGACGACATAGCCTACACGATCACTGAACTGGCAATGGGGAAAGAGCCATAAGTCCCACATAAGTCCCACATAAGTCAATACATAAAGGATAAAGGATATCATCCGACGGGAATGCGGTAAACCAGATAGATCATGTATTGGTAGACAATCGGTCCTACAGCAGTATATTAGAAGTCAGGAGCTGCATGGGAGCAAGGTCGGAGTTTGACCACTATCTAGTCCAAATGAAACTCACAGGAGAATCGACATACATAAAGTTAAACAGGTTTCAGGACGCATAAATAAAGACAGAATTGTTAAAAGATGAAGAAGGGAAATGCTGAAGCAAAAGATAAAGCAATACAGCAGAGAAATGATGCAAAAGGAATAAAGGGAAACTACTACATAGACGAACCAGAGCTAAAGAGGAAGAATACCAAAGACTGAGAAGAATAGCAAAAACAACATGTAAAAGGAAAAAGAGAGAACACATAAATAATCAGTATAGAGAACTAGAAGGAGCACGATATACAAATGAGGCAAGACGAATGTTTCACAATATTAGCAAACTGGGTAGCGGATACCAGCAACATGTGATTAAAAGATGGCAAGATTATTTCACTAACCTATTAAACAACCAGCTAACTAAAGCAGACGCGCAAAGTAACATCCATCAACATACTGCACAACCAATAATAACAGAACCTTTAATGTATGAAGTAGAAGAAAGTTCAGCAAGACTCGAAAACAATAAGGCGCTAGGGGTAGATGACATACCAGCTGAGCTAATTAAATATGGAGGACCAAAAGAAGAAATACGTAAACTCCTCACAGATATCTGGCGAATGGAAAAGCTGCCAACGGAGTGTGAAATACTTAGCTGTAATATGTCCCGTCCATAAAAATGGGGAGAAGCTGGAATGCCAAAACTACAGGGGCATATCACTCCTATGCATTATATACAAAATAGTGTCAACTATTAGCAGAAAAAGAATTACTCCCATAGCGGAAGAAGTGCTGGGCGAATGTCAATGGAGCTTCCGAAGTAGTAGCAGATCAACGATTGACCAGCTTTTCACGGTCTGACAATTGATGGAAAAAGCCTCGAAACACAATGTAAGCATATACGAGTACCAACTTTTAAACAAGCTTACGACTCGATAAATAGAAAATCTCTTTGTATAATATTAGAAGAATTTGGAATTCCCAGCAAGTTAGTAAACTTCATGTCACGTGATTTTGCAATCCCGTGATATTTTGGAATTTTTGAGTCATTTTAAATTTGTGATAAATTCTTGAGTACGACCCTGTCTTCTAAGTTTGATTCCGTGTCAATTATTTTATTTCTGCTACAGTTAAATTCGTTTAGTCTGGAGGACACGAAAGGTTAAGCCTAAATTGGCACGTTCTTCCCTCGCAGTTCTACGAATTCTTAAAGTCATTTCAGTATGTTTCGTTCGATAATAATTAGCTAAACATACCGAGGTGGAAAGTAGCTCATTACTGTCGAGAGATAATTATAGTTAACCGAGACGAAGTCGAGGTTTACTATATCTCGAGACAGTAATGAAACTTTGCACCAAGGTTTGTATACTATTTTATTTTCAACCATACATATAAACTTATATGAATCATTTATAATAATAACTATTTTGACAAGCTGTCATTTAATGACAGTGACGCCGGCCGGGTGGAAAGTGATCAGCTGATTACTGTTACCCGGGTGGAAAGTAACTTTCCACCCGGGTGGGCGAAAAGCGATCGGCTGATCACTTTCCACCCTGGTAGAAAGTAACAATTAGTAAAGGCCAATTTTCCAACTTACAAAACAGTTAGTTATAACGTCATTACATAATATACAGGGTGAGTCCTTAAGCGCGGCCGCCGACTCTATCTCGGAAAGTAGTTTACGTACGTTAACGGGGAAAAAAGATTATGAATAAAGTTGAGCCTAAGAAATCCATTAAAAGTATTTTTAGCCGCCGATTCGCTCAGCGGGCGGCGCAATCGGAGGGCGGCATCATTAAATCGCACATTTTTCGAAAAATTTCTAAATGAAGGTCTATTAGAATATATCTATATCAAAAGAACGTCTAATTTTACATAAAATGGATTCATTGAAGTTTTAATTAACTTTGACGATTGGCTGCGGGGCGAAGACATAACCTCCAAGGTTAAAAATAGTTATATCTTTGGTTTGGATTTTTATTTTTCAAAACACTCGGTATTTTCCTAAAGCTATAAATATTGTCTACTGAAAATATTAGTTGAAATTTTTTCCCAACTTTTTTTCTAAAATTCTCGGAGCATTTTAGTGGAGACTTGCTTTCAATTGCAAGTATCTCAAAAATTGTAAATAAAAAGGCAGCACAATAATTTTATTATTACGTTATGAAGAAATTAAAGACGAAGAGAATGCAAAAAACCGGAGGGAAACCATCAATAGAAGCGGAAATATTGAGCAAAATGCAACTGCGCTAAATTTTTCCGAGTTAGCTAAGTCATGAATGGGTTGATTTCATTTGTTTATCAATCTGAAACGTAAAATCTCTGATTTGACTTTGTTTTCCTTTGTTATCACCTTTAAACGCTGAAGCTTACGGCAATATTAAGCCCCAGGGGATAAGTCTGTTTGGGCGATTAGCATTTAAATTAAAATGGCGATATTCCTAGTTTCAATTTTTTCCCAAAGCATTCGACATTTTCGAACATTTTTAAAGGTTCTCTATTAAAAATATTATTCCCCACGTTTATTCTAATTTTTTTATTGCAAAAGAATGAGAATTTCGTTATCATCGTAAGAGAGATCGGGAGAAAAAGAAAATGCTAAAAATCGAAGGTATGAAAAATGTAATAATAAAGAATTTAGCGGAACAAAGAAGTCCTACTTGGTTGATATAGCTTTTATTTTATTTTACATTTTAAATAAGTTTAACAAAGGTGTTCAAACTGTTTTCCATTACTTTTAATACAGTCTTCAATTCTCCTCAGAGTCGATAGAACAGCAGACCCAATTGCGGCCAACGAAATGTTGTTTACTGCATTTATAATTCTGTGTATCACATCAATACGGGTAGTTGTGGGGTTCTTATAAACAATGTCTTTTAGACGACCCCAGAGGAAGAAATCCCAGCACGGGAGATCAGGGGATCTTGGGCTCCATGTAAATACACTCCCTCTGGCAACCCACCGATCAGGGAATTCCGCTTTAAGGTGATCTTTAACTGCCCCTGAAAAGTGAGCAGGACATTCATCAATTTGTATCCACATGTTTAAAATGGTGGCCAATTAAACGTCATCTAAAAGACCTGGCAAAGTGTCAACTAAAAAGTCCAGGAATACTTGACCATTGACAGTCCCATTTAATGTGAGAACCAATTATCCGTCCGCCAAGAATGCCACACCAGATATTTACGGACCACTGATGTTGGTTGTCCACACTGCGCATCCAATGTGAGTTCTCGTTATTTTTAGAGTAAAAGTGCATATTGTGGAAGTTTACCCGGCCGTTGCTTTTAAATGTAGCTTCGTCGGTCCACCAAATCTGATTCAAGAAATTAGGAATTTCTTCTAGCATATTTCGCATCCAGTGACATAAGTTCAGTCTGCTCACAAAAACCTTCTTCGGTGAGCGACTGATGTAACACAACATGGTATGGATGTAAGCCTTGTTCATTTACAATTTAACAACTGTTCGTTGAGATATCCCCAACATTCTTGAAATGTCTCTTGTACTAACACGCCAGTACATTAATTACATTGTCTTTCTCTTTCTGGAGTTGGTTGAACTCTTCCCGTGGTTTTTAAACGTAACACTAATCAACGGAAGACTTTTCTCGATTGGGGCTGCCGATTGGAATACGTAATGTTGTACGTTCTTGAAGCAATCAACCCATTTTCGAAAATAAATCCGTACCATATCAAAGGTTTTAGCGTTTGTGTAAACAACTCATTTTCGAAAATAAATCCGTACCATATCAAAGGCTTTAGCGTTTGTGTAAACCATTTTCAGCAAATAGCAAATAACAAAATCAAGAACAAGAACAACTCGATGAACAAGTAAAACACAATTAAAACTAACATGAACAGGAACAGGAACAATCACAAGAACGGGAACAACGGAATTATTAATATTTTGCTAGATCAATTAAAAAGCAACAAAGTCAAATCACTGAAGCAAAAATTTGACGTTTCAGATTTATAAACAAAATCACATCGGCCCATTCTCATGAATAGGTTGATTTATCTTTAGGTAACTCATAAAAATTCTTTGTGGTTGCATTTTGCTGAATATTTTCGCTTCTATTGATGGTAGAGAGTTTTGCATTCTCTTCGTCATTAATTTCTTCATAACGTAATAATAAAATTATTGTATCTTTGCATTTGAAATTTTTGAGACACTTGCAGTTGAAAGCAAGTTTCCACTAAAATGCTCCTAGAATTTTAGAAAAAAGTTGGAAAAAAATTTCAAACAATATTTTTAGAAGACAATATTTATAAATTTAGGAAAACACCGAGTGTTTTGAAAAAGAAAAATTCAAACCAAAGATATAACTATTTTTAACATTGGAGGTTATGTCTTCGCCCTGCAGCCCATCGTCAAAATTAATTAAAACTTCAACGAATCCATTTTATGTAAAATTAGACGTTCTTTTGATCTATACATATTCTAATAGACCTTCATTTAGAAATTTTTCGAAAAAAGTGCGATTTAATGATGCCGCCCCTCGATTTTTTCCCTGTTAACATACGTCAACTACTTTCCGAGATATAGTCGGCGGCCGCGCTTAAGGACTCACCCTGTATGTATATAGTAATATAATAAAATGTTCTAAGTTTTCGGGCAGAAAATTTTGACGTCTGTCGGATAGTATATTTTTGTAAAAGCAAAAATTTCTTTCTACATTTACAGATGTTATGGGTGCATATTTTAAAGCGGCTAATATCGAAAAATCTAAATTTATAGCAAGATCGTCGGAATTTTCATCAAGTTTCAGAATTTTATTAACTTTAATTAACAGCTGATATCCACTGTCTTTTTTGTAATATTTCATTTAATTTATTTGAAATACTTTTGCCAATATTTCCTGAAACAGCAGAAATCAGCTGTTGAAATTTATTAATTATTTGTATAGATTCGTCTAATGACAATGCTTCCATCTCTAATTTAAAAATGGTTGTACTTACAAAATAATAATTTGCTTTTAGGAATGCCAGCTCATTGCGCAATTGTGTTTACTTCAAAATCGATTGAGCTTTTTGGACGTAAGTACTCGAATTATCAGAAATACCTAAAACTAACTCCTGTATTTTTTCCAAATGAACTGCGTAAAAAAGAGTTGAATTCAACCAAGTGCCCCACCGTGTAATTACTGGCTCCGGCGGTAGAGGAATGTTGGGCAACTTTTCTTTGTACAATTGAATTCGTAACGGAGCTTTTAAAAACACTTTCTTTATACTTCTTATTAAACTATTTACTAACGGAAATTGATTGCGAATTGTTTCGGCTACTCTATTAATACCATGTGCGAGAATTTTCGTAAAATACTTTTAATTGCTGCCCAGTTTTTACCATATACGGTGCTGCATCAGACAGCATCAAAACTACTTTATCTGTTGCAACAATGTCGGGAAAAAAAATTGCATGAAAGCATCGTTTATAAAACGAACTATTGTTACATGATTGGTTCCATCAAGAACTTTGGAAGCAATTAAATAAGATTTGCTAGACTGCTCCTCAGTTAAATAACCAATCATTAAATTTGCAACGTATCGCCCGCAACAATCTGTAGTTTCATCTACTAATATGAAATTAAGATATTTATTTTTATAATTGTTTTTATATGCCCTATAGTTTTAAGATATAAATCATTAACATACCTTTTTCTAAGTGTGCTTTCATGTGGCACTTGCCTTTTACTGTTTTTTTCTAAAAATGACCTAAAACTGGGATTTTACAATTTTTTTTGTGGAATATTAGCTTTAACAAGAGCACTACATAATTCAAAATTAAATTCTTTTTGTTCATTTCTTCTGGCTGTTTCTCCAAATAAAGACTGCCGCAAAAGTGTCTGAGAAAGTTTGGTTTTCTTTAATGTTTTCAATTTCCTTTTGTGAAGAGAGCTTTCAATGTGTTGTGTAACTTGAGATTTCCTTTCGCACATAATCTAAAGAAAAACGAATTTTAAAAATAAATATCTAATTGCGTTTAAATTAGATAAAGAATGCCTTCAATAACCTACATCAATTAATCCGAATCCAATTAAAAATTTGTAATGCTACTTACTATTTTTCCACAGGTTATGGCGGTTATGCAAAACACTTTTTCGTCATCCAGACGGAGCTCGGATATATTTTTTATCCATTCTTGAACTAAATTATTTTTAGCTTTCGGCATCTTGAAGTTCACTTAACTCTGCCCTACTATTCAGTTACATCTTCCCGCAAAGAACGTTTAAAATTTTGCAGAACAAAATATTGTGTCCGTTACTCTCAAATGTTTTTCAAGAAGGATTAAGTAACTAAACAGTTACGTTGGGGAAGTCCAAATAACTTTAACTACTTATAGAATCTTCAGAATTTTAAAATACTAGGAAATAGTGGCAATGCAGCTTCATAATCTGGAAGTATTAATGTTGCTTTTAACACCAGGTAATAACTGTTGACAGGCTATTTATAATCTTTCTTTAAAGCTATTATTAATTTAAAAATACACTAAGTTGAAAAAATGCATTTTAAAGCGAATTTGGAACTCGGGATCGAAACAATTAGACATTGAACTACGTACATCTGGCAATGAAAAATTTAAAAAAATGTTAAATATGTATATGTTAATTTATGCATAAAAATGTAAAATATGCATAAAATTCCAATATATTCAGTATTTGGCGAAAAATGCAAAATATGCAAAAATTAATTAACGTCAAATGATTGCATTTAGTGCAATTCGTCTAAAAACAAAACGATATTCTTCAACTATAAAAAATAAGCGATATGCATTTTGCATAAAATCCGCTCAGTAGGCCCAGATAACTATCAACATGCACAAAAATTACGGAGAACTGGAAACAACTGATTGCTTTTCAGTTGGGTGGATAAACTTGTGTAAAAATTAAGTTCGGTAGTTTTCACTAATCTATGTATCTTTAATTTTTGTGGAAGTTTAAACGTTAAGGTACCATTTTGTATTGCCAGCTTATTCAAAATAAAACCATAGAACAGTTGCGTAAATGCTTTAAAATAAATATATTTATTCTAAATATCTTTTATATTCAGTTCTTTGGCTACCTCAGTCAAAGCTGAATGTAAAACCATTGCGTATTTGATTTATTTAACTAGCATCCCCCCCAATTATTACTGCTTATTGTACCTAGGATGTTCTCTTTCCGCTGAGCCTAGTAAAGTAATTTATTGGTAAAAAACGTATTCCCCTCCACAGTCATAGCATTTTTGCATCCGTGAAAACCAATCTTCAAAATATTTACGCTTTTCGCGAACATTTTGGAGAACTTAAGGCAAACAAACTGTAGTGTACCATTCGGCATTAACAGTACGGCGATCCTCTAGTGCTACAGTGAAAACATGTCCAGTATTTCCAAAAAATGTGGCGACCATCTTTTCGTTTATACTTTTTGCACGAACAACCTTTGTTAGAGCCGACTCATTCTCAAAGACCCAAACTGTCGATTGTTGCTTTTTTTTCTGGATTATAGCAGTATATCCAAGTTTCATCACCTGTGATGATGTTGTACGCCATATTAGACGATCCATTGTCAAAGCGAGCTAGTCTAGATCTACACCACCTCTTCTTTTTGAACTGGAGTCAAATTGTGGGGAATCCAACGGGAACAAAGCTTACGTACCTCCAAATGTTTGTGTAAAATGGTGTTAATTGCTTTTACACCAATATTTGTAGCTGCTTGAATACTCCTTACTGTAACATGCCGGTCCTCTTCAATCATGTTCCGAACAAGACCAATGTTCTTTTCGGTAACAGCTGTTTTTGGCTTAGGACCTCGAAAACTCTCATTTAAGGAAAGTCGATCACGTTGAAATTTATTGTACCGCTTTATGGTAGCTAAAGAACGCGACTTATCACCAAATACTTCATTGATTTCCTCAAAACATTTTGAAATTGTAAAAAATCACAGCTCGATAATGTTCTTTGTTTAACTCCATGATTTCTTACGAAAATGATTACTTTAAGCCTCTGTGTTTTAAAATATTCAAGTATATTTGTCAACCGTTACTGTCATTAAACTTGTTGCAAATTTGTTCCAAATTTTAATGGTCTTCGAAATCGAATCTTGGTCATTATTCAAGTATCAATGTATTATTAACACGATATTGCTAAATGTTTCGTTGGATAAGTTTGTGACTTGCTAATTCTCATTATTAAGCCCGTAATTTAAATTCTTATTAATTTCCGCGTGATTTAAATTCAAATTTGAAATTTTAAACAGCACAAAGTAGACTGTTACTACATTATAATAAATTACAAAATATTTGGCACAATTTTTATTGCTGTTATATCTCCGAACAAAGTTCACGACGCCAAGTCGTTTAAAAATGTGGCTATGATTCCCCTCGCCTACGTCATAAATCAGGACATACGAAATACAAAATAATATAGGTACTTATATGTTTATTTGCAGTAAATATAAATTAGTTTTAATTTGTTATTTAATTTTAAACTTTTAGAGTTGAAAATGATTTGTTAAATTTTACTAAGCACCAAGTGAAAACAATCTAACAAACCTTCAAAAACGGATTTTATTAACATACCTTTGCTATTCCGGGGTGCATTGTTTGAAAAACAGTTTTTGATTTCCAACTCACTCAAACCATATAAAAAACGAATATAATTTCCGCAGAAATGCTGAACAATAAAATAAATTGCAGCTTTAACCATGTTTCAATAATAAGCACGTTTGTGATCACGAAAAGCCTTTTCAATGTTTTCAGAATTAATACTTGACCATTACGCATTTTTTCTTGCAAAGTACCAATCAATAAACAGAGTTATATTGAAAAGGAAGTCAATTTGAATCATAAACAATGTATTCAACAAAGATGAATTATTTTATGCAACAAAAACAAATACAGGTAACGTTATACAAAATTAACTGGAACTACTTGGTTTCTCGAACCAAAAGCTTTTGTATGTATGAAATAATTTAAAAGTCCAATAAAACGTTGATAAATTCCATTTTTTCAGCAATTCATATATATTGATTTATCATATGGGATTTACCTAATTTATTGTGTCTCGTGCAGTTGCAAAGTTTGGCTATGTTCCATGCCGACAACTTACATCTTACTTACCTCCCTTGCTATGTAAATAGCTATTTCTGTTGTTATTCTGGGTGATTAGAAAAAATCATGATTTGATCTATATACCTGTAGGATCGGAATTTTTACAATGTCAAATTTTACATAAATGCCATATAAGTACAAAATAACTGAATGCTGTATTAATAACTAAAGCAAATTAATAATATGTTGATTTAGAGATAAATAATAATTAAGCAAACAAAATGAAGCTTAATTTAGCATTAATAAAGCTTTTACATAGTTTAAGACAAAACTTTAAAGTTCCTTTTCCAAGTTAATTTATAATTTTATAAACTTGAAGTTCATAAAACAAAGCTTGAAGGTTTAATTAAGTAGCACCTTTACGAGAGCAACGGTGGAACTATGTATTTCTTGGTAGCTTCCGTACTCCGTTTGTTTTTCATTTGATGATAGGTTTTCCATTCTGTTTATTGACGATTTTGGCATTTTTTTCACTTTTTGCTTTTAGAATTTTCTTTTCTAATTCAAATATGACTTATAAAAATCTGCAGATAATTATAGAAAACTTAAACACCTGATGCTTAGGTAAAACTATGAATGGAAGTGGGGATGTATATCTTTGTAGAGAAAGTGTTCTCTCTCTCTCTCGGCTGTCTATCCTATCCGGATAACAAACCGCTTTCTCCAGTTCCTTATGCCCATCTCCTTAAGGTCATTCTACACCACCTAGTTCTTGGTCTTCCATTTGGCCTACGGTTTGACGGAATTGTTTCGTACAGTACTTTGGCCATTCTGTCGTTTGTCATCTTGCATAAGTGTCCGAATCATCTCAACCTTTAGTGTTTGATCGTACCTATGATGTTGGGTTCATTCATTAAAATTTTTAACTCAAAATGCATTCTCGTCCTCCATTCGTTTGGTCCTGTTCTGATTGGTCCATATATTATTCTTAATATGTTTCATTCGACTATTTCGGTTCTTCTCTCATCCTCCTTATTCATAATCATAACCCATACCTCCTATCCGTAGGTTAGTATTGGTTGTATTAGGATTTTGTCAATTTACAGTTTAGTTGATATGACTATGTTACTTAATTTCAGGAGGTGCTATAACATCATCTATTGGTTAGCACTAGTCTTAGTTTGGTTTCTCTACTAAAAATCATTTCTTGAGTTGATGACTGTGCCTAAATACACGAATTCGTCGACATTCTTAAAAGTCGTGCCGTTCGCTATGAAATTCTGCTGTTTCTCTTACGTTCTTGCTACTTTTAAAACCTTTGTATTATCTTCGCTGATATTTAAACCCATTGCTTCAGTAGTATCTACTAGTCTATTACAGTCAGATTTTCTATGTCTCTGCTTATTAAAACAATGTCGTCGGCATACGCCAGGAGAACATGTGATTTGTTGAAGATGGTTCCATAGCTGTTTACTTTTGCATGTCTGATTGTCTTTTCTAGTGCTAAATTGAAGAGCATGGGTGCCATTGCGCCTCCTTGTTTTAACCCTTTGTAACAAACGCTTCAGATTTCTGTTTTTGTATTGATACTGCCAAGTATTGGTTTTTTGTGGTTAATTTTGCTAACGTTACTAATTTATTGGGGAATTACATTTCTGTCATGGCGCACCATAGTGTTTTCCTTTTGCCTTTGTCGTAGGCTGTTTTAAAATCGATAAAAAGGCAACATAGTGGTATGTTATATTCCCAGTTTTTTTCGACCGTTTGTTTTAAGTATAATATATTAGCTGTAGAGCTTCATACATCAACGCACCAGCCTCGACACCGAAAGGTATAAGAGGTTACAGACAATACATACATACATACATATTAGCTGTTGTTGATCTGTCTGCCATGAAACCGGTTTGATAATCCCCAGTTATTTCGTTAGCATAACGCTTATCTTTTTTTTTTTTTATATATTATGAAAATCAGCTCAGCATTTATTTATGCTATACATGATTGCGTTACATGAATGTAATCAATGTCTTTTTACAACATGTTGAGGATAGTATATCTCCTCATAAATTACATAATTTTGATACAACAAAAAAAAGGTGACTAGAGCATGTCAATCAGGTCTTGCGGAAGTTTCCTTTTGAGTCTATTATGTATGTTCTTTTGTCCAAGGTTGTAGTAAACTGCACTTTCACACTGTTTAATATTTTTAAAGAACTTAGTACACTAATTATTTATAAATTCAGATGGGGTTGGTATTTTCAGGTCTCTATGAATCAGTTCATTACGCACAAACCACGGAGCGTTCACTGCAATGCGGGTGATTTTGTTTTGGATAACTTGGATTTTCCTCATGTGGGTTTTTGATGCATTACTCCACACTGGACACGCGTAGGTTAAAATAGGCCTTAGAATTGACTTATAAATTAGCATAGCGCACTCAGCTTTAAGGTGCGATTTCCTGTTTATTAGTGGATACAGGATTGCTTGTCTGACGTAGCATTCATTTAGTTTTTTATTTATATGAAAACCCCATCCGAGCCGGGTGTCTAGATACACCCCTAGATATTTAACTGCCGAGTCTCTAGCGTTCCACTCCATTACTGTTTGTCTTAATTGTACATTTGGCAGATTTTTAATTTGCTTTAGACTAAATACTTTTACTTGACTTTTTCCTGTGTTTATTTAGATTTGCCATTTATTATACCATTGACACATCTCATTCAGTGAGTTTTGCAAGTGTTCGGTAGCAGTTCTAAGATTTTCACTTTGGGCTATCACCGCCGTATCATCAGCAAACATTGCCAAGGTTGCGTTACTTGTGATTTGTAGGTCATGAACGTACAAATTGAATAGGGTTGGTCCTAAAATGCTTCCCTGGGGGACTCCTGCTTTGATGCCCCTTGTATTGGATAATGTTGCGTTCACTCGTACTGCAAATGTTCTGTCGCTAATAAATGAAGTGATGATATTGATGATATAGTCTGGGATTTCAAGTTTAATAATCTTATATCTTAGTCCAGCTGTCCATATTTTATCAAATGGGAGCACCATTCAGGCATATGATGATGTTTCAACGAGGACATGTTTGAATCTCGAAGTCTGAAAAATTTCAGTGGCGTATCTAACGAATGGCATATTTTATATTAATTTAAACAATACGTCTTTCTGAAATTTTTGTAGGAATTACGAAGTTAATTTTGTGTCTTCACACTTCTTACATAAACAGAGAATTTTTTTTTGACGTCTCACATTCGCAATCTAAAGGAAATTTGTCAAAAATTAGGGCCAAATTCAAACTTTTCTCTATCTTTATGTTTATAAATGCCACCACAGTATATTTTTTATTCTCAAAACCTTTTTCAATAGTTTCTGTAATCCTTAATAGTTGGTGCGTTGTCGAGTGCTCTTTCTTGAAGCCAAATTGGTATTTTGGTATAATATTTCGTTCACTCAGTACTATTTGAAGTCGTATATGTATTACTTTTTCTAATAATTTAGAAATCGTTGAAAGCAAACTTATGGGTCGATAACTCTCTGCTTTATTTTTATTTTTACCGCTTTTATGAAATGGAAGAATATGCGCGTGTTTCCATTTTTTTGGGAAATAACCTAATCTTAGGCAGCTATTAAAGATCGTAGCTAAGAATGCCAAAGATTTTTTGGTGAGGTGTTTCAATAATATATTTGTTATCAGATCTGGACCCGGAGATTTTTTTGTCAGACAAACGTGCGATGTATTGTTTAATTTCTATAGGCGAGGTTGGTACAATTTCAATCGGTTTCTGTGCTGCATAGTTATTATTAATTTCTCTCACCTCATGCAGATGGTCTTCAGTGCAGGTCGTGTCATTAGGGGTAAAAACTAATTCCAGATGTGAGGCTAATACATTGGCTTTTTCTTCATCGGTTGCAAATATGTTGTTGGTGTCATCTATCAGGGGATGTATAATATTCGGTTGTCTAGTTAGTCTCTTCGTAGCTTGCCACATTGTGGCATCACGTGGTTGAAGTTCTTCGATATATTTGTTGTACTGGCTAAATTTATAGTTATCCAATTTCTCTCTAACCCTATGTGTCAGTTGATTTAGTAAGGTTTTTAGGTGAGGTAGGCGTGTCCTTTGCCATTCACGTCTAGTTCGATTTTTTAATTTAATTAAGTTTAGTATTTCTATAGGTGTTTGTGGTTTATTACGCTTTTTTTGTTTCCATGGTGTGACTGCTGGGGGAATGCTAGCTTTTACTGCTTCTGTAAATTGTTGCACTACATCATCTATATTTTCAGTTGTTGAGATTGATCGCGGGTTTTTCATATTCTTGTCTAGCTCATTATGATAAATGTCCCAATCTATTTTTCCTTCAATTAGTCTTGGCATTATTGGTATTCTCTGCGGTTCGTTGTAGAATGAAATTATCACTGGCACGTGGTCTGAGTCCAGCTCCATTAGAACTGTTTGGTAGATGGGTTTACTGAAATGTTTGTGTAAGATAACATCTAATATATCAGGTTTGTGATCAGGTCTATATGGATAGTATGTCCAGTGCTTGGGGGCTGAAATTTGTATACCATGGTTTGTCATGAAGTTATTTAGCCTAGGACCATTCGGATTGTTGGCTCTGCAACCCCAATCAGTGAGCTTGCAGTTCAAATCACCTATCAGTAAGGTTGGTTCATTACTATTAAATATTTTGGTAATATCCTCTTCCAAAATCCTTTTATTTGGCTGCTTGTATGCGGCATGAAGGGTAACTTTAGTGTTGTTGTCTAGAGTAATTTTTACTGCTACAGATTCTAGGTTTTCTAGGTTGGGGTCGAGTAGTGAGTGGTGTGCTAATCGGCGTTTAATTAATATCGCTACTCCTCCTGACGCTATTTCGGCTACTCTATCCTTTCTGTAAACTATGTATCCAGGAGCTTTAAATGATTCTGTTTCGATTAAGTGAGTCTCAGATATGCATGCCACATCCACATTATGTCTTGCCATAAATTCAAGTAAGATAGCGCGCTGTCTCTTTACACCGTCAGCATTCCAATTTAGGATTGTTATGTTATTGATTATGTTCTGCTTATTTGGATCCATGAGTAGATAATAATGGAATTATTGTTGTAATAAACGGCATTATTTTATCTAAATGTGGAATGATTAACTCTATTATCTTTGTTACAATCATAGTTATGAAGTCTTGGGGTTCTTGGTTGTTTGCTGAACTATTTCTATTATGGTTTATTGGAAGTTTCGGGAATTCTCTGTTATAATTTTGTCCTAACTGCTGGTTCTGTTGATTATTATTTATGATAGTTCCTGCAGTGGTTGGTGTTGCCCATGCTTGTGGTCTAGTTTGTCTATTTACCTTTGTCAAGGGACTAAGTCTTTTGTAATAGGTGCAACCTTTATAGTTGGCGGGGTGCAATTCCTCGCAGTTGACACATTGTGGCGGTTCTTCCGGCCTTTTTGGGCAGCTAGTGTACTCATGGCTTCCTGTGCACTTAATACATCTTGGTTCCGATTGGCAATAGTTTCGAGTGTGACCATAACGCTGGCACCTTTTACACTGCGGAATATCTTTAGATTTCCTTCTAGGTTCTACTTCTATTATACTATATTGGATTTTTGTTAATTTAAAGATATCTTTGGCGGTATCTGTGTTTTTAAGATCCACCGCACATAGTGGTATTGGTTTTTTATCTTTGTTGTAAAGTCTCACTACTTTTAGCACGGGGTATTTTAGCGTCGCTAGCTCCTCTCTCAATTCTTCATCCGTGATAGATACCGGAATATTTCTGATGATTACTGATAAATTGTTTATTTCTGGATCTTTAAAAGTGTGGTAACTTAATTTACTTTCATTATAAAATTTTGTCATTTTTCTGTAATCTTCAATTGTTTTTAAATTGATTCGCATCTTATCTCCTTTTAGTGTCGTCTCAAATTCCCCCTTGGCTTGCTCTTTGAGATCTTTTATTATTTCCTGGTATTTCAGTGATGAAGCATAATGCAGGAATATAGGTGGTATTTTTATATTATTTTCCTTTATTGAGCTAGGAGTTGGAACGTTAGATTGTTCGCTTGTATCCATCTGGGTAATTGCCGCGGCATGTTTGCCCTGATTAGTTATGTTTTGTGCTTTTTGTATGTTATCATTTGTTAAGAAGAATTTATTTGCTGTAATTAGTTTATCTGGTTCGAAGTAATGTTTTTTGTTTTGTATTATTGGTGGTGAGAGTTGATTGCCATCTCTCTTCAACCCCATTGTTGTATAATATGAAATCCCCCTTAGGGGGATCACCTATTCGGTAAGGCGCACCAGTATAATCAATTATTTATGTATTAGCGATAGCAAAAGGTTTATATTTACGTTTTTAAATGTTCACTTTTAAAGTTTATAAATCTAAAATTGGTACGTACGTGTTAAATATTTACGTTATCAACTCAGACACTTGAATACCTATAACGCGCGGAGCGGTCGTTCACCACGTCCATACGGCACGAAAATCCGTGTGCAACTCAACGCTTATCTTTGAAATAATATATTAGAAGACTTTGTACGCACTTGTAAGAAGGGTGATGCCCCGGTAGTGCAATCTAGATTATCACCTCTTTTATGTATAGGTACTATAATCGACTCATTCAATTCCATTGGCATGCTTTCCCGATATCGAGGATAATTTTGAGTAGACGTTCTTTCAGCTCTGTTCCTATCGATTGTTCTATTTCTTCTTTAGTAGGTGGTGACACTTCTGGTTGTGGTGCTTGGATGCCTGGTTTTGATTCATTATTTTCTTTGACCATTGATGATTTCTATTTCTTCTTCAAAAAGTAGTTCTTTGAAGTGTTCCTTCCACCTTTCCGCGACTTTATGGTGATTATTGTATTCTCTCCTTTATCAGGTACCATGATAGGGTTGCACTTTATTCCTTTTCCCGTGTTTTGAATTTCCTTTTAGAAGCTTCTTGTATCCTTATGTTTCTGGCGTTTTCGCATTTCCTCTCTTTTTTATATTTGTCATTAACCTATACGCTTCTTGTTTTCTTCTTATATATTCTTCTTTATTTGATCTTGTGTTGCATTGCATCATTTTTCTCTCGCTTCTTTTTCCTCTGTTACTACCTCATATTCATTGTGGTAGGTACTATGACTTATTTTCTGTGTTTGTTTGCTTTTCGATCCTCTGCTGTGGAATTTCTTGTACTGTTTTTCAGCTTTCCCTATTTATAACATTATCTACCGGTGTAGCCTTGTTTTAATATCATTTAGAAGAAAAAGTAGAAAACGTATAGGCCATGCAAAATTGTGGAAGAACAATTAAATTAAATTTAAAAAAGTCTAAATGGCTTTACTTTTAAAAATCTGCATTTGAGTACACCATTTTTTAATGATAACTAGCCAACAATTTAAAAAACAATTTCTGCTGATTACGATCTGACACCTGTTATTAACTAATTTTGATACGCTGATTTCAAAACTCAAAGCCCTTTTTGCCTATCACATAAGGTTTTTACACTATGTTTCTTGTTTTTTTTTCAGGATTCTTGAAAGTCATTAGCAGACGTAATTGCTTAAATTCTTTTCACAAGTGCAGGATAAGAATCTAAAATACATTAAAGGAATTTACACTACACTATTGTATTACAGTTGAATGAGTTTTTCCTAGAAGGTTTCTATTTTGTTAATATCATTCTAAGACCTAGGCATTGAAATTGTTTGCAAATTTTTAGTTGCTGTGTGGTTGACTGTGAGTACGGATAGCTATTTTATGTTTGTTTATTACCCGAGTAGCTAACTGTTATTATTGTTGTTAACACCATGTCTACACGAAGATTCCTTTTGCTACATTTGCGGCAGTTTCACTGTGCCCACTCAAAGGACAGATATCACGGATTTTGTTAAAAAGGTGTATTTGGCTTACTTTGACATGAAACTTGGCGATCAAGACAGGTCTTGGGCTCCACATAAAATGTGTAAGCCTTGTGTTGAAAATTTACGACAGTGGAGCAAGGAAAAACTACGACAATACATTTGGCATTCCAATGATTTGGCGTGAACCCAGAAACCACGTGGATCACTGCTATTTTTGTTTAGTTCGGACTTCCGGTTACAATAAGAAGAATAATAATAAAATTGTTTATCCAAACCTCAATTCAGCAATTCGGTCAGTGGCTCATTCTGATGAAATACCCGTGCCAGTCTTTCTTCAGTTGAGGACGAAGAGGGTATGGCAGATGTTTGTGAGCACGACTCTGATGCTGATTTTGACAACGAAAAGTTAATTTCTAAGTCTCAACCGCAGCTTTTTACTCAAGTAGAGTTGAACGACTTGGTAAGGGATTTGCGTCTATCAAAAGAGTCATCGGAACCTCTAGCTTCAAGATTAAACGAAAAGAATCTACTCGAGCAAGGCACGAAGATAATTTTTTATCGTAACAGGGAAAGTGACCTTTTAGAATATTTCAATGACGAATGTGGATTTGTGTATTGTAACAATGTGTCAGCTTTGCTAAATGCAATGTACGTGATACAGTATCACCCAAATGAGTGGCGCTTATTTATAGACAGTTCCTGTAGCAGTCTTAAGTGCGTCTTACTCCACAATGGAAATGCCTATGGTTCAATTCCCGTTGGCCATTCAGTTCACTTAAAGGAGAAATATGAAGATATCGAAACGATCCTGAACTTACTAAAGTATAGAAACCATAACTGTGGATCTTAAAATGGTGAACTTTTTACTCGGTTTTCAACGAGGATACACAAAATTTCCATGCTTTTTGTGTCTCTGGGATAGTCGGGCTAGAGACCACCACTGGACGCTTAGAACATCCTTAACTGTTGGCGAAAATAATGTTATAAATCAACCTTTGGTTGACAGAGAAAAAATCATTTTCCCCCCTCTCCATATCAAATTGGGACTAATGAAGCAGTATGTTAAAGCTCTAGATTTACAGGGCGACTGCTTCCTGTACATACCTGCAAAATTTCCAGTTATGAAGAAATAAAAGCTGGTGTGTTTGATGGACCGCAAATTAGAGCTCTAATGAACGATCCCCGTTTCACCATCTCTATGAACGACATTGAGGAACAAGTAAGGAATTCAATCATGATGGTAGTGAACAATTTCCTGGGAAACAAGAAAGACGAAAATTACACAGATTTGATCGGTGGCGTAGCTACGACATAGCAAGAAACAGCAAAGCTTACGGGCCCGCAATGCTTAGGGGCCCCGTGGTTCTTAAGGGCCGGTTTACATATATTACGTTAGATTCTTACTAAACTTATTAAAATGTCAGATGAAGATATTTTAATTAAATGTGAACATCTCGTAAACAAATTTTCAGTATTCAGAAGTACTGTCTTCCCAGTTTTCTCTTCAGTTTATTAATTTCATTTCCTTAATTAAAAAGGACTTAAATGAAACAATGTTTGTAAAACAATTCTTTTCGTTACTAATAACAAAGTACAGCGTGTTAGAGTGAATTTTCTGAAATTGTTACTGTATTTCTTTTATTCCTTACGCCTCCTGTGACAGTAGTTAGCGTGGAAAGGACTTTTAATAAACTCAAAATTATAAAAGATTACGAAAGAAATTATATTGAACAAAGTAGATTGAGAGATCTTTCTATGCTATCTACTGCGCATGAACAAGATGCTAAAATGAATTTAGTAGATTTAATTGATCATTTTGCAACTGTAAAAGCCAGAAAGGTCAAGTTTTAAGTTTTAAATTAACTAGGTTGCTGTATTAAAATGTCTTTCTTTTTTTATTATTCTGTAATAGGTTTTCTGTTTGTTATTTTAAATTTTATATAATATATTTTGTTTACTATTGTTATTATATTATTATAACCAAGTTTTCGGTTTTGTACGTGCTTTGTGTTGAGAAAATATAAAGGGTGTTCAAAAACTCCAAGGTTTGGAGTTGGCGCTGATCCGGTTGAACGTCAGTAACTTTGTCGGTTCCCTAGCCACACGACCAGCTGACCTTCGATTACTTTATTTGACGTTTTATACTTCTTTCTCTCTTCCTTGTATTCAATTATTTTATTTACTAAAAATTCATTACCAAAATGATTCCTTTTAGATGTAAATCTATTGCTTTCTGCTTGGCCAGTGCAGTGCACATTAAAAAATGTTTTTTTCTTTAGAACAAAAAATTTTTATAACAGAAAGTTACTTTCGCCTTTCGCAACGCAACATAAGTTGACGGAGTTTGGACTTATTCAGTAGAAAATTGCATAGAAGAATTCCGTAATGAGTACCCAAATGATGGTTTTGTGCATCAACAGTTTGTAGAAACTTTAAACAGATGTGTAAGTTACTTTCGCTTTTCGCAACGCAACATAAGTTGACGGAGTTTGGACTTATTCAATAGAAAATTGCATAGAAGAATTCCGTAATGAGTACCCAAATGATGGTTTTGTGCATCAACAGTTTGTAGAAACTTTAAACGGATGTGTAGCAAGGTTTCGTGAGAGTGGTAGAAATAAAGTCTAAGTTTTAAATAGCGGTTGAACGGGTTTTTATTTCCCCGCCCTATGTAGTTTCAGATTTAGTTACAACAAGATATAACGCATGGCAAATTTCACGAGTCAGAGCGGGACACGGATATAAACGTTGTCTTTGCCAATAGACCAGGGCGTGGCTGTGGACGGTATTATGTATGAAAACTAATGATTGTAGTTAATATTTAGAAATAAATCATCAGACTTTAAACTTGCATATACAGGGTGAATAAAAAGTAAGGAGCCGCGATGCTGGAGCCTTTATTATTAGTTTTAGAAAAAAAAGTTTTAACCAAAAGTTTTATAAAAAATTATTTTCCACAAATTGGCGGCTTTAAACATTTTTTTCAAGGTCATACCTTTGCGCTATGACGTCATCGATACTTTTTTAAATGACAACCTATATTTTTTAGGTCGAAATTTTATAGCTTTTTTTTTCTCTTTCTGACTATCTAAAAATATCATACGGTTGCATAAGCGAAACTGCTTTATAAAAGTAAAATCTCTAATATAACAGGTACTTTCGAAAATAAATATGGTTGATCATATATCGTTGGAAAGAGAAAAAGGCAATCATTTCGAAAATGTCATAGCCAACCATGCATCCCATTAAAAAAAAAAAAAGTTGATATTGTTCCGTGGAAACAATAAATGTAAGGGAAAATTTAGTAACACAGGCATATTCTACGTGAAAAGCTACAAAAATGTTTCCTTTAAATTATTTTTGTATGTTTACTCATAAAAAAGTTATTCGGGTTTTTATAAATTGGCATATTTCAGTTTTCAGCCAATATCTTGTAGGCTATAAGTTATATTCCGAAAACAAAAGTTTTATTAAACTATACTCGTCATGAGCAAATTCTTTCTCCATTTAAGCGAATCTGTATCTGTATTAGTTTTCGAGATCCCAATGCTGAGACTCTCCCATCATACACCCTGTATATGTTTCGACGCCATAATAAAAACGTCATCCTCAGGCCATACAACTACAAGAGATTTTAATTTAATATTGCTTAATTAGAATTTATAGATACTTACAATTAAATATAATTGCCACCACCAATATTAGATATATATTTTACAATAGGGTTATATTAGTACTTGAATTTTACATTTTTCATCATTTTTAAAATTAAGAACGTCCATGTTCTACAAAATTTAGAAGGAAGTGTGTTGGAATAGGTCGTGCGCAGGTAAGTAAGATTAAACAATCACAAACCTGCAGCATGACTGTAATAGAATGTTATTTTATAACAGGGGGACACTCAAAAAGTTGTTTATTAATACAATTGACATCTGAAATTACCTTGTTATGTTTGTAAATTTCATATTGTTCATAAACCAAAAGTCGGTTGTAACCTTGTAAATTATGTTATATTTTTACATTCGATTTATTGTCAAAATTGTGGCCAGAATTTAGAATGTGATCTGCAAAGGCCGAATAACTCCCTCTATTATTATTTTTAATTAAGCGTACGTGTTCTTTTGTGCTCTGTTCAATGCTTCTTGTGGTCATTCCTACACAAACGCTGTTACAATCTTGACACTGGAGTTTATAAATTCTCGATCTTTTAATTTTGTCGATTTTATCTTTATTGCCACCGAAAATATTATCTAAACTATTCTGGTAAAGGATTGAAGTTTTATGTTTTTTGAAAATCTGTTGTATTTTATCAGAGATTTTACCTAAGTAAGGAATAGAACCTATAAACAATTTATTGTTATTTTCACAAGGAATTAGGACGGTATTTTTCAACAAAAGGAGCTTATTCAGTTTTTTCCGAACTAAATTATCTATTAAGTCTTTTTTAAAACAATTTTTTAGAGCTATAGTTTTAATTGTATCTAATTCTTTTTTGATCTGCATCATAGGTATATTAACGGCCCTATGAACCAAAGATTGTAATGCTGCAAGTTTGTGAGTCCAAGGGTTGTTGCTAAAAAATGGAATGATATTACAAGTATAAGTAGATTTTCTGAAAATAGAAAACTGAAATTTAGAATTAACTATTTTTATATTTAAGTCCAAAAAGTTTAAAGAATTGTCCGTAGCTTTTTCGTACGTAAATTGTATGTTTTTATGGACCTTATTAATATAATCAAAGAATTGTTCAAAGTGTTTGTCATTACCCTGAAACAGACAAATAATGTCGTCTACATATCTAAACCAAAAGAGGCAATGTTTTTTAAATAAGCTGTTTGTTTTGATATATTTATCTTCAAGATTATCCATAAAAATCTCACTCAGAATGGGAGAAAGGGAGTTTCCCATACTTAAACCGGTATTTTGTTTATAGTATTTGTTATTAACTTTAAAAACGTTTTGGTCTATACAGATTTCAAATAGTGTAATTAAATTGTTTTTATCTAGGATATCTAAGTCAAGATTTAATTAAATTTCCAGTATCTAAATATTGTTCATTGCCTGCTTTTTTCATGAAACAATTTAGTTATTACATGCCAGAAGTGAACAATTAGGTGTAATATACGGTAATTTAATTCTACATAACTTGCATGGAAGCACAGCAAATTACAAGTTCACTGTTTATGGGTGTTCCAACCATTTATTTTGTATTACATAAGCATTAACAACAAAAATTGTATTACATACACTTGCTTTCTTAATCTATCCAAGTGTATAATGATTTTTCTCTCCTACATCTCCTCACTTTTTAATTTCTTTTGATATGAAGTTAGTAATTTACAGGTAAGATGGATTAAAATTAAAAGATTAAAGAAAAGTTTAATCAGGGTTGATTGTGGCTACTGTTGGTCATGTCTTTGAGAACTTACACGAATAATCGAGTTTATTTGCCAAATACTGCACTGATCAAAGATGTAACCAACACCAACCACAGACGAGCTTAATTAAAAATTTGTTTGAATCTCCTTCTGAATGCCATATTCTTTCCAGAACGTTGGCGAGCTAGATCAAAGCCGCATTTTATAAATTAAAAATTCTTAAATTGTGACACCAAGAGCTTTGTTTTTTAATTAATGATTTAATTGGCTATAATGTGGGCTTAGAATAACGTAAAATGTTTCGAGTATTAAAGGGCAACATTTAAACAAACCAAGAGAATTTATGAAATATTTAACAAAACTTGCAGTAATTAGGCTTGCAATAAATAGCAAAAGTTCCCTCTTATTGCATTACAAGTATTTTAACGTGGGAAATAAGCAGAATGAAATCTATCGCTTTCATTATGCGTGAGCGTCAGACAGAGAACGGTAAGTGTTATACGGCTGGAATGTAGTAATAAACAGATGTACTAGAAACCTACAAATTCATCTAGCAGACCAGTTAGATTCTTGTTGCAATTTAAATTGTTCATTGTTTGTAAATATTGACGATTTGTTTCGCATTTTCTTTAATATTTTGTTTGGTCCAGAAGATTCGTTGGTAGGTGCAGCTCCCTATTTTAAGATTGGGCAGTCGATAATGTGGAACGGGAGATGAATTATGTTTTCCTTTTTTAAAAAGCTCGCATGCGTATGGAAACTAGATTTGGGAAGTAGGATGTTAAAATTGTCCTTCCAAGGTCATACCTACTCAATGTGCTAGCTTATTTAAAGTTTTCTCTTTTTAAAGTTTTTAAAAGACTGAATACTTCCTCCTAGGCAGTCGTTAAATCATATTTTATAAAATAGGTTAGGTTATGTTAAGGTTGTATAACTCCATATATCCTACTATGAAAATCGAAGAAAGATTTGATTTTTAGACAAGATATTTTTACAAAAACTTGTAAATATTTATAAGGATAGCGATGACCAAACTGTTAACGATATGTTCTTGTTTAACAAAGGTTCAATCAAGTTTGGCTTCATTATAGACAATTATTGTGTATTTTTTTAGAAAAAAAAAAAAACATAAAAGCCTTCTCTGCGTAAATTGGAGATAACTAAGGACTCAATGTGTTGCATAAAATGTGCTGAATTTAAAAATTAAAAGTATTTTCTAACATTCCAAATCCTATAACTGTATAAAAAGGCAATCACATTGCTTTACTTGTAGAGTTAAACTAGAAAAAATTCGAATACTTTAAATAAATTCGTCAAAGCTAAACATTTAAACTAGAAACAAAAACCAGTATTTCTTTTTAATTTTCAAAAGCTTAAAATGTAACATTGTTGCGAGTTTATAGAATTTTATTTCGAATCTCAAAAATATGCAGTATAAAGAAAAACAAAATAGTTCAATTATTGTTCTCAAACACTTTTGTAGTCAAGTAATTTTCTTAAAAACATTAGTTTATGTGATCGGCCATCCTTTGGAAAATCAATTTAGATTCTTGAATTTCATGGAAATCATTTGACTTTATTGAAGCTATTAAAATAAATTAATGAATAAATAAATAAATTTGAAAAGTTGGTTATGCAAAAGCATGTTCTGAATTCTTTGTGGATTTAAATTAGAAATGTCCTGACTAACTTACTGTAAGTTAGACAACCAACAATATAACTGTATTGTAAGGTTGCAAACAGTACGAATTAATAGTTATTTTCCAACATCCTCTACATTATTTATACAATATAAAGCAGCTCTCTTAAATGTTGGTAATATTTTTATTAAATACTTTTCTTGTTTATGAATACATTAATATCTATTTTGCTGAATCAACTTTGCTTAAATTCTAAATAGTCGTTCTTTATCTACATCAGTGCTTATCAATATTCAATATTTTAATTTATTTAAAAAATCAAATTATTAGAAATTTATTCCTTTTAGGATGCATTTTTAATGAATTTAATGAATTAATGAATCAATGTTTAGTTAACGGTAAAGCCTTAGCTTTTATAGCCAGAAGTCAGTTGTTTAAATCTCTACGAAGATAATCGAAGGTAAAATTATTTTCTCCATACAGATTTTATAAAAAAGGGGATCCAAACTTACCAACTGACGCATGACGTGCCAAACATTGTTTAATAATAATGAATTTTTGTCGCTTATATTGTTGTTGTTGGTAAACATCCGGAATTTTCGTTAGCATAACAATAAATTAAACCAAACCTTTTTGGGTTTTTTTGAGTCAGTTAAATATTATTTTAAAAAGTCCTTAAAATTATTTTTGTTTTTATTGTTCAAGAGATATTCTTTCTATTTCTTGATTATGTATAAATTCTAGACTTCCTTCAGACCTTCTTCTTCTTCTTCCTTTGCGATTTTGGTTTTCCAAGGACCGCGATTAATAAATTTACTTGGTTTTGGACAGTTGTTCAGCCTTTCTCTCACGCCAGTATTCTTTCATTGTTTGGCTTCTTCGATCCCGTAGTTCTTGTGAGACTATCCTGTAACTTTAACCTAAGAGTTGTTCTGTCTTGTACGTCTTTGTGTTGGATGTTAGATGTTACATGCCTGCAAGTCTTTCTTGTAGTTTTTAATCCAGAATTGTTCGTTTTGGGTTTCGAGTTGAAGTGATCAAATACTTAGCGTGTGAGTCTCTTGAGATCCATCCTACTCAAGTGTCCAAAATACCTTAAGCGCCGTTTACTTGGGAGTATATCGTGCTATTGCATTGTAATCTATTTGCTTCATTTATATTCATTAGTCCATAGATTTTCCTCAGGATTCTCCGTTCACTTTTTTAATAAATTTTCAATTTCTCCTTTTTTATTTAAGTAAAGGCATTCGGATGCGTACAAGGCGGCTGGTGTTATGACTGTTGTGTAGTGTCTCAGTTAACATTTCTGGAGATGTTCTTCTTGTTGCAGATGTCTTTTGTTCTAATTCCATCTGGTCCCTCTTTTTCTTATAAGAGGCGGTGTCAAGTTCATTATTTTGGATAATTTCTCCTAGATATTTGAATTCGTTGGTCTTGCGGATGATGTCATATTTGGTTGTTAGTTTTTTGGGGGCGTCCTTGATGTTGGTCATCCATTCTGGTTTCTCAAAAGAGATTTGTAGTGCTGTTTCTTTCAATGTTTCAAAATATACCTTAGTGTCCCTCATGTTGTCAGTCAGGATCGCCATATTGTAAGGTAGTGGGTTAATTAATAAATAATATATAGCATCGCCATAAGAAATGAATTAACTAAGTTGGCATTTAGGTGTGGTCTAATATAACAAAGTTTCGCAATCATTACAAAGTAAGGATCATTAAATCTGTTTACTAACTAACGATGCACTTGCATGAATATGTGTCATACAGACAGCTGGTTGTATTGCACAATCATAACATTGTAATACAATGTTGTATTTGTGTATACTAAATTAACGTGGGTTGCGTGTGGGAACATCATGACCTATATTCATACAATGTAAGAATGAATGGAACCCTTGTACTAACATGGGCATATGTTAAAATGTAAGAGAGAAAGAGCACATCTTGGGAGTATAAATATAGGAAACCTGCCATAAGGCCTTCAGTCTCCTGGTGGAGTCTCACATACGATGTCTGATTAAGATCTAGACGAGAGGCTCTTACAGGACCAAGTCCGGCCATAAGCCAGGGGTTGAATTAAACGTCATCTTCAACGCTGTTACCAAGATGTGTGCTTCTCTAAAGATGTTTACGTAGATTAGTGTTTATTATTATAACTTGATATTAATGTTTTATACGCCGTATTAAGTCAATCAGACCTAATACTTGTTAAGTAGTTGGATTCCATTTGTCGAACAGTTGAATTATGTTTGTAACTAAGATTATACCAATATATCTAATGTTAGTTAATTCGGTATTTTAATATAACCTCCCGCAAAAGCCAAGTCAAAACACTCGTAATGAAGTTGGCTATAAGTTTCTACCATCATAATAAATATAATAATATAGGGGGCTCTAACCCTCAATAATGCAAAAACCACTTCGTTACAATATCATTCGCAAATGCAGGCATTCTACTGGAGTTCCCTTATGTTCACCTCCTAATCTTATGTTATTGCTGATTTCTTTCTCATGTAGGCTCCTTTGTGTTTCTCGGAATACTTTTTCCAGCCCATAGTTGAAAAGGATTGGAGACAGTCCATCTCCTTGCCTTACACCTGTATTTACTATAAAAGGTTTGCGAGAGTTCGGCCAGGAACTTAACTCTAGACGTCGTGTCTGTGAGTGTATCCCTGATGATGTTAATTGTTTCATAGTCAATCTGACATTCTTCGAGTGTCCGGAATAGTGTTTGTCTATTGACGGAGTCAGACGCTTTCTTGCAGTCGATGAAGAGGATCACGAAATCTTTGTTTCTGATGTTTTTATCTTATGATTTGTTTAAGGTTAAATATTTAGTCGACACATGAGCTGCCCGGCCTACAGCCAGCCGCCTTGGTATTCACTAAGTTCTTTCTCGATCGTTGGTTCGATTGTCATGATCATGAGCAACTATTTCGAGCGAATCTTGTGCTGCGATAGTTATTCACGTTTGCTTTGCTGCCCTTCTTATGCAGGGGATGAATTAATGCTTCATTCCAGTCTATCGGTATCTTTTCGTCGTTCCATATTTCAGACCTTCATTTACAAGTATTTCCAAATAAAAATCCTGAAATTTATAAGGGAAAGGTGTTATCAACTCTAAATGTAAAATCTTTTAGTTCTGATTATTATAATTAAAAATAAATTCAGAAAACTTAAGCAACAAACATTCATTCAGCTCGTAATTTATTATGCTAGCAAAAATACCTATTCAGTTATTTTGAAACAGTACATTTAATCGCATTCACTATTATGTAAAAGTATTTATCTATTTTATTATTTATAAAAATAAACCCGTAACAAAAGCTGTCTTACTTAACAATAAAAGCGTGACTTTCGATGGTTTGTTATAAAATCTCCTGAACCGCATCGTTAAGTTTAATATTTAGGTATACATATTTTTTAAAAATTATGTGTAACTTTTTTGTTTATATAATTATCTATCTATTTATTTACATATTTGTTTCTCTACTTATTTAGTTTTTGTCTTGTATAGTTATGGATTTTGTGTTTTTTTATGAAGGAATGGAGGAATAGTTAAACATTTCATCGTTAAGTTTGGCTCTTAGATATTTTCCAAAGTTTTGCGAAACACAAAATCTTTTTTCATTCACATATTTATCTATTTACTTATGTAATTACTTAATTGTGTGTGAGCTAGTTACTAGTTTAAATTTTTTTATAAGAAAAACAGGAACAAATAAACAAATTATAGCTTAAAAAACGAAGAAATAAGGTTTTAAACTGTTTAATAAGTTCAATGTAAAAGTTGCATGAAATGTTAGGATACTTTCAGATAACGACTAGCAAGATTTCAAAATTAACATTTGCATTTATTTCGTCACGCTGAACAGAAATAGTTTATGTAGCCTGCTGAACATTTTAAGGTATGGTTTGTCCTGAATTTGCCCCCTTGTTGATATTTAATCTCTTAGTTGCAAGGAGCAACTCGACCTATCAAGCAATACTACCAAAAAATGGTTACATTTGCTTCCGTTCCACTTCACTACTTTAAACGTATTGCAAATTAGCTATTAAATATGAATCATTTGTAGAGGTAGGAAGTGCATTCGTCGATGTATTGCTAAAATTGGTTAAACAAAAGACTGTTTTTCGTATGCAACTTTTCGCTGTATTAGTCTAAGCAATTTTAACACGAAAGTCCTGAAGTAATTTTAGTTGTTATAAAAGAAGAAAAAATAAGACGCACTTCACTACTAAAACTTAAAGTTCAAAAAACAAAAACAAATATCGAAATTCAAACAAGTGCTAAATATTCATAGAAATTTGACCTAAATCTAAATATGCAAAAACGTAGAAGAAATTTATTTCTTACGTCAGCAAATCGAATGTCATAGTTGTTTGTATTCGCAATTTGTGAACAATATTATTGTCCAGAGCTGATTGAAAATTATGGTTTCTTATAGACTTAAGTGAATGTTTTCTGACAAATGATTAAATTGGACATAGAATAAATGTTTAGCTTAAATCTTCATGGACGTCGAAGACAATCTTTTTCAAAATACTTTTCGCCATTTATTTGACATTTACTAAAAGTCTAAAACGAAGCAAGGTTTTGGTTATAAAATTTCCGAGATATTATCTAAAACGTGTTTAAAGGAAGTCTATGCTCTTTTAGTTTAAATTTTCCGTCATTAAACATGTACTTTCTCTGTTAAATGTTAACCAAATCCTAAATTCATGCGTTTGAATAATTGCTTCCCGTGTAAAATCACAAATCTGTGAGATGCATTTTTAAATGTTATCTAAATGAGGTATTTGCGCTCTTATATTATCCTTTGCACTTTTTAGGCCACCTTCGTTTCAATAAACGTCAATAATTAAACTGATAAGTTTGCGAAACAGCATGGGCGAATCACATTTATACTGGTAGAAATGTAGGCAATTAAATTGAATAAGCTATTAAAAAAAGAGATAACGTGAATAGTAAAAGACCATCTTTCGCAAATCCTACGGGTACATTGTCATGGTTTTCATTACATTGAAATTTCAATTGACATTCATTTTCTTCATTGTCAAGGCTCGTTACTTATCACAAAGCGCTGATATGTACACACCGGTACTAACATTTTTAATACTTCTTTGTCTTTTATAAAGAATGCAATAAATAGGACGAGTTTAATGCTATTGTTTCTGGAAATTTATGATCATCAGGTTTCACATTTTGTCAAATTTTATTTATTGCTTTTAATTGCTTCCATAAATGTTGGAAAAAAATTTTCCTGAAATTTTTCGTCTTCGATTGATGACTAAACTAAAATTTCGCATGGAGAAATCAGTTTATTTTTTAATAATTACAGCTTAATTATTCTAACATTTCTTAAAATGTACAGTTTTGTGTTTCTATTAGTAATATACTAAGAACACATAAACTTAAACTTAATACTAAATTGGTTCGATAAAATTTTAAACCTGCTTAATAGTACCTTCAAAGAATTTACATAGAATTTGACCGGTGTAATAACCTCATTTTATATTAAAATTACATTTTAAAATTATGCTGGTTTACTTTAGTGCTTAATTCAGTTTCGAATTCATATTCAAATTTTGTTTATCCAAGATTTCTTTGGCCCAACCTTGAAAGTTTATTACTTCCAAAAAATATAACAAATTGTTTTTAGACTAATTCCAGTCGAAAATAATTAAAATTATTATTATGTGTCGTTATGAAATGTATACAATGATGGTAAAGGCTAATTAAGCATTATAAATATGTAAGTTTGGCAGATTAATATTAAATTTTGGGTCTTTATTGCTTAAAAAATGAACGTCGCAAATTAATTTTAGAAAAGAGTCTGAAAGTGTGTAAATAAATCCCCGTAAGAAAATTTATTCAAAATGAAAGAAACATTTTAACCATTTACAAAAATAACTTATTCTGAAACCTAAAATTAGTTTTTTACATTAACAATCATAATTAAGAAATTGTCCTGAATGGCGCTCCACTCTGCTCTGATATAAATATTTACACCAACAGCTGGCATTTCCGTGCCTTAACTTTTAACACTTTCGTTAATAAGTCGTAAAACTAATCAAATTGAAGGTGTACCTATTTATTTTTAATCTTAAAAATTCTGGCAATTCACTGAGCTTTCTGTTTGTCGGTTACAATGCCATTCGTTACAGGTACCGTTTGCTTTTTCGCCTTCAACGTTTTCTTTGGTCGCACATAGGCGTTCAGATAGAAATTCGTAAACAAAACTATCATGAATATATTTTGAGGAACGAAATACCAAGTCGTCCATGATGGATATTTACATGTAGGTTGGAAAGGAAGTTGGATGTAATAAATCCCGATTAGGAAAAATTGCACCTGGAAGTTGCCATTATAAAAATTGTAATTATGAAGGTTCGTTTACTTACGATTTGAATTTGAGTTAAGTATTTCTTCCACCAGAGGTTCTTTTTGTATTCTTTATCCCATGCTGATAGAAGATAATAAGAATACATAATAACGTGAACGATATTATTTAAAAATCCCACCAAAATAGTGTGACCTCCTGCTATGTATTTGGTACCAATCCACGTAAGCAGGCACATTCCCGTGTGATGATAAAGGTGCAAGAAGGTGATTTGGTTATTCTTCTTACGAAGGACAAAAAATACCTTTAATAATAAAACAAAATGCAGGTACATTTACAATCTGAGGACTTTCCTACTTACGGTATCTAATAAATCGATTAGTTTCAATATGTAATAAAACCAAACGTGTCTGGTTATTAGCACTGGAATATCAGAATAGGAATAATCAACCGGTTCACAAAATATGCTATACGAGAACAGAGTATATTTTATTTGCTAAAAACAGAATCGTTAAATTGGTTAGTTTAGCTGCTGGAAGTATGTTATTTACCATAATAATTAAATAAAGGCAGGCTAAAATTTGAAAAATATTATACACAACTAAAATCCGCTCTAAATTAAATGCGGGTCTGTTTTTCATAAGATGAGGTCCTATTTTAAAAACGAAAAGATGGTAAACGCATAGTATAGCCAACGTTGGGAAAGGGGATTCCATAAACAAAAACGATTTAACCCTCGGATCTAAAATAAATTAAGTTAATCACATTTAAAAAAAAATGTATAACCTTACCAGCTAATTCTTCGAAAAGAAAATTATATCCCTTGTAAAGCTGTTGTATTAGCAAAGCCATATTTTTTTTCAAATGCACAATTTAGGAGAACCTTCACTATTTACTGTGCAAACCAACACGAAAATAAAACTTAAACTAATAATGAAGGTAAAAGACCATCTAATGAATTTATTTTTATGGATGTTCCACTTTCATTGGCCAATGTAAAAAAAACCTGGAATACAATGGTTAAAGGTATGCAGGAATTTATAAATAAACATAATTTCTGTTCTACGAAGTCATCGTAATGAAAACTGTTCGTTAAGCCTCGAGTATAAAAATTTCTACTAAATTTTGAGTGACCTTTTACGTAAGTCACTTATTATAAGACAACTTTAATACCCGATAAAACATAATATATAATAATTAACGTTTAAAAAGGCTTTTTCTAATCGAAGGTATCAAAGTCCATATTATTATTATAATGGGACTTGCAACTTTCGAGCACACTTTCTAATGTTAATCGGCACTTGGCCCAGTGCTCTCAAACATTGAACGTTTTTTAAGGCTTAATGGACTTGATTTGCCATCTGGTATGCCGTATAACAAGTTTCCTAGTACAAAAAAAAGGCGAAAAACGAAACGTGTCACGACTGCAACAACCGATTTCTCAAACATTCTTTTTAACTCTTATGAATAAGTTTTCTAAATTAATGAATATAAAATAAATTCGCCATCGTAGAAAATTTAAATAAACGTGCAAATAAAGGAAATTAATAGTAAAATCAAAGAATATAAAATAAGAGAGGATAGTACACATTTTAACATTGTTTAAAATTAGAAGAATTGCTACATGATAAGTGATAACGAGTGAAAGTGCTGTAATTTCTATTTTAATTTTTTCAGAACGTATTTGCAATAAATGAAGGCTTTGGAGGTTTTCTAATATTGTTCGTTTTTAATATGCAATTTATACTGAACAATTTCAGTGTTTCTAAAATTTTTGTTAAAATACTTTAACCTAAATGCTTTAACTTCAAATTGAAAATTTAAAAATATTTCAAATCATGTTATAAGATAATTTATTTACTTGACCTGCCTATAGATTAATTACATAAATGATTCATTTATTCATAAAATGTATTATTTAATGTAATCAAATACCTTTGAGGAGCCTTGGTATCAATAACAAACTCTATAATTATTTTAACCGTTTCTCCACGGTATTAGTTGTTCATTTTGTGTAACAACAATGTGAAAATTTTAAACGTAAAAATAAATTTGTCGTCGATGACTATGCCGCTGTCGTTTTGCAAATTAATTCTGCGTGAAATTCCTAAGGTATACATATTCAAATTTGGAGTATGATTGAAATTATAATTAACCTTTTTTAGTAGGCGATTGTCCTGTTGAATTTTTGCTTTGTTTGCATGAAGTTCTTGTTACTTTTATTATTACGAAGAATTAATTTTTAGAAAATTGCGTATTTTCCATTCTTATTTAATTTGTTTATATGGAAAGAATCCATTCATTATTTGCAACGTATATGCTTCGCAAATATGGAATGGATTTTTTCCACATAAAATGATTCAGAAGTATGCGCGTAGGGAAGAAGCAAGACAGCATTACTCCATAATAGATTACATTATCATGAAACAAAAATCCAGTTTAAAAACGCACAATGTAAGAGTTTATAGAAGCGTAGATTGTGAAAGTGACCATTATTTTATCAAATCAAAAGTATATGTACACAAATGTCAACGTAAAAAAATAAGAAGAGATGGAAAGTATTAAAATCCCACAATACAACCTAGTAAGCTTACAACAAGAAAGTGTTAAAAAAACAATCAAAAACGAGTAGATAGAGTTTTGCAAGAACAGACATATACTGAACACATTACATACTGCGGCAAATTAAGCTTTGGGCGAAAAGGAAAAGACTTCAAAGTACTTTAAAGAAAACTGGTGCAATACAGAATTAGAAAGTATGAAACAAAAAAAAACAAAAATTATACGAGAAATTGATAAATTCGCAGAAACCACACGGTAGAACTCGATATAAAGCCGCTCAAACAAAATTCAGAAGAATGTTAATAACAAAAATGAATGAAAGTGGGAAAAAAATGCCTATTTAGCTGGAAGGGTGGAACGAAGTCTACAGAATCGTGGAAAACTTTAAAGAGTTTAAGCTCGCAAACACAACAAAAACAACTTTCTTAATATAATACCGGTAGAATTCGAAGCCACTACCAAAACTTATTACAAGAACAAAGAGTAGAATATATAGATCATGAAGCATTTGAAGCTAATGTAGAAGAAGAAAAACTAGAAGTAAGCTAATAGATGGTAAAGGGAGCAATAGAAAAACTGAAAAGTTCACAAAAAGGGACCTAAAGACGATTGTAATAATTATCGTCGCATATCCATAACAATTACTTACTCTAAAGTAGAGCGTATGGTCAGATTTTAACACAACTAATAGACGAAGAATACCATCACCGAAGGCTGCCCTATGGTTGTACAGTTGTACACGGCTGTAATTCGACCACTTGTCTGGTGGCCCAGAATCAGGCAAGTTACTGCAGCAACCGAGATCTCACACGTACAAAGATTGGCGTGTATGAGTATAACCACAGAATAAACTCCTAACAGAAGCGACAACAAAGTGCAGAGTGTGAGGTGGTTAAAATAAGGGGAGCAGGATGAACTCGAACACGCCCACAAGCAATTAAAATTTCTTATTTTGCTGTATATTTAAATGCAGCGCCAACAAGTTCGGGTGTTATTTATTCAAAATATAGTTTCAATAAAACATTAATACGCGGAAATGAGCGGCAAAAAAGGTGATAATTGGTGTTCAACGCCAAATTGCAAAAATAATTAGTATATACTATATATATATATATATATACGTATCCATAGTACTTAGTCACTTCCAAAATAGGTATACGCAATACGTTGTCACTTCATATATAACGAAGTGACTTCCGTTTTTGGAAGTCACAACGTTTCCCATGTTTTTTATCCTTTTCCAACAATAGGGGTCACGACATGCCTAAATTCAAAAAATGATGTGGAAGTGACAATGACGCCCCTGTACTTGCAGATATATCTTTTAGTTCAGCTGTAGATCGCTGGCGCTGGCGTAGCTTTGTAGAGATTTGGGACGGCCAGCACGAAGTTACTTCCGCTAACTAGAGTGCATGTAATCACTTCCGTTTATCGGCAACACCGCTTTCGCAACTATTGAATTCTTCTAAACTTAATAATTTGCGAACGATAGCCAAAAAACGCCCGTTTACTCTTGAGGGATTTCGGAAAAAAAGGGCTTTTCCTGGTGCGACCAAATTGATATTGTAAATGTATGATTAATACATCATAAAAGTGTTGCCACCAAAGTTTCAACCCGATCCACCCCCAAAAAACACCCCTTTACTCTTGAGCGATTTCGAATAAAAAGGGTTTTTCCTGGTGGGACCTAGTTGATATTGTAAATGTATGATTAGCACATCATAAAAGTGTTGCCACCAAAGCTTCAACCCGATCCACCCCCAAAAAACACCCCTTTACTCTTGAGCGATTTCGAAAAAAGAGGGCGTTTCCTGGTGCCACCAAGTTGATATTGTAAATGTATGATTAATACATCATAAAAGTGTTTCCACCAAAGTTTCAACCCGATTAACCCCCCAAAAACACCCCTTTACTCTTGAGGGATTTCGGAAAAAAAGGGCTTTTCCTGGTGCGACCAAGTTGATATTGTAAATGTAGGATTAGCACATCATAAAAGTGTTGCCACCAAAGTTTCAACCCGATCCACCCCCAAAAAACACCCCTTTACTCTTGAGCGATTTCGAATAAAAAGGGTTTTTCCTGGTGGGACCTAGTTGATATTGTAAATGTATGATTAGCACATCATAAAAGTGTTGCCACCAAAGCTTCAACCCGATCCACCCCCAAAAAACACCCCTTTACTCTTGAGCGATTTCGAAAAAAGAGGGCGTTTCCTGGTGCCACCAAGTTGATATTGTAAATGTATGATTAATACATCATAAAAGTGTTTCCACCAAAGTTTCAACCCGATTAACCCCCCAAAAACACCCCTTTACTCTTGAGGGATTTCGGAAAAAAGGGGCTTTTCCTGGTGCGACCAAGTGGATATTGTAAATGTAGGATTAGCACATCATAAAAGTGTTGCCACCAAAGTTTCAACCCGATCCACCCCCAAAAAACACCCCTTTACTCTTGAGCGATTTCGAATAAAAAGGGTTTTTCCTGGTGGGACCTAGTTGATATTGTAAATGTATGATTAGCACATCATAAAAGTGTTGCCACCAAAGCTTCAACCCGATCCACCCCCAAAAAACACCCCTTTACTCTTGAGCGATTTCGAAAAAAGAGGGCGTTTCCTGGTGCCACCAAGTTGATATTGTAAATGTATGATTAATACATCATAAAAGTGTTTCCACCAAAGTTTCAACCCGATTAACCCCCCAAAAACACCCCTTTACTCTTGAGGGATTTCGGAAAAAAGGGGCTTTTCCTGGTGCGACCAAGTTGATATTGTAAATGTAGGATTAGCACATCATAAAAGTGTTGCCACCAAAGTTTCAACCCGATCCACCCCCAAAAATCACCCCTTTACTTTTGAACGATTTCGGAAAAAAAGGACTTTTTCTGATGCTATCAAGTTCCCTTTACTCTTGAGCGATTTCGAATAAAAAGGGTTTTTCCTGGTGGGACCTAGTTGATATTGTAAATGTATGATTAGCACATCATAAAAGTGTTGCCACCAAAGCTTCAACCCGATCCACCCCCAAAAAACACCCCTTTACTCTTGAGCGATTTCGAAAAAAGAGGGCGTTTCCTGGTGCCACCAAGTTGATATTGTAAATGTATGATTAATACATCATAAAAGTGTTTCCACCAAAGTTTCAACCCGATTAACCCCCCAAAAACACCCCTTTACTCTTGAGGGATTTCGGAAAAAAGGGGCTTTTCCTGGTGCGACCAAGTTGATGTTGTAAATGTAGGATTAGCACATCATAAAAGTGTTGCCACCAAAGTTTCAACCCGATCCACCCCCAAAAATCACCCCTTTACTTTTGAACGATTTCGGAAAAAAAGGACTTTTTCTGATGCTATCAAGTTGATATTGTAAATGTATGATTAGCATATCGTAAAAGTATTGTCACCAAAGTTTCAATCCGATACACCCCTAAAAAACACCCCTATATTCTTGAGCGATTTCGATAAAAAAGGCTTTTCCTGGTGCGACCAAGTTGATATTGCAAATGTATGATTAGCACATCATAAAAGTATTGCCACCAAAGTTTCAACCCGATCCACCCCCAAAAAACACACGTTCACTCTTGAGCGATTTCGGAAAAAAGGGCTTTTCCTAGTGCTACCAAGTTGATATTGTAAATTAATATATTATTAACCCATCATAAAAGTATTGCCACCATAGTTACAATCACCTGAACCATCAGGAACCATCCGTTTAATCTGCAATCCGTGTACCTTTGCGATAGAAATAATAAAAATCTTGGATGACTACTGTTACGTTTTTGAAATTCCACTTACGTCATTAGTTTTTCTCCTTTTTTCTTGGTATGATGGAAAAGATGCGCAAGCGGTCTTACAGGACCTCCTTCAAATAAAGGATGTTTAAACGTTAAAACAGACAAATAAAAATTAAACATAGTATGTATCATAAAAAAGAATACAATTTAAACTGGTGAAATTCTCAAATCTAAATATCATTTCCTCATTATCAACAACTGCAAAGAATTCTGGAAGTAGCTAGTTTTTCCACGTAACCGCCCAATTATTAAATATAGTACTATAATATCATCACTGGATAATAATCGACGTATTTAAAACGGGCGAATAGATTTCTCCTCGCCTTTTTCTTCAATAAGATACAAAATTATAAATTTGTTATTATTATTTTGTGCTATGCTAATAGACCAATTCAATGTAATTTTAATTTTGTGTGGGTAGTCATGTTTAAATACATACATCCAATTTTTAATATCATCTTCTTTTTGGTAATCTTAATTATTAAAAACACAATATTATAATTGTTATTATATCTTGAATAGGAGAAAATCTTGAAAAAATAAAGGAAGTAAATATAAAGAAAGCAAGGGAAGAAATAGTTCCTACAAAAGATCTTGAAAAAAACAGACCTTCAAGATAAATTTCCAATAAATCAAAGTGAAAACAAAATGACAGCTACCTACCTTAAAAGCTGTGAACTGCTAATACATAATAAAAATTTGAATCTATATTCTTCTTCTAAATATTATAACATAGTAGATAGAAGGAGTTTGATTATATTTTATATTTAATTTAGAATTAGGAAAAATACAAATTTATAAAAAGTTTAACTAGAAATAATTTTAAATTAAAATTTCCAAAAAAGAACTAAATAAGGAATCAGTTTTTTTTTCATTTAGCAAAATTTTCCTAACAACCCTATCTGCTACTCTACTTAACTGTACAAATTTTCAACCTAAAAATGTATTCCAAATCTAGAAATCAAAATCTGTTTTAGTTGTAATTGAATCTTCTTTAATTTTATAGTATATTAAGTTTGGATAACGGTAAGGGTTTGTTACCGGTCGAAGACAATTGTTTGGAGGAGAAGCGAAGCGACGACTCCAATAATTATTGTCTGAGACCGGTAACCCTTACCGTTCGACATGCTTATGACGTTTTTTGCACGATCTAAACTAAAATTTTCTAAAATATCACTTAAAAGTGATATTCCAAATGATAGGTAGGTACCTAGTAATATTTGATAGTAAGCCTCTGTAAAAAAAAAAAACAATTCGATGGTCTTTTACAAACAAACGCCCAATTTTGCATTTTTTGAACGTTTGTTTGTAAAATACCATGGCAACAAATTTACTTACCGTTCAGTGAACCCCAAGTGTGTTGTCATATTGTTTGTTTACGTTTTTCCATTAAAGTTATCAAATTTGAGTCTAATCTATTTGTTTAATAGGTGTAGAAAAAGCGTTGTATTACATTCGCGATTGTGGCCATTATTCGCTCAGATGATTTAAGCCACTCGCCTGCGGCTCGTGGGCTCAAACGTCATCTTCGTGAATAATGGCTGTCATAATCGCTCATATAATAATATACTATTAATTATTTCCTCTTCCTCATTAATAAAATTTAATGTTTCGCTTTTTCTGCTTACCGAAATCAATTCTCGAGTGTTTGTTGAGTATCTTTTTCGCCCTGTATCTTCGAAACAAAGCGGCTTTTCAAAAATCATCAAAGGACAAAATATTCTTAGAATAGTACAGGGAATAACCCCTTGAATTTTTGACATATGTTTAATAAACACCCTGTATAGTATTACAGAATTATAGTTTTTTTTATTTTTTATTTAAAAAATTATCTCGTGCTTATACAACATTATTTACACCCCGTGATCATTTTCAATCCGCGACATAGGGGCCGTAAATATGACTATCCTTGACTTTAAATTGTCTATAGTTTCTAAGTTGTCAAACTTAATTTGCAAAATGAATTTCAATTGTACCATTGAAGAAAGGGTTTTCATAGCAAAAACGTTTTACATTGGAGGCAGCATAGGGAATGTGCGTGATTTATTTTCTGTTAGGTATCCGAACAGCCGCAATCCATCCATATCAACGATACCCCGAGCTCCGAATGAGATACGATTTCCCTAGCTCCGCATGAGATACGATTTCCCTAGCTCCGAATGAGATAGGCTATGTCATAGTTTTGTAACATACATAATTTGTAAATACAGGAAGTGTAGCAACCGAAAGTAGAGGAGGTACCTAATTCTATTTAATATTATTTACATCTCATTTTAGTAACTTGCAAAAATAATAGGCAGTACGCGAACTGGAAATGCTGCAGTAGAAGAAAATGTTAGACGCATGATTAATGAAAAAAACGTTCAATTTGTTTTTAATCTTTAGTTTGTACTTAAAATGCAATTAAATTCAATAATTTGCCCCGTTTTTTGTGAATTTTTATGTTGCAGATTGAAAACGATTTGTCTATCGTTCCTAAGTTGTAAAAACACTAAAAATTAAATTAATTAATTAAATTTTTTCTATAGCAGCTGTTAAAGTGCTACTTTATCTATTAATTTGAGTAGATAAAGAATCATTTTAACAGCAAGGGTAGATAAAGTATATTTTAACAGCAAGGGTAGATAAAGTAATTTATTTATTGTTTGTAACCCCAGAAACGCCCATACTACCTAATGACATTTTAAAACGTGACTCGATTTGTAAGTTTTTAAACGTCAATGTCAAATAAAATTTATTTTATAATTTTTTTTCCTTTGAAATAAATGCTATAGAAAAAAATAGAGTATTATACACGACGATAAAATTTAATTATCTTCTCGAGCGTAATTAGCGTCTCGACTGGCGTATCGACGCTAAAATAGGCCCTCGAAGATAAAATACAATTTTATCGTCTTGTGTAATAAATAACTATTTTTAATTTAAATTGACATTTGAATTTATTTTTTGATGATTTTAATTAAAAATGTCATTGCCAAGGGTAGTCATGGTAACCTCCTACGTTCCGGATCGAAAATGATCACCCGGTATACGAATCTTCGTGTTACAAGACAAAGCAGTCGTACCGGCTTCCGAAATATTCGGCAACACTGTTGGAAGCAATTACGTTATGTTCGTCTACACCGCAGACAGTATATGCATGGAAGTGACTTTGTATTTTGTATATGAACAAAGTATATATAAAAAAAAACATAAAAAATTACTTCCCCTCTTTTGCTAGACGTATTCTACAAGTTCCCCTCAACGATAAATAATGAATTGTATATAGCTAAGGTAAATAGAAAACCAGGAAGTCAGGTCGCCCGATCTATGTAGCGGAAGTCACAACTTAACAGGTATACGTATATATATATATATATATATCCGAAAATGACATGGAGAAGAAGTATAGAGCAAGAAACGGGCAAGACTATTGCACAACTGTGTCAAACAGCAAGGGAAATGGAAGCCTGGAAAGAATACACTAACACCCTATGTCCCATCAGGGAATAACGGGTTCATTATTATTATTATATAATAAATTAGTATAAATTTCTATAATATAAGCTTCTGTAAGTTTAGTTGTTTTGGACATTTCCGTTAGTACCCAAACATCACCCCATAAAGCGGAAATTACGATTAAAATTGAAAACCATACAGCTAAGTTACTTGCTGAACCGATATAGCTCCGCCTTGTGTTGGCCACGTTAACATAAAAGTGCCGCTTAGTCTTGTCGCTTCTGTAAGAGATTATTCTGTGGTATAACGGAGGCCATGTGTTCCACCCCAACCGCAGTTCTGGAAGCTGCCTTGGGCCTCTAACCATTGATGGCACTAAAGTTTGCTCTTAGACTGCGGACAATGAGCGGGCGGATGGTTTAGCGAGGCAAGGCTCGGAACAATCCTTTTTTGGTCCCGAACCAGCCCTCCCACTATCCCCAACTGCACTCAATACCTATTGAACAGGAAACCCGCAATCGTCATCGCGAAAGATGGTTAATGTGAACAAATGCCAGCATGCAAGGATGGCGATCAAAAGCTCCTGATTAAAGATGGCAAACTTCTGTATACAGCTGTCAAGAGAAAAACTGTCGTGGTTGCAACTTAGAACACGAGACGGCAGATCACATTCTGTGCAAATGCCCTGCATCTGTTTCAATCAGAGGATGCATGTTAGGGGACTTATCTGGCTTAGAATGACCAGTATTAGCAGCAACCCTCTGGCTAGTATCCTCAGGTTTATTCAAAGGCTAGCATGGCTTGAGTGATGCGCCTAAGGTGAGGTTGCTGCAACGGAGGTAGCACAATTGGCCCCCCATATGAGGCTTAAGTGTACTTGACATGAGTCACCCACCACCCAAAATCCAGACGAAGAATACAAACCATTCGAAAGTGAAGAGCAAAGTAGAATTCGGGTGGGACGGTCAACCATAGACAATTTGTTCTGTCTAACACAAATTTGGAAAAGAGAGTAGAAGTGGATCGGGAAGTGCATATGATATTTATTGCCATCACAACAGCTTATGACAGTGTTCCACTAGAAAATATATATGAAGCGTGTTGGAAAAGCAAATATAAATCACGCAGTTATCAAAGCCCTTCGAGAGCTTTATCGGAATTCCACAGCAAAAATAAAAATAGAAAATAAGTTAAGCAAACCATTTAATATCAACAAGGGTCTGACACAAGGCTGTTGTGCATCACCTAGTCTATTTCCGAATATACTTAGACGCTAGCCTAAAACAGTGGAAGAGGAAATGTACGGGGATGGACGTGCCTGTGGATAATATTATCATATTTACCCACCACTATGCCGATGATCAAGTAATATTAGCCCAAGACAAGGGCGATATGAACTACATGCTACGAAAATTAATCGAAGAATATAACAGTTGGGGATTAGAGTTAGAAAGACCTAATATTAGATAAAGACGTTAAAATAGAAGAATTCGAAATATATGACTACTTAGGAGTCAAAATAGACCGCAGTGAGAAGTGCAGATATATGATAAGAGATAGAATTAACAAAGGTAGAGCTGTGACAAAAATGCTGAATCCGATATTATGGAGTAGGAACATTACTAATAGAAACAAAAGATATATATACAATGCCATCTTTAAAAGTATAGCGAGGGTGGCGCAGTGTTAGGGCGTCAGGCTAGCTTTGCGTTAGTCCTTGGTTCGAATCTCCCTGGTAACCATTCGTCGTTGGACACCTAATTAACGGCGCTCTCACAGGCCTAAGAGATAGAGTAACAAGGCCTTACACATACATACACATTACACTCTACACATGGTGCAGTATGTAGGTCAAACGGCGCACCAACTTCGTAACCCACAGACGCGGGATGGGTTGTGCATTGCACGCGTAGAGGCCTCATACGTTAACGCACCAGCCTCAACCCCGAAAGGTATAAGAGGTTACAAATAATACATACATCTAAAACTATAGTGACGTATGAAAGTGAAGTGTGGCAAATAAAGAAAGATGAGGAGAAAAATGTATTAGCCACAGAAATGAAAGAAGAAGAAAGTCACGACTAGAGAGAGAAACTAACGACAGAATTAGGGAAATTATAAACATGAAGAACACTATAATCGATGAAATAAAATCCAAACAATTAGAGTGGTATAACCGTGTACAACGAATGGGAGATGAACGACTGCCAAAAATCATCATGGAGTGGAATCCACGAAAATGAAAACGAGTGCGCCCACCAAACACATGGAAGAAAGGCATCGCAAAAGCAATGTCAGAACGAAATTTGGTGGTGAGAGATCGGGAATGTTTTTTTTTATTATTATCAATCATAATCTAATAGATTTAAAGAACACTTCTCCAACAGGTAGACACTATTACTTCAGCTATTTGCAAATTATCCACTTGCTATTTGTTCAGAAATAATTTTATATTGGGATTGTTAACGCAGAATTCAAGTCGAAGCTTTGTTTGAAGTGATAAACAATAAAATTTAACAAAACTGTGTGGAACAATTCAAATAATGTGGATCTCACGCCTATTTACTATTCAGCATCCTACAGGTTACTGTAAAAACTTTCCCACATCAATATCGATTGACTTTTATTTTGATAATGTTTCGAAATTTTAAAAACTTGACTTGTGAACTCCTTACAGTCCTTACTGCTCCCTTTTCGTCAAAATTTCTTGATTTAATTGTATTTTACCATTTTTCATATCAATTACTAAATTTAAATTTTTTTAAAAATCTACGTTTTACGCTTCTGTTTTTGGTTTCTTCCAATACGATTTCTTAAAATATTCTTAAAATATTAATTAACCAACCAAGAGAATAAATAAAAAGGAGTTATCAGAGAATCATGTCAAAATTTTCTAGTTAAAGTGATAGTGTTTTAGAATGATTTTGATTTTCGATTGTGTAAATGTAAAAAAACTCTCACAGCAAATGAAATAAAGGTTACACCTTACAAGTGGTTGATGTAAAATATTTATTTTCAAATTTCATTTTCAGAAAAAACAGATCAACTTTTGTCAAAACTTTAGAGCCAAATATTTAAGATTTTTGTTACCTAAAATTTAGAAATTATACTATTTTACATTTTACACCCCAAACCCTTAATTTTTCTGATTTTTAACTTAAATGTTCAAGGCAAATGTTTCATTTGCCAGAAGCCAGAAATCTTAGAGTTTTAATTCTTCTAATTTTTACCCAGAACAACACTTTTTCTAGAAAATTTATTACCGAAAGGCTTGGGAAGTTAGTTTTCCAAAATTCACAGTGTAATTTTTTTAATAAAATCTGAAACCAGAGGCTTAATTTTTATAGTTAATTTTTCAAAATGGACAAAGTAACTTTGTTTAGAAATTTAATAGACGAAAAACACCAACTTCTTATTAAAACATACTTTTTTAATAGTATATTAAAACACAAGTTACAGAAAGCAACCTTTTCGCGCATGAGTCCGAAATTTGGACACGAGCTGCGTAGCGGCGAGTCGCTGAACGGAATTTTTTATACTATTTTCTCTGTTTCTGCTTCCATTTGCATTATTTATTTTTATAAAAATACTTGACAATTTCGAGTTGGGGAAATTTGGTTAAATAGTTAGGTTGGTAATAGTGATTTTTGCTTGACAGTTGACAGAAGTTTGACATTTGACGTTTTTATTGCCTAGCAACTGCTTGGTTGCCTAGCAACTGAATGGTTGCTAGGTATTTTGTGTATTATTTGATACAGTTTCACCAATTTCTGAAAATAAAATATCACCAACAATCGTTTATTAATGAAGCTCAGTAAAGCATCAAAATGCGTACTAGAACGATGTCATTCTAGTACCTAAACAGAGAAATTTCTTTAAAATACCATATTTTTCTAATTCAGAACATTTAGCAGCAGCCTTTGCTAGAAGGCTTGGAATTTTTTATCTGAGCACAGCTTTACAAAATTGTTAATGACTTTAGCTGAAAATGTTAGAAGTTTAGAAATTTCTTTATGAGAGACGAAACTTTCTTATGTTTCGGTAAATTACTGTTCAAGCTGAAAATTTTATTTCTTCTAATTTCGACTGAAAATTTTTAAAACTGAGAGAGCAACTTCGAGTTGCAGAGGCTTAGAATTTTGTAGGTATTGTGCCCACTTTTTATATACAATATTTTAACCTTTTCAATCAAAATTACAGTTACACCTTTGCCATTAATTATTAATTATTACTAATATATTCTGTCTGTTGCTGTATGAGAATTTTACCCAACGCTTTAACAGACAAATGGTGAAAGTGATATAAACATAAGTAATGAAGGCATTATGTGAAAAGATTTTTAAATGAAGTGATCGTGTTTTATAGTCGTTTTCTTCTTCGTTATGCAAATATTAAATAAATTAAAAAAACAGAATCATATCGTTTAAAAGACTTCACTTTTGATTTTTATCAGAAGTTAAATTTCACATCCAAATACGAATCTAAGGATCGGTATACGTGATAAATGATGAAATTTAACAAAAACTGTGTGATAGAAATTCAAATAATGTAATGATCTCATACCCATTTATACTGTTAAACAACCTGCAGATTACCGTAAAAAACCACTATGTTTTGTGGTTGCTTCAAAATTATAAAAAAACTCGGCTCATAAATCTCTCTGCTTTTTTTGTGATAAATCTTTGATACATTTTCTTATCTACTTCTTGTCTTCTTATTATCTTTTAATGGTTTTATATTTAAATAATTCTATTTTACCGATTTATTTTATATTTCGTGTTAATTACATTAAAAATTGCGACCCAATTTTAGGGTTCAATATTATTTTCAGAACGCTGGTTGTCGCGAATTTGATATTTTATACCTTTTGTGGGTATTTCGCGACCAGTTGTTGAAAAACTAAACAAGTCTATCTCCGTTTTTAAATGAAATAAATAAAAAGGTTTTTAATTATCCTCGACTGGTAGCTATACCCACCAAAAATTACGAAACTTATCTGATTCACGAAGTAAACTAAGTGTCAACAGTAGTAACACCCATTCAAATATTGATCTTCATTGTTTATTGTTATAGATTTAAAACAATTGTGAACGCCTTAAACTGGTATTTAAGTTTAGTATTTATAATTACAAAACTCAAGAGCTAAAAAGTCCATAAACAATTAAAATCAACCTTGAATGAATATTTTTATATTTATTTCTTGTTTTAAATTTTTAACTTTATACTAGATTTCATAATTTTGTCTTAATTTTGTTCGTCGTTTAACGTTTTACGCGGTTTCTAGATGTATACTTTCTCTTGCTGGGCCATCCTTTTGGCCAGTACTTCTTGAACAAATTATGTATGAGCAAGATCGTCCAAGTTCATGGTTATATAAGAAATGTCTTTCGTATCTAATATTTTTTCGACAAGTCGATATCATGAATCATTAACGTTTAAACTACAAATAACTATCGGTATTTCTGTCTTTTACTTATTTCGAGAAAGTTATTCAACGCCCTAACAGGTGAAAGGGAAAGAGAATAAAGAAAGAGAAATTAAGAGAGAATCATGTCAATTTTTTTATTCATGTGGTCGTGTTTTTCTTTATCAATATTTTTAATTTAGATTAAATAAGAAATCTATACCTCTGCAATTATTAATTTATCGGTATTTTCTGAATTTTGTTGTAAGAGAATTACCCAACACCTTAACACAGCGATTCTCAACATAGGGGTCGCGACTCGATTTGAGGGGGTCGCGAAAGATTTTTATGGTAAATTAAAATGATTCCATCGCTTTTTAATTTAACCGAAGAAAATAAATTAACAACAACAAGATATAATGTGCTGCGTCGTTGAAATACATTTAAAGAAACTAAAAAATAAATTTTCCGGTTATTTTCCAAATGATCAAGATATTCGGAACACATAAAAATTGGGCAGGGGGTCGCTTAAGACGAGTACGAAAATTTGAGGGTCGCGTTGCAAAAAGGTTGAGAACCACTGCCTTAACAGACAAAAGGTGAACGGCATAAAAACATGAGTTGCGACAGAATCATGCCAAAGATTTTTTAATTGACCTGAACATGTGAGTTTTATAATCGATCCTTCTTCTTATGCAAAATTCCGAAAAATTTCTCTGTCAAGTAAAATGAAAGAGACGATTCATGTTATTTCTAGTTTTACCATAAATTATAAGTATAATTATAAGTGCCTCTACTGTTTAAAGTATTTGTTTCCCAATTTTACACCGTAATAGTTCGAATCTTCGTATTAAACATATGTGATATACTAAAATTTTCAAAAGGAATAATTCAATGTTTGTTCAAAAATTAGAGCCAAGGATTTGAAATTTTTCTAATCACAACCTAGTTTTTTAATGTCGGAACTACCTATACTTTCTCAGATTCTACACCCCAGAGGCTCAATTTTTGAAATTTTGAACTCAAACGTTTATTGTTATCATTCTTTAACCAAATTTGAAACCTTAGGGTTTTAATTTTCCTGATTTGTAACCCAAAGTCGCAGAACAGGCCGAGCAACTTTTTCTATAAAATTAATTTCGGATCTCTTGAGAACTTTTTATAGTTCGACTTATACTTTCTTTTTTTATGAAATCTGAAGGCTTGATTTTTCTAATTTTGATCACAAGTTTTCAAACCTCTTCTCATCCAAACCCAATTTTGAAAACTTGGAAACTATAATTTTTTAATGAAAATTGAAACATGAAAGCTATAATTTTTCTCATTTTTAACCTAAATTTTCAAAATGGTTCAAAGCAATTTTTTCTTAAAGGTTTATAACCGAACGCTAATAACGAAAGGTTTGGGGGGGAAGGTTTTTATCAGACTTTAATTTTTCAAAATTCAAATGAATATTTTTTTATAAACCTTAAAACATGAGAGCTTTAATTTTTCCAATGTTGAACACAAGCATAGGGTGAAAGTTTGCTTTTCAAATTTTGAATAAAAGCTTTCAAAACTCAAAAACCAACAGATTCTTGAAGTTTTGGGACCATGGGTTTAGAGTTTTTTATTTTATGGTTACGAAAATACGATAAATTAATAAAATTTGCCAATTTTTTTATTTTTTTTTTTTAATGTCTTAAAGGAGTTACGATATATTCACAAGATGAAAAGTAGCTCTTTACATTTTTTTAATGTCTTAAAGGTGTTACGATATATTCACAATATGAAAAGTAGCTCTTTACTTTAAAAATGTTACCTACGAGGTCTGTCCAATAAATACGTAAACTGAGCTACTAGGATGGCCTTGAGGTGATGTTTGCTCACGCCAACTGGCTGCTCTGTTGGCGGGGGACCCACTGGAGCTTCAGTAACCGCCAGACTGTCGAGGCAAGCCTTCAGCTAGAGGTAGGATTTTTTTTGTGGCGCCTTGTTTTTGCTCTTGTCGACGATGGAGATTGATGAACAAATGGAACAGCTACTCAATATCAAATTTTTGGTGAAACTTCGGAAAAACTCTCAGGAAATTCATGGAATGTTGAGGGCTGTTTACGAAGACAATGCACTGAAGAAAACAGCTCTATTCAAGTAGTAGATTAGGCGTTTCAGAGAGGGCCGTGAAGACTTCAACGACGATGCAAGGCCACCTCTTCCTTCGACCTCCTGTGCTGATGAAAACATCAAACGTGTGCGGTCTCTTGTGTTTTCCGATCGCCGAATCACTGTCCGGATGATTGCTGATGAACTTAATTTAGGAAAATCGGAAAATCGTCCGTGCACAATGTGTATGATGGTGATGGATGACTTCTGCATCACGAAAATGCGCCTACACATTCAGCAACGATTTTCCGCGAGTTTCTGACGAGAAATTTGATCATCACGCTTAATCACCCTCCCTACTCACCAGACTTAGCCCTCTGCAATTTTTTCTTGTTCCCGAAACGCAAAATAATCATGCGGGGGCTAACTGGGACGATGTGGAGACAATCAAACGTGAAACGACGAGGCAGCTGAAGAGCCTGACTTCTGAGGACTTCCAAGAATGCTTTAAACAGTGGAAACGGAGAGAGATGGGACAAGTGTGTTGCTACAAATGGGAAGTATTTTGAAGGGGATAAAATTGATTTACCCTAAATTTTGTAAAATAAAGTTTTTATGCCCTGAGTTTAATTTTTTGAATTATATATGCAACTGGCTACATGGCGGAGTGAGAGTGCACGTAATACTGAAATATACAAAGTTAAGCAAGAGCCTGCTTGGGCAGAACTTAGATGGGTGACCGATCTGCGGCTCGGTGTGTCCGGCCCCCTCGACACTGTAAAGGTATAAGACGGAAAAAGAGAGAAAGAAAGAAAAATTACATATGCAATTGTTATTGCATGAAAACTTTTAAAAACTGAGAGAGCGACCGTTATTTGAAGTTTCAGAACCTTTTAGGTTTTACAATTAAAATTTTTGAGTCAAATTTATGTTTAAACATCAATTAATTATCAGTATTTTCTGTGTTTTGCTTCTAGCGAGTTTTATATTCAATTTTTTTTATTAAACAAAATGTGGAAATTTTTCTCTGTCAAAAAAAGAAGGACTTGCATTTAAAAATTTTGATCGGTAGTTTTATTAATTTACTTCGTAAAGAAGAAATAAGATTAAGGGAAAAATTATAAGTCATAATAGAAGACAGCAATACACTACGACAAATCAGCAAAAAAGCAATAAATAAAGGAAGATGCTTTATAGATCCGGGAAAGGCTTTCGATAGAATTAGGAGGGAGGATATATATGAAAAATACTAGAAAACAGAGGTATCGGAACAACAGAGATTACAATATTATACAACAAGGCAACAAATTTAGTGAGAGCAAGGAATGAGGAATCAAGAGAATCTGAAACAACGAGAGGATTGCGGCAGGACTGTGTACTGAGTTCTCTACTCTTAGCACTAATTATGAATGAGGTAGCTAAAGAAAGTAAAAAGAAGATGACAGGACAGCAGGTTCAAAAAGAGACCTAGACAACCGGAATATATACAACGAGGAAAAGCAAAAAGTAGGCATGAAAATTAAGAAAGCAAAAATAAAAACCATGATAATAGCAGCAGCAGAAAGAATGTACAATATTGTAATAGACGGAAAGAAATAGAGCAAGTGAACAAATTGAAATATCTGGGACCATATATCAGCAGCAACGGAAAGATAGACGGTGAAATAAACGAAAGAATAGCCGTTGTGGGAAGAACTTTTAAAGTCATAAAAACTCCTTTCTAGGTAAATACCAAAAGAGATCAAAGCAGAGATAGTAAAAGAAGTTGCGATCCAAGCTCTAGGTTAGGGAAGCGAATCGTTGAAGATTATAGAAAAGCAGAAGAGCAGGCTGAAAATCATAGAAATGAGGTTCTGGAGAAAAATAGGTTGAAAATAAGGCAAGACAGGATCAGAAACATAACAACCAGAGAAAAATAAATGGACGTAAAAGCAGTAGAAGTCGTGATGCCATAAAGGCAACTAGGATGGCCAGGTCATATAAGTACAGAAGAGAAGAATGGGAGATGACAGAATGGCGAAGCAAACTTTTAAAGCAAGACCAGAAGAAACGAACAGGGTGAGAAGATCAAGGAAGACATGGGCAGAAGCGGCAAAAGTAACAGCGGAACGGAGAGGGCTATAATGGAATGGAAAAAGTGCTGTCAAAAAACTCTAAGGAAAGAGGGATGACAACCAACCGACACCAAGCCTTACACCTAAAACGATAGAAAGACTCAGGATTATGTATGTTTGTAAAATAGTTGCTGCAAGAGCTATTACTGTTTAAGTTTATTAAAGATATTTAGTTATAACTCGGATAATTAATTAGTTATTTCAAAATCTCATTTCCAGGTTTAATCTGAGAGGTGATATAAGAATCTTTTGTAACATATCGATTGCCCTCAAAGCACATTGCAAACTAGCTTTGAATATATTTACTTTTAGTATAAATAACTTAATTACTGAGAGTTTCAAATATTTCGCAGTTTTTACTTTGTAGATACGTTTAACTCTTTTGTTCTTCCGTGTTTTCTTCCCCAGATCTTTAGATCTTTTTGTTCGTTTAAATAAATTTTGGAAAAACTGTAGAAAAATACTGCTTTTACAGGAATTTCAATATCTTACCTCTGTATTTGGTACTGCCAATGTTTGACATCCCTGCGTAATTAATATTTCAGTAGTAGCTAGTAGTAGTAGTATCTATACAATACTGTATGTTCTTATTATTCTTCAGATTTGTACACAGATTTGAAGTAATTAAAAATATATCCTCAAATTATATCCTTGATTTATCCTTATTATCCTTCCACCTTCATTTCCCAGCGTGACTGCCAAAAACCTGGTTACAAGTTACAACGAACTATGTAAGTGTGGTTTAAAATGAAAATGAAATTAAATTTAAAAAACTTTAATCGTTAAAACACCGCCTCGGAGTTTTAACTGTAGTTTTATAAACTCACAGAATGTTTACAATTCTTCCCACACTTTTACTATTCAGTGTTAACACAAAAATTCAGAACATCGTATGTTGCGACAAATCTGCTGCAACTACTTTCAGCTTTAATAAAATAGGGAGAGAAATTTTTCTTCTGATAAACCACCAACCAACCTTCAAGTTACCCAAAGTTGTAAAATTTAAGCTAATGGAAAATTGGGTTATTCTACTTATCTATTCAGATATTTTTGGGTATGATCAGCATCTGAAGTTAATTTATTCAAAATATAACTTTCTAATTTACTCATAGCTTAGGCTTCTTGGATTAACCTGTTCAATAGTAAGCAAATCTTCTTGACAGAATATGACCGATTATGATCTTTTACTAATCTTCGTTCATTAGTTCCACGTTTTTGAAAACAATGGCATGACGAATTATCAGTAACAAGTTTACTTTTCTCCTTCCTATTGCCTTGAAGGAGTTTTCTGTAACCAAATTTGCTTTATTTCTGCAGATTGCTAAATTTTTGCGCTGACAGAACCACTTTTGTATTAGTGTTCAGTTATTAAATAATTTAAAATTATTGTTTTCTCTTTTCACAACTTCTCCCCAATTTTTTGTATCGAGGTAGGTCGACTAAATACTTTTACGCCAACTTTAAATAAAATATTTAAAAATCAGAAAGGAACATAATAATAACCTAATAAAATTACGGTAGTTTTGTGGACCTACAAATCCAAAAAGATTAACATTTTATGTCCGACAAAATCCAAAATTAGCTTGTCGAATCGCCATGAGTAGAATGTAGTTTTAAAATTGACGTTCATACTTTGTCTCCTATTTCGTAACAAAACGTGATAATAGTTTATTACTTTGAAAACACGCTTTATAAACCTACATGAAACAGACGTTGTTCTCAATTAAACCTACCAATTAGTTTGTGTGAAGAGCGTTCGCTATTATGACGCTAAAACAGCAAACGTAATAAAAAATTAAATAATAAATCTCATCCCACACTCACCGATAATCACGTACGTAAAAAAATCGGATGTTAACATTATCTCTCTTTAATAATGAACGAATTGTTAAAAGTTTAGATAGTTGTACGTTCTACATTTTATAATCTGCTTCTTAAAAATTCGCAGAACGAATTGGCTTCAAAATATGAATGGCATTGTTTAGATAAGAAAGAATGGCAAATAATATTTTTTTTAATAATCTCAGCGCTCCTACATTTAAAAAGTCAAATTAATAAATGCTTTATCAACAAGGAACAAGGAAAACAATGAGAAATAAAATAAAATATCTTTTTCTGATGAATTTATTTCTTATCATTTTAAATCATAAATAACAATAACTAATTAAATCGAACATGAACGTGGTATTTACACATCAAAGTACGTTGGTTTCTTCATTCAACCAAAACAATAGTACTTTTCTAATTAGTTTTCAGCACGATGAGAAGAAATTAAATAAAATAACTTAAATTAGTAATGCCTTTTTTATCAAATATAAAAAAGATGTAAACACAACAGCCGAAAACGAATGACTTTTGGATTTCCAGGAATTTCTTAAGAAAAACTAGAACTACAAATCTAAGAACGTCCTAACAAAATTAATCGTGTCATTTGGTTTTCAACTTTCCATTCTTTACATTGTTATTATCACTAACTTCTATCGCCTCTTTAGCTTGACTTTTGTAGGTTCTCTTGTAGAAACTTCCGAATAGATAGAAGAAGAACATCGCTTGTGTTCCTAAAAGGAATACTATGAACTTTGGATAGTCACACTGACGGAATAACACTTGGAAGTTGTGGATGAAAATGATGCAGAATTGTACCTGAAAATAATTATGTTTGTTAGAAACGCGCAAAACCTAATTTAATCCTTCGATCATAGTTTCAGTTTAAATCTTGTTTCAAAAAATCTGGTAAGACAAAAGTTAGTTTAAAAACGACAGCTGAATAATACAACAAAATTTCCTTCAATTTTGAGCCCTTATTTTCAAAATACAGTTCTTTTGATTTAATTTTTAAAGCGACGGTGGTTTATTTTTTTATTAACTGACGGGCAGATCGCTAGTAACCTTTGCGCCACAAGCTAGAAAGCTTTTCAAAATTCAACAAAATTTGAAACCTAAGATTTTTATTTAATTTTTCTAATTTCGAATGCAAAACCGTTTGTCAGAAATTTTGAAACCGAAGACTCATTTTTTTATCTAAATCCAGATTTTCAAAATTACCTGTAAAAATTTAAAATTGAAATTAAAACCAATTTTTAATCAAAATCTTCAAGTTCGGTCTACCCGCCTTTTGTTAGAAACTTTAAAGTGGAAGTTTAAATTTCTGTTTCACAACCTAGTTTTCTAAACCTTGAAAGTTCACTTTTTTTAAAACATTTAAAGCTTTGATTTTTGTAATTATAAAATCAATTTTGCAAACAGACGAAGGTTTCTGAAAAATTTAAAGATGATAGTTTCAAAGATTTTTTTACAGGAACTCGTATTTCTACATTCGAATCGGTAATTGTTATAAGTTATAATGATATAATGAACTTTCAAAACCTGGAACCTTGAACTTTCTGTTACTAAACAGGTTTTCAAAATGAAAAGTGTTGGAATTTTTTATTATCAAATTCGGGAGTTTTCTATTACAAACACATTTTTTCAAAATTCGAACTTGTTGTTTTTTTATGAAATCTTAAATTTTATGCCTTTAATTTTCTTTTACTTTTAATAATTCTGTAGTCACAAAATTGATGCCTTTCTTCCGAATTTAGTTGTTCAAAATTCGAGTTGTAATTTGAAACCAAAATTTTTGATTTTTCTAGTTTTTAACCGACTTTTCAAAGTAATAATAATTATTGCCAACAATTTTGACCTTCTTTTATTATGGAACCCCGTTATTTAAAATTTGAATGTGACATTGTGTCCTAAGATTTAGATTTTGAGAACTTTGATTTTCTTTAACTTCGAATTTATACTCGGTTTCTTTATTCCACGAAACATATTAAAATCCGACTCTGATTTATCGAAATGAACCGACTTTTATTAAAAATTGAATTTTGTAGTCAAAATAGACCTTAGTTGAAAAATGTTTTTGTTATCAAAACTCAGTTTCTAAAAATGTAAAACGGTTATTTTTAAAAAGGTAGTCAAAACTTGGGAATCTTATTTTTTGTCATTAAATAAGTCTTCAAAATGTTGGACGTTTTAAAGCCGAACATTTGGGTTTTTTTTTTATTAAAACGAATTTTCAAAAAAATTTATTGAAACGAATTTGCCCTCGACACCGAAAGTTAGAAGAGGACATGATTATGTATGTACTCGTATGGGTGTCTCAAAATTAGACCGACAAACTTTGGGTGGTTATAAAGGACACCAAAACAAACAAGTTTTGTTGATAAGCCCATGTCCGCAAATGAGCCGTTTTGGCACTAGAATGAATCACAGTTGATACGTACAATTTCAACTCCGAAACCGCTAAACATACGACCTGGAACTATAGAAGTAAACTTGTAGAGCGCAACAACGCGAGTAACTTTCGTTAAGAACCCGTACCTGTATCTAGGGTCGTTACGGAGCTAGGCTATCGCTTGCCGAGATCGACGTGCCTCGACGGATGTTTCAAAGTCCCTAACTCTGTAACGACTCTAGTTAGAGGTTGGGGTTCTTAACGAAAGTTACTCGCACTGTCGCGCTCTACAAGTTTACTTCTATAGTTCCAGGTTGTATCCAGAGCGGTTTTGGAGTTGAAAGTGTACATATCAACTGCAAAAACCGCTCATTTGCGGATATGGGGTTATAAAAAAAATTGCTTGTTTTGGTGTCCTTTATAACCACCAAAAGTTTGCCGGGCTAATTTTGGGACACTCTGTATATGTAAAACGAACTTTTTAATAAAATATCGAAGAGCTTTAGCCTTTCTAATTTTGAACTCAAATTTTTAAAAACGGTAGCTTGTACTTAAAAAATCTTAAAGCATGAATCTTGAAACATTTATATTAGAATCTAACGTTTCTAAATTCTAACCTGTATTTATTTTATGGAACTCGATACCTGACATATATAATTTTAACAGCTTTTTTTTAATTTTATAGCCGCAAGATTCGGATCTTTTATCATAATCTAGTTTTTCGAAATACAATGTTGCATTTTTTTATAAAGTATGAAAGCTGAGAACTTTAACTCTTTTAAATAAGTTCGAAGATTTTCACGGTCAGTGTCAGTGTTGACAGACCGTCTTCCGGGTTAGTAGAACCTTGTCATTGTTGAGACAGAAGAACTTTTCGCGCAATTTTTTAATGGGCTTCTTCATGAGAAAAATGGACTAAAAGAGTACAGTAACTCAACGTGTCAACCACGTCAGAGGCGAAAAGAATAAGGGAACGGTATCTCAACCTATCAACCAAGCCAGAGGCGAAACCCTTCTGAAGGGAAACAGAAAAAGGCAGCGACTTTATACCGGCCGTAAAAGGTCAAACGTATCGGACGAAGACGAAGATTGGTCAGAAGTGGAGGGAGTGGAGCCAGTAGGAATTACAGAATTCCATATGTCTGATAAATCATAATCAGTGTCACGATTCAAGTTGTTAGGGGCTTTGATGATTTCAATGGTCTCACTGATTTTTCTGTTGAAAAAATAAGGAGCATTGGAGATGATCGAAGATTTTTCGAACAAGATCTTATTGCCAGTGTCGTGATGATGTTCAGCAACAGCTGAGTGTGAGAGAAGACCAGATTTCAAGTAACGTTTGTGTTCACAGATACGTATGTGTAATGTGTATATTGTGCACTGAGCGACCAGTTTCCCCAATGTACACTAAACCACAAGAACGGGGAATACTATAGGCGCCTCCTGATGGGTTGAGGCTTATCTTTTACTGAAGGGGATATCTGTGACTCTTTTGGAGGTGGTTTGAAGACGGTTTTGATATTATGTTTTTCGAAAAATCTACCTATACGATCAGTAACTTGGCGAATGTAGGGCAAGAAGGCAGTAGCCTGGGGTGTACGGGTATTTTGAGGGCTTCTAGGGTGTGAGGGGTGTAATTGTTTGTCGATGACTTTCCTAACATCCCTTTTGTTATATCAACTCTTGGCGAGATTGTCTTGGAAATGGGCTAACTCGACAAAAACTGTCGGGTTGGGACACTGTAATAACACGATGAATGAGGGAATTGATTACGGAGATCTTTTGTGCCGGGTAATGATGTGAATTGGCGTGAATATATCTATCTGGGTGTGTGGGTTTATGATAAACTGGTTCAAGATGACCACTCGGTTTACGGGTTACCATGATGCCGAGGAAAGGACGAGAACCGTTCGATTCTATTTTCATGGTGAACTTGATATCAGGGTGCTGATTATTAAGATGTTCTAGGAAGAAAGTAAGGTTATGCCTTCCATGGGGCCAGATAATAAAAGTGTCATCTACGTAACGGAATCAGACCTCGGGTTTTAATTCAAAGGATTCCAGGACTATTGCCTCAAGAGATTCCATAACGATGTTTGCAACCACTGGAGAAAGAGGAGAATCCATAGCAGCGCTTATTACTTACTTATAGAATCGGTTGTTAAAAAGAAAATAGGTGGAAGAAAGGCACTTTTCAACGAGAACAGCTAAACTTGCAGGTTTGCCGTCTTGAACTGTAGTAACTATTCGATGATAGATACTGAATCAGAGAGTGAGATTGTCGATGAGGTTTACAAAGTGGAAAGAATTTAAAATATGCGAAGAATATTTCCCTGTATATTCCTTAAGAATCATCATCATCACTGGCGCTACAGCCCTTTCTGGGCCTTGGCCTGCTCCACGACGCTCCTCCATTCTTTCTTATTTCTGGCTTTGGCTTACCAGTGGGTTATACCTACTGTATTCAGGCCTGCAGTAATCCCATCTAGGAAGCTGCTTCGGGGGGTCCAACTGGTCTTGTGCCAGCTGGTTCGTTTATAAATACCTTCTTTTGTGGGGTCTCGTTACTCATTCTAATCATATTCCCCGCCCATTGAAGTCACACGCCTTTATTGTTGTAACTGCGTCCGGCTCCTTAAATAGTTGGTAAAGTTCGAAGTTATATCGCTGGCGCCACTCGTGGCTTGAATACCAGCGAGATATTTGACCAGGCTGAACTTGGGAGAAAGGAATCTGTTGGTTCTGAATTTTAGGAAGACCAGACAACCTTGACGGTTTGATTCACGAGAGATTAAACGACGTTGAATATCCTGTGGGAGGTCAGATGATTTGATGAGTGTGGCAACCTCGTGTTCAATTTTGGAAGTGGGGGCGCGAGAAATTGGGGTACCTATATGCATTTTCCTGAAGAAGATCAACCACAGAAAAATCCGTGAGACCATTGAAATTATCAAAACCTCTAACAACCTTAATGGTAGCATTGGTTATCATCTATCAGACATATGGAATTCCGGCTCCGCCCCCTCCACACCCGGTATAAAGTCGCTGACTTTTTCTGTTTTTCTTCAGAAAGGTTTAGCCTCTGACTTGGTTGACAAGTTGAGTTAAAGTTCCCCTCTTCCTCTTGCTAACAGAGTTTCGTCTCTGGCGTAGTAGTTACCGTGCTCTGTTAGTGCTCCCTTTTCCTCCTAAAGAAGTCCCTTAAAAAAGTGGGCGAAACGTTTAGTTCTTCTGTCTCAAAAATGACACGGTTCCAACCCCGAAGACTTTCTGTTAACTCTTTTAAGTTTAAACTCAAACCTTGAAAACCAGAAGAGGCCAGTTTCGCTAGAAATTGTAGATCCGTAGACTTGGAGCTTTATTATCAGAATTTACTTCTTCAAAATTCACAATCACATGCTGTAATTTTAATGTTTAAATTACAGCCCAGATCTTTATTTTTTCTTTGAGTTAAATTTTCAGAACTACAAAGTAACTTCTACAGTTCCGAACCGACTTCTTAAGTTTTTTCTTAGTTTCTCAATCTGAGGCTCAAAATCTTGGAGTTTTCTAATTTTAAAACGAAATTTTGAAACGGTCCACCCCATTCGCTCTTACGAGAAATTTAAGAGCCGAAGCTACAGGATTTTTTATTCTAAGACCCCTATCAATTAAGATTCGAAATACATTTTTTAAAAACGTTTTAAGCTGAGATCTTTATACATCTAATTTCAAACCCGAATTTTTAGTAGGGTCGAATAAGCTTTTACTAAACAATTTGGAGCTGATGACTTTTTTTAAATCGAGTTTTTCACAATTTTATCTTTCTAATTTTCAAAATTCACATTTCCTGCGAAATGGAGCAACCTTTATCACTAATATTTGTGTGTAAAGCTTGAATTTTTTATCATAGCCCAAATTGTAAGTTGTAATTTTTGAATGGCATCTGAAACCCTACAGCTTCTAATTTTCTGATGTCACATTAGATCCGAAGGCTTAGAATCTTTGATCACATTCCAGTTATTGTTAAATCGAAACTGAATTTTTAAATTATATTTGCTCTTGAAAACTTTAATTTTTCTGTTTATGAACTCAAATTTTCAAAATGGTTAGAGTAAGTTTTTTTAGAAATTTTATAGCTAGGATTTTGTATCTAAAATTACTTTTCCAATCAAATTTTATCAAATTTAGTAACCAAAATTTTTCTCTTTTTAAATCAATTAAAAATTAATTAAAAACCAAATATTTGAAATCGAACGACTCAATTTTAAAGTTTACATTTTTTATCTTTCAACCAAATAAATTCCGAGTAATCTCAGTCATGACAAGAGTACCTTCAGTTATAATTTGTGAAACGACAGAACGACCATGAGTGCCACTTCACAACAATTAATAACAGTCGTACCAGTAGGTACTTAACGTGGTCTTGTTTACCTTAAAGCAACTGGTTTCTACTTTTAAAGATGTTGACTGTAGATGTTTTCATTCATAATTAACTACTTTACTTTGGTAGTATTTCTTCAATTTACGGATTTGTTTTTTACATAAGAATTTCTTTTAAAAAAGGGCCTAATGGAATTTGGAAATTTAAACAAATATTTCAAATAATCACCATTTGCATTCCGGTTAGATGTCTTTTCCACCATAAATATTTTTGGTATTGTGGTCCCAGCGAAGCGAGCAAGTAATAAGTGTACATAATAATGTGAATGAAAGAGTTGATCATTCCAAGTAATGTACCATGTCCGCCTGTAAAAAATAGTAGGTCAAAAACTGCTCGAATTTTTTGGTTAGAGTTAATTCACCTGGTAGAAACCTAGATCCGATCCACGCACAAACGGGCATCATGGAGTGATGATACAAGTGTAGGAAAGAAACTTGATTCGTTTTCTTTCTTAACACAAAGAACACCTGTTGGAGTACATAATAAACATGATTAGTATGTAACAGGTAGATCCTTGACTTTATAAAAATAAGATGTATTACTTACTGTATCGAGCAGTTCCGTGAGTTTACAGAAAAAATACCACCATACTGCCCTTGCCATCTGAAAGATAAATTACGAAATTAGAATTTATCAGTGGTTATAAAAAATTAAATTGCTGAAGTGGGAATTCGCTGAGCTTTCTGAGTAATTTAATGATTTTTTATTAAGTTAAAGAAACATTAACTCACCGTAAGTGCTTTTGGATTGTTTGACCAGTCAACTGGTTGACATGTAAAGCTGTAACCATTAAACCAACCACCTTGGAAACCCTATTCAAATAATTACGTATAAACAAAAATTAAATAATGAATATTGCAGCTCTACAGACTAATTCTTTCAGAAGAATATAAAGCGAGTGCAAGATCTTCGGTAAAATAAAATAATGCTTTGCTAAACTAAATACGTTTTATAAACGTAAACGAATTGAAATTTTCTTAGAAAAATGTGAATCTCACTCGCATAACCTATATGCAAAACTATAATATGTTTTAAGTTCACATGAAATTTAGGAAGAAGCTAATAAAATTTCTAATAGACCAAGAATCAGCTAAAGCTTAATTAACTTTAAAGTTTAGTTATTTTACAGACAACCCAGCCCTATGATCAGACCTGAAATTTAAAAGCATTTTCAGTACATTTAAATCAAAACTTAGAAAACCCTTTTCGGTAAATTTTTAAAACATAATTATTTTACTTAAAAAAATTAAGTTAAAGAAATAGGAACACCAACTGTTTTTTTTTTAATTATCTGGGAGAAAATTGATTAACTGATTAAGGCAAAGTTAGTAATAAAGTATGGTGGAATAAATTGAATTGTTGGTTTAAGAGAAACAAACAGAGGCACTTGAAGTGGTTGAGCACAAAAAAGAATGAGACTCAACCACCTTACAAAAAAACCGAAGACAGTTGAGAAGGCTAATATATGCTAACATATGCAGAGAAAAACAGAACATGAGTCAAACAATTTTAGGAAATTAAGACATGCAGGGGGGGGGGACAAAGACAGAGCTTACATACAAACTATTAAACCAGAAATGTGGAAGGCACACACTATAAGAATCTATTCCAAGAAACAAGACAGGAGTACTTCAAAGAATCTACAACAGCAGGGATACAAATACAATAAGAAGATATCAATATTGAGAAAGATACGGTGAAAAGAGCTGTTATGAGTTTGAAAAGTGGTAGAACTAGTGGACCAAAAGGAATATATACCGAGATACTGAAGAACGGAACACAAAAACGTTTTCAAATGCTTGCTCATATTATCAACGAACGTTTAAATGGACATCCGGTTCCGGAACAGTAGCAGATGGCTTACATTTCGTCAATTTATAAGAAAAGAAATAAACAAGACTGTAGAAACTATAAAGATATTTCAGTAACGAGCACAATGAGCAGATTTTATGGGAGGATATTACGAGAAGTAATTGAGAATGATTTTAGAGAACACGAAGAAGAAAAAGAAAGTGATTTCCGTGCCAGAAGATTAACTATGCGCTGACAATGTATTTTGCCTCAAGGACAAGAAGATTATAGAAAAAAGGACGGCTAGAAATATAGAAACCCATATTACATTCGTAGACCTCCAAAAAACTTTTTAAACTGTGGGAGATATTAGAACAATCTAACATCCGCCATACTTATATGCAGGCTCTACAAAGGCTATAATATAAAGACTCAAAATTTCGAGTAAAGATAGATAAATACCCCATCCAGGAGTTTCTGGTTAGTAAGGGATTACGGAAACGATTTTGTATCTCACCATCACCAACCAGTAGCAACAGCGTTGAAAAACTGGAAAAGGAAGGTTCACGACATGGGTGTTGAAGTTAATGACAGTTGTATATATGTTACGGGCAGAGTCCGCAGGGTGTGCAGAGTCAGCACTGCACCATTTCATATACTGTACTTGACATAGCTGGTTGGGAGCGGCGTTTATTGGAGGTTAGAAGTAGAGAAAAACAGTTTTTTTTAACGCAAACTTCACTTCCTCAGACAGCGGACACTGCCTGGACATTGCTGAACCTGCACACCCTGTGGACTCTGCCCGTAACATATACACTCTTCAATTCGCCGACGATCAGATGATTATAGCAAATGATAAAGATGATATGCAGTAAATGATGCGAAAAGTGATAGAAGAATATACCCAATGGGGTCGATGCATGCATAGGAAATGAATCTAGCATACTGAACCTTGAGGACAGCCAAGAAATCTCCAACTGTCAGAAGTTATATTTGATGATCCTGGTACTGATACAAAAGAGATAGAAAAATGAATAGTAGGAGTAGAGAAATCACAAAAAGAAGAAAGTTCAACATTTATGAAACTATGATCAAAAGTACTCTCTTATATGGAGCCGAAACTTGGAGAATACCAAAGAAATTTAGAGAAAAGGTAGAGGTAGTAGAAATGGATCTTTATTTATTTCAAAACGCCATCACATTAGAAATGAAACAATAAAATAACAGATGGGACTTTAAGGAGGTATAACAAGAGACATAGAAAATAAACAGTTGATATGGTATGACCACGTACAGCGTAACCTGAAACAAAGCTTCCCAAACAAGTTTTAGAATGGTAACCAACAAGACGTCGAAAGAGGGAAAGACCCAGATTGGAACGGCAAAAAGTTATACATAAATCTATGAGCGAGTGGAACTATATAGGGTGTTAGGTAATGATTCTGCCAAACTTTAGGCGTGGGTTTGTAACAATAAAAGGAATAAAATATTCTTATACCATTTTTTTCCCAGTTGCATTTTTTTCCTTTAATTATTTTGTGGTTGTTAATAAATTTTTATTGTTACTTGATGTATTAAGGGCCCCTGACACGCTCGTGCTTCGTTCCAATTTTACCCGCTCAGGATTGAAACGGACGAGTTTACTCGAACCGGAAAGGCGCATTTACACGTTCGTTGTTTTAATCGATGTTAAGGTACAATTTTGAATGAACAGGCTTATTGTACAGCTAGTATACCAAATACAAGATGAAGCTAAAACACAAAATTTGTGCTGTTAGTATTGCTATATTACTGCTCCAAAGGAAGAAACGTGTCCGTTCGCAGTTATTTAACTTGTATAAATTAAATGCAACCTCACAAATACGCTTATCAATCAGAATTGGTATGCAGTCTGCATGAACAGTGAATACAAATACACGTTCGGTTTTTACTCAATTTTACCCGAACGGTGTGACGTCACACAGTGAAAATCAAATTATTTTGGATTTTGCTCGTGCCGTGCTCGTTTCAATTTTTCACGCGTGAATTGCGCATACACATTCTGTATTACCCGTGCGTTATTAGACGGTACGGGTAAAATTGGAACGAATCACGAACGTGTCAGGGGCCCTTAAAGCTATTCCCAAAGTTTAGCAAAAGCATTACCCAACACCCTGTACATAATATATAAATTGATTAACTACCCTTTAAATTAAGCACTTCGAACATCCAAAGTTTAAAATACGTAATCAAGAGCTTGGTTGATTTTTATCATCAGTCATGAAGGTAATTTAAAAATAATTAATTTAAAATTATTCTGTCAAGAGGTATATGTAATTCAAATATTTTCAGAGACGTTTCAGTGTCCAAAAGCTATTTTTGAACTTAAAAAATTTTAGCTTCTAGCTAAAAAGATATATAAAATGATTTGTCTTTTCCTATTTTTAAAGCTAACCAAAATAAAAATAAATATAAAAAATATAAACTCAGGCCTGATATATTCTTATTTTTTAAATTTTAAACGGATTTTATTACTGTAATTCCTGAATTTACTTTTCTTGAATTTTTGTACGTTAAAATCGCAAAAAAAATTATAAAATCGTGGTAATCTAAACGATTTTTTTATAAAAATATAATGTAACGGAAAATTTAAACCTAATTTTTATTTCTTCCAGAATTGTTATATAATTAATATAAAATTAAAAACCTAATTTGATTATTTTACTAAAAATAGAAAATACAAAGCAGATTTAAATAAATTAACAATTCAAATAAAAAGGTTTGGCAAGAACTGATGGAACATTTCTGGTTTATTCCACGATTAGTAAACAGGTTTTCAAGTTTTTTCCTTAATTTACATCTCTTCATTTTTATAAATACAATTTCTTTCGGATATTTTGTATATTTAAGCGCGTGGAAAATTTTCATTGACGCCAGAACCAGCTTTACTCGTATAATCAAATTAAATTTGGTCGATTATCATGAATCCTAAAATTAATACATTAACTGCATTGTTAACCCCGGAAGCACTATACAGCTTTGCATTGCAGCGTATGTAAAAGTTTTTAATCCTTAGTGATACACAGTGGCGCATTATCCATTAGGCGCTACAGGCGCCCGCCTGGGGCCCCGAGATTTAGGGGCCCCAAAATTTAATTGAAAATTAACTGTATACTTTAGTTATACTTAATAAGATAAAATTCTAAAAATGAATAACAAATTTTTTTACTACTAGCATTAGAAGATATCATTATTGGCCCGTGTTTTCGAGCCAAGAAGATGAATTTCTCTCCTAGTGCTAGTGGTCAATGATTTTTCATTATTGACTACTGGTTCTGATTAATAATGGAAACAATTGCTATGCACCCAGGTGCCTATTATAAATATATTTTATTCACAGTCATTATAGTAATATGCTAATATGTCGATTCCTAACCTTTTAGAGGTTGGGAAATACGTCATTCTTAACTGTAATAATGACACTCTCTTGGGTGGGAAATAACCAAATACGTTTTAACGTATTTGGAAATAACAGAAAACACTTCCCACCCACGGGCGGGATATGTTTATGTGCGGTTGCCTAGCGACACTTTCATAGATCTAGGTATATGTTAAAGTGGGCTAAAGTAAATTATAATAGAGCTGTCAAAAATATTAATAAAATTAATTTAAAATTCAATGATTAATGAATGTAAATAAAATAGTATACATACCTCGGTGGGTGTTTCATCACAGCCTCGCGCTATGTATGACCGAGAGGCGAAGGCCGCTGTAATGAAACATTTCCCACCTCGAATGTAATGTACTATTACTACACTTTTTTTAAATTACCCATCACTACACATCACGAACTATCATTCCTCGCAATTATGCGTATAAGTCAAGAATCACCCTGTATGTATATAATATTTTTGCTTTTGCTTTTGTTCATTATATTATACGTGCATATTTTTAATAAGTGAATAAAATAAATGCCTACTAAAAATGTCTCTGTTTTACTGATTTTTTTATCCCCACTTTTAATAGGGCCTCAAATTAAAATAGCGCCTGGGGCCTCTGAATGCCATAATGCGCCACTGGTGATACAGAACGAAAGATTGCTTATTTTTTCTTGGGTATTTTTCGTACTTTTCCCTGTACGATTTTAGTTGCCACATGCAGGTATTCTAAGCAGTTACAGACGTTTTGGAACTAAGTTTCTGCAATAAATATGTTTTAAATCCTAAATTTGGAATTAGACTGCGCCGAGATATGGCACATAAGGAGATTTTGTAGAGTGATTTAGGTTTGTGGTCAGCATATTCTTTCCTTGCACTAATTAATGGTTTTTTGACCAGGAATTTCTATTTTTAGACATTTTTTGTATTAAGTTCATTGGTTTTGTTTTGTAATATTTTGAGGTCATTACACCCCAAACTACTGCGTGACTGCATTGGCAAATTTAAAACCCCCAAACAAGCATTTTCTGACGTCAATGCAAATTAGCCAGATCTTGCACTTGATGCTTCTTATTTACTAAAAGATCAACAAAAGCGACCTTGTACCTCATACACTAAGAAAATACTCAAAGCAACTTGTACTGCATTATAAAGTATTATGGCATTCTTTAATTCGTACGGTTTCCTATCTTTCATATATCTAGGGCCTGCTGATATGCAGAAATAGAGGTAGGTTGCGATTATTGTAAGCAACGGACCAGGTGAACTCATTAATAACCATTCCGATGTTCTTGGATCTGAAACAAATGTTGCGATTAGAAACTTAATTATATTTTAAGAAATAACACTTTTACGCAAGGAACAATTAACTCTAACGTAAATTGATGCTTAGGCAAGCAAGCGCCTCCTAAATTGTTAATAAAATTTCGCATTAATGTTGTTATATAAGAAGACTTTATTGTCGCAATTCACAAAACTAGTTTTAGTAGATGCTTTCACATCAATCTACTCATTAAAATTTTTGTAGAAGGTATGTGGTTTGCCACACGTGCGTTTTTTCACTCGACCTTCACGTATTTTTAACTAGTTTTTTGAGATTTTTACAAGTGTAAAGCGCAATGTTAAAGAAAATTACAACTTTCTTTGTTTCCTTTCTTACTAAAAAAATTACTCAATTTGTTATAAAATGGCTAAGTGACACGCAGGCAGTTTTTACGTTTTTACCAACGAATTTGTTTTATCAAGAGAAGACTTTTATAGTTTTAGCTGTTTGTTCACAACTGTTTTTTCAAAGGAAGTACGTTCGATGCTGGCGTTTTATGCTTTTTGTTGCAACAGGTTTTACGTCGCAGGTCTTGGAAGAACGTTTTAACTAAATAATTTTTTGCTGTTCAGTTCGTTTTACATTGCAAGTTTAATAATGCAATTTAATACATTGCGTGCCATGCTATATTTAAAAAAATAGCCCCAGGGGCCAAAGTGCGATTTTCTGTAATTTGCTATTTTTACATTAACTAGTAACACACTTTCTGGGCATATTTTCTAATTATTTTTTCGTTTTGAGTATTTTTTTCAAGGTTTGGATGTCATTCACATATGAATGATGTAGCCTCACAGGAGAGTCATAGACGTGTATTTTACACCAAGGGCAATGTCATTAATATGTACCACGCATATTTATTCTTTTTTCTTTTTTGTTTCAGTTTGTAAGGCGTGAAATCTAAATAATATGTCGAACGTTGTCGAGTAAAACACTATTATACAGAAGCTGAGCTTCAAACAATCGCAGCAGAAATTGATTTGGAAGCCAGTAGTGCTTCAGATTACAGCTCCGATGATTCTGTGCGGAATCCAGAATGGGAACCAGTTCCAGATTAATCGTCTTTGAGGGATTCAAGACGGGAACTAGATGTTCCAGCTCGAAACGAATCTTCCGACGAAGAAATCCTTAGCGCTAAAGACAGTATTCAAAATGTCCTTTGAGAATTGGCCATCGAAGAAACTTTTAATTTTAATGTGGATGATCAGGAGGTAACAATACCAGCGATTCCATCTGGAATGAATACGTTGAACATCATGCATTTCCCTTTACTGGTCTCAGTCGACCACAAATACACTCATCAGCCAAAATATCGCCGCTAGAGACGCTTTTTCTAATTATTGGTGACATTATTTTTGAAACTAACAGGTTTTCAGAACAGACTATAGCATCAAGCGGACCCATGAAATATGGCCGTATCAGTAAATGGGTACCAACTCAACTGATGCAGCTGAGATAAAAAAGTTTCTAGGATTGACAGATTGACACCCTAAATAGGGTTAGTTAGGTTAAATACTCTGCCAGATTATTGGGCAAGTCAGGGCATATATCGAATAGATATACCATGAAATCGATATCAATTATTGTTGAGTATGTATGTTACACTTCAATGATAATGAAACGATTCCAAGGGGCGAATGACGAAAAATTCAGCCCCTAAGTGACATCAAAAATTTCAAACCTTGTATTACCCCGGGGAAGACATTCTCATAGATGAGACTACGGTATAAAATTATTCAATCTAGGCTCTGTTGATGTATATATATGGGCCTTGAAGGTATATTCTGGAAGATCTACGACAGAAGAATGAGAAATGGGATTAGCTAAAAATGTCTGTGTCGAACTTTGCGGAAAACTACTAATAGTCGAGTCAATAAAGCGGAAAAATCGTCAAAACTTCTAAACCCGCAAAAACAGAACCGATTTTGATGAATTTTTTTTTTAAATGTTTGTTATGCTAAATTATTCAAAATCAGAAACATTTCAGCTGGCGCTATCAATTATTTATATTATTTAAATAATTTAAAAAAAAAATTTTTTTAACAATTTTTTTTCGATGAAATTTTAACTAGAAGTGACTAATTTTGAAAATTTAGTATATTAAATAATTTTTGAATTAAAAAGTTTCAAATTTTCCAATGAAAAATGTTAATTATTCAATCATTCGGATGCAAGAATTGAATTCTAAACTTGAAATTTTTGAAAACACTTCGTATAATTTAAGGTTTTTATATATTATGTCCGGTTTTCGATGAAAACATATGACTGGGGTATGGAATAAATGAATCTTTACTGAATTTGAGCATAATGGAACAACTGCTTTTAGTGTTGGCAGTCCTCTTGTCACTTGTGTAAGTTTTTCTACACTTTTACTCGAAGTACTTGGTGTATCTGAACTCTCTTGTTCTTTGCAAATGCAACAACAATTAACTGTAGAATCTACAGTATCTTGTTGCTGTTACTGTATCATATAAAAAAATGTTGGGAAATGTTTTTACCACGTATGATTTTAAATATGAGGATCAAATTCAAAGGGAAATAGAGCTGTAAGACAGAAAATGTATTTCTAATAATTTAAAAAGATTTCATTACATTCAAAGAATAATTTAACACAAATTGTTTTAGCAAATAATCTTAGCGACGATAATGACGCGCGGAAAATCCATTGAAAAAAGTACCGTCGAATTAAAAATATTACACTTAAAGGGCTAAAATTTTTAGAATCGTTAAATCAATATGTTTCAAATAAGCTAACAAAATTTAGTTAAGATTGAGTACTTATTTATTAAACGGGAAACACTTTTTAACTTACATGCAACACAAGCGAGTTTGTTGTAGTCACCAAAATTACAAAAAAAATATTATTTTACAGCATATAAATGTATCATAATAACTGTAAAAATCTAATATAAATGTAACATAATAATAAGAATAATAATTCGATTCTTCAAAATACATAAACAAACTTAAAAGCAAATGTAATCCAATTATTTTCAATACAAACCAAGAATACATGACAGATAATTACTTTTTCCATCGTGTTTGTACTTGTATCTTTGCACTTTTTTCTGAATTTTAATCAATAATTCAGTTTTCTTCAACAATTTTCACTAATATTTTCAATATTTAATGTTAAAAACTTCTTTTAACATATTAATAACCTCAAAACACATGCGTTCACTCCGAAAATCATGGTGAAACATCTGGAGTTTGACCTGGAATTCCCCTACCTGTGATACAAAAGGTCAATTTCTTGTGCCTGTTTATATATTCTCATAAAAGTATTGATTTTTTAAGGTGAAAATATATATATGTCTATATTTTGTATATTATATTCTTGCATCCGAATGATTGAATAATTAACATTTTAAATGGAAATTTTGAAACTTTTTTATTCAAAAATTATTTATTATACTAAATTTTCAAAATTAGTCACTTCTAGTTAAAATTCCATCGAAGAAAAAATTTTTTTAATAATTTTTTTTTTTTTTATGTTTAAACAATATAAATAGTTGATAGCGCCAGCTGGAATGTTTCTGATTTTGAATAATTTAATATAAGAAACAATTTAAAAAAAAATTCATCAAAATCGGTTCTGTTTTTGTGGGTTTAGAAGTAAAAACCTTCATTGACTCGACTATAAATGAGGGCAGAACATTGTACGTAGATAATTTCTACGCCAGCTATGAACTAGCCAAGTCTATGCTAGATAATCAAACTTGTCGGAACAGTTAGGTCCAATAAAAAGCATATGCCCAAGGAAGTTCTCCTAGAAAACATTATAAGGGGGGAAATAATTTCTCGACAGGATGATAACGGAATCGTAATTTTGAAGTTAGGCTACTTTCTACAAAACATGCGCTCATAATAGTTCCAATAAATCCCCAAAGCAATGAGAAACAACCTACCAATTGTGACAATACAACAGATACTGTAGGGTCTGTAGGTATGCAATCCCATGATCTTACCGTACAAGTTTCAGCTAAATCTTTCAGCAGCCAAGCTAAGCCAACTAAAAAAGTAAAAAAATCAACTAATAACGATAATACAACAGGCGTTGCAAATATGCAATTCCAAGATGTTACCGTTCAAAATTCAGCTCAAGCTTCCGCCAGCCAAACTGAGCCAGAGAGTAAAAGTAAATCTCGTAAAGCCACAGAAAAAACCTTAGCCGTTTTGGCTTACAATAAAGATAAGGCAGGGATAGACCTATCAGATGAAATTACTTCATACACTACCGCTCACCCTAGGGTAAAATGGGACTTGTAAGTATAAACATGCATGCAAAAAGAAAATCAACGTTCGTGTATTTAGAGAGAAGCTTGCAGCGGATTTATTGAACATAATATATCAGGACAGCAAGTACAGCAAGAAAGGTCCAGATCCTCTATAAGTTCTTATCACCATCTTTCCGAAAGAGTTAGGGATGACGGTAAAAGGCGGTGAAAGCATAAAGAAGGAAGAGAAGATGAGAAAATATAGAAAATGCAAGTTATAATGAATATAACGGATCGGGTTCTCTATCTTCTTCTTCTTCTTCTTCTTTGTTTAGCCGTTTTCTATCCTCTGGATATAGGCCTCCCTCATGTTTTTCCAATTTTCACGATCGTGTGCGACTTCATACCGGTTTAATCCTCCTACTTTCTTGATAAACTAATATTTTCCGGGTGTTGCCGTGGTCGTTCAATTTTACTTGACGTTTCGCTGCTCATACTGTCAGCTTCTTCAGAAGTTATTCTAAAGACGTCAAGTAAAATTGAACGACCACGGCAACACCTGGAAAATATTAGTTTATTGGACAACAGCCGCGAAAGCCTACTTTCTTGATGTCGTCGCTCCATCTCATCTGGGGTCTACCTACTCCTCGTCTTTCTCCCCATGGTCTCCATCTAATTACTTTCCCAGTCCATTTATCTAATCCTCTGGCCACATGTGCTGTCCATTCCCACTTCAATGATGCTGCCCTTCTAATGACGTCTTCTACTTTTGTGTTTTATCTTATTCAAATGTTTGTCTTATGGCCTTTCAAAGTGATTCCTAGTATTTTTCTTTCTATCGCTCTTTGATGGACTTGTAGCTTGTTGATTATTGCTCTTGTGAGGACCCAGGTTTCCGCTCCGTACGTCACCACCGGTAGTATGCACTAGTTATATAGCTCTGATTTTAGGCTATGGATATTTTCATCGTCAATATATCCTTTAATTTTCCATACGCTGCCCAACCCTGTCGTATCCTTCTGTCAATTTCTAGTTCTTGATTTTCCTTTCCAATTGTATATTATTTGTCCAAGGTATACGTAGTTGGAGACTCTTTCTTTTTTTTTCTCTATACAGCTTGATAAGTCAACTTTGCCAGGAAATGAAGCCTCACTTTTAGCATACGTGCGATTTATAAAAGAAGAACAAATTTGCAAACTGATACTAAAGGAGAATAGATATTTCATGCATTGGAAGAGCTTTTTTTCAAGAAAAAGAAATACCCCTGAGTAATATCTTGTCAGTTGCTCCAGCGATGATAGGGGGTTTCTTAAAAAAGGCGGTACCGAATGCATACGCTGTGCACGGTGTCATCAATCGTCAACATTTAGTTGCCAAAAATCTGAGTGAACGCCTACATAGGTCATTACATTATGTCATTAAAGCAATCAACAAATTCATTGAATGACGGATTCTTTAGACAACTTTGTATTGAAAACGATGAATAATTCAATCACTTGCTGCTTCATACATTAGTTATTTGACAGACTTGTTTAACAAATTTGATGAAACAAATCTACAATTTCAAGGCGATGAACTGAATTTAATAAAAACAAAAGCTGTTATTTCTGCGCTTGTGGCAAAACTTCTTCTGTACAAACGAAATTTAGGACGAGGGGAGTTCAGCCAGTTTCCAAATTTATCAACAGGAGAAGAATATGATGAAGACCTACTTACCTGTTGTCAGCACTTGGATGTTCTCCATTCTGACTTCAATCAACGATTTGAAGATATTTTAAAAATGAACAATGAACATACCCGATTGGGTTCTGGATCCTTTTTCAAGTACAAAAAGAATCTCCAAAATTACAAGAAGAACTGATAGATGTAACAACAAATGAAGAATTGAAATTTAAATTCAAAGACGGCTACCAACAATTTTGGCTGCAAGAGCAAGTATCTACAGTTTATCTTGCATTATGGACTATAATACAAAAGTTTTTAATTGCATTTCCTTCAGCATATTTAGTGGAACGTGGGTTTAGTGCGGTCACAAATTTGTTAACAACAAAAAGAAACCGACTGCAAATAGCGAATTGCGGTGATTTAAGAATACTGCTGACAAAAATATAGCCGAGGATTAATACATTGATAGCAGCGCACCAGGATCATCCTTCTCATTAGGATCATTTTTAATGTAATTTGTAATTTTTATTTTCATATTATCCTTCGTTATCTTCATTTTCTGTGTGTAATGCGAATGTTACTATGTTTGATTTTAATAAATAATTTTATAATTTCAAGCTTCAAGGTGTCTTATTTACAACATATTTATTTACTATGTTTGAAGACGTTAGGTAGATATATAGATACATAAAAGAACGCAAATTTTTTACTATATCTTTCTGTTTGTTCGCTTAAAGAAGATAGATTTCCAGGGGTGCCCTGAGTATTTTTTTTCTGAAAAGGGGCGGTATGACACATAAGTTTGGGAACCACTGGTTTATACCTATTGTAATATGTATCCCGGGCAACCACAGCTTTCTTTGGAATGTTTTAATATTAAACATAAATAAATGAATTCATTTGCTTATTCTATTAAATCGTAACTCCACTATAAATATGGATTTCAACATTACTGTAAAAAGAAAATAATTTGATTTGAAAGTAATTAAGAATAAATATTATACTTGCATTTTATGGGTTCTACTTGTTACCTTTACGAATTTACTTAAACCAAGTATACCGAAGTGTTCCCCAGAGACCATGCTTTCAGATACCCATATAGTAAGTTACATTACACTGTCGCTCGCTCATATTGGATGAACGACACAGCTTTAAATGGAACCAAGCGCGCGTCATTCATATATGAATGACATGGCCTGAACGGAACACGGACTGTCATTCACATACGAGTATAAATGCTGTGGCACGCAATGTGTTGAAAAAGTACACAATTCTTACTTTTGGCCCAAGAGGTTTGCTTCACATTTCAGGTTTTGGGAGCTGGCAAAGCTTTACTTTTCCTTGCAACATGTTTACTTCAGATTACAGGTTTTGGAAATTTTGCAAATTAAATACATTTTAAGTAAACAATTCTTGCCTTTCCATGCAAGGGTTTACTTGACATTGAAAACTTAATTTTGTAAATCACATAATTTTCAGGCAAACAATTTCTGTTTTAACATTGGAAATGTTTATATGTTTTATATATTATATATGGCATTATCATTTCCAATGTATCCGATGGTTGCAAGGATTGCGAAATCTGTGAATTTTTTCCCCTAATTACAACTTGAGAATTTTTTTAAACAAATACCTATATTTTTCTTTGAGCAACTAATTGAACAGTTTTTTTGCATTTTGTTGCAGTAGTTTTGTTTTACGTTGCATATTTAAGAATTTTTACAGTTAAATAAGTTTAAGCAGGTTCTTCCTATAAGACGTTTACTTCACATTGCAGGTTTAAAAATTTTGCAAATTAAATTAATCTTTGGGTAGATTTGCTTCAGGTCGAAAGTTTGAGCATTTTAAACGTTTTAGGTAAACACATTTTGATTGTTATTGCAACAGGTTTGTTTTATGTTATAAGTGTGAGAATTTAGACAAGGAGTTCTTGCTTTTAGCTGAAAATTAAGACACTTTAAGTAGACAGTCCCTTTTGCTTTTTATTGCAACATGTTTGTTTTACTTTAATGTATTTTAATTTACTTAATATATTTTTTGTATTACAACAGGTTTTATGTGCAGGTTTTTTAAATTTTTTGAATTGAAGAAAACATTTTAAGTAAGTAGGTTTGTTTTACAAACAGATTGAATAATTTTACAAATTAAAGGTTCAAGCAGACAATTTTTACATTTTACCTTAAAACAGGTTTGCTTCACATTACAGATTTTAAAATATTAAATTTCAGCAGCTAGCTTTCCTTTGTGTTGCAGTAGATTTGTTTGACTTCAAGATAATTTTTAATTGCGTTACAGCTTTGATTAAGCTTCCAAAATTTAGAATTCTGTATCATGCAACGCAATATAAATTCGTAATAAAGGTACAACAAACGTTCCAGGAACGTAAAACCATGGCTATAAAAGCAGCAATAAAAAAACCCTTTTGAAGTACTGATTTTTATACGACTTTGTCGTTTGTTATAATTATGTTTTGGGTTTTTTGTAAGTTAGCACAAGATTCGGTTAAGACATCGAAATAAAAAGGATCAAATATTTTCGTTCGTTAACAACTGTTTCTATCACCACCTCGCGTAGAAACACATAAGTATTTATAGTTTTGTATGTAACATAAAATTATAAAACTTTACTGGTTTTTAACGCCTTTGGAATTGTTTGTAAACGTGAGCTATTATTTTTTATTAATTTAATTATGCTTTAGCAATTGGAGGCGTAAAATTCAACTAAGAAATATAAAAGGGATCAACTGATATTTTACAAAAGAAAACTAATTTTGATAATGCATACTTTCTCATCAAAGAAAATATAATATTTTTAAAAAGCATATTATTCAGGACCCACTATTTCTTTGTCAAAATTAGGCCTAAAGTTTTAAACTTTCTTTTCAAAAATATCAGTAAATATTCCAATTTTGTTTGAGTAAACTGTTTCTGCTCATCCGTAACATTCGTAACTAACAATTCATTGAAAACTTACAAATGAAATTTTATTAAATCAAAAATTAATCATTGTACAGTTCCATTATAGTCAATTCTACTATTATTTCATTCCCTAAGGTCAGCAAAAATAAAACTTAAAATAAATATAAAAGCTGAAGGTTACAGGAGTCATCTTCAACTTATTTAAATTCAAATCTCACAATTACGAATCGGAAGAATTACAATTATATTTGGCTTGCAATTAATTTAATTTAAAAATTCATTAACGGGACTAAAAAAACGTGCAAACAAATTATTTACAGGAAAACATAAATATAAATCTGTCAGTTAAGCTACTATTTTGTCAGTAAGTAAATAATTCTAGAGTACGGAAATCACAAAAATTAGCTCCCAGCATATATTTAAAGACAACTAAAAACTTCATCATCATATCTAAATAATCATCAGTGTTTACCCTCTTTATTTTGTACAATAGTGTCTGTATTTAATTTGCAAAATAATGACTACATAAAAATCTTCGAGTAGCTTTTTTTCAGAAAAATTTACACAATTATGTAACACATGAAGTGGGAAGATCGCTTGTTAATTCTCTTAAAATGCATAGCCGAAACACGCAACTCAAAATCGCAATAAACACCTGAATAGTTTTTTTAAAAACCTTGACTTTAAAAGGAAGGTTGAAGTCTTAGAATTACTAAGATCAAAGGCAAAAAATTGCCAAATGTTTACAAATTAACAAAAAATTGAGCAGCTTTGTATAATTTCGTATTGTTCAAAATTTTTAATTTCAATTACGATCTGCATTTTTTTGAAATTGCATCATAAATATGTTACAAAGAAACTTTTATAAAATATACGCATGAATTATTCAAAAACATATCACATACAAAGTTATAAAATGCAAAATTTTTAAAAACTATTGAGAAAAAAACTACGCTGCTTGAAAAACCTTGAAAGTTTCAAAAAAAGCGATTAAACAGTCAATTACAAAGATGCTGATTTATTATTTGTTAATTAAAGGTACTGCAGAAGTTTTTTCAGAATAATGATAGCTCTTCAGGACACTATTTAGTATTGTGTCACCCACATATTTCACTTTAGCAGCGTTAAATTCCAGGTCACGAAGCTGTGAGCTTTTAAAGTTCTTAGCCAGTTAGAAATTCGACAGGTTATATATATAATTAACGTCTCTTTATATTAAAATCGCTTTTTCTAATATTTGTTTGCAGGTAGATTTTGTTCAAATATATAATTTAAATTTAATATTTAACACGAGCTTTGTTTTTTTTTAGAAGTATTTAAATGTCAAGGATTGCTAATGACTTAATTCATATTTCCTTTTCCGGTATAAAAAAGCATTTTATGAAATCCATTGCAACTAAGATGTAACAACGCAATAATCCCAAATAATAACTCCTCATTAACTTTTATATAATTTTAGATATGCAACAAAGATAAATTTCAGTTTTCCTATTTTAATTGACTAAATACAAACGTGTAAACAGCTGTTGTAATTTTCTTAACCTTCAGTAATTTTAATTTAAGTAGAATAACTATTAACATTTTTTAGTTAATTAAAACGATAAATTTTCGATAAGCATGCACAATAATTAACTGCAATTGATAAAACAGGTAAATATAACTTCACAGCGTGTGCCTGATATCCTAACAATATAATATATTTCCAGGAAGTTCAAACTTCACTGTAAAACCTGTGCTATATTCTTGTACGGATTCTAGTTTTCTCTAATAAGAGTAGATAGTTTTGATTTTAAATTTATAGGACAATTATTTAAATGATTGCTAATTATTTAATTTGTAAAACTCGCACTATGAATAAAAATACAAGGGTTTCTAGCATGCGATACATTATACAAAAGTAATTGAATATTATTGAAGCACTGTGCGAATTGAGTTGCAAGTCTCGAATTATGTTAGTTTGAACTGGGTTATTTTAAAACTTGCCAAGACGACCTTGACAACATTAACTTAGCTTTGTTGAACCTTTCAGAATACTGTTCTTTTCAAATACTTATACACTTATATTTTAAAAGCACAGTTATAGATTCGGGGATTATAAGTTGCCTCCACTATTTTAATTGTTACGTCCGCTTTCTCTTAATTTTCCAATTTAACTTACAAACTATTTGCCAATAGTTCAAAACAATCGGAAACAAAATCTACCCAGTTTTGGAGTTTATTTATCAGCATTGTGAAAAGTTTCCAGCTTTACTGGGAGCTTTTAGGTTTTAGTTTATTTAATTAATTTATCAAAAGGACAAATTACACCTTTTTTGAAAGCTTATTTTTCAGAATCTTAGAAACTTTCTTAGTTTTCTGGAATTTTTTAAAATTATCTTAGTATTTTTGAAAAGTTTAAGCATTATGTAATTACATATTGTAAAATCGCCCTTAATGAATAATCGGTTAACAGCGCCCTAAATCGCTATTTTGCTAAACATATGGTGTATTCAGAAATACTTGAAATGTCTGTAAATGGAAGTTTAATTACGCTTTAATAACCTTAATAAAGACACATTTATAGACGTCTTAATTTCTGCCAGTGCTGTCATAAAAGTATTCATCTGGATTGCGTTAATACGAGGGCGTATTTTTATGTTATCTACCTAGCCATGAAACAAAAAGCGATGATGCCAAACCAATTATTAAAAAATAGCTGTGACATTTAGAAGTACATATGAGACATAGAGATTTGGGAAGATTTGCTTCTTAATAGAATGAGTGAAATTAAGGTGAAACATCAGTGTCATACAGTTGCTGAACAAAGGAGGAAATGGCCCAAAAATTATTCATGAAAGAATGGTTGCTGTGTATCGGGAAGATAAACCATCTTATTTTCAAGTTAAATTTTAGTCTAAACTCTTTCGATGGGGTAGAGGATCAAATAGCGATGGCCCAAAGTTCGGACGAGCCGTAGAAGCTCGAATTGAAGAGATGGAAAGAGACTATAAATGCAGAGACTTATGGAAACACAATTCTTTCTTTTTCTTTCTTTCTCTTGTACTTTTGCCCATGTGATAGTCGGATGGTTGTATTTATTTATTTATCCTTAATCCATCTCTTCCACTTCTTTTTATCTCTTGACATGTTCTGACGACTTTCTTCTTCAACCGCCTATTTCTGCAGTACCTTGTAGCCACGTCTTTCTAGGTCTACCCCTTTTTCTCTTCTTAATTTGTTTTGTCCTTACTATCTTGCTAGGTAATCTATCTTGTTTTATCCTTACTAGGTGTCCATACCACTCAAGCTGTCTATTTTCGATCTTTCTCATAATCTGTTCCTATTCTAATTCCACTCTAATAACGTCATTTCTAATATGGTCCCATTTAGTTTTCCCTTCGATTTTTCATATATTCTTAATTTCTGTTGCATTTAGTTTACTCTCATGTTTCTAATGCATAGAGTAAATTGCGAATTGATATAATATTGTAGATTGTTAATTTGGTCTTCTTATTTATCTCTTTATTATTATATACTGTTCTGTTTAGTGCGTAATATATGTTATTGGCTTTCTTTGTCTTATTCGCTATTTCTATGTCCATCTTGCCGCCATTCGTGAAAGTACTCCGTAAGTATTCAAATGTTCTTACGTACCTCCTCTAAAAGTTCATCTTTACATCTAATTCCCAAACTTGCAATATATTTTTTATTAAGTACCATAATTTTACATTTAGTTGTGTTCACTTCCATTTTTGTCAATATATTGTATATGTATTTTTTTGTTAGGGAATATAATTTACGCCTTTGTGACAGAGATCATGTGGGGCGGGGATATATCCCATTTATGCCCCTCCCCCGTGCGTATGCCACTGTAGCCATATAATGAAAAATATATTTAGTTTTATTAATTGATGTTGTAGGTAGCATTAGTTATGGGCATAATGGGTGCAGGTAGAAGACATGAATTACATCAAATAAAAATTATTAATTTCAATGATTTGGGTTCAGCTGTTTTAATAACAATACCAGGCACCAAAACCAAAATTGTACGAAATTTTATTGTAACTGGTCATTACTATGAAATTAACAAAAAATACGTGAATCTTCGCTCTCCAAATGTTAATGGTCTATGGTTTTTCATTAATTATCAAAAAGGAAAGTGTACCGTTCAAAGAATAGGCCTAAATAAGCTTGAAGCCGTGGGAAAAGACATTGCTAAGTATTTAAAATTGTCAAACCACGAATTATATACCGGGCACTGCGCCGATCTTCCGCGACAATTCTTGTTGATGATGGTGGGATGGATGTATGAGGGATATATCGATGAATCGAGGAAAAATAAGCTAGACAGCTATTAAAATTGCAAATACAGGACATTTCAAACATACCATCGACTTCAGGAATGGGAAATCGTGAAAAAGGCCGTCCACTTCAACGGCGGAAAATTGCCAGTATCAAGAAAATATTAGTATCCAACATTCCACAAGTTCGCACATCAGGTTATCTATACTTATAGGTATTGGGCCCTATTATGATCTTATGTTTAAAGTTGCCTCTAACTAAAGTCGTGTTTAGCGTAAACATAAAACGATATAGCTTTATATAAATTTATATGTGTATAATAGATACTCGATGTTGCCATGGTAATTAAACATGATGTTAAATTTAAATATGAGATCAGAATACCGACCAATACGTTTTTATATCCTATTACTGTTTTTAATTGTTTTTGATCCATGACAATTATAAAGAGCAAGGGCCTAAGGGCATCTCCTTGCTTAATGCCTCTCTCCATTGAAAATTCTTTTGGCTTTTCTTCATTAACCTGTACCTTTCTTCTAACAGTTCTTCTCCTGCTTCCATGTTCTTACACAATTAAAATTTAAAAACTTTGGAGGAAAAACGCACACATTCTTATTTACTTGTTACTGCATGACAATTATCGGGTTCATAAGGCAAACAAAGCCCAGCAAATAATCAATGACTCCTGGGTTCATAGAGTTAAGGCATCCCCCTTATAGTCTGACCTAGCCCCGCCAAACTCTTGCAGAGTTGCCCAATGATTTTTTTTCTGAGGGAACGGGACAATTGGAAAAAAGATGGAATAAGTGTTTAAGGGAGTTACATAGAGAAATATAAAGGGTTGTTAGTGTGATAGATTTTTTTTCATGACTAGGTAGATAACATAAAAATACGCCCTTGCAAAATGAAGTTAAGTTAATAAAATCTCTGTGGATATTTCATTCTTAGTTACCATATTACAGAGAACCAGAAAATAATTTCATGCCAAAACCTTATTCAAACTTTTAGATTTTAATTTACAAAAAATTACAAACCCTAGGAATACTGCCATGTGAAGTATCGACTATGTTCTCATTTAATCTGCTTGTTTTTAGATTTTAATTTAAAGGTAATCAGGTTCTTAATACACTGTAAATTATTGTATATACAACATTAACATTCTCTATCACATTCAATTTTGAATTAATTAAATAATCACCATAATCTGTGTTTTCAATTTATCATCCTTAAGGAGTAATTACTTATTCTAATGCGACTGTAATAGGTGCTTGTTATTATGGTATAAACTTGTCAGTTCAAAGTGTTACAGTATAATTACCATTTAGATTTGAGTTTTATATAAAATGTTTAATGTAATGACTTTTTCAGGTTTTAAGGTTCGTTGCTTAGAATTAGATTTTTAAATATTTATTTGGTGGTTCAATGTTCGAAATTATTTTAATTTGTTGTGAAATTCAAACCTTTAGTTATAAATAGTGAAATACTTTGAAGATTAATTTAATTCAGACACATTTTAATAGGCTTCAGGCTATTGTTTTTGGTACTGAATCAAACGTTGGGACTTTTAATTTCTAATTGGAGGTTCACTTTACTAAATTAAAGCCAAAACTACCTTTTTGTTTTAATTCATGTTTTAATCAGTACTTCAGATGAAAACCATGCTAAAACTTTGTAAACTAAATATAGTTAAAAACTTTACAACTAATATTCCTTGATTATTCACAGTATCCTACTAAATTTGTATAATAAATATTTTACTATCATTATTTTACATTTTTGAACAGGTGGTTAACATTAATTTTTTTTAACTGTGTTGCTTGAATTCGCAAACTTGATTTTCCAAAGTTACTATACTGGCAGTTTCGGAAAAATTAGATAAACCATTACAAATTCATAAAACTAAAGATTTCTAGAATACGATCTATATTTTGGAACATTTCAAGAAATCCATTTGCACCTAAATTCTGCTACATCTCGTTTAAGGAAAAACAATAATTGTTTAAACAAACCCAAAAAAGGCTTTTAACCCAATTTGTTGTTAACATGTTAAATTTTAAAAAGTTAAGAGAAACGTTTCATTAATTTATAATTTATAAATAAAAAGTTGCCAAAATGGCAAACTCCTTTTATCCTTTCTGAATGCCAGAAGAGCTTTACAGTGAATATCGAATTGTAAATTCTAAATGTGTGTAGTTTACTAGTCTATCTTGTGATAAACAAACTTTGCAAAAAGGATTTTTAAAAACCACTCCAAACACAATTTTTCGAAGTCAAAACCTAGCATTTTCATTTTCGTTGATTTTAAAACAGTTCATCTTGTTTTAAATAAATAATAAGCCAATTAAATAAACGAACATTGAAATAAACTTTTCTAATGTTAAACAAGGAGATTGCCTAAATAAGAATTTTAACCTAAATTTCTTCTTGTCAAAAATTTGTTTGAAAAAACATAAATTTATTTTTAGAAAGAGTTTCGAAATTATAACAGTAAATTTCGAGAGATGATAGTTTTTAAAATTCCTCTAATATATTTATTTCCTCAATTTTGCACGTATTTAAAATATCATTGGATTTTTGAAAAAATCTGCCACAAATAAAATAGTCCAAATCGTGGTGTTCGCCTTCAGCATCATACACCAGTAAACACATATTTTAATAAACTTTAGTGGTGTTATTTTTTTATATAAATATCCGCATTGTTTCCAGAAGAAATCTTAAAAATTCCAATTGAACATTCTTTAAAAAATTGGATACAACAAAAAACTGTTCTTCCGGATCGGGACCGTGTCATTTTGAGACAAAAGACTCAACGTTTCGCCCACTTTTATAAGGGGCTTCTTCAGGAGGAAAGGGAGCACTAAAAGAGCACGGCAACTCAACGTGTCAACCACGCCAGAGGCGAAACTCTTTTAGCAAGAGGCAGAAGGGTAGCGGTAACTCAACTTGTCAACCAAGCCAGAGGCGAAACCCTTCTTCAGAAACGTTGAGTCTTTTGTCTCAAAATGACAGGGTCCCCATCCGGAAGACGTTTTGTTAATACTGACACTGAGACCGTGGAAGTCTTCGAATTCATAACAAAAAACTGCTCTGTAAAGATGAGCACGTTCTTTGCTTCTATAATGGTTTACTAAGGGCTGTTTGAACCGCACGTACTTAACATTTAAACAAGATTAAATGCAAAGATACTATTGTGGTAACCAATATTTTTGGTTTAAACCAAGTTTTAAGGACAAACTATGCAAATAGCTCTTAGTCTCCGTTACCCATAATTATAAATTTCAAATATTCCAAAAATTTAATTCAGCTACGACGACACATATTTCCGGAACTTCTTGAAAAAATATATTTGAACTTATAGTGACCTGTATTTTATATTCAGTCTACGACTACAGCAGACTTAGTGCTGGTTAATTTTACTTCCAGTATTTGAAAAATCAAAAGGTAGCTTTATACATATGTACATTTTAATTAGACTGCAGCAGTATTGTTATCTGGCGCCTTTAACCTTTAACCATCGAAAACTAGCTCGTTCATTATTATAGTGCAGAATTTCGAATAAGAAAGTACTATATTTCAAGAACTCAAGAACTGATAATTTTAAAACAGGTTTCGTTTTTCTGAAACAGTTTAGCTTATGTAACGACAATATCTTTGAATCAGCTCAATCTAATAACGAAAGTGAAAATATCTTTCTTGATGTTAAGAAATAATGCAAGTACAGCTTATTATACGTGCACACGATTGAATTACTTCGCATTCTTATAAGAGCCGAACTTTCCACAGAATTTTTACTTAATTAATTTACTTCCTTTCGCAACGTTTCTGAATTGTCTTTTTTTAATTGCTTAAACAAACAGTGATTAACATACGAACTGTACAATGATTAAATAAATTGATTTTTTAATTAACAAAGATGAAGGTTTTAAAGTAAAACAATAAAGTACTTTACTTACCACTTTTAGTCTCCATAAAATATTTGTAGAAATCCACTAGATTAGCTAACCCAGACATAGTTAAGCGTTGCAGTTTAACCTAAAAAAGGATAAAATCCTTGAGAATGATTAAATTAAATCGAATTAATTTACAAGACGCGTACAATTTTATATTTACTCTGTTTGAAATTGCCACGAAATGCAAACAATTCTTATAACAACGTTATTTACTAATTTAAATAACATCCTAAATCGTATATTAATGACATAAGTGTTATTTTTCGTTAACGTACCCAGTGGTCGTTTAGTTAAACTTTCATTTTCGCTTTAAACTTTTGTAAATCCCTGAAAAAGTGGGTAATTTTCAAACCGCGTTACCTGATCGAATTTATTTAAAAATTAAAAATAGTTAAGTTTTTACTAAAAATAAATTTATGTCACTAACACAGATTCGAAGATTCACTCGGCAAAGGATCCGAATGGAACATTGTCCCCGTTTTATACTTTTCATTTATGGCAAGTAGAGTTATTTAACACTAAGCAAACAATGATTCTTCACGCTAAACCAAAACCAAAACCTTCACTTACGAGGATTAATTCCCACATTAACATATACAAATTTATCGGGGTCATTTTTATTGATTTTAGTTAAAAGGGTTTACTATTTTTTTCTACAGTTAAAAGCAATTGAAGGTTTTGCCTAAAAGGAATTTAAGGTTTTAATTTTCATTTACAAATCTGAGAATGAAATTTTCTTTAGACCGAGGATTAATTTCTACTAGAAAGCAATTACATATTTTTTTAAATAAAAATTCTTGTAATAGTATGTTATTGCAAGTAATACGCAATATTGTTCAAGAACTTTATAATTTATTACCTTGCAGTTGTAACGATAAATGCAGAATTATCCTGTATCGGAAACTAAAATAAACCTTGAATGTCTGAACAATAAATATTTCTTTAAGAACATTTAAAAATTTAAAAAATAGAATACCGATTGTTTTAGAGGAAATCGAATTTAAACAGGACGAAATTACCCACACGAACTGTTCGATAGTAAGATTAATCAACACAAACAGGTTCGAAAACTAGCACGGCTTAGTGAAGTCTCGAGTATTTACTTGCACTTGTTGCAAATTTAATTATTTTCATTGCGCAAAAAGGAAACGTTTCTACTCTCAATTTCAATGTATGCAACGCATTTTCTAAATGAAAATACTTACATACAGTTTAACCTTACTCCCCAATTGAAAAATTAAAAAAATACCTCAGGAAAATCACAAAGTTCGTAAATTAAAAAATAAAAAAGAAACTTACCCAAACTAAATTTAAAATAAATATAAGAAAACACACTAAAATAAAACCACAAAAATTAGTAAACGAAAACTAAAAGTAATTCAACAACACCAGCATCACAACGAAACCGAACTGAACGTAAGGTAAATTCAGTAATAAAGAAAGGAAAATCGCTTCACCGAAAGCGCTGCTGTATATAAAATGAAAGTCCACCTGAATTGGTGGCTGGAGTTAAACTGACATAGAACTTGACAATCTCAAGATAACTAATACCCGATGATAATTTACCATATCTTATTGTCGGTATGCTTTATAACAAACGGAGTGAGGTTTGTAGTAGTGAGAGTAGAAGAAAGTATTGAGACAAACAATGACTTTCTTCGTAACGAATAAAATATCAAAGTGAAACTTCAGACTAACTGAAAATAAAACAAAAATTCGTTTAACGATTATAATCTATTGGAAAACTCGCTAATAAACCTAACATAATGGAATACTAACTTTTCTATAATGACCATTTTAAAGACCTTAGAAAGTATTCGAAGAACTTTTAAAATTGCAGGGATTTCAAATATCTGCTGTGACGTTATAAATTTAATACGTATTTCAAATCTTAAATTACAATTTTGAATCTTGAAGTTTCCCAAACACTAATAGTAAATGCTTAATAATTCCAAATTAAAATTACCATCCGTTTGTAGAAAATCGGCTCAAATTCTGTTCGAAGAATACAATGTTGTATCTTTTAAAATTCAATAGTGAGCTGATTGTCCTGGGTATCCTGTATATTAAACTTATATAATTATTTTCTACGTCAAATGCTTGTACAACATTACAGGTAATTATATCACAGATAAGGCATTAGAAAAGAAATTATACTATTGTATATTAAATCTCAAACCTTGAGCCTCTAATTACCAGTCCATGTACGGAGCATTTACAGAAAGTTTGTATTTTATGAAAAAACTTTCGCAGTTATATGAAAAATGTACAACTAAGAAGTTTAACCATAGTTCGGTTGTTTTTTTGAAATGTTTCCAATAGTTTTGAAATTTGTAAAAATTTCTATTGACAATTTAATAAAAGCTGTAAGTTTTGTCTCAAGTTGTTGAAACAAAAAGAATCCTTTCGGAAGTAAGTACAAACAATATTCCAAAAAAGGCAATTTTGTTTTCAGAAAAGATTTCAAAATTCAAAAATTAAAAAACTGAATTTTCTTTTGGAAAAGGACAACCAAATTACCTCTTGCTATAGATTTTAAAATTTAATTTAAAATTGTTTTGAAACAAACATTAATCTTCTTAGTTAGACTTACTTTTTAATAGAGTTTCTAAGATAATTTCGAAATTAGAAAAGTTTTTGAAAATAATTTCATTTTCTTTTAGATTTCTCTTTCGTGAATAATTTTAGAAAGAAACAATTTTTCCAGAGTCTCTTTTAGGAAAAGATTTCAAAATTCTAAATGTTCCACCAACAATTTAATAAAAGCTTAGTTTATCTCAAGTTAAAAACAAAATAAATCATTTCGGAAATAATTTTGTAGCTTTCCAGTTTCCACAAAGGGTAAATTTTCTTTTGGTAAACGTTTTAAAATTTGTTGAAGTTTCTGAAACGTTTTCATCATTAAACATTTTAAAATTTCCCAACATTTTCTGTCAACAATTTAGTAAAACCTGAAAGTTTATATCAAGTTTTTGAAATGAAGAAAATTCCTTTTGAAAATAATTTTTCAATTTTCACAAAAGGCAATTTCCTTTTGGACAAGTAACAAATTTTTTTTTTAAACGTATATAAAATTTCTTTCTGAATTCATTTTTGGGGTAAACATTTTCTTGGAATAAATTAAACAAAATAAATAGCAAAAAGTTTTGTTTTCAGAATAAATCGAAACAATAAGAGTGTTGAAAAGAATTTTTAGCAGAAACCTGGGTCCCTTTGAGATCTCTTTATCATTAAAAATTATGAAATTAGCCAGAATCTGTTTGTCTCAAGTTTTTGAAACAAAAAGCATTCCTTCTGGAAATAAGTTTTTCAATTCTTAAAAGAGGCAACTTCCTTTTGGATAAGATTTTCAAATTCGAAAATTGTTTGAAACAAAAATAAATTTCCTTGTAGAAATAATTTTCGTTTTGGAAATAATTTCAAAATTGTAAAAGCTTTTGAAAATGATGATATTTTTCCTTTGAAGTTAGTTTTAGAGTTAGAAAATAAAACAAAAGTAGATATTGGAAATATTTAGCAGAAAACTGGATCTCTTTAGAGATGCTTGTATCATTAAAATTGCAAAATTTACTAATTTCTGCCAACAAACAATTTAATAAAAACTGAAAGGATGTCTCCAGTTTTTGAAGCACTAAAAATCTGTTTGAAAATAAGTTTTAATTTAAATTTTTTTTTCAGAAATAATTATTGAGCTAGTTTTTTCATATAACGCAATGCATTTTTTGGAACTAATTTCGAAATTGGAAAAACCTTTGAATATAGTTTAATTTTCTTTCGAAAATAGTTTTGTAGTTAGAATATCTAAAAGTGGATTCCTGTCAGAAAAAAGTCAAACTAAAAAGCCTTGGAAAAGGAACAACATCCTTTCGTGAATAATTTCAGGAAGAAAAAATTTCGACAGCAAACTCAATCCCTTTGGAGATATTTTTATCATTAAAAGTTATAAAATTTAAAACACTTTCTGCGAACAGTTTAAAAAAAAAGGCAATTTTCTTTTCGAACAAAAATTTAAGTTAAATCAGAAGTTAGAAAATTTAAAGAATAACCAAGATTTTCTTTGGGAAATTATGTCTGAATTAGGAAAGTTTGAAAATTTTTTGAAACGAAAATAAATTTTCTCCCGGAAATAATCTTTTGAGTTAAATTTCTTTCTAGATAAAGTTTTCCGTTCGAAACTAATTTAGAAATTTGAAAATCTTTTGAAAATAATTTCAATAAAAACTGAATATTCCTCTGAATAGTAACCACGAAGCACAGCAATACTAGAAATAATAAGCAAACCTAATAATTTTATCCAAAAATTAAAAATAAATTTGTGACCAGGTTTACTTTAAAAAGTTTCTAGAAATTATCGATTGTTAGGTAAAAAACTTTGCAAATACTGTAAAGTATCTCGAAAAAACGAGAAACAAAGATAGTTGTAGGTAAGTTTGAGGCATATCTAACTAGCTTACGGATATCAGTAGTTAATAATTTCTCATAAATACACAACATACGTAAACGAAGCCAGTAAAATTGTAAGAACTGAATGGTTTGGGTTTTAAACAATTGTTACTTAATTTACGAATTTTGTTCTAAGAATCTAAAAAGCGGCAGTACGGCAGAGTGGGAGTGTACGTAATACTGACATATAGACACTTAAGCAGAGGTCTGCTGGGTCTGAACAAGAATGGATGATCATTCCGCGGCTCGGTGTGTTCGGCCTCCTCGACACTATAAATGTATAAGAGGATAAAAGAGAAAGAAGAAGAAGTTCTTAGAATCGCAATGATATGTAAATATTCCAGAACTGATTTACAAAGATAAATTTAATAAGTTGTGAAACAATTTAGTTTAGAGGAAGGGGAAGGAGAAGAAGAAGAAGTAGAAGGAGAAAAATAAAAAAAAACAGAGTAAACGAAAAAGGATGCAATGAAATTTGGCGTAGAAGTTTTTTAAAAATTCTAAAACAATTTGTAAAATAACATAAGAAACAAATTATGGGAAATAAACATAAATTTGGGGAGAAATATTTAAAAAAATTAAATTAAATTAAAATTAATTACATTAACTTGTTGCCTTTCTTAAAAAGCTTTTGTCTCACTACAATAGATTAAACAATGGGAGAAACAAATACCGAAGTGTGATGATCACCGTTTATTAAAATAACCTACTTGTAAGAACGCAAACAACGAATTTTTTACACTGTTTGTTATTTGTCTCTATTTTATTCTGCCGGATTGGCTTTCCCAAGCATTAGAAATACAAACTGTGTTTTCTCGGGATTTTTGTGATAAATTACTGCCCTCTCGGGCATATCCTTGATTTAATACAGTCACTAGTTAATATATTAAATTCATATTTTTTTATAGAATTACACAATATCTTTTTCTTGATCATATTCAAATGAAACTCAATTATTTTGTTTTCTATGCAAAAAAAAAACTATAAATAACAAAGCTGTATTATAAGCCCAATATCTTTTTTTATTATATTTATGTAATTACTTTATTAAAACACTTTTGATTATTAGTTTTTGCCCTCAGTTCATTTAAGTCTTAACAGATTGGAGAAATAAAAGCAAATAAATAAAATTAGTTAACTAAGCCCCAAGGCAATTATTTCAATTCGTCATTGTTTGCTCAGAAATTAAGATCAATGAGCATTTAAAACAGTTCGGCTTAATTGCAATTATTAGGATACCTTGAATTTAACCATACAAAAACAGCAAATGCGTCTGATTTGAGACACCGTCTTGTTGACATTATACAAGAACATCGAATTGTTTGAATTGAAAACGGATTATTATTTCTCGTCCCAAAAAAGGCAGTTTCCCCATTTTCATGTAACGTATGTATGTAATCGTTAACCTCTTATAACTTTCGGTGTTGAGGCTGGTGCGTTAGCGTATATTGCGAAAACTTTAGAAATTACAGAAGAAAATTAAAATAATAATTTCGACTTTGACACCCTGTATCTCCCTAAATATTAACTTTTGGGCTAAGGTAATTTTAGGTAAATCGTAATATTTTGGCCTCACAAATCTACTGTTGGTTTGTGTACCATTACTTATAGACCACCCTGTATAAAACAGAAAGAACTAGAGTAAGTGCAAGAATAAAAGGGATAAACGAAGGATACTGGGAAAGATTCACAAAGGAGATGGAGAGAGACATGTACGGAAGCCAAAGGAGGATATGGGGAATGTTAAGAAGGAATAAACAAGAAATCAACACAGACCAATAAAATCAATCGGAAATCTATATAAAGAAAACGAGGAAAGCGAAGAGTTAATGACTTAGGAAGATGAAGAAGAAGAAGAAGACATCGATGTAGAATTAACAGAAGAAACGATAGAAAACACTTTAAAACATCTGAAACCCAGAAAAAGTCCGGGATCTGATGAGATAACAAATGAGATGCTGAAATACGGAGGAGAAAGCTTACAAAAAGAAATACTAACTCCCTTTAGAAACATTACAACAAAACAGAAAATACCAACTGAATGGAAAAGCAGAATAACCATTCCAATATTTAAAAGAGGTTAGAAAACAATCCCAGACAACTATCGTGGAATAACGCTTCTCTATAGCACGCTCAAAGCACTCGCCAAAACAATTTTAGAGGAAATCTGTAAAACTATACAAATCCGCGAACAACAGCAAAGCTTCCGAAAAAATAGGTCAACTATCGACGCAATCTACATTATCAAACAGATAGCAGAAAAATCTTTAGAATTTAACAAGCCTGCATTTATGTTATGTTATGGATAAAATAGTTGAAAATTTATCCAAAAGAGCAGGCTACAAAATGGAAAACACTTACTTTAATGTTGTCTGCTACGCTGATGATGAGGAAGTTATCGCTGATTCGGAAGACAACCTGCAGATACTACTTTACTCCTTCAATCAAACAGCAAAATAATTAAATATGGTGATCAATACAGACAAAACCAAATGCCTAGTAACATCCAAAGAGCCGATAAGATGCAAATTAGAGATCAATCAGAAGATTGTCGAACGAGTAAACCATTTCAAATATCTAGCAGCCGAGATAACAAGTTTTGGAAATCTACAGAATGAAGTTAGAGAACACACGATGAAAGCTCCCGAATCTCAGGTTGCTTAAGAGATATCGTATGGAGAAACAAATACTTCAATATCGACAGTAAAATAAGAACATATAAACTGCGATTAGATCCATCATAGCATATGCAGCTGAAACAAGACTTCCAAGACACAACAAATGATTGAAACGGCTGAGATGAAAATAATAAGAAGCATTCACGGAAAAACATTATACGATAGGATCAGAAGCGATGACCTTCGACAACAGAGTGGGATCTAAGATATAGGAAAGTTGGTACGACAACGAAGAAAATACTGGAATAAACACATAAGTAGAATGGATGGTATAAGAAGGTTTAAAACAGACAGTAGCCTATCTAAATATGGTTATCCATATTAGAAAGAAAGAAGAACAAGAAGAAGAAGAAGATGGTAAACTTAATAAATTTCAATACGGCACTGCGTTAGAAGACTGCGAGGAGTGTGGGGAGACATTCTATTGCCACTTCCAATGCTAAATATTACGACATTTAGGTTAGGTTAGGTTTAAATATAATAATGAATGAAATCGCAGAAAACGGAGCTATTCTGACGCCCTGGAAGATAGTCAAGCCGATTCTCATACCAAAGCCCGGAAAACCAGATAGAGCTCTCTCATATAGACCACTCTATCTATTGGACACCCTGAGGAGGTTATTAAAACAATTAATAGTGCAGAAACTGAGAGAGAAGTTACAGGAAGAGGAGGATATATCCGAAAGACAGTACGGCTTCATAGAGGGACGATCAACGATACATGCTATAAAAGAAGTACTTAAAACAGCAAAAGAAGAACCGAGAAAATCTGCAAAAGCAATGAAACGATATGCAATAGTGGCATTAAACGTACGAAACGCCTTCAGTTTACTGCCGTGCAAGGAGATTGTTAGGAAATTAGGGAGGAGAGTTATTTCACCGCAGCTTATGACGCTAATTAAAAGCTACCTGAAAACAAATATATAGAACTAGAACAGGGAGAAAGGTTGAAGGTAACGGCAGGTGTTTCACAGGGTTCGGTGTTGGGACCATTCCTGTGGAACGTATTTTATGATGGTGTGCTAAAGATGGAAATACCAGAAGGCGTACGCCGATGATTTTGCAGTTATAGTAACAGAAAAGAGAGATGAGGCGTTAGTCAGGACGGTAAACGAAGCACTGTACATAATAAATAAACGAATGTATGACAGGGAAAAAGTTACAATTAGCGCCAGAAAAAACAGAAATCGTGGTTGTCGCTGCAAGAAAAAAGCACGGGAGTATCGAATTTAAACTTCAAGACACTAAAATAGCACTACAAAAAACCATGAAGTACCACTTAGAAGTGACGTTGAATAAACGCCTGTCCTTTGGCCCACATATCCAACATAATATAGTAGAAAAAGCGGCAACGGCATTAACCAAACTAAAGCCGCGGATAGGAGGAGCAAGTGAACCCAAACGGCGAGCATTAAGTATGGTGGTGGATTCAATTATCCTCTACGCAGCACCAATTTGGATAGACACTAGACACCATGTAAATCAAACTATACCAAACAAAACTTGAACAGGTACACTGAAAGATGGCACTACGGGTCAGTAGAGCATACAGAACCGTCTCTACGGATGCAGCCAGAGTAGTTACTCGCCAGAATTATACCAATCGACCTACTGCCAGAAGAAAGGGCAGCAACTTTTGGACTGCATCCAAATGAGAGAAGAGCTAAACGGCAAGACACACTCTATAATTGGCAACATCGGTGGGAGAATTGTCAAACAGGTGAATGGACTCGTAGGCTGATGCCAGAACTGAAGCAATGGGTGGAAAGATTCATGGACATATAGGATACTAGACTATCTCACGCAGATGCTAACAGGGTATGGGCCAGCATAGACAAAGCAGATACAGGGATATGCCTCTATCGTAACGAACAAGAGGACACAGCAGAACAAACGCTACTAAGATGTAGGAAACGGGAAAGAGAATGTGAAGAGGCGAAAACAGCGGTAAATGAGGAATCAATAGTGAATAACCTAATAAACATTATTTTGACATCTAAAGACCACCGGACAATAATAGAAAGCATTATAACAGCAACAATGAAAAAAAGGAAGAAGATGAAAGGCACAGGGAACCATAACTTACACTGAGAGTGAAACTAGCAAAGGAAATATTGGAAGATAAAAAATTGAGTTGGTTTGGACACCTAGTAGGGATGGGAGGCCACAGACAAGTAAAGAGGGCTTGGAAAAATAGAAGAGGCAGACGACCTAGAAGAACTTAGAACAGCTCTGTGAAAGCTATTCTAAAAGAAAGAAAAAAGGATTGAAACTCAGCTTCAGTAATGGCAAGGAATAGAAGAAAGTGGAAGAACTTTGTAGCCCCGACACCCTAGAGTACAAGAGGATTATGTATGTATGTATGTATGTATCTATTTTTGTATAATTGCTTTGTTAAAACACTTTTCATTATCAGCTTTTGCCCTCAGTCCATTTAAGTCTTAACAGATCGAAGTAATAAAAGCAAATAAACAAAATCATTTAAGTTAATTAAGCCTCAAGACAATGATTTCAATTCGTTATCGTCTGATTAAAAATTAAGATCAAGCAAGTATTTAAAACTGTTCGATTTACTTGAAATAATTGGGATACCTTGAATTTAACCACACAAAAACAGCAAGTGTATCTGATTTGGAACACCGTCTTGTTGACATTGTAGAATAACATCGAATTGTTTTAATTTTATTTACCCTACATGGAACTCTATTTTTAGCTCAAACTGTATTTTTAAATTTCTTAAAGAATTCCAGTTTTAAACTTAATTAAAATTAATCTAAAATTGGTGATTATTTCTTCTAAATCCCAGGCATTCTTCATTCGAAATTATCTGTTATTCCCAAAATATAAAAAAAAGCAAGTAAAACCAGTTTCAAAAATGTTTCATCCGTAATAAAAGTGAAAATTCGAATTTATCTTTTTAGGTAGTCCTATATAAAAAATATAATTATTCAGCTGGATTTTTTTTAAAGAGCAACTGGTTTGAAATTCAAGGTCGATTTTTTTTACTAATTTTTATTTAATTTAAAACTACATACTTGATCGATGCATCAAGCATAAAAGGAAGTCGCTCATTACTTAATTAATTATTAATGAAGTGCGAATGGGTTTTTGCATACAAAAAACTAAATATGTTTACAGAAAATTTTCCTATGCAAAACAAAAATTAAAACAATCATTCTTCGAAGTTTATGAAACGTGAGGCTATTATTTCAGTAGAAAATCCTGCTTCGGTATTAGCTTGATCTAAGATAAAACTTGAGAAAATGGCAACAAAGTTTAAATAATTTTTTCATAACTCCAGGATGATTAATATAATATTAAATAATGTTCACAAATAAGTGTCCAGCATTAAAATAGACAACAATTATTCCTACTAGTTAATAAGTAACAGAAATTTATCAAAATCAATTAAAGCAAATTTTGTAATTATATCAGGAAGAATCTTGACTTTGTCACTCAACTAGAAATTACAGTAAAGCAGGTACGCTTTGTGGATATCTATAAGATTGCGTTATACTTTTAACGACATGTCAGCTTATTTACTCTTTTACGTAAGGTCAGTGCATCTATTATAATAAGATATAAATTCGTTTACCTTGAAATGTTTTCCTTAATTTCCGCGTTTATTTCTAAATCCCACTCGTGTAAATAAAGGAAAAATGAATAAATTTCCATTATAAATTAATTTATTTACTTGGGTAAAATTAAAATTTAAAGCATTACTCGTAAACGTTCAAGTTTGAAGACGTAGTTAGTTAATAAGTTCTGAATTGATAGTACACGTTAATTATTGTCATTATAGAACAGTTGTTTTCCCTCGTTAATTATTTATTCGATTTAATTACGATTCTTAAAAGTCAAATTTTTATGGGAAAATTCCTAGTCATTTGTTCCGGAGTCGAACGTCGTCCATGAAAACTAACGCAAATCACAATCTATTATGAACAAGGTGCGAAATGTGAGATGCGTCGACATATTGACATGATTTAATTTTACTAATAAATTACATTTATAAAGGTTGAAGGAACATGCAGTTACTAAATGCAAGAGAATAGAAGAAAACAAATTATTTTTTTCTTAAAGGAACAACCCCAGGAAACTTTTTCTTATTTTCATTATAAACATTATGTAATTTTACGTATTTCTTTTAAATTATTAAATAACATTGATATTTATTTCGTAAAATAAACAATTAACCTGGTTTTGCTTATTTTATCGACTTAACAGTTTACCTAGATCTGCATACAAACGTACACTATAGTTGTACAAAAGAAAAGCTAACGTCAGTATTCACACAAATGTTTCTAAGATCTCACATTACACAATTATTTAGATTTGATTATTCCAAAGTATTAGTTCGTTCCTAATTAGAATTTCTCCTCGATCTAGTAAACATCGGTTTTTCTAAAGCTTAGTTTTTACTCAGACTATGTTTAGCACAATATTGATGATGATGTTGATGTCGATATAAAGGTATCTTCGTTAACCATAAAATAAACAATTTTGTAAGAACGCCTACTGTTTTGCTTTTGCTTTGGCATTTACGCTTAGTTACAAATTAGCATTACGAACACAACCAAATATGGTTAATTCGTGCCAATTTAATTTTAATATTATATTTCCAATTAGATTTGGGCAAAACGAATTACGGAAATGTTAACAAATTTATATGCCCTGAAGGCACAGACGAGCTATAGTAAAGCACTCACCTTTGTTGCTTTCTAATCAGATGATTATTAGAAAACGGTGTCATAAAATGACCTTTTCATCATGTACAAATTTAAGCGAATACCAACATAAATATAAAAGTAAATAAGTCCCAAAATGCTCACGCAAGGTTAAAGTTTAGTGAATTTTTTTAACCTTTCAAGGTCAATATACGATTTTGAATGAAACTTTTCATAAATGATGTTAACCAACTTAACAGTAACCTTTGACACTTTTGAAATAACGTAAATCTTTTGTTACATAAAAATTAAAAGTCATCGTTAGAACGAGCTTTTAAATTTCTTGTAAATCATAAAAAAATGATAAAGTTGTGTAATGTAGCAATATTAATAGTAACAAATTTAAAGATTTCTTTTTATATGAAAAGCACCAGTGTTTTATTTTAATTATCAGAAATTCAGATCATACAAAAATTAACCCAATTTCATAAATGTTTATGTATTTATTTGCTTTTTAAAGAAAGAATCATTTTTTAGCTTAGCATCAATGTTTTAATTATCAAAAACTCAGATCATATAAAAAGTAACGCAATTTTATAAATTTTCACAGCATTGTTTAGCCTAATTCATCTCATCTCTCTAGTAATACTTCTGGGCATTCTGAAAAACTGTTTATTAAATAATAAGCACAACAAAATTCTTGAAAAATACAAAAACTAAAAGGATACTTTTTATCGAAGAAGAATGATGATTATTGAATTTTTGGAATTATAATCGTTATTTCAATCAAAAATTATTAAGGCAGATTATATTATAAAAATTGTAATAGAATTTTAAGTAGCTAGATAAAAGTTGTTAATGTAAATAATTTATTGTTAAAATTTCTTATTGTTAGATTTTAATTATCTAAAATTAGTCGTTATAGAAATATTGTAAATATAGTTGTTATGGTTAGAAAAACAATTTTATAAAAAATCCGAGGAGACGAGAAAAAAATAAATTGATAAATAAGGGATATTTTTGCTATTGAAAAGGCAAAACGTAAATAAATTTGCTCTTCAAAAATATTAAAAATCAAGAAGATATTTAACTTGAGATAAGTTAAAAAAAGATAATTAAAATCAATTACAAATACGGTAAATAATTAAAATAGTTAAAGATAATAAAATAATTTTAAACTGGAAATGAAAACAATTTGAATTAGAAGAACAGGCACTTTGGACTGCAAGTGGAGGCAATTTGGATTGACAGTAAAGACAATTTGGATTAATTTTGGAATTATAATAATATTGAAAAATAAGTGGAATTTGAAAATAATTTTGGAATTTTTGTATTGTGAGTGCGAAATTTATAATTTTAAGATAGGGTTGAAAATTAAAAATAAATCTGCATTAAAAAAATCTAAGTGAAAAATTATTTGTCAAATTAATATTATAAATAAAATAACAACGAACCTTCACAACGACCTGTTAGAAATAAGAGTATCAGAAATTCAAATAAATTAATTAAAGGGCAAAGTATAAATTAAATATTGTTGACTTGTGGAATCAATTCATGAACTTATAAATAAATCAAAAAGCATAAGGTCCATTGAAGTCAGTCCAATATTTTGTGCTCGAGTCTACTTGAAAACTTAACAATAACATTGTCTTAAAATAGAAGCGTCTGAATATAGTATATACGAGTTTAAAAGCCCTTAAACTTAACAGTTCCTAAGCTCTTAGGATTTTAGGATTAACTATGGAATTATCTCCATACTTAATACACCAAATCTATTTCAAGACCTTCTTAAAATACAAAACATAAGGATTTCAATAGAAATTGGAATTCAAAATTTCTTTCTGAGCTTCAATCGTTAATCTGAGATTCTTCTAATCTTTGATCAAACCGCAATTTCTTAGATTCAGAATGAAGATGTAACCATTTTGATCTAAATACTGGTTTCAAATCTTTTGTGTTTAAAAATCATCAATCTTTCATTTGCAAATTACGAATTATTATAAGTAAGTCTGCAACTGGAAAACAACTCCAAAATTTAAATTTTGCAACTCACATTATTGAGTTTCACTAAATTCTCGCTTCTAATACAGACAGAAAGAGAAATTCTACATACCTTACTTAAGAATTTAGAAGTTGAATGCAGAAAAATCAATTTTTCTAGATCAACCCTGATAACTCAAAAACATTTGGAAGTTTAATCTCACAAACTGTGTAACTCAGGTCTAAACCTAACTTTAGCTGAAATTCAGGTATGAAACTCAAAAACCTTCAACAACAAAATCTGAAGTTCGAATCTAAACTTAAAATTTATTTCAGGTTCGTTCTAAGGACTCAACATTCCAAACTGAAATTGAGTTTATAACAGATTTAAAGCTTTTAATTTGAAATTTAAAGAAGATTTCAACACCACCTACGGGCCAAACAGCTGAGGTAGGAAGGACTCCTAAGTTGCGGTGAAAGCAATCTGCCTAAAGGAGTAAATCTGGAAAAAATCTAGCCTCCAGGATAGGGTTGAGGATGAGCTTGCAAGTCATCTGTAGGAAAAAAAGAAGCAAAAAATCCTCAAACAGAACCTCGGAATTGGAAAAACCACGAAAAGAGGTACGAAAAATGACTTTGCATATCAGCACTTGGAATATGCAAAGTTTAAATGAAAAAAAAGACAAATATTTGAAGAATTTAACAAATTTAAAATGGATATAGTGGCCCTTACAGAAACTAAGAAAAAGGGAACTGGAAATGAAATTCAAGGAAGTTATCTTCATTTTTATAGTGGAGAGAAAAGACGAAAAAGCAAAATCCGGAGTTTCAATCGTAGTACATAAAAGATAGAAAAATTACATTAAAACCTGGGAAGAAATAAATGGAAGAATTGTGGCCGTATATGCCCCTCCTTATTACTCAATCTCCAGTATAAAAGATAAATTTATGGAAAAGATAACAAGAGTAGTAACAGGCATTAGAGACAGAAAAGAAATATTAATTTTGGGAGATCTGAATGCCAAAGTAGGAAGAAAACAGAACAACCAGGTAATAGGACGAGTCGGAGAAGATACGTGGAATAATAGTGGGCAACGTTTAATCGAGCTGTGTGAGACACAATCACTTATTCATATCCGCATAATAAACGAATACTTTGAGCAACGGAACAATAAGAAATATACTTGGGTACAAACAACTAAAACTTGAAATCGATAATCTTCTTCTTCTTCTATAGCTTGCATGTCTAATACTGAACGTAAGCGTCCTCTAAGTTTCTCCATGTTTTCATATTTTTCGCACATTGTGTCCAGTTCAATCCTGCGATTTTCTTTAAGTTGTCACCCCATCGCACCTCTTTCCGGTCCATGGTCTCCACTTGTGAATAATGTTGTTCCACCTGTTATCTGTGTACCTATCTTTCATTATGTCCTGCCCATTTCCATTTTTGCCGAATTACTCCTGTAATGTCTTGTACTTTGGTGATATTCCTTATACACTCGTTTGATTTGCGATCTTGTAATGTTATTCCTAACATGGACCTTTCCATAGATCGTTGTGCTTTTGCCAGCTTGTCTATGTTTCTTTTTGTAAAAACCCATGTTTGTGTTCCGTATGTTAAAACTGGAAGCACACATGCGTTAAAAAACTTTACTTTTTCAATGTAGCGGGATGTTTTTATTCCTTAAAATTTTACTCAGTCTTCCGAAGGCTGCCACCCTAATCGGATGTGTCTATCTACTTCCACTGTTTGATTGCTTTTATTAGGTTTTATTGCTTGACCTAAATAGATGTACTCAGCAATCCATTCTAAAAGTATTATTTCCCAGTGTCATTCGTTCTCTACTTGTCATTACCATTGTCTTTTCTAAATTTATCTTTAGGCCTAGTTTCTGCGATTGCGTTTGTAGTGTTTCTAGCATTTGTTGAAGGTCGTATGAGTTATCAGATATTAAAACTACATCATCTGCATACCTTAGGCGATTTAACCTTACACCATTTATATTAATTCCCATTTCACCCCATTCTACGTTTCTAAAGACATCTTGAAGAGCATTTGTAATCAATTTAGAGGACAGTGTGTCTCATTGTCTGACTCCCTTCTTTATTGGTACTTGGTTTGTATCTACGTGTAATCCGAATATACTGGTTCCTTGATTGTAAAACATAGAAGAATTTAAATATTTGGGAAGTATAATAGACGCGAAAAGGAACTGTGAAAATGATATAACAAAACGAATCGCAAAAGCACTGACGGTCTTCAACATATTAAGGAGAATATGGAACGCAAACCAAATAACAACATCAACAAAAATAAGACTCTTCAACACAAATGTTAAGAGTGTATTATTATATGCATGCGAATCATGGTCCATAAACAAGAAAAAGCTCACTAGCCTACAAGTCTTCATAAATAAGTCTTTAAGAAAAATCTTAAGAATTACTAATGAAAATCTGTGGCACATTACTAACCAAGAACCTATCATAAAAACTATCGAGCGAAGAAAATGGGGCTGGATAGGGCACACTTTAAGAAAATCGACAGATCACATAGCCAGACAAGCTTTGGAATATAATATAAGAGGATCAAGAGAACGAGGAAGGCCAAAACTAACATGGAGAAAAACAACATTACTTGAGATCAAGCAAATAAACAGAACGTGGTGTGAACTAAAAAATGTGGCGTGTAACAAAAAAGAATGGAAAAAAATTGTTGAATCTATCTGTTAAATGAAGTAAACTACAGTGTTACGTGAGCACCACGAAAGAGCTCAACTCTACACAATTAACGGGACTAGAGAAGAAAAACATAATACTTAAATCAAGCGCTAGACTAGCACCCTAGTCTCATATTACCTGCTAATGAAACGTCATAGGACGCCCTATGCTCCTAAGGAGCGAAAAGGAGCTACTACAACTACTACTTGATTGTAACAGCTCTCGAGGAGTTGGATGTAGCGTGTGTCAATTCTGCAGTTTTGCATAGCTCTTTTCACTGCCCAAAATTCTATGTTATCGAAAGCTTTTTCGAAAACCGACAAAACCCAGATAGAGCGGTCTATTATATTCTGTTGTTTTAATAAACACGCGTAGAGTTTGAAGGTGATCCGTGATCACATGTCCCGACGCCAGTTTTGAGACCAGCCTGTTCTTTTGGCAACAAAACATACAAAACAAAGCATAAGTAGGATAAAAGACAAGAAATGGAAAAATGTTACAACTTAGAGTCACTCAAAAACGAACCAGTAAGATTCCGTTGTTAGTTACGACTGGCAAACATACTCTGACAAAACACAGAAGGAAGTTCGCAAAACACGCATCGCACACTGACAACAGCCATACACGAACCAACTTTTGAAACTCTAGGAGAGAAAGGAGCGGGATCAAAACAGTCAAAATATTACTGATGGGCGACAAAAACGAAGAAACTAGTGGAAGAGAAAAAGAACTGCTACAAAAAATTATTGTCAACAAACGATCCAGAAGACCGTAAACAGTATGCGAGGATAGGACACGAAGAAAAGGAGGCAGGGAACAGATTAAAAAGTGAAGCTTGGGAAAACACATGTCAAGAAATTAACCAGTTTGTGCAAGGGGCAAAGACTAAGATGGACTGGAAGAAAATTAAGGAATTAAAACGAGAAAATAGAAATAAAATAAATGTACAAATGGTAAAAATGGACCAATGAGTAAAATATTATTCATAAATGCTCACGGAAGAGAGAGAAGTTTATAGAAATATAGAAACGGAAACAACGGCGATAGAAAGGATATGTGAGATAACAGTAGAGGAAGTAGAAACAATCGGCCAGAAAGATGATAAATCCCCAGGTCCTGGAGGTGTTCCAGTAAAGTTGTTGAAGAATGCATCGGAAATCGTACATGAAATGTTGGCGGATATATTTGACAAATGCCTAATAAATGGAGAAGACCCACCAAAATAGTGGAAACTAGCATATTCGACATCCATATATAAGAAAGGTTCAAAGAAAGAATGTAAAAATTACCGAGGCATCAGTGTGATAGCTACCTAGTATTGAAAGACTGCATGGCCGCGTAATAAAAGAAAGACTTATAGAAACAATCAATGTTAGGGAAGAACACAGTGAATTCACGGTGTGTTGACAACATATCATAAAGCAAGCGATAGCACAGAAGAGAACATGGAATAGGGAGACTCACTTCGTGTTCATAGACCTTTTTTGTGTGTATGGTGTTGCTGGTGACAACGGGGCTTGCCTGATCAAGTGACCATACTGAATCTGATGGCATCCCCAGGACCGCAACGCATTACTTCGGGGATAACAATTGCTTTATTTATTAAGATACCTTTTATATGGCTTCTTTATTTTATTTTATCTTTTTATTTATTTTTTTTTATTTATTTTATTGTGACAATAAAGGTTTACAAACGTATGTTACTGCCTCTATTACTTATAATCGACGTTGCCGCTGCATCTCCTTTCATCTTTTTCTTTGGTGTACATTATTTCTTTGATTATTGTGTGAATTTCACCCCATCTGGTAGATGACTGTAATATTTTGTTTGTTAAGCTACTTTGTGAGACCTAAAAACGGCCTATGACACAGTATCTACCTATAAAAAATCTCTATTGCATTTTAGACAACAACAACATTAATGGACATTATATATCAGCAATAAAGAGTCTGTACAATAACCTACAAACCAGAACAAAAGTAGGGAATCAGCTAACTCAACCAATTACACCGACTAAGGGCTTAAGTCAAGACTGTTGCCTATCGCCAACCCTTTTTAAAATATACATTAACAAGATTCTTAATTAAAGAGTGGCAAAACAAATGTATTGGTATGGACATAGACTTAGATGGAAGCGCGCTGCATACTTTACTATTTGCGGATGATCAGATTCTAATAGCTGGAGACGAATATTACTCAGACTACATGATGAAAAAACTCACAGAAGTATACAACAAGGCCGGGTTGAATGTTAACCTAACTAAAACGAAATATATGGTAATTAATGGGGACGCAACAAATTTTGAAATAGATGAAGGGATCATCGAAGTCTGCAGAGAATATAAATATTTATTTTATGGGTTACAATTGGCAAAGATGGAGCAAGCAAACGAGAAATAACAAACAGAGTAAACCAAGCAAAACAAGCTGTAAATTAATTAAACATATTAGAAAAAATACAAAATATAGAATATGTCAGACAATTATTCATAGCATACTGCTGTATGGAGCAGAGACTTGGGAAATAACACAACGAGATAGGCAGAAGCTGGGAGCTGTCGAAATGGACTTTCTAAGAAAGAGCTCCAGAGTGTCAAGGTAACAGAACAGAAAGGGTAACAAACGAAAAGATACGAAGAAAAATATGGGTAGAGAAAAGGTTACAGAAGAAATGGAGGGGAGGTGATTGAAATGGTATGGCCATTTTAAAAGAATGGAGGACGATCGATGACCCATGAAATTATTAAAATGGCAACCACCCTCAAGGAGAAAAAGGGAAAGACCACCAGAAGATTGGTTTAAGCAAGTTTTCAAAGGCATGGAAAGAAGGAAGTTGGGAAATGAAGATTGGAGAGATAGGGAGGTTTGGAGAAGAGGATGCGATAAACTCATTATATATAAGAAGATTTCAAATATCCAATTCGAAACCGTACATTTAAATGTTCTCGAAACTTAAATCCCAAAATAACAAATTTAAATTTGGACTGAAATTTAGGTTTAAACTATTTCATTTGAATTTAAAATTAGGAACTGCCTGTAAGAGCAGAAATTCGTTCAAAATTAAAATTGTAAATTTAATTGGTTATCAATCCAGATTTAGAATTTAAAATCCAAAACTTTACATTTTTTAAGTAAATACTGAAAAGTTATTTAATTAGGTTAAGAATTTGGTCAAAGTACAGATTTATAATGCAGTGTGGAAAAAGATTCAGATTAAAAATTTGTAATTTCAACCTCGAAAGGTAAACTGATTCAGTGTTCAATCCTTTGTCAGGCTTCTACTTAGGTAGGGTTTAATTTAAATTGCTAAATTTAAATCTCCGTTCTTTTCGTTTGGTGCATCTTGGAATTAAAGTTTAGAATCCTAATTGAAAGAATTTCCAAATAGTTTCTTATATCGAGGTTAAAACTCAAGTTCAAAATTTCGAATTAAATTTCACATATCGATGCCTTCATTCTAATACCATGTATGAGAATTTTTAGGGCAGTTCAGGTTTTGAATGTATGTATGATTTATAAATCTGTAGTACCTTATGGAGAAAAATGCAAGATAATTAAATAAAAATATGTAGCAAGGCTGAACAATCAGTTTTTCCTTTCCCCTGTAAAATTTTGATTTAACACATACGTGTTTTTAGAATGAAGGTATAGTTATGTAGCTCCAATTTAACTTTAAAAACTCTAAATTTCCAAACTTTAGACTTCATTCAAATTTATATCCAGAGATTCAGGAATTAAACTTGAAATTAACATTTAAACTAACAAATTCAGGTGTTAAATATACAAACCCTAATCAACGCTCCAGTTTGAATTCAAAAAGTAATCAAATTTTAATCAAAAAAATCTGGTTCAACTCTAAATTCAAAACAAAATTGTTACTTTTTGAATTTTAGTTCAAAACGCCAATTTGGGTTTAAATTCAGAATTTATAATACACAGCTCAGGTTTACATTCCAAAATTTCAATTTAAAATTCAGCTCTGAAGAAAGAACCTGATAGTTACGTTGAGGATGTGGAAATTTAAAATTTAAAACGTAAATGTGCTTTTGAGCTCGATAATGCAAGGTATACATTTGAAAATCAAATCATTTGACTTCAAATATGAAAATTGAGAAAGTCTGAATTCAGAACACAAATAATCATTCGCATAATTTGGAAACTGTGTATTTAAAATTTAAAACCATGAATTGGCAAATTCGGTTTATGAATCTGTAGTGCGTATTTTTATATACAGTTTTGCAACTTCAGCAAGGCACTCTTTGTTAAAAATATGAATAAAGTAAGTAGGAGAATCTGCGTATTTCGAAAATGCGAATATATAACGCAAGAATTTTGTGCAACAGTGCCTAATGTATTTAGAACAAAATTTACATTAGTACTTATGAACATCAATAAATAATTACATTGTCGTCATCTATTTCTCCAAATTTCTAATTTTTATTAGTCCATCTATTACGGAAGATTTATTAAACTTGGCGCAACAAATATATAACAACCTAAGACAGTGACCATACACTTGCAATCAGTATTTCAGAAATAAGGTTAGCCATTTTAGACCTATCAACTGATATTACATAAACCCAGAATGACACCGCAAAAATGATTAGGAAACAAAGCAAAGGAACCGTATAACCACATAGGTGCGTGCCTCTTACCGACTTTAAGACTGAGGTGAATGCCTATGCCTATATTAATAAATTTAATAGATGAGTTTGCAGTTTATAATTAAAATGTTTATGCTACTGGAATTTTCAAGGTTCAGGTTAGGTGATGGATAACATCACTTTTAAATTTAATTGAAATTAGGATAATTAAAATTCTTTAAAAGGTCGAAAAATATTGGCATTTATATAAGACCTTGCTGTAAACAATAGCAAACCTGAATAAATTTACAAGATCCTTTTTTTAAATGGATTTGAAGATAAATGAAAAGACTTCCCGAATTTTCATATTTTAAAATAAAATATTTATTTTATAATAAATAAATAAAAATAAAAACATTAATTTTATTTTATTACTTGTTTAAAAAATTTGTACGGCTTTTCAACTGGAGGCTCATTTTGTACGATTACTGTGCACTTATTAATATTTCTCATAGTACTATAGATTTTATATTATAATCCGGAGTACTGATGTTTAATTGGCCAAATCACGATTTCATCCGTCATGAATTTTCTTAGCACTTTTTTGAGTATTTAATGATTTGCTAAAACCGGAAGAAAATTTGCCATTTAATCCTACGTTGCTAAATACCAACAACTGTTTTTAGGGCAAAATTTTAAAAAAACAGCTGTAATAAAAGCAGATAAACATAAATATAGGTAAAGTATATTTAAAGTATTTTCTGAAGCCTTATGTAAGTTGGAATTACCTATCAAACAACTTAGTTTCGAACTTAACTGCAGAAAAAATGTTTCAAAATTTTACCTAAAAATATCTACCTTCTCTAGATTCGCGAAGAAGAGAATAATACGTTTACAATACTGTAAATGGCATACATTCTACAAAAAATATAAACTGGTATTCTGCATTTAAAAAAAACTAGTAATTTACATAACTTTTACTTAAAAAATGCTTTAATTAATTTGCATTAAATATTTTACATATTTATTAGTTGGGGAAACAAGTATTCTGTTTACAGTTCATTATCCTGGCGCTTAACTATTACAAAATATTTATTTATTTGGCTAATTAATTAGATGTTATCTTGATATAAATTTTATTTTCGTCAGTTTGAGTGCTGTTTTCGTTGTTAATAATCGTACTGAATAACTTCGCTGTTATTTTTTACAATTGCTAAGTTCAATTTTGTATTTTTAATGTATAAAAGTAGTATTAATGCTATGGATGTTCTACTAAAATTATGTGAGTAGGATTCAATTAATAAAACTTACAGCGTCCATGGTAAATCCTAAATAATCCTACCAGCACACCTGTCAAGATCACCATCAAATATGAACTGCTTACTTAACTAATATTGTCAAAGAAATTTAATTTACATAGGTATAAACGACCCACAAGGTTTTGCTTTCTGAATATAATATTCTTATTGTCTTCCTTTTGCCCAATTTAATTTTTCGCCACCTACTTCCATTATATATTCACACCAATTATATCTGCAACCTGTTTAAAAGCTTTCTGTGTGTTGTGCATATTTTATAATTTATTATTCGTTATTTAAGAAAAATATTCTAAAAAAGGGCTATATTAAAGCCCTTTCTGTCGAGAAGAACAGATAAAAGAGCAAACAGAAATAGTAAAACAATAAACAATTTTATTACGATTGTACAAAATTCAATTTATATCGAGTACTTAAATTAAAACATTTCGGAATTTCTTTGTTTTACATATTAATTATCAATTTTTTTAAGGTTTTAACATTTGAGAAATTCAATTGCTAAGTTTTTCAAAATATTGTGCTCGCTTTTCATTGTCTATAAATCCCAACATAATTCTTTCACGCCAAAAACTGCTAAAGTAAAGATATACAGGGTGCAACATAAAAAGGAAATACATAATTTTATAATTTTGTTTTTTTATTCCTTTGTTTTCATTGGGCGAAATTTAGGTTTGCGGTCTCAAGTATATATCTCAACACTCTGGCGCATACCGTCAATTATACTATAATTTTTTACTTTTATTATGATCTAAAATTGTTGCTTTATTTTCACTATCAGCGTGGTACTATTATTAGTTATTAATTTAAATTCTGTTAAGTCTGTAACTTCTTTCATGATCTCTATTCTGGTCTTTTTTCTCTACTAATTTTTCCTTTATTATGCACTCTTCAGAACTTTATTTGTTGCTTTTTCTTTATTGTCGCTATTATTTCAGTCGTTGCTTCTTTGCCGACGTAATTATGTTTCCTTCTACATATAATTCTTACATTTTTTCTTAAACTCAATCATCGGATACTTTCCACCCTAGTAATACCCTTTTCCATATTTTTAACTTTCTTCAATCATGTTTTGTTCAGATATCTTGAATATATTGATATCATCGACCTACATGTCTTGTCCACTGCTTCCTGTAGTTCTTTCCATCTACCATTTACTTCTTGAGTTACTCATATACATTTTTGGACCTTGATCCATATTGTAGGAGGGTCTACATACCTCACACCTCGATTTCTTATCAAACAATCGTCAAAGTTATACTGTACTGTTTTCTCTGGATGATTTCTTTTAAATGCAAATGTCAATGCAGTTCTACTTCCTGCTAGTCAGAATTATGATTCCCTTGCTTCTCCAATAATCGTCGATAATTGAAGTTTTTACAAATTTTATATATTCTAACCTTTAAACCTCACCCCCAGTTGTTTAGGGTGTTATCTTACATGTCGATATATTTTCCTTATTTTGGGTTGTCTTTTTGATAGTTGAGCCGTGTTATTGTCTTCTCTTAATTCTTTATTAGCCTATCATATCCCTATATAGGACTTTTTAGTGAGGAGTTTTTGGTCTACTCTCCCATAGTGACCGATCCTCGTGGAAGAGAGGTGCCGCGTTAATTGAGCAATTGGGACACCCACTTCAGTACCGACTGGAGACAACGCTGCTTAACTCTTCTGATCGAACTGTACTGGGGTACCTAGCTACCGCAACTCGGGGCCTTCACATTGTATTAATAATATTTAACAATCTGTAACACATTCTTTAACTTAGCCATCCCTAAATTTTTATCAGCTTAGTTGTTCTGTAATTTACATAGCTTTTACTCGAAAAATTATTTAATTAATTTGCAATAAATATTTCACATATTTAGTAGTTGTTGGAAAAACAAATATTCTGTTTATAGTTCATTATGCTGGCGCTTAACTGTTACAAAATATTTATTTATTTGGCTAATTAATTATATGTTATCTTGATATAAGCTTAGTTGTTCTGTAATTTTCCAGACTTTTGATGACGCTACAACCTTCTCTACCTTGTTTTATCTTCGATGGTTTCCATTGATGGTGAAGTCTTCCGTATCCATATGCCTGCCTTTTTCATTTACTCTCACATTTACTTTCTCTTCATTTCTTTTACATCTCATTAATATTTCTTCTTCTATTTTTTTTTATTTATCGTCCACAGTTTACTGGCAGTCTAAGAACTTTAATTCCAAATTAAAATATGAGAATTTGCGTTTTAGTTCACAGATTTTAACTTGGAAGTTTTATAGTTATTTATGTACCAAAGGCGTAAAGAAGCTTTTATGGCCTGAGACGTGATTTTGAGTCCGAGGCGTCAGCCGAGGGCTAAATACACGTCGAATGCCATAAAAGCAAGTTACGCCAATGGTACATACATAATTTTATGCACGATCGAAGATTTTAAAACTGAAATAAAAGGAATAATTTAATTTTCTACCCACATCGAATGGTTGAAGCAGTTGCGCCTAGGAATATTCACATAAATAATTGTGTTAACTGTGTTGTTAATACAAATTGCCCTAAATAGGGTTTTAATAAAGAGCATACCTTCGATTTTAATTTAAAAAAATTCTTTATAAGACTGTTAAACTGTTTATCAATTTTTGACGTTTCATTATAGCCCGGCGGGCTATAAAGACCCCCACGGGCTATAAAAAGACGTTTGTGTCAAAAAAATCATACATAATTGTCACATTATAATGCGATCGTGCATAAAAATGTTTAATACACAACTCAGGTTGTCAAAAACAACGGACTTCTACTCTTGGCATGGATCTTTAACGTGCCAAATGTTACTTCGAAATTTTGAATTTTGACGTTATTATTTTCTTAATTCCCTACTGTTCTGCAAATTTCTGTTATATTCTTCTCTACAGGATTTATGTTAAACATACAGCAAAAATTCAAGGAGCGATTATTTGAGTTATTTTATGTATAATTATATCGTTTATGTTTTATCACAATTATTAGCTTCGTTTCTAAGATGCAGGGTTATAAAGATTTTCAAAAAACACAATATATTTATTACATGAATATTACATGTAGAGCTTGTTAATCTAGAAGAACTGCTTAAAATGACTACCACCAGCTAGTATGCTTGAATCCAATCTTCCCCTCATTGACTGACGGACTCTTTCTAAAACACCAGGAGTATTTCTTATTGTATTACGCCCATTGACTATCCGATTCCTTAAGTTATATTCAGTTTCCACTGGGGTGTTATAAACTAATAGTTTCAATTAGTCTCATAGGAGAAAATCTAATTTAAGTCCGAAGATCGAGCAGGCCATAATAAAGTTTTATTAACGCTACATTAACAAGTTGACAAATATCAAATAACTAGACATTCCATTATTAATGGCTCATTGTCATGTAGATAAGGGAATTATCCCAATAACGATGTAGTTTCTTGCTTGAACGCAAATACATATTCGAAAAATGTTGTGTTTCTTAAAAAAGTTTATCATTGTTATAATTTTTGAAAAATCATCAAAGATATAATTATTCACAAAATAGTCCAAGGAATCACTCCTTGAATTTTTGCCGTATGTTTTACAAACACCCTGTATATGTAGACCCAGTTTCATAGCATCGTACGCCTTTCAGTTACCAGCTTCCATTTCTTCTTCCCAATTACCTGGTTGTAAGTTTCGTTCTGACATGAACCTTTGTATTTCGCCCATCCATGTTGATTTTGATCTTCCTCTTTTATTTCTCTCCGATGGTATCCATTTCATTACTAATTTGGGGAGTCGTTCTTCGCTCATTATTTTCACATAACCATACCACACCAACTGCCTTCTTTGGATTTGGATTCTTTTGGATAACATAGACCCTCATTATTTATCTTAGTGGATCGTTTGGTACTCTTTCAAGTCTTGACTTACCGGTCGCTCTTCGCCAGAAGTCCATTCCCATCACCAACAGCTTCCGTTCAAGGGTTTTCTTTTTATTTGATATGTTTCGCACCCATATAGGACTGTGCCTTTAAATATGGAGTTATAGAAGAGCCGTTTCTTCTCTTGAGAGATGCGTTGTTCTACTTCATTTTCTGTATGCCCACTCATTTCAATTTTTGTTCCTAAGATACGCATACTCATCACATGCCACTATTGTTTGACATCACATATCTTTAAACAGTCCCCTATTCATAAATTCCAGGTCTTCCTTGTCTTATGTTATGACAACTTGATCGTCGGCAAAGTGCAGTATGTATAACGTCGTGTCATCGTTCAGATGTAGTTATACCCATTTTCTCAATGCCCCATTAATATAGATTTTAAACAATCTGGGAGAGAGGCAGCATCCTGCCTAAGTTCTTTGGTAACCGCAAAACTACTGGAGCTTATTTTTAAACTTAATTCTTGCTGCCGATTGATATAGCTTTATCGCTGCTATACCCTACTAGTTATATTGTTACTTGCCTACAAATTCTACTGTACTCTACTGTATTCTGTTTTCTACTATTTCTATTTAGATGGTGTTCTTCTCCATGAAGCCGATCTTTATTTTCGTAAGGTGCTTTCTCTACTGCTGTGGGAATTATAGCAGACGATCGATGTTCAGGTGGAGGTCCGGCGTGCATCGGATGAGTCAGGGGAGTAAGTTGAGTGCGTGAGAGGTACGATAACGACGGCAGACGTGCGAGACGGTTGAAAAAATACTAAAATATGAAATGTAATTTAAGTAAAATAAAGAAGTTTTGTAAAAGCGTTCCTTCAATCTCACACTACTGTGTACTACAATCATAATTCTTTTATTTAAGTCACGAACTACTCATAAAATTCCCTTCTTAGCATAATTCCTTCGTTAATTCAGATGTCGTTGTCATTCGTTTATTAATCTTTACTAATTGTCTTCTTACACTTCTCTTAATATTTTTAAATCTGTTACTTTCATGGTTTTATTCGTATGTGTTAATAAAGTTCGCTTATATGCCTTTCAGTTGAATTATGTCCTTCTCTTTTTCAACTTTAAGTTTTACTACTACTCTAAGGCTTCTTCTTTAAAAATTTCCAGTACAATGGACAATAAGATTACACAGATCTAGCAAGCAACTTAGTTCTTCTTCTTAGTTCACATTCCATATTTAAATGTCAGAGTTGATTTACAGCAAACGATTCTTTTTCTAATGCCATAAGCTTTGATTTTAAGATTAAATACTAAAAAAACTATCCATTGCCCATCAATAGATGAGTGTAGTTCATCCTCAACTAAAGTTATTTCCCATACCTATAATTTTTCTAATAACGTTTTATAAATTTTCTTTAATGTACTGAACAAGAAACTATGAGCACGTTTGTTTTTTTTTAATCACACGCTGTATATTACGAATTGTACCTGTAAAACCTTTAATTAACGTTTAATAGATAGGTACGTTCTGAATGCTATCTATTTTGCCCGAAATTTATTAAAGTACCTACTGCCTTAATTATGTATTCATAATCTCCCAAGCGTTATTGTTTCCTTATTATGGCATAAAAATTAAGAAAAAAATTGCTAATGGAATCATTTCACATTTTATTATCTTTAATAAGCCACAATAAACAAAACGAATTAGACCCAAAAGTTATGTAAGCAAAGAGAATTGTGTAAATCATGGATCCGTCTTTAAAAACATTCTCACATACTTTCTGATTATTGTGTAATATCAAACATGCCCCACTGATAATGGCGAAGCAAATTTTACCTCTCTGCTTTCGTTTTAACCGTGTGTAGGTATCGCCTGATTACGATTTAGATGCAAAGGAATGACTATGCAGAATGTGCAATCGTACATTTACTTGTCGTATAATGTATAAAGAAAATATAATGGTACTAAAGATCAATTAGTTAGAAACTCACAACAGGTGTTTTGTATACAAATCTATATTTACATAAAGTAAACTGTTATTAAATACGTGGCTCATTTCTCAGATAAATAACTGTAAACCCTGGAAATGTTTTTCATTCTCTTGTATTCTAAAAATTCTTTGTAGGTTGTGCGAATGCAAATTTATTCCACCCTTTGCACTATTGATAAATAATGAAATCCTATTTGAACGTACTTAACTGTCATAATAAATAATTATTTATTGCACAAATAAAACCAAAATTACGCGTAAGATTTTTTTTTTATTTAAGATTCCACGCGCATCTTTTAAGGTTTGTTAAACTAACAACCTAAATTAGTAATTTAGCAAATTGAATAATTCGGTCAAATGTTATGGTATATTATATGTAATAACTTCCTTTTTTACCTACCAGGGCATAAAATTAAATTGTAAAGCTTTAACAATAAATATTGACCTTTCTCTTGTCACAATCGGTATTTAAAGATATTGAGAAATAACAGTTAATGTTTCGTGAATTTCTACTACGTAGAAAATTTGTAATACCAATATTAGACACTCATGGATAACTAATTAATTAAATTGGCGAAATACACATTATAGGTAATTAATTTTATTTTTCTGTAATTTTTAGAGCACTCATAATTTTATTTTAAATGATTTAATATTTATTTCTTGGGATATGACTGCTTTCCGATAATAAAATTAATTTTGTTAGTAATCACCCAATCACCCTTCATATAGGCAAATTATATGTATAATTTTGTGAGGATATTTTTTGATAAATATAGAGTCGTTACATATCACATCACATGCTTTTGGGTAAACATTGACAATAATCTTTGAGAACAGATATGTATGCAGGGTAAATGCACAGATAGTAAGTAAACTAAGTTTACAATAGCGGTATTTATCCAAAAGAAAAGTGAAAGTAATAATTCTACATCCATCTAAACATGCAAGATGCAAATCTGTGACGAACAAAAAAAAACTGTTGTTCATAATGGATTTTAATATTCGTACATCCTTAAAAGGAAGAGTTGATATTTAAAAAAAACTCTACGTAGGAAATGAGAGTATAGCACGCTTTTGGCTTTATTTACTAACTCATTTCTTTCTAGTATTCCTTGTTTTATCATCTTTTGGACTTTATTGTTTCTTCTTAATCTAATTCTTAATTTTCGCATAAATACTCAAAAAGACAAGAAAATGCAAAATTTTAAGATTTTCAAATAATTTTATGAAAATTGAAATTATAACATGAATTGTGTGCTTTTTAATAAACTGTAAATGAAATGTGATTGATTATAACATTAAATTATCAGCGGCATATAGAATTGCAGGGGGGACCAATAATTATGGGTCGTAACTCGTAAATATAATATAAAAACACATTATAAATACCAAAATAGTTTTCCTTGAATTTATTTTGCAATTGAAAGTCAGAAAATAACAATACAATTACTTAGAATCAGAAGGTGATTTATTAAAAATTCAAATTCTAGTCCATCAACATCCGGATTTAGTGCTTTCCTTTTTTTGGGATTTTCCAGAATCTTACAAAAAGAACACAGGCCTTCAACCAAGAAAAGACCATAATAATAATTCTAAAACTCGTTTAATTATCTTCAGAAAATCATTGTTTCGTATTGCAATCGCATGCTTTTTATAATTTTAGACAGTTATATAACTATTTCAGAAATTTGTTTTAATTAGTTATGTAATTAAAATCGCTAATGCCAGGATTTTTAAATAATATAAATACCGTTAAGTCATTTTTTATTTATGTGTTGGAAATAATTTGATTTGTCAAAGTAATTACTCAATTTATCTTAATAATTTGAATGTAGACAGAGTTAAAAATTATTAATGTACTCGTATATGTGGTATCTGTCAATAAAGTGAAATACAAAAGCGGACGGACCATCAGGATGTCGAAAATAGCAAAAAATAATATGGACAATAATAGGAAAAAGGGAAATCAGATAAGTTATGAAGAGTTGAATACAGCGAAGCAAAAGAGAATTGAAAATGTTAGAAGAATAAGAAAGCAAAAGAAAAATAAGGACAGTACCAACATGGGGACATGGAATGTGAGAAGCATAGGGTGAAAAGAAACGGAAAAGCAACAACAACATTACTTAGGTATAACCGAAGCGAAAAAGAAAAGCCAGAAACTAACAAGAATAGCAAAAGGATCCTGGCTATATTAGTCAAGGTGTAGAACAAACAGCAAGGAAGTAAAGAAATACAGCCGCTAATACGACCAGGAAAAATAGAAAGCATAATACTTATACGACAATTTCGCTAGTGCGAGGATGCTAACAGTAGATATAGAAAGGAGGCAACAGCAATTTAGACAGTAATAGTGATATACGGAACAAATAAGGGCACAGTAAAGGAGGAAAATGATACCTTTTGGGAAAACTTAAGATGCGAAAGGAACAAATATCGTGGTAATGAAAGACTTAAATGGAAGGACTGACATAATAAAGGCATATAAAGACGCCTATGGACAAAAGGGGAAGTAACAAAGAACAGTAATGGAAGAAGGACACTCGAAATATGCATAGAAAATGACTTGGTAGTAGCAAATTCGAAATTTCAGCATGCAGAAATTTACAAATACGCACGAGAAGTACACTCAAGAGTCAATAATAGATTACTTCCTTGTAGTTATAAGTTATACAAGAACAGTGGAGTTATCTTAAACGACGTATATTGCAATCAGCAAAAGAAAGCTGCGGAACAACAAAATAAGGTAACAAGGAACTAAAGAAGACAGTATAGTGGACAACGAAAATAAAATAAAAGGTGAGGCAGAAGAAAAATAGTTGGAAGAAATATCTATGTACAACAAATCAAAACCAGGGAGTTCTATGAAAAATACAATGAAAAAGCAACAGAAGTGAAAAACCGGTAAAAAAGGCAAAACAAGAAGAATGGGTGAAATTCTGCAACAAAATGAAGGGCAAGTTCACTGACAATCAAGAGTTATTTTATAGCACATTAAAACAAGTGAGCCAAAATGGACCAGTACACTAAAAAATGTGAGAGATAAGCAAGAAAGAAGACGTAATGGAAAGATGGAGACAACACTTCAAAGAGGTGCCAGAGGACATCTAGTAGAAATGGAGGGCGGCAATAAACACGAACAAAATGAACACCACAAAGGCAAGCGACGATGCAGATGTAGAGCCCATATTAAAAAAGGTATTAGAGGAGGCAATAAAAAAGATACAGTTAGAAAAATCTGTAAGGACAGACGAAATATCATCAGAGATGATAAAGAGACAGGCAAAAAGAATATACTAGCACTAATTAACAACAAAAAGAGCGTCAAAAGACTGGCAGGAGGGCATAATAGCACCGCTATACAAAAAAGGTGACCGTAGAGAGTGTAACAATTACATAGGAATTACGGAACTTACGAGTAGTACAATTAGAAAGGTATGGACAAAAATTATATGTTTTTGGGCTCATACATAAACAATCAGAGAATTACCTCGCACGAGATTTGCATGCGCATTCAAACAAGTAAGAACGCCATCACACAACCTCAAAAGGTATGCAAAGACCGCCAAATAATAAAGAAAACAAAGAAGTTATTCGTTAAAACCCTTATTTTTCCAATTCTACTAGACGGTGCGGAGACGTGGATAATCAAAGAGAAGGACAAACGAAGAATAGACGCCTTTGAGATGTCGTTCTGGAGGAGGCTACTAAGAATACCATGGACTGATCGAAGAACCAACGTTTCAATTCTGGCCGAACTCAATATTAGTCAACGCCTCTTTTCGTTAATATACAATACTTAAATTCTACGGACACATTATAAGAAGAGACAGTAGAAGCTTAGAACAACTGGTAGTTCAGTAGCACATAGCAGGAAGCAGCCCCAAAACATTGATCGACCAAATAAAACACGTAATAAGGAAGCCTATTCAACAAATGAATCACGTAGCTCAAGATCGTAAATTATGGTATGGAAACAACTGGTGGCAACATCGACACACACCACAAATTAATTAACTGAAGATTAACACGACGCAGAGAGAGATTAACAGGAATATGGGAAACAATATGAAGGGAAAAATTAGAAGTCGCAATAGAAGATAGCGAATGTGGTTTCAGAAGAGGAAGACAATATACTAAGACAAATCAGCAAAAAGGCAATAAATAAGGGAAGGGAGATACACCTCTGCTTTAGAGATCTGAAAAAGGCTAGAATTAGGACGGCGAATATATACCGGCTGTTTGACTTAAGGGGCGAACATAGGAGAAATGCATGGAAAATTGAACATATGTGAATATTATCTCCCCTCGGAAGGCAATGGCAAACCACCGAGGTGTATTCTGCCTAGTAAAGTCCTCTCTGGAGTAGAAGTGCACTTCCGTGGTTCGGAGCCCACGTTAAACTGTAGGTCCGCTATGTCTGTAGGCTACTTGACACGCACACCACAGGCATATGGAGAGAGGATCGGCAACGCCCTGTAAAGGGTAGCCACTCTAAGAAGAAGAATATTATCTTCTTGACTAACTGTTGCTTACGTTGTAGCTATTCATCGAAAAGTACTTTTTTTTCAGTCGATTATAGTACGAAATTTATCTGAAATGAAGAAGAAATGGTATTTTTTGCTGATTATTAGACTGATATTAATTCTACAAAAATTTGATCAACTAGACTTGTTCTGATGAACTGCATCATCACTATGGAAATAGCACCACGAACAAATGATGCCCAGCAGGCTTTAAGCAAGATGTCATAAGGTTCATGTCTGACTTTTTATTTGAAATATTTACTTCATTTTACCTTGAAGAGTTAAATTTTCCTAATTAGTTAAGAATCAATTGCTTAATAGCGTACTTATCCAAACAAGAACGTACAAAAGGTAAACGGTTCAGCTGGAGAGATAAAATTAAGCAATTATCAAAATCGTATCTATTTCTCCTAGGTCTCATATGCCAGGCCACACCCGGTATATGCAGATTCCTGCTCCCCATTTGAGTTGATATATTAATAGTGGTATCAATACTACTTTACTTGAATTTGTTGCTTGTTTAAGAAAGAAATAGCCCAAAAACTGCAATAAATAATTTGCATTTTATTCACAAAAAGCAGACTAGCCATGATCAAATTTGAAGTTTCCTTATGCCAAAATTAATTTTATTTTCTGTCAGTTATCAATTCACGTATCTACCTAATAATTCTAATTACTATGAATAGTAAATGTTGAATATTTTAATGAGGAGAGGGTATTTCTTGTCAAAACATTTTATATTGGCGTCAGTTTTCGCACAGTTTGTGATTAAAAAACAAATTATCATGGCCGGTCTGCTTTTTGTGAATAAAATGCAAATTATTTATTGTAGTTTTTAAGCTATTTCTTTCTTAAACAAGCAACAAATTCAAGTAAAGTAGTATCAAATTAAGCGCATTCTTTTTGTCTTTCGATTGATACCGCTATTAATCCTATCAAATCAAACGGGGAGCAGGGATCTGCATGTATACGATTTCCCATGCTATTTTCCTATGTTCGCCCCTTAAGTCAAACACACTGTAGAAAACAGAGGTATCGGGACAACAGAGATAGAGATGGTTAAAATATTATACCAAAAGACAACAAATTTAGTGAGAACAAGAAATAAGGAGTCAAGTCAACTAGAGGATTGTGAATGTGTACTGAGTCCGCTATTATTTGCACTAATTATGGATGAAGTAATTAAAAAACGCAAAAAGAAGACGAAAAGATATAAAGTAGGATGGTGGAAAATAGAAATGGTTCAAAGGCCAGCATTTCTATACGCAGATGACATGGTGGTGATAGCAAGCTCAGAAAGAGAACTACAACACAACCTGAATATATAGGTACAACGAGTAAATGCAAAAAGCAGGCTTGAAAATTAACAAAGAAGAAACAAAGACCATGATAATAGCGGCAGGAGAAAGAAGGCACAATATCGTAATAGAAGGAATAGAAATAGAGCAAACGAACAAATTTTAATATCTGGGAACATACAGGGTGGTCCATAAGTAATGGTTTCCCGACCAACAGTAGATTCGTGAGGTCAAAATATAATGATTTACCTAAAATTACCTTAATTCAAAAGTTAATATTTAGGGAGATGCAGGGTGTCAAAGTCGAAATTTTAATTTTAAATTTTTGCTGTAATTTCTAAAGTATGTATATTAGCAGTAACGGGAAGATAGACGGCAAAATAAACGAAAGAACAGCCGCTGTAGAAAGAACGTCACAAAAACACATTTCTGGGAAAGGAAATACAGAAAGAAATCAAAACAGAAAGAAAAAAGTAGTTTTCCCAGCTCTAGTTTACGGAAGCGAATCGTGGATGATCAAAGAAAAGCAAAAGAGCAGACTGACAAGCACAGAAATGAGGTTTAGGAGAAACATAGAAGGAAAAACAAGGCATGACAGGATTAAAAACACAAGAGAACAAATAAACGTAAAGGCAGTAGAAATCGTGATACAAGAAAGGCAACTAGGATTGTTAGGTCATGTCATAATGGTGAAACAAACTTTCAAGGCAAGACCAGAAGCAACGAACAGGGTGGGAAGACCAAGGAAGATGTGCACAGAAGGGGTAAAAGTAGCAGCGGAACAGAGAGGGCTAGCATGGAATACAGCGATACAGAAAGCGCAAAACCTATAAAAATGGAAAAGAACGTGCCAAAAAAACCCAGGGAACCACACCACGCCTTACACCTAACATCTTTATTTTGGCATGTACATAATCAACAAAAGTTTTAATATAAGGAACTCGTTACTACCCAAACATGCAAAACAGTATTGTTTATTATTTATATGAATTTGTTTATACAATAAAGTAACAAATATTTTCTTTTACTGCGTTCAGTAAATGTACGAGAAAAGCTCTTAATATAGTCTTTACTACTAATAATAAATATCTCACATACAGTGACCGGCAAAAAGTTTGCAACATATGGAAAAAAGTTATATTACTAGAGTATAGAAAAAACTTTTCTGGGGGATCGATTCTGCATGTCCTATAACCTAATAATCGAGTTTGATGTATGTCACATGACCCCTGGTATAACGGCAAATTTTAAAAATCACTATGAAGTCGTAAAGCATGGGGTTAGATGACAAGATACCGAAGAAACTTATTTGAAAAAGCTGATTAGAATTTAATTTTAGGCCCATATACAAAGTTAATGGATTAACATGTTTTGTAACTCATTCCAATTGGATGAAATTATGATCGCATCGCCTGTATTTATATCTGAGGTGGTTGAGAAATTTACCGTTAATGTTGATTCTTTTATTCTCCCAGTTAACTACTTTGAATAAGTCCTCCATGGCTAAAGTTAACAATTTGGCTGCGTTTTCGTAAATACTATGTATCAAGTTCCTGTATCTGAAGCTACCCCGCTGTTATTCAGTGCTTCTTCGACAGCCCATAATTTTATGCTTTCAAAGGCGAAGTCGACGAATTCTAAGTACCTATAACGGAAGGTTACATTCGTTAGTTTTCTATATTAGTATGTTCAGAGTGTATAGATGAAGCCTGCCTGTTCTATCGGCTGGTAATTATCAAATTTGTTCGTTAATCTACGAGGCGTGTTCAATTGAAACCCACCCCTAGTCCTTGTATCAATACAAACCTGTACAATGAAAGTCTGAACAAGCGTCATCAAGCAATAAGACAAAAATGTCCAGGGAAGCTTTCACGTGGTGTCATTCTGCTTCACGACAATGCTCAGCCTCATAACACCAATGTGGTAAAAGAAAAAATTCAACAGAAGAAATGTAGGATTTTAGAGCATCCACCCCACAGCCCAGATTTATCGTCTTGTGATTTCCATATTTTTGGGGCCACTGAAAGAGGCGTTAAAAGGTAAACGTTTTCAGTTAGACCGTTGGTTGGACGCGGAAGTACAAAACGCTGCGAAAGGACTCTTCAGTCAGCAGCCACAGGAATTCTATGAGCAGGGTACACATCGGTTGGTGAAGCAATGGGATAGGTGCCTTAATTGTGGTGACAATTATTTGTAATTATTTTCTGAATAAATTTTTTATGGACTAAAGATGGGTTTCAATTGAACACACCTCGTATTTATGATGATGTGATGATTCTGGTGAATACTTTGTATACTTGCGACAGAAGGGATATAGTTCCTTTTTGTATATTAATGTTGTTCCAGCGTCATTACATTGCTCAGGTATTTTACCTACCGTTAGACACTTATTGAACAAAAAACTTTAGGTAGTCTATAACTTTGCTTCCTCCTTCTTTAAGAAACTTTGCCAATATTCCCTGCAGCTTTGTTTAGTTTGGTTTCCTTTATGGCTCTTTCTATTCCTTAGCTGGTAATATCAAGCACGTCCTCTGAGTTAATATTTATAACTTTTCTTGACAAATTTCCCTTCATAGAGGGTTCTTATTGGAGCTGTATAGATCTTCATAGTAGTTTTCAGTTATTTTTATTATCTTGGATGTGTCTCTTTCTTTTACATCTTGGTCTTTAAGCATCACTGTTTTCTTGATGCCCAGTTTCACTTTCATTCCTTTAAAACTACGATTCATTCTATGATAATTTCTGTGATTATCTTGGTGTCTTTTGAGGTGTTCTCTGATCTTCGTTCGTACTGCTTTATTCAGTTCTTTGAATTTTATTGTGTCTCTTTTGTTCTTACTTGGTAATTGTCTACGCTTTTTCAACATTTCTCGTGAGTTTTCGCTGATTTTTTATTTTTAAGTTTTGGTTTTGGCTCTTGCTTCTAGTAGTTCTTTTGTTATCACCTGTTTAGTTCGTTTAGTGTGGTAAATCGCTCAAAAGCAGAGCACTTAGGTGATTTACATATTGTTTTTATTGGTTTTCAGTAGCTCTGTGTCTATTTTCTTAGTGGATGGCTTGAATTTTTTCCGGTATTGCTTGGTCTTAATTTTTATTTCAGCTCAAACCAAGCGATGGTCACTCCTAATTGATACCGAATTTCTGTAATATCTTGTACTATACCTTTTTCTTTTGCCAAAATATAATCAATCTCGTTCTTTGTTGTTCAGTTTGGAGAAACCCACGTCCACTTTCTCTGCGACTTTTTGAAAGAGAGTTCGTGCTATAAAGGCTATTTGTTTCTATATGTATAATTCATGAGTGTGTTTCCCCGTTCGTTCAGTGTTTCGTATCCGAGCTTTCCAACTCTGGTTTCTATTTCTTCTAATTTTGTTCCAAATTTTGCAGTAACTTCACCCATAGCTAGTGTATGTGGGCATCAGAAAGTCCAAAAATTAACTTTTACACTAGTCATCTTTAGAGGGTAGTTGGCTGTGATTCACCGCGTTTGGTGACTATTAAGCACAGGGATATTGGGGAAGGAAGTTTTTGGTTGGGGATGGGGTGGATGATTCGCATGGACAGGGTCGCAACTCTGAACTAGATATATGTCCCATTGGGATCATAGGAGAGTATGTATCTGCTACCAAGAAGACCTATACATTACTCAATATTTAGAGCAAATTTACTAAAAACTATACAAACGATAACAGCAACCTATATCGACGGTTCAGCAATTTTAGCATCTTCCTTCTGTCAAGAAAAAATATACGTACAATGTATTTTCAGTCCACGAATATTCGTAGTGAATTATTTTCACCAAATTAATTGTTTATTTTTTCTTTGGATTTTTATTTTTTTATAAGCAAGTACAAACTACAGATAATCTTGAAAACTATCCTGCTAAAATAGCTTCGGTCGAATTTTGCATCAACAGACATAAAACAGTAAAGTAATTATGCGTTGATGTCACTCGCATACTTAGAATTGTACTTTGCCTTTATTTACTTCAGACATTTTGTCATTTTTACTAAGCATTAGTTCATTGCTCGTATAACAAGTGCGTAATTCACGTTTTACATTGTTTAAGATAATTAAACACTCTGCTACAACTTATGGGCCATAATAAAGAAACCGCATTTAAAACAACAACAAAATGAATTTTTTTTAAAACACCGCCATCTCAAATGCAAAAATTATTCTTTCTTTAAACACGTCATCCTTGAACTCACCGTTAATATCTATAACGTAAAATTCCATATAAAAGAGAATTTTTATGTAACATCATACTGATATTTTTCACGATGCGTTGTTAATAATATTTTAATTTCCAACGCTGTTTGGTTTATTTTTAAAAATTTTAATTTCTGTACATATTAAACAATCAAAGCAATTTTACTGAGAATGTTGCTGTACCGGTTTTGGTATCAAGTTGTCTGAAGCTGTTGTCGGCACTCTTAAGAAAAATGCTTAGTTGTAATCTTCATTTTATTGGTACCTTGAGGTTTTCATTTCATATTGCACCCACACTTGTTTGTGTATTTTCTTCGAAACTTAACTGGGTTTGAAGTTTTTCTCCATTTAAAAAAAAACAATCCAGAATTAATACTTTCTCAGTTCAAAAGTTTAGTTCTGTTTACTTTCTTAATTGAACATACCGAGTTTTCTTAATCGAACAGATTGATGTTTTAGCTGAAATACCTGCAAAAACTTAAATAAATTCAGACCTATCAATGTTATTATCACTACACCAAACAATGCACGGTTCGTAACGCTGGTGAAAGTAATATTTTTTAAAGTTCTGGGAATTTATTAAAAGGCAGTTAAACTTTATAAGTACGTAATCAATACAACAAAAATACGTACCTCATTTTAAAATTTTAAGAAAAGTTAATAACTATTTCTTAGTAAGTTTTCGGTAGAAACAGCTGAGGGCATATGCAAATGTTTGACGTCATGGAATGTTCAAAAATTTGACCTCTTTTATCAGGTTGCATAAAAGGAAAATTTTTTCTTGAAAAAATATTTCTGCTGTAAACAAATTACCTGCTTTTGGTAACTCAAAATCAAACTACCTCGATTTGTAACATTAAACTTAATCTTTTCGTGCCTAAAGTTGGTGCTCTCTGTTTACGGAAATTCAAATTAAACTTCATTTCTGACTTTCTGATAATCGTTTTGGTTATAAAAACTAGTTTCACGTATTTTGATCTACAATGTGTCTACGGATAGGTCATACAAGAGGAAAAACTTTTTTATTATTGATATGTCAGAAAATTTTATTCTTGATAATAATTTTTGCTGTGTTTAATAGTCTTATTTCTCATGTTACTTTTCCTGCAGGTAATCATTTAAGACTTAAATTCACAATTTTCCTCAGTCCAAAACTGAGGAAAATTGTGAATTTAAGTCTTAAATGATTACCTGCAGGAAAAGTAACATGAGAAATAAGACTATTAAACACAGCAAAAATTATTATCAAGAATAAAATTTTCTGAGAAATCAATAATAAAAAAGTTTTTCCTCTTGTATCACCTATCCGTAGACACATTGTATATTTTGGGTAAACCTGAAAGGTTGTGTAAGTTTCATTAACTTTTTCAAAATAAATTTGCGTGCTTACATTTTCTAATTAATATACTCTTATTTACTCCCAAATAAATGCCTTTAATTATTTTAAGCATTCTATTAAGTAACTTATCATCGCGTTTTTCAATTACAGCTTTAGCTTTAATTGCATTTAATATGAATCTGTTTAAAAACATTAAAGATGCAATAAATGTGATAATACCGAAGTTGCATATCTGAATTATGCATTTTTACTGGCCATGGTCTGAATGGAAAAAATAAATGATTATGTTTAACTTGTCACCAACTACTTAGAATACCTGTTTTCAGTATTACCATCTGTCACCTTCCCATACAACAAGAATACTTAGGTTCCATATTTTAAACCCTTTCATTTTTTAAATATATTTAAACAAAGAATCGTTATTGTAAACAGCCCTAGTTTTTGAAGTTTCTCTACCTTTGGTTCAGTTTAAAATTATGATTTACCATAAACCAGTTGATATTCTAAACGTCTTTCTCAAAACCGTATTTCTATTTCTTGCTTTATAATGATGATGCATCAAATTTGGTTTACTACCTTTGAAAGACACAATTTACAAATCTAAACCGCCAGTCAATAAAATTTCAGTTCTTTACATAATTATAAAACCCTTGAAAAGCACAAAGAAGGAATCATAACTTTCTTTAACTTTACCATCACAATTGTCAGCAACTTTTGTTGCTTCTGTCTAATTATAAGTAATCCAACAGGTAGTTTTGATTTCACTTTTCATAGTAATTATAAACTGGAGATCTGCGTAATACCATAATTTTGCAATAAACAGAGTAATCTCTTTGTAAACTTGTTTCAAAAACATGAATTTCAATAATTATAAATCTTTATTAAAGTTGTATTTTTGATTAATTAAAACCACTTTGAAGCTTATGCGTTCTTCTAACTGCATATTAAAGGATGCAAATCAATGCACATACCTTAAAAATTAATTGTTTAATTATTTAAATTTACAATAAATAGATCCAGATCTTTACAATTATATCATTTTGTAGTTCAAGGAAAGTTCTGATAATTCTTAGTATGTTAAGTATCATACTAGTTTTATTACCTATGTTAAGTTTGTTAAGCAAAATTTCTGTTAAAGGGGAGATGAAACTGTAATACTTAATTAACATCGGTGATTATTCTAAATATTTTAATTAAAGCCACGTGTTTGTATTTTATTTTTCTGAAGATTTATTCAATAATTATAACCAATTAAGGCTTAACTTTTAGCCGAATGAATATATTTTTTTTAATTTTCAAGGGGCTCCTTGAGCTCGTTTCGTATAAATAGAACTCTGAAGTAATAATTTAATGAAATAAATACTTAAATGTGATGATAACAACCACTTTATTTTGGTAACATGCATAAATAGAGATTGTAGTTAAGATTTTTGTTTTTCAGCTGTGAAAATTCTACTGCCAGTTTAAATAATTGGCTGCGGATCTTGTCTTCGCATTCATTAAATAAAAAATATCAATTGGTAATATTTCGGTTCAAAAGATAATTTTATTCTTGCTACCTTATATAACAATTGGGCCAAGTTTAATAAAGCAACCAATCAAAGGAATTCAGTACAAAGCTTTTAAAAGAGCAGAAAGCTGCTTAGTAATTATAATTGCTTCACGCTGGAATTTGCTTTGAAAAGAAACCCCATTTTTTTTAAAAGAGATGGCAAAGATATTTAATTAAATAATTCCAATATAATGTATGTGCTGATTAGGTCAAACGTGTTGATAATTTTATCATTATTGAAGTAAATTATTCCATTTGTGTATGTAATATATACGTAACCTGGCATTATGAACATCCAAATTGGTTTATTTCCAACTCATTATAAGCATATTATAAAACCACAACTGTAACAATACATAACTTATTACATTGTACAACAAAAATGCTTTAGTAATTAAGAACGTAAAGCAGCAATCTCCTAAAAATCATTTAATGCACTGAAAATTTTTTAATTAAATATTTTATTAGGTTATTCCAAGGTATGGAAGTTGAACGTATTTAGAACTTCTTCTAAGTACTTTAAAATTGATAACTTTCAAGCGCGTAGTGATTTTAAGCTAATTTTTAATTAAATGCGTGTAGCTATTGTATTAGAGACTTCAACGCTGCGTTAGACAACGATCTTTTAAAATTTCGTACTTAAAATATTTACAGAAGGAATTACCCAATAATTAAGCATCAAACGAGTTTCATTTTGGAAATTTACCACGTAATTATTTATAATTTGAATTACAAAAAGTCCGTATAGGTCAAGTGCACGTTTAAATAATTTTTCATAATACGCTTCACGCACTTTTTACGTAAGCGTATTTATAATTACGAAATATCAGCAACTTGAGCATATTAAAATAACCTTTATAAGATACCAAAATAGCATTGATGCTAACTGTTAATTAGTATTATTACCAGCAATAATATTAAAAGAAAAAGCTAGAAAAGTATTTATTTGTTGCATTAACTAAAATTATATCGGGCTTTATGTTTCTGTGCGTTTCATTATTTAGTATTGCTCTTGCCTTGTTTTTATTACAAAGTTTATTACATTTCGTGATTAAAATGACCTTATTTTAACATTTAAATTAAGTTTCATTAAAAATATAAATATGCTGTTTAGGTATAGACTTTGTCCATGTTCGAACAACTTGAATTTTTGGGTATTTAAATATGTTACTGTTTCAATATCGTGTTATTTTGGTTTTAATAAATTACAAGTGTAATACGAGCTTAAACAGATATTTAGGTATTTAAAATGTAGGTTAATAAACATTGCAATTAAGATCTAACTTGTAAGAAATTAAATGTTAAACTTTCTTGCATTTTTGTTTCTTCAATTATTTGTATTTGAGAACTAAAAGATCTCACAGTAAAATTAAATAATTTGCAGTTCATTTTACTTGATTCAATTTAGTTTAAGCAAAACAAGTTCAAAATATTCGATTAAGGGATTAACACTTAGATTCTAACAAATTAGTTTTTCGAATTTAGATTCACGGATATTCATCATCATCAATTGACATGGAGCAGATCCCATGGATCAATACTGGATTGCGTCAGGCCCACCCCATGCCAATAAGTTGAGAAGGGATTTGTTATGATAGGTGGGGATTGGGAGCACTGTAGTACGTTAACATGCCTGCGGAGTCAATCGCAGAACACTGCTTCTACAGGCAAGGTATCGTAGTTAGAAGATCACATATTCAAGGGGATATATGACCAAAATAGTTAAACATGTTTTATCATCTTATACTCGTACTATCAGGGATCCGAGGAATTGCCAGAGATCAACCTCGATGAAATACGCCTAGCCTTGAAAAAGTCGAAAAATAACAAGGCAACCGGTGAAGACAACGCCACTACAGATGCAATAAAAATAGGAGACCTACTTTTGCTAGAGAAAATAAAAGTATTATTTAATCTGTGCTTAAACAACAGCAATATACCTACCAAGTAAATGGAATAACAAGATAACCATACTACTGTTTAAAAAGGGAGATAAAACCAATCTAGAGAATTATAGACCAATAAGTCTATTGAACCATCTCCAAAAATTGTTCAGCAGAATAATAACCTCAAGGTTAGAAAGGAAGCTCGATTTTTACCAACCAGAAGAACAAGCTAGCTTCCGTTCTGGTTTCGGAGCCAATGATCATCTGCAAACTATTAAAACCCTAATTGAGAAGTCTATAGAATATAATAGACCACTATGCCACTATGACTGTGAAATTACACGATAATAGCAACTGTATTCCAATTAGAAGAGGTGTAAGACAAGGTGACACCATGTCACCTAAGCTATTTATCACAGTTCTAGAATATGCATTCAAAAAACTTGACTGGGAAACGAGAGGCATAACTATAGACGGACAGCAACTAACTCACCTTAGGTTTGCAGATGATATAATACTCATATCTGATGATCTCGAGGAAGTAAGATTGATGCTACAAGAACTACAGACTGCCTGCGCTAGTATCGGTTTGAATATTAACTTCCTTAAAACAAAACTAATGACTAACTTGGTACCAAATGACCACATCAAGGTCAATAACAAAGTTGGACATGAAATTAGCATCGCAAGAGACAATTAAACATGCGAGTTAACTAGAAGAATTTCTCTCGCCTGGGCAGCGTTTGGTAAACTCCGTGATGTACTTATTCAAAAGTAATCTTCCAACATGCCTGAAGAGAAAAGTTTATAACCAATGCATTTTGCCTGTTATGACTTACGGTGCAGAAACTCTAACTTTAACATCTGGGACAGCTCGAAAATTGAAAATTGCACAACGTAAGATGGAAAGATCAATATTAGGCATATCTTTGAGAGACCATGTAACAAACGAAGACCTAAGGCAAAGAACAGGAATAACTGATGTTGTGGAGCGAATATGTCAACTTAAGTAGAACTGGGCGGGCCACATAGCCAGAATGAGCAGCGATAGATGGACTAAGGGACTACTTGAATGGCGCCCGAAAGCTGATAAACGGAGTAGAGGAAGACCACCTACCTGATGGACCGACGACATCAAAAGAGTTGCAAATAACTGGGTTCAAACTGCCCAAGACACAAGGAAATGGCAATCGATGAGGGAGGCCTATGTCCAGCAGTGGACCATAAGGGCTGGGCGATGATGATGATGTCCAGTATTTCTGGTATTACCGCAAATTTCCTAGGTCTATGATATGAAACGCCTTAGCACAGACATACCTGCCCTGTTACATGATACTTTATTCAAGCTTATTATTACCATTATTAATATTCTTATTTTCATTGTACTTCACAGGTATACATACTTCTTGATTCCTTATTTTGATTGTTATTATTATTATGCTATTTGTTCCTTCGCCGTTCTTCTGCATTATTCTTCGATATTTATATCTTCTTCCTCTACTTCTATTTCCTCGTTGTATGATTCTTCTCTTGAGTCACATATGTGGTTTATTTCCTTCTTCATCGTGGTTTTGTTTCTTATCCATTATTTCCAAGTTTGTTGTGGTATTCTCTTCTTGATGCGGTGGCAGCTCTCCTCTGTTTCTTAATGTGTTTATGTTTCCCGGATTCTTGACTCTAGTGGATGCGATTGTTTTTCTCTGAAGGATTTTTCTCACTTCTCTGCTTCGTGTTCTTCTTGAGCCTGTTCCCAGTTCCTTATGGACTCGTTGAGGTCTTCCTTAATTTGTGAGGATCGATTCAGATTCCTCCCCGGAATCCTTGAGGTCCCAAATCTTCTATATAGGCGTCGATTTGCAAGGCGCGGCCAAAGATGTGATCTAGAATCTAGATGATAGTATTAGTTCCTAACTATGAACCCTACTTTTGATCTATGTATATGTGCAAATCACATGCACCTATTGCCTATTACAAATTTTTTGTAATGCTAGGTCCTATTCTTATTTTTTTTTCTATTTGCTATTTGTGTATTACCTCATAACTATATTCTTAAATATTGTAAACACGCGCATTTTCTTGTATCGATCAGTTGTTGTCCCTGTCCTTTATAGCTCTTAAGCTGCTATCCCGTTATTTCTTTTCTACAGACTTTTCGGCTCCGCAAATTCTTGGAAGGGTACCGGCCGAGTATCTGCTAGCGGTCTAGTGACGCGTGTTAGAACGAAAATGAACTCTAATGGTAACGCTGGTTGCAATTTAATTGCATTTCCTCTAATTCGCATTATAATTACTTCTTCTTCTTCTTAAGTGGCTCCACAACCCTATTTGGGTTTTGGCCGTTCTTTAGAACTTCCTGAATCCAGTTTTTGGGGTGGATTAATCCCCACAATCTTTTATTGGCACTTTTATGTAAAGTTATGTGTTCTCGCCTCTTCCACAATCTTTCTCCACCTTTTCCTGTTATTGGCTATATCTTTTTGTTTATCCCCATCGATTTTAAGTCTTGTATAACATCTTCATACCATCTTGTTCTGGGTCTTCCTTTTATTCTTCCTTCGCTTGGGTTCCATTCTGTTAACGCTTTGATACTTCTTGTTCTTTCGGTACGTATGATGTGACCTAACCATCCTAATCTTTGCGATTTAATATAATTCATTATCTCTTTATCTTTCATTTCTTCCTTTATTTCGAAGTTCATCAATGGCCTGTTTTCGTTCTTGTTTGTTTTCTTCGGTCCTAGTATTGTTCTTAGTATTTTTCGTTCAAATGTTCTTAAGTGTTCTTCATCTTTCTTTTTTATCGCTTTGGTTTCCATCGCGTAGGTCACAACGGGTTTAGGGTTTAATAAATTCTTATCTTTGTGTCTTTTTTTATCTGTTTATCTTTCAAGATTTCTTTATTAACAAAGTAAGCTTTGTACCCAGCTTGTATTCTTGCTTTCGTTTCCTCCTCACTTTTATTTTGGCTGTTTATGTAGGTTCCTAAGTAGTAATAAGTGTTGACTTCTTCGAAACTGTAGTTATTCACGCGTATAGTTTGTTTTTCATTTCTTATATTTCTTCCTACTCTCATATATTTTGTTTTTTGTTCGTTTACTTGCAGACCTAATTTGTTTGCAGCGCAGTCCATCTCGCCCAATGTTTTTAGTAGGTCTTTTCTCGTTCTGCTTATTATTGCCACGTCATCGGCATATCCTATGATTTGTGTCCCTTTCACATTTATATTTCCTTTGTTTTAAATTTTTCTCATGTCACTTTCCAATACTAAAATAAATAGTACAGCTGATAAGGCATCCCCCTGCCTTACCCCCATATTTATATCAAAACTCTCTGTTTGGCCTTCTTGTATTCTGACTATTGCGTTGCTCCCTTTCACTGTCATTCTTATCATTTTTATAAGTTTTTCGGGAATTTTTAGTTTTACCATTTCTTCGTACATGCATCTCCGGTCTACTCTATCGAAAGCTTGTCTGTAATCCAGGGTGCGAATCATACAACTTTTACAGGGGGGGATAATATTCCACAATTTTTTTATGCATATTTTAATGTTATACATTTACACAGACGAGGAAATATTCATCCCAGGCAGGGGTACGATTTTTATTTTACAGGAGGGGAAAATATAAGTACAGCCAGGGAAATCCCTGGCATCCCCGACGGTGATTCGCACCCTGCTGTAATCTACGTATAAAATACGTAGTTCTATATTGAACTCGTAGCATTTTTCTAAAATTTAGTTCATTGCGTGCATCTATGGTAGATCTTCCGAGCCTGAACCCATTTTGGTATTCTCCTATTACTTTTTCCGCAAATGGTTCTAGTTTACGATATAAGTATGCAGAGAGTATTTTATACGTTATGTTCAGTAGAGTTATTCTCCGGTAGTTTTTGGGATCTTATTTTTCTCCTTTTTTGTGAATGGGTATGATTACTCCTCTCGTCCATTCTTCTGGTATCTTTTTGTTTCTCCATATTGATAGAATTAATTCATAGATTCTTTCATGTAGATTGTTGCCTTCGTATTTTAGTAGTTCTCCTGCAATGTCATCATATCCAGGAGTCTTGCCGTTTTTCATCTTAGTTATTATTTCTAGGATTTCTTTATGTGTTGGTTCCTGTATTTCTACCCTTTCTTCGTATTGTATTTCTCTCTCTTCCAAGTCTTCTGCTTTATTCAGTAGTTGTTTAAAATGGTCTTTCCACGTTTGTATTATTTTTTCTTTGTCGTATGTGAGTTGTTCCTCGTTATTTTTAATGCTCCTTGCCTTTGTTCGGTTTGTTTTCTATGCTCTTTTATTTTTCTATAGAATTTCTTAGTGTTGTCATTTTGCTGTTAAGTTCTATTTCTTCCATTGGCTCGTTCATTCCTTTCTTTTTCTTTTGTTTACACATTTTATTGGACTCTTTCCTTTTTTGGTTATACTGTTCGCAATCTTCTTCTGTTGCCTGCTGGATCCATCTCAATCTTGCCTTGTTTTTGTTTTGTATTACTTGTGTGCATTCTTCGTCAAACCATTCCTTTTTTCTCTCCTTATAATTAAATTATAATTACTATGCACACCTAATTTGGATTAGCCAATAAGACAGACAATTAGTGTAATTTGGTCTATGCTAGGCGTAGTTTAGCCTCTATTGCTAAAATGCCAGAATGCTGCAGCTACTTAGCTTTGCTCAGGTGAATGCTCCAATTCCACTTGTAATCTTATGTGTGTGTCCGGTACAGGTGCTCGGATTTTCCAATCGACACTATAGTCCTGCTTTCGTCGCCTTGTTCATACCTTCTTCTTATTTACACTATTTGTGCTAAACCCATTTAACTGAACTGCTGGAGAACACTCACAAACACGTGCGTCCTCCTGGGCTGCTCATGGCGTTCCTCGAATTTACATTCATGGATATTCTAATTACTATTTAATTTTTTCATAATTCCAAGTCCACTTGTTTTTGTTTTTTCTATATTTCTGGAACAACTGAAATTAAATAATGTTTTGTTAATTTTACTCCATTTAAGTCAATTTGAACGAAAGTATTTTATTCAGGTTCGAAAAATTGAATCCATGGAATACAAATCTCTCAAATTCCATCAAATTAATTTTTAGAATATAGCTTCAGAAATACGAGTATTGTAATTGATATATTATTTTAAGAATTAATACTAATGCTCTTTCGGTTTTGTTCTGTTAATTTTCCTTTATTTCTTTAACTACTGAAAAGACTCACTTTAGACTAAAATTTAATAGAATTCAAACAAAAGTATTTGGTTCAGGTTAAAAATTCATTCCCAGGAATAAAAACGTCTCAGATTCCATTAAATTAATTTTTGAAATTTAGTTTCAGAAATGTTCTAATTAATATTTTATTTTTGCCAAGATTTAATACTAAACTCCATGTTCTTTCGTTTTTGTTCTGTAAGTTTTCTTTTATTTCTTTAGCTACTGAGAGGTCTCAAGTTAGGCTAAAATTTAATACTTTTATGTATTTTTTACTCAATTTAATTCAATTCAAACAAAACTATTTGATTCGAGTTCGATCCAAGGAATAAAAATCTCTCATATTCTATCAAATTAATTTTTGGGATTTAGATTCAGAAATGTTAATTAATAATTTATTTTCGTCAAAATTTTTTAGGAATTAATACTAAACTCCGTGTTCTTTCGTTTTGTTCTGTAAATTTGCCTTTATTTGTTTAACTGCTGAAAAGGTCTCACTTTAGACTGAAATTTAGTACTTTGCTGTAATTTATACTCAATTTAATTCAATTCGGACAAAAGTATTTGGTTCAAGATTCGAAAGATTGAATCCAAGGATTAATTTTGCAATCTAAATTCAGAAACATTCTTTATGTTCGCCAAACATTTTTATGAATCAGTACTAAACTCCATATCATTTCGTTTTTGTTCTGTACATTTTCCTTTATTTTTTTAACTACTGGGAGGTCTCAATTTAGACTAAACTTAATACTTTTTTGGAGTTTTTACTTCATTTAATTCAATTCAAACAAATTAACGTATGTAACTAAAGTTTTGGGAAAAATGTTCAAATCTAATAATACAAACTATAATTGTTTTACTTAAATTAATACTACAGAAAACTATTCAGTAAAGGTTTAACGATAATTATAATACTACTGTAGGGGAAACTTGACAGATTCTCCATATCCAATGGTAACGTGATTGCTTTATTTTTAATATGAAAACAATCATACGAAAAAATTTCCCAAAACTTTAGTTACATACGTTATTTTAAAAACACTATCCCAAAAATAGAACTCCTCGCAGATTCTATCAAATTAGCTTTTATTGAAATTTTCTTTTTATCCTGTTCGTTGCCTGAACTACAGGTAAAATAAATTTAGAAAAAAACATGTTGCTATTTATTTCTTATTCTTCGACAAATAACATATAGCTACTACGTAGAAATGCCTTAAAAATAGTAAAATAACTAGCTTTAATTTATTTTGTGAGATATAACTTTTAAAAACAAATGTTATTTAGAATTAGTTAAAGAAGTTGATTTAGATAGGAAACTTAAAAAACCTTGCACAGGTAAGGACTGTTAAAAATATTATCGAAACGACAAACAGTTGATTGTTAAACAATTCTTTATTTATATAAATGCATATAATTACAAAGCTCGTTAATACGCGATAAAGCGCATTTTAAATTATACAGTTTGAATCCAGCAAACTGTGGCGCACTGAACGCCGGTAATTTAGGCAACCCAAATACCAACATTTGAAATCATGAAATATATACAGTTTTCATTCCGAGTTTAAATATTTATTCGCGAATTATTTTGAAAAACTTAAACTTACGTTCCTTTGGGCTTCAATAAATTCGCTTTAAACCAAACTGCAAGGATAACCTCTCGCACTTTAATTAAAGGGTTTGAAATAGTCTGTTTAGACAACCTCTTTCACAGGTTGGTAAAGAACGTGGTATAATTTAAACTAAAATGCCACCGAAACTAGTGAAATATTAAAAATCAATCAAATTAACGATTAAACTATCTAAATTATTCTATACCGCTATAAATTTTTAATTAAGTCTGAAATCAGTACAAGTAATTACAGTTTCATACAGCAACCATAATTACTACGAAAGCATATTTTCAAATTTGCTTTATGTTCGTTGTTTATTACATATTTAAAGTTTTAGTTGTTCTACTTCGAACTGCCTTTGTATTTTCACATAAAACAAAACACGAAGGCAAAGCTGTAGCAATTACTTTAACAACTACAATTTAATTATTATAATCATTTTATAGGTACAGTCCTTTAGTAAAAATGCAAATTGTTATGATAAAGTGTTTTGCTAATTTTTAAAAGTTTACTGCAATTTTCATGGTAGCAGTTTTTAAAAGCTATACCTCACCCACTCAGCGAGAATCACAGTTAATAAAGATTAAAATAAAATGCAGTAAGTAAAGTGTACTGAGAAGCATCGTTTTGTTTCCCTACTGTAAGTAATGCAACGTCAGTTTACTTGGTTAACAAACTGCGGTCGTAGCTTCCAGTGGAGATCCTAGTCAAAGATAAAACGTGCCGCCCTTTAGTATGTGGAATTTCATTACAGGAAGTACAGAAAGTCTAAAAGGAAAATTCTGAAGTACAAAGCTAGAACTTGCACGCAGTTTTTTAAAGCTTCATTATGTTGTAGCACGCCTCGCTTTCGGATTTTTCACGTTTTTCACTTCGTTTATTAAAATTATTAAACAACAGTTGTTTGAAAACTACTACTAAGCACCTTTTTGCTTAAAAAAAATCTGCGGGCTGTGTGTTTTAGAGTTTCCTAGGATGTGGAACAGAATGGCTCGTAGTTGTAGCATCAAGGAGATCTGTAAAACTTTTAAACATCGAGACGAAGCAAAGTAGAGTTTCCAAAATGATTTTAGAACGTACTTAAATTATTTCTTTACATTTTGTTTTATAGCTACAACATGAAATAAACAATTTTTACGTAGGTACATCCCCTGTAATTTTCCTTTTGCTATCGTAATTATGTTTGATTATTTGCACAACAAAATAATTTTATTAGTTGCAAACTTCTGAACAGTTAGGCTAATGGATTTCAAAACCGAAGAGGCCTTTTAAACATTCAACGTCGAAAATATCTTCATTATTTGATAGATATTTATTTATTTGTTTTGCTTTCGCCATGCCCTCTGATGTATGGCAGCAGTTTTACGTTAGGATTGAGAATACGCATTTTTAATTAATTTATTCCTAGGTTTTTACATGCCCCAACGGATACCCTAAAACCCAATCTAAACAAAGAAGGGCTTTTTAATAACTATATTTTAACTGCTGTTAAACATAATTAAGACCATAATTCGTGTGTTTAATATAAATATCACCTATTATAAGTCTTACCCCTCATAAACAAACTATAAAGAACGAGTTCAATAGGTGGTAACATCTGCGAGTCGTCATTAAACCGAAAATAAAACACAACACCTTGCATTATTTAAATATACAGTTATATTATTTGAATATATACAGTTACACAGTATATAAAAATATCGTACTATCAACGTCAAAAAGGCAATATTCGTCTTTACGTCAACCTTTCTGTGTCTCTTTTCGACTCCCTGTTGGTAATCACGTGCCTAAAAGAGGCTGACATATTTGGGAATCTAAAACAGTAATCAGATAAGAAACGCACCCTCGTCAAAAGCGACAGGTAACCGGATATACCCCTATTAAAATGCAGTACCTCAACCACCCTGCGTCATATTCATAAAGATACACGCAACCCATTTTACGGACGCTTCTTAAAATAAAAATGCTCGTTTCAGACGTCGGCTGTCTGACATATACACAAAACAATTTTGGCACTTGTCTATCAAGTATTTTCCGTGAAAACTTACTTTTAACGAATGGTTTGAAACAAAGGAAAACTCATCCGTATCTAGTAGTTTTAGTTGTAATTTCTCAAAAAGGAAAATAAGAATCGTTATGTTACGGTTGTTTTACTAATTAATTAACTCAAAAAGCCTCCAAAGCTTAAGTAAAAACAGATAAATATAACCAAGAGTAAAATCTTCTTTAATGCTTTTAAGAATTTGAACGCGATATATTTAGAATTAACTTTAAATAATGATGGTACCAATGCTACTAAGTTCAAGTTTGCCGTTAGAAGTGAATTAAATTAGCTGCTGTCTTACTTATATAATAGTATTTCCTTGCGTTGCCATTGTAAACCTTTTTCTCTCTGTTGGTGTACGCCTATTTATAATTTCCGAATATAAATTACAAAGTATTAGTCTTCTTTCCTACATTTATATAACAAAATACACAAAGCAGGTGTGATGGAAATCTTATTATTTTAGTTTAATTAAAAACAACAAAGCTTAGTAGGAAATATGAGACCGTCAGAAAGGTATTTTAATGTGTATTTTTGGTATTAAATTATTTATCATCTCTTCCAACAAGGCTCGCGAACGTTAATTAAAGTATGATTAAAAAGGATTTCGAAACAAAATTTATTTCTACCAGGAAGAACCGTATACGTATCTCTCTAAATGTAGAAATGCTGTATTATTTTAGGTTTTGAATTAAAGTTTTTAGTGCAGTTGTGAAAGATTAAGCTCTAACACTCTGGCCACCAGGCAGAGATTATTCAGTTTTATCGCAGTTTACATAAAATGAAGTACTTTGGGAGAATGATATACTACTAACCACTTTGCCCAGATAATACATAACTCTTACCGGAAACGGATATTTAGGTAATTACAGAAATTATTTCAATTACACCACTGTTTTGTTGGCGTTTCGTATATTTTAAACTTCATCAAAAATATTCAAATTTGGCTGCTGATGAAAGCTTAAAAAATATAATTTCTTTATATTTAATCAATTACAGACATCACCATCATCATCATCAATTGACATGGAGCAGATCCCCGTGGATCAATCCTGGATTACGCCAGGCCCACCCCATGCCAATAGGGTGTGAAGGGATTTGTTATGATAGGTGGAGATTGGGAGCACTCCATAACGTTAACATGCCTGTGACGCTAGCCGCTAGGCACCGCTTCTGCAGTGCAAGGTAGTTAGTAAGTCACATATTCAATGGGAGTTGGATATATGACTGAGATGATTAACCATGTTTTATCATGTTTTATACTAACAGTATTCTAGTATTACAGCTAATTTTCTAGACCTATGATATTAAACGCCTTAGATCAGACACGCCTATCATGGTGCATTCTGCTAATTTAGTCTAATCATTAGTATTACTATTATTAATATTCTATTAAATTATCAAGGTGCTTCTGGACTATCTGAAGCTCACACATAAATAAATTATCAAAAAGGTATAAAATTTGGGATTTGCTAAAAGTGTACTTAATGCAGTTATAAATTTGTTATAGCTTTTTTAACAACTTACTAAATGCAAATTTAAACGGCAAATAACTGTTTCGTAAAAATAGCTAAAGAGAAGTATATTTGATTTCACAATTAAGTTCAAAATTCTTTAATGCGTCATTGCCTTTATTTCAGTATTTTAAACCAAATAAGCGTTACAAAAATATTTAATTTACTATTTAGCTAAAAACCCAAGGGGCCAATCTTTGAAATTCAAATGTTAGTTTTTAGTTTTTAGGTTTTTTTTTAATTAGGCACAAGTTTTCCTACAAATCAGTCATCGACCTTCAGGTTTCTTTCCAATATTTTAAAGTAACATTTATAAAACGACCTTGTTCCATAGAAATTTACACGTTGTAATCTTCTTCCATCAATGATCCAGCATTTTTATAAAGTAACAATATTTAATTGAGAAGTTCAGCTTTAAAATTAAAATACGAATATCCTTTCAACTAATTTTTCCTTCGATAATTTAAAAGCCTCCTTAAAGTTTAAAGTGTGGCTAATTAAATTGATAGGTAATTCAGAAATATTTGATATACTTCGCTCAAAAACCCAGCGCTTTATTTAATTAAAAGGTTAGGTTTGAAATAACTCCGCCTGCAGTATCCATTGGGTTGATTGAGCAGCCCAGTGGTGCTGTTACCGGTCCCAAACCCGGGAAAAGGAGGAGGGTTAGAGCGATGGACCTGCAACCCATGATCCGTAAAAATCCTGAACGAGAGCCTCAGAACCGGACGGGAACAAACGGAAAACAACCTAAGCAAAGAAAACATGGCTATGGTAGTCTTAAGTGAGACAAAAAATAAAGGAAACGGCAATGAGAAAAAAGGGAGCTTTATACACTTTTACAGTGGTATTAACAAAATGAAAAGAGCACGAGTTAGAGTGTCCATAGCCGTCAATACAAGGCTGCAAAAGTACATTAAGAGCTACGAAGCTATTAACGAACGATTGGTCATCCTAGATATTTTGCTGTGGGAACACAAGATTTCAATAAGAGGAATATATGTAGAGGTTGTTCCATTCCATCGTAAAACTACAACAAGCTACAAAAGGGTCTGATCACTTTCTGGTCAAAGGGAGAAACTTTCTTAAATTTAATACGTATAACAAACAGCCAGAACACCGACAACAGATTCTTCACTATCCACAATACAATGTAAAGGTTTTAGGGACGACTCTACCGTTTCCCTATTCAAACCTACGATTAGCGGAAAAAGTAAGTGCAATTCCCACAGGAAACATAGAAGAATAGTATACCTACCTCGAAAGATGTATGTATGTATAAAGCTGCAAATAAAACTTAAGGACAAAAGGAAACAATAAATGCATCCTTGGGACATTCAAAGTCAAGAACTACATGGAAAACTTTAAAGACCCTTAAAAAGAACACCAAAGAAACGTCTATCATAGACCCTATTGGTGTAGAACAAAAATATAAAGTATACAATGAAGACCTGCTCACAGAAAGCAGACTAAACTCTCGTGAAGTTCAGAAGACATTGGAAGAGAATGATGACCATGGATGGCCTATTACGATGAACGAAATTTTAGAAGCCTTGAAATTTATGAAGAAGAATGGAAACTAGCCATACACCAGAAGGGCCGTAAAATGAACTGCGAGAATTATATGGGAATTAGTGTCACTTCCTGGGTGGGTAGACTGTAGCCTACCGACGAATTGAGAATGAGAATTGAACAAAAATTTAAGGAGTCAGAGGTACAAAGCGACTTCAGACCAGGTAGATCTTGTATAGACAACATCTACTGTTTGAAACAGTTAGCAAAAAAAAAACATTCTACACAATAGAGAACTGCATTTAATAATCATTGATCTAAGGAAAGCCTACGATAGTATGCCAGTAAATTAGTTGTGGGAAGCAGTGAAGAGAGAAGACTAAGTATACATATAAATGCTGTGAAACAACTATATCAAAAAACAGTAGGTCAAAGTATTTCAGAGATGTTTTGCATTAATAAATGACGAACAGGGATGTTCCATCTCTCCCACTTTATTTAAAATATATACATACATCGACAAGACAGAATTGAAAAAGAAATGTAATACAATGGGAGTTCAAATCAATGAGAAATCAGTATGCAGTTTGCTTATTGCCGATGATAAAGTAATTCTAGCAGAAAACGAAGACAACGCGAACTATATGTTCCGAAAATTGGCAGAAGGGTTTGAATTATGGAGGCTAGAAATAAATATAGATAAAACGAAATATAAGGTGATTGGAGCAGAAACACATGATCTAGTAACAGATAAAGGAATTATTCAACATTTAAAGGAATGTAAATACCTAGCAGGAGTCACACTAACAACAGATGAACGAGACAAGATGGACAGATCCAAATCAGACAAGAAAAAACTTCATTAAACAGCTACACCCTATAAAATGGAACGACGCGCTAACAACAAAAATGAAGAAACATATTTTTAGAACGTTTGTAGAAAGTACTGTGACATATGGAGCGAAAATATGGACACTGACAAAAAAGGAAAAAAAGGAAAATCAAACACCACGCAAATGATGTTATGGAGACGAGTATATAAAAAACACAATCATGGACAGAATACAAAATGAACAGATTGAGAATGAAAGTACCCGAGTCCCTTCTAGAAAAAAACAGGAAAAAACAACCCTTATGGTACGGCCATATGAGGAAACACAGATAGACTACCATAAGAAATATGGGAAGGGAAGCCTCGACGGAAAAAAAAGAAGCAGACGGCGAAGAAGCGATGGAAAAGGAGATTTGGAAGATGAATCTATCGCCGATAGAAAGGCGTGGAGATTGGGGTGCCGTAAACGGTGATGACACGACAGCTGTAGAAACACCGCCAATATAAAGGCTTGAAATTTCAATAGAGTAAATTCTCTTGGATCCTCCAGGGTTTCTTTCCAAAATCTAACTTGTTTCTTTTTAATTACAAGTTGTTCTCATTTTTTTTAATCAAAAGCCGCATTATTTAATTAAAAAGTAGAGATATACATATATCCCTTCAACTCAATTTTTTTCGTCAGTAATTTAAACATTCTTTCCTAAGCCTCCAAAATAAAATATTTTTAATTAAATATATATTTAGAAAATATTTGCTTCTCTGAAATCTTCATAGTGCTTCTCACTTTTAAGGAATTTGTATAAGTTAAAAGTTTTAGAAATTTCAGCAGAGCTTAATTACCAGCCTTCAAGGTTTCGTTCTAACATTTTAGATTACATTTGTAAGTCTACCTTATTTCAAAAAAAAATACAGAATATTATTACCTTCTTCCATCTAAAACTTGGCACTGTTATAATTATTTTACCAGAAAAGTTTTAAAGTTATAACATTAAATATTCATTCAACTCACTTTTACCTGCAATAAATTAAAAGTCTTCTTTTCTAAACGTGCAAAAGTAGTTTATAGTATAGCTTATTAAATAACTATTTCAGAAATATTTAGTTTGCCATCCGTTACGAAGTGAAGTTATTTACAGTGTTTTTCTTTTGCTTTTCCTCTTTTGTCAATTGCGTTTCCCTGTTTAGCAAATGACTTTCCAGATTATGAAACGTCAAAGTTATGTTGCAAATGACATTCCCTATTTGTCAAATCTCTTTCCGTTTTTAGATAATGCTTTTCCCACTTTTTTTAAAAAGTAGGTATGTAATAAAAAAAGAACTGGGAAAAGCATTATCTAAAAACGGAAAGAGATTTGACAAATAGGGAATGTCATTTGCAACATAGCTTTGACGTTTCATAATCTGGAAAGTCATTTGCTAAACAGGGAAACGCAATTGACAAAAGAGGAAAAGCAAAAGAAAAACACTGTAATTCAGAAATTAATTTTTAAAATTTTAAAACAAATTTATTTGCAAATCAGTTATCAGCCTCCAAAGCTTCTTTGAAGAATTTGCAAAGTCAAAATTTCATAAGACTTTCAAATACGTTGTAATCTTTTTCTATCAAACTCCTTTCATCAAACATTTACATACAATGTGATTTTTTAAAAACTCAATTGCAGCAGGCCGTATTCTGTCTTAATAACCTTAGAACTGTCTGTATTAAGTCAGAATACGGCCTGCTGCAATTGAGTTTTTAAAAAATCACATTGTATACATTACATACAAAACTTACGGTGTGACAAATTTATGGTTACCTATATACCGACCTGGATATTAAAAATAAGCCCGAAATATAAGGGGGGCCCAATGGACCGAGAGTCTGCTTCGCGAGCAACTCACACAGGGTTCAAATCTCGTCGGTGGCCTGGAAAATTTCCATGAACCGTCGAGGTATAAATCGTGTTAATTAAAATTAGGCCATATAAGTGGTACAATCGGTGCTTTAAATAAAGTAGAAAACTAATTTAGGGCCAATAATTAATTAGTTTTAATTACAAATTTACCATCAATTTTAACATTAATGCTATTTGAATTTTTTCTTTGCCGAATACAACGATTCGCTATTTTATGGGATTTATTTTTAGTCTACGATCTTTTGAAATAATGTGTCGGTCTTTAATAGGTTCATGTACTATGTAGTATTGTTATAGGTACAATTGGCATAGAAATAGATCTTTAAAAAAATGTACAATGTGATTTTTTAAAAACTCAATTGCAGCAGGCCGTATTCCGACTTAATACAGACAGTTCTAAGGTTATTAAGACAGAATTCGGCCTGCTGCAATTGAGTTTTTAAAAAATCACATTGTATAAATTGGGTATAGAAATGGCCCCATATATGTATCTCTGAGGAACTCCCTCCAACTATGGAAAGATGGTACGGACGGGTAAAACACTGATACATCTTACGTATTCGTATTCGTAATCTTCAAAAATAATATAATTTTAGCCTCCTTCCTTAGTTATCTGAATATTAAACGAGTAAGACATAGGTACATTTATTATATCTGTGTATCTGTAACCTTTTTTTATATAATGAATAATATTAAAAATGTACAACAAATATTTAAAAAATTGATGTTGAACCATCACAACCAGTAATAAAATTCTTGCTCCTAATAGTGTATTATAATACAAGTGTATAAGAAAGCCTTTAAAGCGCGCGCGACGGGTTTAAGAACACGAGGCAACGCCGAGTGTTTTTAGCGGCTCTTATACACGTGTATTATACGCTATTTTTTATTATACCTACCTGCACTGCATTACATTGTAAAAATTAGAGTAAAAAATTGAAAAATTTAGATTCATTGTACAAGGTGACGTGTGGATCCCATCACGTTGCATAGAGATGATTAGCAGTTGTTGTTTGGTTGTTATGTAAATTTGTTATAAAACGTTGTTATTACCTAGGCAACTTTAAAACACGGCGTGTTTTAATCGTCCTTTTTCGCACGCTTATTAGTTTGAAATACAAAGATTATGATGCAGGTATAATAATAGTATATTGTAATACAAGTGTTGAAAGCTTTTGTTTGCCACACGAATGTGAAGTTTGCAGCACGAACGATAGACTTGTTCGGCAAACACTTATTTTCAATACTCGTATCTATGGAGACGAAGTCTGAAAAGCCCACTTTCCATGGTGGGAGTAGAAAAATAGCTATTTATGCAACGAGTTGCAAAATGATGGACTTTTTATCACCAGGCGTGAAATTGTTCGTCGAGGCGAAGCCGAGATGAACAACACGCCATGTGATAAAAAGACATGTTTTGCAACGTGTTTCATACAAGATTTTATCCAATTCAAATAACAAAATGTAAATGCCACATCTTCTTAAAAAAGGAGTTGGGTCATCGTGATAAAATGGGAGTGACAAAATGGGAGCATATTTTGTAACTAGTTACAAACTGAACCACTTTTCGCAACTAAAATCATCTTTTTGTAACTAGTTACAAAATGGGAGCATATTTTGTAACTAGTTACAAAATGAACCACTTTTCACAACTAAAATCAATGTCGAAATGTTGACATTTCGTAACTGAATTGGATAAAAAACATTTTTATATTGGCAATTATAAAAAGTATTTATTATTGATGATTATAAGCACGAAATACGGTAACAACTGAAATTGTAAACTTTTCGCTGATTTAAAAATAATAAAACTGAAAACCCTTGAAATCTTCTCCGTAAAAAGTATAACGAAAGGTTAAATTATAGTTTAAAAATTTAATCATTTGAACTTGACCTTTATTTTCAGACTTCAGTTGACTTTCAAAAATGTCACTGATATTCAATTTTTAAATTAACGAAATTCTCACGATTCAATTCAAGGTCCTAAGAAAAGAAGAAATGATAATTTCTCCAAAAAATAAATAAATAAAATACACAAATTTGTATGTCACTCAAATTCTCATAAATTTAATTTAAATTTGCGCAAAGTTCAAGAAATATTTTACTGTCCTTTGTTCTTCCCCTCGTATTTTTCCCTTCCTATTTCAGGTTTTTCAACAGACATGTTCATTAAACTTCTAAAGTTTCGTTTGTTATTCATATTACGTAAAGTGAAGTTTTCTATTAACCACAACGTTTTCCACAAAACAAGTTTTTACTATCTTCTTTGACTGTTTGGTATTTTGTTTCAACCGTAATTAAATTTACTCCTAGGTACAAAATGCATACGCGTTTCCGTATTCAACCACTTTTTGCTTTCCCAAATTAAATTAACGCAGAGTTCGTGTAGGTTTGGCTGTAGTTAAACAAATATAACACAAAAACTCCCCAACTATTATTTGCCTGAATGTTTTGAACATCCGCAAATAAATTCGCCAATAAAAATAGATTAGTATTTGACTAATTTTGTTTGTAAATTCGGTTAACAACGGCCGTGCATGCTTCCTTAGATACGCTGTGCTTGACCGTTGCAGTTAACAAATAAATCTTTTTCCTGTTTACAAATGCTATTTTTTCACTCGGTAGTGTTTACAATGACCTAAGTGACAAGGATAGGGCAGGCTTTATTCGAATTAAATGCTAACGACGGGCAATCAGGTTAATCTAATAAACCGCCTTCAATTTATGCATCAATGGGTATCATGTCGCGTTGCTTTCAATGACTCGTCAATGCTGACTACAACATAAACCTTTATTAAATTTGTTACAAAATCATGCTGTACATAATTACAGCGAAGCACATTATTTACTTGCATTTAATAAAACCCTGAAAAAGTAATTAAACGTCAAGGAACCCTTAAGAATACACCACAATTAGCAGTAGGGTATTCAAAAATAAGTGATTATGGTTTATTCACTGGAAGGTGTGTAACTTACAAATGAGCTACTATTTAGTCAATTTTCTAATGAATGCATGAATTAACTCGGTGTAAAATTGATGAAACGCCGAGCTTTTTCACAATATCTCGCCAATATTATTCCTTGTTTGATAGTGATAAGTAACACCTGCAATCCTTTCAGTTAAACAACTTTTTAATACTTTTCAAAAACTTTGTTTAAACATCAGAAGCAAAATTTGTATTTTGGGGATTAAAGGGTTAAAATTAAAACAATTAAACTGACATTTTACGAACTGCTGTGCAGATTTTTTAAAATCTAAAAGCTTCAGAATTCTTGTAGGAAACTCTTCCATAACCTTGAGTCAATCCGATATGAAACACTAAGTTAAGCAGAGAACCCTAATTATCGTAGAAAACACAACCGTCTATTGTTAATAAAACCAAGCTGAAACGATGGCGATTACAGCAAAACATAAAGATCTTCGGATAAGGTTTTTGTCGTAATAATAAATTTATGAACTTTCGAGCACCATTGATTTGGAGTTTATAATTTAAGGTGTCTCTTACTTTAAGATAGGAATCAAACTTCGGCGACTCTCACAATAATTCATTATTAATCGACCCTTTGTCTGTGCTGAGATGTCAGGTTAGTTCTTTTGCCTGCCAACAGACAGTCCTATGGAAGCTTTTGTTCTTTCAGCTGTCATAAAGACGGCTTTCGGAGCTTTTACTGTTCGGTTTTTATACAGGATTGGTCCTTAAATTATTACCACTCGAGTTATTCTTATGACTGCCCTTCACAAATTTTGATATGGGGCACATATTTAACCAAAGAACTTACCCCGAGGAAAATTTCCTTAATAAAACCCTAAATAAGCTTCGAATTTTATTCAAAAGTGAATAGTATTTTTAAGAACCATCCTGAATCCTGTTGATTTTGCGCATGTGCAGGCGCTTGAGCAATGCAGCCCCGTACTGCGCTTTCACCCCTGTTTTTACACATACATTCCTAGCACAGGGTGATAGTTTATCGACTGATAGAGGAAGACGGAGATATTTGTGAGAAAAGGGATGATAACTCATTCCAAATATCTTTACCCGGGACGTTTAATGAATGCGCACATGCGTATTTGGCCCTGTTTTGCAAATTAAATTATTTTTTGTTATTTTCCCTGCTTTTAATTAGAGAACTTCGGCTTCTGATAAAAAGTCTTCCAGACTCTATAAAGAGGGTGTTTTTCGTTGGGTATTTTTTTAGTGAGGTTCCTTTAATTAAGCCCGAATATAATTTCGCGATAAAAGCCTTTAGTCCTTTTTTGGTTTGAAAATGTTTCCAACTGTAGACGGACAACGAGTGTTTCCGTGTTTTGTGTAGCTCTAGGATAAGCTCTACGATTATTTATAGTTCCCTAGAGAATTTACCCCTAAGATAACGAAGTAAAATAAAAGAATGCAGGAAAATTACAAATTCCACCCCTGAAACTCTAAGCCGCAAGAAAATAAGGGTAACCCTAATAGGATTAGGTCTGTCCCGAATTCTGACTGGGAAGGCAAATAATTTTTAAAATTTCCATGTAATACATCCCATTTTCTTATCAATGAACCTTATATTTGGAAGTCTAACGAAGTACGAGGGTGCAATCCAACATAAGGTAAAATTCGCTTTGAATGTAGGGTTCAAACTACCCTCAAACCCATGAAAACGAGCCAAGAAATTTAAAATAGGGTGTACGGCACAAGAGAATGTTTAGGGGTGAATGTGCAGTAAGAAGGGATGAACATAGATTGTACGAACTCGAAATACACATACGTCGTTCCCGTTCTTTCGTTTTTTACCGGGTTATATTTGGCGAGAGGAACGATGCCAACCAATCGGTGTTAAACCGGCAGTCGGATTGAAGTTCCCGGGGACTCCAAAGCTACCACTCGCTGTCATATAGTCCGGTTTACAACAATTTTATAAACTGTGCAATAATATTATTTACGCTTTCGATCAAGTGCGCGCTTGCGGTGCTTTGAGCTTAGGACTATCAAATTTCCCATTCAATTTTCTTCATTTCCACCACTAAAAATCTATCATTTCATTGTTGTTAAGCCGCTTTTTATCCAGTTTGTAATATAAAAACCCTTGTAACAATAAAATTTTATATTTATATGTGTTTGCATACAAGTTCACTAATATCGAGATTTTTACGTCGTTTTATTTTTCTTTCGGTGTACTAACGACTTAATGGTGCTTATAAGGGATCGATTTTATGACAAAATATAATGTGAGAGATTTGTTAAACATAAAAAATGACTTAGTTTGTGTCTTTCGTAGGAATAAGTATTAATATAGGTGAGTTTTATGCACCTTTTTATAGGCTGCTGTATTTTATACTGTATTTTTATTGTGTGTTGTTTTCCAAGCCGTTTATTACAAATTTACTGCTATTATACCTCGTTAACTGCGAATTAAACTGGTAAATATTGTTTGATTTTTATTTCACAGTAGAAGCTTATTTACACTTTATTTTCCAAGCCTGCAAACTTAGTCCAAAGTAAATAAATTTTTGCATTCTTGTATCAAGTAGCTCTCCAAGTGAAACACAGAAAGTCCATTGTGTGCACTTCGTACGCTTTGTGTGCTAACCAAGAAAAAAAAACACAAAGTGTACCAACGATGTCGTGTACATAAAAAAAGCAAAAAAGCTCGAACCAACATTACAAACAACCATTAATCTAATGTCACACTAAAGATACATAGGAACAAGGCATCAGTTAATTCACCAAATATGTGTTTAGTTACAAGTGTAATAATACTAAAGTCTTAACAGTGTCTTAGTGCTTTACAGTCTTTTTATGCCCTATTAGGCCATTAAACAAGATACGATGACAACAAGAAATAAATTCTTTCATGCTACTGTGCACCAAGTCAAAACGAAAATCGTCGATTTACTTCTTTTCAAATAGAGTAAGTAGGGTAACTGCACGTATGCAGTAAAATGCAGCAACGATTGCTGGAATGCGCAGAATTTATTTTACAACCATCTCACTGTTTACTTATAAGGTCAGGTTTCTCTATTATTAACATTTTTTAAAGACAAATAATTGATGATACCAACGTCAAGTGACAACACTGATAAGGGTTCGCTATTATCTGCCTGAGTTGTCCCTTTAAATTTTTTATTTCAACCCGACCAATAATTTTTTTCTATTTCACACAAAGTAGGTACATTAATTGTGCCTGAAAAATTACATCCTTTGTTAGATTTTAAATAATTCTGTATGAATTCGGAAATCGACAAACCTTTTTTCCATTACAAGATTTTATTTTAAAAATCAGAAGGGAAAATTAAATAATAATACTCTATATTAAGTTGGCTTATAGAGTTCTGTGAATACTTTCCGAATTACGAAACTTGAAAGTTGTATTTACAAAATTTTCCTAATTTTAACATCAAAAGGATTCTTCATTTTAAGAATACAAATATTACTGTTGTTCCAAGAGTAATTAAAGCGTCTTGATTACAGTTTTATTATAATCCAGCGAGCTTAACATAAAAGCAAGAGTAGCGGGTGTTTTAAATCATGAAAATTATATAAATCGTCATCTGAAAGTCTGCACGCAACTGCTCCCAAAGCTGCATTGCGTACGATCATTTTTTAAAACCATATCCTTATTTATAGGACACAAAGGAATATGATTTGGACACCGCTGGATTATATTATTCTCTACTGAATGATGCGTTTGTTAAAAAATTTTCGGTATCGATAATACCAAGTTCGTAAAAATGAAAAATACTAACATAAATTTAAATTAAAACTTCCTACATTGTTTTCAAACCCTGTGATTATTCGCTGTGGATACATTTTAATTAGAGTTTTAGTTTATTACTTTTTAATTTGATTTACAAGAGGCCAAATGTAAAAGGTTTGATAAAAAAATTAAATTGGTTATTCACACTTCGAATTTTCGAAATTTCAACGTTAAAAATGTATCTCTATTTCCCCATCAAAAACCAGGAGTTTCCAATTTTTACACTTTTAAGAGCTTTCATGAGGCTGCTATTTTCAGATCAAAATTAATACATTGGGGCAAACCTCAAGGCATAATTTAAAAAAATTCAGTCAAGTTTCATGTAAAACGTTTAATATTATCATTTTAATATAATCTAGAAACCTTATTAAAGATTCTAAGCTATAGATAACTAACATTTAATGCTTCAATTCAATCTATAAATTCAGTAATTTTTATTCTTTAAAGACAAAAATGGAACGTCACAAAAAGTTGTTCTGATTTTATCTGTACCGTTCATCCTTCTAAGAAAACAGAAAATATTTTCAGTCGTTTCCTATTTTTTCTTCTCACAAAAACTCACTGGTTGTTTACAAAATATATTAAGAATGTTAGACAGATCGCCTAAATCTATCTGAAAACAATCCCCCTCGGCTTAGCTAAAACCGACCGTAGATCAAATACGATTCACTTTTCCTAGCATTTATTTAAATGGACAAGGTATCCTTTTCGTCTACCTGACGACCTGGGAGTTATTTCTAAATTGGGCATTCCCTTCACTTATATTCCATTGAATAAACCATGTATGAAGTTGGACAAAAATTCAACTAAACCAAATAACGTCCTTCTAACCTATCGTTATAAAAACACTTTTATTAAATGTTTCCTGTTAACGTGTCCAGTATAGAAAATTAACTGAATTATTAATGCAAATGTTGTTTCTAAAAAAAATCTGTATTGAATTTTTATTTCTATTTTTAAACAACGTACATAAGTTTAATGCTGCTTTTGAAATGAATTTTTTATAAACATACATTGATTTTACCATGAAACTTCCAAGCCTGCCCTTATTTTTATTTCTTTGCTTTACTTATTTAAAACTATGAATAAATAAGTAGGCTTAAATGAAAATTTTCAATTAATAATTTTTAATTAGGAGAATTCGAGAAATGACTATAATTAAATAAAGAACGTTTTGTTTTTAAACCACATCGAGTGTCATCATTTAAGATAATTACAGCAAGTGAGTGGATTTAGACACATCGCTCAAAACCTCATTAAGGATGTGAAATAAAATAACTAAAAACATCGACAAACATGTCTAATAATGGAAGCATGACATGAAGTATCACATTCTCGTTGTTTGTTACTGACAGATTTGAAAACAGTGAGGTATTCGCCTTAATTATATGTAATTACTTCGTGTTACTAAACTGAAAGTTACTTAGCCTTAAAGATTCTCTTTGACTTTAATTAATTTTGAATCAAAGGAAATATTCAAATTTTTATGGTGTTCCATTCCAAACTGAAATTTATAAAAATGTCTGTTAATAATTGCAAGTTCATGACCCTCAAAGGATCAAATTTTCAGGAGAAAATGTTCAAAAACGTTACTTGTTTTACTGAGACATTTTATGTTGTTGTTTTGTAAAATCTTTCCCAATAATCGTTTGCAGCTCGAAACTTACAAAAATTGAATTACCTTCATTTTTAATGTAATTAAGAATTTTAAGGATCAATTTTCAGTAAGCTATCTAAAAAGAGCCTTTCAACTTTCAGTTTAGGATAACACAAATTCTCCTCCTAATGTTATGTAATGTTCTTGCCACTAACTATCGTTTGGTAATGTACTTTAGGTCCCAAATTTGAGAGATCAAGTAAAAGCTCCATTTTATAATTTTTCAAAATGTTGCATGTTTAACTGGCTGATAATAACCATATTTCTGAAGTCACTTGAGTAAACCAAATTTTGGCTTTAATATGAAACATTTCTACCACATCAATATACTCTCCCTGAAATTTGAGAATTTCTAACAGTAAAAATTCCATTTTAAAATACGCTTATCTGACGTCCTCAAAAGGACGAAATTTTGCAGGTACAGAAACTCGCTGCGCTCGTTTCTGTAACGTCCTGCATTCGTTTCGGAATCGCTAACTTCCCGCACTTGTTATGAAAATAACTATTCCTAAACGCTATGTACAAGTAGAATGATTTTTCCCAAGCATGTTGTCTTCTACCAAAAGATCTTCATTTTAAGTCCTAAATTTGCAAAACAATAGTTTTATCAATAAAACCATGTTTTGCAGGTTTTCAATATGTTATCCGAACACTTGAAAAAGGTAGCATTGCAGTCAGTAGTGTTTGATGTTGTAACACCAAATTTTGGTTATAACAAGAATTTTTCCCAAAATTACTATTTTCTTCTAGACGATTTTTATTCCAAAATATCTACGAAGTCCCAAATATGTAAAAAATATCGAGAATTTTATAACTAAAATATTTACTTCTCTGATCATGTGAAAAGGACAAAATTATGGTAGCAATTCTTTATACTTCTTCTTCCTTAGCAATTTTCTATCATACTTATTAATATAGGCCTCTCTCATATTACTCCCATGTTTCTCTGCTTTGTGCGACTCTATACCCACCAAGGCCGACTGGTCTTTTGATGTCGTCATGCCATCGTCGGAGTGATCTGCCTCTGTTTCTTCTCTCTCCCCATGGTCTCCACCGCTCCATGCTCCTCTCCAGGTTTCTTGGTGTCTCGCAACGTGACCAGCCCAGTCCAATTTCAGGGAGGCTACTCTCTTCATTATGTCTTCAACCTTTGTTCTATCGCAAATCCATGCGTTCGTCGTCGTTTTTATACTTATAAGTATATAATTCAAATCCCCATTTACCATATTTGGTGTAGGTGTAGGGTAATAAATACAAATCAAATTGTAGTAAAACATAACTTAATAATTAAAATATAATAGGTACAATACAATATCTATTCGTGAATCAACTTCCTTCACCTTTTTCTGTCTTTTGTTAATTAATGTCTTTGCTTCTGCCCATGATTTCCCCTTTTTTCCAATATTCTTACTACCACTGCATTCCATGTTTGTGTGGGCCTTCCTTGTTTACTGGTCTCTCCTCTTCCATTCTGAGGAGGTGCTGCTGCCAGCTCAACTGCCTTTCTTCTATATTATCGGGTGTTGGTTATATCTCTAACATTTCCTTATTTCTGTATTTCTTAGATTATCTCTCTTTGTTGCGCCTTTAACTCTTCTGAAATATTTCATTTCTACCGCCCGAACTTTGCCTTTTTGTCTTTCCGTTAGCAGCCAAGTCTCGAAGCCAAAAGTTAGTACTGGTCTGCAAAACTTGTTTTGAAAACTTTCAGTTTTGTGTCTCTGGAAATTTCATCCTTGTTTATAATTGTACTGTTCGTTACGTAGTACAAATTTAGTGTCTTCTCTATCAAGTTGTTTATTTCTGTTTCCTGTATACTGGAAACTTTTTACTTGCTCTATTCTTGTCCCTTCAATTTTTAAGTCTATCCCTAATTCTTCTTGTTGGCCTATTACCATCACCTTGGTTTTATTTTTGGTCATCTCATTCTGTCCTCTTATACCAAACTTCTAAAATTTTTTGTAGTTCCCTTACATCTGTACTCGTTGTAGGTTTCTATGCCCTATTTTTAGCTCTTTTATTTTGTACCTACATTTTGTAATTATTTCATCCATGAATGTTGTAAAAAGTATCGTGCTCAAACCTCCTCCCTATCTCCCTTGTGTATTAAAAGCTTTTGATTTCCGATTATGGCTTATGACGCAGTTGACCTTATTCTAACTAGTATATGTTCTGCATTATTTTTATTAATTTATTATCGACTCCGCTTTCTTTCAGAATATCTTCCACATTCACTCGTGGTACCTTATCGAAGGTTTTTTCTAGATCTATATGTATGAACGTCAAAAATATCTGTTTCTTCTTTTGTAGTGATTTTTGTGTTATTTGTTTTATAGTCCAGTCAATAAAGCGGAAAAATCGTCAAAACTTCTAAACCCGCAAAAACAGAACCGATTTTGATGAATTTTTTTTTTAAATGTTTGTTATACTAAATTATTCAAAATCAGAAACATTTCAGCTGGCGCTATCAATTATTTACATTGTTTAAATAATTAAAAAAAAAAATTTGACAATTTTTTTTTCGATAAAATTTTAACAAAGTATAAGTGACTAATTTTGAAAATTTAGTTTAAAAAATAATTTTTGAATTAAAAAGTTTCAAAATTTCCATTGAAAAATGTTAATTATTCAATCATTCGGATGCAAGAATTGAATTCCAAATTTGAAATTTTTGAAAAAACTTTGTATAATTTGTGTATCTGCACTCTTTTGTTCTTTGCAAATGCAACAACAATTAACTGTAGAGTCTACAGTATCTTGTTGCTGGTCCTGTAACATATAAAAGAATGTTGGAAAATGTTTTTAACACGTATGATTTTAAATATGAGGATCAAATTCAAAGGGAAATAGCTGTCAGACAGGAAATATATTTCTAATAATTTAAAAAGATTTCATTACATCCAAAGAATAATTTAACACAAATTGTTTTTGCAAATAATCTTAACGACAAGCATGACGCGCGGAAAATTCAGTGAAAAAAGTACTGTAGAATTAAAAATATTACACTTAAAGGGCTAAACTTTTTAGAATCGTTAAATCAATACGTCCCAAATAAGCAAACAAAATTTAGTTAAGATTGAGTAATTATTTATTAAATGGGAAACATTTTTTTAGCTTATATGCAACGCAAGCGATTTTGCTGTAATGATCAAAATTACAAAAAAATGTGATTTTACAGCATATAAATGTATCATAATAACTGTAATAATGTAATATAAATGTAACATAATAATAAGAATAATAACTCGATTCTTCAAAATGCATAAACAAACTTAAAAGCAAATATAATCAATCCAATTATTTTCAATACAAACCAAGAATAAATGACATATAATTACTTTTTCCATCGTATTTTTACTTGTCTCTTTGCACTTTTTTCTAAATTTTTATCAATAATTAAGTTCTCTTCAACAATTTTCACTAATATTTTCAATATTTAGTGTTAAAAACTTATTTTAACAGATTAATAACCTCAAAACACACGCGTTCACTCCGAAAATCATGGTGAAACATCAGGAGTTTGACTTTTAATTCCTCTACCTGTGATACAAAAGGTCGATTTCTTGTGTGTGGTTAGATATTCTTATAAAAATATTGATTTTTTCGGTTGACAATATACATATGTCTATATATTTGTATATTATCTTCTTGCATCCGACTGATTGAATATTAACATTTTTAAATGGAAATTTTGAAACTTTTTTATTCAAAAATTATTTATTATACTAAATTTTCAAAATTAGTCACTTCTAGTTCAAACTCCATCGCAGAAAAAATTTTTTTAATATATATTTTTTTTTATTGTTTAAACAATATAAATACTTGATAGCGCCAGCTGAAATGTCTCTGATTTTGAATAATTTAATATAACAAACAATTTAAAAAAAAAATCATCAAAATCGGTTCTGTTTTAGTGGGTTTAGAAGTAAAAACCTTCATTGACTCGACTATTAGGGGAGAAATTATATGCTCAGTTTTTTATAGTTTTTGCTAAATTTCCGTACAGGCTATTCCAAGTTGTTTTACGAAAGTGCTAAGTATTTAAAAAAACCGCTAGGTATTGTAAGAGACCTCTAATATTTTCAATTAAATGCTAAATTTTTAAATGAATGCTAAGTTTGTTTAAACATTTCACTGTTTATTATTATATTGCCAAATTTTTAAATAGAAAATGTATGCTTTCTATTGCTTCGCTAAATAGTTAAACTAAATGCAAAGATTCTAATTATTTTTACTTGGTAGAGAATTATTTTGCTCAGTATTTTAATTTTGCTTGTACGCCGCTGCGACAAATTCAATGTGTTGCGCCCGCTTGCGGCTAGTATTTTTGTTGATACATATCTGGCTGGTGTTATTTTAGTCTAACCTCAAAAACTAAAAATATGTGATAATAGAAATCATACAGTAGTTCCAAATTATTGTTCAAACGAAGAAGAAGAAGCAGCGGCATATGAATTAACCGAAGAACAGCAACGACGTTCATATCGCATTCGTGAATGTTAAATTTTATTAGTACTTACTACTAGTAAGTGTATAAAGTGTATTTTTATAATGTATGTAGTATTAGGTACATAATAATTTTGTATATTAATAAAACTGAATGTAAACATCTCTCTGTACCTGTAATGCTTAGATATTTTCAATTTTAAACTGAGTATTTTTCAATTTAAAACTTAGCAGATTCCATTTTTAAATTTGATATTTTTCAATTTAAAACTTAAGCATTTTATATTTTGAAACTTGGCTCTTTTAAAATAAAAACTTAGCAAAGCATCAACTGGGCATTTAAAAAAATAAACTTAGCAAAACCTAAAAACAACTTAGCGCTAAAATAATACCCTTTGTTTTATTGTAAAAATATGATCTTGACAATTCCTTCCTGTCGTACGAGTAAATCTACATAAAACATTTTCATAACCATGCTCAGTAGTGATATCCCCCGATAATTGTTGCAAATAGATGCTACATATTAGCAATGTCAGCCAATCATCTGTTTTTTCTTCTTCTTTCTATGTATATTCTGTTAAATATTCTCAAAAGCAATTCGACTCCTTTTTGACCCATGTTTTTGGTCATCTCTCCTGTTTTCCTATCTGATCCTGGAGCTTTTCCATTTTTAACTCTTCTTATTGCTTCCATTAATTCTTCCATATTTGTTCCTTCTTCATTAGTTCCTGCCGTTATTATAGCTTGTTCAGTGTTCGCCCTCATCTGTGATCCTTCATTTTTGGAAATATCCTTTCCACATTATTTCGTTTTTATTTCTGATATAGTGTGTCGATTGATTCTTCTCATTTCTTTCGGTTTTCAATACTTTATAAAATAGTTTTTGGTTACTTCTACAACCACCTTACATTTTTTTCTCCAAATTGTTTCCTTCTATCTTTGCTTGTTGTAATAATTCTTTTACTTTTCTCCTAGCTATATATTCATTTTAACAAGGATTATTCCCAGTTCTATTCGCTTCCAGAAAATCTTTATGTGAAAGCGACAACAAAGTCTTAAATTTTGTAATAATTTTCATTACTAATAGTTCTGCTTTGCAGATTTTCAAAAAATCTTTTCTTTAGCCGCCTGATAAAGTTAAAATATCGGTAATAATTTTAAAAATAAAATTCTCATCTTAAAACCCACCTTTCCCAAAAAAAAACCGTTTTCGTTCAGAACATTTCCATTTCAAAATACCTATTAACACCTAAATTGTAAAAAAAATATAGAATTATATTAATGAAAGCTCTATTTTAGATACTTTCAGATACCTAACCCGAAAGGATCTGAAAAGGACAACATTTTAAGACGTAAGATTATCTTTTCAGTGAGGATCTTCCTAAAATGTTATTTTCTTTATTTTGAAACGTACATATATAAAGGCCCAATCTTGCAAAATACATATAAACAATTTCATCAAAAACAGTTCTATTTAACAAAATTTCAAAATATCTAGTACGCGTGAATACAACGAACATTTCAGTAGCGATTTTTAAAATGTAACTTATTCTTATTTAAACGGGGACGCCATTTTCTTAGAGTAGATTTCAATTTCAAAGTATCCAAAAAGTTCTAGTTTTTGCAACAAAATAGAGAATCTTAGCAGTAAAGGCTCTATTTTGCATATTTTGAAAATATTCACTTATTTGGCTGTGAAGTTTTTAAACAAAATATATTCCATTTTAACAAGGATTTTTCCCCAGAAATGCAGCGTCTTTCTAAAATAGTTGATAATTTTATCGACAAAGACTTTGCAAAAGTTTTCTAATAAGCCGCTTGTCTGGGTGCTCGACATCATTTTTGAAAACGCAAATTTTTCCGAAAAATGTCGTGTTTGCCCAACAGATTCTCATTAAATACTATCTATAAAGTTAAAAATTTGCAGAAAAGTTAAAAAACAAAGCCGATTTGTACATTTTCGAAATAATAATTTTAACTACTTGAAAAGTTCAGGTTTTATAGGAAATTTATCAAACAGAAAGTTATCCTCGTAATACGAAGGTTTTTCCTAAATTTGGTGTCCTGAAAAATTTAGAAAATTTCTCTCATTTATTTAATTGCAGCTTGAAAAGTACGAAATTTCAGAAATGAATTTTGAAAACCTAAAATCCTCGCTCTAAAAAACAATTGTACAAAATGCATTGTTTCAGACGATCGTATATTAAGCTCTACATTTACAAGCAGTAAGAGTGCCCATTAATAAAAAACCTATTTTGCACATTTTCAAGATTATCTATAATATCTTCCGGTTTGTGCTACGTTCAAAAACAAACTGCTTAAAATTCTTTGCTGCCAAGCGATCTACACACGTTAAAAAATCAGTTATTTAAGGCGGAGGGTTGCCATTCTTTCATTAATCAAAAAAAGGTTGTTTCTTTGGCATTCATTAAACGCTTCGCTTAGACTGTTTTACATTTCCTTTTAGTAAATAATGGAAAAAGCAAAACGCTTAATATACTTCTTTTAATATTCTAGTTGTTTCCCCTTTAATATTACCCCTACCTTGTCTATAATTCAATCTAAACCGAAGGTTTCTATATTGGTTTATTAATTAAACTTAATAACTTGTAATTTAGACAGCCGCTTTCAATATCGGCAAACACATTATAATTTTGATAATAATCTTTTAACGCCGTATTTTTAACATCATAATTTTCAACTTAAAGGTTATAATAAAAGTTAAAGCCTTGTTAAATTTGATTACCTTTAACAAAGAGTCTAACTGAGCTTGCACAAGGTTAACATCCATGACTGATGAACTCTTAAACTCTGTATATAGTGTATATGGTAAAAGTTTATTAATTTTTTTTATATTCGCTCTAAAGAAAAATGGCTCAGAAATCACTTATTCAGCAAAACTGGTTACTCCTAAGATTTTCAAATGAGGCACGGAATAAAAAATTTCGCGAGACTTTAAATAAGTATTCAATTTTGATATTTTATGCAGCAATTCATTATCGAACTATTTGCATGCTTAGCTATTACATAGTTGGAAGCGTGTATAAAATGAATTAAACTGATATTCGTTTTAAAATACGCATTAGTCCGCCCATTTTCAGTAATTACTGTATTAAAGTTGTCATTGTTTGCAATTGCCACGTTGGAATTAAAATCGTTGATACATTTTGTTTTATCTCCAATATTATTCAGATTCATTTTATGTTCTTTTTGTTTATTTTGAACTCGATTTTATAAAGAGAGAATTTTAACACCACACTTTTCAATCGACGTTTTAATTTACCAAAAAGTTCGTTATTTTTCCATTAAAAATGAACGGTTTTAAGTTTTGTATTGAAGCTCTTCTAATGTTCCGATTTCCTTGTGTAACACATAAATAAGTTCAAAGTGTTAAGAAGAGTCCTTTAGTTAAGGAAGTTATTACTTATTAAATATGATTCAAACTGCAAGTCACTACAGTATTATTTTAAACAGTCTGAAGTGGACCAGCACTTTCATCCTTTATTTGAAAGGACAGTGCCACGTCAACTTGTTAACACCGTAGGTGTTGCTTTATTTAGTGTGTGAGCCAATTACTTGCTCTTTACTACCATTCAAAGCTTGGTTATTTACAAAAGGATGGCCTGAAACGTAATTAGATAATTGTACGATAAACTCAGATTCAAGTAGGCTGTGATTTCTAAAGTCATGAGTAGACACTTTGTTACTCTTTTAATACTCTTCTTGATTTCTCGTCTGCAAGTTGTCAAAGTCTGTTACCACCGATGATTAATTTAGAGTTCCGTTTTGTCATTTTTAATATTCTATGAAAACAGATCTATTGAATGCCCTAAAAATAGTTTTGAAACAAACAGAAAATATTCCCATCGGGTTTAATAATTACCTATAATATTTCGTGTAACTTCAGTCCGTTGTATGAGGTTTTTACAATTAAATATTAAGCTGCGTGTATTGATTTCTTTCAGTTTTAGAAAGTAATATTCGACTCGGTATGTATTTTACTAGGTAATTATCTAATTGTTTTGCTTATTTGTTTTTTGCCCAAAATGCAGGCGATAGTTTTTGTTCAGCTTCAATAATGAGCAGATCTAAATATTTATTCAAATGTGGTTTAGGTGGTATCGTGAAGTTTAAATTAAAGGCTGATTTTTTTTTTAAATCGTTATAAGGCTTCCTTCCATTGATGTTGAACTGCACATTATTTTATTTTTCAAAAGTTATAGCGTTTAATACTATAATAATAAATAATATTATTAGTTTATTCAACGAAGTGAAATTAGAATTCGGTTTTCTAAACTTATCTGTATTGTAAAAAAACAATGTTTCGCCCTTTCTTATAAATAAATTAGCAATTAACTTGGCTTCTTACAAATTTCAGTACGAATGTGCCATAAAAATTTTCAAAACAGAAGCTTTAATAAGTTTTACTAAGAAAAATATTTTCGTGGACAGAATCAATCAGAAATCATTTAAAGCTCAAAACTTACAAAAGATTGGACATTTTCATTATGAAAATCTAGTTAAAATTTTAAGGGCCAACTTTCAGTCAGCTACCTGAAACTAGCATAATTTTAGAAACAGTTTTTGGCAATCAAATTTCTTCTTCTAAATTCAAATACTCTTCTTAAGGTTACTATTTTGTTAAAGATTTAAGCCCCTAAATTTGAAAAAATTATTCAATATAAGCCAAATTTTGCATTTTTTTTAAGTAATTACCTGTTTGATTGATTCCAAAAACCACAGAAAACAGATGTTTTGCTCTAACGTGAAAAATTTCTTGGATGACTATCTTGCAAAAGAATTTCAACAGCAATTGTTAAAATGCAAGATTTTTATTTTAACGCGCACTTTCCTCCAAGATTTGGTTTTCTTCCAGAAGGTTAAAATTTTAAATATAATAAATACGCAGTTCTAAATTATAAAGACTAGAAAAATTTGCCAGTGTGAATCTGTTTCGCAAATTGTCAAAATATTCACTTAGCTTGCCGCCTAAAATGGAGGAAGTGTCTGTAACAATTCTTAAAAACCCCTAGGTTCCAATTTTAACAATTACTTTTGCTCCAGGAGAACCTTATTTTCAAATCTCTTTAAAATCCCAAATTTGCAGAAAAAAAGAAAAAACTTCCAGTTTGCAGCGTTTCAGAATAATCAATCATCTGCCGTTCGGCACGTACAATATTCGTTTAAAACACAAAATTTACATTTTAAGAGCAACTTTTTCCCGAAAATGAAATCTCATTAAAAAGGATTCTCGCTTAGTAATTTATATAAAGTTAAAAATTTGCTGTAAAATAAAAGATCTTTATCAGAAAAATGTATTTTGCAAATTTTCTAAATAATCAGCTCAATTACATGAACAGAATTTTTGACACAAGAGTATATCGTAATAATACGAAAGTTCTCTGTTAAGTTGGTGTAGCCTTTTTTCAGAAAAGCCCAGTTTGGGGACAAATATAGAGTTTGCAAAATTTAGAAAATCCAATGCACTACAAAATTTCACAGCTTAGAAACAATGAAAACTGGGAAACATATTTTTCGTAATTAATTTTCTCAAAATTTATAAAAGTGGAAGTTCCCTACGGAAGGAAATAAGAAAATTAAACCCCAAATAATGTAAATTTGTTGATGCCGCTCATATCGGAATTAATTTTCTGCATTTTCTGATTTGTTTTCCTTCTTCGTCTTTGTAAAGTAATTTTTAATTTTGATTTTATTTATTTGATACTGCAATTTAATATTAATGAATTATCGAACTTCAGTTTAGTTCAAAGAGATAAACTGTTATTTTGGAGACAATTTATAAAAATCAAAGTGTGTACCTGGTTATTTCCTTAGCAGTTTCAGAAACTACGATAAGCTTTGGCTTGGACAAAGGTCGACTTTTCTATTCTAGAAGTACTATCATGTTATGATGATGTAATGAAATATTCTAAACAGTACATGTAGAAGCTCGTTGGGTTCGAATCTCAAGCAGTGGTAAAGATTTTTACAAAGAATTTCCACTGTTCGAGGTCGGTGCTTGAGCGAATGAATCTATTTAATCGTTTGGTCAGATAGACAAGACACATACATTATACACTGAATACACGATCACAAACTCTGCAGAAGACAACGAGAAACCACTGCAGAGAACACATTTCCCTAGATAAGGGGAATACAAGGAAGTTCACTACGCCAAGTCGTTTAAAAATATGGCTTTGATCTCCCTCGCCAACGTTCCTGAAAGGCATATTAACATTACACTTAAAGACGGGAAACATTTATTGCAAAAATGACATCAAAACATTGACAAATAATCAAAAAAGGCGAATAGGATTTTCAATGTGCATCAAAAAGCCAATCAAATGGACTAAAAATAGAAACATAATTTTACTGCTAAAATTAACCAACATTTTTTCTATAAAATTTGAGATCTCTAGAAATATAAGCATTCATAATAAACATAACTTTATATATTTCTACCTTCTTCTTCATTGTCGTAAATCCTTTATGGATGGTGGTCGCAGACTACTGTTGCCGGTTTTCCGGTTTGCCAAACAATCACATGTTTGTTTATTGGAAAATTTAAAAAAGTCAAATTAATTAAAATTAATATTAAAAATGATTCACCTATATTAAAAAAAGGTACTAACCTAATTTAACCATTCTACAAATTTAATTTACGATTATTTCTGTTGTAGCTTGAAATGAGGGTTGATTAGAAGTAGGAATAATTATAAATAATAACCTTCTTTGGCCTTCAATAACTCGCTAAAACTGTTACTGATTTGAACCACTGGCCTTCGGCTTTGTAGCTAAACTGATGGAGCACTGGTTGGAGGATAAAGTCATGGGTCTATGGATTCAATACGCTACTGATTCTTTTTATATACAAAATTTTCAAAAAATTAACTAGCTAATAAAACTTCGAAGTTAAAACATTCACAAATCCTTCTTCTTCTTAATTTAGGGTTCTTGGCCTGTAATTTCTATTTATAAATTATTATTCCTGCGATCAGCGATCTCTTCATTGATCTGCCTGGCTCTCTTCTTCCTTCTGGCCTTTTGTCTCTTGCAATCTTTGTTATCATGTTCTCATCCATTCGTGACACAGGTGCATTCCACATTCTTCTTCCCTGTCGTATCCATCTTGCTATATCCTCCATTTTGCATGTTCTTCTGGTGGTATCATTCCGAATTCTGTCTCTTGGAGTTTTTCCAGTGATTGCTCTTAGCACTCTCATCTATGTGCTTTTGCTGCTATCTGCACGAGTCTCTTCATTAAGGTCTAATGCAAGACTTATAAATCTTTGTTTTACTTAATATATTTAAATGTTTGTCGTTCCAAATTGTATTTTTCATGCAATCAACTATGGCAGTGGCCTTATTGGATTGATCCCTTACTTCATTACACAGATCTCCATGGCTTGAAATGTTCATTTCCAGATAGCGAAAGCTCATTACTTGCTCGATGAGTTCGTTGTTCACTGTAAGTTTACACTGACGGGGTTCTTTAGATGCTGCAAGACTCTTGGTTTTTTCGATGGATATGGCCATGTTATGTCCTTAGCTGTTACATAAAATGTGTGGAGCATTGTAAGTTGTCTGTATTATCAGCTATTATTGCAGCATCATCTGCATAACATACTATTTTAATTTCCCTATCCATTCCTTCTTTTGACTTGATTTTATCCAAAATAAAATTAATTAATATGACTCCGACTGTTACCTTGATTAATTCTTGTTGTTGCGCTTATTTCTTCAGGCAATTGATTTACTTGTATTGCTGTTTTATTCTTGGTGTTTTTGACTACTTGAATAATGTTAATTGGTATTGATTACGTATTTTATTCTTATGCTACGGAATGCCTTAGTGAAGTCGATGAAGCACATAAATGTACAAATCCAAAATATTAATTTATTGGTCGACTATACATTATACAAGTTACTGACGAGTTAAAATTTCAACAGCCTGCAAAATTAACTTCAATATTATTAGCAAACTCAAGACTTAGCCCTTGAAGACTATAAAATTTTTAGAAAAAATATTGTTTATACCAACATTATTATTAAGCCCTTATTGTAATAAAACAAGAAAACAACCAATATGAAAACGAAATCGTTTGCCACAAAAAGAACAGAAAGAAACAAGAATACTGATGTTGAACTGCGTATGATTGTAAATCATGAAACAAAGTCATTGGAAATACTGGCGGTTATTAAAAGAAAAACAATGGATTTTCCCTATGAATGTTTGAGGATTTCCCTTAAGCTAATATTATTTTCTTCCCAAATTTTTATGATAAAAATAAATTCCTTCAAGGAAAGCATAATATAATTGTTTGGCTTTAAGAAAACCCAAAAATAGCTCCTGTAATAAATTTAGCGTTTTATTAAATTTCCTAGTAAATACTTGTCAGTTCACTTCCTACTTGAACTAACATCAAATTGGACAAAATAAATTTACAATTTCTGACTTAAAAAGTCGTTATTTTTGTTTCGTTAATTTCCATTAATTTTCCGTATTTCCTAAATTTCTCTTATTGCTTTACGAAAAGTATTATTGATTATCGTAAAAAGTTCCAAAAGCACTTTTCCTGGTTGGAACAATGTTTCGTAGTTTTATTAACAGACAAAGACAAATGTAAGTTGTAACGTTTAAAGATTAAATATTTTCTCCATCTGTTTTATTCGGTTATTTTAGTAAGTTTTGATACATAATGCAACAGTTTAATTAAATTAACAGTTTTTTGTTGAGATAGCATGTGCCATATGTTTTTAACCGTTCTCAACAAACAAGCTCGTTAGGCAGTATGTTTTATCGTTTACTCAGTCATTCGATCTTCTGTTTTTACTTTTTTAATGAGCGTACTTTAGTTTTTCAAAACAATGGTTGTAAGAACGTTCAAGAGAAAATGGTGGCAGCGTTACGTTAAAATACGAAAGGTTACGAAAACAAGTCGAATAATATTAATTCCTATTAAGAGAAATGCTTTAAAAGGTTCAAGTCGAGAGTTTTCGAAGCGATGAAATCTTTTTATTCTTTTCCTTCGTAAATTATATTTTTGAAGAAAATAGAATTACCGCAAGGAAAATTAAAATTTTACACATTGTTAAGTAAATTAAATTAGATTAGGAAGCCTCTTGAATAAAAAAGCTTCAAGTGCTTAAAAATCTTGGCAGTATATCTCGACAGTCGACAAAATAATCTTTTAATTCAGTTAACCGAATGCAAATGTCTTGCGGTGTTGTTAGAACGATTTACAGACGTTCATTTTTTGGCAGCTGCTGCTTTTGCGGCAACTGCCATTTATTATTTTAATCTCGTCTTTGTTTTCATTCTTTTTTCTCCCAAAAATATCCTGTCTTGCAATAAAAGAAATGAATTCGAATACATAAACATAAAAGTTTATCATAGCCATAATGCTGCGATGACTGAATACTTGAAATATTTTTTAAGGTCTCGTAAATTTTTTATGAACGGCTTTAGAACACATTTTTTAACATTCCTAACTTACTTAATGTACGCTTTTGTGTACGCATCAACTTTCGAACCCTTACAAACATTCTAGATAAATAGCTGATAAGTCTAACTTCCACACTTCATCAGATAACCGCGTAATCTTTTTAGAATACCAAATATTTACGGACGGAAACAGTTTTCAGTACATAAAATTAATATCAGATAAACCGATAGGAAAATAAGATGTTTCCTTTTTATACAACAAACACAAAGAGGACTAAAACTTACACTTTTATTGCTTTAACGATTTTAGACGACATAGTAAAATTTTATTACGAAAGGCATTCTTTCCTAAAAACATTATCCTTAACGGATAGAAAATTAAACTTGAAAATATAAAAAAATATTTATTTGATAATTTAATTCAATCTGAAAACATAAAATTTTATGTTCCTGAAAATTTACAAAGAAGGAACCATTTCAGAGGGAATGAAAGAATTTACAAGCACATATAATTTTATTGTTAAAATTACAGAGTTTTCCTCTATTTGATTTCAGCATATTCCCTTGAAATTAAAAAAATTAATTAATCTACATAAGTGCCAAAATTTAAAACATTTTCAACTTGTGCGAAAAATCCACTTAACCATATTAAACTACAATCTGAAGGTGAGATTTTAATCTTTGTAACTTTAATTAAAGTTCAAATTAAGGTTTTAATTAGAACGAACAAAACAGCCTCCTTCGCTCTTAATGACTCTAAAAATTTTTATCTAAGGCATCTGATTAACCCAAAATTAGTAATCGAGTTTTTATTGTTAAAAAAAGCACTCTTTACAAAGGGCTTTTAATATAAGCAAGCTTTTTCCTTTGTAATTTTCACATGAGATTTTTAAAAAATCAGAACCAATTTAAGATTTTTAACTAACTCAAAAGCCCAGTGAAAAACCATAAATTTTTCTACGAGCTTTTCTAGATTTCCCGTAACTGCTAGTTTTATCTACAAATTTTTGACTGACATCAAGTAAATCGTATGATAGTCAACGCTAAATTTTCGTCAAGAAGAAAAATGGTAGTTTCCTGCTTTTAAGGGAAAACGTGAAAAGGGTCCCCCCCATAAACTTAGGGAAAGTCGTGAGAATTTATAGGTTCTCCATGACTCAGTGCAATTTTTATCTAAAAACATGAAAGGAAATGGTGACATATTTGATCCCAAATTTTACCCAGAAATGAATTTGTTTATGGTCACCCAAGAAAAGTCAGGAAAATTGAAGGGTTTCCCGACGTATTTTTTGTAAATATTTTCCTTTTTACTGAAAGCTCTTAATGTAATTAAATATTCATATATTACAGGAAAAGAAGTTTAAATTATATTTTCTTTAATATCTGAATAGGACATCCATTTAGAGATTAGAGGAATTTTTCCTTTTACCTTCAGATTTTAGATTGAGCCACACACTTAAATTCAGATCAAATTTACATTACGCTTATGTTAAAAAATCAATCTAGACAGCCATGAAAAATGTAAAAGGCCTACCTGATTTCCCTTTAAATTAAAAATACAGAATCTACTTACACATCACCGTAGCTGCTTTGCTTATTATCTGACATGTTTGACTTATTAACTATTTAAAAATCCTACGCTCAGCGACTTTCAGTGAAGGGAATAAATAATTTATAAGAAGTAATCCCTCTTATAGCTTCCTCCATTTTCATATAAAGCATATGCCTTATTCCTTCCTTATTAATTGCCGACTTTCAGAATGTAACGAAGATTGAAATTGTTTTCCTAAACGAAAACGAAAACTCTCAAAATTGTTCTTCCCTTATTTATTTTAAACCATTAGTTACAAAAGGGTGCAAACTTGAAAATTAGCAACTCGTCGTTAAATTTTCGTACTAGCAGTCTTACTTTGAATTATGCTGAATATTCATAACCCAAACACAATGAAGTGCCGAAATAAAACCAAATCTGGTATTTTCTCAGATTATGTTTAGCGTCAAATTTGAACAGACTGTAATTAAAACACCTGGAAAGATTTAGAGTAATATTTAAAAACCGTGAGAAACTGTCCTGATTTAAAGAAATCTTTCGAAAAATAATTGAGTGTAATTATCCTACCGTTTTTCTTTTATTTTTTTTTTTGTGTAGAATTTAGAACACTTTACAATTACATTCTAAATATTCATGAAAGGAAAACAGATTTTGTTTGTATTAATAACATTAAATTCTAATTTTAGTTAGTCTAATAAAATATTAACGGATTTCTTTGCATGTCGTTAAATCCATGCACAGGACCAACAAACAAAGCAAAGCTTCAATTTAAAGTAATTACATGGATTTATCTATTTTAATCTTTGAAAATTAAGGAAATTGTAGGTTTGTTTGTAAGAATTATTTTGTCATTTAAATATAGGTTGGAATTACACATCAAGGATGGGTAGGCTTGGTCGTTTGAAATATACACAAAATTAAGTACGGTCCTGTATTAGAATATTTTTACATCAATCAGATTTATTAATACAGCTAAGATTTTTTTTTAATTTTATCGAAAGCAAAAACGATTCATCATAATTGATTTTCTGATAAATTCAAATCAATAACTTTGCTTCTACTCATTAGAAGTAAGCACGTTAATAATTATATTAAAGTCATTTTCATCCATTACTAGTATTATAGGGCCTTGTAATGATCTTCGACTATTAGATTTTTATCAACACGTCCTTCGGCGCTTATTTTTATTATTATTGATTTTGCTTCAATATTTCATTATTCGTTTTCCACAACCTAACCTTTAACCTAACGTTTTAACTTGAAGCCTTATTTCAGTTGATATATCCGGAGAGCTTTGGAAACTGAATCATCAGCATAATTAGCATTCTACGTTTACACAAAATTAATTAGAGATTTTATCTTCTTTCCAGCAATAAAGGGTAGAATTGGTAACAAAGATTAATTTACAAGTTATTGGAACTTTAGGTTATCATTCTGCGATGTTTTACAACGTTTCGTAACTTTAACTTCATTTAAATTAAGCACGGATATACAAAAGAGGGGCAAAAACTAACCTCATTTAAATGGGGATGTGTAAAAAGGGCTGAATTAAAGTTAAAATTTTAGTTTTTGCGTTTTTAGCGGTAAACCCGCGAACTCGTTTTTTAGTAGCATACTAACCAGTAATTTAATTATTGTATTTTGAAAGCGGGTTGGAATTTCCGCCACGTTGCAGTTGTTAAACTAACTGGTAATTTTTGAGCTATGTTTTATAAAGAAAAGAATAATTAGGGACTAGGATTTTCCAAAATCCTTAAATGTTAAGATTAATTGATTCTTATATAATAAGGGCTTGTGTTTGTCCTTTCCTATTTTCAGTCCTTTTGATATTTTCGATAGTTCTCCCTCATGACTGATATATTTAATTACGTATAAATATTGCATCCATGTCATTCCTTATTTGAAATATAGATTGTAGTCTTCAGTTTCCCTATGTTTTATACCCTTCTGAAGACCCCTCAGTTATCGGTTTTAGCAGCACTTCGTGCCTCAATATATGTCTTATTACTTTATCACACTATCTCTTTTATTCTTTCTATTATTAGATAACCTTATCAGGTGTCCTTTATTGATTGTACGTACTCATCAATCGACATTACACTTGTTACAGATTAATTTATATTTCTTAACTTGACGCAAATAGGATAAAGATTATCATTTGATTTTGGAAATGTTATCAGTTAGATGACGCACACCACGGTAGTATATACAAATTTTATGTAAAAGTCCTTAAAAACAAAAATTATTGGAAACTCTTTAAATTGGGTGGATATTTTACCAAAAACTACTGAGTGTTTTGATGTGGATATTACTAATAACTGTGACAAAATAATAACAATATCAGGCATATGTAAGCAGTACAACTCTTTAACTCATTAAAACCTTTGACCATCCTAGCACAAAAAATATGTTGATTGGTAGTTTCGAAATTTAATTCTTCTCTCGTAAATATTAGAAAATATATCCCAAGCGAATAATAAATTTTTAATTGGGAAAGTGCGTTCCAAAAATAAAATTTGATGTATCTAAGGAAAAAGAAGCCTCTTATATCATATTTCTAATTCGATTTGGACATTTACGATCAGCAAATTAAAAAGGACATGTCGGAAGATCCCGTAAGAGAAACTAAATTTCGTTTTTATGACGTACAAGTAATTTTATCGCCTTCATTGAGGTTAGGGAGGTGCACCAGAAGTACTTTTTATCGCGCCCGAGATTATCCCTATTCTTTATTTTTCACAATTTATCTGTCTAAAATTATCTCTTTCGTATCCTTTCTACTCCACTCCGGCTTCCCCATTTAAAAGTTTTATATGATATCGAGATATTCAAAGACAAATTAGTTTAAATAACGTCGTTTTATGGTTTTCTAGGTTACAACTCAAGCCTTTTAAATTCTAAATGTTGCTTTTATTTAGCCTAATTTTGGACCTTATAAAAAAACTTACTGAGTATTCCCCCAATACTGCTTCGAGTTTAGGCCTCTTTAAAGTCCATACTCTTTTTTTGAAACTTAATTCGAATATACGGAATTTTAAATAAAACTACAGAGAGAATTCGTGCTTGTTGAAATTTAACTTTAACTTCCAAAATGTAACGATTTCTCTTTTACAAAGAAAACTTCCTATTTTTTATAAAATTTACACCCACCAAGTGAAATCTCTTTTTTAAATGTGAATACAAAAGGAAATTCAGATTTATCTGATTCTTTGTTAAAACCACGAGGACAATCGATTTGTGTTTTTCAAACAATGACCATCTTTCTAATTTATCCCAAAAATCAGTATCCTTAGAACCCCAACTTATTTTCAAAGGACTATCAAAAGTAATTGTTAATATAAACATTTTAAATTACAGAAAACCCATTTTCAAACAGCTGCGATTTATTTTATCCCGCTAAAAATATCTCGAAATTATTAATGAAACACGAGTCAAGAGCGGCTTAAGATATTAATATTTTGTGGTTAGAATATTTAAGAAGCGAGCGGTTTTGATTTGTTGAGTCTAACAGTTAACGGCATGTTTTGACAAGCGGTAATAAAAGCTGAACTTTTTACATACACCATTAAGAACGCCGAACTTTTATACCATTTGGATACTTTATGCGAGTGTAATTCTGTGCTTGAAAATTATACGAAGGAAGCTTCTTCCGAACTTTTATTTCTTCAAGAAGTAGAATCAAATGTTTAAATTTTCTCAAATGTTCTTGGGATTGTAGGCTGTATAATAAAGGTAAAAATTCGACCACCAATTAGCCATTTTCAGAGGTTTAATCAAATCACCAAAATATCTGCTGCAATAGTTAGTCATACCTACTCGTACATACAAAAATAATTATATCATTATCATTTATGTTTTACTTCTTTTGAACATTGAAAAAGTAAAAGCTTCTGAAATTATTGCTTAACGCTTTGTTAATTTATTTGGGGATCTTTTGGAAATAATTTATAGAGGGTTTTGTAAAAAAGGTTGAGAATTAAATGTGGATTTTTCAGAGGAAATTTAAGAGTGTACTGAAACTATCAGAGACAGGATTATAACCGTGGGGGGTTTAAAAAGAGTAAGTTTTAAAGCTGTTTAATCCTTTTAAGGTGACATAAATTTTAAGAGAAAGCCGTAAATGAATGCGTTTTTAAAACTCATCCTTTTTGCGTTTGACCAACGTTAAGCGCGTTTTATCCTGCTGGCTTTTTGCGTTAGGGTGTAATAAGATAAATATAAAAAGAGATGTTATAGACATTTTACGGACTTTAGTTTCCTGAATTTATTTTTCTGAAAGCAAAAAATGTCTCGGGCTTTTCAGGGAGGCAAAAACTGAAAGTCTGTGGTCTCCGAGGACCAAAGCTTAGCTCTACGAGCCCCGTGTCGTTTCTTTCTAACTTTATTAAAATAAAGACCCCGAACATTTTTGCCCTCTGCTACGTCGGCGTTGTTTTCGCGAACGTCGAGGTACTTCACCAGTTCAGGATCATTAAAATGCGAATGTTGTTCATTTTTCATTTTTTACGAGATTTAAAAAGTTGCACGCAAACGCAGGATGTTTTATTTTCTCGGTTAGGTGTGGAGACAAAAACCACGTTTTTTATGCCGCTGATATATGCCCGACTATTTATTCTGTTTGCTTTATTTTTATTTCTCCCCTGGTTTATTAAAGATTATAACAAAATTGCCCACATAACACCCATAACAAATTTTAATAAAATTCGGCGAATCGTTAAAAGTTTGCCTTCCTGTGTTTTCGGGAAAAGTTAAGAGTTGAGGTTCGAAATATTTGCATAACATCCGAAATACATGAAAACTCCCTTTCTGAAAATTAACCATCCAGCTGATTTTTAATTACACGAAACAACATTTTTTAAATACTTTTGCTAACTTTTACGACATTCCTTTATAAATTCCCAGTTTTTACGTTCTCTCTTAACGCTACTTAAGTACAAATATTCGTACTTCAGTTAATTTTAAAAATTCCTGCTGAATTTATAAGGCAAGATAAAACACGCATACTGAAACCCACGAATCAAAAACTTTAATTGGTATACAGCGAAAGCAATGCTTGATTTAAATTTGCACTCAATTTAAAAAAATCCCAAGGCTTAAAACACTTCCAAAGTGTACTTGGATCCACTAATCAAAAGCGTACGAAGGTGCCCTCGACATAAAACTTAATTTAGCATAAACATAACAAGGAAAGACATAATTGTCCTCAGTAGAAATATTTATCTAAATTTTTCACGGATGTAATCTCCAAAGGACAAAATGCAACAAATTTCCCTCATTTATCCCAATTTAAATTTTGTAAAGCTCGGGTTTTATAAGAAGAAAAAATAAGAAACGGACTTCATAATAAATAATAAAAGAAATTGAGTGGCAGAACAAGAATTTCACTGAGGAAAAGGACTAGGAATTCGAGAATTAATTACTGGTATTATGAGAAAGGCCTAAGAACATTCTAACGATTCACTGGTCGTAAATGAGTCAAATTACAACTGTGGTTGCGTGTTCACGATCCATGGCCAAATGCAACGCGCCAGCTTTTGTTAGCAGTTGCAATTACTACTCTACCTGATGTTTAAGGACTAACTAGAATTTTATTTATGGCATATTTTATTACCCGACCTGTATAATTTTACATAATACGTTTTATTATTATAGCAGAGGGTTAGATAACATTAGAAATGACAACTAAATTATTGCTATTGGCTTTGGAGTAGTGCGACGTGCATAAATTAATTAAAGTTGCAGGAAATTTATAAAGTTCTAAAATCCAAAAGTATCCGCCGAGAAAAATTCCTGCTCGTACTTATAATGTTATGAAGTGAAAGGCAACATTTGGCCTTTATTTCTGCTGAGTTTTATATGTGTTTTGTGAAGTTTCGAATATAGCAAGCCTAAATTTTCGTTTGCACTAACAACCACTTTATGTACCTCTTCTGCTTTTTTATATACTCTTTTCAAACGCTTTCTTATTTTAATGAGCACTTTCGTCGAGTTCTTTTTCTGGATAAAAGTTAACAATTACTTAGACATACAAAAATCTTGATAAAATTCGTCGCCCTTACATTGTTTTTTATACACAACTTGTTTATGAAATTATTAGTAGTGGATATGTAATTATAAAATAATCACAGAATACGTATTTTAAAAAGGTCTTAATTTTTTGTGGTGTTAAAAAAAGCGACACGAACATTGTGGCTGATTTAAAAACTCATTATTAAATTATGATTTTGCATATTTCTTGGGGCAGATACAGTAGCTCGAAGCCCTTTTTCCCTTATTCATGAAAAATAATTCGAAAGATTTATACTTACATATAAATCGCAAAACTGAAAATGTTGGTCACAATCCAGAAGATTTAGAAAATTTCGACCTTTTTAAGGCTTTTATTTCTGTTTAAATATTCCCTTTGTAAAATAAAGTGTGATGCTTTGTCAGATAAGCTGAGTTTTTTGCGAAAGTTAGTTGTGGATTTCATTTAAATTCAAGCTCGGTCGTTATGTATATGAAATCATATTAAAAAGTGTTCAGAGTGTTTATTTATCAACTTTTTTTCTTATTAAATAGCACGTTTCATAATTTAGCATTCACAACCCGCTTAAGAATTTTTAATAACTGTAAATGAAATTTCACAATTTTCAATCTCGACTTCAGCCATATTTCCCCAGTCGTTATAACTTAAAGCTTTTCCTCGCTTAAAGTAAGCGTTGCATCGCAGTTATTTCAATTAATAGTGCAATTAAATGCATTTACGGAGGCAGAATGCACAGCTGCTTTAATAGAGCTCAAATTCTAACATTTTCAGGTTTGAATCTTAAATGTAAGGAGACACAAAGCACGAAAACCGTCTTAATGGAGTGTAGGGATTGTAAGTTTCGTTTCTATTGGGAAAAAATAATAAAATTATAGATCTTTTAAGCTGTCAGATCACATTTCAATCGCATTTCATGTCGCAAAGCAGCACCTGCATTTGACAACATCATCTTTTACTTCTTAAATCGAACGAAGCCAGTCGAAACCAAAAGTCCGCCACATGTTACATTGCGGGACCGGTCCAAGCTCTTAGATTGAGCTTTTGGAGGTCCACTCATTCCGCTTCTATCCTTAAAGCTCCTCTAACGGCCATTCTACAACATAGTCGGATTGGCAAAGCGCCTTGGAACACCGAACACTGCGTTAACAAACTGTGGGAACTTATTATGTTTCATGAACTTTTGCATTGTTAGCTGTTAATTTCTTAATTTACTTTCACGCTGCTGAGCTTACAGGCTTACACCCTACTGTAAAAGGATTTCTTTAAAGGACTTTACCTGTAACTAACTCGGTGACTTTGGTCCTTTTTTAGTTTTCTTTCCCCGTTAATTTCTTTTGAATAATTATGGTGATTTGATTTGGTATAATTCAATTTCTGACATTTCGTAAAGCAAAAACGCTTTTAGTTTGGCCCTGAAACATCAAAACCGTCCTTCGTTAAAAATCAGCCGTTAAGTTCTTCAAATAATTAAACATAAATCCAGAAAATCTGTTTTTATATAGACTTGAAATAAACAATCAAACCTCTAAAATATTTATTTGGCCAATTAAATAAACTAAGAGCTAACCAATCAGAACTGAAATAAAAGATTGAAAAACTTTTGTTCGTCGTTTTCATTCTAAAATTTAATTCTTTTTTTTGTAAACTCCACGTTATTATTAATTTGAATAACCAATTTATTAAAGCTTCGGTTTTCCAATATTTACAATTAAAAATTATTTGCTGGAAACTCGCTGCAAAAATAAAATAATTTCCAGCACTCACTTAATTTTCACGAATATAACGTTTTTATAACAGTAATTATTTAATTAAAAACGATAACCTTCGCTGATTAAAATTAACTTTGCAGTAACATTTTTGCTTTTATTCTAATCTAAGTTTACTAATCTGTGCTGGTAAATAACAAAGCCTTTTTTATCAAGGCACAAATCCGTTCGTGAATTTTTTAAAATGGTATCTGAAAATCTTTTAAAACTTGCAGCCAATTAGTTATGTTAATATAATGTTGAGATCTTAAAGGAAAATTAAAAGAAGGGTTCTTTTATTCGTTGCGTTTTTAAACGGAATTAAAAATAAGGCTGTCTTTACTCATTTATGAATTTAAACAGACGTTAGCAATAATGAGAAAATGAGTTCCTTTGAAATGCGAAACGTTTGACAGTGATCTGCTGTATATTATAACTTTGGTTGTTTTATTAAATTGCGATTTTGTATTTCCTGTTTGCACTAGATTACTGAATAGTCCATGCTTCGCATTGTTCTTTCATTCGGTTATATTATTGAAGAGAAATTAAATTCCTTTGTGATTCGTTTGAAGAATAACTAATAGGTGTATTTTGTAATAAAAAGCTTTGATTTCCTAAAATTAATCACAGAGATTGTTATGGTTCTAAAAATAACATTTAAAGTACGATCAATGCAGGTGCGAACAATATTTTAGGGTTATTTCAGGTTCGTAGAATCTTTCATTTAAAAATCAGCAATTCATTATTAGGTAACGGTGGGATGAGTTAACGTAAAAATACAGCTAATGAAATTTTAACCGGTTTAATAAGCCAATAAACCAACCTTTTCGCAAACCCTAGTCAAAACCCAGCATTATCGACCGTTACCCTGAAAGTTGGGGGGTAGGGGTTTCCCCATAACCCCAGGCCTGACACCTCGAAGGAGTCACGCAGAGACGAAACAAAACACTCCCTACAAGGATTAGAGATTGTCACTTGTTTTCAGATGAGTAGATCTGGCGAACAATAAAGTGCCTCTAGACAGCTCTGCAGAGAATTTACAAACTTTGCCATTTTGAGTTCAATTCTTCACCCCTTTCTTCCTCGTCGGCGACACGTTCTTAATTGTCTAAGTCCTTTATGGATGTACTTCAAGAAGTATCAATTGTTGCCGTTTTCGCGTAACTCCGGAGAGTGAAATAAAATGTTTTATAGCCCCCTCAGCTAGAACACTTTAAACGACCAAAACTAACGATTCTTATTTGAGATGTTTACAAATTACCAAATTGAGCGACTTTAAAAAAAATGCTTCTTTTTCTTTTTCAACAACACATAAACCAATATTCGAGTGTTTCTTAACTGAAATACACACCTACGAAGGACTTTAAAAAGTCGAGAATTAATTAAAACGTTTTAATTGCTTATGTATGTATGCAGTTGTAATAAAAATGGAAATTTTTTCGTTGGTTAAATACTTCAAGTTACATTTACGACCCTTGTGTTCTACAAAGAAAGTTTTACTTAAGATTAAAATTTTAAATAGCTTTCAACGTAACACGTTACTTACTTAAAATTCTAAAAATCCCCCGAATTACTTTTACAATCAGCAGCGAAAGGTTGACTTTAAATCAACATGAAAATGTTTCAAGTCTTATCATTTAAATCCTTTTTGGGTATTAAAAGCGAATCATAATTAATAACGTTTAATAAAATTTTAACTCAACATTCAGATACGGAAAGCAACGCCTTCTTTAAACAACAAACAATTTAATTAATATCAGACTTTTTTTTTAATTAACAAGTTTATTTTGGCACATATAGATATCTAGGATTATTATCCTTAAAGGCATTTCCATACACGAAAACGGAATTAATGTTTATAGCAAATGAATATATAAAAACAACGAGTTGTAGTTTTTGAACTCTAGTTGATCCAAGTCTGCAAGGTCTTGTACTGAAATATATTTCAAATACATTCAGAAACTATCCCTGTAATTTCAAATTACCCCCAAAGAAATTTGTAAATATCGAACGTGACGCTTTTAAAACTTCTGCTGTGTAAAGTTTCCTCCTTTTTCTCTAAACAGCATCAGCAATAGCTCTAAACATAAATTCAGGGTGAATTTATTACTTTGAGAGTTTAGAGTGGCTTCACGTAAAAATATTTTCCAAAATTTGGAAATTGTTAGTTTGCTCCTTTTATTTTCTAGGCTTTGTTTCCTTTTTTATTTCTGTTATTTGTGATTTTCTTATTTTATTTTTATTTTTAGACTATTCACCTGTGTTATTATATTTTTCGCAGCGAAAACAATTATAAAACATTTTTTTTAACGCAAAATTTCCTAAATTTCACTCGTGTGTTTGAAAAATATTAGCAAACCTCAAATGTAAAGCAACGTCCTCTAAATAAATAAATAAACAGTAACATCCATCATTGTTGTAACCACTAAATGTGCTTTATGACAGAGTAGTCTACTTGATATATGCTGAACACAACAATATTGAGGCTTTTACCTTCTTAATAGTCCACATAGAGTCTCCTCCCACTCACTCGTAATGTTTTTCGTCTGCTACATTTACACAATTCGTACTTGGTTACAATGTACGAAATGAAAGTGCTATTGCTTGTAAAAAGAATCTCTAATAACTTAAGTTAACAATGTTGGCCCAAGAAATAAAAATAATTAGTTTTTATATGACATTTGCCATTTTTATAATATTTTTTCTGTGAGCCCACAAAAGCATTACGATTACGATTTTTTTATATCTTTCAATTAACTTAAGAATTTCGATAATTAAATTTTGTTATAAAAAATATAAAATAATAATTAATAAATGTCTGCTTTAGGTTTTTACCGATAATAAAGAGCATAATAGGTAATTAATGATTATTTATGAAGACGGAGATTTGATTAGACATGTAATTAATAAGGTGGAAGTATCGTTAAGTACCTAAAGGCACAAAACCAAGGTAATTATAATTCCTACCAAAATTTCAGAGATTGAAATCTTTCCTCAATTTTCCTGATTCAAATTGTTAAACCAAACCAACCAAAATAGCAATCATTAAATTAATTTTCCCTGTTTAACAACTATAAATACCAGAAAGCAAACAGAAGAAAATACGTACAAAATTGTTCGTTAATTTAATTCCCTTTGTTACACGAAAACGAATGTCAAAATATTAATATATGTAAATACCTCGTGATTATATCAACAGAATATTAATATAAGTGCCTGAAGATATTATCAAATAGGCGAGAAAAATTAACCAGTAGAAACGAAATACCTGCCTATTTTAGTTTTACTTTTATTAATCAAATTCATTTTTTAAGCTTTCAGCTTCTGTATTATTTCATTTAACTTCTATATTTAATTATAAAAAGCACTAAGAGCTAAAATAATTAAACTTTCCAAAAATGTACATGGAAAACCTAAATTTTAACAAGGGTGGCATTTTTAATTAAAATAAATACAGAAATCTCTTCATAAAGGTACAACAAAACAGACCGCGATTTAATTCAAGATAAGAACAAAACCAATATTGATACTGCCCTAAACTTTTGTACTAATTTAACCCAATTAAAGTGTATTCTAATTTAGTTGTACAAGTTTCGAATCACGTCTTTATTAAGCCTCTTCCGTTTTTATTCGATATTTTATGGTGTAACTAAACTGCAAATTGAACCCACTTTTCGAACTTAAGTTTATATTGCTTCATTTAATAATTTCTCGTCGGTAAAAACAGCGAACAAACTTTTAGGTGCTTTGATGAATTATTTTGTTTATATGAGTTCTTTTATGTTAGACCAGCAATATATTTTAGTGGCAGAAATTCTTTCGGGAGTACAATCTTTTTTCAGTAAATTTAATTAAAAATATGGCCAGTGCTTTTAACATTTTTATTTTTAAGGCCCATAACACGCCAACTTTTAATTTAATAGTAACTCGTGTAAATATAAATCTCATTATGTAAATTAAATGTAAAGAATCCTGTTTTAGTTGAGTTGGTTGAGCTCAAAAATATTATCGCTAAATTTATGTTTTTGAGTAGTTTGTGTTTCTTTTTGCTTTACGGCTTTATTAAATACTGGTTTGAGATTTACAAAAGCAGATGTATTGAGGCATTTATGAATTTACCCAACCCTAAGAAGCCTGAAGGCCTTGGTTTTCTTTGGGCTCATGTCAAGGGAAAAATTGTATCAGCCTGTTTTGTGGTGAACAACCCCTGAAGAGGCAAGATTTCTTCGCTTGGAGTCACGCCACCCTGTTGAAGTTTATATATTAATGAACATTTGTTGTAAAAGATTTGCAAAAGAATATTTTGTAATTCACACTCAAATATGATTGATGTCAAAAGAAAACATTTAGAAGTAGATTAAATTTAGATCTTTTCTAATTATATTTTTACAGCAAACGGAATTTACCAATCTAAACATAACAAAAATCATTTGAATTTTTCAAATTGTTAATTCGATAGAAAAAAATATTCATGAATTACAGATTAAAAAATAGATGAGGATTAGTTCGTACCAAACCGAGTGTTGCGGAAATAAATTTATTTGACGTTTTTAATTTATCCCTAGCTTATCATTCTAGCCTGGAAAAATCCTAAAGTTCTGAATTGTTAAGGACGCGGATTAAAAAAAATCGTATTAGTTGAATATTTGAACTTTTTTGCAAATTTTAGGTTTAAGTTTAGGTCGTTCTTCTTAGATGTTTGTGTTTATACTGTTCATGAGAATAGTTGCCCAAAAACTACAAAGAAAAAATTACTCCTAATATAGTTTTGTTGAGCAAAAAATAAGTTTTAACTTTATAATTTTGGTGGTAAAAGCAATTTAAAGACATTATACATGCCAAAATGATAAACAAGTAAACATCAGAACGTGTCTAAGAAATAACAGATTGCCAAAAACAAAACCAGGAAAACAGCCATATTTTCTTAAAGAATTTAATAATGAAAACAATCTGCAAACTTATTAAACTAGATATAATCCAGACTTATTTCAATATAAGCTAAAATTCAGAGAGCCTACGTATTTTGAAACATTTTCAACCCGATTAAAATCGTTATTGTTCTTCCCTTTCTAAGGTGCTTACCTTCAACAACTTATCATATTTCTGGTTTACCGGTACAATTAGTCAACGTTCTATTGTGAACCGAAGAATAGCGTTTAGAAATACGATTCCACTCCTGTTAACATTTCGGTTTTCACGTATGTAAATCGTAGTTTCGCATTCACCTTCCATATGTATTCGTAATGTATATTCTACAGGAACGTTTTTGTTGGTTTGGTAGAATGCGAAAAGCAACAAAAGGGCGTCAACGAAATGGAACATCCATGAAACAAGGACAACTGCCAACAAAACATATCTAACCAGGCATTAAAAACGGTGAAGTCACGTGTGAAATTTTAAACATATTTCAAATAATCGAACCTTTTAAATTTCAAAACTGTTCCTGACGTTTTTAGACCCTACACACAAATCAGGGCCAATTATATGGAACGGTTCACAGCACATATCGTAAGAAATTAATAGATTATTATATCTATAAAAGCCCCAAACGAAGGGGAAAATGCACGGATGGCTTAGATCTTTTTAAATGAATAGCGGTAGTTTCCTCTTAAAAAGGAACACCAACCAACGTATCGTGAAAATTTAAAATTATGTTTTTTTTTGCTGTACGCGGTATAAACCCGTGGAATACTTTGGGTTTTATCTTTTTATGTTTACTCTGGAAAATTACTGCCTGCACGCATTCTCGTCCAAATAAATAACCAATGACTTTTCCAAGGGTGGTAGCGCAGCTACAAGGGTGCCAACCCCATCAATAATAATGACTCCAACTTCCCTTAAATACACACTTCACTTAACTCTCGGAGCGAAATATTAATGCAACTAAATTGAAAATCAATATGGCAAAAGTCGCGGGTTTGCTACTCAAGAAAATTAACATTTTTGCAAGAATTGTTTACAGACGAAGGGCATCGAAGATGATACAATATTTGAACGAAATCCCCATTTAATTTACTAAATGTATTAAAATCCTTAGTGTTTGGATTAATTCCACGATGCCGCAAGCAGATACTTTACCGAGACTTGATGACATCGACGAGAGAACGCGCTCTTTTCGTGTCATTACTTTGATAGCTTTACATATTTTGAAGCATTACCAAGTTTCAGCAAACTTAAACGTTAAGTACTCCTTGTAAAGCCGTAGTTTAAGATTATTTACTTTATAAGGGAAAGTGCATTCTCTCAGGAAAATGCTTCAAAAACCTTCAACAATAACCGTTACGTTCGCCTTTAAAACAAAAATATTCTCGTCTTTCCCTCTTCTTATGCTTTTTAAACTTAGAGCCCTACACTTTTAACGATATTTCCCCAGAACATATAATCATCGTTTACAGAAATGGGTTTTTAAATTACAAACGTGCAATCTGAAGTTTAAATTTTTGGAAAAATCTTGTTTCATAGTCATTTTTCTAATTGTTCCCGATTTCCACCCTTTGAATAATACAGAAAATTTTCTTGAATGGTCGATACTAATTTGCTGAAAATCAGATGAAACGAAGGTTAGACTTGTTATTTCACTGACTTCAGTCTTTAAATTAACATTTTTCATTATGGTTTGCTCTGCTTCAGCCTTTTCAATGAAAAACCAACTTTCTTACGCAAAATATTACTAAGAATTGCGATTCAATTTAAAAAAGTAATTTGATTTCTGAGACTTGTTAAATTAGTACCATTTGCCAACTTTTATATTAGATTTAAAAAAACAAATACTTTTCACCTAATAATCGAGCAAAAATATGATGAAAGCTCTTATCTGTTACAGTTTACGGATTTTCAGTGCTTTAATTGGCTCTATGAAGGGGAACAATTTCATTTAACAGCTTCTGAAGTACTAGTATCTTCTCTCAATTCACATAGTAAAGCTGAAAAGTGGAGCTTCAGTCTGGCGACTTATGAAATGTTTCAAAAACAACAAACAAATATATAAAATTCCAAACGTTAATGGAAAATTTTGTAAATAAGGGCCGGTATTTCCATCTCCTAATAAATTTATTCTCCTGTTAAAAACCTGTTAATACAATCGTTTCCATGGAAACTATTTGCCAAATAGCTTATTAAGAGGTTTATTAGGATATGGAAAGACCGGCCCTAAAGCTCAGTATATTTGAATAGCAATTAAAACATACTTAGAATTTTCTTAAATTACGAACGTGCAGTGAGAAGCTTGTTTCTTTAATTGTTCCCGATTTTCAGGGATTCCTCTGAATAGGAACGAAAATATTCTTCTGGTAGTCGATACTGAAGATTGATTTTCTAAACTCTAATGAAAGAAGGGAAGATTGCTGGTTCTTGTTGTTTCACTAACTTTGAACTTTAAATTAAAATTTCACAGTTTGATTTGCCCTTCTGTTTCTTTAATCGAAATAAATGCCACGTGAATTTTAAAATTTCGAATCTAAGCTTCATTTAAATTTGTAGTTTTGAGCAAATTTTGTAAAAATAATTTTCATCTAATACGCACCAAAAATTATAAAAACCCGAATTGTTTGCAATGCTTTAATGAACTCTGATGACTACAATAAATTTCTTCGGCATATGACTTGCAACTTATGAAACGTTCGTTTCAAAAATAGTACAAAAAATTTCAAATCTTAATGGAAAGATTTGTAAATATATCAATATATTTAAGTAACCCAGAGAACATGTTTGGAATTTTTTTAAATCACGAATATGAAGCTTAGTTTTTTGTAAAACATTGATTTAGAGTCCGATTTCGAAAAGGATCCCTCTTCATAAAATTAAAAATATTCCTAAGTGTTTAATCCTGAAGATTGATTTTCTAAACACAATGAAAGAAGGTGCAAACTGCTGATTTAGATTCCGGGGGTACGGGTATGGCCTTTCTGCGATTAAGGATTAAGGCCTCACTGGTCCATATCATATCCCACCATCGTGGTCTAATCTTATTCGAATCTATCCGTTGATCTAACGAACTTCAAAACCTTAATTCGATCCAGTTGCTTCAGCTCTTCCAGTCTAATCTTCTTCTTACCAAATATTGCTTTCCGCAGCTCTTCATACTTTTCGCACTTCGCTAAAAAATGCATAGAAGTTTCTTCTTCTGATTCACACTGCCTGGCAGTATGGATCAGCCTCTACTCCTATTTTCTACACGTGTCTTCTCAATGTGCAATAATCTCTGGCAAAATTCCTATTATTATTCTAATAGATTGCCTATAAGCGTTCCTAGAAAAAATGGAACTGCTTAAATCTAGCCCTTTGATCATTTCTTTTGCTTGTCTGCAGCTATAACCTGTATATCTCCATGCTCCCCTTATGTTCGCCATCACTTTTGTTTCAGTGCGATCTTGATGACTTGGTTCCTGTCTTGTGAATGTGAAGTTTGCACCTACTTTGACCAATTCATTTTCGTTGCCCGCCACTCCACTATATTCTGACACCCATGCTAATCGTAGTCTCTTTAAGTCTGTTTATATTCTTTGCTAACGCCGGATTTACCTCAGAGTCGCCTGACTGTCCCAGAATATATGAACTGCTACTTGTAACGAGTCTCGTACTTGCTCTAGTCTCGCACATTCTAAACTTGCTATAACTTCAGCTTGAAAGATGGTGATATTGCTGCCTAGTGGGACCCCAGCTGTTGGTATATAAATTTCCGCCCTTTTGCATTTAATTCTGTTTTTGTCCCATCAGTATAACAACAGAGAGTCGGGTATTCTTACGTCTTGTCTTCTCATCGGTATTATAACTTCAAAATTTTGTTTAAAACTATACTCCTTCTTAATTCTGTTCTTGGGCTTATTTATTAGCGGTACGTTAGTTTGTAGCCTTTTTAATAAGCCCAGATGTCCTTTCTCATTTATTTTTCCTATCCATTCACCTGCTCTTTTTTATCTGCCGCACACCATTATTGCCGCGTAGAGTTTACGTGGTTTTATAACCATTTTATATATCCAGTGGGCAATCTTTGGTGCAAGTCCTCAATATCTGCCCACTACCCGTCGACATTGCCCTAGTGCTGTAACAGTCTTCGCACACTTCTCTTCTACGTATTTCTTCCAGCTAATAACCTTGCTGTCTAAAATAACTCATAACTTGACTTCTTGCTGCAACTGCATCTCCCTTCCAAATAATGTAGTTCCCTTAAAACTCACTATCTCTCTTTTATTTGTTAACAGGATTAGTTCACCTTTCAGTGGATTGTCCGAGAAACCATTCCGCTCAGACCACTTTTGTAGTACCTTTAGTGCTTATTACAATAATTTGCAAACAATATTTAGGTGCCGTCCAGTTACCTAAATGGTTCCATCGTCAGCATACGGCCGTGCAAATATTTCTTGCCCTTCTAGTTCTTCCACTAAGCCATCCATGACTTCACGACATAGGTGAGGTTGAAAGCATCCTCCTTGTGGACAGCCTTTCTTAATTGATACTTTCTCTTTATACTCCCTTACAGTAACGGTTAAGATCTGTAGAACTTGTTTCATCCATTCCATTATAGATAGCTGTACATCCTTCGTTACTAATGCTTCCTCTATGGTCGCCAGGTTTAAATGATCGAATGCTCCCTGGATATCAAAGAAGCATCCTAATGCGTACTCTTGTTCTGCCAGTGCCCTCTCTATTCTAGTAACCAACCTATGTAGATCAGTTTCTGTCGAACGCTCAGGGATATAGGCATACTGGTTTCTGGGGAATGGTTTCTCTTTAAGAGGTCCATCCATTAAATATCTATCTATCAACTTCTCCCTCGTTTTAAAGAAAATCGATGTCAAACTTATTAACCTAAATGCTTTGGAATTCGTATCGTCAATTTTCCCTGGTTTAGGTATGTATAAATGATTATACAATTCATAATATAATTAACCAATCAGTATCAAGCATTTTGCTTGGTTACTACGTATTGATAAGTGAATATACCCTTGACGACGTGGTATAATCACTTTGGTATATCCGCTGGTCCTAAACAATGTAAAACTCGAACCTACTATGAATATTTTTTCAATTTTTTCCGTAGCAACCATATTTACATTGTTTGTCAACAAACGTCACTTGCACATAAAATTCAGTTTTGTTATTTATTCATTATATAATCTAATTGTATACCACTCGAGCAGTCGCAAATAATCAAATACTTTGCCTCCTTGCTCGACGTATTGTCGCAAAACACCACTCGTCGCTAACGCGACTCGTGGTGTTTCTTGACAATACGTCTCGTAACTCGTCAAAGTATTTTCGATTATTTTCTATGCTCTCGTGGTATAACTAGTGATAATTTTGCCACCCTCCATTGCTTTGGAATATACCGTAAGACAATACTGGCTGTGAATATATTAATTAAATATGGCATTAGAGTGCTTAAGCCCCTTTGCAGAAAGACGGGGAAGATACCCGTCTAATTTCCTTTTCTGTGACTATTTCTTTTGCTAGATCCCAATCTGCTTGTGATCGCCTTGTGTTACATCCAAGAGGTTTCTGGTTATCTAACTCTTCACACAACTTTTAACTTGGGAAATGTGTCTCTAACATTATCTCCAACGTTTCTGCATTTGTCTTTGTGTAGCTTCCATCAGGTTTGCGGACTTCTCCTACTTGTACATCTCCATCTTTTCGAAGCACTCTCATCAAGCGTGATATTTCTTCATAAATTATTGCCTCTTTTAAGGGGGTAGCTTTGGGGGTTGTAGCCCCGGACCTACTAAAGCAAGGGGCCTACCAAGTATGTAAGATAGGGCCTAATGAGAGAATAAACTGCTTAATTAGCTAATGAGCAAATAAAACGTTCTTATTCAATTGTTTATAAAATTTGAACTTAATCACCGCTTAGGCTACACGTTCTCAATACGCACAAATCACAAATCAATTTTTTTTATGGGGTGCCTACCAAATGTCCAGCCCCGGGCCTCCAGCAGGCTTAAAACGGTCCTGCTCTTCACACAAAACTGTCTGCACACCTTCCTCTTCCTCTAATAACCTAATTTTATTATTTATACTAATTTTAGACTGCCAATTTCTTTTGTTTCAATGGTTCCAGTCTTCAATTTAAAATTTTACATTTTAATTTACTCCTCTTCTGCTTCTTTAATCGAACTACAGGGCACCAGTTTGTTTAACACAATATTAGGAGCACATTACGTAAATCTTCATAATTCTGAGATTTATTTAAATTTGTATTTATAACCCATTTTTTACATCAATTAAAACTAGTAATTCTCACTTAATAATAATTCAACAAAAACATAATAAATATTTTGCAAGAATTTACTTAAATGATAGTGATTTACTTCTGAATTGGAATAGAATAAATTCCTGGAACCTAAAATTTATTAAATTAACACAGCTTCAATAATTAAAATAATAATTTCTGCAATTTGCTTATTAAAGCAGAAAAATCTATGAACTAAACTTAATTTGTGACTTCTGAAACGTTTAGTCCATTAAACATAGGAATATTAAAAATTCCAAGTGGTACCTAATAATAATTTTAGGAAATAAAGCCTAATATCAGAACCTACACCAATGTTTGTTAGTATATTAATACTTAACCTGCCTTTGTTTATATTTAAAAATTTATTAAAAATTCTTGAATTCCCTGGAAAGGCCTTCCATACAAAAATCAAAACAAATCATTTATACGCCTTTCGTTAATAACTGCGTTTTTATTTTCAACAATAGAACAAACAAAATACTGTTTATTTAGTTTCCATTTAAAAAAACACCCAAACACACATGCATGTTATCGTCCAAACAATAGGTAGTGATATTTTTAAAATTTCAAAACGATATTATTGTTGATCATTTATTATTGTTTTATTAAAAGGTAGTTTCGAAATTTATTTAATTACGTAACTCGAAGGATATGATTTTTTGACCATTTTATTAATATTTAAATTACGGTACTCTCTGCATTAAATTTTGCTTCTATAACGTTTTCAATAGAAAACATTTCCTAAAATAACAAACGAATTTTTTATATTTTTTTGGTTGCTTTTGTTGGCTAATACTACACATTTTTTTATCATTACGATACTCAAAGGAGAAGCTTTTGAAAAGTGAATAAAACGAACCAACAATATTATTGACGTTAACGGAATGAAATATATTATGGTTTCTCTAAATGATTGTCTATTAATACACATCACAATTGGTATATTCAGAATAGGTGTCGATAATGTTATGTTCTGGAATAACTTAAATCGTTCGTGAACAACAAACAATCGTGTAATCTTTTTTCAGTCTTTTTATATATGTAATATTATACATAAATAAAATAAAAAAAACACGACAGAAAGTACAGAAATTTTAATCAATGAAATGAGTTTCCTGTATGCAAATTTATAAGCCCATTATAAAAATAGTAAAAAGGTCAAAGGACAACGTAACAAGTGAACCTGAAAAGCTGAACCTGTATGATAACGACTTTGACCTGTTTATTTTCAGTTCTTTTCTATAGAAACATTTCAAGCATTATTATCTGTGAATAAATTCCCGACCGGCTGGAAAATAAATGTGACAAATAAAAAAATTACGAAGTAACTTTGAGCAACTTAGTTGTTGTAAAACTTGTAGGACTATTTTCTTGCCACCGATGTCTTTCTTTTGATACACCCAAAGGTCTTCCAGAGGTTTTTCTTGTGTAGTTAAGAGTCTACTAGCAAATTGTTAATAATTATTGAAAGCTAATCTGAACTTGTAGGTTTCAGAAACAAACTCAGCGTTGTCCTTAAACTTTCTTTAACTTGCATTTATTACAATTTATTAATTTAACAAGCAATATCATAAAAAAATTGCTAACTAAAGAAATTATATTTATCCAGAACATTATTGAGATATTATGTTAGATATCCTTTTAACATTTTTCATATCAACAAATTTGCACAAAATGCAAATAACCGCCCTTTGGCTAGTATCGCCTGAGGTTCTTACCTAATTAGTTTACCTCACGCTATGTCCTTATGTTGGAAGAAATATTGTGTCAATGGAAAAAAACAATGACAAGACTGTAGGAAAAAACCTGAATTACCACAAAAATCACGCCATAAGGAAAGTTTTTATATTATATTATAGCATAATTCTTTTGTGCATGTTTCGACTGAAATATTGAAGAACAACTCTACATTCGAATTTGCAAGAGCTAAGTCGGCTTTTTTTATTTCCTCTGTAAAAATAGAGTCTTATGTTCTTATTAATCAATAATAATCAATCTTTTCCGTCTTCTTCTTCTTCTCTTCTTCTTCTTTTTCATCGTTCTATTCTTCAAAAATTAGGCCTCATCATTAACTATTTTTACATGTTGTTCTTGTTAATGTCTCTTCTTTCAAATTTCCCTTTTAATTTTCCATGTGACGTTTTCAAGCTTTAAAAGGCAATTAAAGTATGAAACCTGAAGTGTTCAGAAAAAGCTACTACAATTTTAATTTAACACCAAAAGAGTTTCAATTAAAGTTAATCCCTGAATTGAAGCATTTACTTTAAACGAATCTCATTCGTCTGTCGCCCAGATTTGCCTAACCTCACTAAATACTGAAACTTTAACAAACAATAAAACACTTTTTCACGTCAAGAATCACTAAATCGGTTACAGTTCAGCTTTGTGGACCCCACTTAACTTCAATCATTGTTTACATTCTACCCCAGTTAATTGGCTAAACAGCCTTAATGAAAATTTTGCAAAAATGTGAAACCTTAATTTACAATTCCATGAGTTTCGCACTCGCATCAAATAAATTCATAAATAGGTAAAAAATTAATATGTTTGAAGTATTCAAAAGGTCCATTATTCCAAAAAGTGGGTGGCACTGAACTGGATGTTTTATTAAAAAAGTTGTTTCGGTTTCCCTTTTCTTCTTGCTTGTTTTAGACTTTTTTTGAAAAATTTATACTTAGACTTTTTAATATTAGCTTTTACAGGAAAAATTGAAATTTTTAAACGGAAAAATAGCAAGCCTTGAATCTAACGGGGTTGCATTTTTAACGGTTATCCTTGCAGAATAATTCATGTGCCCTACAACAAGGGATCCGAACCATTCTTTCCTGTTAAAATAGCTGAATTAAGCTACCAATACTTAAAATAATACAATAATGAACGACCATCAATTTCAACTACCAATCTTTGTTTTAAAATACAGCAGATACAAGGAAAATGCCGGTTTTGCAAATTTTCAAAATTAAAAATTGTACAGAAAATTCTTTCAGAGTGGTAAATCATTAATTCACGCTGCACAAACGTGCTTGATACTAAACGAGGAAACTTTATGCATTTCAGACATTTATGATGGTGCATGTTAGTCCCAAAACGATAAAGTCTCTCGATATTAATTTAGGTCGCTTCTGGGTAGCTAAATTTATGGACCTTATTTCATACATCTATGGAAAAATCATTCATTTCTAACTTATTCTATACATCAAACCTCCATCTATTGTTTATTTATTTATTCTAAAAATTTGAGTATTGTACTAATAAGGTCAACAAAATCGAAATCGCCGAGTCCATTGGGAACTGTAGTAATAATGAAATTTACAGAATTCTACTGTATTATCAAATTATCTGAATTAAATACATGATCGTTAAAGCGTTTCAGGAAGCTATCGGTTTCGAACAGCCTGAACTTGTCATGAAACACGATTGGTTTATTAGGGAATTTGACACTTACGGCTCTTCCTCACGATCGGATCTTTCATATCATCTATCTGTTAATTAAGTCCGATACTGTGGTCACTCGTAATTGCACATCAATTCAATTTATCAGCCGTATAGTTCGATCAACCAACCAATCTAATCGTACAGAATCCTATTATAGAATTTCAGATAACATAAACACAGATATACGACATCCGAATTTATAAAACAAGGATTTTTTAATATGATGACACGATTGCTGTTTTCTCTTGGCTTATTTTTAGAATTTCTTGGCGAACAATGCGTACTTTAACTCCATTAATGCGGGCCAACTAAATCTAAATAAAATAGAAATAAAACTTCCACCGACAGGAGAGGAGGAAAAAATATATATATAAGCATACAACCCGCTGTTTTACATTTTAAATTGAGAACCGCTTTTATTCAAATTGCTCAACAATTTACAAACAAAGGCAGCCCATTATCCGAAGGAACATGAGAAAATAAGAATTCGTGATAAATTACACGTGCCACAAAAACATTTTTCTTTTTAAATATTATTTATGTACGTTATGCAATTACGAATAAATCTTTCTGTATATAAATTAATTTTATGAAAATGTTGGAGAAGTAATCGTTTTCTGGGCGTATCTGAAATTATACTTCGCTTGCGCTGCCGGGGCCGCATTCGATTTATATTGGAAGAGAAAAAGATATTTTTAATAAATAATAAACTCCCGTTTCCAATGATTTTCCAATAATGTTTGACGTTTTACAAAGCGCGGTCTGGTAATGATACGGTTCGCTCGGGGCTATTTAATGCTTCATTTGGGGATTCTACGTGAAAAACTAGAAAAAAGACAATTCGTCTTACTTTATAAAATAATCCAAAATAGAAATCGACAATTTAGTACCGATACCTAAAACGGGGAGCCTTCTGAATAAAACCATTCAATTAAATTAACCGTCTAATTACATCATTCGCCCGTTTTTATTATAATTGTACTTTAAAAGGTGGTTATTAATTAATCATCATTTTATCTCACGCTTATTCTCACATTTTTAATAAACTTGTTAATAACCGCTTCTTATGCTTTTAATTTCGTTTATTTTGAGTTTCCCTGCCTTTTAATGCCTTTGTTATGTCTCTTAATACGCAAAATTCTCACACTGGGAGTTTAGAAAGGCCTAGTTTTCAGCCAAGAAGGATGCAAAAAACAAGATTTTTTCAATGTTCTACGGTTTGTGCATTTTAAAATTTTTACTTAATTTTTTACGAGTTCGAAAAATACTGAATTACCGTATCTTTAAATGGTATAGCTTCTATAACACATAATTCCTTAGATGTATAATTTTATGCCTTCTTTCTATAACAGAAAAAAAGACTTAATGTATTTGCATCTTGTTATTTAAACCGTTTTCGATTACCCAACGCTAGTTCATTGCTTTCCTTATTTCTTGCCCCAACTTCTTTTCGCCTTTTTCATTTACCCCATTGCTAAGGTATCCATTATACAGCTTACTTAGTTAGGTCTTCCACTGAATGTGTCCATATCGTACCAGTTGTTGGCTTTCTATGACCTTTATGATTTTATTCCCATATGTTGTCGAATTGGATCGTTTGTTATTGGTTATTATGCCTCTTCGAGAAATCCTTGCGAATCTTCTCAATTAATCCATAAAACACAGGATTATTTTACATCTTTGGTTTAACGCTACATATGTACATTTTAAAAGGCCGCAACATATGTACCTATATATGTATACGTTTCAGCCTTCCAAAACAATAAGGTTTTATTCAGGCTGCAAAATAAGACTTTACATAAATTTATTCTTAAATAAGAAACAACTAACCGACACTTACCTAAAGTTTGGAAAACATTTATTTATAATATTCATAATAATGAAATTATTATTATCATTTATCATATTTAATAGGCATATTTCCAAGATAATATATTGAATATAAATTTAAAGGACGACACCATCAAAGGCTTAAAATCAAATTTTAAATGCCTGCTTGTAAGCTGTGATATAAAATTTTGATTTATTGAAACATGCTTATAAAATGTCCATACTATATTTTAGTAAAATAGCTGTAGAGAATTTATAAAGCAATCTTTAAGATAATTTATATGAATTAATTAAATTTTAATGTATTGAAGAAAATATTATAAATTATAAATGATTATAGTCGAAGTAGGCCGTAAATCTAAATGTAAAATTTCTTGTTTCTGCTCCACAAAAATAATCATTCAAATTATATTGGATATGAACTATTCTGCACACAAGTGTTCAATTGGTTTCCTAACGAGTTAATGTTTATATAAAAAACTTAAAATTATTAAGTGAAATAAAAATTTTCTTACCATCATTTTCACTTAAAGAATGATCGATACAAACTCGAGACATATCTACACTAGACTATGATTAATGAACTCATTGTTAATGCGTAGTTAATAATGTATTCATATAACTAGAAAAAACACACACACAGATAATCCAAAACTTATTTAATAATGATTATTTATGCTGATTTACAATAGATGTTGAAAGTGCTCTCCATTTTGCTGTAAACATAGCGCCACTCTTCTTTTTTTATTTTCAAAAATGTGCTGTAACCTTACCTCATTGATGTTTTCACAACATAGTGTAATTTGATTAATTAATTCTACTACATTTTGTAACCGGTGTTTGTACACATTATCAACAACTTCTTCATTGACCTGAGATCTTCCTAACGACTTCCCATTGGAAACGTTCCCAGTATTATCAAATCTGTCCACAGCTCTCCAAATATGAGCCATTAAAGATTCCTCTTCAATATCTATGCCTAGCAACGCAACGAGATATGCATTTTTGCATGCTTGAACCAGAATGTATCCATTGCCCGTCTTCATTTAATACACCGTTTCGATAGTAAGATTTAGTAATAAAGGTGTTCTGTTCTAAAGACTACACCATTATGCAAATTTAAACCTAAAATATTGCTTTTTTTTATTAAAATTTCTATGACTGCCTTTAATTACACTTACGTATTATTAACACTCTGGAATCAGCAGTACCTAGTCTTAATAAAGACTGATTTTATTCACCTAGACTTTTAAGGAAGGGCGAAATCAACAGGCAAACTAACACAAAATGTAATTATCCCAAAAACACAGTAAATACAGTAGATGACATACAAGTGACAATTGAAATCACTACAAAAATCCCTGCACTATAATTATGTTTGTATAAAGCAGCAAAATTTCATTACCACGGGCACCGCCTACTTCGACTACAATCATTTATAATGACGCTGTGTATACATATATTCAGCTTTAACAGGCCATTAAGGCCCATAGCTTGTCGAGGAAGACACACCGAGCCGTAGTCAACTGAGCCTGGTTCGGGTCACCCGTCCGAGTGCTAACCATGGACACCGATGCTTAACTTTGCAGGGCGATGGGCCATGCCAATACCCGCTACCGGACCGCCTCCCCTATTTACATAATAATAAGTAGAAATAACAAGTAAATCAGCCAAAGTCGTAAACATAGTTTTTTAAGCGCAAACATAAAGAAATTAATACTATATAGAAAAAAAATTTTAGTTTGGATTTCATAAAGAATTTATATTTGATATACATATATAATAGAAGATGTATCAGATATATAATCATTGACGATGTAAACATTGTCGTTACATAAATGTTTGTAAATATCCAGTTGTTCATAAAAGAACTAAATTAAAGTTATTCGAAAAATGAAGGATTGAATAATTTTTATATTAATGAAAATTCTGATTTTTGGTTAAAATTCGATTTGCTAAAGCAGATTTATTAAGATTAACATCCAAGTAATTACTCATATTATTTTTGATAACAATTAGCAGCCGCATACTTCAATTTATATATAAAATTGAATATTATCCTATATTTTGTAATGAATTGCTACTTTTAAAAGCAATATTAATAGTAAATCTTTTTCAAATATTTGATATTTTATTCGCAATCTGATCGTAATAGGGCAAACAAATCTTTTGTAGTCTTTATTTTGACTAATTTTAGTAAAGGTAGGTACATATTTAAAATATTATTACATTGTTTTCTTTTTACTACCTGATTTTAATGAACGATTCAAACAATCTTTTGTTGCCGAAGATTTAATGATATTTTATTCTATTTCGATTTTTTAAGTCTGATGATGATGAATTAATTGAAGAATGTTTGTGAATATCAGCATGAAATGGAAACAATTTTCGAATTATTACTCCAATTAGGTATAAAATTATGTATGGTTGTGAGGTTCCTATAAATATTCAATTCAAAACTTTGATTTTTAATTTTAATACCAATGTCTAAAAGAGTAAATAATCATTAGCTGGTTTTTCCAATGAAAATTTTATACATGTATGCCAACTATTAATATATTGAAAAAAATAAAACTCATCTTTATTACCTTTAAGTACTATAATGTCATCGACATGTCTTTTCCAGAAAACACAATATTTATCAAACACAGAATTACCTATTAAAAGTCATTTTTCTAAATTATTCATAAAAAACTCTACCAATAACTAAAAAAGACTGGTAGCCATGGCTATTAAATTTAAAGTTTTAAACTATGCACAAGTTAAAAAGTTTTATGAAATCATTAATATAAGAAGTATTTAAATCAACACATTGAGATAAAATATTCTCTATGGAAATCCAAATGATTAATCTTTGGTACGGGCATTTCCATTTCTTAATAGATTTATAATGGTTAAAATTTCACCTGTTTTTAGATTTCTTCAATGCTTATTGCTTAATACGAGTATATGAATTATCCACGCTGAGACTATCCTTACTTAATTTGAACGTTTCTTCTTTTTCCTTACACCTTTTTTACATTTCCTGAACTTTGATTTCGTTAGTTTTCAATAAGTGTAACTTATTTTTTCATCAATTGCGCAAAAATCTTTCCTTCCTGCATCAAACTTTTGGTAGTTTTCTTGCTTTTATACTTTCCGAACCAATTGTTGTATTTTGTTACAAAGAATGGACATCCACCAAACTTTCCTTCCCTTCTTTTTACTTTTCCTTCTTCTTCTTTCTTTTTTGTAATGCAAGGGCCTCTTCTTCTTCTTTCTCTTTGTTTAGAACTTAGTCCTATTTTATTAAATACGTATCTTTATATCTTTAAGTGTTGGCATTTCCTTGAGATATGAAGGTCCAAGTTTCATACCATCTGTTTGATGGACGTCCTTAAGTGTATTCACTATTTTTGCCAATCTGTTTCGTCAATTCTGCTTACGAGGTGTCTTCACTGTCTTCACTGTCTTCGTCTTCCTCCCACTCATCGTACTGTATCTTGGATTCAGCATGTCTCTGTGATGTTACAACTCCTTACTCCATCCCTCAATGTTACTCCAGCTATGGTGCGTAATGTTTTCATTTCCATGCTTCGTAGCAGTTTTGTTTTGGAGGCTACAGCCGCTGTTTCAGCAGCTAGGTCAAAATTGGCCTGACACATGATTCGAATTTTACTGTCAGTTGTCATAAATTTATTCATCCACACAATATCCCGTAGGCATCCCGACACCGACGATGCCTTCATAGCTTGAGCACGTACTTCCTGTTGAATATCCTTACTACTGGGCATAACTAAATATGTACGCCGAGATAATTAAAATTCATCACCTGAGTGATTATTTGGTCGTTTATTATTAATTTACAGCATAACGATTCTTTCGAGATGAACATTGGCTACATCTTGCTGGTAGATATTTCCATATTAACCTTTTCAGATGTTGTTTTAAATTTAAGTAGGAGACGCCGTAAATTATCTTTATTTCCTGCCGTAATAACGCCATCGACATAACACATTAGTTTTAAAGTTTTAGTTCCTATTCTACGTATATCTAGCATTAACCGTTTTCGCACTTTTAGTAACTTTGTCCATGACAATATTAAATAACGTGGAACTTAGACTGTCGCCTTGTCTTATACCAGAGGTTGCTTTTATTCTGGTAACACGGCTAGAGTTTGGCTCTTTAATAACTTTAATTAGCTTTGGATGGATACGGTTTTGTTCCAATATGTTAAGTGGATCTTCTAGTTTCACCCGGTCAAATGCCAGCATCAGATAAATAAACACAGATAAAGTGGTTTGTTGTATTAGAAAGAAATGAGCTAAAATGAATATAAATTGATGTAGAATATGTATACAGCATCTGTAGTTAAACCAAAAGAATTGAGATCATCCATGTTATCCGGATACTTGTAGTGGGTTGGGTAATAAAGAATAAAGGTGAACAACTAGAAGTCTTTCCCACTTGATATATTTAAAATTACAAAGTCAGCAAACCAGGTTTCATCTCATAGAGACATTATCAATGCTAAAAATAAATTACATTTACAAACTCAAAAAGAGCTAAACAACGCAATCTTACCAAAGCAAAAAACAGGTAAAACATAGCAGGATCAGACAATTAACCAATCAAGGTACCGAGTTCTCTAAAAAACACGAAAAAACGATATTAAAATTGTCTGATCCCGCTATGGAAATTGAAGTCCTAACATCTGGACATTCAAAAAGCAAAATTAACGTCTGAAGGAAATACAAAAAGAAGTAACAAAATGGATACCATATGCTAAAAGCAAAAGATAAAATCAAACAAAGTAACTAAATATAAGAAAGCCAACAAAGTTGGACCACAATAAAGTACTTACTAGGAAAGAAAAACTTTATAATAACATTATTAAAGTAAAAGGCTCTTCAAAAAGAGAAAACTACAAAGTAGTATTTATTACTACTTTGTAGTTTTCTCTTTTTGAAGAGCCTTTTACTTTAATAATGTTATTATAATGTTATTATAAAGTATTTATTACTACTTTGTAGTTTTCTCTTTTTGAAGAGCCTTTTACTTTAATAATGTTATTATAAAGTTTTTCTTTCCTAGTAAGTACTTTATTGTGGTATTTATTACTACTTTGTAGTTTTCTCTTTTTGAAGAGCCTTTTACTTTAATAATGTTATTATAAAGTTTTTCTTTCCTAGTAAGTACTTTATTGTGGTCCAACTTTGTTGGCTTTCTTATATTTAGTTACTTTGTTTGATTTTATCTTTTGCTTTTAGCATATGGTATCCATTTTGTTACTTCTTTTTGTATTTCCTTCAGACGTTAATTTTGCTTTTTGAATGTCCAGATGTTAGGACTTCAATTTCCATAGCGGGATCAGACAATTTTAATATCGTTTTTTCGTGTTTTTTAGAGAACTCGGTACCTTGATTGGTTAATTGTCTGATCCTGCTATGTTTTACCTGTTTTTTGCTTTGGTAAGATTGCGTTGTTTAGCTCTTTTTGAGTTTGTAAATGTAATTTATTTTTAGCATTGATAATGTCTCTATGAGATGAAACCTGGTTTGCTGACTTTGTAATTTTAAATATATCAAGTGGGAAAGACTTCTAGTTGTTCACCTTTATTCTTTATCTGTAGTTAATCTATTCCGGCGTAAACCTAGCTGCTTCGCTAATTTTTAATTTCGGAAATACTTTTTCTGATATAATTTCAAAATACTGCCGAGTAAACATATACCTCTGTAGTTTTTAGGGTTGATCGAATCTTTTAAAATTGGTTTGGTAATGCTTGAGCACCATTGATTTGGTATAGTTCACGTGTCAAGTATTTTCTTATAAAAGATGGTTAATTCCGAAATACATGCGTCTCCTCCTTCGTGATTTGATCGAGGCCGGGGGATTCTCGGTTTTTTGGCTTTCTAATTGCTGATACTTCTTCTTGAGCGATTTCAGTTCACCTACCTCGTGTTCATTATTCAATGTAACAACTTAAGCATATGTAAGGTGAATTCTATACAAATTTTTAAAATGGTTTCTTCTGTATCATATTATTTCGAAATTTTAAATATGCTTGTCGTTTTTCTGTTGCTAACGTTTTGATTTCTTCGGTGAACCACGGTTTAGCATTGCGCTTAGAGTTTACTTGTCTGCTTCATCTGCACTTTTTATTATATTTGTACATAACTTGTCTCAAGAACGACATCGTCGTTAACAATAATTGGGTTGTCGACAATCCACTTTTTTAATCTTTTTTGATACAGATACTGGGTACTATCATTTTCTATTGATTCAATATTAATTTTTCTAATATATTCCGGTTGTATACTTTTTGCTAAAGTAATGGTTCAGTATTTGCACAACACTAAACTATGAACCTCTCGTTAGTTACAATCCAGGTAAGTACATATATTGGGCTCTCTTTGTAAATATGTTGGCTAAAAGACTTTGTTAAGCCATTAAAGGAAGCTAAGACGATCTACCCATCTACCTATTGGTTAAGAGTTTATTCTGTGCTATTGGTGACTACTCAGATGACTAGCTTAGGTTGACTTCCACTAGTATAACGAATAATTCGTACAACATATAACCTCTCCCTCCTTTTGTAGAAAGAGTAGATACTAGTTTAATGCGGTAAACTTTTATTCTTAAAATAACCTCTGAAGTTGAAAATAGATTTGTTGCTTACATGTTGGTCAACAAAGGTACAAGAAGCAAAGAACTGAATAAGATTTTGACAAGTTTTCTTCAGTATTTAGGTCTAATTTTTGGTTTCTGGAAATACATTTTACTTTATATCCAAGCCAATTATGACAGAAACTTCAATAAAGTGTCTTACGAGGAAAACAAATTGTGGCAGAGTACCTAACAGTGAAATAAGAAGCCAGCGCGACATCCATGACCTTAACAATATGTTACTCTTGGACTTTTACGAATGACGATTGGGTATTTTGGAAATCAGGTTTCCTTCTCTATTATATGCGGTAGTTAAAGTAAATAAAAGGATAAAGGGTATCCTAATCAATTTCTACAGTTATTTTGGTCTAATAATCTCTTTCGGTAATCTACAATATTTTAGAACTTAGCAAACCTTTTTTGGGTTGTATTAATTTGGTAAATGGTGGGGAAAGAATTATATGTTGGATAAATTGCATTTTGTAAAGATTTTTTGTGGCGAGTTTAACATGCTATATTTCTTATACGGGGATTTCGCCGCCAGTTGCTAAAAATTGTTTGAAAACGGAGATAGATTTGTCTCCGGAACGTTACACGTGAGTTATTAGTTCATTAATTTTAAGCAACTGGTGACGAAAACCCCAAATAAGAAATATAAACCGGAATTGCATATTGAGCCACTTCCATTCTGCTAATACAACTTTTATCCATTTTTCCTAAAACGTTCTGCACAAAGATTCCGAACTGTTAACCTGCTTCGTCTATTTATGAACATTTTCCGATGATGCCATCTTTATTAAGTTACCATCAAACAAAATTACTGGTATATCATATCAAAAATTAAAAATTCAGAATTCACAAGTTCTTTAGTACAAAACTATGGAAATGTTTCTTAGTGATTTGTGAAATAGGCGTTCAAATTATTAAAATTTCTTGACTTTACAAATACAAAAAGAGGTTTTCAATTAAAACTAATTTAAAATTATTACTGGCGTTCCATTTTTCAGCCACCACGAAATATCCAAGTATAAATTTCAGCAGGATATGAAGTTATAACAAGGTCATAATTAAGCTTTGTTTAATATTTTAATAACCTCTGAACGTTTGACAAGTGACCATAATTTAATAAATTACTCAATATAATCGCTTAAAATTTGCTTGTTAATTCAGCTTTTAAACGGGTATCCCTTTTGAAATTTTAGTGAATGTGTTTCCATAAATCTGAGTTATCCGCTTGATTTTTCATTTTACCGAAAAACTTTTAATGAATTTCGACATGGATGTGTACCGGACTTTAAAATTAATTTCGCTTTCTTTTACACTTGACACGAATTTATCGAATATAATTCCGAAAACGTAATTAGCGAAGTTTTACTTTTGTTAAAAAGGAATATTTTAAAGTGACACTCGTATTTCTAGTTTGCTCTTTTATAAAAAAAAAAAGCAAGGGATAAACCGGGATTTTATACATTCAAACATAATTGGCATTGTATGAAATGTACGTATTAATTTAATGCATCCATATCAAAGCAATTCTATAGCTCTTTGTCGTTCGCTATTACAAATTCAATACAATTTTCATTAACCATAGTTAACAATAATGATAACATATTATTATTTCAGCAGCGCGTATTTTTTATTACGGCAATTCCTCACATTAAATTTAGCTCTTTCAAAAGGTTCATTAATGGCAATTATTGAAAGTAATATTTGTCGATATATTGTAACGTCAAATGATTGATTATTATTATTGCGATATTACTATAATCAGTTCGGGAAAAAATAATGTTGGAATTGAATCAATTTTTAAGTTATTAGTTATTACAGTAATACAAAGTGCACGGCAGAGCTTTTCAGTTTATGCGAACACTTATTGTAGTTCTAGGTTTTTTGTTTTGTAATTTTGCGAAGAATTTCTAATTAGAAATATTAACTGTTAACCTCAACCATTGTATTTATTATCTCACAAAATCCAAATATTAACCTTAAAGGTGCTGAAGCAACCAACAAAAAATAGTAAAAGAAAAATCCTTTAAAAGGGTTTCAGGTGAATTCAGCTCTTATAAAAAACATATAAGTATAATAGAAACTTGTCAATTTCCAGATTCCAAATCCCACTTTTGATCCAGGGATCTTTCGGAGCTTTTTCATTCTATGCCTTTCTTCAGATTTTTTTCAGTATGTCGGTGTTGTTTTCTTTCTAATATGTTGTACAAATTATTTGTCAGCCAAGTAAAATTTATTTAGAAATGAATAAAATAGACTAAAGGAAATATTTTTGCAATACTTTTGTGAGTAACTAAACAAGATCAAAATTGAATAAATTCAAGTAAACTTGGTAACCGTAAAATTAAAATTTGTGTCTTCAAAAATCCGTAGTCAGGTCACTATGGGAGAGTAGACCAAAGCCCCTCATTAAAAGTGAAAAGATTTGATTGAGAGAAAGAAGGAGGCCTCTGCCCTGTACAGGGACGTATGTGTTAATTATAATAATAATTGTGTTATTAAAATCAAAAGCAAATTTGGAAAATAAAGCAAAAGTCGGAAGTTTTGGCTTTATTTATCTTCAACTGTGATCGTTTGGACTACAAACATTTTCTATATTAATTTATTGAATTAACAAATTTAGCCTGTAACAGACGAATCTCGAAGAAAAAAACAATATTAATTAATCTGTGAAAAGTTATAAATCCAGATGCTGTTTTTACATGTTGAGACAACCTTTATTGTTTATATACTTGCAGATTAGTTATTTTTATTTTCATAGACAATATCGATTATGCTGATTGCATAATTTAAAAAGTTTTTTATAACCTAATCGGCTATCAAACAAAAATATTTATACTTTGTACTGTGTAAATAATGAGAAACCATTACCTAATCAAATAGAAACAAAATTTTGTAATATTTACGCAAGTAATAATTTAGTTTTCCACAATTTTTACGGATTATTTGAGGTGATTCAAGCACATCAAACGAAAATTAAATCAATCAACAGAAATTGCAAACTTAATTATTGATTCTCAAATCTTCATTTTGCAATAACTAAATTTTACGTTAAAATTAAGAATTGATTTTTTAACAGCCAGAGGAAAAGGCAAAAGGGTTCCCAACAATATTTTATAATTAATTAATTAATTAATTATGATCAGATTTTTCATATTCCAAGGATGAACTTTTTTTTTAAATATCCTAGATATACGTACATATTACTTCATTCATCTGAAATATCAAACCATTAAAGGAAAATAAAAATAGAATAAAAATACATATCAATTAGTTACTAGCTGATAAAGTTTATTTACAAATCAATTGACGGTTAGTTAATGCTTTGCTATTAATAAAATCCATTGATGAAATATATGACTAATCGATTAAACCAAAGCAGCAGTTCTTGTAAACGTAATTATTAGTAAACTAACATTAATTTACGTTACTTATCTACCTTTCTACGGTAATCGAAAACCCAAAAACTGCAATTAAATTAGCTCTTAACTTTTGAATTTCTAAAACCCTACTGGTTTTCTTTAATTTTTGACAGTTGATATAATAAGAAGTATTAAACCAATTTATTAAATAAAAACTTGTTTCAAAATACTTGATCGAATTCAAATAGTTTCATTAAAATTTGGCATACTTACAAACTGAAAAATTAAACACAAAAACAGAAAGACATATTTTCGAAAGTAATGTTCTTACTTCCACTTGGAAAATCGATCATAAATTAATCCAAATGCCCAGTGATTTAGAAAGGTAAACATCAAGCAGAGCATAAGGAAAATCCGATTGGTCAAAATAAGTGTTCCACTAAAATGCCTTTGGTTTGGTTCCAAAATACAACCGCGTGAAAATTATCCTCACTTGTTCGTCCTCAGACCTTTAAAAGTGGATACTTGTGGCATATTATACGACCAAATTATGCTTTAGAAGAGGTTTGTTTGTGATACAAACAAATAATTTTTTACGTGCTCACAAGATTTTTTTTATTTCGGTTCTTTTAAAGCTACACTTAGGCTTTAAACATTTTATTTCAAACTTTAATCAGTTTACTTTTATATTTAAAACCTTTAAAATAATCAATATTGTTAATAAATTTGTTTGATAAACCGTTGAAAGGTCCTGATTGACCCTGAGATAATGACAAATAAATCCGTTAGAAAGTGAGGAAATACAATTGAAAATAAATTCAGAAAATACCAGAAGTTCATGAAACGAATCTAAAGACGATTTTGTGAAATAAGCAAAAGGTGATGAGGATCTACAGATTGTTAAGCCAGCTTTGCAATTAATATCGACTACAAAGGATGTGGCCGATGTCGAACAAGATACGGACCTTCCCTTGATTAACACGACACCGTAAAAGTAAATGGAAATGGTTTATTCGGACCGTACAACAGTACAAAAGCTCAGCTCACTGAAAATTCTATAATTCCGGTTATAAAAATCATTTTTCACTTACTACGAGGTTTATTTATACGTAAAAGTAAAATTTTACCAAATCACAATAAAATTTCCAGGCACTAAATCTGGAGAACTCTTTAATGAAAAATTGCAACAAAAGCTTGTTAAAAGTGGTTTTTCCAATAATGAATTCAAGTCAAGAAAGAAATATTTCATTAAGAAAACCTAAGAAATCAAGATAAAACTAACCCGAACGAAAAATAGACGACTTAATAATAAGTTGAAGAAGTAGAAAGTCAGTCAACTGGAATCTCATTTATTTCTTTGTTTTCCGAAATTGCTAAAAGAAAGCTTTAAGGGCCGAAGTTTACTTCAAAGTTTGTGCTTTTTTCTCGAATAAACGCCTTAAATGTTATTAAATAAAATCTATCGACTTTCTTTGGTATCTTTTCCTTACATTAAATATTTCCATCAAATTTCTTACATTTTTATTATCCTCTCAATGAAAAATCGAGAGGCGAACGTACTTCCCACCAGGCTTGCTTTATTTATCGTTTACGAGAGAAATTTCCTAATGATTTTTCATAAAAATAAGAAAACAGCGAATGTCTATGGCTAAAGTTCAAAACAAGGTGCATCCACGTATCGAAGTGATAGCTGGAATCGAATCAGCAATCGAAAAGTAATATCTCAAGTTGTAAACCCAGTAAATGGACACCTCTACCCTTGTACAAGAACAGAACAAGTTAGAAGGGTTACTGGTTGTATAAAAAAGGTAGAAAACGATAACGATTTGTGTAGAATTACTCTGACTTAGTTTAGGTTACAAAAGGAGAATTTCTGATGCATAAATTTGTAGAATATTAAGTGCAAAATGTAATGAGAAATTTCTTAAAATGTGTATAAGGAAGGAGGACTTTTCTGAAATTCTCCCCATTATACATCAATCTGAATTTTAAATCCAATAAAAGTGACATTAATTTAAGGCTGCCTCATTAATCAAAAAAAATATTAATTTTTTTCTTTGGAAAGATTTTGAAGTCCAGTAATAAGACATTAAATATCTTGAAGGTTAGTTTCCGTACATTTAAACATCGATTTACTTTTCTTGCTGCTTAACCTAAAAGCGAAATTTCAGTTTCGATACAGTATTTCACGGTTAGTTTCGCATTTCTCTAAATTTAATTATAATATTTCGGTTTGGACGAAAATAAAAAGATCTGATAAAAAATTGAATTTTTACCAATTCGTTTTTTGCAAATTTTTTACTTTAAATTCGACTTTATTGTATTTCAGTTTATCACAGTTAAGGTTAATCCGAAACAATTAAATGATCGACGTAAGTTTGAATTAAGAGGACATTTCAGTTAAATTCTAAAAACTCTAAATATCTTGAAAATTTCTTGCTTTAATATTCAGTTCTCTTGGTTAATATAAATCTTCTACTTTACAACAATTATAACAATCATAATCATAATAATTTTATAAACCATTCCAAAAGCTCATGTTTGCAGGGGTTTATATTTTCAGGCTATATCAACCCTTAAAATAAGCTGCAAACTTTTACTGCACGTAATAGAACGTAAATAGGGGAATTACAAGTATTTGAGATTGTAATCGTTAAAATTTCACGATGTTACGTGATTTGAATTTAAAAAAAAAATGTTTTGAACGTGTATGACGATTTAAATAGGTCTCAAGGACATTTAAGCATGTGTGATTATTCTGTATATTAAATATTTTTCGTGACCAAGGGCCGTTTTACCTTTTTCACTAGGTGTTATTTTTCAGCTGCTTTAACGCATATTAATTTGGTAAAATGACAGAGTCTAAAAAGGCTTACTTTATTGATTACGCCTGAAGGTAAAGGTTTTCATCAAATCTATTTTTTTTAATATATAAATCTTCAAAAATTTAATCTACTAACTAAACGTAACTTAAAAATATTTCCTCAAAATAGTGGATCTTTGATGGTTTTGTGTTTAAAATAATTCGTAATTATGGGGTTCTTAGTTTTACAAGTTTAAATAGTGTTGCAGAATGCAAAAGTAGAAGTTTAGAAACTGCTCTGTTATTCGAAGTCTTAAAGGATTTCGATTATGGTCCAAACAACACAGAAGTTAAAAGGAGACATAGATTTGGTTGCAACTGTCTCACAAATATCAATAAATTCTTTAAACCAATTTGGGATTTTAGTTAAATAATTATAGACGTACTTTGATATTTAGAGTGTTTTCAGTTAACCGAAAAGAAATTGCAAAAAAATTATCTTATGCAAATTTAACAATACTAATTAAATGCTATAAATATCACAAATTATTGTTAAAACGTATCCTTCACTAATACTTAATAAAAAGTTCTTGCAAACTCCAAATTGGGCAATTAAAGAAATGCCATAAAATGTTTCCTTTGTTTCCTAATTTTCTCAGTAACGCTTTAAATATCGTAATATTTTCATATTTCTATATTCTGGTCGTATATTTTTAATTACATACATGTATTGCATTTCATATAATTTATTTGAAATATAGATTATAGCATTCGGCTTCCCTACGTTTTACACCCTTCTGAAACCCCCTCGGTTATCACTTTTAGCAGCACTTCGTGTCTCACTGTATGCTTTATTGCACTATCACTTTTATTCTTTCTGGTTAGATAAGCTTATCACGCATTCCTTGCTGACAATCAACATTAGTGTTATAGCAAGTATTAATCTAGAAATTTCGATAATTTTTTACAACCCTTTGTCAGTACAAAGGAAACACAATGAACAAGTAAGTGAATTAATCACTACGTATTGCTGAATTAGAAAATGTATGTACTTAATGTATTTAACAATTTCATTTAATGTCACTTAATTTTATGTATTTAACAATCGAGTTCAATATATTTTATTTAAAATCATCAGAATTGAGACTCAGGCTTTATTTTAAACTCTTAACTTTACACAAAAAACGTGTCTTTGTAGGGCTTGTTAAATAACCACTTTCTATTTTTGGACATTTTATTAATACTTGATAATGAAAATTTAATCACAAATCGGTACATAAAACCAATTTAGCCAAGAAGAAAGTAAATTTCTATTCAAACGCCCTACAAAAATATAAAATAACAAGTAATTCATAATCGCATTTAATCGTAATCGCTGTCAAATTATTAAAAAAAAAAATTGATTAAAAATCTTTTAACACTTAATAATTATCCAAGATATTTTTATAACAAAAATAATTGAAACATGTAATTGTAATAATAAAATTTATAATCCTTCATAATTTCAAAATAATCTTCTTTCCCAGTTTCTTTAAAATCTGTCCTGAAGGGACATTAAGCAAATTGCATAGCAAAACTAATCGAGGCAGAGCAACACTACTCTAAACAGAATGAACATATAGCAGTAACCCAGCAGTTTATACTTTTCTATTCTAACATCTTTATGAATACATGTATTAGCTTATTATAAGTTAATTAAATCTATTTCCTAGATCTGATGGCTTGAATCTTTTAAGTCTACATGTATCAGTATGAACTGGGTGCCAGTCAATCGGGATGCACTTCAAGTCTGTTACTGAATTTGGCACTGAGGTTATGAATTTCGTGGGATTGGAAAATCCCTTCTTATTATATCATTTCTAAGCAACCACGGAGCATTAACTATTATTCATTCATTAACACCTTTGCTTGAAACCTTTCAAGAATTTCATTGTTGGTGCCGGATGCGATGCCCTCCAATTGCACACCGCATAACCACACCGGTTTTAGCACTGCTTTAATACAGGGTTTATCAAAATTATCGGGACACTTAAATGTTTTTAAATCGTAAAGAATTACAAAACAAATTCCAAGCAAATGTTTCTTGGATTTAAGCAAGCTCAAAACATTTTTTATTACGAACTTGCTTTTTCCAAAAATAATCACTCTGCATATTTTTACATTTTTTGGATTCTACCATTAATATTGATAAACTTTTGTGGGAATCACTTTTTTAAAAAATCCTTTTCCCTTTCGAATTACAAGCAATTATTCAAAATTAGCGCAATTAAAAGCACTAGCTGGTTAACCAAAATAATAAAATGACAAACAAATAACAAAAACAATAACTAAAAAAAATTCTATTATCTCTTATTGTAGTGCAATCTGCAATTATACCTTAGTGAAAATTATTTTATATTGCATTTAAAATGCATTGATAATGACTGATTATCAAAATACTAAGGGTGGGTTGCACAAACATATTTTAACAGCTTCATCAAATTAAGCAGTTATCAAAATAACAAAATCGAGTCAAGATTCAAATACATATGGCAAATAACACATTAGTATTCCTATTTCAGATTGCATTTTGCAGGTCAACCTATTTACTATCAAAGTGCATAGGTACCGAGATAATTAGCATAATTTTCTTGTAGTTACAGCCTGTTGTTGAGTATAACTGGTGGGTATGCTTCTCTCTTCATAGTAAATGTTACCTGGATAGTTTTTTATTCATTAACCTGTATCCGCCATCTTCAAAGCCATCTTTGGACTTTGTTGAGATGCTGCTATGTTATTCTTACGTTATTGTGGGATGCCATGACGGTTGTATCATCTGCAAATTTTTGCAGTCGTTATATTCTTTAATATGGTTAGTTAATAAGATATAAAATGAGGGTCCCGGCACTGCTTATTGTGGAACGCCTTAAGTAATTGTCTGTGCATATGTGTGCTCATCCTGATATATCTAATAACTAACTATCTTTCACTTTAGAATACCTACCCAATATGTTGCTTAAACTTTAATGGTAAACCAATATACCAGACCTCATCAAAAGTCTGAGTCGCATCAAAACAAAAACGGCTGTACACTATTTTACATTTTCGAGAGCTTTGTTGATTTTGCGTAGGTGGCACTATACATATGAACTTGTTCAAGCGTTGTAGGTCTTCCTCTGAACCCAAATTGGCGTTCCATTCTAAAAAGACTAGCTTAATATTTTTAACTAGCAGCTTTTCAAATATGTCTTTGATATGGTGGGTAGCAAGCCTATAAGGCGGTATAACTTAACTTGTTCTGGATTATGGCTAGTTTCCATTGTAGTCTTAATGCCGTATTTAACAATTCTTTTTTTTTGTGTCGCAACTTTCTCAGCTTTGTCATGTGATGAACTAATAATTTGCTGTCAGTGTTTCCTTGAATTTCTGTTTTTGACATTTCTTGAACAATTCATTGGTGTGTAGGACACTTTGTCCTTTCCAAGCCGCTATTTGTATATGGTTGTTTCGGCCTTCTACTGCAGCTTCCAGACCTTCTTTTGTTTTAGGCTGTATATTATCGTTTATCTCAAGAGACAGTACTTCTTTGAAGGTATCCCAGTTTGTTTTTTTGTTGTAAACTAAAGGTGGTTTCTGTTTTTGTATAATCTGTGACAATCACAGGAGAATGGTCTGATGTCAGTTCTAGACATGACTGTATACTTAAGTTTGCGGCATTTCTTTAACCACACTACTTACAACAGATACCTTTCACCAATTGGTGGGTTTTTAAGTTGTTACTCTGGTAGCTAACGACATAAGATTGTCTTCTTGCATCGCTGTATATAACTGTCGGCCTTTTAGAGTTGAAACAAGGGCCCTAGAATTCCATCAATTGTTTGGCATTGTAGTTAGCCCCAGTAATACGTCTGTAGCCTAGAGAATTACATAACTGCATATACTGCTATTTTTTATGGTATATTTGGGTGGGCAGTACCTAGCTTCAACTGTAATTGGTTCCAAACGGTCTTTATATGCTGTTTTACTATTGTTTAATGATTAGTACAGTAACCCCATGAGCTATTCCATTTTGATGTTGCGTATAGTAGTAAATAGTATATTTAGGAAACTTAAGGTAATTTGTATTTGTAAATAAATGCTTTAAATTCTTGACTTCTTCTTCCAGGCACCGATCCTAAATAACCTGGCAATTATGAAGTTTCGTTATGAGAGCAATGATAATGTTTACCATAGAGTCGAGCCTTTCATTTAATTTTCTTACTAGTAGCTTTAAGAAACTGATTCTACCATCCTCTTGTTTGGGTTCTGTTAAACTGACTTTTTGATTATTTTGCTATAGTTGTGGAGCTGGTTACTGTTCATTGCTTATGTTTAGGAAATGTTTGATTATGTATAGTTTGCTTGTGTTCGTAACTGAGGATTTTCTTGCATGGTTTGCTGTGTAGATCTTTATTATATTTTCTTATGTTACGCCCTCTACAGCTGGCTGTAAATTTTTCTCCTTAATTATAGCACACAACCTCTTTTCTTTTTTCTTTCTACGTGCAATTTAGTTAGATTATCTTCTGCACATTTTACACATCTCAGGTTCCTATAACAGCAATTCCTTGAGTGTCCAAATTTTTTGACATCGTGTGCATTGTGAAATGTCTCTCTCTGTGTATGGTTGTTCAAAGTTAACCGTCATATTTAGCATATGATTAATGTTATAGATTCATTTGTTAATTTCGCTTTTATCTTTACAAAGAACGACATTGTTACTCACTTTCCCAGTTTTATTCTAGATATAATGAAATGGAGCACTGAGAATTTTCTCAACTTTAAAGGCATTGTCAACTTATGAAAAGTCGTTTTTTTTTATTTTATAATTTGATTGAGTAAAGTGAGTATTGCACCTGTGCAAAATTTTACGGCCGAATTTTAATTCGTTGCCGTGTTATGGGAGCTAAAAGTTTATTTACTAAATATGTTGCATAAGTTGACAATGCCTTTAATATAAAAAAATGTGCAGTTATGACTTTCTCTATAAAATATAATAGAATTATCTACAGTTGTAAGATGCATAATGTAACTCTCACATTAAAGACTAAAGTTACTGATCTAGGAGTTACCTTTGATCTTAAGTATACATTTGCGTCTCATATAAGAAGAATTGTAAATGACAGTCGCTTGGTTTTGTTTTAAGGTACGGATCTAAATTCAACTCTACAACCACTTTAATTCGGCTATTTAATGCATATGTTCGAAGCAAACTTGAGCTTGCATCTACTGTTTGGTGTCCTCACTATTGTTGTTATATAAAAGAAATCTAATCGATACATAAACGATTTGTACGATATTTAATATATAAACAAACTGGCACATACCCTCTGTTTGAACCTTACACATCCTTATTAACTCACCTTAATATGTTGTCATTAGAGAAACGTAGAAACAATATACTTCTGTGCTTCCTATATAAACTAATTCATAATTTAATCGAAATTAATTCCGATATTCTAAAGTATTTACAATTTCATATTCCAAATAAGAGCTCTACAGTTTCTCAAACATTTTATCTGCCTAGATCTAGAACAAATCTACTTAAATACATTCTCCTTTATTCTTTATGTGTAAATTAGCTAACCATGAGTGTCAAATTGACTTATTTGTGTCAAATTTCAATCAATTCAAAAAACAATTATAGAGCTTGGTGTTTTTCTAGAATTATTATTATATTATACCTATATAAACATACTCTCTTGTTTTCGTTATCTTGCTTTCTATTAAAATTCTTTTTTTTTCTTTTTATTTACTTCGTATTTTATATTACTTGGATTTTCTTGTTTTTGTTGTCTAGCAAGTATATTTTTAATTTATTTTACATTATAATAATTGTTTTCTGTTGCTGAATTTGCTTTATTGTATATTATGCATTTATTTTCATTTTACTTTATTAAATGTTTGTCCTATAATTGTGTATTAAGTTCTTATTTATGTTAGAGATAGCCTGTAATTGGCAGTGATGCAGTAGGTTGTCATATTTAAATAAATAAATAAATAAATAAATAAATAAGTAAATAAATAAATATGACTAATTCTTGTTACTTTATGGTTTTCTTTCTCTGTTTGTTGTTCGATTGATATTTTTAATACTACCTTAAGAGTTCCTATTTTCCGTTATTTGGTACAAAGATTGAGTATTCTTATTTAATTCTATGGTAAATCTTAACTTGATTACCATTTAAAGTTTTAAGAGGCTTTGGTGCTACTTTGTCAAGCATCTCTCTTAATGGGCCAATATTTCCAGCGACGTAGACATATTATTTTCATTTAGCCCTTTCGCTTCATCCAGAGTACCATATATGTTTGTTGTGGGTACCGGCTTACTTAGTTAGTACACGTTGATTGTTATTTGCCCTTTTGATCCGTTAAAATTTACAGTGATAGTTCCGTATCTTTGTTTATATTCGAGTTTTTGCCATTCTTTTGAAGATCTTTTTTGCATTCTGTTTGATATTTTGAGATGATAAACATGGAATTATAATGTTGTTGCTGAAAGAGTATTGCCTGAGAATATTATAGTTTAGTTGTAAATGTGGGATTAAATATGGTGTAATGTTATAGCTTATCTGTTGCATTTGATTAAGTAACTGTTGCTGATCCACTTGCATAAATACACAGGGGTCATAGTAATATAAATACAATGGTAATATGTTGGTACATTATGCGATGATTATCTAAATCTTTTAAATGGGTTAGCCCGAAAGCTATTACTTTTAAAATTAGTACTCTCTTATCCAAGTTGTCTTTTTATAAACACACTTTCGGCCATTTTATACTTAAATAGTTTCCACTGTCACTACATTTTTTAAATTTAATATTTAACTGTTTATGTTTTATTCACTTCGCCGTCTTCACTGTTTGGTATGAATATATCTTGTGTCCTTTCCTTCATTTCCAAGAGAATAATCTGTTGCTGCAGGGCAGTTTTCTAAGTTATCGAAGTATTTAACATTTACTTTTTTAATGTGTTCAGTAATTGTTGGCGTCTGCAATTCATGGTGCAGTTGATCATTTCTAACAAACCACGGAGCGTTAGTTGTGATCCTCCGGATTTTTGATTGCAACGATTGTAATTTCGCAATGTTTGTCTTTGAAGTACTACCCCAAACTGGGCAGGCATGCATTAGTCCCGGTCTGATAATTGATTTATACAGTAAGGTAGCACACTTAATTTTGGGTTATTGCAGCAGTAGGAATGATAAACAGCACTTCTTTACGTTTTGAAAGTCAAATGCGAAAACTAATGTAAATAAAAATAATAAAAATATATTTTCTTCTTATTATTTAATTATTCTTCCATTTCTGGATATACACCTCCCCTGGTTGTTTCCATGTCTCCCTATCTGTAGCGATTATTTTCCAAAGACACCATACAGTACCCACAATATCGTCTCTCCATATTACTGGAGGTCTTCCCACGCTGCGCTGAGCTTACTTGTTCTGAATCTCCAATTTATTTAAAACTCTACTGAGCCATCTTTCATTCCCTGACCCTACAACTTGCCCTGCCCAATTTTAATTTTCATACATCAGTACTTTTTGGATGTTTAGTCCAACATTCTCCTTTCCATCAACCTTTGTGCTTCCTTTAATTTATGTATGATCTTTTTAGTGAGGGTGATTTAGTGCCATACCATAGGTTAATATAGGCAACTCACATGTATTATATACTTTCGTCATCGATTTTATGGTATATTGTTGTGATTTTAATATATTACCTAGTTTTCCGAAGGCTGGCCAGGCTAACTTGATCCTTCTATTTATTGTACTTCCTCTTCTCGGTTTTCTTTTCCCATTTTTAGATTATGGCCTAAATAAACATACGATGTTGCCGTTTCTATATCATTGTCTTCGATTTGTATATATTATTCTCCTGTAATGAGAAGTTGAACATAATTTTCCGTTTTGCGAACGCTATTCGGTTTTGGTGTGCATTTTGGTTTAAACACGTAATCATATGATTTTTCAGTTGTATACATTATTTTTAAATTTGAGTAATTTAATATTATCATATCATGTTTTCTTCCGGATGTTTTCTCTTTCCTTTTTTCATAATGAATACTTAAGTTCAACTTCACTTCATTTTTATGTTTTATCTCAATTTCTTTTTGTTACTTTAAGCTTTACGTATTTCACATGTTTAAGTAAGAAGAACTGTATGGAGATTGACACTCTATACACAAACAAGTACCGCCAAACTAAATTTTTGAAAATTGATTAGTTAAGTCCTAAAGGACCATTACTACTGTTCTTTTATTAATATAAATTACTGATCTAAGTCTCAATAAACAAACAATTATGTAAACGACGTATTGGACCAATAATTAATATACAACTTTAAAAAAACAATTAATTCAATTTTCTGAATTATTTTTATAGCATGCCTAGATTAATCCTGAATATGATCTGAAAGGTATCTCTGCTGATATTACGAACAAAGTAAATTTGTTTTTAATTTAATATCGGCTTTAAATAAAGTATCTGCATGTTTAAGTTAATGGCGAACAAATCGGAGCGATAAAATACAGGCATTTAGAATACAAAAGCCGTAGAAAAAAATGCTTAGCTCGGAAAATCCTTTATCAGTAGCAATTTAAGCATCAGTTCTAAATTTTACTTAGTCATTCCCTTCCTGTTGAACACCCTTAACGGGGTCTCCCATAAAAGCGGCCTTTTGTGCCCTTTATACCTTGACTGTTCGTCTTCCTATAGGACGTGGGGAGTAGCTGATTTTCTTGAACCTTGTTAGTGTATCATTACCTCATTTCCTACCTGTCTACGAAATTAACATTATTAACGCATTATCACGTAACTTTGATGCCGGAGGATCGAAGTATCCCCGCATCAGGGGCAAACAAAACACCCCGGAATTGTAAACTTCCCGTACCCCGGGCTAACATGGAACACCACTCCGGGTGCCTTCCGGCCCAGAATCTCCTTGACTGTCTCGCAAACCACCCCCATAATTTTATGCTTGCCCACAGCTATTTCTGTCATATTCCATACAGTTGCAGCTGGATGTACGTGTTGACGTGTAAAGGAAGGTGATACCGCGAAATGCGTAATACACGAAACTCCCCGTTAAATTATTCGAGAAACTATTTAGTTAGAAACGTTGATCTGTTAACACACAAAGTGAATTGGTGGTTTTAGCTAATAATTCGTTCGCGCTATCGATTATTAGAATTATCAGCATACTTAATTAATGCATGCAGTTCAGCATCCTGTAATAACTGTAAAATTCGGCCCTTGAATTGGAATATTAATCGATTAAACAATTTGCAGGTTGAGCTTACTGAAGCGCGAAGTTTACCACGGTGTTATCGAATTGTTCCGCTTATGAAAACCTTTTAGATATAAAAAAGGAAGATAAGAATTTTTACTTAATCCTCAGTTTTTTCTCTCTTCTTCTTTCTACTAGAATTACACTATGAAAATTTACGATCTGGTTCCTTGATTCTTTTTAAATGATAACAAGAATTCTCTTTTCATCTCTAGAAAAACGCATTTGGATTCCAACAAAAAAGTCTTCTGCTTGGAAGTTCTTAAATTTGTGTAACAATAGACCGTGATGAAGTGATTTTAAGCCCTATTAGAAAATAAATTTCACTACAATAGAAAGGCTTGTAAAAGCCTGATACGGCTTATTCAAATCAACCTCCCAGACTGGGATATTATAATAACATTTTTTTTGACAGGAATGCGGTTTCATAATTTTCTTTCCCTTCGCATCTTATCGCCTTTATAATGAGCACCTGTCAGTTTTACGGATAAAATTTCTTTTAATCATATTCTAAGGCCAGTAATATATGACTTAAATTAAAGGAACGTGAGAACCCTTAATTTTTGATTGTGTATACGCCCAGATTAACACTCTAAAAGTCCCTACCTCAGGGTTATTATTTTAATTTTTTATGGTCACTGATTATACAGATATTTTAATTGCTTCATTTTTAAAAAGGTTGTGGGAAGGCGGTCTCGATTATTAGTATTATAAAATTATGTTTCATTCTAACACATTTACATTATTAAATGCCCGTTTTGGTGTTTTGGTTCTTATCAGAAGCTACTATAATGTTAAAGGTCAAGGGTTATCATAATTTTAATACAAGTTATTATTAAACCAGCTTTGGAGTAGTGAGGACATACATCTTTTAGCTGCAGCAAAAATAAATAATTCTAAAGGTACGAATTTAACAATTTTTACTGTTTCAAAATTTCAGTAACAAAGTAAATAGTTTTATAGAAATTAATCCAAACAACTATGATTAATTAATTAAAGCAAAGCTGAATCTAAACAATAAAATTAAATTTAATTTTCGAAATATGAATTTATTTAAAGAATAGCATTTTCGACTAATAAACTTGGAAACATGATTTTATTTTCATGAATATGATTTTGTTTTTAAACCACTCTAATTGGCAAGATAAAATTGAAATAAACAGCCAATAATTTGTGGTTAAATCTGTGTGACGTAGTGGGTTATTTAATATTGATTTCATATTTAAAAGCAAAGCTGTTCGATGTCTCTCACTTGTATTTATGTATTCATTGATTTGAAAATTTAAAAAGGTTTAGTCTAGAAACTTTTGAAACCCCAGCAGAATTGGTAAAAAATTACTTTTTCACTTCTTTAAAGACGGATAACTAAAAATTATTCTAAGCTGTTCTTTTTTGTTGTTCTTTCTGACACTTTCCGTCTGCAAGGTTTTTTTATTCTTAGGATTTTCATTTTAAATTGCTTTATTTTCTTTAAAACCGTAGACTTTATTTTTAATTAGCTGAGATTACACGTGTTCGTTTCTTTAATTTTCTACGTATTTATTTGCTGTCTATCAAAAGCTTACGTTGAGTTTGCCTTACAATTTGATGGTTAAACCATCAGTCTCACTCCTGAACTTTAGATAAAAAGGAATCGATATATCCTAGACTTCCTAATCAGTAATTCGTATGCAAAACAATTTATTTTAAAATGTCCAACCGTGTTCAACTAACCTCCCACATAAGTAAATTTAATTTATCTGTTAAGTGTTTGATTTAGAATACACAAATGCAATAGCCGTGCTCATGTACAGCAGATTCAACGTATATTAAAAATTAATCTATGATTGTAATGAAACCTTTTAACCTTTAAATCTACAAATAACGAAGATAAAACCGCATTGCGTATTTCAGTTTAATAGAGTAAATCTTTCTGGAAGTATATTCAAGAATTACCTAAACTAATCAAACTGATATTTTGAAAATTATTACTTGTCTTCAATTCATCTTTGGTTTAAGAGATTATCTTCATCTCCAAAACTAACATTTAATAAATAATTCCAATTCGTAATAACAACGTTCAACAACTTTTTAAATCCAAATTCCATCAAAGAAAAGGATTAAATTCAAAACCATTAAGCTGTATGTTGACACAACTGAGAAATAAATAAACACAGCAAACATGGTTGGCAAACAAAATGGAAAGCGTGTTAAACTGCCGATTTCCAAATATTTTTACAATAATCAGTAATAACAAAGCAATAATTATCACACTTGCATCTTCAAATCCAATTTAAAATTTCTGTATCGCAGTAGTAAGTGTTAAAAGCCATTCCGAACGCAGTTTTGTTTGTTAAATTATCACCGATTTTATTTTACTCAATTAAATTCGCGCAATCGCTACATTTAACAGGATTAACCACAGGTTATTTTTAACTCAAATGCGATTATCCTTATAAAATATTTAACTCAAAACTTAAACTGCAGATGGACGTTTTTAGGGCAAATAATTAAAAATTAAAAATCCATCAGAGTTGATATATCAAGTTTCGAAGTTTTCAATTTATAACCGATAAAAACGAACTTTATTAATTCTGTGAACGTAGTTTCTAACGTAATTTTAAATTAAAAGGTGTTTCAGTTTTATACATTTAAGTAATCAAAATGCTAATGGAATAAATTTAATCAAGAGAATAATATCTACCTAGCTTAACATCCAGAATTAGAGTGTTTTTTAACTCATTACTAGAAAGGGGTAGTGTATTATTCTAATTGCATGTTTTAAACCACCGTTTCAGACAGAAATCATTATACACGAAATACATTCGTCCCTTAAAAATCACTTTAATTTCCTTGCTTTCGTATTTTTGTATTTGAGGAAGGGCTATTAATAATCCTCAGAAATTTTCACTTTTAAAACGTGTAACCTGGATTAATTCCGACGGCACTTTTAGAAATCTAAAGATTAATTTATCATTAAAAATATTAGCCTGGGTAAAGAACGTTTAAAGCTCAAAGGACAAAAATTATAGTAAAAGTCATAAATTTTGTTCCCTACCTAACGTTCACTGAAATAAAATAAATTCTACTTCAAAGTTCAAAGGTTAAAATCGTTATAAATGATCTTAACGTTTTTGTTAGCACACACATGCAGCGTGCTTTGTTTTTATTCGATTCAAATTTAAATTTTAGATTTTACATTTTTGCTTATATTTGGAATTAGTAATTTGTGAAAATTATGTTTCCGGCTTGGTAAATTAGTGGATTAAGTTTGCTTCTAATATTGTTATTCTTAATTTAGAGTACTTTTGTTAGGTGAATTTAGATATGTTATCGATGAAACCATTCCATGCCCTAAAAAGGATAAAATAAAACAAAATTGCTTACTTCAGATGCGTTTCATAAAATAAAACTTCGCCTCGCTATAAATTTCCTTAAAGAAAGTGTATACCGTTACCATGATTGTATAACTCTGTAGTGTTTGGAAGTTTGTATTGTTAATTAAATAAGGCTGACTTCAAGAATAAAGGGAGTAAAACATGATAGAAAACAAAAGAAAAAATTAAATTACGAAGGAAGTGTACAATTTAAATGTTCGCTATAAAAGAACAAATTGCTTGGCAGGATATCTACAAACTCGCAGCTAAACAAACTTAATAAAATATGCTCTCTAGTAATTTCCTTTATTAAAGCAATTTTTTGCTTGTTTCAGGAGCAAAGCGCTACAATGTAACCTCAAGCAATACCGAATCCAGCATGGATGTTCGATGGAGCTTCTTATGTTGTAATTTCCTTCTGTTTCTCCTTTGCTTTTTCCACTACACCGCAACCTTTAAACAGGAAGGTACGTGCCAATTACTTGATATATTAGAACTAAAACTAAACAAATTTCCGAAATAACGCAAAACAATTTCGTCTTATTTTTGCTCAAACGCTTGTTAAAACGACCAGAGCTTTCGTTCCTTTATCCTTCAACAACCATCTATTTTTAAAACACGAATAACACTTTCGCAAATGGCCTTTTTTGTGATGTAACGGTTTTTTCCATTTTCTTTTTAACGAGAAAACGAGAAATTACCTTTTTTGTCTTGTACTGTAATTGCATTTGTCTCGAAAAAAATAAAAAATGTAAAAGACCAATCAAATACAATTCAATATCGAACCCGGTCTTGGAAAATGCAAAAACCTAAATCCTTTTACGATGACCCTTCCACATTCTCCCTATTTGCATTTTTACAACATCCCCCCACATGTATAACGCGTTCTCTGTCTCACGAAACACTCTCACAAACGAAAAACGAAATAGATATTATCCCCATAATATGCAACTACATAATCAGTGAATCAGCAGATACGAATTTTAATCGAACTAGTTATTGCATATCGCACCGCACTCAAAAAAAAAGAACCAAGTTTAACCACTTTTATTGCTGATAACTGACTCCAATTTACATATTCATAATTAAAACGCCCATCAGTACTAATTAAAACCCTTTACCTTCATTTTTATACCGGCCTAATTTTTGAAGATTTATCAAAATACGCAGTTTCAGTCCTGAAAATCACAATACGCGAATTTACTAGCAACAAATCTAACTTAACCCCCTTTTTTAATGCCGTTTTTATAAAAATTACTACGAATTTATGACACAAATCCAACCTGTTTTCAAGACTTCAGATTAAAAAGAATAACGGAACACTTTCCCTTTATTTATTTGTTGTTCGCTACATTGAGTTAGATATATCAAGCACATAACATAAAAGTTTAAAATACACTTTCCTAGTCAGTTTTATGTTTTATGCTCGTATCAATCATTCTGACCCTAAAGCTATACCGAGCAAATTCGTGTGTCCAGTTCATTCACACTATTAAACGGAATACAATTGTTCGTGAAAATGCTTTACATACGCCTAAACTAAGTATTCTTAAAATTACAGAAATTGTGCAAGCATAAAAAAGAGGAAAACTTAAATGCCTTTTTTGGTAGCATTAAATCCTTTCCCTCGATTCCCTATGCATTCACTTATATCGTTTAAATATAAATCTGCTTACATTCGTCCATTTGTGTGTGCTTTTTCAGGGGTCTGCTTTTTCCCGGAGCGATGGGAAGGAACGTGGTTTCAATCCGGGGTTCGACAGCCAATAATAATCGAAGGTCCGCGGCTTAGCAGCAAAGGGAGATGCCTTGGATCAGAGGGAGATAAATTTTTAGTTGTAGACGAGTACGTTATCATTTTATTCTAAAACGTAAGACGTAATAAAAGTTTCTAAGTCGGAGAAAAGCCACCCGTGCATATTTTATGCTGAATCTGAAACGTGCCCACTTTTTTTTTACAGGAAAAGTTGCTATCGCTGCGTTGTGATTCACGAAAAACACGCAAACGTCCTACAGTACAAAGAAAGTAAGTATATGTGGTATATTTAACCTAATTTTTGTTTCCATTGTTAAAACCACAATTTATTCTTGAATGCTCATTCATTTGGATGATGCTATTTTCAGTACGCAAACACAAAGCTTTTTACTTGAAACTACGAAATATAAATTCTTTATTTTTCTCCATTTTTAATTAAGTAATCGGTTTCTTAAACGTAAAATAAATTCATTTTTGAATAACGTCATGATTTAAGTCATTTACACTTAAAACTGAAAGTACTGAAACGCCAAAATGAAAATCATTAATCACAGTACCTACCTACTAACGAAAACTATTCCTTTAAAATTTTTACGACTATTGAAGGTTTTTAAAACAGTTTTTTTAAATTGTTAGTAGGTTGGTTATAATGGTTATACTTCAAAGATTGCAAAATTCCGTGTGTTAAATGATGCACAGCTGTGTTTCTTACAAAGCCTCTTAGTAACTCCTTGAGTGCATAATAATTTGATTAAACCACGAGACCTGAGGCTGAATTTTTGCTTATTAAATTATTGTGTATGAGAACGTTAGTTTACAAGGTTTAAACGCAAAATTTGTTAAAAATTGCACAGTTGGACACCATTTAATGGATACAAACTTCAATTACTGGAGGATTTAGTTTTATAAAATAATTTTAAATTTGCTTAACAAGCTCTAAAGCTGTAATTTAATTGCATACTTTGCTAAACCACATACCTTCCTTAATTACTAGAACCATAAAGAATTTTCTGACATGGTTATTCAAAAAAATAATTTTCAAAGCCTCAATTTAGGATGTAATTTTGTATTCTCTGGTTCTTTACTTTTTCTTGTGCAAAATACATAAAATAGTCCTGAAACATATAATTATTAGCTTTCAGTTATGGGCCACATTTATAAACTGATAAATAAATTAAGTGTTGTTGAAATAGTAATCTTCATTTTCATCTTGTGAGGTCGATAAAGCAAACATGAATTTTTATCAAAAAATCACCATATTCTTGCCTTTTTAACTTCAGACACCCTTGTTGCCTACCCAAGAATACAATTGATGCAGTCTGAAGGTCAAATTTTTGCCACACAATAATAGCAATAATCCGCAGGAAATTGGATAATAGCAAATTTAGTATCAAATTTAGAAAAAATGACCTTGCATCTTGACGAAGATTAATGTCCCTCATAAAAATTCACCTACGAAATGCAACTAAGTTTAACTAACATTCGGCGTTACACCCAAACAATGATTTGTTTTGTTTTTAATATGAAAATCATTGTCTTTTTAAACAGCTTGCCTGTTTATAGCAAAGAAGATTTCGTACTTAATATTTTAATGCCATTGAACCTTCGTCTAACACTAATGAGATATATTTAATGTACTTAAATTATTAAATAATGTACTATTTGTCTTGCAAGGAATTATTGTCTCGAGCTCCATAAAGGTTCAAAATAAAACCAAGAAAAAAGCAGCTTTTTAACAATAAAATACTCGATAGACAAATTTGTAACGTGTTTAACTTAAATATTTATGAAATGTTAATCGACGAAAATAAATCTTTTTATTGCTCAAACCTTTTGTAAAAACGTAACAATAAAAATACTATATCCCCAATCGTATATCTTTTTAGCTGTTTTATAATTCAGTTATATCAGAAGGAATCGGGCAGGACTATTCAGAAAAATTTAACAAAAGGCAAATAAAAACATGAAAGTCGAAAATTGTCTAAAGACGTTTTGCTTTGAAGTAAGATTTAGCTTTATTTTCGAAAGTTGCTTTGAACGAAACTTGGAAATAACGTATTTTCTATTTCCTATAATTTTATTTTTATTTATTTATGAATTTTAGTTAAACTCGATTGTCTTCAATATGCATTGCCTTTTGGTAGGTTCTTGCTTTGATATTTTTCAATGCTTTTGTTAGTTTAACAGAATTGAATTGATTTAAAAGCCAGTTGTAAAATAGTTAAAGGTAGATTTAGTTAATATTTCGCCTTTCTAGCAAATTTTTCATATCTAAATTTATTCCATTTGCACCAACAAAATTTATAAAAACGCCAGGATTCATCTGAACACTTTAGGAGCTTAAAAAGTGACAAAATAAAACACCAAAAAACAATCCTCCTGCAAATAGAATCTCGTTATAAATTTTATTGTACAAAAATTAGGTTTTAAGTAAGTTTACGTTTTCTGTCTAAACACAGCCATATGTCACCCTCGTAAACCTAAAATAAAAACAGGGGCCGTGAGTTACCTTTTCCAATTTATTTTACAAGTTCTTAGTTAATGTTTAAAACGTTTGGATGATCCTTACTAGACTAAATTTACTTTACAAAATTGCACATCAAGGTAGATTTATAACCAACAGACTGTAGTTTACCACCCATATGTAAACAGTAAATAAAGTTTACCCAAGGCATTAAGATGTGTGACTAACCTCAGTCGAAACCACTGCTATTTTTAGCAGTTTAAGAATAAAAATAGCAGCGCTTATTTGTCAAGATATTCGTCTTAATTTTATATCGTATCGTTTTCATAAAGGAATAATTTCAAAACTGGGTCTTAATTTTTATTACAATTCTGTGGGAAATCTGGGTTTGCTTTTAATTAACGTAGAATTATTAATTAATTCTACAATTTTGGATAAATTGATTTTAAACCAAGAAACCCCTCTGTCCAGATATCATCCTAAATGAAATGGTATTTAATAATGTTTCAGCTTATTGTTACGGCAAGGAATCTCTTCCGTCGCTTTGCAGTTTGATCACGGGCGACGCGTTGTTATATTCAATGTTTCGTGAAAACGCAGCGCCAATTCCTTGTCCTTTCCGAGGACCTTTCACGTTCACGTATAACAGAGGACATGGAGAATGTCGATCGCCTGTGTCCAGTATCGATACCTGTACGGAGGATAGCAGACTTTTACTCAGTTACCAAGCATGTCCCGATGTTCACGGAACTGAAAGTACAGGTTAGTTGAAATGCATTACAACAAGGGTGCACGATTTTCAATTCCTCAAGGAAAAGGAAACGGAGGCACCTTTTTTGTTTCCTTTTTTCCTTCGTTTCCCAATTATTTGATTCGAGAAATGGCTGCAACCAAATGCAATTTTACTTGCTAGCGGAGCGTTTTACTAAATCGTCTTTTCATTTTCATTTAGTCGATGAGTACATAAAAGTCGTAACTTTGATCCGACAACTTTTCTTAAGATCCTTTATTAGTTGGAAATTTTCTTTAGACAAAAACTGCAGGAGCCGCATTTGCAGCATTTGTTAGTTTGATCACACTATAATTGAACCGCAAAAGTATTCATTCATTAAACTACAATAATATGTTGTTTTATTGGCTACGAAGAATTCTGATTAAGGAAACGTCTTTTTAGTTTGATTGCCTACGTACGATTAAACACGATTAAAAATCGGTGCGCAAAAGTAACACAAATTCTTATTTCTTTTAAATTGTTTTAAAAATGAAAATTAGACAACTTGACTTGGTGTAAAAATCATATTAAAACGTTTAGATCGAAAATATACCTTTCAATCAAGTCAAAGGAGCTCTAAAGAGGTAAAAAATGAAAAATCTGAATGAAATCAAACCAACCTTTATTCACAAATCTATTCAAAGTTAATCATAAACCCATCTGAATAAATAAATTTAAAATGAAAACTGAAATCCACTATATAAAATCCTTAACAAGGAAACTCCTTCTAACCCTTTTTGTTTAGAAGAAGGTTCTAAAAATAATCGATTTGTTAATTGTATTTAAAATTAAAGTCAGGCTGGTAAAACGTAACATTATTTAATTTGTCTGGGTTAATCCCTATTTAGATACCTAAAAGTAAAAAATACCCAAAATTTTGCTTGGAAATAAATTAAAATTTAACAAAATTATATTTAAATGGTTTATAAACAAAAACAAGCTGCTTCGCCAGAACTTTTCATTAAATAAACTTACACTGATTTTGATTAAAAAATCGAAACTCACAACCCCAAACCTTAAATTTTTGAATCAGGAACAGGTTGCATCATTACAAATTCAAAGTTCTCGTTGCTTCAGTTAAGAGTCAAATAAAATTCTTTTCCACTTGCTTTAAAATGCTTTAAAAAAAGAAAGAAATTCTAATAAAATCGTGTCTTATAAAGTCAGACAACCATTTTGGGCCAAAAATTTTCTGTTGAGCTTATTAACTTTATAAAAAGCAAGCTAGATGGTATTTCATAAAACAAATAAAAATATTTTCCAGCTACACTAAATTGTTCTTAAGATAAAATGAAATTCGGATACCAAAATATTCGAACTGCAATTGTTTAATTCTTTAAATAAACTAACCCAAATCTGGTTACAAAATCAAATTGCAGAGATTCTATTTATTTAAGACTCATAAAAATCGTTCATTTAATGTTTTTAATGAACCATGAAATTAAAAATATTTTCTCAGAAAAATGAATGACATTTAATTTTTTTAAATCCTTTTATAACATCTTCTGGAAAGAATATTTTTGTTTAAATTTGAAAATATTTAACTGAAACGGACAAAACTCCAGTTATTCTTTAAGTTTTAAGTAATGGTGCAAAATTGATCAGTTTATCTATGAAGGTCTTATTGACTATTCATAAAATGCAACCTTTTGATTCGGAAAGTAAATACCTGCATATGCATATACAGGGTGTGTAAAAATTCGCGTACAAGCTCTCCGTAACTTTATTCCTTGGATAATAATAAGGCAAAATTCTTATAGCGAAAAACCCGTGCGAAGCCTTCAAAGTTCAAAATTGGCAACGCGAAAAGGAAGCCGTTTTTGCAAAATTCTGTTACTTTATGCATAGACTAAGTAATAACGGCAACAATTTAGTATCGTTTATCATTTAAAAGTACCAAAAAAATATTAGTCTTCAGAATTTAAATTCACAGAATTCTTCAAAATGTGTTTGCTTGTATCAAGGATGTCATGACATTCTTGATACAAGCAAATACATTTTATTTATTATAATTAAAGGTTTTGTAGTGGAATTTATTCGTGGGATTATACAACACAAGAAGCTTTTAAATGTATTTAGATTACATAAAGTAAATAACGTATAAATATTTTGTTATATTAATAACAACTACAATTATTATTATTAAAAGACAGCCACATACTAGATGTTCATGTCAATAAGCAGTGCACTGTCAGATATCACTTACTAGGTCACTACACGTTTTATTTAATATTTACAACACCCCCTCTCAATGCATTATTTACATGAAATTGATTTAATACCCAATTCTTCTATGAATTTATGATGACTTGGTCCAAAAAGTCCTTTTGTTAGCAAATCAGCGACCATCTCTCTGCTGGGCAGGTACTTGACTTCTATGTCACCTCTGTCATAAATCTCTCTGAGATAGTGATGCCGGATGTCAATGTGTTTAGTTCGGGAATGGTAAACTTGATTTCTCATTAGCTTCTGAGCGCCCTGGTTATCACAATATACAATGGTAGCATCTGCTTTATGTTTCAAGAAACCTATTTCCTGAAGAAATCTGCGAAGATAGACTACTTCTTTTGCAGATTGGGCTAAAGCAATATATTCAGCCTCGGTGCTGGATAATGCTATTGTCTGTTGTTTTTTAGCTTCCCAACTTATAGCAGCATTTGCAAGTATGAAAGCAAAACCAGTATAGGATGCTCTATTGTCTAGATCTGCTCCCCAGTCTGCATCGACATAGCCAAACAACTCCTTAGATGTTTTAGAGTATACCAATGCGTAATTTTTCGTACCATTTAAATACCTCATGACCCTCTTTACAGCCATCCAATGTTTTCTTCCAGGTGATTGATTAAATTGGCTAAGATGACTCACGGTATATGCAATATCGGGCCTTGTACATACTGATAAATACATAAGTGAACCTATAGCTGATTGGTATGGAACGTGTTTCATTTCTTCAAATTCTTCATCAGTTTTTGGAGACATATCCTTACTTAATTTTGTATTAGCATCAAGTGGGGTGGATATTGGTTTCGATTCTTCCATCCCAAATTTCTTTAATATGTCATTAGTATATTTTTGTTGTGATAATGTGAAAATGCCACTTGAATTCTGGTTGAATTCAATTCCTAAACAATAGTGCAAGGGACCCATATCTTTCATTCGAAAATTTCGTGACAAATTGATTTTAATGTCACTCAAAATTTCAGAATCATTAGTTGCTATGATCAAATCGTCCACGTATACTACAACAATAAGACAAATACCATTACTTTTCATTGTGTACACGCACCTGTCAAAAGATGACGATTTAAGTCCAAAATCTTGTAGCTTCTTGTCCAATTTCTTGAACCACTGCCTACCGGATTGCTTTAACCCATATATCGATCTTTTCAACATGCAGACGTGATCCTCTTTTTCGGGTTCAACAAATTCTTCAGCTTGCTCCATAAAAATGGTTTCTTCGAGATCTGCGTTAATAAAAGCTGCTACTACATCTAACTGATGAACTGTAAGTCTCAGTTCGACAGATATAGCAATGACTATTCTCACTGAACTTTGTCTAGCTACAGGGGCAAATGTTTCCTCGTAGTCAATATTTGGCCTCTGTGCATAACCTTTGGCTACAAGCCTGGCTCTGCGTCGATCTATTTTCCCATTTGCTCTAAACTTTGTTCTCAATACCCATCTGCAGCCAATAACATTAGCGTCTTCAGGTCTTGGTACCAAAGTCCATGCATCGTTCTCAACGAGAGTGTCAATCTCATCTTGCATAGCTTTCCTCCATACTTGTGAATAAGGACCTTGTAAAGCTTCTTTCACTGAAGGATTAGCAACTTCTTCAGCTATGAATTGAGCTTCTTCAATTGTTGGTGAATTAGAAGTTTGATATTCCTTTCTCGGTCTACCACGACTTCCAGTGCGAATAATTTGCGGACGCCCATGCCCCCTCTTTGCGGATGCATTGATTTTGATAGGAATTTCAACAGAAGGATCGACGGTGTTCTTGGAGAAATCGCCCGAGTTTTCTTCAGAGGATTCAGATTTCTCTTCCCTTTTATTTAACATGTCTGTAGTTATGTCGATTTCATCGTTTTCTTCATTTTCTTCATTGACCTTCAAGTTTGTATCAAAAGTTACTTTTAAAGTGTCTTCAAGGATATTATCTTCGTTAGATTGATCTTCAATGAATTTTACGTCGCGACTTTTGATCATTCTTCTCGCTGCCGGATCCCAAAGTCTATAGGCCTTGGATTCATTTGAATATCCAACAAAGATACATTTCGTTGATTTAGCGTCAAATTTACCTCTTCCTTGACTTTTAGTCAAAGAAAACGCTTTGCTTCCAAAAATTTTGAAGTGAGAAACAATTGGTTTAGATTTATACCAAACTGAGTAAGGCGTCTGGTCAGTCTTCAAGCTTCTGGAAGGACATCGGTTTCGAATGTAAGAAGCCATTGAGACGGCCTCTGCCCAAAATGTATGTGAAAGTTTTGGCTCGAGCAACATACATCTCGCCATCTCTACCAACGTTCTATTCATGCGCTCAGCCACACCATTTTGTTGCGGTGTGTGAGCAACAGTACGTTCTCTTCTTATGCCAGACAATTGCAAACTTTCATTGAATTCTTTGCCTTCATATTCTAAACCATTGTCTGTACGTAAAATTTTTATCTTCTCTCCAGTAATATTTTCAACAAGTGCTTTGTACTTCAAAAACGTTTCTTTAACTTCATTCTTCGATTTCAAGAAATAGACTTCGACCCAATTCGAATAATCGTCGATAAAAGTAACGAAGTACGAAGAACCACCAATTGATTTTGTTCTCATTGGTCCACAGATGTCTGAATGTACAAGCTCTAACAATCTTTCAGTCTTTGTCGTTGACTTTATAAACTTTGTTGCAGCTTGCTTACCTTGAATGCAGATCTCACACGATGGTAAGTTATCTGAAACTTTAAAAGATATTCCTTTTACAAGATCTTTGGTAACCAGCTTTTTCAAATCGCTTTCATTCAAATGTCCATATTTTCTGTGCCATTCTTCCAATTTACTCATCTCCGATACCTTTGCTGTTGATTCTGACGAAGATTCAATGAAATACAGGTCGCCACTCTTATATGCCTTTAAAACCATTTCTTGATTTCTGTTATTATATATTTCAGCTTCATTGTCCTTGAATTTAACAGTATATCCATTTACAGTCGTCTTTGAAATGGATATCAAATTGGTCTTCAATTCAGGTACATACAGAGTTTTTTCTAACCTTATTGTTTTTAGAACCTCGCCATTTTTAACTTGCAGTCGAACAGTACCACAGCCTTTAATGGCAGTACTTTTATTATCAGCTAACTTAACATTCTGATTTTTAATTGGTGTGAAATTAGAGAATTTGCTTACATCATTACACATGTGTGATGTGGCGCCACTATCAAGACACCAAAATGCTTCCGGGTTCTTTGTATTCAACGCCCTCACATTATCTTCTTCAATTTCGTAAGCACCAGTCAGAAAAGCTTCTTCGACATTTGATGTAAACTGTTGTTTTCTAATTTTGGCGAAACAATTCTTAGCCTTGTGTCCAGGCTTTTTACAATAATTACATTTAAATGTTATTCGCTTCTTTGAATCAACTCTTTGACCATCAGAAAAGCTCTGCTGAGTTTTCTTGAATTTAGTTTTATCTTTGCTGTACAATGCCTGGGAATCTTCATTACCAGCATTTCCTTTTCTACTATTTTCTTCTTCCAACAGTTTTATTTTCAAGGCTTCAGCTGTCGGTAATTCATCCCTAGTTTCTATGGTACATCTAAAATTTTCATAGCTACTCGGCATACTGTATAACAGCAAAATTGTTAAAATTTCATCAGCAACTGTAACCTCCATTTCATTCAGTTTATCAACTGTATTAAAGAACGAATTAATATGTTCAGACATGCTTTCACCTTCAGCCATTTTCTTAAATAGTAATTCTTTCAATAATTTTGCTTTTCGAGCAGGTCCAGTTGATTGATACACTTGAGATAATTTTCGCCATACCTCATTTGAAGTCTTACATTGCTTGATATGGCACAGTTCTGATGGACACATTGCAAGAATGATATCAGCTTTTGCTTTTTGGTCATTTTCATCCCACTGAGTAACGACTCCTACTCCTGCTGCATCTTCAGGCTTAGTTTTCATACCGTTCACATAGGACCAGTGATCATTTTTCACTAAAATTGCTTCCATCTGAAGTTTCCAAGTATCGAAATTACTTTTACCCAATTTTTCGATATGGATAGCATGTGACGTCATTTTTAAAAACAAAATGTGACTTCTTGTAAAGCTAAAAATATGATCACAAAAGAAACGGCACTCAATGTTCCTAATGCTTGTAAGATTTACAGCAAACCTGATTTGGAATATCCAATCCAATCTTCACTCCTCAGCAATCAGCAATTTATTGCTTTTGCTTGGAATAATTTTTCATCAGGCACTTCTTGAGTATTTAACTTACTCTGGGTCCTGGGCACATAACCTAAAGGTTTTGTAGTGGAATTTATTCGTGGGATTATACAACACAAGAAGCTTTTAAATGTATTTAGATTACATAAAGTAAATAACGTATAAATATTTTGTTATATTAATAACAACTACAATTATTATTATTAAAAGACAGCCACATACTAGATGTTCATGTCAATAAGCAGTGCACTGTCAGATATCACTTACTAGGTCACTACACGTTTTATTTAATATTTACAACAATAATTATGAAGATTAGTATTTTTTTTAGTACTTTTAAATGATAAACGATACTAAATTGTGGCCGTTATTACTTAATCTATGCATAAAGTAACAGAATTTTGCAAAAACGGCTTCCTTTTCGCGTTGCCAAATCTGAACTTTGAAGGCTTCGCACGGGTTGAGGAAGCATCTGGTGGCTTTTTCGCTATAAGAATTTCGCCTTATTATTGTCCAAGGAATAAAGTTACGGAGAGCTTGCACGCGAATTTTTACAAACCCTGTATATTGTGGAGATAACCTTGTTGTGGTTGTTGCTTGAATAGCGAGCGATACCACAAAATTCTAAATTAACCCCCAAATCAGAACAAAATGTTGCTTCTCATTACACAACAACCGTAACTTCCTGCTGTTTGCTCTAATATTACATCTAAACTAACTCAAAAATGAAATTTCAATTTTTCATTAGGCTTGAGAATACCGCTACAAAATCGGTTTAAGTCAATACATCAGATTTGAACATCTAACGATTTTTGGTTTCCTTACAAATGTTGTTCGAATTTTGGCAATATCTTAAAAGAAATTTTTTTGCTTTGGAACTATAAACTATGAAAAATTTTAATTTTAAATATATATTCCAAATAAAGCTAGTTTTTCAGAAATAGTTTTTGTGTTTTAAGTTTTTTTTTCGAATATTATCTAAATTTCCAATATATTTTCAAATGTGGTTTGTTTGTCTTTGAAATACTTTCCGAATTTAAAACAGAAATATTTTTATAAGAAAACTTGTTTTCCAAAGATACTTTAATATGCAAGTTTTTCCTACAGTTTTCTCTTAATTCGCTTAATTTTTCTTTTCTTCAAATTATTTTTAAAGTAAATGTATTATTCTTTCAAATATATTTGAAATTTTAAAGGTTTTCAAATGGAATTTCTTTCGAAAAATTATTTGCAAATTCTTTTTCTTTCAGATTTCGAATTTCAAAGGTATTCTCTGAAATAAATTTATTTTTATTAATTTTTAAGTATTTTAAAATTATCTTCAAGAGAAAGTCTTCTCTTTGAACCTTTTTTTTTGAGTACCAAAAATATTTTTAAACCAAAAATTACTTTTCTTTCAAGCATTATCAGAAATATCTTTTAAAGAAAGCTTTCAACGATTTCAAAACTTTAAACTTGGTTTTAAAAGAAAATTTATTTGTATTAGATTTTTAAATACTTTGCAGTTATTTTCAAAATAAAACTTTTTCTTTCAAACGTGTTCTTTTTATAATTTAATTAATATAATTATTTAATTATTTTCAAACGAAAAATTGCTTTTCTTTAAAACATTGTCTGGATTAATCAAAAGAAGCTCCTAAAAAAACTTGTTGTTTTCTCAGAAATAAATTTATTTTTATTAATTTTTAAGTATTTTAAAATTAGTTTCAAAAGAAAACTTTCTCTTTCACCGTTTTGTTTTTTTGAAAAATTACTTTTCTTTCAAGCATTATTTGAGTTAATCAAAAATATCTTTTAAAGAAGACTTTTACGGAATTATTTCGAATTTCATTGTTATTTTGAAGAGAAAATATTTTCATTATATTTTTAAGTAATTCACAGTTCTTTTCAAAATAAAACTTTCTAACGTTTCCTTTTCCAGAATTTCAAAGTTATTTTTCAAACGAAAAATTGCTTTTCTTTCAAGTATTATTTAAATTAATCAAAAGAATCTTCTAAAGAAAACTTGTTTTCTCAGAAATATTTTCAATTTCAAAGGTAAGGTATTTTGAAAAATAAATTTATTTTTAAGTATTTCAAAATTGTTTGTAAATGAAAACTTTCTATTTCAAACTTTTCTTTTGAATATCAAAAATATTTTCAAACAAAAAATTGCTTTCCTCTCAAGCATTATTTGATTTAATCGACAGTATTTTCGAAAGAACTTGCTTTTTCAGAAATAGTTCGAACTTCAAAGGTATTTTTAAAAGTAAATTTATTTTTATTAATTTGTATTTTAAAATTATTTTCAAAAGAAAGGCTGTTTTCCTTTGAATTTCTAATTTATTACACAAAATGTTCTAAAATATTCATATTTTTTACTGATTCTAAACTATTCTAAATTAAATTAAAAATTTTAATTTAATACATTCGATTTTAATACCTAACAAGTCTCATTAGCTGAAAAGCTCGGTTAATAAAATGCGACAAAATGCGTCTCACTTCTAACTGCAAATACTCTAAAAAAAAATTAAAAAAGACGAAATTATTGAATTCGTTAAATCGGTTAAATTATATTAAGAGTCAGGATTAGGATCTCTCTGATTACAAAGGAGAAAGATTTTACTTTGCCACCTACTCGAAAAGGTTCTAAACTAAAAAATGTATTAAATTAATAATTTTCAGTGTAATCTAAGCTAGCTTTTGAATTAATTAATAGTGATAAGAAAAAATCCAACTTCCAATAAGAGAAAGATATTTTTTTATTTCAAAAAGTCTAAAGGTCAAAATTCTTACTTTCATAAAATCATATCGCTCGAATAATGATTAGGCCACAAAATCTAAAGGCCGGCTTACCAAGTTAGTATAAAAAGCTGTTTCCCATCCCCATAAAGAGTTTTGGTGTAGAAACATTATACTCCGTTTCGCTTTTCTTGTAAGTTGAGAGCAAATGGAAATTAGTATCAATTTACAAGAATTTTTATTCGTTTTTCAGTGGAGGAGCTTCAATGTTTAGCTGTATGGAAAGAGGGTAGTTCACGATACCTCGTTGGTAAAGTACACCATAGGCATGCGACATCGAATGAGGACCGATTCAGATGCTTTGTGTATGAAAAAGCATCTGTGGCGTCGGAAGCATTAGATGGCATTGAATTCAGAGTCGCACAAAGCGGAGACGCAACGTGTAATGGACTCTTCAGCGCCACGGAGGGAAGCAGAACGATGACTCTCAAAAGAGGTACCTTGAATACGAATTGCTGTTTGAATTTAAGTTTAAAGCTTCTCGTGGCTTTACTTCCTGCCAGACCAGAAACTAACATGGAACACAAAATAGAATCTCGAACCTAAAGTGTTGTAATATATTAATTATTTCTTTGATTACACGTAATCAACTTCGGTTAGTCGAACTCCCTTTCTATTTCCCGCTTCTTTTACACCTTCCCTAATTTTCGACGTGGGAAAAATAACGAAGCCGCCGGAAACGTTTAACAGTTACACATCGATTTTTGCGTTCATCACAGATTTTTTACTCGTATCAGAAAACGTTTTATTATCGTAAAAATAATTTATGCACGGTTTTCTTGTCTCTCATCCTGAATTTTTTTCTTCGCCCACACATCTGTTCCATTTTCGGTGATAAAGCACTTTTATGACTTTATAATTCTTTTCGAACACTTGAGATCAATCATCTTTTTAGATTTCCAGATCATTTCCACTCAAAGTTTTATAAAAATCCTATTTCATAGCGTGTTCATTCCGGGAAAGTTTTGACTCTTCGGAATTATTTCTTAAATCCAACTTCATTTTTCTATAAAAATCTAAACCTCAACCCTTGGTCAAATTAAAACCTAATTTTTTGGAATTTCTTACGAAGATTTTTAGAAAATTTAACCTCGATGTTTATACAATTTAATCAGGTTCATACACAAAAGTGTAATCTTGACAAGAAAAACTTTAAGCACGTTTTAAACAATCTCAAAAATAAATTTGGTTTGAGTCTATCTCATATCGCATATCATAAATATTTAGTTCCATTCAAAATACTATGTTTCAAAAGTCTGTAACGGATTTTTATCCCAAGCTTTAGGTACTTCCGCTCAAGTGAAAACTATCTTTCTGGACTATCCATTTACGAGCAGTTATTTACAAATAGTTACTGTCGAACAAATTTTACCACATCTGAAGTTTATGACATCCTATATCCTTGCTATGTTTTGTAAATAAAAATGTACAAACGATTTAAGGTAGTAATACTTCATAAAGTTACTGACTAAGGACTTCTAAACTACACTTCATTTACTTGACAGTGTACCATTTAATCTCTTACTTTCTTGTACACGTCGGTATAAATTTCACTACCCTTCTACATATTTCTTGCAATTTAGTGTAGTGCATTCTTCCTAACATGAAGGAGAAACTCCTTAAATAAGATTTGTTTCGTGCTTGATTTAAAAGCTCCTTTATACTTTAACGTTAAATATTAAAGCTTACTTTACTTGCTGTAACTTTATGAAGATTCTCAAAGACATCTTGTAAAGATCCTTTTTAATTTTGTACTTCAGTAAATTTTAGATAAGAATCAAAACCTAAACATCTTGTGGTTAAATTAAATAAGTTGCCAATAAACATAAAATGCCAAATGATAAAACTGAAACTTGTTTTTAGATACCCAATGAAAATGTAATATGGAAATGTGCCTTTATTTCAGTCACTTTTAATCAAGTACGTATTTCCTTATTTGCAATGTTGATCCTCGTTAAATAATTTATGAAAACCGATCTAAAAGCTAATGGGCGAATGTGAATATATTACGTAAGCATCGACAAATTCCAGTGAAATAGAATTAAGCACTAATATTAGCTCATTTTACTTTAAAAGCAAATTTGCTTTGATTAAAAGTTTAAATCCCTCCGAGCGTGATTATTAACTATTTACTATTTGTATTTCCTGCTGATGAAGTTTGAAATTTGAATTAATTATGTAATTTTTGTTTATTCGAGTATATCACGCGATAATTTGTTTTTAAACGAGCTAAGACTTAATCTTTTCTGAAAAATATTCGAGGTTAACGGTTTGACATTTACAATTTTTTTCCTTTGAATGTTTAATTATCGAATTAAATTAATGCTGAAAATTTTAAAGAAGAAATCTTCTTAATATACAATGTTGACAAATTTGTTATCTTAAACGATTGCTTATGCATTGAAGATAAGTATGTTCCCTGAAAATATGATTTTATTATATTTCAAAGATCAGTCTAAAATTTAACTTAAACGTTCTTTTTGTTGAAATTTTATCCTCGTAATAAAAATATTTTCTTTGTAATTCTAAGAGACTAGTTAGAATACAGTTAAATATTTAGAAAGTCTTTGATATAAAATGTCTAACTTTGTAACTTCTGAAATTGTCCTGTTTTTTTATTAGTCATTTTGTCCCCTTTTATACTTTACTTTAAAGTGCTGTAAAACTAATAAAAAACATATTAAAGAAAAATGAAGTTCCATACCTAGGCTTACTAGCATAGAGGAATACACCCCTAGAATGTACAAAATTGGAGTTCTATTCTTTCAATGCTAATTTTAATTTTTCCAATTCTGTTTCTGCCTTATTTAATCATTGGAATCAAAGGTCAAATGTTTTCATCAGTTCTTCCACATCTGTTTTTTTTTTTGCTTTTCCTTTACATTTCTTCAAAATGTGCCAACGAACTTACATTAGTTTTTTACTTAATTTGTGGCACTGTCGTATTTTATTTTTAAACGAGCTGACTTAATCATTTCTGACAAAAAATAATTGTTTAACACTTACTAAATTTTTCTTTGGATGCTTAATTGTCGAATTAAATTAATGCTGAAGGAGTTTAAACTTTTTAAAAGAAAAAGTTCTTAACTCACAACCTTGTTAAATATGAAATTACCTTTGATTTTTCTATTTTAAATCTTTAAATTCTTGTTGGTTTGTCCTGAAATTTCGATATTCTCGCTGTTTTCTTTTACAACCTACTAGTTTTAAAAATGTTGCCAATCTTCCTTTTGTCCTACTGGAAAACTTAGCATTCTTTTTTTGATTTTTTTCCTTCGGAATTCTAGGAAATTACAATGAAATTGCCTTGTTATGAAATTTGTAACTTCCGAAATTCTTCTACTTTTGAGATCATGTAACTTACTTCTATTTGTCCTTTTGTCCCCTTTTATATTTTATTGTATCTGCAAAACTAGAGTTCCCTTCTTTTAACGCTAATTTTAATTTTTCCAATTCTGAAGCATTCGGCTGCTCCATTATTTAATCATTTTGTAAATTATTTTGATTTCAGATTTTTCCTTTGGTTTGAGTTTAAGTTTCTTATAAAATTAATACCAGGAATATTGGCATCTACATTAACTTCTACTTAATTTATGTCACTGGCTTCAGTTGGTCATATTTTGTTTAATTTTTTAATTATTCTTCATAATTCTAAGGGGTGCTGCCAAATTTAACAATCAATGAAAAGTCAAATGTTTTCATCAATCCTTCGACATAATTTTTTTACTTTTCATTTAGATTTCTTCTAAATGTGTCAACGAACGTACATTACTTTTTTACTTAATTTGTGGCACTGGCTATAACTGTCATTTTTAAACGAGTTGACTTAATCGTTTCTGAAAACAATTCGAGATTAATTATTTGATATTTACAATTTTTTTTTTGCCAAATTAAATTACTGCTGGAAAAATTTGGACTTTTTAAAAGAAAACGCCCTTAACTCCCAACCTTTTATTTTTCTATTCCAATACTTGTTAGTTTGTCCTGAAATTTTGATATTATCACTGAAAGTATTTTCGTTGACAACCTACTACTTTGAAAATTTTCTGGAACTTCCTTTTGTTTTCCTGGAAAACTTCGCATTCTTTTTTTGATTTGTTTCCTTAGGAATTGTAAGAGAATACAATATAATTAAATTTCTTTAAAAGTTCCTTGTTATAAAATTTGAAACTTCTGAAATTCTTCTACTTTAGAAATTACTGGTATTTGTCCTTTTATTTCCTTTTGTATTTTATTATATCTGCAAAACTAGAGAGTTCTATTCTTTCAACGCTAATTTTAATTTTTCCAATTTTGAAGCATTCAGCCGCTCCATTATTTAATCATTTTGCAAATTATTTTGAAATCAACGGTCAAATTTTTCCTTTGCTTTGGGTTTAAGTTTCTTATAAAATTCATGCCAGGAAGATTAGCATCTACATTAACTTCTACTTAATTTATGGCACTGGCTTCAGTGGTCATATTTTGTTTAATTATTTTTCATAATTCTAGGGGTTTGAGAATTGTTTCCAATTTTCCACTTTTATAAACAAAACTTTCGGTTTAAACACTTCATGCTTTTTAATTTTTATTTTGTTAAAATTTGTATTTGTATTTTCATTACTTTGTTGTGTTGTTCCGAAATTCCTTTTTAATGTCACAAGGTGAATTTATTTTTTTTGTTATTTTTAAAATTAAATTAATGATAAAAACCTGCAGTTCGATTGTTTCTACACTAAAATGTGTAGTTTTAGGATGCGCACTTAATGTGAAATACTTCCATCTAATGTTTTTATTTTATATTAAAATAAAAGTTGAAAATCCCATCCGATTTTTCCTTGTTAATCTATTCTACTTTCTAAATAGTTTTTCAGGATTCAGGATCTAGTTTTTCAGTGCTTTTTATTTATATTTTCTACAAAACTTATTATTTTTGAGTTAAAGTTTGTATTTGTTTTATAAACGAGTATCTTAATTATTTTGTTGTGTTGGCCTGAAATACTGCTTTCAGCGTTACAAAACATATTTTGCTTTATTACGCTTTCGTTTTTCGGATAACCTGTTGAGTGTTTTTTGAGTCACTTACTTACATACAGCTATTTTTAAAAATCCTGTGCATAAGAAAAACCTACAGCTTTTTAGCTTGTAGACTGGCATATTTTTAGAACGCGTTACTTAAATATATTCCAACTAATGTTTTTGTTTTCCCAATGAATGACTTGGTTATATGTATACTTAACCTGGAAATTGTCAGTCCCTTCTTCCCAAACCGATTTCTAATATTAATATAGTAATTCCTTTTAAAAATAAAGCAATTTTTGAATTGAAACTCAACAGAGTTACTAATGTTTATTGTTAACTACAGTTCTTGCTAATTAAACTAATCTAATCCGAGGTTAAAGTTAATTCTAATAATTTAAAATTTCAGCCCCATCATTAAATAAATGTCGTTTCCCATCATGGTTGGCAAATTTTAACCATTGGCACACACTCGATTATTCAGTTACCTACAGTTTTCACCATAGAAATTCAACATTAAGGATAACAAACTCGTCAGGATTAGAAATGAAAGTGGTTTGCGCTCAAACCAGACATTCAACGCGGGATGAAAGTTCAGTGATGCTTCTGACACATTATACTATGGGATGGTATGTCATCTGTTCTGCAACTATTCATGTTGAAAGTTAAATATGGACAGTAGCTTGAAGCTAATTCTGATTAATTTATTTCAGTCAAAGTGGATTTACGTGTATGTTATTTTATCGGCGAGACAGTCATGTTATGGAAGTTCAAGCCGGGGCGCAAACTAAAAGTTTAGAGGACGCATGTACTCCTCCATATTTTAATAGAACGTCTGTACCATACATCACGTTAGTCAGTGAGTATTTTCTTTATTTTACCCGTTTACTTCATTTTAGGAGATGATATTAATAGACGGACGAGTAAAGCGAAAAGAACGAAGTTTATTTTTATCTCGTCAGCTTTGGGGGGTGAAATTTTTCTTGCTTTCTAGAATTTCTGTACTCTGACAACAGGAAATTCATTCGTTACGTTGCGTAACAATTTTAAAAAGCGATGAGTACGAGTATATTCCGTTTGTTGTCACGCGGTTTATTTTAAATACTTCCCTCAACACGTAATGGCAGTTAGACCACCGTGGAACAACCATTAAAAATTATTAATGACAGTTTATGTGACATATGTTAACAATTTAGGCTTATATCTCCGCCCTGGACGTTAATGACTGCGTGTGGCGGGTCGGAAATAGATCAAGAAGCACTTTAGAAATACAAAAGGAAGTTTATGCTAAAAACGAACATTGTCTTCTTGCAGCTACGACACCCGAATCCCGGCAATGTCCTTACGTTGGAAGATTCTCAATACATAGTTTAATCAGGAGCGAAAGACGTGTTCGATCGCCGGTACACAACCATCAACTTGAAATGCATCATTTCCGGCAAAACTACCACCTTGACAAGCATTCCAGGACATTTTACGGGGAAGTTGGCCACGTAATAAGGACGAAAAGAGTTGATCGATTCTCAGACTGTGATAACGAAGGCTTTTCTAATCTCATCGTCGGTTGTAGCTCTGCTGATACTATGGAATTTCGTTCTGAGTGCCCTTCTCCGGATTTTATTTCTTGTAAGTCAATACTACTTCCGTTAAAAATACCCTTATCACTTTTGTTTTCTTTTATTCATCTTTGTTGGGAAACAATGTTTCTTTTATTTTATAATCCCTTCTTATACAATTATCTACAAATGGACATAAAAGGTAAGTTTTAGTTTTTTTTTTGTTATTTAATTATTGTTTTACTTGGAAGTTTTGTGCTCGCTTTGCAAAATTCATTTTATAAAACGACGAACTTAAGAAGTAATTGAAGTACCTAAATAACCAAAAAGCGTTTAATCTTCAAGTGCTATTTATTTACTTCTTTATAGATCAAAAATATCTTCCATCAAAACTGATCATAAAGCAGAAATTTTCAACTATTTTCAAAGCTCACAAAATCCAAATTTGAATCAAAATTCGAGTTTTTCCAAATGGCATTGAAGTCACATTTTCAAAGCCCTTTGCATATCAACTTCAGATTCAACCGGAGAATCAATATAGATTCAGTTCATGTAACCCAAATTTAAACTACAGTTTCGAATCAGAATTCCGAACTCAAATTTGGAATCTACTATTCTCACAGCTGTTGTGTTTGAAATGTCTATTACTTATGGTTTATTAGTCTTGAAATTTAAAAGTATAGGAATATAGAATCTAAATTTGGATTTGTTACTGAAGATTCACAATTCATCTAGAAAGCACAGGTTGAATTTAAGACCAGAACTGGAACCTGCAGAGCAGAATTCAATGGTCAACCTTTAAAGTTCAAAAAGTTTACCGTAGCTTCGAACATTAGAGTACCAAACTAAATTTCGAATTTTACAAATTTGTAGTCCTGAATTCATAGTTTAATGCAAATTGACTACATAAAAATCAAACTATTTCTTATCTTGTTCGACTAATGCCTTTTGTAGAACAGATTAGAAATGAAAATGACTTTCGTCGTGTCTCATTCTTGCACAAAAAAAAAACAATTTGCGGTTATGAAAACATTCAGAATACGTCAAACAACGCTATGCTAAATCCTCGCAGAATGTTCATAATTAGCATTGTTAGTGCCTCCTTCCTAAATTGGATTTAGGCCTGACTAGTCAGAAAAAACTTCTATGGTTTAGAATAGGAAAGCAACAACAAATATATTATAATATTTTTTTTGTATCATCAAGCAAGAAATTTGTAAAAAAACAACAGTTTCTCAGTTTTCAACTTCGCCGGACTTCGTAAAATACAAAAAATTATTAAACAATATTAAAGCTATGTTCACTTAGCATACTTAACTTAAAATAAGAACTGAAGTTAACATGTTTACAACGTTTTCTAATGTTATACATGTTATTTAAGAAACTTTAAATACCTAATCAGTCTGATTTATTTTTAAAACTTAAACTCAAACTTAATTCATGGAAGCTATTTTTAAATTCTAAGTATGCCTGAGAATCAAATCGACATCCGAAAAAAGCAACAAAAAAAAAATTTTTAATATCGTTTGTTTTGCAATTTTGAAAGCAAAAGGTCCCTTTTCGAAATTTTATTTTATTGCATTTAATAATTAAACACCGTAGAAAGTAATCTGCATCCTCGACATAGGGAATCGCAGAAAACGGTCAGTGTTAATTTCAAGCTAAACAGCAACTTTGAATACGTGTTGTTAATTACGTATTTACGATAAAACCAATAAAAGTCTAATCGCAGTCATTAGTTATTTTTCGCATTTGACAACTTTAATTTATGAGGTTATCCTGATAAACGTGAAACAAACAATTGTGCGTTTGTAAACTTGTTAATTTCGTTTTTAATAAAGTAATTACTAACAACAGCTTTGTTTGGACTTATATTACAACATTCTCTAATTTTCTCAGTTGAAAAAATGGGCTTAAATTTTTCAATCTATGCAATACGATTTGCAAAATTGTTTTGATGAATCTTCCTAAGTGAAAAGATTAATGAAATCAAAACATAATTAAAAGTAATTGTTTTGTAAATTTTACAAAACAATTACTTTGGGTTTCTTACAACAGTTTTGCTATCTAATAATTAACAATTAATTCAATAATTTCCAACTGAATAAAATATACCTAGCATGACGAAAACCTCCAATGCTCTAAAGTTATTAAAAGTCCTGATGCAGCTGAGAACTGAACTTACATCCAATTAATTACGAGTACAAACCAAACGCCTAATTCAGTAAGCTACAAAAAGTCTTGTTTTTAATTATTAACTTGAGGTTAAAGTTCTAAGAAAAGCAACTAAATGTTTCTTATAAACTTTCAGTCCTTGCGTATTCTTCCAGAGGATTTAAATCTCAACTGAAAATGATTTGTAATTAGTTATTGTTAGCTTTAAAATTCAACTAAACGTAGGTTAAAAATAGTATGCAGGATAATCCACCGTTTTCTGAAATAATAGAATTGAATTGGATTTTTTGCAATTGTATTTTATAAAGTTACTTCATCAAAGGCTCCAAACAAAAGTATCCTCTTTTTCTACAAATCTTGCATTAAACTAAGAATATTCAGCAATAAAAACTAACAAAGGTGAATGAAAAATTGTTAAATAATCATAATACATTTCAGCGTATTCATGTCACGGTAGATGGGAAGAAAATGGCATCCACTATTTAATAACCACCCCAGTAAGTAGGTCTTCTCATGGAGCAAGAAGATATTGCTTCATTTATCGTGAATACGAACCCAATATATTATTATTTTCGTCGTCGTCTGATAACTGCGATCGTTCCGTAAAACCAGGATTAACTGGCGAACTCATCTTCAACGCAACCATTATCGGTAAGTAAAAGAAAACGTTCGCTAAAGAACATAATTGTTAGATTTTTTCAAGAAAAATTTCTTATTTCAGGAAGATGCGTTGAAGTAAATAGCAAAAGTTCACAGAATCAGTATCATTGGACGATGAACGTTATTCCTTTATTGAATTTAATTTTAGTAGTCACGTATTCCCACATTCAGAGATGATTTATGACGTAGGATTTTAGGTAATAATAAAAATCGAGGAGCAAATCCTTCAAAGATGAGACTGTATTTAGCTGTTCCTTGGAAGTTATTTTGGTTGTGAACAGTGTTTTTTGATGGCATTTTTAATAAAAAAAAAGGCCGCATTGGTTGTGTTTTATGTTAAATAAATTTTAACTGAATACAGCCCTGTCAGGATTACTGTGATTACTACGTTTTAAATCGATTATATAGGTTTCTATGTAACTTGTACACGAACTAGCATTTAATATTACTAGGAAAAGTAAATATCTTACTGTATTTCTATTCATTCTCTTCTAAGAAAATCTTTTTGCTTCCCATAGTTAATTCTCGTTTCCCTCTTAAACGAAAGTAAATGGGTGGCTGGTGTGTGCTAACGAAGTTATTAATTAAATAATGAGTACATAATTCACAATTTAGTGTCTCGTTAATTTGTGGAAAGTCTGATAAAATTACATATCAAGGGCATTTTCGTTAACAGATATCGGCCATTGTTTGCTAATATTCCGAAGTTTATAAGCGTAACCTTTATGCCATAGAATAGCTTGTAAACTGTGATTAATTTTCTTTAATCTTTAACCCAGAAAAACAGCATTTTATTCACCAAAAAATGCTTGCAATAAATATTGTATTTTTACACTTGTAATACAGCTCATCTAAAAAAGCAGTGATATTTTTGGTAACTCGAAGCAATATTTAGAATTCTGTTAAATTTAGTGATCACTGTTTATATATCATTTTAAATAATTAGAAATTGTTTGCAAACTTTGCGTTAAACAAGCAATAAAATAGTGTAGTAAATATGAAGGATAAAAATAATAAAGTCGATACACAATTTTATTTACACTGATGTAACTATCTTTGTGTGTCTATTTCTTGATAACTGGTAACGTTTACGCAATACTTATTAAATAATTTCATACAGAGAACTGCAACATCTAATCCACAAAATTTTACGCAAGTCTGTTTTGTAAGTCCGTAAAAACATTTTTATCGTCGTATTGTGTAAACGTTATTGGAATGGCAGAAGCCAAAAAGACAAGCAAAAAACAAAGTTGTGCGAATTGCAATCATTGTAAAATGTATATATGTATTTTATCGACGAATAGCGATGTAGTTTAGAGACTAAACTAAAACTAGAAATAAATCCAAACAAATCTACATAGTATTTGTAGAACGTAGACTGTTTTTAAAGGCAAAGTATTTAAGAGTTTGGAAGATCGGTGCCTTGGATGTTTTGTTTAAGAAATAAACACAAAAGATGTTAAAAATGATCAAATGCAAATTGTTGTATTGAATATCTGTACATTTAACAAAATAAAAAATGAAAAATTCCTAGTTTTTCTTCACTATAAAAATATAAAAGAACACCACTCAGCTTTCTACATTTATCCTCAATAAAAATAATACCCTTTTTGTTCCCTCGCAGTGCTCAGAGAAAAAACGCCGCTTGTCGGAATACATACATACGTCAAAATTTAAATAAATAATGAACCTTTTATGCCTCTACTAACTTAAAAGAAAAATGCCTTCTTTACTGCTATTTATCTTTGCACCTTTTAAAAATGGGTTCGCTTGGAAATCGATGTTTTTCAAGAGTTAAAAATTACGATGCGGAATATATAATACGGGAACGCTCTTTAAGTTGCAACAAATTCGTTATTTATTTTACTGCATTAAGAATATTTCAGCAGCTTATAAATGCCTTATTCGAATTATTTGTTGTTTATTTAATTGCATTTGGCAAAAACCATTCGTTTGTAGTGGAAGTAAACTCTGCTTTAAGCAACCTTGTCGCCCATCCTTGTACAGACCTCCTTTAGTACTTTATGTTTCTACCAATTTTGAAATAACTAAATCTACTTTGGCCCTGTATTTTCTTATAAATCGACAATCCATCTTAGATTTGATTTGTTTTCGTTGCTTTTTCCTCCCTGCTGTTGCGACCTTTTTATCACGTTTTCTTTGACACATTTTTATGAAACGACCTGTCCAGTTCATTTCTACCTTGCTATCCTATTAATGAATACGAATTGTATTCATTCAGACCTTGAATATCTTTAATAAACATTAACTTTTTCTTCGCTTTTAGAAATATATTATCACGACTAATTATGAATTTTCAAAACTCTACATGCTCAAACAAATCTTCAATTTATATTTCAATAAAGATTTGAATTCTGAACTTTTATGCAGATTCGAATTTCAAAACTGGAGTTGAGACGAACTGAGACTTCCAAGGTGTGTGGCAGTGTTAAAAGAACATCTTCCGGGTTGATACCGTGTCATTGTTGAGACAGAAGAACTCAACGTTTCACCCACTTTCTTAAGGGGATTCAGAAGGAAAAAGGGGGCATTATTTTTCCTTCAGAAGGATTTCGCCTCTGGCTTGATTTACAAGTTGAGTTACCGTTCCCTTCTTCCTCTTATTAAAATAATTTTAAATATTTACTTATTCTAAACTTGGCTATTTAAATCTCAAAACTGGATTCAAATATTGATATTAAGGCGAGATCTATTCGAAAATTTCAAAATACCTTAAATCCCAAATTCAGCCTTGAACTTGAATTTTGATTTTCAATTTTGAGTTAAAAATATAGAGTGCTATTTATCTTACTTGAGGTAATTATTACCTCGTTTTTAGCTGAATATAGGTTTTCACCACATTTTATAATACAGCATCAGAGAATTAAAACTGTTAGCATAAACATTAATATCTATAACTGACTTGCTTATAAGTAAAACTCTACAATCATAGCTTGAATTTAAATATCACAAATTGAAGTTTAAACCGTAATTTTAATTATTTGGCATGTAAAAGTCTACACTTACGTTTAAATTCGTAAAACTTAAATAACGAATTCGGGACTTAAATTGTTTGAATCCAAATTCGAAAAAAAAGAAGAAATGGCAAGAGCAGCATATCAAACACTTATCATAGATATAGATAATATAACATGGATTTAGGTTAAAGACACCGGTAAGCTACGGAAACTGGAGAATACAGAAAGTGTCAAATATAAGTCAAAAAACTAGCGAGTAGCAGCTATGAAAACAGAACCAAGAAAACAACAAAGCGCTGTACTGAACATGAATAAGGATATAATTTAAAAAACAAGAACGAGCAGAGAAACATATAGAAAGACATGTAGTAAATAGAAATTATTAAGAACTACAGTATAAAGAAAAGCCCTTAATAGACACGTGGAATGTAGAGGGGCGTTCACAGAGGGAGTTATGATGGATTTGAAAGATAACGCTTAGAGGTGGTGGCCCCACAAGAAACTGAGCAAAGAGGAGAAGACCCTGTAGACCTCGGAAGTTTTTCCTTTTTTACTGGTGGAAGGGTGAACAAAATGTTGGGAACGGGCTTCTTAGTGAAAAAGTATTTAAGAAAAGAATAAGTTGACTTCAGGTCATTAAGTGACAGAAGGTGCAGTATACGTTTCAAGAGAACATGTAATCAACGTGCGTGCGCCCTCAGAAGATAGGGATAAAGAAGAGAGGCACTGGAAGAAGAAGGTTACCATTTAAAAATTATAATCGGGGATTGTAATACTAAAGTGGGTCGGGAGGAAATGTACTTACAATGAGAAGGACGGAGGATCAGTTTGGTTTGTTGTTGCAGCATTTGGTGATCTCCATGTCGCTTTATGAAGATCCTTATGAGTAAAACAAGCACTTCTAATTTACAGATTCCTTCTTGTAGCGAATTCTATTAGTTTTTGCCCATTCTCATTGCTGATTGTGAGTAAACTTTGTGTTAATAGACAAAGGAAGAGCCTCATAAATTGCGGATGTGCGAAGTTACAGAGGAGCGAATGCCAACTCCGACCATTATCTGGTAAAAGTAAAGTTAAAACAAGAAAAACCTAAATTGAGTAATAGAAGAAGAAAGAAAGAAAAAATGTATAACACAAGCATTCTACAGCAAGTGGGTTAGAAAATGTATATCCACAAACTAGAAGGGTGGTTCTACTGATGGGGAAGTATTTACTATAGAACAACAGTGGGGTAAAATAACAGAAAGTATTCACTGGGCTGCAAAATACAGTTTGAAGAGGAAGAATAAAGAAATTAAAACTGGATGGATTGACCAAGGATGTATCAAAGCTCTGATAAATCTGATAAAAGCAAGACTAGGCATGTTAAAACAAGGAACTCAAGACAGTAAAAATATGAACAGCAAAGAAGGATTGTAAAGCAATTGTGGAGATAAAAGGGAGAGAATATAATACATACAAGATGGAGAGAATTGAAGAAAGTTATAACAACAGGTAAGCGAGAAATTTCTTTAGAGGAGGACTGTGCGACTACTACATTTTGTAGAGACAAACCGGGAAACCTAATTGGGGAAAAAAAAAGAAGTGATGGAAAACTGGAAGGAATATTTTACTGAAGAACTGAATGTGAAAGCAGAAGATACACAACAGGAAGAAGTATTTTAGGTAGATGTGCAGATAGATCCAACATAATTAAGAGAGGTACAGGAGGTTATAGGAATGTTAAAGCAGAGTAAAGGCCCAGGAAACGATGGAATACAATCAAAATTGGTTAAATGTGGAGGTGATCACTTACGCAGAAAAATACAATTTCTGATAAAACAAATATAGCAAAAAGAAAATATGCCGCAAGGCTAGTTCAAGGTAGCTAATAATAGTCGTATCTACAAAAAGGGAGATTATACAGTAAACACTGTGCTGTAATTACAGAGGAATAGCGCTACTGATAAGTAGTTGTTTTCGTATAAGGTTTTGGCAAGAATTTTTGCAAATAACTTGACAATTTACGCAGAACATATGTATATGTAGTAGGAGAATACTAAGTAGTTGATCACATAGTTTTACTGAGACAAGTACAGGAAAAATTTCATGAGCATAACACTGAACTATTTATTTTGTTCCTAGATTCCAGAAAAGCATATGACAGCATAATACAAAACCAACTGTATAAAGCAATGTTAGAACTAAAAATATCAGCAAAATTTGCGAACTTGGAAGAAATGACACTTAAGAATTCTGTTAATCAAGTAAGGGTACAAGGAACTTTCTCAGATTTTTTCGGGGTTAACAACGGACTAAGGCAATGAGATTCCCTATCCTCCATATTGTTTAATTTTCCACCGGAAAGGTAATCAGGGACGCTCAATAAATAAAAACGGGACCATTTTTAACAAAATGCACCAATGTTTTGCTTACGCAGATGATGTCACCAGTCACCATGCCTAAAGGCGGTTCCGAGCAGATTGGCTATACAGGCATACAAGACACACAAAAAGAAAGAACAGAAAGATGATGTCACCATCGTTGCGGGAAGACAGAGTGCTTCGTAAAAGTGTAGAAAGACTGCAGGAAGCTGCAAAAAAAGTTGGCCTAACAGTGAATAAGCATAAAAGCCAATACATGGTGTGGGAAAAAGAAAATCAAGGGCAGGAACAATTATTAGCAGTGCAAAACGAACGAGGTGAGTAGTATAAATTTTATAGAGTACAATGTGTGAATTATCTGGAGGTTATTATTAGTAATTATGGTGATAGTACTAAAAAAATCAAAGCATGAATTATGGCGGGTAATAAAGGGTGGCCCAACAAGAGCGCAACATTTAATTTTTGAATAAGAAAAATGACTATGGGCCGTATTCTCACCTCATGTTTAAAGTTGTCTCTAACTAAAGTCCTGTTTAGCGTAAACATAAAACGATATAGCTTTATATAATTTTATATGTGTATAACAGAGATACGCGATGTTGCCATGGTAATTAAACATGACGTTAAATTTAAATATGAGATCAGAATACGGGCCAATATATTTAATATATCTTAAAGTTGTACATAAACTCCGATTAAGTGTGAAACAGAACATCCAACAAATGGCCGCCACGTGTTTGCTGGCACACTCTTACTCTTTTGGTGAAACTTGTGATAGCATTTTCATTTTCCCACATTTGCCGGTCAATTTCACCAATGACATGTCGAATTCCATCCTGAAGCTCATCAGTTGTTGTTGGATGGTTGGAATATGCGCGAGACTGCACAAAACTCCATAGCTAGAAGTCGAATGGCGTGAGATCACACGATCTCGGTGGCCAATTTAGGTTGTCATTGGCCATTTTGTGGGTGCATTGGTTTCTCATGAACTCGTCGAGGATTCTCAGCAGCCCAAATTCGACAGTTCTGAGTGGTCACATACCCATCCAAGATCCAAATGAAAGTACGCTTCATCGATAAAGATGATTTTCTTCGAAAAATCAACGTCCGCTTCTTGATTTTGCAATATCAAGTTGACAAATGCACGCCGCTGCGCAGGATCCGTCTGCTTAAGTTCTTGAGTCAACTGGATCTTGTAGGGATGGAGATGAAGATCTGTCTTCAAAATCCATTGTAAAGTGGTTCTTGCAATTGTCAACTCCTGTGAACGGTGGCGAGTCGAAGTTTTTGGATGCTCAGCAACACTTTCACTGCGGCTGCGGCAACATTTTCGATAAACCGTCCTGGTCGATGACGAATCGGTGTTCTTTTATTGACAATTGAACTAGTTTCCTAAAATTTTTTTATCAATCGCTGAACCATCAAACGATTTGGTGCGTTTTCTCTACCAAAAATTGCACGTAATTTGCGAAACTGTTTCCGCACAACTTTCCCCATTTTTAAAATACGTTTCAAGTTAACAACTAAACAACGCTGTTCACTCGTATAACGCTCCATTTCTGATAATCTGGATGTGTCAACTTGACATACATGAAATTATTATCGCAGCATACTTGATTAGAAGAAAATAAAATGAAATTCAAATGTTGCGCTCTTCTTGGGCCACCCCTTAGAATTTTTGATAACTTGCGGAAATTACTTACATCTAAAACTGTATTGCGGAGAGTGAAACTGAAAGTACATACAACCAAACCTATATGGAATCACCTAGTATTTCTTACAAAACTGTATTTACCGAGTCGAGTCAGTAAAATCTGCAACCCATATTGCATATTTGTTCAGTGACTAACGTAACCTTATAATAAAATTAGAGAAAGAACTAACCAGATTCAGACAGTCGAGTCAGTGGAAGTAAACAAATACACGTGAACAGGGCAGAACTTTGTTTAGAAGTTGAATTACCTGACGATTTGTGTAAAGCCGCATTTGTATTTAAACTTTTTTATTGCTCTTTATATTACCTCTAAAAGTCAAATCAAGCGCCACAAATTCAACAGAGAATATTTAAATGCAATAACAGCGATGTAACTAAAATTTATGTAACATTATTAAAGTTTAATACACAAGAAATGTTTTTCTTGAAGTGGCATGCCCTTTACAGCGCGTTGCTGGTCTCTTTCCATATGTCTCTGAACCACGCAAGAGCTTGCACTTCTACTCCAAGCTCCAAAGAAGACTTACGAGTACTAGGCAGAATACCTCGGTAGTTTGCCATTGCCTTCCAAGGGAAGCGATCGGATGTTTTTTGTGTACGTGTGAATCTGGGAATTGAACCCGGGCCATCTCAGTGGTCAGACGCACGCTGAACCAACTGAGCCACGACCGTGGCAATAAACTTTAACAAATAAGAATATTTACGCAACTGAAAACTGGAATACGGAGTCTCAATCTCAATCTCAAAGCCTTATCTTACAGTCCATTTCTGAACATAGGCTTCTCTCATTTCTCTCCATTTATTTCTATTCTGCGCTGTCGTGTCCAGTTTAGTCGTGCAGTCAGTTTTAAGTCATCTGTCCAGCGCATTTGTGGCCGTCCTCTTGTTCTTTTTCCCAAGTATGGTCGCCAGTGTAGTAATATTTGGGTCCATCTTCCATCTTGGCATCTGGCTATATGGCCGGCATAATTCCATTTTAATGTGGCTATCGTCTCGGCTACATCTTTAACCTTTGTAGCATTTCGGATCCATATATTATTCTTTCTGTCCTTCAGTGATATCCCCAACATCTGTCGTTCCATGGATCTCTGTGTTGTGGCTATTTTATTCATTGACTTTTTTGTTATTGTCCATGTTTGACATCCGTATGTCAATATCGGGAGAATACACTCGTCAAATAATCGTGTTCTAAGTTTTAGAGGGATATTTTTGTTTTTAAGTATTTGTCGCTAATCTTCTTCTCCGAAATATTTCGGTCGTCTGGTTTTCTTTACCTAATTTTATTTGATGTCCCAGGTATGTGTAGCTGTCGACGTTTTCGATTTGAGTGTTTTTGAGAGTAATTTGGGGGTCCGTCTTGCACATCACCTTCGTTTTGCTCAAGTTCATTTTTAGTCCGATTTTGTTTACTGTTGCATCTAGTTCTTCCAGCATTTCTTGTAATTCTTCTGCATTTTCTGTGATAAGAACTATATCGTCGGCAAAACGTAGGTGGTTTAGTCTCTTACCGTCTACTAGTATACCCCTATTTTGCCATTGCAGATGTTTAAAAGCTTCCTCGAGGGCTAAGTTAAATAGTTTGGGTGATATAGTATCCCCTTGTCTGATCCCTCGCTCGATATTTATTTCGTTAGTGTTCTCATGTAATTTGATCGTCGATGTTGCTTTCTCATATATATGCTTTATTAGTTGGGTATATCTGTGATCAATTCTTGCATTTTTTAGACTGTTTATGATTATCCAATGTTCTACGGAATCGAATGCTTTATAGAAATCTACGAAAGCAAAGCAATGATACTCTGTTGTTTTTTCTGTAAGTATTCTCATAGTGAGGAGGTGGTCACATGTACTGTAATTCTTCCTGAATGCAGCTTGTTCTACAGGCTGATATTCATCTAGTTTATTTGTAAGTCGGTTAGTTAGTACCTTTGTAAGGAGTTTATAAGTTTGTGACAGTAGACTAATCGGCCTGTAGTTTTCCAAATTTGTTCGATCTCCTTTCTTATATAAGAGAATTACAATTGCCTTGTTCCAAGTTTCCGGTATCTTTCCTTCTTTTATGCATTCATTAAACAATTGACATAGTTTTTGGATAATCTCTTCGCCCCCTTCCTTCAACATCTCTATGGTTATATAGTCTTCTCCGGGTGCCTTATTGTTTTTCATGGCGTTCAATGCTACTTTCACTTCTTCTTTATTTATATCCGGTATGTCCTATGATCCCACGTTTAGTACCTTTGTTTTACATGATTTATATTCTGGATCTTCATTTAGTTGAGAAGTGTACATGTCTTTGTAGAAATTTTCCGTAATTTCCATTATTTCTTGTTTGTCTCTTGTCTCTTCTCCGTTTTTATCTTTTAAATTTATGATTTGTGGTTTACCTTCCGATTTTCTCAAACATTTTAAATTTCTGTTCTCTTCGATGGCTTTTTCTATCTCTGATTGGTAATATTTTTGTAAGTCTTTTCTTATCAATTGTCTTGTTTCTTTGGAAATTTTTCTGAGTTCTTCTGTTTGAGTTTCTCTGGATAGTTTATTTCTCTGTTTTATTGTATCTCTTGTTATCTTGCTTAATTTTTCTGTTTTCATGTTCTCTTTCTTTGCTACTTTCTGCGCAGCTTCTTCCAATGAAGTTGTTATATTCTTTGCTAGGTCTTCTAGATTTGGAGTGTTTGTTCTACTTTCGTGTTGTGTTAGATTGCGCTGTAGTTCTTCTCTGTATTTTTCTCCGTTTTCCTTCAGTTTCCTTATGTCTATTTTTACGTGTTTTTTCTTTTTTTTTGTGAAATGCGTCCAATGTTATGCACCAACATCGTCATATTCAGATGAAGAAGTCGAAGCATTTTACGAAGATATATCAAGAAATATAAATAAAAACAAAAGCACCTATTTAATTATTATGGGCGACTTCAATGCTAAAGCTGGGGAAAAAACAAGACGAAACAGAGGAAAATATTGGTAAATTTAGTTTTGATCAAAGAAATGAAAGAGGATCATTACTTCTCGAGTTTCTATCCGAAAAACACTTATATGCAATGAATTCGTTCTTCAAAAAGAAGATGGACGTGGGCCAGTCCGGATGGTCAGACGAAAAACGAAATAGACTATATCATATCAGATCAAAAACAAATAGTAAAAGATATCAGCGTTCTAAATTCATTTAGAATATCTAGCGACCATAGAATAATAAGAGCCAAAATAGAAATAAAACACCGCTCAAGACCCTTACAAAAACAAAAGAAAAAAGACGTAAAAAAAATTAAAAAAAAAAGCACGGAATACGGAGTAACTAAACTAAAATATAAATAATAATTATACGAATAGTAATAATAACAACAAAAGTAAACTAACCACCGCAGTTTCAATATTGTTATCAAGTTCCCACATATTCTTTTCAACAACGTTAATTACGTGTTGCACACTGTTTGACCATTGCTGAACAATAATTCCATTAACACCCTCTATAAGAAGTTTTTTAACATCTGCAAGCTTAAAGGTAATATTTCTTGCTGCCACGTGGCCTTTGACCTGAGACCAAATTAATTCGATTGGGTTCAGCTCACAATCGTAAGGGAAAGTCTAAGCACAATTTTATTTTCTGCTTTCGCCATTTCGTCCATCACATAAGAATTATAATTATGTTTGTGTTGTTTTACTACGTACAGTAGTTCACCTTTGAACATATTGTCTTCAAAAAAAATACTTTTAGAAGACAACCATTGCTTAATTTCGAGCTTATTCCATGATATAGTTGGAGATTTTTCTTGTCTTTGAGAGTGATACGGGGCATTATCAAGCACTATAACACAATTATCTTCAAGTAGCGGAAGTACTACATTTGCAAACCATTTCTCAAAATTAATAGTTAATCATAAGAAATGTATGAAAACGTTTTATGCAGATAAGAGATAAAGGTTTTTGTTTGAAAATAAAATAGGTTTTCGTTAACAGCTGATCACATGTGCATTGATAAAAATTGCCATTTGTTTCCAGTTGTAAAACTGAGGTGGCAGAGTAAACTTATCTGTGCGCAGGTTTGTCAGAAGTTCAGAGTAAAAGAATTGTTACTCTTGTTGAGGCCTAGACAAAGTCGTCGCAGAGAAACTACTGGTCGACAATACCGGGTTTTAACTCAAATAGCTAGAAGAAATCCAACCTCTTCTCATCCAGAGTTCAAAAGGCAACTTTTGCAGGCTGCAGGTGTTAATATTTCTGTTGAAACAATACGAAAGAGACTTGCCCGAAATCTTTTTAGCAGGAGACAGTTAAGGGTGGCCGAGTTATCTAGGCAGAACGAAATTGATCGGTTAAATTGGTGTCTGGAACACCAGAACTGTACAATTGAAGATTGGCAAAATGTCCTTTTTTGAGATGAAACAAGAATTGGTCTGAGATCAGATGACCGTCGAATTCGGGTTTTAAGAAGTCGCGGTAGACAGGCCAGACTACAAACTGCCAGATCTGTTCCAAAATATACTGTAATGTTCTGCGGGGGTATTACGAGTATAATGGAAGAACAAACTCCTTCGGTTCTCATGCGGTAGAGTTTAACAGAAGGCAGATATGTTGACTTGGTGCTAGAACCCATAGTTAGGCTGTGGAGAGGTGCTGGGAAACAAATTCGTTTCATGCACGATAATGCCCCTCCACATACCAACGGCATTGCTACAGAATTTCTGGAAACAGAAGCTATCACTGTTCTGGGGTGGCCTGCCTGCTCACCTGATATTATTGTGATTGAGCATGTGTTGGACTTCATTAAAGGAATGATTAGAGCTGCAGGAAATGTGGAACAACTCATTCAAGCCAGTCCAGAGGAATGGACAAACTTACCTCAAGAACAATTTGACAGTTTCATTAGAAGCATTGCCCGCCGTATTGAAGCTTGTATTAGGGCTAGAGGTGGCAACACTGACTACTAAAGTGAAAACCCAGTTTTTATTTTTCTTTAACCAACCACTTCAAATTTTTAATTTTCACATTTTTTGTGAGTTGCTATTAATTTCAAGCGTTTGTTACATTTTTTAGTGTTAATCATTAAACTGGTTTACTATAAAGTGCTTTTCATTTTCCATTAGAAATTTTTCAAAAATAGGCTTTGAAGATTGAACATCGATTTTTAAAAATACTGAGCTAATTTTGAAAACCTACGCATTATGCAGGTTCAAATCCTAGCCAAAGTGATATTTTTTCTATGAATGTTCGTCATATATTTCATTGAAAATGTTTCCCCATAGCGACGATTTTTTACAACTTTTACCCATAAAACTATTCTTAGTAATTATTTTCTATTTCTAATTTTGCAAATAAACTTATTCAACTATGAATTAACAAAATCCTACTACTATCTAACCATTTTCATGACTAAATATGAACTCGTAACGAACCCGATTAACTTCCTACAACAATAAACCATTATCTCGTTTTTCCACGTATTACTCACCATTCTATTCATCACTTAAATTAGCAAAGTACATTTTCATTGCTGGTAAAATTAGTATTGTGTCTGTCGTGAATTCGTCATTTCCTAATCGTAACTGATAAGTTCTGCGTAAATCAAAGACATCACAAGTACTACAACAGTCGTTGGTAAATGTGGCAATAAATCTTATCTCTCGTCTACAACGTTTTGTTTTGCTTTTAATTATTGTAACAATTAATCAGACAATGTAAGCGATTTCTTAAGCTTTTCATTTAAAACAGATCTGATTGCGTTAAAAATAGCTACAGTTTAGTATTTTTAGTGTTCTGCACCACAAATATTTAATTGAAACTAATAAAAATGTTCGCTTTAATTACTAAGTCGTCGTCTGACCCACAAATAAATACCAATTAAAAACAGACTTAAATAGTAACTGTTTCATTTACTGCAATTCTTAAGAGGACTCATTTCACGTACTATTTCAGTATTCGTCATACTAAACTGTACGTAATTAGTAGTTAATTTAAATAGTAATTAATTCATTATCGTTGGTTGCATGACGCACTGTATATAGCATTCGCAGTCAATAACTAAGAGATGACAGTTATTGTTGTTACATTTGTATAAGTTTACAAACATTGTCGAACCCACGGTGCCTTATAATGAATGGAAAATCTAATTTTTTTCTATTTTTAAGTACATTAAAAGTCAATCAATACATTGTATCGAAGCAAATTTGTATTTGTATGGAAATAAGTGGTACCAAGCACATTAATGGTAATGCATAAAGAACTTTACTGAAACGATTATATTAAGCCTCATTTCGTAGTAGCATACGACTAGTCGATAATTGTAGAGAGTATTTTATAAAGAACCACGTACTAAAAATCTGTGTTGTGGAGAGACTTTAAAATCTAGTTTAGTTTACCTTTTTTGCAGGTGAGTTAATAGCATTTCGCTAAACATTTATGTATAATTTGTTTATTTTTTTTAATTGATACAAGAGAATTTACAATCTGCTCGTCAGAACAATAAGCAAATGTTTTGAAAAAATGCACAAGAAAAGAATAATAGTCCAGTGACTACACTCCGTAATTAAAAATTACTGTAAAGTAATTGATTTTAAAAGAATTCATTTTATTGTACATCAGTGCAGCCTTTTGGATAGTGCAGGAGGGATGTTTAGGTTGCCGCTGGAGGTTGTTTGGGTAACTCGTGGTTAATCTCCAAATTTCATCTTCAACGGTCGGTATGCTTGAATCATCATGGAGGGTCTTGTTACAAATGTACCAAGGGACGTTGAGCATTTTTTTTTTGTATTTTAGATTAGTCTTTGGATTATTTTGATGTTTGGATCCCGTATGTCCAACTAGGTTTGATTATACACCTGTATAGGAAAATCTCGATGCTTAGTGCTTGTTGCTTCATTTGATGTAGCTTGAGATTGATTTGCATTTTATATGTGCGTCCCAAGTGAGTCTTTTATCCAGAGTTAGACCAAACTATTTGACCACGCTTTTCACATGATGCCGTTTATTGTGGCTGCAGGACATTCAACATGACGAGCTGTGGGTTGATTTAGTGCGATTTACAGTTATTCGCCACTTATTGAGCCAACCTTCGAGGAGGTTGAGATGATTTTGTAACTTTTCGGAGGCTACTTGGGGATTTTCGTTTGCAGCAATTAGTGCGGTATCATCAGAAAATGTTGCAATTTTTGTGCTTTGTGTGACTGGGATGTCAGCAGTAAGAATTATGCATACACATTTCCTTGCGGTACCTTTGATTTAATTAGAATGTTTCCAGGTTAAATTTTGTGTGAAATAGCGATCAGTAAGGTAAGACTTGAATAAGTATAAGGTAGTAGGGTGTAGGTGAGGCAAATTTGAGTTTATGTAATATTTAAACGCGCCACATAAGATGTATGATGAGGAAGGCTGCAGAACACACTTTCTTCTCATCAAGGGTTTTGAGTATTTCACTGACAATTCTGTGGCTTTGCTGTATCGTCGAGTGGTTTTCACGGAAACCAAATTGGTGAGATGATACATCTTTGTTCATACGACTTTGCTTCATGTGGAGGTTTACCGGCTTTGTGGATCATTATTATTTGGGCAAATTTCCAAGTTATTGGGTAATACGTTAATCTCAACATACTGTTTTAAATGGTTGTCAGGAGTACTAAAGCTTTTCTAGGAAGTTCTTTAAGAATTGATGCTGTAATTAGGTTAAACCCAGGAGCTTTGTGATTACTACATCTTGAAATTTCTTGCTTCACGTTTGTGGGAGAGAATGGTTTTATAGGTGGCGTCATAGGACAGGGACTGTCCAAGAAGTTTTCATCTGCATTGTCATCATTACCATGTACTGTAAAGATGGAGTGAAAACGTCAATAAGACGTTTTGCAAAGATAAAATTTAAGGCCAGAATTCCTTTACGTGACAGAATTAAGAATTGTATTTCAAAAAAAACTTGAGTAGGTACTTCAAAATATTCAACTCAAATTTGTATATGGTTATTTGAAAAGAAAAAATTACCTCCAACTGTATTTTCAGTATAATTAATATTTCAGTTTCTAACTTTGTTATCTAAATCTATTAAAATTATTGCTTATAGTTCTTTATAAAAATTTAGACACCCACTGTTATCAACAAAATAATCTTTCTATACCTAATTTAAAAGCGTTCCCATTTCAACCTCTTCAAATTTAAAAATACGACCGTAACTAGGATTCAAATCTGTGCTCTCTTGCTAAAAATCGACTCCTAAGAGTCCTAAGTAACTTAAATCTAGGGTGTCAATCGAATCAAAACCCTTACGTCTCAGATTCGAATATCTACTATACGATAGTCCTCGCATTTATCTGATGACGTTTTTTAAGAATAGGCACTATTAGCATTTTAGTAAAATCTGAAGGTATCTCTTCTATTTCTTATATATCTTAAATAACTTGATATAGTTTTTACAGCGCGTCCGGGCAGAATTTTGGATTATGAATTTGCTGTTGGGGGTGAACTATGTTCATGTGCACTTAGGCCTCAAAATGGGCCCATTGTACTACCCCCAAACAAATCCTGAACATAGCTTTGCTGGTCTTATTCAAGCCATCCAATCCTTTCAGTAAAACTGAGGATACAGACCAAGGGTGTGCTACGGATTCCTGTCATATCAGGCCAGAAACCCTCAATATAACACCTCTAATCGAGGCGAGTGCAAGGCAGTCGCATAAAATATGGCCTGCTGTCTCTTCCTTCCGATTACAACCTCTACAGGTCGGGCTGTTATTTAGCCTTAATCGGTACATATGTTTCTTCAGTTTGCTGTGTCCTGAAAGTAGGCAATGTCGATGAAAGGGCTGATATAGCCATGTTCGCTTAATGACATGTATCCAAGTTAATCCATCTGTCAGTGGCGACTGTGGATTTCTTGTTTTATTATTGTATGGAGCAGAGTCAGGGATAGTGTCACTGCTGGTTTAGGGCCCCAAAAGGATTGCGTTGAACCACGTCTGGCTAATTCATCAGTCTGCGCATTTCCATATACACGGTGATTCAGAAATAAGTGCCGTAACTTTAAGGAGAGGTAAATATTGACGAAATATTAAAAAAGTTAAATATCCAAGAATCAGTACTAGGAGATTTTCAGTACAAACTGTTTTATCTCAATCTACAACTTGGAGAATTTTGAAAGATATATGCAACTTCATCCGTTCCATCTTCAACTGCATTGTGTTATTTAATTTTTTTAATATTACCTAATTTAACTTAATTCATGTGAAGGTCTGAACAAAAACTAAAATATCTCGAAAACGAAACGTTTTAGCGAGTCCAATAAGGAGTACCGTTTTTGCGTGATATCGAATGGAGAATCACGGGCATACATTATTCTCACGACATACAGGGTGTAAACAAAGTTTTGCATCAAAATGTATTCCGTGGCCCCTGTTTCTACGCCACTGAAATATTCTAAGTTATCAAAATTATGTGCAATTTATAGGACACTATGAATAATTAACATGTTTCTTTTTTGAAATTCATATCTGTGTGCCGAGATAAGATATTTGACGAAATATAAAGTTTTTAAACCTTCTTTATCACCCTGTAAAATGAAAACCACCGCATCTAGAAAAAAAAGATATTTAACTTTTTTTAATATTTCATCAATATTTACTTCTCCTTAGTTACGGCACTTATTTCTTAATCACCCTGTATAATCCTGCGTGTCCTTTAACCCACATAAGTTGTAGGACATTGTTTCTGGCAGCTAGTTCCAGTATGTTGTAGCATCTAAGTGGTACCTCTGACATTATTTTAAAACTATTTAGAGCCATCAGTGCTGCTTTACTGTCACTAGTTATCTTATTGATTTTGTTCTAAATTTTTCGTTCTAGAATTTAATTTGCACCTTGCATAATGACAATAACCTCCGCTTGAAGAACGGTAGCAATTTGGCCCAGTTAAACAACAAAATATGCCCCTTGTCCCTAGATATTAATGGCGTGTGTATTGATAAACCTTATTCTATTGCTAGTCACTTAAAAATGTCTTTAAAAATATGCCCTTAAAGTTAGTTGCTTCTATTAAAGATAAATTTCCTTCAGAGGATTTTAAGCAGGAAGGTTTGGGAAATGAATTGTTCGTAACACCGTATATTGAAGAAGAATTTCTTAGTGTCATAGGCAATAAGCTTAAAAATAAATGGTCCGCAGGACTGGATAAAATCCCTATCTGTATATTAAAACTATCTTTAAGATTTGTATTACGCCCCTTGTGCTTTTTAGTAAAGCTTTCTCTTTACACTAGCGAATTTCCAAGTAAATTATAAACTAGTAAGGTTCTGCTTGTTTTTAAAAAAGGCAGTTAGCAAATGGTAGAAAATTATAGGCCTCTCTCCGTAACTTCTGCATTTTCCAAAGTGTTTGGATTTACATCGGTTGCTTGTATTGTATGCTGACGAACAAAACATTATTACAACAGCTTGGTTTCTCCATTAATAGATCTACAAAAACTACGATTGGATCCTTTATTGAAAAAGTTCTTGAATATTTAGAAAATGACGAGTGTCCTGTTGGGATATTTTGTGATCTCAGCAGCAGTGGCGGCTCGCCAGGTGAAGTAGGTGAAGTGCCTCTTCACCTAATATTTCACTCGAATTAGTTTTTTTTTTTGTATATAAAAATGATTATTCTTTCCATTTATCTAAATTCCTAAATACATAGTTTAAATTATAAATGAATTTTATCCCCGTTCAATACGCAAAACATTTCTTATGGATATAGGTATGTATTTCGCAGCACAGTATCAAATTGCAGAGCTAAACGTAAATATGCTTGGAAGACTGTACTATTCACTGGGTTGCTATGGTAACACTGACGTCACTCGCATGAAGCGCTACGCAAGTTTTCCGCAAGTGAAGGAACTTTTTAGGCAACCTCAGTCACCTGTCGCTGCGCCTACCGTATGGTTGTATGTTTGCAGTGTATATCGCGCAGTCCCTAACAACTTTCCATTATATATATAATTAAGCACGAACCATCGATAAGGCTCACATGACAATGATATTGTTATTGTTATTCATTCAGTAGCAAATTGTGCTGATTAGACGAGTTTGTTGGTAATTTAGGTATTATTTTTATTATTGTGTTGTTAGACACCTTAAAAAAGATGAGTGATTCGTGTTGAAATGCGGGGACGATGAAAAGTCAAACTGGTAAAAATAATCGAAGAAGTTACGATTCTAATTTGAAAATTATGGCAGTTCGTACGGCAGAGGAAACAAACAATTGTGCGGCCGCTAAAAAATATCGCACAACAGAAAAAAATGTTAGGCGTTGACGTCTGCAAAAACAAAAACTTTTAAATGCTTACTCAACACGAAAAGCCGATTATCATTTAAAATTTAAAATTGATAAAATATTTTCTGTTTGTAAACATACCAAAAACTAGGGGTCGCCTTGTAATCAGGCAAATGCGGTAAATGATTTTCAGAGTAAATGTTTCTTATGGCTAATTTTGTAACTCTTCACCTATTTTTTAAACCACGAGCCGCCACTGCTCAGCAGGGCATTCGACTGCGTTAACCATAATCGACTTTTCCATAAATTGTACACATATAGAGTTCGTGGTATCTGTGCTGTCTGAATTAAGTCCTTTTTATCAAACCGTATCCAGTGCGTTGCCATTGCACACAATAACGGATCAAAGATCGAAAGTGTTATTTCCGACTACACTAATATTAATATTGGCATCCCTCAGGGTTCCGTATTGGGCCCTATACTATTTTTACTTTATATTAACGATGTTGTTTCTATCAACCCTGATGTTAATTTTACGCTTTATGCAGACGACGCATCGATAGTGGTTACAGATAAATGCAGAGAACTATTGGAGATTAAATGATTCCTTCCTAAATAATCTTTTACAAGTGGTGTTATAATAACCAATTACTATTAAATGTGGAAAAACGCAGTATATTAAATTTACTACTAGTATGCAAGTTGGCAACGCCACTGACATTAATTTAAATATTAATAACGTCTCACTGAAAGGCGACTCTACGGTTAAGTTTTTGTGGATTTGTTTTAATAATAATTTAAATTGGAAAACACATTGTACAGATCTGATCTCGAAACTCAAATCTATATATTTATTTATTTAGATCTCTAAAACCTATTCTTACAACGCAACAATTTGTACATCTTTATCGGGCACAAGTAGGATCTAGACTTAGGTATGGAATTTGCTTTTGGGGTTGGTCCACTTTAAGCAAAGATGTTTTTATTAATCAAAAACGAATAATTATATGTATTGCGGGAGTTACTGGTACATTTTCTTGCAGAAGCCTCTTCAAAAAATTTAAAGTTCTGACATTGTTTGGCCTGTTTATTTTTGAAATTGTTGTGTATATGTTCCAGAATAAACAAAATTTTAAGCGTAATAAAAGCATACATAATTATGACACAGGAAATAAGAAACATTTATATATGTAGACTAAGTGCAGTGGCGGCTGCTCCATAGGGACTCAAGGGCTCGAGGCTCCCGAAACCATTCTTAGGAAAGAGTAAAAGTAATTTACTTATTTAATTACATATAACATACAATTGATTGTTAATTATTACAATACAAATTTTGCATATCTATATAAAGCATTACTATGTATAACACATACAGGGAATTTATCTTTTTAGTATACATATCCCCTATGTATACTTTTAAAATAAACGCAATATGTAGGCAACTAACTATACACTAAACGTCTCGTCACGTGGTGCGTAAAGGTTATGTTTTATGTTTGTAAATAAAAAATAAATCAAAATTACTGAAATATCAAAATAATTTTAATTCGACGATTATTCTAGAACATAAAATATCAACAATACAAAACAGAAAGGAAAATAAAAACAGCAACAGTTAACGACTAATTTTAACTTAATTTAATGATTTTTGCCACAGCATGCTAATTTTTTAAATCATCAAATTAAGTTAATGTCAAAAAATTAGTCTTTAACTGTTGCTGTTTTTATTTTCCTTTCTGTTTTGTATTGTTGATATTTTATGTTCTAGAATAATCGTTGAATTAAAATTATTTTGATATTTCACTAAATTTGATTTATTTTTTATTTACAAACATAAAACATAACCTTCACGCACCACGTGACGAGACGTTTAGTGTATAGTTGGTTGCCTACATATTGCGTTTATTTTAAAAGTATACATAGGGAATATGTATACTAAGAAGAAAAATTCCCTGTATTATTATCCGCCTGCGACGCGACGGCTACCTATATTTTAAATTGTTAGGGCTCAGCCTTCGTCCGCATAAGAAATATATGTAAAAACGAACGGTGAACGGAAATGTCGGAAATTGCCGATTGCGGATTCTCTATTGCTTTTTTAAGTTACCCGAAGGCTCGCGATTTTAGAGCCCAGTACGAGAGCACCGGAAAGATTCGCATTCGTAGCTATTCGAACCCTATTTATTGCGAAGCGTGTTACAGAATTATTTCATAATAAACACAATTAGTAGATATATTTTTACCGCAAGAAATAAAAAATAACTAGTGAGACTTTTAGAACTTTAAATTTGTAACAAAAAAATAATATTGTGCATTTAAATGAAATTGTTTGCTTCACTTTGTATATCATTACAATATTCGGTGTTCAAGAATAGTTTAAATAAAAAAATAAAATTGAGAAATATATTTTAAAAAAAACACAAACAAACATTACTATAATAAAATATTGCTTGAACTAAAAAATTGGTATTTATTCCCTTAAAATATATATTGCCCATCTAAAAGAGTGGTTAAAGAAGGATATGCTTAATATAATTTTTCAAGGCCAGTTTTAAAACTTTTTGTATCCAGAGTTAATCATTTTAAAAAAACAGTAAAACCTAAACATTGTTTGGGTTTTGGCTTCGATGGTTTCAAATTACGGCGTAGGAGTATGACTGAGAATGAAGTATTCGGTAATTATTTATTTTGATAGCAATTAGAACTCGTGAAAAGGCGAATAAAAGTACCTAGAAACGATTAGTAGTTAATCACTAAAAGTACCGATTTCGGGATCTGACGAGGTAAATGCTCTGGTTTGTTTTCCGTGTGTCTTATTTTACTTCGATGGAATGGACAAAACATGATCGGTAACAGGCTTTAAAGATCTAAAGCATTTAAAGCAGAAAATAAAAAAACATAAATTAGTGCACATCATATAAAGTGTTGTACGGGGTTGGCTATGTTAGGCTCGGTAAATGTAGCAGCTCAGTTGGACTCAGTTTATAGACAAAATATTATTAAACACAATGAACAGGTGACCAAAAATAGGTACATTTTAAAGAAAATTATAAACTGTATTAAATTTTGTGGAAAATTAGAACTAGCATTAGGGGAACACGATGAAAAGGAGGTTTCTGAAAATCGTGGGAATTTGTTGGAGTTAATAGATTTTTCATTTGTATGAAATTGCTCAGCTACTGAAGGTGAGTGTTTATTATATATTATTATTTGTTTATATTCTTTCTGCAACTAGAGTCCCCCAAAATAAATTATCACGAGCCGCCACTGACTAAGTGTTACCATGAAATCGCCAAACTAGTACCTTTATCATTCCACAACCCTCTCACCTGCAGTCTTAGGGCTGCTCGCAACGCCATCTCCTCCACATGGATATGCACTGGAGGAAGGCCCAGGATAGTCTCCAGAGCTGCAGTAGAATTGGTTCTCATTGCACCAGTAGCACTTTAACATGCTAATCTCTGTACGTTGTACGTGTGTGAGCTCACTTGATGTTTTGGTTTGCCTGACTCTGGGCCATCAGACCAACGCACCGTAGGTCAACATAGGTCTAACTACGGCAGTGCACAGCCTTCGGTAAAGGTCCGCAAACCATTCATGTCTTCTCCACCTTTATTTTTCCAGTTCAGTTTCTTGTCAAACATGACACCCAGATGTTTGACTTCATCTGAAAAGGCCAGTTGAACTTGAAATAGTTTTGATACTCTATGTTTCTCAATTTTCCTCTTTTGAGTGAACAAAATCGTTTAATTTTATTTGGGTTTTGCCGGATACACGCGTTCAAACTTAAATTTTGTATTAATTTATTTGTAATTTTATCTAAGCCGGGCGTTTTATTCCTTTTTAACTCTTATACTGGTTTATCAAATTCCCTCTGTAGAATGGGTTCAGCTATATCATTTGCTTCTACTATAGTTATGTTTTCTAAGTATCTATTTTCCTCTCTTCTTTCATAATATAGCTCATCGATATACTATTTCCATCTGTCCGCCATTTCTTCTTCATTAATCAGTAACTTATCATTTTTATCTCGAACACCATGCTTATGAAATTTATAACCTCAGAAAAATCTTTTGATATTCCTGTGCTGTTGTTGAGATGCACGGCTTCAACGTGTTCTATCGTTCTTCTACTCTTGTTTCATTGTTTTCTATTCTGTCAGTCTGGTATCAATTTCATTTTTAAACCTAGTTGCTATGTCATCCTGTTTTAGTTAAGCTATGTCCCATTTGCTGGTTTTATGTTTCTCTAACTAAGAAGTTTATTTTAAGAAAAATTTAATTTATATTTTATTGCTACCAAGTTGTGATCACTGTCTAGTTAAATCAGCGCTAGGATAATTTCCACGGTCATTTCTTTTCCCGAAGCAAAAACTTCGTACTATCGATTCTTCACTACCTTCTCCTACAACGGCATTCCAATCGCCATAAATAAACAGATTTTTTTTCTTCCTCTTTCACGTATAATTTATTAATCAGTATCAGTCATTAACACTCAAATCTGAAATTTCTAAAATATAAATCGTAGTTATAACCGGTTTAAACTTGGTTTATCACATTCTGCTTTAAAAAACTGATTATAAAAACTATAACAAGTATTTAAAAAAAAAATCAGATTAAGTATTTAGAGGTGACTGGTATCTTTCTGTATACAGATTTTTGAAAATTAATTCCGATTTAATGAATCAATAAATTAATATTCTACTAAGATTTTCAAAAATTTAATTTTAACTGTCTGGTAGTGAATAAGAAGAAAGCAAAGGTAAAAGAAATAGCAGAAGATAGTCAAATTCCAATTAACCTAATAAATACCAGGAATAATGAGCAAAAGAGAGAATGAAAACCGAAATTACGACTGTTAAACACGAACTTTTGGGTAATTTACTTCAACATTCTTTGTTGACTCTCTCTCTCTCTCTCTCTCTTAACTTCAATCCCTGGATTAATTGGCAGTTTTCCATTTATGACGGTCGCAAGTCATTTCCTTTGAGTCTGCGTAATTTCTAGCATCTGCGTGTTTCATGACTTGCTTCATGAATCCTGACTTTTTCCCCTATCACGAAACCTTCTATCTTGTGTACCATATATGGATTGTTCCTATACATGTGTCTCATCCATTTATGTCTTCTTTGTTTTAGAGTTTCTAACAGCAGTCTCTTTTCCTCTACTAGTTCTAGTACTTGGTTATTCGTAACTCTATCCGTCCATTTTATCTTCATCACTCTTTTCCATATCCACATCTCGAAGGCTTCCAACAGGCTTTCTTCCCTTTTTCCTAACGTCCATGTTTCTGGACCATATAATACGGTACTCCAAATACATGTTTTAATTAGTCTTTTCCTGGTTGTTAGACTTATATTTTGGGATGTCAGTAGTGATTTTTTGTTATTAAACGCGACCTTAGCTTGTCTTATTCTGTTTTTAATCTCTTCAGCACTTCTTCCATCCTCATTGATATTACTACCGAGATACTTATAAGATGTTGTTTGTTTGAGAGTGACGTCGTGAATTTTTATTTTTATTTCATCTGTTTCTGGTGCTCTGGAGCATAGCATTACTTCTGTTTTGTTTTTGTTAATCTCCATCGAATACTTCCTTAGTTCATGTATTCTAGTGTTCGCTGTAAGTTCCTTGCGTCTGGAGCAATAACTATTACATCGTCTGCAAATCTTATAGTTTGTATTCATTCTCCTCCTAGTTTTATACTTGTGCAGATCTCTTTACATTCATTCATTATTTGTTCTATGTAGATATTAAATAATACCGGAGACAGATTACAGCCTTGTCTGACTCCTTTTCGAATTTTTGCTTCTCTCTGACAGTCATTAATAAAGCGCGGATATAAAGCATTATGCTTATTAGTTTTTAATGCAAGCAGTTCAAAATGCGTTTGGATTTAGACGATTCACAACAAATGGAAGAGTTTGACACCACTTTTATTTTGCTTATTTTGCTTTTTTTTCGCATTTTCTGCATAACTGCCTATTTAGTGCTTTTTTGTGCTTTATATTGCTTATTTTGGCAGTTTTTCTAATTTTTTTTAGTGCATTATATTTTGTATGTATGAATAATTTTAAACATCAATTTTTGAAATATAAAAAGAAGTTTCTCTATTTACAAAAACATTTTGACGGATCGGAGGCAATCTTTTTCTTTAGAAAATTTAGAAAAGTATTTAATTATAAACTGTTTTCGTTCTAGTACTCATACTCTTGATTAATCGTGCTTTTTTGTACAATAGCGCTGTATTAAGCATATTGTATTTATTTTTATTTTTATTAATTAAATACGCCGTTTGAACGTTTTAAGGTTCTTTTTTTATGTAGAAAGGTATTAGTATTACTAATTTTTCAGTTTTTCTGTATAAACTAGAAAAATAAAAAAAAATTATTTTATACAGCTTTTTTGACAGCTTATTTGAGCTTTTATTTTGCTTTTTTTACAGTTTTAAGTGCTTATTATAAGCGCTTATTTTCCAAAAATAAATGCTTTTTTTTCCGCGCTCTAGTCATTAATATTGAAAATAGCCGTTTGTTTTTCATATAGCTCTTTTATCATTCTTCTGTCTCTATAGTCGATTTGTATGGTTTTTAAAATACCATATATACATTTTTGTTTACTTTTAAGCCCTTTTCAATTAAATTCCGTATGCAAAATATCGCTTCACGAGTCTATTTTATTATAAATTCTGTTATTTATTATTCTAGTTAGGATTTTTGAGACATGTGTCAGTAAACTAATAGTTCTATACTCTTCGCAGTTAGTTGCTTTTGTTTTTCTTTGGCATCAGGTACAGTTCCTGTGTCATATACAATGTGGTTTTTTAAAAACTCAATTGCAGCACGCCGTATTCTGACTTAATACAGACAGTTCTAAGGTTATTAAGACAGAATACGGCCTGCTGCAATTGAGTTTTTAAAAAGTCACATTGTATGTCCTTGACTAGCAAGTAAATATAATCTTCTTTTTCTTTCAGCGCCTGGAGCAACTCACCTAGTATCTTATCTACGCCATAGGCTTTACCTGATTTCAGTTCTTTTAGCGCTTTATTAAACTCTCCTCTTGTTATAGGTGGACCCATTTGATCTACTTATGTCTACGTTTTCTTCACTTTCGATTTTAATTATTTCGTCAGGTGCATTGTATAGTTCTTCGATATATTGTTTCCAATAGTCAACAGTTTCATTACTTTCGATAAGGTATTTGCCTTCTTTTGTTTTAACTACTTGATTTCTATTTTTATATTTTGTAAATTGCTTTCTTATAAGACTATACGCTTTCTCCATGTTTCTCTATTGAAATTATTTTCTATCTCCTCGGCGTACTCTTCGAACCATTTTTGTTTGGCCTTTCTTATTTCTCTGTTAACTAGGTTTCTGATTCTATTCTATTCTTCTTTGTTTTTATAATGTTTATGTTTCCTCCTTTCTTCTATTAATTTTATGCTGTTGTAATTTATCCAAGGTTTTTGTGGGTTACTTTGGGTATAGCCTATTGTTTCTTCGGCTGTTTCCATAATGGCTGCTTTTATGTTCTCCCATTTTTTATTAATTGACTTTTTTTCGATTTTTTCCAATTTTTCTTCTATCCTTTATTGAATTCAATGTATGATCTTCTTTTAGTTTTTCTGTATCTCATCTTTTTATTTTTAGTTTTTGCTTAAATTTTCTTTTGTAATTGAGATTATATTCCATATTTAATAAGCTGTGATCCGTGCCGGCATCTGCTCCTGGGTAGGTTTTACATTGTCTAATTTGGTTTTTATGTTTTCTTTCTACTAATATGTAGGCTATCTGAAATCTTGCTACATCTCCGGGCTGTATCCATGTATATCTTCTCCTTTTTGGATGTTTAAATAACGTCTTTGCACTGACTAGTTCTTTTTCTTGACAGAAATCTATTAGTCTTTGCCCTCTTGGGTTTCTTGTACCCAGCCCATACTCTCCTACTATATATTCTTCCTTCTCCTTCTGTTCTCCCACTACCGCATTCCAGTCTCCCAATATGATAAGACTTTCTTTTTTATCTACATATTATATTATTGTAGTAATTCGTCTAGTTGTTCGTAAACTCTTTCAATTTCTTCATCTGTATGTCCCGATCTTGGCATATATACTTGAATGATGGTTATGTCTGTTGGTTCTGCTTCTAATTTGACGAGCACCATTCTCTCGTTGTAGAATAGGTAACTTTTAACCCGTTCACCCCATCTCTTCTTTAATACTATACCAACTCCTGCTATTCTATTTTGATCTCCTGAATACAAAATTCGGTATTCATTGCTCCAGAAGTCACCTTCGTCAGGCCATTTAATTTCGCCTTTTCGCTCATCCCCAAAATTTGAATTTTGAGTCGTTCCATCTCTAATTTTACATTCTCAAATTTTCCACAACTTCCTAAAGATCTCACATTCCAAGTCGCTATGTTTTCGAAACAGTTCCTTCCTTTCCTTCTCACGCTGTTAAACGTTCTCTTCTAAAGCTGTCTCTACCCGGAGAACCGATCGGGGGATTATTTTACCTCCGGAATATTTCGTTTCAGAAGAAGCCATATCTTGTGTGCACTAGGTGCATTAGCTGCAATGAGAAAATAATGTGATGGATTCTCCTTGCCTTCCACATCGCAGTTCTGCAACCGATTACAAATGGTTTCCATTTTTTCGCCTGCTGATGTCCTTACTACAGCTGTACTGTGTTGACTCTCGTCTCCACCTGTATAAGGTTTTGCAAAAGCTGCTGGCCTTTTGCAGTGTTGATTTTTAACTTTACCCTAAAAATCATGGGTTGCTACTTCCGCTGGATCTGCCGATTAAGGTTTACTTTGTTCGCCTTCTCCATCTTTGTAGTATTCATATGTTTCTTTGGACAAGGGGCCCTTACAGGGTACTATCAGCCGGGCCATTTGAGCCCTGGTTTATTTAAGAGGTGTTACTCGTCTATCACTGCCCTATTTATCCTGGCTTGTGACAGGCAGAGCCTGTATCCAATTCTTGGATCCAGGTTGGCTGTTGACACAACCCTAAAAAAATATTATCAAAATATTTAATAATTAATTTCAGTACAATTCGTAAACTTAATTTTTTCAAACACATACGATAAGTGTATATATGACCTTCATATAACGAAACCTTATCTTCGAGAATGCAGCGTAAATAACTTTTTACAGCCTAAGCCATACTTATCGCTTAATTTTTCTTTTAGTATATCAGACTGACAATTTAAAAATTAGCTTAATTTCAAGTACTTTAAGTACGCAAAAACCGCTCGTAATCCTGAATAACTGATAAAATTATGTTGACCTTTCTTTACTATAATCTTTCGTAACAATATGAACGTAGTGTACTTAGCCTTAATAATTCTGGAATTTTCATTTTTATCGGTTAAAATGCAAAAACATGAGAGTCACTTAATTATTATTGATTACCTTAGTATCACGATGACATTTAGGTTTACATTGTTATGTATTAAAAATAAAATAAGTCGATTTAAAATTCTTTGTAACTATTCTCAAGTTATATGAATAAAATTAAATCTATTGAATTTACACCTTGTTGAGCACGCTAACCTTTTCAGTAGATGTACCTTTTAAGTACCTGGAACGCTGATTATTTATTTCCTGTTTTACGAAAATTTAAATATTATTGCTGAGTTGTAGTTTTTAAATTATTTGCTTAGTTTTGGTTTCTTTGTGTTTTCTTCCTGGTTTTAGCAAATTCAATTCTACTTAGAACAATTACAGAAACGGGAGTTCATTGTCCAAACAATCAAATTATAAATTGAATATCAATTAATTCCCATTTTCTTTTCGACTCTTAAAACTCAAATTCAGATTGTACTTTCACAGTCGTTAACTTGAAATTAGGAATTCAGAATGTTATATCCTCAGTTTCCAATTCTGAATTTAATTGCCAGTTTAATAAAGAAAACTCCTGTTTTGCTTACAAACTTTATTTCCCGGTTATTACTTCTTAATCGCACCTTTCAACTAAAAGTCGTAAAAAAATGTAACTTATTCCAATTTTGTAGCATTCTAAGTTATCAGCTTTTTAATTACATCTTATGAATGATTTATGCTAGATTTTAAAATTATTGTAATTGCTTTCATTTCTTTTTCTCCCTTTCGTTTCTAATTTTCCTAATATGCTTGATTAATTTTCTAATTTAACCATTCTGTTGTAAAATTGCTATCGCTCTTTCATGATGAAGTAATAAGTATAAATCATGTTGTGGTAATAGTAACTACAAAAGATCTCAATTCCGCTGGGTGCAGCTATGATATCGGATCTGGTGGGAATGACTATGACTCCCAACTCGCTAGGGCTGACAAAAACTCCATATCCGGTGGGTGCGAGTACACTCGGTCATTCAATTATAAGCAGACATTCTCTAATAGTTATCACAAACATTTGGATTTAAGGCGAGATGCAGAATCCTGACAAAGAAGCATCAGGTCTAATAAGTGGTGACTTCAGCCTTTATCGGAAAGAAAATATCCTCTACGTTAAACTACAATAAAACTACAACGTCATAAAAAGAAACGAATCTCCTTAATGGTACGAAACCGTAACACACCCGAAGGAAAACCTGCGGACGATATAATTCCAGACCATAAATCGCCATAAAGGACCACGACTGCTCAAGAGTTCCTTATTTTCAAACGAATCAATTCGAAATCATTACAGAAAGAAAATTATCTTATTTGAATTAATTGATAGCGAAAAATCAGATATCAAGATTGAAGCGTTAGCAAAAAAAAAACGAAATTTCGAAAGTAATTCTTTCAAGCCCTAGAAAATCCACCTTCTTATAAATGGAATGTCCCAATAAAATTTAAGAAAACCTCGATACAAATATCAACAAACTTATAGTCGAAAAATCATTAACCTGGACCGAAAGCCCAAGAACGTTGGAGAAAATGGAGAAAACCCAAGAAAAGTTTACATTTTCTGTGAAAAGAGCTCAACCCAAAAGCAAGTTGAATATCTATTAGTTGGTGAGGAAATGTTTACGAATCTATCGTTTAAAGGACGTCTCCCACATATGAAATCAAAACAAATGTCTTTGAATCCCAATTCAGGGTTACAAATGGCAAACTTAGCAACGATTAGCATGAGTTGAGGTTGTGGTGGTGGTAGTGCTGGGTGCTATTTTCTTATTACCGTTATCAATACTAACACATTACATATGGTTTCGATCCCGGTTAGACTGACTATGGCTTGACATAAAAACGATTTGAATTACATAAAATAAATTGTTTTTCTTTCGCTTCAGTTTGGCAATTTAGCGTAACCAAAAAAAAAAAGAGTTCGGGAGTGACTATGGTGGTAATGGAACTTTAATTACGACTGAAGTTACCATGGTCTAACAAGAAAATGTTTCGAGGTACATAAAAATTTCTGTTTTAGGCACTTTAAGTCTAGGTGGACCATCAAAAAAGAATAATTCTAAGGTTTTTATACTGAAAGAATGACCCTAATCTCCCCTGCATAAGTGATTACAAAGTATAATTCCGAGACTTCGATTCCGACTCGACTCGTTCGTTCGTTTTAACTCCATGTTTTCGTGCCAACAAAATTACTGGAATGACTCACTTCGATTAGAATAATATGATACAACTTGTAATCGATTCGAGGCACGTAACAACTTCTTTTTATTCACTTCTGCTTGATATTTTGTTTTCGCCACAAGAGAAGAATAATGAGAATCGATAATTTATTTCTATAAGAGTGATTAGGACTCTTAAGAGAAAAAGTAACTATGAATTTAACACTAACAGGAATAATATGATTCAATTCGAAAACGGTTTCGGGTATGCCAGAAGAAAACTCAAAGAAATTCTAGTTTTTTATACTATAACCCTGATAACGCCGGTCACTATGACTGTAATGTTGGTGAAGATAACATGACTCGATTTTAAAATGATTCCAGATATATAACAAATAATTTATCTTCCATTTACTTGAGAGTTAGACGATTTGATACCGCCACAAAATAAATCAAGGTAATTTTGGGAGTTTTGCAAGATGGGAATGACTATTACTGTAACTTCGACTGAAGTAACTATGGCTCGACATTAAAACAGCTCGGCATACGTAAAGTTTTCTTTTTCATTAGCTTCAAGTGTATCTTTAAAATACCTAAACATTTCTCCTTCTCCTAAAAAAGTGGGCGAAACGTTAATTTCTTTTGTTTCAACTATGATACGGTCCCAACCGGGAAGACGTTCTGTTAACACTGACACTGACCATGGAACTCTTCGAATTCACGTTCGCCTGCTGTAATTTCAAAACTGAGACGTTTCGAAGTTTTAATACTTCATAAGTGACTATAACTTCTACCACTGAAATGATTATGATTTTTATACTGTAGGAATGTCTATGACTAACTGTGGAAATAACAATGTCTCTAGTGGAAATAACTCAATTCAATAAATGGTTCAAAACATGCAAAAAATCTATTAAGTTCGATTCGTTTCGATGTTTTGTTTAAGAAAATAGTCTGACGACGAAAGTAACGGGAAAAATACCACGCCTTTGTGCGAGATATGTAAAACATCTCAGATGAGAAAAACCAATATATAGGATGATTAATTCCGACTGTGGCAACTATAACTCGAAATGAAGAAAGTTTGAAATATGCAAAAATTCTTATTTCATTCGTTTTAGCTGAATGTTTTACTTCCATCAGAGGAGAAAAGCTATGAAATTATGATATCCATGCTGCAGGATGTTCTTCTATTATTTTCGATGTCTCTTCCATCTTAAGAGTGTTGATTCTTACACCCTACACTTTTTCCATACTTTCCTTTCTTTAGTCAATCTGTTGGCTTCATTCCCATTTACTGCTTTGATCTCTTATAAAACTTCTTCAATCCATATTTTCAGCAGATATCCTTTGGTTATTTGCCCTACTGGTCTTGCTTTCCAAATCCCAGCCCCAAAACCAGCAATCGCAGTTGGTACAACGTTTTTACCTTCTTTTTTATCGGATTCTTTTCCGATCTTCTACTAATTTCGGTGTTCCTAAATCGATGGCGTTTTGTACAAAGCTTTGATTTGGCTTTCCTGGAGCCGGTTACAGCATATTTTCTTCTCTCTCCAGATTTCACTACCATGGCAGAACGGAAAACCACTGCTGAGAACACATTTTCCTATTACGTATGTATATGTATAGTGTATAAAGGGATATAACAAAGTCCACAACGCCAAGTCGTTCAAAAATGTAGCTTTGGCCCCCTCGTCATCGTCCTTAAAAGTGCATGACACAGAAGAAGCAGAAGCAGAATGTTGGCACGTCTATGTACGAAGATTGTTCAATAAATTTTAGAAGCCGTAAAACAATTTTTATTCAATGAAATTAAAAAGAAATCTCCAATAATATTAAAGCATGAGTCCCACTGGTGCACCAATCTATAGATTCCCTGCTGATAAAATTCCTGCCGCTGTTTACGGAACCATTCTCTAACAGCAAAGTCTACTCAGCGTCCGAATTGAACGCCCCCCCCCCCCTTTTAGCGATTGTTTTAGTTGGCCAAACACATGAAAATATCACGGGACAAGTCGGGACTGTAAGGTGGATGTTGTAAGACTTCCCAACGCATACGGGCAAGCAGATCTTGAACCGTTCGGACTACATAGGGGCGAGCGTTATCGTGCAGGAGGATGACACCGTTTGTGAGGTTCCCCGGATGTTTATTCTTGATATTGGCACGTAAACAGTCTAAGGTTTCTGCATATCGTACAGCATTGATGTTGACACCAGGTTCTTTAAAATCTGAGAGCAGTACATCTTGGTAATCATACGGTCACCATTACTTTTCCTCCTAAAGATTGAGATCCACATTTTTTGCCCTCGGAGATTCTGCATGCTTCCACTGCATACTCTAGCGTTTGAATTCTGGTTCGTAGTAATAACACCAAAACACATAACCGGCGACATTTTGTTGTAAAAATGCATTACCAGATTATTGATTGCGCATATAATGCTGTAGTGATAAGGCCGAACGCAAATTCTTCTGTCTTCTGCTCATCAGCAAGCAGTCATGAAATAGTCTGAGCAGCAACTTTGTGATAGCCGAGACTATGAATAATGAAATGAACAGTTCCCACACTAATACTCAACATTCCAAGAAAGTTCTCTAACTTTAATGCGCCTATTTGCGCGTAAAGAAATTTCCAACTGTCTCACATTTTCATCTGATGCTGCAACATGAGCATATCCTAGACGGGTGAAATCTTTAGCGAATTCTCATCCTTGCCGAAATTTATTGCACCATGCAACCCCTGCCGTATGAGAATAGCTATAGTCAGCACATAAGGCTTTCATTCTCGTATAAATTTGTACGCGTGACAAATAATAATTTTTTTCTCAATATGAATGTTTGATAAATAGGATTTGCCTCGACTCACCTTGATTGAAATTGAAAACAGCGTCACTCAGCTCCTGCAGGGGGATGGTTTTGCACCAATTCCAATGGCCATGGGTTAATCAGGTTAATGTTCTATCTTGCGTTTAATTTTATATTTTTTCACACACCCGAGCTAGCGTTTTATTTTGAAGCGTTTATTAACTGATTAAATTGGCGGTTCCAATGCGAAATTCAACGATTTTGTTATGCGTTTTTTAAATTGACACGTAATGTGAATTTTTTCAATTAATTAATTTTTACCCCGGAAACCCAAACAAACTCCAAAATAAAAAATTGGCGGTTCAAGGCAACCCTTGGAAGGAAAATAATAAAAAGTAAACGTTGTTGGTCCAACGAGCGAATTAATTATTAATATCATAATATTCATAATAATAAAAGTAAAAGATAACAACAAACACAAAAAAACTAACTATTAATAATCCAACATACCGCCCACCAAAATACAAGTATTTTACAATGCATTATTGATTTGGCAATGGACATAACTTTACTAAAGGACGTTTGAGGGTACCCTGAACGGTTTTAATTGTCGCGACGCGAGATATGCCTTTTGGATCTGGGTGGAGTTGAATCACACGACCCAGACGCCAACGCATAGGAGGGGAAAGATCGTCTTTTATTAAGACCATGGTTCCTTCATCAAGAGGTGGACAATTGGCAACCCATTTACAGCGCTGTTGTAAAGTATGCAAATATTCATGATGCCATCTTTTCCAAAAATGTTGGTGCATACGTTGAAGCAGCTCCCAGCGAGTTAATCTATTCATGTTGATAGTTAACAGGTCGGGTTCAGGTATGCATGTTAAAGGAGCTAAAGTTAAATAATGACCAGGCGTCAAAACCTCTAAATCATTTGGGTCACTACTAAGGGGGCACAGTGGTCGCGAATTGAGTAAAGCTTCTATTTGTGCTAATATTGTAGAAAATTCTTCAAATGTTAAAATTTGTTCCCCTATTACGCGTTTGAGGTGAGTTTTAACAGATTTAATCCCAGCCTCCCATATACCACCAAAATGTGGAGCAGTTGGCGGATTAAATTTCCATGTAATACCTTCTTCCTCCACAGCGCTCTTAAAACAATTAGATATTATGCGTGCAGCTCCAATAAAATTTGTTCCACAGTCACTCATTATTAAAGCACATCGACCACGGCGAGCAATGAAGCGACGCAATGCGGCAAGAAAGGCCGCTGTCGAAAGCTCCGAGACGAGCTCAAGATGAAGGGCTTTAGTTGCCAAGCATACAAATAGGCAAATGTATGCCTTGTGTGTTTTTGCTCCTCGAACCTTTCGCATTGTTATTGTAAATGGGCCACCAAAATCAATGCCTACAGAGTTAAATGCCTTGATTTGCTGTACTCGAACTGCGGGTAAATCTCCCATAGGTGGTTGCAGTGACTGCGGCTTTGTACGGAAACATCGATAACAGCGTGATAAACATCGACGAATTGCTCGATTTGCGGACAAAATCCAGAAATTTTGTCGAATTAAATAAAGAAGCGTTTTAAGACCAGGGTGAAGATGTTTCCTATGAGCGTCTTCTATAATCAAAACAGTTAATCTATGGGATTGAGGAAGAAGTGCGGGATGTTTTTCTTCAAATGATAATGCAGAATGACATAATCGACCGCCCACCCTGAGGATATCTTGTTGATCCAAGAAGGGATTTAGTTTGCGTAGTGGATGTGACAATAATTTGTGTTGTCTCAAACTATTTATGTCAGCGTGAAATATCTGTTGCTGAACTAATTTAACTAATATAAGTAAGGAATTGTGTAATTCCGAAGATGTGATTGTATCCGACATGGGTTGATGCATATTCCTAAGTTTTTTAGTAAAACGACAAATGTAAGTGACTATGCGCAAAATTTTATTCAGCGAAGAATATTTAGTTAATAACTCATTCCAAGGCTTCAGATTGTCAACTTGGGCAATAAAAGCCTTAACCTTTCTTTCTTCCTCAGTAACTACGTCTTCAATATCTAACAGATTGACTTGTTGCGTGGGCCATGAATTGGGTGAAGCCTTAAGCCAAGGAGGCCCCGCCCACCATAAAGGATGGTAAATTAGTTCCTGGGGTAATAAACCACGAGATGCGCAATCAGCGGGATTATGCACTGATCGTACATGACGCCACGAGGAAGGTGGCACGCGTTCTTGAATATGGCTAACCCTATTTGAAACAAACGTTTTCCAACGATGTGGAGATGAACGTAACCAAGCCAAAACAACTGTGGAATCAGTCCAAGCGAAAATTTTATTAATTTTTTCAGAGTATATTTGAACAATGGTTTCTATAAGATTGGAGAGGAGATAGGCTCCGCACAATTCCAATTGTGGCAAAGACCGTTTTTTTAATGGCGCAACCTTAGTTTTGGCTGTTACAAATTTAACAGAAACGGTATTAGAATTATCAATGATACGAAAATAAACAACGGCTGCATATCCTGCTTCCGATGAATCGCAGAATCCGTGTAACTCAATGCTTGAGTAATCTGGCGAAAAAACGTAGCGGTTTAAACGAATGTTACTAATTAAAAAAAGCTGCTGGCGGTAACAATTCCAGCGATCAACTACTTCATCTGGCGGGATAGCATCCCAATCTAAACCTAAACACCAAAGATGTTGAATTAATCGCTTGCAAAAAAAGATTAATGGGGCAAGAAAACCAAGTGGGTCAAATATTCTTGCGATTTCGGACAATATCTGTCGTTTAGTACAAGTGTGATTGATAGTATCAACTTTAAAAGAAAATACATCAAGCGATGGAAGCCACTGTAAGCCTAGAATTTTGATGGTGGATTCGGATTCACTATCAAACGAAAGACCTTCTTGGCACAAACTGGAATCCAACCCGGAAAGCAATTCGGGTACATTACTTGCCCATTTGCGTAGTAAAAAACCACCTCTTCTTAGAAGTTCGATTAATTCCCTTTGGAGAGTTTGCGCTTGTAACAGCGTATTACAACCAGAAACAACGTCATCAACGTAAACATCTTGTTTTAAAAGTGCAGCGGCTTGGGGAAAATTTAGCTGTTCGTCTTCAGCTAATTGATGAAGCGTTCTTATTGCTAAAAATGGGGCAGAAGAAACCCCGTAGGTAACAGTATTTAAGACATATTCTTCGATCGGCTCATGTGGCGAAAACCTCCATAAAATTCGTTGATAATTTCTGAAAGCGGGTGCGATTAATATTTGCCGATACATTTGTTTTATGTCAGCGATAAAGACAATTCTATGCGATCTGAACTTTAGTAATATATCTGCAATGTGTGGTAGTAATTTTGGACCAGAATACAAACAATCATTAAGTGATTTATCGTTTGCTGATTTAGCTGAGGCGTCGAAGACTACACGCAATTTCGTTGTAGTACTATCTGGTTTAAAAACACAATGATGCGGTATATAATAACATTCAGATGATGTAATGGGTTCCTTTGCAATGGACATATGTCCACTATCAAGGTAATCTTTCATGAATTCTGAATAACGAATTCGAAGAGATTCATCGCGTGAAAATCTATTTTCTAAACAATAAAAGCGACGTAAAGCGACAGAGCGAGAATTGGGAAACTCGGGTCTGTAAATTGATTTAAAAGGCAACGCAACACTATATCTACCATTAAGTTCGCGAGATACTGATTGTTTGTACAATTTTTCGCCCATAACGTCATCTGGAGAAGGAGGAATTTCAACGCTAACTTCTTCAATTTCCCAAAATTTCTTTAGCGTTGATTCTAAAGGTTCATTAGAAAGCGCAGTAAAAAAAGAGTTCAAATGAGTTGGTTGGTTAGCACATGCCTGACCAGACAAAACCCATCCGAAAATAGTATTTATAGCTGAGGGCGTATTATTTGATCCCAGTATTAAGCCTGGACGTAATAATTGCGTATAAATATCAGCACCTAGTAAAAGATCTACTTTTGCTGGGATACAAAATTGTGGATCTGCTAAGCGTAAGCCTTTAATATGTGTCCACGTAGAAGAATCTATTGGAAAGGCTGGAATATTATGCGAAATAGATGCAATGACGTGAGCATCAATCAAATATGATGGTTGTAACTCATCATGCGGGTATAGACAGCAACTAACCGTTCCAGAAGATAGAAGAGCGGATGATGAACCTATTCCTTGAATTTGAATGCGGTTGGATTTAACACGTAATCCTAAGCGTTGAGCACAAGCAGCAGTTATAAAACTGCCCTCACTACCTCCATCGAGGATTGCTCTTATTGCGTGTGGATATCCGGATTCGTCACGAATATCTATCAGTGCTGTTGACAACAACACTAATTTATTAGATGTGGCACTAACTAGAGCCGTTACTGAAGAAATCGTAGCGTTTGAATTTTCGAGTGTGTTACTTACAGTATTTGTAGGTTCTAATCGTACAGCGTTAAAAGGTTCATCATTACGATTAGATTGCGTAGCGGAAGATTCAAAATGTAACAAACTGTGATGGTTTTTATTGCATTTTCGACAACGTGATTTTGACTTACAGGTTTTGGTGGTGTGAAAACCACTAAGGCAATTAATGCATAATTTTTTGGATTTTACCAATTCGTAGCGTTGCGTAGGTAGTTTCTCTACTAATTGTGGGCACGAGTAAGTTAAATGTATTTTACTACAGATAAAACATTTATTTGGTGATGTATGTTCCGTTGTAACATGGAACGTGCGTTTAGAATAATTATTTTGCTTAAAATTAGAGCATTTCGGTTTACACTGATCTAATACCAAACTTTGACCTTCGATGAAATCTTCTAACATACCAAACGTTGGGATTTCCTGCCTTAAATCACGGATTTCCGATTCGAACAATCTCCGTGTGTTTGAGTCTAATTTTTCCAAAAGGAGATTTAGCAGCATGAAATCTTCCAGAGAATCAGCGAATTTTAAAGCACGTAATGCTGCTACATTTTCCCGGAATTTATCACACAAATCGCGTAATCCTTTAGACGATTCTTCTTTTAGTTGAGGCAACGAAATCATTCCTTCCCAATAACGTGTAGCTAACTTCCTTTTATTGTCATATCTATTGACTAGATTTTGATAAGCGATTATATAGTTATCATCTGATAAATCTAAGGTCTTTACTAAATTTAAGGGTTCACCAGAAAGGCAGCTAATTAGATATTGAAATTTTTCTGTATTCGATAAATGTGATGCGTTGTGAATTGTGGTATTAAATAATTGAATAAATGGCGACCACAATTCTAATTTACCATCGAAATTTCTTAAATTAATTTTAGGTAATCGAACATTTGAAAATTCCTTTATAACATGGGATGAATTGTTTGAAGACGGTATATCAACAGGTAATGTTTGGTCATAAAGAACTCCTATTTCAAAATACATAGCATCGAATTCCTTCCTTACCTCGTCTTCTGCTTGAAAATCAGGGTTTTCTTGTGCAGCTATAAGCGATATTACCTGATTGTGAGAGGTTTCCAATTTTGCGTAAATATCATCTGTTGTTTGATAGCGTCTCTTAAATAGTGGAATAAACGAATTATCGTTTTGTGCCATTCTTGCGATATCTAGCGTTTCCTTTATTTTATTAATTAAAGCATTTCGAAAAGCGTAAGCTTCAGCAAATTTAGCGTTAACTTTAGGTGGCATTTTTGAATTTAAAAAAATTCAAAAACGATGCGAATTGAAAAAACTGAGATGACAAAAATGTCAAAATTGACGTAACCAAATAATCTATTTTACCCTCAAACGTCACAATGACGTGCGTGCGTTTAGCGAAACTATTGTATGCAATATAACAATATGTTTAAACAAATATAAATAATGGGTAAAATATAAATTGGATAACCAATTCAGCCAATGTCCACTGCCAAAATTGAATGCGCTGTAATACCAGTAGTAGAATTGACCACTACACCGTTTCAATAATTAAAAGGTAAGAACAAAGGCATTCATATGATAACAGATATCAAACAAACAATCCGAACGTCGAAGGACCAAAAAAATGTACGCGTGACAAATAATAATTTTTTTCTCAATATGAATGTTTGATAAATAGGATTTGCCTCGACTCACCTTGATTGAAATTGAAAACAGCGTCACTCAGCTCCTGCAGGGGGATGGTTTTGCACCAATTCCAATGGCCATGGGTTAATCAGGTTAATGTTCTATCTTGCGTTTAATTTTATATTTTTTCACACACCCGAGCTAGCGTTTTATTTTGAAGCGTTTATTAACTGATTAAATTGGCGGTTCCAATGCGAAATTCAACGATTTTGTTATGCGTTTTTTAAATTGACACGTAATGTGAATTTTTTCAATTAATTAATTTTTACCCCGGAAACCCAAACAAACTCCAAAATAAAAAATTGGCGGTTCAAGGCAACCCTTGGAAGGAAAATAATAAAAAGTAAACGTTGTTGGTCCAACGAGCGAATTAATTATTAATATCATAATATTCATAATAATAAAAGTAAAAGATAACAACAAACACAAAAAAACTAACTATTAATAATCCAACAAATTTCCATTGGCTGACGCCCTTCGGCGGCCATTTGAACAACAGCGGTAAAAGGAAAAAAAGAAGAAAGGGAGAAATTTATTTTTTACTAAGTTCGGCTAAAGCGACTTGTCTGTTATCGATTTCAGTTTTCAAGCTTAATTGATACGTACATATTTAGGGGTTGTTTGTGATTTCTTCTTTATTAACCTCCATCATTTTGATCTCTAGGCTACGGTTCCATCATTGACGTACTTGAATTCTAACATTCTGGCTCCAGACTTTAACAGCCAATCATTACTTTCTTGACTTTTTCCTTGCATTCTTTTGTTATATCATCCACAACAAAAAATAATCAGCAATGGGTGGAGAATTCCACCCTGTCTAACATCACATTCTTTTTTAAATTCTGGAGATATTCGGATACAGTTTAAAAAGTCATACCAGAATATTATTCTCATACTAGCTAATAAGCTGTTATAGGCTCGCACTTTTTATAGTCCAGTCATTAGGTACTTTTTTGGTGCAAAAGGTTGAGGAGTTTTGAAATTTGGTAGGAGTGTAGACTTGGGGGCCCTAAGTATGACGTTAAGTTTGCGACCTCGAGGGACCGCCGCTCGCGCCGCCATCTTGAAGAAATGGTGGCCAAAGGCGGCTTTTAGCATATAACTCCATTCTTGTAGGTTTTAGAGAAAAGGTTTTTTGTTGAAAGTTGTAGAGGATAAAATTTGCTACAAAATTACTTATATACATTTTTTTCGTCAGACTTTTTATTTACCAATTATCCGCCAATTAGCGTACCTAAAATAGTTTCATGCAATAAAGACTTTATTGCATGAAACTATTTTAGTAATAACTAATAAAACCGGATGCTTCTATTAACTCGTTTCGACAAAACCCATGAGGTAGAGTTGAGCGGCGCGTTTTTTTTAACGTGGTATCCCTTGTAGGCCTAGTCCCCACTCCAAACTTACATGCGTACTTTCTGTCGTTTTGCACTACGCGATGCCGCTGGTTTACTATGTTCACTATCACTATCTTTAGAATCTTGTTCATCTCTCGTCTCCTCCAACGTATCAAGGACGTCATCAGCATCGTATGGGTCTTCGAGGTCGGAATCCGCTATTAAATTGTTAATGTTTTCGCATTCTGTCCCATTACAATAGAGACACAGCACCGAGCACTTTAAACCCGTTTTCCGACATCCACACGCTCCTGCACAGCCTTTTTTTACATTTACAGTATATCGATTTTAAAATGGTGTCGGGGGCTGCTTCTGACGTAGCGCGAACAGCATCGAGCCCATACCTCGTTTACTGCCAGCCATATTGCTCAGGATCTTTTTCATTGCCATACCACATCGCGACTTAGTGGTACGTTCGCAGACAATGCTGCCTCGCAGCATCACTTGTGGCTGGAAGGGACGCGAGATTAAATTTGTTCTTGGACACACACTTCACAAAATTTTTGTAGCGAAGGGAATCCAATGTGTCCTTTGCAGACGATCCGTTGTACAGTGCCAATAAAAACGCTTCACCAGCTGCAGCGAGAGCATCCGTATCTGCTTCTAGGTCCTGGAAGATTGCTATAGTGTCAAGCAACGCATCGTTTTTATCCAGGAGACTGAGGTACTTTAATTTTCCTTGGTTAAAGAGAGCAGAGGTGGTGTCACAACCACTGATTGCATGTAAGAACAAAATGTTCTTTGCAACAGTTTCCTTATATTTCAGGCTCCGCGTCGAATAAAGCGTTTCCGAAATTTTTCCCCTCGCCGGTTTCAGCAAAAAAAATTTGCATTATTTCTCGCCTTTGCAGTTAAAAGAACCAACAAATCTATATCTTCTACGACAACGAAAACACACGTAAACGACGACGACATGTCGATGGCTGTCTGAGAGATAAGAACATCCGCATCTGCTACTGCCTGCTTCACTGTGTAATTTTTTTCTTCTAACTTCGTAATTATCATGGAAATGAGATTCCTTTTGTTGGTATCGCTCTCCAAGAATCGTTCTTGCGAAACAGGTGGAATCATCTCTTCATCGAAAATTACATCAGTGGATACATGTGCTCTGGAGCGTCGATATCTTTCTGCGCTTTTTGTATTCCTGTCAGCTGCGTTTATGGATAACCGTCAAAGACTATAACTGCGTTAGGGCCATAGTACCTTTTGACATATTGCACGTAGTTCATGCAAATTGTTCCGTACGAATCATTGCGATGCCATACCACTCGATGCAACAAAAAGCCGCCATCTAGTACATGCAAGCTGTTATCCAGTTGTACAGGCTGGTCTACTGGAGAAAATGCCTTGAACAGTGACGATTTCGTTCCCTTTCGCATACCATCTTCATTAAATAGTGATAGGGGAAATGGGGCGAGTTTAAATTTGAAATAATCTTTCAATTCATCGTCGCTCTTTTTGGCCATACAGATTCTTTGAAACAATAACAGGGGATTGATGACAATAGGAATATTAGCGACTTTGACACTGCTTTTAGCTGCTGCCAAGGATCTTTACGCGTGAATTTTACCGCATCCAAATTATTGCCCACAATCTTCGCCGCGATAGCCGTAGCACCTATTTCTTGTGCCATGTGGCAATTTAATGTTTCATCGTCAACGACGCCACTGCTGATGGAGAGCAAACTGTTAACTTGCGGAAACGGATTATGTTGCGATAGCCATTCTGCTAATTGGTAGATAATTGGTAAAAAGTAGGGTGCAAATGCCGCTTTTCTGAGATTTAAAAAAAACGTCCTATTGCTCGGCCCTGTAACTCGGAAAGTATTAGTCTGACGAAAAAAATGTATATAAGTAATTTTGTAGCAAATTTTATCCTCTCCAACTTTTAATTGAAAAAAAATTCTCTAAAACCTACAAGAATGGAGTTATATGTTAAAAACTGCCTTTGGTCACCATTTCTTCAAGACGGCGGAGCGAGCGGCGGTCCCTCGAGGTCGCAAACTTAGCGTCATACTTAGGGCCCCCAAGTCTACACTCCTGCCAAATTTCAAAACTCCTCAACCTTTTGCACCAAACCACCTTTTTTATGTCTCTAATGACTGGACTATTAATCAATAAACTAAATTTGACCAACTTAGAGGTCAATAATGTATCTAAGTACATTATTTATTATTACTTGTTTTGTCTGTTAATTTGTTTTTTCTTCATATAACAATTAGTTTGTATAAGTCTTTTCGTCTTTGTCTTCTTCTAACTATACAGTTTTTAAAGTGCATTTCATCATTTATTGAGATATAAACATATAAACTTAAGTTCACTTTAACATCAAAAATGGTAATTAAATTTAGAATTAGCACCCACGTTGTAAATTAATTACTTTTTTCATCGGTGAAGTCAAGATATTATTAAGATTAGGATAACATTAAACAGTTATAAATTATCAAACTCGATAAGTACTCAATTTTTACTACCTTTCTGTGTAATCGAGTTTTTATCTGACATATTCTAGAATTTCGTCTGGGGGAAACATTTTACACTATCACTCTTTTCTTTTTGTTTACGTCATTAGACAAACGTAAAATCATTACTTATACTGCTTTCAAGTTGTATTGAAGCCTTGATGGTTGATGAATTATACCCAAATAGAATGGCTTATCGGATAAGTTCATTTGTAAACTATTTCTCAATTTCTCAAGAGAATTTGCATGCACTATTTCTGGTTTAAATTTAAATTCCATTTAAACCTATTTAAACTACAGGTTACCATAGAAATATTGTAACCTAGAAAAATGTTGAAGTTCAAGTGTTTTTTAACCACTTTTAACAGTTTGAAATCTCTGCTGCGTTTATTCATGCATAATTAAATAATTTCAGAGCATTAGATAAAATTTTCATAATTCCTTAAAGCACATTTTTTACACAAACATAATTTCTAAAATAATTAATCCTTTAACTGCAATATAAGCCAAAGAAAAATTCACAGGGAAGTACATCAGCTGTGTCAAAGTCTGATGGTCATGTGATTCCATTAAATTACATAAAAATCCTTGAACTTCAAAACAATCTTGAAACATGTCCAAAATTTCAAATATTTGGCAAGCTGATTAAAGCTCTTGCCAAAACCAAATCCAAATTAATCATTCTCACTTGCATGATCAGACGTTCTGAGAAGAAATTACAAAGAGGTGAAAGATCAGAACCTTTCGAAATTGTTTTAAGCAGGCTTCCTGAAAAGCTATTTGATGTAGAAAAACTTTGAAACAGAAGAAAATTCTTTTTATGATATAATCTCAATATTTAATGTACGGATTACGGATTTACTTAATGTTTTGGCTGGGTTCACAAAGACAAAAATAAAATTAAGAGATACAGGAAAATATCACAAACATGGAAACTAAGTCGAAATCCTTAAATGCTTTTCAATGGGGCACGAATTATACGAACACAATAACCTGAAAATTCTCATTAACTCGAACCAATTATTTTTTTATTAAGTAAGAACAAATAATTAGTTACAATTAGCTTAGGTTACTTAATGCGAATAGAAAAGCTGACTTTACAAATACATTTAGAAAACTTATGTAAATAATTAGTTTCTAAAGCGCTTCTGAAAATAAATAAAGAACAGAATATTTGCAATTAAATAAATTTTTTGCTTTACGTGTTGTAATAACTACATCTCAATGAAAAATCCAACGTCAGTTAAAAATATGCAATTTTAAACTTGAAAACTTTATAGACATTTTTTATTGGAATACATTTCTTATGGATATATTTTTATACTGGAAGTTTTTATAAATGCTAAACCTTCGAAGTTGCACTGTTTTCGTATTTTTATATATTAAGAGGTTAGTGATTGAATAACTTAAACAAGGGGATATTTTTAAGGCCAAATTATTAAACATCCATGTTTTGGAATTTTATATCTACAGCTTCTTCAAAATTAATGCAAACTTATTTAAAAAGTAATTCTGCAAATGAGAGTTTTTACACTTTTTTTTTTCATTTTAATAATAGCAGGGAAATAGACTGTTTAGCTTTATATTTTTCTTCCAAAAATTTCTTCTGTTTCTTTTCAAAGTGGTACCGCCTGTTAAGTCGAGTAACCTTGGTAAAGATTGTGGTTGAAAACCCCTTTGGATGCCTAGATGCCTAGGTCGACGAGCAAATCGGGCAATGGGGGGCCATGTAAGGTTACAATTCAGTGCCACACAGAAAATGGGCTTACATGTGCTGAACAATTCAAGACAGTCGATTGTTCTAATTAAAATTATGATAGAACTGGCACATCAATCCCGTGTGACGAGATACTGTCTCCCACCTTCTAATAGGATAAATTTAGAAGAGGCGTGACCATACACCTTAAGGTAGCAGCCTTACCAGTAGTCTACGCTGCAAGGTACTGGTAACATCTTTAAGGAAAAACTTTTCGGCAAGTGATCAAAATTTACTCGAAGCTCAAACAGAAGAAGCCGGGCGGAAATGACGACGACGGAATGGCAAAAAATAAGGACAAACAAAAAAGAAAAGGTATTCTGGATGAAATAGAGTGAATGACGTGGAACGTACGAAGTTTCAACACAAAGGAAATAGAAATAATCAACATAATGAAGAAAAAAGAAATCAATATAGCAGTAGGAAGCGAAACGAAGAAAAAATTAAAAGGAACATGCGAATTAGAGGACATGGTGATGTTATGGAGCGGAGTTCCTTGAACAACAAGATCAAGCAGTGGAATAACAATGATAATAGATAGCAAGTTGAAAGATAACATAAAAACGTATGAATACATCAACGAAATAATCTTGACGATAAGGGTTAAAATACCAAAGGGAAACCTAACAATTGTAGGAATATACGCACCTGAAGAGGGAAGGGATGAAAAATCGAAAAAATTCTACGAAAAATTACAAAAAAACATAAGTACAATAAAATAAAGAAAAATGACTATATTATCGAAACCGACAATCTGAGGGCTGTTAGAGTAGGAACAATACCCACACCGAATATTATAGGGACATATGGAGAACCAACAAAAAATAACAATGAACAAACATTAACAAAATTTGCAACTTTTAATGATTTAAAAATAAATAACACATTTTTCCATAAAAAAGATGTAAGTACATAGATATACATGGGCTGACTAACAAATAAAAAAACAATCAATTTATACGAGATGTACATGTCTTTAGAGGCGAAGATATCAATTCAGACCATTTTATGCTACAAACGAAAATAGGTATATTAGCCAGATGGAAAATGCACATCACACCCACAAACAAAAGACAGAACAACGAATAACGTACAGAATAAACTCTCTAGGAAACGAAGGAACACAAATAATATACCAAAACATGCTAAAAGGTCAAATATATATTAAAACAACTAGTGAAGATGTAAACGAAGAATGGAACAATATAAAAAACTCGGTGAAACAAGCAGCAAAAGAAGCAATAGTTATTCGGAAAAAGAATTGCAGAAGGAGAGGGTTAAGAATATGAAACGACAGATTAGAACCAGTAATTCAAGAAAAAGGGAAGGCTTTCAAAAGAATGCTAGATACTAACACAAACGAAACAATAGTAGAATATAAAAGAACATGTGCAATAGCAAAAAGAGAAATTAGAAAAGTGCATAGAGAAAGCTGGGATATATAAGTATACAGTGACCGGCAAAAAGTTCGCAACATATGGGAAAAGTTTTTATTATTAGAGTATCGAAAAAACTTTTATGGGGGAGGGGTTCTGCATGTCCGGTAACCTAAAAATTGAATTTGAGGTATGTCACGTGACCAATGGTATGGCGGCAAATTTAAAAAAATTACCGTGAAGACAGAAAAAGTGGGGCTAGATGACGAAATATCGACGAGAAGTATTTGAAAAAATTGCTTAGAATTTAATTTTAGGCCTATATACAAAATTTGAAGCATTTAATTAAAACTTGAAAATAGCAATTTTTTGTAAATAGTTTTTTATTAATTTACAAATACCCAATTTTTTCATTTTAAATAACTTTATTGAAGTAGAACCTACATATGTATACGGATAACAGTGGAAGAACTTTTTTTTTCATAATTGACAGGTCTAAATCTGAAAAACAGATTTTCGCTTGGACGCTCACTGTTGCAATGGTTTGTATCTAATAGCTGTTTTAAAATTTTAGAAATATTTGTATGCTAGAGCCCTTAGAAAAGATCAATTTTCTCGCTAATAGTAACGCTAACCGTGAATACACCTCCCTGAAATATCATAGACAGAAAAGGAGAAAGAAAATTAATAAAAAAGGTGGTTTTTAGTTTATTGGCTATTTTATTCTTCCTTATTTAATAAATTGATGAACTTTCACCACAATCAAGAAAATTTAGCTTTTCTAAGTACTTCAGAATAAAAATATTTGTAAAAATTTTATACATCTGTTAGATACCAACCATTGCAGCAGCGAGCGTCCTAGCGAAAACCTGTTTTTTAGATTTAGGCTTGTCAATTATGGAAAAAACGAGAAAGTTCTTCCACTGTTATCTAAATACATAGGTTCCACCTCAGTTAAGCTATATAAAAAGAAAAAATTGGGTATTCGTAAATTAATAAAAAAATATTTACAATTTATGATTTTAAATTTTTTTAAATAAATACTTTAAATTTTGCATATGGGTCTAAAATTAAATTGTAAGCAACTTTTCCAAATATTTCTTTTCGATATTTTGTCATCTAACCCCACTTTTTGCGACTTTACGGTGATTTCTTTTAATTTGCCGCCATACCAGTGGTCACATGACATACCTCAAATTCGATTTTTAGGTGCAGAACCAACCCCCCTCCCCCCGTAAAAGTTTTTTCGACAAAAATTTTTGCCGGTCACTGTATATCAGCAGAATAGAAAATGACGTAGATGAACGACAGCAATATGCATATAAGATAATGAAATATCTCAATAAAGAATAAAAAGACACAGCACAACTAAACATCATCATTGAAGAGAGATAGATAGAGCATTATAAAGATTTATGGTAGAAAGAAGACGTAATGATTAAAGAATGCAATAAATATGAAAATATGAATATAGAACCAATAACTATGCAACTAGAAGACAGTCTAAAAGGAATTAAAAACAGGAAAGCTACCGGAATAGACAACATCACATAGAGCTTATAAAATATTGTAATGTTTTTAAGACGGTTATTTAAAACTTCGGTCCGTGATGTGGATTTTTTATTAACAAATTTAAACAATGTAACAATTAAACTCTAAAGCTGCGTATTCACTTGAGCATTTTTGCGTGCACAGACGTTTGTGCGCACACACGTACGTTTGCGAAAATTTTAAAATCTACACATAATTATTTTTACGTTTTTGTTTGTACGCGCAAATATCCGCTCCAGTTCTGCTTTTACCTAAAGCTGTTTGCATAAATTAAGAATCTCGTCCAAACTGAGCAACACTTGCGCGCAAAATTCTTTTGAGGTGGTCACCGAGACCGACAACCGATGGAGCGTGTACGTGCGTGCTCAGACCTTGCGCGCACACCTGTTCTTCCGGTACTCATATGATCATTTTTGCGCGCAAACCGTTTGTGCGCGCAAAAATGCTCAAGTGAATACGCAGCTTAAAACGTACAACACTAATACTAATCCGAAACACTAACTAATTTATTTATATTCACTTACTTATATTATTCGCGTACGTTTATTTTTACCGAGCGTTCGCTACGGGTCACGTATTCAACTGGTAGGCCATGGTAGGCCCTCGTTGGTAGATTGTCCGGTCGCTCACGAAATCGCGCCTTAAATACTAACCGCGACCTTCGAGTAAGTTCGACGTTCGTTCAGAATGATGACGCATGGAATAGTCTCGAGACGATGATTCAATCGGCGAGCAATCTTGAACAGCTGACGCATACGAGCGAAATAATTCACGTTCCGGCTGACAGCTGACGCGCCTCGTTACAATATGGAAGGTTATTTCTAAAACTAAGAATGCTACATTTCATGAACATGTGCCGGAAAAAATGCAAAATTCCTAATGAATGATATACAAGCATTGTAAAACCACTACTTAAAAAGTGGTGATGAAGTAAATGCGAAAATTATAAAGGCATTAGTTTATGAACAGCCGGCTACAAAATATGCTCAAGAGCAATAGCATACAGACTAAATAACATTGCAGACAAAATAATAGCAGAAGATCAAAATGGGTAGAGGAAAGGCAGTACATGTACATTTAAAATGATATTCGAAAAAATAAGAGAATACAATTTAGAAACACATATAGCATTCTTGGATTACTAAAGAGCTTATCGTGTTAACAGGAAAAACTATGGAATATATTAGAAAAAAGGGTACTCCGAAACATCTCGTAGAAACAATAAAAAACCTCTACAAAGAAACCACAGTAAGAATCGATATAGGAAATAAAATAGGAAAAATAAATTTAAAAAAAAATCAAAGTGTAGGTCAAGGATGTAGTCTATCACCGACACTCTTTAACATATACTTGGAAGATATATTAAGTGAGTGGAAAGCAAGAGTTAACAAGGGAATTCAGATCAACAGAGACAAGTTTATCAACACTATTTTGTTCGCCGATGACCAGGCCATAATTTCTAAGTCCTAAGATGAATTACAACTCAGCGTACATAAACTACATAATATCTCTAAAACTTATAACCTCATAATATCCACTACAAAATCAAAAATTATGCCGTTTATAGGAAAAGAGCCAGCACATTCAAAAATCATAATCGAAAATAAAACACTAGAACAAATATCTCACTACAACTATTTGGGATTGGAATGCAACATATCTTACGACTATGATAAAGAAATACAAAACAAAACGACAAAATTCCAGATGATGTGTGGCACGATACAAAGAACAATAAAAAAAAACAAGAAAGGACACTCAAATAAAATTTTATAAGACCATGGCAGTACCGTCGCTAACATATGGATGTGAAAACTGAGTCATAAGGAAAATGGATGCAAGATAAATAGAAACGGCCGAAATGAAATTCCTAAAGATCAGTGAAAGGATGCACACAACTGGAACATATCAGGAATGAAGACATAAAAAACGAATTACAAATTTGGCCAATTATTGAAAAGATATAACAATACAAAAGAAGATGGACTGTACACATACAAAGAATAAACGAAATGTTATGGAAATAACTACAACCCAAGGCGGAAAATAAAATCAGGGAGACCCAGATAGTCCAGTGAACGAACGCTCAAAAGGGGGGTGTAGAATGCATGAAGGGTGTCACAAGTTTTGACTTCAGGGCTTTGTTTGGAGTCATTAGGAGGTAAACATACTAAAAGTCCCCGGACATAGGTGGCGAGCGGGGTGCAGGGGGGCACCGAGAAGATTCCTTTTTTTGTTTTTTGCTTATAGGTATCTTGAAGACGGTGCGTTTTAGCGAAATGTCATTATATACAAAATCAAAGCCGGCATAATCTCCCACATTTTTACTTTGTAAAGTTCTTTTCTATCTCTAACCGTTTATGAGATATCCGCTATCAAAAATCGTTAATTTTCGAAAAAAATATATAAAATGTATATACCATTTTTAAGAAAATTTAATCCTCTACAACTTCTTTTGTGGGGATTTTTCTGTAAACCGCATAGACGAGTTGCTAGAGAGAAAAGTTTAACGAAAAACGTGAGGCAAAATATTTTCTTTCGAAAATTAGCGATTTTTGAGAGCAGATATCTCATAAACAGTTGGAGATAGAAAAAAACTTTAAAACGCAAAAATGTAGAAAATTTTGTCAGCTTTGATTTTGTATATAATAACGTTTTTGATAAGATGCACCGTCTTCAAGATATAAGCAAAAAAACAAAAACAGAGACCTTATAAGTCCCCCCCCTGCACCCCGCTCACCACCTATGTCCGGGGACTTTTAGTATGTTTACCTCCTAACGACTCCAAACAAAGCCCTAAAGTCAAAAATTGTGACACCCTCCATGCATTCTACAAACCCTTTATTGACTGGACTAAGAAAGAGATGGCAATTTAAGCCGGAACAGGCCGCAGGACCTATACTGTGAAGCAGATGATGATGATTTGTTTCGAATAATAACGCGTATTTTATTGTAACAAAAATTATCTTGCTAAATCTTTTATGTAAACAACGATGACTTGGTAAGGAAACGAGTTAAAAAATAATTTTACAAAAAGTCGTTTTCGAGTTTTTCTAGCAGTATTCTGAAAGCCCAAAGCTTGTTTTACTAAAATAAAATTTTAGCTGTTAAAGTTCTTGTTATAAAATTGTTGTCTAAAAGAGCGAATAATATATGAAACTCTTTATAATATTTCTAATAGGAGAAATTACCGATGACAAGACATAATTGTAATAAGTACCTAATAAGTAATAATTTTGAACATTTAGAATTTTCTTAAAGAGTTTTGACGGAGCTAAGTTTCACTGATTGCATTGTTATATACATATTTTTTTAAATGTCATTCTATGTATGTATACTAATTATTGAGTCATAAAAAGATAAAAGTTTCTTCTTTTATAATCTATAATGTATACAAATTATCTTATGTGGTCTCGTCATGATCAGGGGCGCCCATATAACATTTTGTAGGTAGGGGCAAGACAGGCTCAGGGGGGGGGGGGGGTCAAGAGTCGATTCGCATTCAAAATCCCCGAAACATCAGACGACTGGATAACGAAAAAAACCTTACAATTTATTTTTGTCTCATAACTGGAATATACATAATAAAAAATAATCATAAGTTAGCTTAAGGAATCAAGGAATCCAGGGGGGGGATAGTGCCCCCTCTTGCCACCCCCATATGGGGGCCCATGGTCATGATTAGACATTAGGTTGTCACCAATACAACACAAATTTGAGTCTCAATCGGAAATGAATTTGGAGAGCAATCTTGTTAGGTATAATAAATGGTTGAATGACTATAGCAATCTAAAAACGAATTTAAAAGATAAATTATTTTGCCAGATTAATTTATGAATTCATTGTTTATCAGATGCAAACCAAAAGTTTTGAAAAATTTAAATCTTCTTTTGTTTTAATCAGTATATTCGGACATTTGTTTTTCAAATTTTATTATTCTTCACATTTTCAAGGAATAACAAGAACAAAATAGCCAGAAATTTCAAAATTATTTTAACAAGTCCTAAATATGCATATAATAGCTTCAGAAACACTCAAAGGGTTGTGGCTCCAAATTCACCCATTTATCAGTATGAAGAGTTTTAGAATTTACTACGCAGATGTCTATGTTATAACTAAAGCCACTTTCAAATATTAAACAGATGGTTTGTAAATAATGCAAATGATTCCCAGCTACTTTTATCACGAGTTATCTTATCGGTTATCTTATCGACAGTCAGTGTGCAAATACGAACCTAGCAGTAAGGCAGAAAAGTGGGGAAACCGAGTTGTACAAATACAAACCGCGCCATGACACAGCTCGACACCGATTTTGTTTACAGTGCGAAGTGCTGGTGTTCTCAATTCGCGGTCTTAAACGCGAAGTGCGCCTATTTTAGTTCTAGAATTTTTTATTATAATATGTGATATAAACATGGTGAGTTATTTGTAAGAAATCGTAATTCATGCTAAAAATAAAACCCAGTGTTTCACACTAAGATTTGCCATCTTAGCTTTTAAAAATAATACACGAATTCACGACGAGTTAACATAAAATTAAAATTAGGTTTAGTTTTCGAAAATTTAACCTGTGGGATTTTGTTATTTTGCAAATGTTCTGTATAGTTTGGGGCATTCTTATTACAAAGGCTTGCCGATGTTTATTTGGTCTACTACTCCACTTGCTATTGGTCGTGAAAAGGCATGCTTGCCAGTGGGTTCGTATCCTTTGGTTGCCTTGAACTTGGTCAAAATTGTATAGATGGTTATCATGTTCTAAAATACACATTCTTGGAATTTAGTTAAATTACTTCCGAGTATTTGCTTGGCACATATTTATTGTTATCTCTTTGTTTTTCAAAATAGTACGAATATTCTATAAAGATGAAAGATAGGGTTTAGTGAGAGGAGGTAAATTTAAAAAAATGCCCCTGAAATTATTAAATTAATTAAGACAAGACGAAATGAGTGATGTGCTGATGTAAAACATAACAAAATAAGACGATCAGAAATGCCCCAATGTGTACATGAAATGAAGCCCAATCTTCGTGTACGATTTGAAAAAGCAAACAGTTTTAACTAATCTCCACAATCCACCATTAACATTTCCTGCGGAAACTGATACGTAATCAGACATATTCCACAAGGCCTCATTCAAAAATGTTTAAAAGTATCGAATATAATACCAACTTGTTCCTTTTGTATATCTATAAATTTAAATACAGTAACATCTGCATTCCTAAGTATTTCCTTTGAATTCCTGCATTAATCTAATTAATTAAATCAGGCGAAAGTTTGCGAAAAAATCTTTAAAAAAATTTATTGAATGCTTAATTTGAATATTAAAAAAAAGGTAGAAGAACAACTCCCAGTTATTACATAATTGTATCCAAGGTTCCGGTCAATAATACAAGGTTTGATTAGTTCATCCTCGCTTTCATCACTGGTATTTCTAAAAAAGGACAGATCAAATTTGTCAGTTAAGAAAGTAAAAGCAAAAACTGCACCCACGCTTTTGCAAAGTTCAAAGCTTCCTGAATTTTCCTTATAATTGTATTTAAATTTGCCATCAGTATTTTTTCCAAATCGAATTAAGTAATCAGAATTCGAAAGTTCTGGTTTAATATTGCACGAAATTGATTCCATGGCCGTGTGCCTATTTTATGTGCTCTGTGTTTATTTTTGATTTGTACTGCTGTAAGTTGTTTAAAATTCAAATTTATTTAAATCACTTTCTAAACACAAAAACAACCATGCTAATTTCTGTTTTTTGCAAGTAATTTAAATTTTAGGCCCAATAAATTCGCGAATCTTGCGTAAAATAAACTTCTGGTTGAGTAATGTGGAATCAGAATAATTAGTCCTGAAGAAAATCTGTAAATGTTTTTTGTTCTGAAAATGTTATATAAATGAAAGATTAGTATTACAATTAGACATGCATACAAGCATTAAAATTCCAATTCCTTGGTAGCCTCAGCATAACTGCAATATTAAGAAGTTTAGAACATCCTGCGAACTTTACAGTTTTAAAAAACTTCCATTCTTAATTGGTTCTAGCAGTAATTTGAAAACCCAAAACTTGTTTTACTAATTGTTGCACTAATTTTAAAGTTATTATCTACAAGAGGAAGATTTTTTTTTATAGTCTTTTAACAGCGTTCGGAATGAAAGTACTTGTGATAAGACAGCGTAATAAAATTTTAGAAATAAACTACTACAAAATGGAACAAATTTTCTCAAGCTATTTTAAGAACGTTTCGTTTCAAGTTAAACCAGTTGTAAGTTAAAACCATAATCCGCTCTTTTATTATTGTACAACTTATTAAAACTCGCAACTATTAAGTCGGCTTGTTTAAATTTAGAACTGTGATATTCCAAACATACTAGAAACTACTACTGTCAACGTGCTTCAGGATGAAAGATGAAGGTCGTTTTTAGTTTATTTTGGGATATAAATTTTAGTGTTTTAGATATCTATAGAAATTATGCTACATTCTCATCTTTCTTATTAATAAGTTTAAGGTGAATAACAATATTCTAATCTCATTCATGAGAAGCTGAAATTCACATTATTCAAATTTATACACTTCACAGTCGATGATTTGAGTTTTGGTATACTCCATTTGCAACTTACTTAACCTCAAGTAAGCCATGTCGGTTTTCTTTATACCGAATTAATTTTACGCATAAATTCGGAGATCTGAACTAAGGCAAATGTCTTTTCAGCTTGTTAAAGGCGTAATACAACCGAGGTATGATAAGCGACTTAGGAGACCTTAATCCTCCATGTTGCCGGCCATGCTCCCTCATAGGGCATTAGTGCCGATACCTTTAATAAACGTAACAAAAATAGCCATAAATGTCAGGTTACATAACCATTCAAAAACGCCAATTTAAACCACAAGACAGAACATGAATTGACTGTAGAAATCTATCTTCTTCAATTATTATATTAACGCATATGTGATAACTTCAGTTTCTGAAGCATTCGAGTTCAAAAACCCAATTTACATCTTAAAAATTATCATGACCAATCATACGTTTAAAAATATAAATGAACCTTACCAAGCTAACTTTCCGTATTTCCTATTTACATGGCTTTCACAGTAAACAAAAACAAACCATTATTTTAGTTTCAAACATAATAAGTAAATAAGTTTGCACATAGTACTGGGCCCTAAGCTAAATAGATTTTTTAAGAGGCCCTTAGCTTGTTATTATTAATTTAAAATAAAAGTGTTTTTTAAGTAAACATATTCAAATATAACTTAAAAATATTTTTGGGTCGTTTTCTTTGAAGTCACTATTAGAGGGTCTCTAGACTTCGTTAAAGTTAAGTTTGTGTGATGAAGCTAAACAATTTAATTTTAATTGCCCTAAATTAAAAATTGCATGTTTCAAAAATCTTCATTAATTGCAGAACAGCAATGGCATTGGCACTGATTAACCAGTAAACCAAGGTTACCAGTGTTAACATAAGCTTTAATCAACTATTATGTCAAATTATCGATAAGAAACAGAAATTATTAAAACGTTATATTTAGAATTAATTTAATACTTTTAATTAAATGTTCGTTTAATTTTAGAACAATTAACAGTTATACTTTAATTGTATTTCCTTATTTTATAACGTAAAATGGGTTACTAAAAATAATAACAATGTTTATAATTATTTGTAACGGTTTATTATATTGACAATAAATTTATTGAAAAATAACTTGCCACATGTTTTATGTTAAGTTACGTAAAGAATATCCTGTTACCAAATATAACTCGTTAGAATTACTCTAACTTTGATAAAAGAATCAAATTTTATAACTGACATAGTTAATTCTGCTCTTATAAAATTAATTTATTAATTTAATTTTTTATTTAAAACGATTGATTTTGGTAGAAAGCTCTTGTTTACACTATCCAAACAATCCCCTAACATGGCATAGTTTACTTTAGTCTTAATGTATATAAATATAATGGTATGTATTACATATCGTTCGATGCAAACTGAACCCATCAACTTGAAGATATTTTAGGTTCATTTAGAAAGCTGTTTGGTCGTGCTTTGTGTTAAAAGCCTTATTGCCAGTTAGGTGTAGCTTATACACAAAAATAATATTTAGAAAAAAGCAGCTTTTGATTAGTTAATTTTGAAGTATAAATAATAATACAGGATGTTAGGCAACACACATCTCACCTTACCAATGACTTTTAAATTAAACATTTTGAGCTTCAATGATTGTAGTGAACTAAGTACCTATCACTGCTTAAATCTTAAATATAACAATGGATCTTTGAGTCTTAATTTTTGAAATATTGTAATTTAAGTAATTAATAATAATTAGTGGTAATCTGTTACGATTACAGAGATGCAGATAGTATTTTAAAACCTTCAGGTTGGGCGTGTTAAAGATAGGCACCCTGTATTAATATGTCATAATTATTTTATAATTATTCATTTTTGATTTTACGATGCGAAAGTTTATTGCTACAAAAAAATACAGATTGAATTACAATTGAGATACAATCTAACACACGTAAATAATGCCCACTCCCGAATTTGAATGAGCGTGAATGGATAATGCATGACGTAGGTATAATAGTTGTATTGTTCGCAAAATTTGACTTTGCAACTAAGTGTTTAATAATTTAATGAAACGACTTAAAACACATCGATTTTATCTTTGATTTTATCTTTGATTTTGTATAAGAAGACGTTGGAAGATATCTGTAGTGCATGCACTTTCGAAAACCAAAGGTGAACTACATACTTAACAAGTATTTACTTGACTTACTATACAGAATGATAATCTGCCCATTTCAATTTTATCTTTTGTGTTTATACTTCTGCAGTTGTTTTTGCCAAGTCCATTGTACTCTTCTTTATGAACGCTTTCAAAGAATTTACACTCAGAAGATTTAGGTTTTCTCGGAGCGATTAAATTATACTTACAAGCATTTCCAAAATACAGTTGCTCATTGATATTTTAAATTATCTTAGAAACCAACTTTATGTTAACTCTCTCGATTAATTTAGATAACTAAGGTCCGGTATTTTTGGTTTAAGCACAGAGCAGATTAATATCTGCTCTGTGGATTAAGTAAAGCTTAACGTAGGTAAGTAGAGTTAAACTTGGGGCTTAAATGTAATGAAAGCTTGACTTAATTCCTCATTTAAGCCATCTTAAACTAAACTTCAACTTAAACCTGCACTGAAATGCTAACCTTTAACCAAGGTTGGTTGATCAATCTCAGAATATAAACAATCTATTTAATTCGGAATTTAAGACATACGACATATTACTAGAAACGTTCTGCACATTTAGGCACTAATGTTTACACAGGAAAGCCAACTGTTAATGAAAGTTCGGAAAACTCTGGCGAAGACATTTATTTTAAATCATTGCTTATAACACTGTTCCTTATAACAACTCCCTATCATGAAGGTGCCGGTTGCATATATGATACAAAAGAAATTTCGGTTGTAACATCATCGTTTTTAACGGCTGATCGAGTTTTTAAATTTGCTATATATAATTCTAAATTAAACATGACGAAGTCTTTAATTATCCAAGGATCCATGTTAACAATATTCCGCCCCTGGATATGTTGTACACTGCTGCAAGAAATTAACGCACCACTAAAAATATCCAACGAAATTTTAATAAACAATAAATTAATATTAATTAATTTGCAATAAATTAAGATAGTTCTAGATCTATGCCCTAAACATGAACTGTTTCAAAAATAAATGAAAAATCATTAATAGGGGGTATTTCACTCTATACCTGACAACAACGGCCCATAATAATGCTGGGTCATTCTAATCCACATCGTCCCTTATTTCTACAAGCCGATATCCCACTTGCTATAGGTTGGTTTAGCTAATTACTTAAGCGCCTAGCAAGCATGTTCTATTGAAGTAAGGTCCCCACTGCATGCTGGCCGTGCCATTGTATTGATTCCAACCTCTGCAAGGTAATTTTATACTAAAAAGCGATTGCTGACCAAGGTTCGAATCCGAGTGCCGGCATGAAGTCTACATCCTGAAAAAAAGGTATAAATAAAAATATATGTCATTCCCAAGACCAATCCGCCCTTCTCAGGGCGAACCATGCCTAAAAACGGGGGCAGATGCAGTCCCCGAAACGTCATATTCCATCAATGCAGCAAAGTGTGCAAAAAGCCCAATTAACACCTCTAATGGAAATCCACACTCACGAGCATTTAGAGAATAGGTACTTAATTTTATACTATCCGGACAATGTTATCGTTCATAAATCAGAAATTTAGACCGATGTAGGACCTAAATATCTCAACATTCTGGTCGCATTAAGATTGCTATTATTCAATACCACCAAGTCTGTACGGGCTGTCAAAGAGATTCTTCTCGAGACCTCAGGCGATATCTGAACTCATCCGTTATCCAAACATGATCCCAATAATCAGCCTCCAGCCAATTTATGTGATTTCTAGCAAAATTTAGGCTGGCTCTGTGTTGATCTATGGACTTCGAGCATAAGCGAGCAGAAATGTGAGGTATCAAATGTGCATCCCTAAGACGTTGGTGTACAATTTCAGTGCTTATTCTAACACCATTCTTCAAAGTTGAGACTTCAAAAGCTTGTTGTTTTAAGGCAGAAAGTCTTAAAAAAGGGTCATCAGCTGGAATTGTGCACGATGGATGCCTGCCCTATCCAATTCTTCTGGAATGGTCACCAATCTCCCTATACCTTTGCATCATTCGAGACGCCGATGTATAAAACACACCAAATCTCTGTCCTATGCTGCCGCAACTTCAACCTTGTTTACTTAATAATACTGCTTGAGCACATTCATCTAGTGTTAAATTCTTAAATTCACGCTGCACAGTAACCAGTAGAAACAAAACACCCGCGGTAAAGCAAAACTGCTATTAAAATCGAACTAGGCCGGCAGTACGGCAGAGTGAGAGCGCAATATAGAAATTAAGCAAAGACCTGCTTGATCAGAACGTGAATGGGTGACCACTCTGCGGCTCGGTGTGTTCGGCCTCCTCGACACTGTAAAGGTGTTTTCTAATTTTTTTATCCTATCAAACAAATCAAAACGTCCTTTCAATAAGCATAATGATAATGAAATTAGAATATGGTCAATTGAATGTACTTTTAATATCACAAAAGAATATATTATGTCAAATTCAACGATTTTTGTAAATTTAAGGGATAAAAACTACATTTGCATCAAATTTAATGTGTAAAAAAACTTATTCTACTGTGGAACCACCAAGCCAATCTAACAATGATTATATGCATATGAAGAAACAAAGATTATAAATATTGGACTATTTTTTTTTTACACTGTTGGAAATACTATTTGGTTTTAACGACAACCGGCTGTAACGATGCAGTTTCTCCGGTCCCTTCGTCATATCAAATTTTCAATGTAGGTACTTTTAGTCTTTGAACATATGTACCAACAAAGCTATTTGTTTATCATTATAAGTTGTTAAGTAAATCAGTAAGCACTTACTAAATACTTGTGGGGTCTTTCAAAAATTGCCACTTCTAAAACGTTTCGAAAATTGTTGTCTGTTCGTTGTTTTTCTATCGATTACAAAAGGACACTTTAGTAACTTAGAAACATCCTAAGTCACTTTCACAAATTATTTCTAGTCTTAATTTTACCTTTTCACCTTGCAAAACAATTTGAGAAAATAATTACGCGTTGATCAAGTCTGAGATCAATAAACCGAATGAACAAATTTCTAAAATTCAACACTGAGCAGTGCATTACTAATTTAGTAACTTAATTCACCTTATTTTACTTCGAACATGTACAAGTAAATTATACAGGGTGTTTCTTAATAACATGCTAATATTTAAGGAGGTTATTCTTGGGTCCATTTTGAGAAAAAAACTTCATATGAACATATGTCCTAAAGGTCTTAACTTTTGAACTACAGGGTGCTAAAGTTTTAAGAAAAAAATCTTTTTTTTATGATAACTTTGGTATGACCCTAGATATTTTTGTGAAACGTAGTCTGCATCTTCTATGCATCAAAAGGCATTTTCTGCTGTACAACATAATTTTATAATTTTACCGTTTAAAAATTATTCTCTTAAATAAATTTTTGTTTAAAGTTACATAAATTGTTTTTTGTCGTAAGTGGTCTAGCGAGATGCAAATGAATGAATTTTATTTTTTTATGCGAAAACCGTACGTCAAACGAAAAAAATCAAGAGACCAGATTTGCTCAGAAAGGAATGAGGATTTCAAAAATAATTTTTACTTTAAGAAAAAGCAGTGGCGTATCACTTTTCTCTTTAAAATGATTCAGTGCAAATCCCGCACGAACGCCACTGGCAAGAATAAAAAAATATGTTGTACAGCAGAAAATGCCTTTTGATGCATAGAAGATGCGTACTACGTTTCACAAAAATATCTAGGGTCATACCAAAGTTATCATAAAAAAAAGATTTTGTTCTTAAAACTTTAGCACCCTGTAATTCAAAAGTTAAGACCTTTAGGACATATGTTCATATGAAGTTTTTTTCTCAAAATGGACCCAAGAATAACCTCCTTAAATATTAGCATGTTATTAAGAAACACCCTGTATAACCGATTGCAAAAAAAATCGTAGTGATTTATGAATTTTGCTGGCATTTATGTAATGAACTGGAGTGATCTTCAATTTTTATTATAATTTTCTATTGGCGCTTTCTTAGGAGTGTAACCATTACAAACCAATTAATGTAGACCATGTTTAATTAACAGCGGTAAACAGACCCGAACTTCTTAACTTCATTTCTTAAGCGCTTCGTTTCCGTTTCTATGAAAACGGTTAATCTTGGATCGCCTTATTGTACAAAACGCTCTGATGTAAGTTAATATATTATATGGCCTAAAACGTGAACAATATAAATATGTGTAAATTACAATTTTAAACATTAAAGATTTAACCCACATTTCTGATCATGCATCACTATTTAAAACATGCATTTATATCCAAAAAATATGGTTGGAGCTAATTGTGGTTGGTGGTTGAAGATGCAGCATTTGTCAAATACATATACAAATACATATCGAAATTATCAAAGACTCTGTTAACATTAACCACAGCCAATCCAAATTATATTTTTTTAAATCGTACGATATAATTTGTACATTTCCGTATTTTTAATTATAATTCAATGCATAAACTCTTATTATTTTTATGTTGGGTGCCCCTTTTATGTCATAACCCCTTACTAGCTGTGATTAGGCAACACACAGTACGCCTTACAGGTAAATATTATGAAGCAGTATGGGTGGTTGCCTATTCAAAACAAGTACGGGGTTTGGAGAGCACCTTGTATAATATAGTTTAGTTGCTGTATCTGTGCTTTAAAGAAATTTAAAATTACTTCACTTCATATAACTTTTTATTCATCTTTATACGTATTCATCTATTCATGGATTTAGAAACTTGGTTTACGTCAATAACAATATCTTCCGAACGCATAGTCCTCATGAATTTGTAATTTGTTTTTGCAAAATAATGCAAATTGGGGATACTTTGGCAGATTATGATAAAGGAATCTTAATGGCTGTTAACAATTTAATAATTATCGATTAGATAGTAATTATAACGTTTAAAGTTCAGTTAAAGCCATACAACACGTTTTAAAACATGCCCCTTGAAACCTGTTCTTGAAATGTCTCAAACTTTTTGATATTCGTATTAGATGTTATGTAATAATATCAATGAAAGTTCAGGTAGGACAAACTTGTACCATAATTAAGCTGACATAATTGCTAAAATCTCGTTTTACATACATAATGTGAGTCAATTTGTTTTTATAAATCGCAAGTCTAACAAAATTTAAATGACCAAACACAAAAATGTGAAGTTTTATATTCGATTATTTTTAACTCTTATTTCTCCAGAAGATCTGCTAAGATTGTTTGTTTAAATTTTCAGTCGAGGTTAATTATGAGAACCCAAATTAGTATCGGTCAAATTTGCACAGTTATAATTAACAAAATTATCAATTTTTGCTCTCATTCTTTGGTATAATTTACTTTGTTGTGTAAACAATTATTTTCCCAAGTATTTTCTAAAAACACTACTGTAAATTTTACGGCCCTATATCTTAAATAAGTAATAATTAATTGCCTTCTACACTCTCTGTTAATCGATTTTTTTAAATATTTGATTTAAGATTTCTAAATTAAACCTTTTGAAGAGTTCGCCAACAAAATTCACTTTTGGGTAAAATTGTAAGATTATTTCTTTTGCTTTTACTTCTAAAATAGATTAAAGATATTCCGGATCCGGACGTTCAAACGCGACCACTTAGACGCGGCCGTTTAAACACAATATCACTGAAACATTAAGAAACGAACCAGTAGAACGCAAAGACGTTAAAGACGCAGAGACACAAAGGCGCATAGAGTTATTTTATTTTAACAACCGATTTTTCTTTATACAGCGTGTCTGATTTTTCATTGACCAGCTTATATCTCGTTTATTATTAGAAATACAAGAAAAAGTCAGAGGAAATAGTTTTTTAGTAGTAATTCTTCTATAAAATGGCATAATCAATTATTTTTCATGGCCTACTGTTTTTCAGGAAAAATGTATAACTTTGGTTTTTTAAATGGAACACCCTGTATATTTATTCGCTAATGGATCGAGGGTTAAATTCTCTTTTCAAAAATGTATCATATGTGATATTTTAGCTTTCAGATCCAGGTGCATTCTTTCCTTCTATTCTTCCCTCAGTTATTGTTTTTAGGAGTCCTTCGTGTCGCAAGATATGGCCAATTGGTGAATCTCTTCTTTTTCTTGTGTTATTCAGAATGGTACTCTATCTAACACATCTGTGTTTGTGGTTCTATCGTCTATCGACCCAGCTGATTCTTAACATTCGTCTGTAGTACCACATCTCGAACGCTTCTAACATTTCTCTTCATTTTTGGCTATCGCCCATGATTCACATCTGTACAGTGCGTCGCTCCAGACCAAAGTTTTCAAAAATGTAATTACCTATACAGAATGAAATAGCTGTATATTTAATTATTATTAAAGTCTTAATTTTTTTGATTAACTCAGAGCCCGTCTTTCTATTGACTTTGAGGAACACTGCAACTTAAAAGGCTTATTGTCCATAGCTCCATACCCCGATTAGTAGATCACATCCATTCGGTAATCTTTGTTCCCTGTATCAAAAGATAAAGGTCCTTCAGTGGGTATCTGGCAAACACATTCGGTTCCATAGTAGGCTGCCCTGTCTTTTTCTTGCCAACGCATCACAGATACATAAAATGTCTGTTGCGGCTTCTGTTTCCTGATTAATCTACAAGAAAGGTCTCCATTGTATTTACCAATCTTCCACAGGTATTTCGTAACGGTTGCATGTCCTGATAGTAGACCTGTGACGATCCTGAGTTGTACCCTACCCATAATAAATAGTTCATGAGTTCGTTTCTCGGATGGCACTTCTTGAAATTCCTGAGGCTAGGCCAAGTTAAGCCATAGTCGACCCCTGTCTTGAGTTGTGTTCTGCCAAGTCATTGAATTCCTCTAGGCATTCCCATACCAGTCTATAAGAAGTCCTACTACTCATGAGAGCCTTCAAAGCCGCGTGGCTGTCCGATATTATGTAGATTCGCTTATGTTTATAAGCGCCCCGATTGGTTTCCTGCGTATTTTGTAATATCGCGTATATTTCCGTTTGAAATACGGAGGCGGGCTTACTCAATGAAAAGCTGAGCGTCTCTTTTGGTCTTTCGCCATAAAATTCTAATCCGACACCAGTCTCAGTCTTGAAACCGTCCGTGTACGAGATTAGACTTCCAGAAGGAATATCATCTTTGGGATCTTTCCAGTCGTCACGATCCACCTCGAACAGTGAACCTAGAAGGTATTTGGGAGTCATATCATTTCAAGTAGAGGGCCCTCTATGCTACCAATTATACTTGTGTGTTCTGTACCTAAACGAAAGTAAGTAGTACATTGAATTTTGCAGTCTATGGATTCCCAATCTTGCCTCCCCGTGTATATATGAAGAGGAGGAAGATTTAGGAGAATCTCCGCGGCTAAATGTCCTCGGTCACTTATTCTAACCCAAACTGTAATAAAACGCAATTTCACCAGCTGAAAGATCATTTCTATCTTGCGCTAAACACATAATTTAATTGTTTCCGAAACCAAAATAATCAGAAACCCAAGTATTATAATACAATCAAAATTTTCACTATTTCATGATTCGATGATAATTTATCCTCCTCATCTTTTGCATTACTTAAAGCCTACAACTTCTTATCAGCCAGTGTGTATAAATGCCATATTGTTAATTGCGTAGCATAGCCATTGTACTGAGACTGAGACAAAACAATAAATTGTTATCGTAATTTCGCTCAGCACTTTCGTAAGGGCCTTTTAAAGTAATACGAATTTCGTTGGATGTACTAAATTAATATAATCGAATAATATAATCAATAATGACATAAATCCTTCCAAATGTTTTTGGAAGGGGGGGTCATGTTTTCATTTTATGTTAAGTTACAGGTGCGATATACACTTTTATATTGTGTGAAAATTGTTTCACCTTTGGAATGCATATTACGCAGATATTATGAATTCAGAAGCTTTTTAGATGACAGCAGGCCATGTTTCAGGTTTTGTTGGTATAAACCAGTCTGATTCATTTGTATGTATTCATTAGGCAAGGTTTGGGATTGTTTTTAGCTTGGACAATATGTAAAATTACACGAAATATTTATTTATTTATTGGGCAATATCTAGGTTTGCGGGTACCAGGGTTCTCAATTTTAATGTTATATGTAGTTCGCGAGGGTTGCTATTTTTAATATACGTTGTTCATGTTGAAAAAATTCTAAAAGCCCTTTTGACAACAAAAGATCGTTTCCACGACCTTTGGCAACATAACAGTCCGTTCAGTTTTCAAATGCCTAAAGTAAATATCACCGTCATAACTAAAAATCATTGCCAACTCTAATCGGAAACAACCATAAATGCGTTATACATAATTTTACTGGCTTAAAATTGCCTTAATAGCTCTTAAATAATTTACAAAGGAAATTTTTAAGAAATTCCTGGAAATATTCGAATTGTTATAATGGCTAATTAATTGTTTTACCTTTACCATTAGATCTACAATTAAACGTTGTTTACTGCTCCTTATTAACAATTCATAGCATGTTCATCATTCATATTTTTCTATTAAATGGTTATAGTAACGTTCAAAGTAACAATAATAAAAAATTAAATGCCTGTCGGATATGTTTGTGAAGAATGTTTTGTCTGCTTTTTTGTTTACGTATTAGTATTCGGGGTGTTTTCTCAGTAAACAAATTTAAAATTCTATTTTTAATGCAGTAACATATCTGATAAGAAACTTCTGCGTTTGTTTAGCGATGTTTTTCATTTAGCAAACGATTTGTTTATAAACAGTCGACGAGTAGAAATTTTAATGGAAAACACCGTGTAAGCTTTCTATAAACCGTGTTCTGAATATACAAAACGTCTGTAATCGACTTATTACCTACCTATTTATACCAACTCTGAAATTTTTAATTTAAAAAATCACAGATTAGGGGATTTGGGAAAACACTTTTATTAATAGATTTGTTTATAAACAGTAGAAAGGCATCGAGATAAAATGTTGGTTAAAAATTCCCAGAATCTTCGACGTTTCTGAGAATCCGATTTTGAAAGCAACTTTTATCTGATATATCCGAAAATCTAAAGATGTAAGAACACTTGAACACCCAAAAAGATTTTTTGATTTGTAAATTTATTTTTGATAAGATCGAGAGCTCTCTACTAGTCTTCATTACTTAATAGTTAACTTACACGATTGTCAGCTGTTTCACTAGGAAAAATCTGAAATAATTTCTGTGCTTTAGATAATCTAAAATATCAAAATATGTCCCTTTCTGCCTTTCCTCGGGCTTTTTATTCAAAACGTTGAAAACCTATGGCTTTAGACTTAAATTCTAAAATCAGGGATTTTTTTGCTATAATTTTCTGAAATCTGCATTTTGGACAAGAATTCTAAAGATATTAATCATATAATCATAACCAAAACTGTGTTTACTTTCTATTCGGAAATTTATAATAAAAAACGTATTTTAAAACCTTCAAACCTCTAAAAAAACTTTTAAATTACAAAAATTAAGATTCTTTGAACAAAGTTAAAGAGAAGAAGAACCAAGTAGATTTACTTCACTTAACAATTTAAATTTCAAACCCAAACTGTTGAGTTATAAATTCTACAATTTTAATTTTTCTTTTCTGTTTAAAATGTGTATTCTAACTTCAGAATTCTAAAGATACCTGCTAAACTTCTGAACTTCAAACTATAAACTGTAAATCTATTGATAATCTCGAATGTTTTCGAGCATTTGTGTGTATGTATGAATTTTATTGAAAACAATTTTAAAGATATCTAAAGTAGAGAGAGACTTTAAAGTAAGTGCGGTACACTTCAGCATTCAATTGAAAAATTTTTTTCTAATATGAAACTCCACATAACAGTCTAAATCTGCAATAAATAAGAATCAATTTGACGGTGAATTATTACTGTTTAGTTTTTACATGTTATTAAAATCGGTATTTTGAAATAATATTCTCAAAAATATATATCGAAACTTGGTAGGTAAAATCTGGAATTTTAAACGATTGTCTACTGGAACATTAATTTGGAACTTTGGGATTTTTATTTGCCATTGTTTGGAAACCTACATATTTTAAATATTATAATTTTAACATAATAATTGAATAATTGTGAATTTCGTAACCTTTATCAAGAATAATAACTCGTAAAAGAATTGCTAAATTGTTTTTTGTTTTTATTTCATCAGGTTTTAATATTGCAGTAATATTTGTTTTCGTTGCTCTTAAAATAGTATTATAATAGTAAAGACACGAAAACAAACTGTTGTAGAAGCAAGGCATCACTTAACGATTTTTTTTTTTCAAATATGGACAAAGTGTGGTAACAAACCTTTTGATATTTCTACGAAGATATCATAAACATTGTTTGAACAATCGCCAAAATACCCAACTGTTATGAAACACCAAGAAAAATTAGAAAATTAAAAATAAACTGATTGGTTCACTATATTTTGCAATGTATTAAACTTGCATATTCTTTTGTGTTGCTTGTGTTGTAATTTCAATAAAGTGCAAGAAACTTCATCAAGTTACAAAAAATTCAAACCTGAGCTTCTTCGATCTTTAAACGTAGAAAAGGTTAACGCAAACGGCTTAAAAATGTTAATTGGGAACGTAACTGAAATATTTTATTAAAATGTTTTTAAGGTTAACTCTTGTAGGTCGCGAGAGTAAATCGTTTTATTGAACATGGGGAAACCCACACTTAATATTCGCATAATTCATACGTATAACATCATCTTACTTTTAACTTTTAGGCCTAAATTTATTCACATCTTTCAATTTGCCTTTGAATATTTTAAAAATTGCGAAAACAACGATATATGCCTATTTTTGATGTTTAGTTTTTCTTTTTCTCGACAGCTTTAGATTAAAAAAATATTTCATGAAGTTAGTCCAATGTGAACTGAAACGCTAGCGCAAAGTTAGTTAATTCGAAATGTAATTTTTGACCCACAAACTCACAAAAGTAATGTGGAACTTGCAATTGTTTGTAATATTTCTAATTGCAGTAGACTCGTATATTAACCCCAACAAATGAATTTAAGTCCAAACAGGTTCTTAAACCACGATCAAAAAGAAACTCGCCACTTCTAAAATTCTACCCCGAGGCGTTTATGCATTTATGTATTTTATAGCAAAAGCAGTTTTAAATGCCTGCAAATTAATTTGCTATCCGGACAGTAGAAATCGGGATCAATGATCGCCTTTTAACCGAATACAAAAAGGAGCCATGTGCATAGTTTACCAAATTGGGACAACTCCTTTAAATGCACGTGTTTTGATTTGCATACTTCGCTTCGTGTTAATTCGACGTGTGCAGTTCAAGTGATAGAATTTACGTAACAAAATGTTGTAGTTTTAATTTTTATTAAGAGTTTAATCTGGTAAAATTCCCAGAAATAATAGTGGCGTCAGAAGTAAAAATCGGGAAACCGTATGTGGGAATACATAAATAGACAAGCAGATTGAGTGGGTTTGCAGTTTGTTTAAGTGATTAAAGATAAAAGTTAACGTTTAATAAACACGAAGAGTAACAATAATACAAAGTAAGCTTTAATTAATGTCTGATTTATAAAATATGTTGGTACCTTCTAGACCCACATTGTTCATGCTTGTAAACAACAAACTTCTTGAAAACATCGATTTTCCTGTTATTTGCACCGCTTAAATTTTCTCTTATCGCTTGTTTATGAAGATTCGCAGATTTTATAACCAATTAACGATTAATTGTGCAACAGTAATTAATTACTATCCACCAAATAACAAACAATTAAAGATTTTCACGTTTATCAATGTCAATAACATTTAATGAAATTTCGATTTTCTGTCCAACAACAATAATCACCTAAGTATGTTCTTATCTGTCTATAAGACAGACAATCATACTTAGGTCGGCACATTGGTATTCGTGCACGGTACTTAGGTTAGTTATTTATTACTAATTTTTGTGATTGGTATGACCGGTGAATAGCAGGTAATCTAGATTAAAACGAAGGTAATCAGGTTTTTATCCGAAAGTGTTTTTAATAAAAAAAATATAAGTGACCTACTTCAACTAAACTTTTAAGTTGGTTTCTTGTTGTTACCTTAACTTAATTATTGATTTTATTTGATTAATTTCAAATTTTTATATAATTTTAAATAAGTATTTGTTTGTAACTCGGATTGAAAGCGATTTGGTTCAAGATCAAATATTAGCCCTCGTTAAACTTGGATTCGACAGAGATTGCAAGACAATTATAAAGACTTTATGGAAAACTGAAGAGCCTTGAAAACCAGAAAAAACTATTAATATTTTAGCCAGAGCTTAATATAACAAAAGCTGAAGGTGGCTGGAAATACACATTTATTTTATATGGTTTTCAAAGTTTCATTGCCTCAAACTAAAGCTTCCTTTCAGGTTTGAAACTTTTCCAATTTGTAAATGTATTTCAGGGAATTTTTGTAAACTTTTTTGATTTCTATCAATTTTATCTGTAATATGTTTTATTTTCCTGGCCTCAACATTTAAGTTGATCGTCGAAAAGCAAAGCTTGATATTATTTTGATTATTGATTTTATAAAATAAAATATACAAATTTATACAATTTTTGTTTCAGCTCAAATATGTTGAGCAGTTCGGTTCTTAGAAATATTTGAATTCGAAATTAATTCAGTTTCATAAATTTCAGTGCAATTTTAATTGAGGTAATAAGCAAAAGTACATTAAAATTGCCTGTAATAATCTCAATTCTTTATAATTTGCCTATTTTCCTATTACATTTATATAACTCTTAGATTCTCAGTGCTTATCCAAAGTGTTCTAACTAACAATACGTTTTTGAAATTTGTGGAGCAATTTCAAACATTCCAAATGAAGTTCGAAGTAATGTAATTGTAGAATTTCAAGAAATACATATTATATTTAGATTAAATAATGCACATTTTGATTTTACTAATAATAAACAACAAAATTACCTCTCAAATTGAGTTTGCTGGATTTTTGTAATTAAATTTAAATTAGCCAATTATCCATTGGAATTCGATATTTGCTAAAGTTTATTTGTTTCGTATTATTTACTAAGTTAAGAACATTTTGAATTTGTGAATAACCTTTCAAGCAGTTTTTAAAAACTCATTCTAATTTGCATATTAAAATTTGTCCTTCAATAATTTGTACGAAAATAACAAAATACAAATTGTAAACAGTAATTTTGAACACGCAGTTTTTAAGCATCTCCTTTCTATTGTCAAAACTTTAAATGAAAAATCCAACCTTAACATTAGAAAAGTTTCTGTGTAAAATTTAAATAAAAATTAAATCCTGAAAAGGTCTGCAATTTACTGGTATAATTGTAGAAGCTCAGAAGGTATCTTTAGATTTTTGATATCAAAATTATATTTGAGACATGCGAGAAAATACAATTGTGAAATTTATAAATTCCTCTTCTGCGAAAATGTTAAGTCAGGTGTAACTTCAGCCTCCTCCTTTGATTCCTTTTTGGTCGAAGAATATCAGAAAATCTTTTTGTTTTTGAAGGCTCTGAATTAGCTTCCTCCCAATTTCTTTAAGAGAAGAAGTAAAATACGTACTAGAAATTTTGATATTAAAACATTTCAAATATTTAATACTTGTATTTAATGCATTTAAAATTTAAAACTATACTGGACATTGCAGCAATAGTTTACAAATCTAAAGCTTAGCTTCAGTCGCTTAAACTACGGCTGAAGTATATCGAGGTTTAACTTAGCCTTATTTTAAATGAACTTTTGCTTAAACCTGGAGAGAAATACCAGCCCTTAAAGTAAGCTGTACAATCTGCAGCTAACATAAACTTTCAGATATCTTTCTTAGTAACCTTTGTTAATATTTGTTGTTGTTGAGTTTATTACACAACATACTGAATACCTAAAAGTTATTAACGTTCTAAAAAATCGTAAAATTAGTCCTTTGCAAGTGTGGATAGAGCATTGCGTAACAATATTTTTTTGTAAGTTCAAATTCATAAAACGTGGATTTCGGTCATAAATTTAGTATTTTAGAAAATTACCTTTAATCAGGTATAAAGTTTTTTTTCTTCAAATTTCCAGTTGAATTTTATTTTTCATCCGCTGGCAAAAGTTTCAGTCATTAAAGGTAAACAGGGACAGAAATTTACAAAATAATGTCAAATTTAGTAGTACCAACCATCAAATTTTCAGTTGTGATTTTTAAAGTCTGATATTAAAATCCATGTGTAAACAATTCAATATAGAAAGTAAATTAAAAATCTTCCTAATTTACGCTTTTGCTGTGCCAACTAATTTTTGGGTAAATAATATTAAAGAAAAAGAAATTAGTTCTACTTTATTTTTTGACTAATAAAATTTAAACCAGCAATCTGGCCCGCAAATTTGAAGCTTGAAGCATTTAAAACCTGATATTTTTGAACGGATTGTATTTGCTACAACCACAAACTCGTTACTATTTATATTAAATAAAGAACGAAAGCTGCTCGTAATAAAATTTCCAAGAGACATGCTAATGTAAATATTTCTTGTTAGTGTTCAGGTTTTTCCCCGTCGTGTTTTAATAAATTCCTTCCCACAAAATAACAGACCTCAATTTATAAACATAAACAACAACTGGCGCCTACTTCAAAGTAATACATATTAATTATTTTCCAACGCCAGTAAACTATGCAGGTATCAACAATCAGGATTATCCAAGGAATAAACATAAACAAAATTTATAAATCAAAAATTTAAATTTGGAACGTATTTGAAGCTGTGTTAAGTGTTAAGGTCGTATACTACATGTTATTACAATTTAAAAGGAACTCAATTACAAAACTATAGATAACCTCTATTAAACTATATTTTATTGAAGGTCGTTAAATGTTTACCTTGTTCTTTAATCGTTACATTACACAGCTCGTAATTTAAATTAAATTCTTCGTAACAAGGCGGTCTATAATCTATAAACCCACGATTTTATGTTTAGGGCAAAGCTTTGATCTAACTTCGTTAGTAAAGCTCTCATAAATGTGGTTCGAATTTTTACAGAAAACCGTGTTTCTTTCATTTTAAGTCTTGATTTGTTGAGATTTTGTTTTAGTAATAACTTATTTTTATTTAGTTTTCTACTTTTTTTTTTATTGCCTTACTGATATCAGTAACGATCTAACTTATCTAACAGAATCGAATCTCATGTACTCCGGACTTTAAAAAATTCAGCCTGTGAATTAACAACGTGTTTAAAACTGTAACAATTAATAAATTAAAAAAATTACCAACTGTTAGTGGATATTTATTTTTATTACTTGACCTTAAATCTCAGGAAAATTACTAAAAAATGTTATATTAAACTGTTAAAATTTGTATTATAAAGAATTTGAAGATGCATATTTTTTTAATTTTTGATTCCGTGAAATCAAGAAAATGCTAAAATATGCCACGATTTAGACCAAGAAAAAATAAAACATAATAATTGTACAACGCAATACGTAATAACCATCCAACTGTTACGTATTTTATATCTTTTTATCAACTACTCAGTTATCAAATTTCTTGTAAAGTTAAAAGTAATAACAGTACTTTTTACAAACTTGATCACCACTTGCTGCATAATAAAATACTATTAAATTATGTAATTTTTTACATTAAGTCATAACCTCGACCGGAACTGTTAAAAGTTAAAACTATAAAAAAACATATTAACATTTATTAAAATGCGGATGCTCCCGATGTAAGCAGTTTGATTTACAGTAGCATTTTTCACTTTTTACATTCTCATTAAGTCATTAAATATATAAATCCTTGTACGTTTTAGTTGCGCTGACCTTGACATTACATAACAAGAGAATTTGATTAGAGTGGCATAAATGGAAGTGTTTTTAAGTTCAATTAATGCATTGCACTCTAATTTCCTTATTAATGTATTTCCTGTTGACTTGTTTTGCGTATTACATTTGAAGTGCCGGCACTGATTTTCAAAGGGTTTAAAAATTGCAACAACTCGGGAGTAATTTAAATCCACTTTTTTAATTTGGGTAGAATTGCTATTGGTATGTTTGACTTTAATTAACGCCAATTGTGCTTATACGTTTGTTAATCGAACCAGTTTTATTGAAAACTTAGAATAATTGGTATTATCAAAAGATAGGCTGATAAGCTTCCGTGCTGCAAATTGGAACGTGGTAAATAAAACCACAGCAACCACTAAAACCGTTATTGAAGTTCCCATCTTGTAGAACGGGAAATCCGTGCTAATTTAAATAAATACCAGAATTTCTACATTATTTAGCTGAACATTGACACCGCGTACAATCAAAACGTATGCGTTAGAGTTGCAGTTTTTTCTTTATGTAGAAGCTTGACACCCTATATTTCAAGCACTGCTGAACTAATTTTGTTGAAATTGATTCGTAGAACTACATATCTACATACGTACGCCAGGCAAGTTTTTTTTAGCCTTTATCGTGATATTCCCCAGATCCATAAAGATTTTGTACAATTTCGATTTTTTTTTTAATTTTCAAATTAAGACGTTTATTGTTGGTAATATTTACAGTCTGTTAAACATTAACATTCTATAAATTATTTGAGTTAGTACATAACATGAGAAAATAATGCCCTTCAACATTACTTCTTTACACTGTAATAAATTGTGTTTTGCAGTAGCTCGAAAATTTAAACCTAGACCTAAATACTACACTAAATTGAGAATCTTAGTTAAATTTGTTAACCAAATCTAACGGATCACGTCTTTTGAACCTTCTGTCATACTGCATTTCTAGAAGCGCAACGGCTAAATTATTGATGTAGGAACCGAGTTTCACTTGGTAATACTCATAATTACTTTGTTTTGGAATCGTAATACATATTTCCAAATTAGAGTTGATAGCAGACCCCCAAATCTGGATTTCATAAGTCCATATTGGTTTTATAATTGTTTTATAGGGAAGTATTTTATTCTTCAGTGATAACTGAGATTTTCTTCCAATCACCTAATACATATGAAGAAGTTTTAATCAGAGTTGTAGCCTTTTTTTTCATAATGTGGGTCTGCGAGGTCAGGCGCCTTGCTAATGTATCCCTAGGTACCGATACCGCAACAACTTTCAGCTGGCTTGTTGCGGTATCGGAGTGTTATTCAGTATAATTGGTTTCGTTTCGTAGGGTGAATTTTACTTAAACCCATTTCATTTCATAAGCCATTCTTCAATCATTTTGAGATGTCGTTGGAGTATCAATGATGCTGTTTGTGGATCGCTATGCAACGCTAGAACTTGCAGGATCTGCCTATGTAGCCACTAGTGTTTATGGGGTTGTGGACAGGTCCGCTGTGTACAGAAGATATAGAATAGGCTGGATAGGTCCTAGAATGCTGCCTTAGCATACACCTGTTAGATTTGCCAAATAGATGATTGTGCATCTTTAAATTTAACATGCAAAGTTCTTTCCAGCTCATAGTAATCAATTGGTAAGGCCTTCTTTATTTAGTAAAAACTCGATAAGCCAGACCTTGTCAAAGGCCTAGTTGATGTCTAGGAATGTTGAGAAGCAGTACCTTTTCAGATGTAAGTCGTGATTAATTTTCGTGACTGTTCTATCGTGCCATGGCCTTCCCTTAACCAAGTTGACTAGCTAGGATGGTGTTTCATTGTTCGAATTGGTTTTAGCTTTCTTTTCAAAGACCTTATACATATATGATAGGTAGCAAGCTGATGAATCGGTATGAAGTGACTTCTTTCGGGTTTTTTCCAGGTTTTGGTATCATCACGATTTGCGCCGTTTTCCATTGTTCTGGGTATGTTCGTAATCGGAAAACTGCATTAATGGTGTAAGTACTGAGTTTTATTGCTTTTTCTGATGAAAGCATCAACTTTACTACTCTTTACTGGTCTTATAGGTAGGTTCAGCAATGTCATTAGATTCGTTGAGTGTTTGATGTATACATAATTATTCGTCTGCATGGCAGGATCTATCGTGGGGTTGAAACACTGTGAGGTTAAATGGTCTGCTAAAGTATCTGCTTTTTCTTGATTGGTTCTGGTACATGTTCTATCAAATTTTCGGAAAGGCAGAACTGAAAGTTGTGAACCATTCCTGGAGTAGTCTTTCATAAAGAGTAATCGGTGTCTCAGTAGGTGTTAGGGTTAGACAAGTATTTTTGTACTCCTTGATTTCTAAAGGTGGTCGGAAGTTTTTAATTTTTGTTTCTGGGATTTCTAGTGGTTTACCAGATTCTTCTTAGTCTCCGTTTTTCTTGTATTTTTTGTTTAATGATCGTAGGGCAGTATCCGATGACATGTTGGTTGTCATAAGCTGGCGTAGCTTCCCAAGCTGATTTCTGTGTGGTCTGATTCGATGGCGTTGAACAGTTCTTTTTCTATTTTTAATGGGTTATTTAGTTGTATTCTTTATATGACTAATTGTCGAAAGTAGTGCCAGTCAGTGGCTCTGGAAGCTAGCGTTCTTGGTTTTTATGTAACACTTCTGTGCTGTATGTGATAATATGATAAGTACTGGTGAATGATCGAAGGGTAGATCTCAACAGGATTCTGCTTTTAAATAGTTTGATGAAACGCCTTTGGCGACGCAAAAGTCTAATAAGTCTGGAATCTTATTAAGATCCAATAGCCAATATGTAGGTTCAAATATTGTACAGCTCTCTTTCACGAGAGTTAATGTTCGCAATCCCCTTATTTGATTTTTTGAGTTATAGTCTCCGCTAGCTATGAAACAGTGACCAAAAGTCTGAAAGAAGGGTGCAAATTGCGAGCAAATTGCTGATCTTTAATGGTATGTCGTGATGGGCAGTATATGTACAGCAGAGAATATCATGTCTGTATTTGTTCTGCTACTACAAAGGTAGTAGCTTGAAGATAATCGGATTGAAATTTTTGTAATTAATAATGTTTTATTGAGTGTTTTAGTTATTATTATGAGTGCTGCTCCCGCGTGTGCAGTATACATATATAGTGTTCCTTGGTATCTTCAAATAAGAATTGACAGTGAAATAAGCTTCAGATATTAACATAATATTTATATTGATAGCATTAATCTCCTGGCTATGTTGAACAAAGCCATAATGCATTCCATTGAGCAATTTTTAAGATGTTAGGCATTATGATTAATTTTACTGATCATGGCTGTAAGTAGGTTGAGTATTGTTTCCATTCTTTCCCTTGCTCTTTGCTGCGTAAAGTTGGTGCTAATGTTAGACTGCCTTGAACGTAAGGGAGAATATTTTCTTCTGTGTATTTCCTTTGCAACTAAGCAGCCTGAATGGTTGCCCTTACAGTTGATCATTTTACATCTTTACTTTTGGTTTTCCTTTCGCAGTTTTTCGTTCGATGTTCGCCTGCACATTTAACACATCTTGGCGTTCTATGCCAGTAGTTTTTAGTAGAATGACCGTAATTCTGGCAGTTTTGACATTGAATTGTTTTCCGTTTAACGCGTGGTGGTTCAAATCTTATCTTAGATTTCATTAGAAATTCTATGTTGTTTTCTGACTGCCGGTGTTCCACAAAGAACATTGGGATTTTGGTGACTCTATGCTTAATATTATGAATATTCAGGACCTTATGTCTATAACTGGTTATTTCATTGGCTAATTCGGTGAATTCGACTGTAAGATGCATGTCTCGTAATACTACTTTGTATCTTTTGTCATTATGTTTGTTGGAAACGGTGGAATTCTGTGTCCTTGTCTTTCAGTGTTTTGATGATTGTACAGTAGTCTGTGACTTTGTTTAGTTATATCTTTGCTTGTTTGTTACTGACCAGTTTAACCAGTTTAATTATTGGATATGAATGGTGTTTAGATTTTCCTTATAATTTTCCTTATCAATAACAAACCAGCCCAGCAAATGTTTAAAGTCTGTCGAAATTACGTGTTTGTTTTGGACTCATTTTGCCTATGGAAATTGTAATTTTAAAACTATTTTCGTCAAAATAAGTCGACCCATGCAAGCAAGATATGTTCCCAAACCTACAAATGTTAACAGTCTAAGAAGGTTTTCAAATCTTAAACGTGAAACAACAACATAATTTCAGACTTTTAAAAACTATAGTTTTCTCTCAAGATGCTTAAAACCAACAATCTAACAAGCCAATTAATCAATTGGAAATATGTGATCAGCAAGTATGGAAAATCTATAGAAATTACGCACGCTTTTTGGTCTCATCTTACCTAGTAAAATCATAATTGTAAAACTATTTTCGTCAAAATAAATCGACCCATGCAAGCCAAATGTTAACAGCCTGCGAAGGTTTTCAAATATTAAACGTGAAACAAAAACATAGTTTCAAACTTTTAAAAATTATAGTTTTTTTCTCGAACGTCCCTTCCTCTTAAATTTGAGACACTCAATCTCTCAAAATGTTTAAAACCAACAAGCTAACAGACCAATTAATTGATTGCGAATGTGTGATCAGCAAATATGGAAAGTCTATTGAAATTGCGCATGTTTTTTTCTCACATTTTACCGAGGAAAATCATAATTTTAAAACCATTTTCGTCAAAATAAGTCGAACCATGCAAGCCAGATATATTTCCAAACATACAAATGTTGACAGCCTGAGAATATTTTCAAAATCTTAAATAAAATGTGAAACACTAACATAGTTTCAGACCTTTAAAAATTATAGTTTTTTTCTCGCATTTTCTTTCCTTAAACTTGGAAAAATGAATCCTGTAACATTTAAATCCAATCTCCTAACAGCCATTGTAATACGGTTAATAAGTGATTACCAACTAAAGAAAGTTTGATATGTTTTTGGCCTATTTTTATCAAATAAAAGATCTAACGTTCAGTTAGTAAATTGTTAAAAAAATTCGGCTAGTTTGCACAATTGAACATTTGATCATTCCTAAAAAATCGTAACGTTAAAGCTTTTTTTATCAGACGAATCATTCCACCCAAACAAATTTAAAGTCCTACAAATTATAGCGGCATTAAGAAAATTTTGCAAATCTTAACGAAAGAAAAATAAATTTTCAAAAATTACAATTTGTCGAAACCTCGAAACCACACGCAAATTTAAATTCCAGTAATCACCATTTCTTGTGTAGAAAACTCTTATAAAAGGCTTCAGACCAACATCGTAATTTGTGATTTCTTACTGACTTACTTACTTATCCTGTCCTCTTCTACCGCCAAAGTAAGTGTAAAAAGTTCATCAAAGATCTTTTAAAGAAATTTTCCAAATTTTTAAATTTCAGTAACGTAACAATTACGTAACAAACTAATAAATCAAATCTACGTTTTCCCATGGATTAATAATTTGAACTAATTTGAAATTGTTGTCACGTTGTACTTAAAAAGTTCCATTTGACCCACGCTAAAAAATAATCGCAAATATTCAAGTAGGTAGTTATTATTGATCAACTGATCGAGAAAGAACACAATTGTTGTATGATTTCCTGAAATAGCAACGCACCTATCCTACATTATCTTACACATTCTATCTCAATATTAATCAACAAATAATTAAGAAAACCCGATTATCTATTTTATTGCACCTCGTTTAAACAAAAGGTTGTAAATCTTATAATATGTGGATGTATTGTTTTTAACTTCAATGTTTCAGTATGTTAAGTGAGAATTTTGTTACAGGTTGAAATGTATCCTTTACATACGAGAAGAAAATTATTATTATTTACTGTAATTTTTACAGGTAAGTCTTGTTTTGGTACTGAATTTAATTGATTAATTTGTTAATTGTACATTTTAAGTTTTATGCCTATTTGCTAAAATTACTGCAACAAAATCATTTGCTTTCGTCGATATTTACAAGGTACCTACTAAAATTCAATTAATGTTGCACTTTTGTTAATTGTGTCCAGTTTTTTATCTTTACTACGCATAATTATCAAACCAAAGCTAAATTAGAAATTAATTCGTAATCCTTATATTTGTATAATGCAATAATGAAAACAACTCATTTTTCAGTTTTTCAAAATGTACAATGTGATATCAAAGTGTCCCCAAAGGAGATAACTTTAAGAGTAAATGACAAAGAAGAATTTAATATCGAAGTAACGTAAGTTCTCCGAAAAAATTAAATAAATACCAAAATAAAAAGCTTATTTTCAGAAAATTAAATGGAACTAATATTAAGGTAGATCTTATTGTCCAGCATGAGGATATCCTCAAAGTGGAACCATCAAGTATTATTTTAAACCCTAACAACAAATTTCCAGTAAACGTAGAAGGAATATCAGCTGGACATTCTGAAATAAGTGCAAATTCCACTATAAAGTAGGTATGAACATTAAAATTTTTTCAGTGAAGAATTATAAATCTTAACATTTCAGTGTGGAGAATGTGTTTATAAGGGTGACTGTTTACAAAAATAAAGCATTAGATACTTTATCTGTGGTTGTAGGCTGGATTTACTTCGCAGCCTGGTCCATTTCGTTTTACCCACAAATTTACATTAATTATAAGAGAAAAAGGTATGCAACAAATGGACGTATACGACAGTTAATTATAATTATATGAGTTTTTACTTTTGTAGTGTTATTGGACTGAATTTTGACTTCCTAGCCTTAAACGTTGTTGGATTTACTTTATACAGTATTTTCAACTTAGGTTTATATTTAATTCCAGAAATAGAGGTAAGTTAATCATTTTCAAATTAAAAAAAAAAAAATTTAATGAAAACTTTGTAGGATGAATATTTCAACAGATATCCTCGAGGTTTAAATCCAGTTAAAATAAACGACATTGTTTTTGCTGTTCATGCGGCAATAGCAACAGTAATAACAATAGCCCAGTGCTTTATATTTGAAAGAGGGGAACAAAGAGTTTCTATTACAGCAAGAGGAATTTTAGGAATTTTTGCAACTTTTCTTTTTATAAGTGTGATACTTTCTGCAACTGATGTTATTCATTGGTTGGACTTTTTATATTTTTGCTCGTATGTTAAGTTAACGATTACCTTAATCAAATACGTGCCACAAGTAAGTTAACATTCGTCGAAAATTTTCTAAAAACTAAATTCAAATATTTGTAGGCGTACATGAATTACAGAAGACGAAGTACAGTTGGATGGAGTATAGGTAATATCATATTAGATTTTACTGGTGGAACGCTGAGTATGCTACAAATGATATTAGATTCCTACAATTACAGTAAGTAGATAGTTAATTTTTTTAGGTATACGTTTAACACCAATTGTTTCAGATGACTGGGTGTCAATATTTGGAGATCCTACGAAATTTGGCTTAGGGTTATTCTCTGTGGTATTTGATATTTTCTTCATTGTTCAACATTATATTTTATACAGGCATACAAATTATGAAGAAAATTAATCGTAGTTAATTAGTTTTAGGTATTAACTTTGTACATATTTATCAATATATTATTCTTTTTTAACGTTTGTTTCCGTTGATGTGCTCTATTTTTACATAGAAATAAACTCTTTCGCCATTAAGTTTTGATTTACCTTAAAATTCAAATTTCCCGCTTGTTTGTATATATACTTCGTATAGTATGCTCAATATTTGCTGTTGAAGCGTAGCCGTTTTTTAAATTCATTAATATTTAATCATCAACGCCACAAAATAATAGATATACGAACTAACATAGGTAGCATACAAACAAAAAAATCATCTCAACCACTCAGTGATCTAGCAGAAAAAGGGGAGCACCATGAAACCTACGTACAAAACAAAAGAAAAAAAATTCAAAAAATACCACCATTTATACTGTATGGAGTCAACAAAAATGTGTGAAAACTTGTTAGAATTACATAGTTAAAACTGCCATTATCATATTTACATATCAACTTTTACCGGGAGATAAAATGAAGATATATCCATTTGTAAACCAAAGAACTACGAATGAAAAGAAAACAATAAACCAACGAGGATCTGTGGTAAACGAAAAAAGATACAAAATGGATCTCTTACGACACGATGGCATAAAAGAAGATTAAAATAACAGTTACAAAAAACGGACAATGGAAGATGTAGGAATATGGAATAATTATTAAAACTTCTATACATAAAATTGCATGTGAAGTTCTAGGTGAATGTAAGAAACTAAAAAACTGAAACAGCATGTAGAAATAACAGAAGAAATTCAAGAATTAATCGGTGATAGAAATAAATCATACATGCAGTGTTTAACTAAAAAAGATAACAAAAGCAGAGAAGAATATAAAAATAGAAACAGGGAAGTACGAAGAAACATTAAGCAAAATAAGAATAAGTATTTGGAGGAGAGATTGTATGCAAATTGATAGTCTTATAGGTTATAGGAAGCTCACAATCAACGGAAATTTGGAAGACAAAACACTAAAATCAAACAGTGCTATAGAGGAGTGGAAAAACATTATGCAGATTTACTAGTGGAAAGGAGATCACAATATCCAACCACATGATTTGTATACGGATAATCAAGAGACAATTGCAATAACAGCAGAGGAAGTGAAGAAAAACATAGGTCTTATGAAAAAACAGGCGATCATCGGGACCAGGGGGAATCCCCATTGAGCTGGTAAAATGAGGAGGAACACATAGTGTCAATATTAAAAAAGGGAGATAGGATAGATCCTAAGAGTTACAGAGGCTTGAGTGTAAACTGTAGTATTAATAGACTGTTTAGAAAGATACTACAAAATAAATTAAGAGCAGAAATCCAAGAAAAAATAGGAGAAGACCAGAGTGGGTTTACGCCGGGAAGATCGTATGTCTACAATTTATTTGTTCTTCAGCAAGTATTAGAATAAAGAATAGCAGTAGGAGAGGAAGTACACTTGGCCTTTGTCCTTTATAGATTTAAAAGATAAATAAATTATGGGAAGCACTAAATATCATGGACGTCGGCCCTTGACTTGTTAAAATAATTAAAGAACTTTATAAAGATGACCTTTCATATATTAAAAGTGGAACCAGACTATCAAAACCTATAGTAACAACAACAGGGCTTAGACAAGAATGTAGTCTTTCTCCATTGTTATTTAATGTCTACGTAGAAGTGGCGCTAAGAGACACTCTGTGGGAATGAGCATTCCTGTAAACGAACATCGATTATGTTTATATTAAGCTTTGCCGATGATCAAGTCGGGCCTAAAGAGGGTTTAGGGACTGGTGAGATAAAGCAAATAATTCAACAATCTAGAAAGGTTATAAGCGCACTTAACTCCTTGTGGTGGGACAAACATCTATCGAGAAAGAATAAAAAAAGGATAGGCGAAGTCATGGTGGTGTCTGCCCTCTGTTACGGGTATGAAGTCTGGAGCCTTAATGCCGTAACAAAAAGGGAGTTATGGGCTGTCGAAATGGATTATCTGCGGCGAGGTGCACGATTATCCCAGATGGAACAATAGAAAAAATAAGTCTGATGGCTAAAAAGAGTTTTTGAATGAAACCCCCCTGGAAGAAAGAAAAGAGGCAGACCAAGAAGATCTTGAAATGGCGGCATACGAAGGGCAATGCCAGAAACTCAACTCTATAATAATAATATACGAGTATATAAAATGAAGATCCAGAAAGGCAGTGTCGAAAATACAAAAAACCTTAACCGCTAGTAGACGCTAACAACATAATCAGACACACAAACTGCCAGAGGAGAAGTTCTACAGGGTGATGTTAAGAACCTACATCATACAACAGAACTCGCTGAAATCGTAACAGCGCTAAAAGCAAATAATGGAGAAATATACAAAATTAAAACTCTTATAAATGCGGTTGTACGCTTTGAAGCCCCAAACAAAATACAAACGATCGTTCAATGTAAAAGGTGCCAAGCATATGGGCATACAAGAAATCAGTGCACGCAGCAATTTCGTTGCGTCAAGTGTGCAGAGCCACATGACTACCGAACATGCAATAAAAAGGAAACAGATGGCAAACGCAAACGTGCCGAATGCGTGCTTTGCGAAGGAGTACATCCCGCTGATTATAAAGGATGTGAAGTATACTTAGAAATCATGAGGAAAAGATATCCAACACGAAATGGAACAGAACTAAATCAACCAAATACACAAAGCAAACTATCGCCGCCGCCACCACCACGTCCAGAGACAAGGACTTCACAAAACATATGTATGCACTCCACAAACCCAATCGGGTATGAAGTATTATGCTCAACTAGCCACAAATCAACCTCAGCAAAACCAATGTCTGCAATTACTTCAACAACAACCAGATTATAACCTTCTACACATAGGCGGAGTTAGGGGGGTACTGGGGGGTGCTTAGCACCCCCAATTTTGAAATTAGCACCCCCAAATTAAGTTATTTTTATTTTTATTTTTTATTATTTATATCTATTCTCTCGGCGAAAATAATTTTAGCTGACAGGCAGCCCATGAGCCTAGACTAGAGACGTTTTTCGATCCATCCCCACCACTAAACACTCTCCTTGTCCTTGTCCTTTCCGAATTAATATCTATTACCGCATATTTGATGCAATAGTCAATTACCTGAAAATTCGTTTTTCCCCAGAAAGCGCGAAGATGGCAAAAGCTGTTGATAATTTTATCAAATTTGATTTAGAAGGGAGTTCCTTCCACTTTTATTGATCATTATGCGGCCACTTTTGGAATAAACAAAAATATTCTGAAAGCTGAAATGTTGATTCTAAAGAATATGAATATGATGGACAACAGGAACACTACTGAAATTAACGACAGTGGTATTAAAAAATACTAAATCAGGATGTTTTTGGCAATTATTATAAACTTTTCAAAGTTGCTCACATCTTCCCAGTTAACTCGGCATCTTGTGAAAGGTCATTTTCTGTCATGAGAAGAATAAAAAATTGGCTTAGAAAAAGTTTCCTTGATGATCCCTATTTTTTGGAGAAAATATTTTTGTATCGCGATTTTCTAACTTTTCATTAAAGCGCTTGACCTTGAAAATTTCAAAAATTTTCACCTGCGGCGCTACATGGTAGGCGGCTCGTTTTGTTCGTGAAGGACTCTAGCACCCCCAAGTTTGGCAGTCTAACTCCGCCTATGCTTCTACAACAACAAAATGAATAGGTACCTACAGTAACAAAATAGAAAAACAACAACAAGCTATATTAGAATTGGCACAAGAAATCAGACAGCTCAGAGAAGAGATGAGGCATACTACAAAATCCAAAAAAGAATGACTCAATTATACAAAATTGGATTGTGGAACGCCAACTATATCACAAACCACAAACACGAAATAGAATTATTTTTAGCTTTAAACAAGATCGATATTCTGCTAATATCAGAATCGCATTTAAAAACCAAGGCCCGCTGAATTAATATTACATATAAGGCCTGCCCACTTCATTTAGCCAAGACTCAATTAGCCAGGACGCAGGCGCCATTTGGGGCGAACTATACATTTTAAAGGGACAAATGTATAGTTCGCCCCAAATGGCGCCTGCGTCCTTGCTAATTCCGTCTTGGCTAAGTGAAGTGGGCAGGCCTTATATGCAATATTAATTCAGCGGGCCTTGTTAACAACAAACGCTAGTTTTAAAATTTAGTAGTAAATCCATACATCGAGTTACCATTGAAAAAGTAAAATACAGTTCATTAATAATTGACAACCATTTGTTTATTGACAAAGTGAACATTTTACAATTAGTTGTTTTCTGTAAAAGAATAAAGTTAATAATTAACAATGGTTATTTGTTGAAAAAATGCCAAGTTTTAGTGCAGCTGAGTATGCCGATATTGTTTTCGTGTATGGTTACTATAATGGTAACACTCGTCTTGCATCCAGAGAATATCGTCGCAGATATCCAAATAGACAGCAACCCTCTCCTCGAGTTTTTGGCCGTATTTTTCAAAGACTCCGTGAGACTGGTACAACTGCTGTTAATAATGCTGGTAGTGCGGCAGAAGGTAATGTCAACAATGAAGAAAATGTAATCGATGCAGTTCTGGACAATCCTACACCTAGTACTAGGCCACTAGGCGCATTGCAACGCAATTGCACCTTTCGCAGAGCTTTGTGTGGAGAACATTACATCGCGAAGAACTGCATCCTTATCACATTCAACGAGTTCAGGCACTATAACCACAAGATTATGGCCAACGTGTGGAGTTTTGCACCTGGTTGTTACGTAAAATTACCGAAGATTCAAATTTTTTAGATAGAATACTGTGGACCGATGAGGCTCAATTTACGAGGGATGGTATTAATAGTTACCACCCACAACTATGGTCTCTCCAGAATCCCCATGCCATCGTACAGACAATATTTCAACATCGCTTTAGTGTTAATACATGGGCTGGCATTTTTAACAGTCGGTTGCTTGATATCGAAGTTCTTGATGATCGCTTAAATGTACTTTCCTACATGGAAGACTTTATGAGATGCTAGAAGACCAGCATGATGGCGTCCCAGTCCACTATGGAAGACAAGTAACCGAATGGTTAAACATGCGTTATCCCAACAGATGGATTGGTTGTGGGGGTCCCATCGCTTGGCCTCCGAGGTCCCCTGGCCTAAATCCTTTAGATTTTTACCTTTGGGGTCACCTAAAACAGCTAGTCTACAGTGTTGAAATCAATACTCGTGAACAATTACTCCAAAGGATGATTGATGCGGCCAATCAAATTCGCAATGACAATGCCATAGTTCGTGTTTATGATTCAATGATTCGTAGGTGTCGTACTTGTATTCAGGCTCAAAGGGCACATTTTGAGCACTTGTTATAAATGTTATTTGTTTTTAAATTAAATTTCATTATAAGTTCCTAACATTATATGCTTTGTTTACCTATTTGCTACTATACTAATAAAAATTTGGTCTGTTGTAATTCTGTAATTAATTGGAATACGGCCTATGTTTATATGACATTTTTTTGCTCAAAATGTTTGTTACACTCATTATGAATCACCCTGTATAATATACAATGCGGCACATCCGGACACAGAACGATGAGCCAGTGCGGCTGTAGCCATTATCATACGAAACGGTATAAAACACCATATGTTGAATAAAATCGAAGAAGCTTGTCTTCAGGCAGCAAGTGTAGTCATAGTTTCTGCAGCCGATTACCCTCCAAACTACCCTGCTGACAAGCAAAGCTTTATCCGTTACTTCACTCAGCTTGGTCATAGATTTCTGGATAGTGGTGATTATAATGCGAAGCACAACAACTGGGGATCAAGAATATCAGCCCCTGGGAGTGGTAAAATACTACACACGGTAATTAATGAACTGCATCTGAACCATCTTTCCACATAAACCCATATAAACCAACTTATTGGCCAACAGATCCAAATAAGCTACCAGACTACCTGAACCTCTTTATCACTAAAGGGTTTACACGAGGAACTTTAGACATTGAACCAAATGACGACATAGCATCTGATCACTCCCCAGGAATAGCGACCGTTTATTCAGGTATAAAAGAAAAGGAGCAGGCGATAAAACTTCACAATCGTAAAACCGATTGGTGATTCTTAATAGAATTAATTAACTACAAACCAAGCCTAAGGTCTCGCCCAAAGCAACAGAAGCGCTGGAAACAGAAGTACAAAAATTCATCTCTTTAATACATGAATCTGCTTGGGAGGGAACACCAGTACTAGAAAAGTCAAAACAAAAAACTATTGGTTGTCCAATAAACATCCATAAAAAGATATTTAAAAAACACGACTTCGACAGTTATGGCAATTATCAAGACATCCACGAAATAAAACAAATTTAAATCGTGCAGCAAGACAATTGAAAGAATCACTAAAAGAACTCAAGGTCATTTCAGGAATATCTGGAAAGGTTAACACCAACAATTGACACCGAATATGCTCTGTGAAAAGCAACAAAAAGATTAAAACAGACAAGAGAACATATACCACCCTTAAGAAAACCAAGCGAGGGCTGAGCTAAAATAGGTAAAGCTGTGTTTAAGCCACTCCCAAGGATCGACGAGGACGAGGATGTAGAAATCCAAACATTTCTGGAGTAGCCATGACAACCTAGTGAACCTGTTCCTACAGTAACGCCGATTAACGCCAAAAGAAGTAAAAGCTGTAATATTGAATGACCTAAGCCCAAAAAGGGCTCCCAGTTACGACTTGATGGTAGGCAAAGTAATGACGGAACTTCCTCGTAAAGGAATAGTTAATGGTAACACAGCTCATAAATGCTGCCTTCAAATTACAACATTTTCCAGTCCAGTGGAATACTGCATAAAAAATACCATGAGATCGAAAAAAAAATGATTCTGAGCAGGCCTTGACTAGTACAACACAATTGGCTACACTGGTTCTAGAATGCCTATGAATTATAATGTGACAGTGACATTTCAAATGTAAGTCAGTTTTGCAATCTTGTTTCCAGAATTATTTAAGTTTATCGTTGTAATACTAGTGAAGGATCACATTTTGAACACCTACTCTAACATGTATTCATCTTAGTTTTCAGTTTGTTCCCTAAATAAATACTGTTTTGTGTTTTAATTTATTTGACATTTATTAACCTCTAACCTACTGCCACATTTTGAAATCAGTCTTGCCAATCGTGTTGTACTAGTCAAGGCCTGCTCAGAATCATCTTTTTTTCGATCTCATGGTACTAAGTAACTAATTAAAAAAACCAGGCAAACCGCCGCATAAGCCTTCATCTTCTGAACCGATTGGTTTGTTAAACAAGATAGTCGCACAGAGAAATCTGATACCTAGCTATAGTTCTTAAATTCTAAGCTTACTACGGAACCACTCGTCTTCAACGAAACCCTGCCTTTCTTAACTTAAGCCAGAAGAAAGTGATAAACTACCATTAGTATAATGCGAACGAACAGAATGGAAGACATTCCGGTGGAACACTATTAGTTTTGCCTGATCGCAGGGTTTCGCTGAAAACGAGTGGTTCCGTAGTAAGCTTAGAATTTAAGAACTATAATCACCCATTTGGGTTTAGACGGCAACATTCTACGATTCGTAGATAAAAACTACTGTGCAAAAGTATTCTTAGGCATTAGCCAAGCATTCGACAGGATATGGCGCCAGGGACCTTTCTACAAACTCAGAAAGAAACTTCCAGAAAATGTCTATATCATCCTTAAATCATATCTAAGCGAGAGTACTTCCGAGTGAGATATGAAAATGATAGAACAGCTCTACACCCAATAATGTCGGGCGTGCCACAGGATAGTACCTATACTGGGTCCGCTATTTTACCCCTTATTCACTACTGGTCTCTCAACCAACGATACCTACCTAATGTGATCACATGATCACAACCACATTCGCTGATGATACTGCTATCTTAGCTGTTCGCAAGGAATCTACTACAACACAATATCAACGAAATCAATAATTGGACTAAGTGGAGGATCAAAGTAAACGAGGCTAAGTCTAACCACATCATCTTTACCAAATGTCGTAGAGATTCACCACAAATAATGATAGGAAACCAAACCATACCTATCACAGACAGCATTAAGTATCTTGGTATACACCTAGATAAGGGCTTGACTTTGCGCACACATACAGTGTGTCCCCGGATGGAGTTGACAATAGGTATGATGGACCAAAAATTTTCGAATTGGATTTTCATATTTTGGGGATTAACCCCTGCTCGGCCTGAACTTATTTTTAGTTTACTTTCGATTTTTGTAAATCATGTAGGCCTTTACAGTTGAGCAAAAACTCTTTTCGTTTCAGGTAAAGTACCTTTCCCGTTCACAGTACGCCAATGTGTTACTAAAAAAAGTTGTTCAGAATGAAAAGTTATGGCGTTATGCAAATTTTCAGAACGATCTTCCTACTTTGATAATAGAAATTGACAATAGGAGAAAAATCTTTATTATTAATTACGATTATATGAAAAATCTTAGATCAGAAAACAGGGTGAATACAAATTTTCAAATTAAAATTCAAATTTTTACAGTTATTCTATGTTGCTACCTCTCATCTCAACACATTTTTCCGCTCTCCTAATAAAGTTACTGTACACTTTACGAATGGTTTGTGGCTCGTTAAATTAATTTACTGCTTCCTGTATACGCGCTTTTAATGCTTCTGTATCATGTGGCAGATCATTCTCATAAACCCTTTGTTTTAAGGCACCCAAAAGAAAAAAGTCGAGTGGTGTAATGTCAGGTGACCTAGCAGGATAATGGATTGGGCCAAACCTACCTATCCACCTTTCAGGAAAATGACGAGGTAACCATTGCCTGACCAAAACTGTAGAATGAGTAGGGCAGCCGTCTTGCTGTCAGAACATGTTGTTACGTAGTTCCGGCTCTAAAGTATTTAAAAATTGTAAAACAAATGCTTCCAAGATGTGCAAATACACGTGCTGATTTAAATTTTTCTCTATAAAATATGGGCCAACTATCCGATCAAAGAAAATTCCGCACCATACATTAACTTTCTTGTAACGTTGACTCTCTTTATTAATTACATAATTAGGGTTATCCCAAGCCCAGTAACGACTATTTTGGGAAGATACGTGCCCGTTGGTGCAAAATGAACATTCGTCGGTGAAAAAAATAAATCTGTGAAATCTTCTGTTTTCCAAGAACTTTGTCCTTACCCATAAACAAAACTCTAAACGCCTCTCTTCATCTCCAAGTTCAATTGTAAGCAGCAGCTTTGGCTTGAACGGGTGAAGTTTGACGTCATTAAAAATTCTTTGTAATATTGTAATTCACTTTTGCTTACATCTAGCCTTAGTGAACGCTTTCTTACAGATAATTTAGGGTTATTTACAACTGATCCGACTGCTAATAATGTAGATGCGTCATTTTCATCGTATGTTTTCTTCGTTTTTTTTTCACATTCATAACTGAACCAGTTTCAGTGAATTTATTAATTAATTTTCGCAATGCCTCCTTCGAGACAACCGTATTGGGAAATTTTTCATGGAACAGATCAATTGCATATTGATACGATACATTTCCAATTCCGTAGCATTGAACTAAATAAACACGATCTTCTTTCGTTAACATTTTCACAAAATGCTACCACGAAATACAAATAATGACAGATATCAAATAATTGCCGTTTCCTAACTTGGCTACCTTGATTAATAATCGTACAAAACCACAATGTACAATACAGAAAGCAATAAATGAACTAGTTGCGCAGCAAATCATTTGTAAAGTGTACAGTGAATTTACTAGGAGAGCACAACTTTTAATAAAGAATGACTTTTCGTCGTAAAATTAATAATAAAGATTTTTCTCCTATTGTCAATTTCTATTATCAAAGTAGGCCGATCGTTCTGAAAATTTGCATAACGCCATAACGTTTCATTCTGAACAACTTTTCTTAGTAACACATTGGCGTACTGTGAATGGAAAATGTACTTTACCTGAAACGAAAAGAGTTTTTGCTCAACTGTATAGGCCTACTTGATTAAAAAAAAATCGAAAGGAAACTAAAAATAAGTTTCAGATCGAGCAGGGATTAATCCCAAAATATGAAAATCCAATTCGAAAATTTTTGGTCCATCATACCTATTGTCAACTCCATCCGGGGACACACTGTATTTGAAAAAACCGAAGACGACTAGGTACCAAACTTCGAAAATATTATTGGCTACTGGGAAGACAGTCTCAACTTTCCCTCAAAAATAAATTGATTGCATGCAATGTCATCTTTAGGCCAGTATGGACTTATGGCCTGCAGCTTTGGGGGATAAATCATAGAAAGTTTCTAGTGTCTAGTCTAAAGTGTTGCGCTCTATGGACGCCTCCTGGTTTGTGACAAAGACATCTACAAAATATTACCTACTGGCAATACATTTACTTGATAGCAATGAGCAGACAAAGAGACTAAAGCACAAAACGCCACTCGACTTAGTATTTAATAGATAAAAACCACTTTGTAGTTTTACTTAATTCAGTTTTTAGTAACACATTTGTAATAAGTAATAACTGTCTTTTATAGAAACTATTGTTCATTGGAACATACATATGAACATCATGTCAATGTTGTCAATTCACGGAAATGCTAATTGTTAATATTGTAACAGATTGCATTCTAAACCTTTAATTAAAAAAATATTTACTTATCGGCAACAATTTCTAAAACTATAGTTTATATCAAATTTTTTTATTGTTACCTATATATTTACTCAGGGTTGAGGTTATGCAGTAAAAATTATGCACTGAGTAAAAAGTATTAGTCAGTATGAATATAAACCAGTATAAATAAAAATTGACAGTGGAGTATTGACATTGACACATTCAATCTGAAATGACTCAAATAGAATTGCAGAAGAGCAAATATTACTTAAATTCAGTTTAGTTTCAACATTAAAGTATAAACTCTTAATTTTTAAATATAATTAGATTGTTAAGTATAACAGTGGTTAATAGTGACAATATTACATATCAGGAAAAATGTCGAATCAAAATTCTAGTAATCACATTCCTACAAATGAAGAAGTTGTAGAAGAAATAACAAAGGATTTATCAGAACAACACTTAAATGAAAATACAGCAAGCGTTTCTTCGCCAACAAGTGATAGTCAGTGTTCTAGTTCTAACTTACAAAATAATGAAACCTCAAATAATTCCATTCCGGAAGATTTTGAGAACTCAGATTCTGAAGAGGAATCAACTAACAAACCATCTATTTTTAATGATTATATCGATGAAAAAGAATTAGAAGAAGTAAATGCATCATTAACTGAAGAACAACGACAAGAAAGAAGGCATCAAGCGGCTGAATTAAAGAAACAAGGCAATTCAGCACATAAAGAAGGAAAATTTATTGAAGCTATTGAAAATTACACAGAAGCATTACGTTTAGGTCCTCTAGAAGATAAAAATGATCGTTCTATTTTATATTCAAATAGAGCTGCTTCTAAAATACAACTAGAAAAATATAAAAAAAGTGCTATCGAAGACTGTAGTAAAGCTCTCGAGTTAAATACGAGTTACATTCGAGCCTATTTACGTAGAGCGAAATTATATGAAGAAACTGAAAAACTAGATGAATGTTTAGAAGATTATAAAAAGGTACTCGAATTTGATCCAGGAAACCAAGATGCATTAAAAGCTACAGTACGACTTCCTCCGTTAATCAATGAACGCAACGAAAAATTAAAAACAGAAATGTTTGGTAAGTTTTATCGTCTTATTATATTAGATACAAATTTTATTATAATTATTTCTAACAGGTAAACTGAAGGACTTGGGAAATATGTTTTTGAAGCCATTTGGGTTATCCACAGAAAACTTCAAATTGCAACAAGACCCTGGTTCAGGATCATATTCTGTAAATTTTCAACAAAATACAAAATAGTTTATATTTATTTCTACTGAATATGACCAATAAATAAATCGCTTCTGTATTAATGTTAAACATGATTATTTCATTCAACAAGTATTGCAAACTCGCCTATTGTAAGTTTAAATAAAATATTGTGGCTTGTGAAACATATAGTAAATCTAATTATAAGAATTATCTTTAATAAAATGAGCTCTCGGCAGAAACATTTTAGTTACAATATAACTAGTATAGCTATTTTACTATACTGGGTATAGATTTAACGTATAAAAACAACAAGTTAAGCAACTGCTTCTGTAACTTTATTGCTGAATTTAAAAATACATATCTGATACATAACTTGTAATCTAAATCATGAAGTTAAACTGTAATTTTTAGAAATATCAACTAACAACTGCCACCAAAATCCATTATGATGAGTAATCCAATATAATGAATAAAAAATAAAAATATAAAAATGTAACAAAAGTTTAATGCCTGCCTGACATATATAATGTATTACTATTACTAATCCAAGCCATCATCTTCAGCTGGCCTGGGCTGACCACCTGAAGCTCCAGCACCAAAACCACCTGCTCCCGGAAACGCACCAGGAAATCCACCCATTCCAGGGAAGCCCATTCCTGAACCTTGGAATTTTGTAGATAATTTTGAAATTAGTGCCATTATTTTCGGATTTGACTGATATTTCACAAAATTTGCTGGATTCATAGAAATATCTTGAAATGCTGCTGCAACTTCTGGATCCTAAAATACAAAAAATAAATTTATCGACAAAATCAACCAAAAAACATCATATTAACCTTAAATGCGGCCATTACTTCTGGATCTTGTAATAATTTGTAAAAGTCTCCCATTCCAGCTCCAGCTCCTCCAAGGTTTTCTCCAGTATCCGCACCACCTTGTGCTTCGGCCTGTGCAGCTTTCGCATGAGCTTCTTTTGCTTTACGTACACGTTCAGCACGGTCGCTTTGTTCTTTGTCAGCCTTTTTTCGTTCCTGTTTCAGTCGATGTTGCTCAATTTTTTGAGCATTTGGTGTTACTTCCTTAAGCCACTCGTCCGCTTGTTCGTCGAAATCAATTCTGCAAGCTTGTCGAAGATCTTTTGCTGCTTTTTCCCAATCAGCGATCAGTCTATAGGCTCTTCCTCTAAATTTGTACCCTGGTGCAGAATCAGGGTTTAATTCTAATGCTTCGGTACAATCTTTAATACAAGCATTAGGTTTATTTAGTTTTAAATATGACTGTCCGCGTTTAACATAGAGTACAGCTGAGGTAGGATTTAATACGATAGCTTCGGAAAGTAATTCAGCAGATTTATCGAAATTTCCTTCAGAAAATTCAGACATTGCAGCGATTCGTTTTTCATCAGCTTTATCCATGTCTTCTTCTGAAGACACTTTCGATGAGTCACCCATTACATGATCTGGCCCAACAACATCCGGTTCGATACAACCCTCCATGTCGAATTCCAATTCAGATTCTGGTTCCGATGTAACATCTTGTTCAACAGGTTCGGATTCTTTTTCCGGTTCTGGTTCTTGTTCTTCTTTGACATGACTTTCGGTTGTGGTTGAATCCATTGGCTCACGTTCTGGTAATGTGGCGCCAAGCGATACCAAGTATTTCTTAAAGAATTCTAGTTCTGGTTGGTGTACAATTTCCGGTCTTTTGGTACAAATGTCAATAAAAGCCTTTAATTTATCAAGGCTCTCTTGATTAAATGGACAACTCATTTTCGATGTTTATTTTTTCTTAATACCACAACAAATACCGGCTTTTTAAAAATCAGCAAAGATTGCGACTGAACGGTGAATTTTGCCTGTTTTTCTTAAAATAACGCAGTAACGCTTTATCATCTGCACAATTCGTTCAAGTAAACAACATTGTAGATACAAACCAATACGGTAAAACAGTCGTATTACAGAACATGTTTTTGAAAATAGGATAGCACTACCAATGCAATAAAGTAATGACCTTCACAACTACCACTCTGAAGTTAGATTGCTTACTTATTTCCTGTGGCGCTACAGCCCCGGGTGGGCTTTGGCCTCTTCAACAATTTCTCTCTTGAAAAATGTGTTAAGTATTCTTAGCTAATTTGTTTTGACAGAGCAGGGTCGCTACTCCTGCGTCCAACTTTATACGAAGATTTGTTTCAACTGTATCTTTTTTATCTTCTACTTTGTCCAAGGCCGATGCCGGTGTCGCCATTCGTGTGCAGGGATTCTTAATTATTTGTAATGTATATTTTGGTTCATTGGGTTATCTTCTGTTTGTCGTTGATTAAGTTGATTTCATGTTAGCTGGACTTTCTTAATTAAACTTCTTATTCTTGCGGTTTGCAGCTATTGGCGAATTTTCCGAGTCACTTGTCACGTGATTTTGCAATCCCGTGTTATTTCAGAATTTTTACAGTGTTTTAAATTATTGTTAAGAATTTTCAGTACGGTCCTGTTCTCTAAGTTTGATTCCGTGTCAATTATTTTAATTTCTGCTTTGTTATGTTATTTCTGCTACAGTTTAAATTCATTTAGTCTAGAGGACATAAAAGGTTAAGCCTGATTTGGTACGTTCTTTGCTTGTAGTTCTACGAAGTTTTTGGTCATTTCTATGTGTTTCATTTTTATAAGAGATCCCTTTGTTCAAAATCAGAAAGTGACCTATTTTCTTGCGTATTTTGTTGGTTAATTAGTATAAAATGAAAGATAACACAGTCTAATAAGTGAATACACAACTAACTATTAATTGGGACAGTTACTACTTAATTATATGAATATTATTTATACATGATAACATGTATAATAAGTACCTACCTATAATGATCGCATAACTATTCTAACACTCCCACTTCATGTGAGGCCCATTAATCGAATACATTGCTTCAGTGTATCGGATGAAACAGGTTTGGTGAGTACATCTGCAGCATTTTCACGAGTATCGACATATTCCATTTTGACTTCTCCTTGTTCAATTTTCTCACGAAGAAAATGGTGACGTATGTCCATATGTTTAACTCTAGATGATAGAACCGGATTGGTCGCCAGTTGTAGGGTACTTTTGTTGTCACACAGTAACTTGGTTGGCCCGGATGTTGTCTTCAATATTTCGCCCTGAAGTTGACGTAGCCATACAAGCTCTTGAGTTGCTGCGCTGGCTGCTAGATATTCCGCTTCAGTGGTAGACAAGGCAACTGTCTTTTGTTTCCTTGAACTCCAACTAATCGCTCCATTTGATAGGTTGAATACGAAACCTGAAGTAGATTTACGAGTATCTCTATCAGTAGTCCAGTCGGAATCGGTGTAGCCCATCAAATTATCACCATTCTGATAATAGCGGATCTTCATATTCTTTGTAGCCTTAAGGTATCTAAAAATTCTTTTGATTGCCATCCAGTGTGCTTGTCCAGGTTCGTTAGCAAAACGGTTTGCTACCCCTACTGCATACGCTATGTCTGGACGAGTCCCTTGTGATGCATACAATAAGCTTCCGATTGCTTCTCGATATGGAACCTTCTCCATTTTTCTGCATTCTTCTGGGGTTTTCGGTGGCATCTCTTTTGTAAGTACTTGGTTTGTGTCAGAAGGTGTGACAACTCCTTTGCATTCGTTCATTTCAAATCGTGTTAACATATCTTCGATATATTTTTCTTGATCCAAACTGATTGTGCCATTTAGATCTATCACGTATTATTCTAATACCGAGACAGTAATGAGCTTGTCCAAGGTCCTTCATTTTAAAGCGTTGCATCAATTCATCTTTGATCCTTTCCTTTTTACTTTTATCATTTGATAATATGAGTACATCATCAATGTAAACGGCCAAAACAATTAGTTTTCCATTTTCATTGCTAAAATAAATACATGGATCCGCCTTGGATTTCTGAAGTCCCATTTCATTAAGTGCTTCATCCAGTTTGTTGTACCATGCTCGACTTGCTTGTTTTAACCCATAAATTGATTTCCTTAAACGACAGTAACGGTGTGTGAAATGATATGTGTCCGGTAGTTCCATGTATATTTCTTCTTCTAAGTTGGAGTGTAAAAATGCACAAATTACATCCATCTGATCTAGTCCAAGATCATACCTTGCAGCTAATGCAATTAGATATCTGATAGACCTATGACGTACAGTGGGCGAAAAGGTTTCTTGGTAATCGATGCCATATTTTTGTGAACAACCTTTTGCTACAAGTCGTGCTTTGTAACGTTCAATTTTTCCATCTGATTTATATATTTAATTTTGAAAACCCATTTACTTTTAATGGCTGTTCTTTCCGGTGGGAGATCACATAATACCCATATACCATTTGTCAAGTGAGCTTGTACTTCACTGTTCATCGCCGCTTTCCATTCCTAAATTGCTTCAGAGTTCATAGCCTCTTCAAAGGTTTGTGGATCAGCTTTAGATGTTAATTCTGCTTGATAAGTAAGGAAATCGTCATTAAAGATGTTGCGATTTGGTTTTAGTAATCGGCTGGATCTTGTTTGTACTTGGTTTTCATTTTCTTGAGCTTCTTCTACTCTTATTTCTTCTGTCTCTTCATTTTCTTGGTGTTCTTCATCTGCACGGAAATCTAAGTGATTATTTTGCTCTACTTGTATCATTTCAGGAATCTGATGCTGTGTTGGTGTGCTTTCTTCAACAGTTTGCGGTGAAGATATATCCATGGCATTATTTTTATAAAATGTGTCTTCGAGAAATATAACATCACGTGCTTTAGATAGCCGTTTGGTTTGTGGGTGAATTACTCCGTATCCTTTTGTATTTTCACAATAGCCCACAAAGACGTGTGGTTCTGATTTTGAATCTAACTTTTGCCTTAGTTCTTTAGGCACATGAACCATGGCGGTGCATCCAAAAACCTTGAGATGTGACAAGTCTGGTATTTTTCCTGGCCCTGCCTCTTCGGCTGTCACCTTTTTTATAGCTTTAGTCGGAGCCCTGTTGCGTAAATAGTTAGCAGTATTTATTGCTTCTGCCCAAAAATCAGTGAGTAGACCGGCATCCACCAACATAGTCCTAGCTCGTTCAACTAGTGTACGGTTTAAACGTTGGGAAGCTCCATTTTCTTCCGGGGTTCTGGGAACGATCGTTTGATGCTGAATTCTATTGGATTTTAAAATTGCAAGAAGTCTGTTGTTGGTATATTCTCCTCCATTGTCAGTTTTTGGCACTTTGATCCTCCTGCCAGTTTGATTTTCTCCCATTGCCCTGAATTCTTCAAACTTTTCTGTAACTTCACTTTTGAAATTTAAAAAGTAAACAAATGATTTTCTTGAGCAATCATCCATAAATGTTAAGAAATATTTTGCTTTTCCAATAGATGTTATTTGCATTGGTCCGCAAAGATTTGAATGTATCATATCGAGAATACCGTTCGCTCTTGCATTTCTAGATGTTAAAAATCGTAATCTGTTCTGCTTACCTTTAACACAAGCCACACATTGTGTCTTCGGTTCGGGGAGTAAATGTATGCATGTGCACATATGCTTTTGCAGCAAAATCATGGACTGCTGATTCAGGTGTCCAAGCCTTCGATGCCAAAATTCTTCAGAAGGTACGGTTGCTGCTGTAAAAGCTGATCGTAACTCATATGCATCCAGTCGATACATGTCACTGTCAAGGGTTGCCGTTCCAATGATATGTTTACCATCAACTTCAATTTTGCATTTAACGATTCTGCAACCTTCATCGTCAAATATTAAGGTTTTACCTTTTTTAGCAATTTTCGGAACCGATAAAAGATTTACTGCTAAGTCCGGGACGTGAACTACTTCTTTTACGACAGCTGTGTTACCAGTAGTAAGTGGAAGTCGTACCGATCCACTGCCGGATACTGCCACCTGTCCACCATTGGCAATTCCAATTTTTTTGGTTTCATCAACTTCGTAATTTTCAATTAAATCTTTTCGTGGTGTCATATGCGATGTGCAACCAGAGTCCAGGTACCAAAAGTTTTCTGAATTCTTACCACCACATGCTGCTGCAAGGAACGCTTCTTCTGTTTTCAGCTTTGTATTCGGAACTTGCTTTTCTCCTCTCCTTTTCGGACAGTTTGGCTTAATATGACCGTATTTGTTACATCCAAAACAGCGAGGCCCTTTACCTTGTGGCGGCTTCTGTTGAACCTTGTTTCTGTTTGGTTGAAATTTCCTTTGCCAAAAAAATGCATTGTTTTCTTGGTTCGTTCCAATGTCTTTTACATTATCTTGGAGAAGAAAGTTTTTAACAAACTCTACGGCAATTTTTTGATTAGATCCTTGTATTCCTAAGATTAACGGTCGAAAACTATCTGAAAGTCCTCCTAAAATCATTATGCCTATATCTTCAGAATCCATTATTTTACCAATAATTGCTCGGTGATTGATGTAATATGATCAATATATGCGGAAACAGACTTAAAATCATTAAAGCGTGTGTGCCATAGCTTCTGAAATAGCCCAATACGTCGTACAAGACCGGTATCTTCAAAGCGAGTCTGCAAACATTGTCTTCGCCTTTTTTGTTTCTTTTGCGGCAATTGGTTTAAGCGACAGATTTATTTTTGCTAATGTTCTTGCATCTAAATCGCTATCTACTACTGTATCTACTGTGTGTTCTATGCAACTCCAGAGCCCTCCATCAATAAGAAAATTTTTCATCCAAAATTTCCAATCACTATAGTTTGATTCATCGAAATGTTTGGATTTCGGGAGCCCTCCAACTGTTAGCGTTGTTGCAATTGGTTTCTTTGCGTTTAGTTGAGCCTGCAACAAATCTATCTGTTTTTGCATGTCTTCCATTTTATCTTATTATTTTATACGGTACAACGTTGTTATAAACAATTTTCGCGGTATATAACCTCAGTGTTTTTAACGAACGGAAACGTTGTATGAGAAAAGTCCGAACAATTTGCGCGTACAGTAAATGGTTTTTAAGGTTAGTTTGCACTTGTAACAATTTTACCAGAGTGCCTCTTTAACTGCACCCTAAACTTTAATAACACGCACTTCACTTTTCTACACCTTCTTGTTGGGTTTTCTGCTATGCTGGGCCCTAACCTCACATGACTATTCTAACATATTTCATCATCACATGATGTCATCTTGCTCCCCGTGCGGAGGAATCCCCCCCGTACATTGGGCCTCGTCAGCCGATTCTGTGGCGTTCTTCCAATTCTTCTACACTCCGCCGTTCCTCAGTACGTGTCAATCCTCCATCCATAGTGGACGTTTTGGGTTTGATTTGAGACGAGTGTGCGAGTTCCTTGCTTTGAGCTTAGGTATTTAACTCATCGAGAAGGCCTTCCGAAACTTTGGTAGTTTTGTGTTAAACTATATTTACGGTATAAATCCGGATAATCTCAGGAAGTGCCAGATACTCTCGAAATAAAATAACCGTGTGTAAGTGTTGTGTTTGTGGAAGTTGAAAATATCGTCTTCACACGTATTCAATATGTTGGATTAGGAAAACCTGTAGCCTTTGGAATATTCGTCGTTGTCTTCACCCGCCTTTAGAAGAAGGAACACCACTATCACCTGGCAAGGTAAATCATTTCTACATCTTTTCGCTACACCTGCTTTTGTGTTTTCTACGTAAATATTGCCTCTTGCTCGCAGGCATCTTTTAGTGTTTTTCAATGTACGTTTTGAAGTAATAAGTACCGCCTCTTGTATTTGTTATTTTGTGTGCAACGTGTAATTTTTGAAGTAATCGACTGCTGGTCTATTTGTCCAACCCGGGGCATGTAAGAAGGCTGTGTGCTGTGTGGATTGCCTTTGGCAAATCTATTTCCACACGAGTAAAGTTTGAAGGCTACCGGCTTTCAGTTGACCAGTTTGCCTTAGTAGTTTCGTGTTTGAACAAAAACATTTGTGGTAACATACGACACAAGTGTCAAGCAGAAACTTTTGTGTTAAAGTAACGTTCATTTGGTTCAGATTGTAGTTTCAAGTATTTAGTCAAGATTAAGATTTTATTTCGTGTTATGTTGCATGTGTAAAATTGATTGGTACTTATTGTTAATTTGTTTAATGTATTATTTGTGTTTTCCTATATTCTTGTTTTGAATTAAGGGGGCTTAATTTGTGATTATCTTTGCCGAACTTAAAGTAAATGTAGCACCCTCAATTCTCGTTCCCGTAAAGTAAGTCTCGTATTTATATGATTTGTTTTAATGTAGTATTATTGCTTGTCTTTTGTGTAATTTCATGTATTCTTGTTTGCTCTTTTGATTCATTAAATGTTTTATTGTCAACTTAGTTTGGCCTTGTTATTTGCGTTCAGTGCTCCCCGATATTAGGTATTTGTGTTTCAGTGTTTTGTTAAAGATTTATGTGTAAAGAGTTAGCCTGTCTACAAGTTGAGCATTGCAGTTAAGTAAAGTAATTTTCAGTTAAGAAATGGTATACAAAATTGGTTTTTATGGCGTAATTTGCCACATTTGCGTTATAAAGAGGCTGTTTTTTAAGTTTTTAAACACTTTTACAAGAACAAAAGTATAAACATTTGTTTTATGAATATTTATTTTCTACATAAAAGCAGCTCTGTTTTTCATCACAATCAAATAAGTAGGTAAATGTCTAATCTAAAAATTAAAAAAATAAATAATATAGTATTTTGTAAGGTCAAGTATTCCACTTCAGTTTAAAGCTCTTAAGAAGTTTCTTTCATAACCGCCCTAAAACAGTCTAAAAATATATCAGCATGATGTTCTTGAAAAACTAAAGCTGGTCTTAAGCGAATTGCACGAACTCCACTTCCTCCCAATATAATACCTTAAATAAAAGTTCAAAGTTAATTATAAACTAGGTTTGCATTTAAAATAAACCTTTCTTGTTGAGTCTTTTAATTATATCATCTCGTAGTTCTGGACATGCAGCATTTATTGCCAGAAGTGTACCCCTCCCACGAGTTGAATCTAATAAATTTGGAAACTCCTGTTCAATTTCCAATAGTCCATTGTATAATTTTTTCCCACTTTTCTTAACTTGTTCTAAAAGTTTATCACATCTAATAGTGGTTACGATAGCTTCTAAAAGCAAAAGTCGGCCAGGATCGCCCATCCATGTATTAAAAATTCGATACGGTTCATTTGTTCTACAAAATCACAATAGTAATTGTTTTTTTTCACGGCCGGGAGTATTTGTCCATTTCTATGATGCAAAAATCGTGACAGAAATAATAAATTATCCCCTAGGTAAATAATTTTTCAAAAAATTCCCAAGGGAGTTTTCATTATGAATCAAATAATAAAAATCGGCCTTTCTAAATTTTAGATGTTTATTAAAGTTTAAAACCCCAAAATTGAAACATACTCGTACATTTAAATTATTTGTTTACAATAAAATTTAACGTTACATGTTCACAACTGTAAAAATTAACAGCAGGTACACTATTAAATATAACTACACTTGAATGTCAATATGTCAAAATTGACATTTAGTAAAATTATAGTTGTGTTCATGAATTAGGAACTGCACGCTTTTAATTTCAATGTCTACTTGATAACGAAAGATTTGGGGCGCACGAGCTTATTATATTTATCACTATACTTAGGCCGTGAAAAAAATAGTATATAACCCTCTGGAGAGAATGCTATTTTTCCTTCGGAGCTTTGTAGCCCTCGGGCTTCGCCCTCTGGCTGCAAATTGCACCTCAGGAAAAATCTTACATTTCTCTCCCTTGATGTATAATGTACTATTATTACAATTTTACACTGACTTACTTCATATGTTTGGCATGGTAATATCCTCCAATTTGCATCTTTTTAGCGAATGTTACAATATCAGGAGGACAGTCTAAATTAAAATGTTCGTGACACCACATTTTTCCGGTAGCTCCGCACCCAGTTTGAACTTCATCTATAATAAATGCAGCTCCATACTGTCTTGCTAGTTTTTGTAATTTTTGAAAAAATGCAGTGGACGCCTCATTATCCCCACCTTCTGATTGAATTGGTTCAATAATAATACCAGCAACAGGCGTACACTGCCTTTTATTACTATCTAAAATGTCCTCAACTTCAGAGAGACACTTGTTATCTTCTTCTTTATTTTCGCACTCAAAATCTTTAAGTGGATAACAGTACTGTGGGAAACGAGCAACTGGCCATTTAAAAGCTACCATATCAACCTTATGAATTGCTTTTGAACGTGTGGTTGACAGAGTGGCGAGAGTTCGACCATGAAATGCACCCCAAAATGAAAGAATTTTTAGGTCTGGAGACCCAGGCGGACAATTGTTTAGACAAGTTTCATTCTCTTCTTCAGTAAATTTGTTTGACAAGCCCCTTTCATTTGAACTATAGGTGATAAATGCTTGTTTAAATGCTTGTTCATTTGAACAAGCTCCGCACATCATTGGTGTTACATGCGGCAAACAGGGTGCAATCTGTTTAAAAATTTTAAAAAATAATTATTCTACCCCTTCGAAGTAAATTTATATGTAAATACCTCTAACAGAACCTTTTTAAGCTTCTCGGGATAGTCTTTTCCTGGAAACACTCCTAAAGCAGGTCTGTTGACCAGAGTTCTCTAAATAGCAGCATAAAACTAATTATTTTTTTTTAAGTTATTTTCTTTATATTATTTACCAATTTCTGATCATCGCAGAAAACTTCCAATATCTTTTGATGGTTGTACCCAAGAGGCATAGTAGCGATTTGCATGTAACAGTCGAGAAGTATGTTGTTATCAGCATCAACTAAATAATTTCCTATCGATTTATCATAACTAGCAAAAACTTGAACCGTTCCAGCTTGCTAAAAATAAATTGAAAACTATAAATATTAACAGCCTTAAAGTAGTTTATACATGTAACGACATTAATTTAGTAATAAAATAAAAGTACAATTTACCTGTATGCAATTTAATTCTTCCTTTAGCTTACGCGAACAAGGTCCTGGGTATTCTGTTTGCATACAGGGACCATCTGGTTCTCCAAAAACCAAAGGTTTTTTGCATACACTTGTACGAATAATCACTTCCAATAAGTTAATATTAGATTTATGTATTTATTAAAGTTCAACAAACAATAAATACACTTACTTTTATTTAAATTATGCCGTAGTTTTGTCCACTTTAGTAAACTGGCAGACATATTTCAAAATGACGTCTTAATAAGTTTAGCTTTGATCACACAGTCCTAGCTGCTGATATAATGTACGAACCCGCCCTCATTTATTTACCATTATTAACCATTATTTAAATATATTTTGTATAAAATACAAATGTATGCCTTTGGAAAACGTCAAATATAAATCAACATTTTTGATTAACTATTTTTAAGTGCCAACTTCGCTTTTTTCAAAAATGCATTAATTGTGTATATAAGAGGGCTCTCCAACTTCGCCACTATTATCTGAATTTGAGGAGCTAATTGACTACTGTATTGCAGGCTGCGATGTCAACCCACACCACACTTTTCGGGTCGTTCGGATCTCAACTTTAGAGGTACCATCGGGAGCAATTAAAACTAAACGACTGATTTTAGCTTTATAAATGTTACTTAGTAGCATCCATTGCTAAGCAACTACTAAAACTGTAAAAAAAATAGTATATTGTGTTATTAGGAGTAAAAGTGTCATTTTGTGTGCCGAGCATGACGTTTGAACGACGAGCGCTAGCGAGTCGGACTATTCACGTTTGAAGAAAAAATTAATTATTTCAAATGCCACGTTTGACGGAAGGTCAAAAAATGCGAGCAGTAATCCTTCTTGAGAATAAGGCTTTCTTGCAAAGGGTATTAGCAAAATAATTTCTAATCAACAACAAGATCATGAGTTAATAATTCATTTTAAAAACAACCATTTTACTAGCGCTATAGGTGCCACTCAAGAACTCAACTTTCCTGGATAAAAGGGGTCGGCATACAAAAGGATAACATCTTCAGAATTACGTAATTTTAGTAAATGGAAATGTTGAAAGTAATGGTTCAGAGACAAAATATTAATCCGAGTATTAAACACTCCTTTTTCATTTGTATCGTATTATAAATATCAGGAAGCATTAATATAGGCAAAAAACAGAATGCCATGACTAATGCCGTTTACTTTCAATTGCTCCCTTAGTAGGCGCATGCCTTTTGTAATTCTAAATCAGGGAACTCGACCGACTTTTATTACTCAAAGAAGGTAGGAAGTCATTGACATTACATTAGCCCCAGTTTCTGTGTCCTCTTTTGTCAATAGCTGGCATGTTGCGTAGGTGCCCGCTTTATCGGATCACTGCCATATCAAATTTGCTTTAGACCTGGCTCCCTGTACGGTGATCCAGTTCTATAGAAATCCCATAGCTACCAAGTGGGTAGTTTATCGTATGTCCCTTAACGAGAGGTTACAACAACTCAAGATCCCACTTCTATCTTGGTCGGGGTAATCAGTACCTCACATAAAAACTGATGTCCCTTGAAGAAGAAAATTAGAAACAAAAGAGTTCCGTGGTGGAACTCTGTACTTCAAACACTCCGTAAAGAGACGCGTAGGCTTCATAACAGAGCCCTATGTTCTCGTCAACCAGAGGAGGCAAGTATAAACAGTCATGATTGGAATCTTTGGAATTCCCAGATGGTACTATTGCTCCAGTCACAAAGAGTGCATGGAGTATCTTTTGGAAGTGCACTTATTTAAAAGCCCAGGGGCCGACGGCGTTTTCCCTATCCTTCTTCAGAAGGGACTGGAGAACTTTCAACGCCCCCTATATCATTGCTGTACCCCTGAGGATGCTACGCACGACACCGCCAAAGATTTCAGACCTATCAGTCTGACTTCCTTTCTCCTCAAAGCATTACATTAAAGATGACACTCTTATCACCAATCACTTGCATCTGCATCGACACTCCTATCAAGCAGGCAAATCCGTGGAGACGGCACCCGTTTTTAAGATCGAAAAAGCGTAAGAACATAAAAATTGGCTGCTGGTGCCTTCCTGGACATTGAAAGAGCCTTTACTAACACATCCTTCGACTCCATTGGTCGAGCTGCAATTGATCATGGCATCGACACTACCGTCGTCAGATGGATTAGAGCCCTGCTGACTAAACGGGAAATACTAGCATCGCTTGGTGGTGTCGGTGAGATGAGGCTGCCCTCAGGACGATGTTTTATCACCTCTGCTGTGGTGTCTTGTCCTTGATGGGCTTCTTGTGGAACTGGAAGCCGCTGGCTATTATGCAGATGATTTTGCAATCTTGGTCCCAGGAAAATGTCCTGGTACAGATTAATGCAAGGAGCGCTATCTACAGTGCATAAATGGCGTTCAGCTTAGTTAATTCTGCCAAGACCGTAATCTTCACCAAAAAAACAAGTTTGAAAGCCTTCAGAGAGCCCATAATATTTCGGACAGCTGTGAGAAATGGCCGCCAAAATCGGGTTTTTAAAAAATATTGTCACGTGATTTTACAATCTGGTGTTATTTTGCAATTTTTCAGTCATTTTTAATTATTATTAAGATTTTTCAGTACGGTCCTTCGTGTTGATTATTTCATATTTGCTACAGTTGATTTCATTATGTCTGGAGGACAATTAAGGTTAACTTATTTTGGCACGTTCTGCATTGCAATTCTGCGAAGTTTTCAGAGTCACATTCAAAATTGCATCGTTGTGAAACATTTTCTTTGTTCAAATTCTAAGGTGACCTAAATTTTACGTGTGTGTTGGCGACGCTGATCTCATCGTATTCCATAAAATGCAGCTAGTCGAGATACGTTTCCGGGAATCCCCCTAGACGCGGGCTGTGTCAATTGAGCGTTCCACTCCCCTCTGCCTTCTTAGTGCATTCAGTGCGTGACAGTTAACCAACCATGCTGGACGTCCTTTGAGACGTGATGCCGTATTTATCGTAGTTAAGGGTAGGTTCTTACTAGCCCTGTCGATATTGAAATTTCAATATCGATAATATTTGCCAAAATGTTATCGATAATATCGATTTATCGATAATATCGATAATACCGATAATATCGATAATACCGATATTATCGATAATATCGATAACATCGATAATACCGATATTATCGATAATAGCGATAATATCGATAATATCGATAATACCGATAATATCGATATTATCGATAATATCGATAATATCGATAATATCGATAATACCAGTAATTAATTAGCAATTGATATTATTGGTATTAATTACCGATAATATCGATGTTTATCGATATTATCCATATTATCGATATTATCGATATTATCGATATTATCGATATTATCGATAATATCGATATTATCGGTAATTAATACCAATAATATCAATTGCTAATTAATTACTGGTCTATCATACCGGTAATATACTTAATTAACACTAATAACTTCTGTATCAACATACAGGGTGTTCGAAAAATAGACGGAGATATTTCAGGGGGTCATTCCTTGTCATAAAATATTTTAAAAAGTTCCTATAAACTTGGGTCCGGAAATGCATAGTTTTCAAGATACAGGGTATTAAACTTTAAAAAAAAAATCGGTTTTTTATTAATATCTTAAAAAATATTTATTCGAATCTGTTGAAATTTGGCAATATTATTTGATGTATTAAGGGACTAATTTAGCCCTAATTAGATTAAAATTATGAAGTCCAATGGCGTCCTGGTGGGCACCTTTTATGGTAATAGATACTTCCCTGCAATTTTTTTTTATAGATGGGTTTTGGTATTATATTTCCGAAAGATGTGCAGGTTTATAACATTTTTACGACGTTTCCAAATTTCCACAATAAAAGCGGCAGCATGAACACATGAACCTCAAAATTCATACTTTAATTACTGTAACTGTAAAACCCGTCTAAAATGCATTATTTTAGATATGACATTCCCAGCCAATTTCTGTTAAATAAGGGTTAATTTATATCAATTTGTGTAAAATTATTCTGCTTTACTAAATTCTTGTGTTAACTGTCACTAAAACAATGAACAATTACAAATACCTAAGTAACCTAAGATCAAAATTAATCATTCTTCATAAAATAGGTTCTCGATAGATCTGTGGGAGTTCAAGAAGGGCCAATTGTCAATTTTTTACCGTTTGGAACGATTGATTTAAAATAAGGCCCATGTCTAGATTGGCCTGTTTCCAGAATATAAAAACTAGTTTGATTTTTGTTGTAAAAAAGGGTAATTTCTAATATATTGCCTAAAACAGGCCTCAGAAAAATTGTTTTATTCTACAAATCCTCTAAAGCCAATAAGTAAAAATCCCAAAAGCTTGATTTCGTTTTCATTTGCTGACCTGTTGCATAAACACAATTAAGTGCAGGTTGCACAAAGCTTTTGTTAAGCTAACGAATGATCAATTCACGTTACACACCTGAAAACGGGAATATTTCGTAAAACTTGAGAATACAACAAACCTGATTTCTCAAAGAAATCTATTTATATTATAATTAATTAAAACTGTTAGATATTTTTAGAAGAATTTAATTATGATATTATCTATATCGATATTGCCGATTTAACCGAAATTATCGAAGTCATCAATATTATTAAAATAATCGATTATCAATATTATTGAAAATTATCGATATTATTGAAAATTATCGAAAATATCGATAAATATCGATAATATCGATAATATCGATATAATCGATAATATCGATATTATCGATATTTATATCGATATTAATCGATAATATCGATATTATCGATATTTATCGATATTATCGATATTTATCGATATTATCGATACATCGATATTCATGTTTTAAATATCGTCTTTCGATATTTTATTAAATATCGATATTATCGATATATCGATAATTTCTGCCAGGGCTAGCTTCTTACAATGAACCCGGGAAGGCTTCCACATTCGGTGATTTCTTCGTGGAGAATCACAGTTGCGACATAGTCGGATTCCAAAAGGAATGCCCTCAAATTCCCGGAAAGAAATAGACTCGTGTGTGAGAAAGTTTTGTAGCAGTGTTGCCGTGCCGTCTACACGATTTCCTCCTCGTGAGGGATTTAGCAAACCAACCCTCTTTAAGAATTACTCTTCGTCGTTCGCATCCGTTTTCAAGGAGAAAACATCTGCTCCTCCAGTTCACGTCCGTCACGTCACGTCGCTCCCTGGCTTATCGTTAAAGTACCACATCTCGCCAGGTAAAAACTGTCTCTTCCTTATGCTGCTCCTGTTTTCTGCGTTTGTGATTTAACGTCAGTTCAATTTTTACGTAGCCTCTTGTCGACAGGCCTTTATCAACGTCCCAAGTTTGAAGTTAATAAGTAGCGCTTTTTGTTATTTGTTTGATCTTTGTGTTTGCTGTGTAACTTTTAAAGTAATAGCCGAAATCTAGTTTATCTGTTTTGTCCAGTGGTAAGTGGTGCAGGCATTTGTGAACCTCGCCTTGGGCGGATCCATTGGTCACATTGCAATTTGGGGGCCCTAGCAACCCAGTTAACTAGTATTCAGTATTTTTGGTGTTCAAGTAACGTAACGATTTCATTTGTGTTCGTCAAGTAAAGACTTTAGCGTTCAAATCACAGTTTAATATTTGTCAAGTAAAGATATTTGGTATTGTGTTGCATGTGTGGAATTTTGGTGCTTATTTATTGTTAATTTGTTTGATGTATTATTATTTGTGTCTTTCTATCTTTGTTTGGAATTAAGGGACTGAGCTTGTGATTGTTTTGCATTAGGTAACGTAAATACAGTTCCCTCAATTCTCCTTCCCGTAAAGTAAGTTTCGTAGTCATAAATTTGTTTTAACGTAGCATTTTTGACTGCCTTTATGTAATGTTTTTGTATTCATTTTTGTGTGTCTTTTGATTCATTAAACATTTCTTTGTCAATTCAGTTTGGTGTTGTCATTTGTGTTCAGTGCTTCCCGTTTATTTCAGAATATTTTGTGGTCAATGTTTTATTTAAGATTTATGTGCTAGCATGCTTTCAAGTTTGAGCATGTAGTAAAGTAAAGTAGTTTCAGTAGCAAGGTAAGTTACATCTTGCGCAGGATGCAGCTATAACGACAACCTCCTTTTTATCCGAGCCCTTGAAAACCTTCCATGATGGGTTTCCTGCTTTTAGATCTTTAGGTGATTTTATTCATGGTGGCGCCCTATCTTCCGTTTACGAACATCCCCTTTTGAAGGGTTAATAAGTGTTTTTGAGTACTATTTTAGCGATACGAAATACCCATCTTCACTGTAGCTTAGCCAAGTGCATTCCGGATTTGAGATCCCCAATTCAATGTCGTAGTGTGCGTTTGGCACGTGACAATTAATATGTCGTTTCCGCTGCATTTTACAGTAAAAATAGGCAAAACCGATTGCACGCTATTGGGTCAACTTTTTGGGACTAATTCAACTAATTCAATGGTCGAAACAGAAATGGGCGATCTTCTTTTGTTTTCAGGTTATTACGCTAAATTGAAACTTACTCCGATTCTACTAAGTCTTGTAACTTCTTTATTTGTAGAAATATCTGAATATAGTGGTGTACATAGATTTAAGTTATAAGACTTAGTAGAAGTAATTTTTAATTTAGCGTAATAACCCGAAAACAAAAGGAGATCGCCCATTTCTGTTTCGACCATTGAATTAGTCCCAAAAAGTTGGCCCAATAACGTGCAATCGGTTTTGCCGTATCTGTACAAATAACAAAGTTACCCATAATACATGTACGTCGAATTTTGGACACTCTGTACAAGCAGGCTTGGAAACATGTGCTACCTGAGTGAGGGATCAGAATTTGGCGAAATGTTTCCTGGAACGCCTGGAATACACAGTTTAGTATGTAGGTAGTTTACAGTCGTGTCGCACCTTCGATGGTTCGATCATGGCTACCCCGATTTCCTCTGTCATAACTTGTAAACCATTGACCCGAGAAAAATCTGTTTTATACTAAAGTTGTAGAAAATTGTATTCTCTAAAACTTTGTATATAGCTATTTTTACTGTTAAATGCAGCGGAAACGAGATATTTTTAAAGAATCCGATTTTGCCGACATTTTCCAAGATGGCGGTGCCGGCGGCAACTTTTGGTGCTTACAAATTTCAGGATTTCATTACGGCCCCAAAATGAACAAAACTGCCATATATAAACTTTCCCCGACCTTTTGCAAGGTAAAACTACCTATTGACTGGACTAAGACAAATAAAGAGAACTACGAACACCTTCTGGGCATGTCATCGGACCTTCAGCATCACATGGTGTCTGTCGTCTCAAGTGCTGATGTGGATCTACACTACGGTGATTAAAGCAGTCATCACCTATGGTTCACTGATGTGGTGACCCTCAACTGCAGGGAAGCATAGAAGCATACACAGATGGTTCTAATCCAATTCCAAAGGTTAGCAAGCTCTATTACACGGGGGCTAGTAGTACCACGCCATCGGTGGTCCTGGACCTAACTGAAACTCATACTCAAACTAACGCTCCTTTACATTGCGATTGAAGCGGAAGCACGAAATTCGGCTTACAGGCTGTTCACCAGCGGCCTTTGGAAGGGTGATGGGAAGTTGAATCTTAATCTGTGCCCAGGAGAACCTTGCCAGAGGATACCAAAACAGGCATATCTATTTAAGCCCCGAACCGGCTCTCGGCCGACTTAAAGCTAGCATTTCAGCAAGCAATTTAGAGACTTAGTCCAGTTAAATGGTAGTTCAACTTTGCATTTTGGGTAGGCAGCGATATTTTTTATCGGTGTGTAGAGGGGTCAGTGGTGAGTCTAAATTAGGGTTTTCGGGGTGGTAACCCTCTCCATTCGGCCGCCATCTTGAAAAGAAGGGTTAATGAGTTTTTCGGCTATATCTCTGTAGTTGTGAATCTTACAAAAAGTTTGTATAAAGCTTTTTTGTACAGAATCGCATTATCTTCAACTTTTATTAGTATAATCCCCTCAGCCATTCGGTCGCAATCTTAAAAAGAAGAGTTAATTAGTTTTTCCGCAATATCTATGTAGCCTTGAGTCTTACAAACAGTTTGTATAAATCTTTTTTGTAGAGAATCATAGTCTCTATAATTTTTATGTTTTTACGTAGCATTAATAATAAAGAAGTTATAATCCCTTAATTTTTTGTTTTTTCCGGCTTATAACAACTTTTTTATTATTAATGCTACATACAAATGTTAATAATAAAAGTTGTAGATAATACGATTCTCTACAAAAAAGCTTTGTATAAACTGTTTGTAAGATTCCCGACTACAGGGATATAGCCCAAAAACTAATTAACCCTTCTTTTCAAGATGGCGGCCGAATGAAGGGGGTTACCACCCCGAAAACCCTGATTTAGACTCACCACTGACCCCTCTACATATCGATAAAAAAATTCACTGCCTACCCAAAATGCAAAGTTTGCCTTTTTATTTCGACCATTTGACTGGACTAACTAGACTTACTCTCTATTCATCTCATATTGGGTTTCGCGCGCTGGGCTTAAACAAGCGAACAACTCATCCACAGACGTTCAAAAGCTAGGTCTGAACAGCTTCTTATTAGGTTCAGTACGAAGCACCTCAGGATGGTCACACTCCTTGCGGGCCATATATACTCGTTTATAGCCGTTGCAGTCCTACAGGCCCTGGGCTTTTTAGATTACTGCTTTCCACTCTTGTCTTTTCTTTCTTTCTCCTTCCAGTTGGATATTCCTAGTTCTCTTAAATCTTCTTTTACTGCATCTAGCCATCGTCTCCTAGGTCTTCCTTTCCTTTTTGTTTCAGTTAGTCCCCCTCTCAGTATCTGTTTTGTTATTCCGTCTTGTGTCATCCTTTCTATGTGTCCCAACCATCTCAAACTTTTGCTACTTTTGTGATAGTTGGTTCATTGAATAATTGTAATACCTCTTCATTTGTCCTTCTTTCCCATCCTTCTTCTGTTCTTTTGCCTCCATAGATTCTTCTTAGTACCTATTTTCCTTTCCCATATCTCAATACTGTTTTGGTCTGCTTTGTTTAGTACCTATGTTTCACTACCATACAATAGGACTGTAGGTCGTATTACTGTCTTGTAAATTCTAATTTTTGTTATTTTTGACACTTCTTTCGACATTAGCACTTCATTTAGAACCCCCGCATGCCTGTCTCCTTTTATTAACCTTGCTTTTATTTCCTCACTGTCCGCACTGTTGCTTGTTATTAGCGTTCCCAAAAACGTAACACTTTCCACTTTTTCACATTTCAGTTTTTTATTTCCCCGTATTTTAATTAGAATACTTTGCTCTTCTTGTGCGTTGGTTATTTTTTCGTTTCTTCCCATTTCCATGTACTTTGTCTTCCTTTCGTTAATTTTGAGTCATTGTTTCAGCTTGCTCTGCCAGATTGTTTACTACTCTTTTTAAGTCTTTCTTGGTTCTTGTTATTATTGTTATGTCATCGGCGTACGCCAGACATTGATGGTTTTTGGGGTAGGTTGAATAGTATTGCTGATATAGGGTCACCTTGCCTTAAACCCTTTTCGATTTTAAAACTCTGTGTTCTCTGTGTTTTGGTGTGTCATTCTTACTAGATTTATTATTTTATTTGATATGCCTAGTTCCTGCAGTGCTTTATATAACTGTCTCCTATCCACCGTGTCGTACGCTTGTTGCAAGTCTACCTATAAATAGTGCGTACAGAACTATTTTATGTTCATAACAATTGGTTTGCATTTCTTTTAGTATGAAGATCTGGTCCATTACAGACCTATATGGTCTGAATCCGCATTGGTATTCTCCTAGTATCTTTTTGGCAAATTTTCTCAATTTTCCTTTGATTGCTGTTGCTAGTATTGTGTATGTGGTGTCTAAAAGTGTTGTCCATCTATAGTTCCTGCAATCTGTCTTATCTCCTTTCTTGTATATAGGTGTTATTATTGCTTTGGCCCAATTTCTTGGCATATTTTCCTCTCTCCATATTTCTTGTATCAGCTTGTGTATTTTTTTTCCAAGATTATCTCCCCCATGTTTAATCAGCTCTCCTCGCAGCGCATTGTCACCCGGACTTTTGTTTGTATTTATGTGCCTGATAATGCTTTTGATTTCTTCTTCAGTAGGTAGTTCTATTTCTTCTCCGTTTACTTTGTCTATGTTATCTTCGTTCCGCTCCTCTTGGTCTTCCTCCTTGTTTAACATTTTGTTGAAATACTGTTTCCATCTTTCAATATTCTTTGTATAACAAGTGTTGAAAGTACAGTTTTGCAGAACGAAAATGAAGGTTTTGAGTTTTGCAAAACACTTTCAACAAGCGTTAGTACACACTATTTTTTCTACTCCTACAGAAGAAGGACATTTAATTCACTATTTAATATTTTAAAGCAAATTTTATAATTTGTTGTGGAATATTAAGTATGCTCATGGAAACTATGGTCACTATGGAAATAAGTCCGTTGCTATGAAAATAAACATATCACAAATATAAACAAACCATACAGTTAACCGGGGCCATTTTGAAAGTGTGTTGCAAAGTACTTTGCAACACACTTTTGGATTTTGTCGCACAGTTTCGACAAACAATTGCTTTCAGCATTAAAAATCATGTGGAAAGATCAACTTTCAATAGTAGGAGTAGAAAAATTACTATTTTATCGCCACCAATCAGGTTTCTGTTTTTATCTTTGCAAAGTGTAGTAGTCGGTTGGTATCCCTTCTTCGTCTTTTTAACTTCTTGGTAGCGATTTCTTATTTCCTTGTGTTTGTATTTCTCTTCAAATTCTTTTAGTTCTTCCTCTTTGATGACCTGCACACTTGTTTGGCTTTTCTTCGACGTTCGTGGTGCTTTGTTCTGTTTTCTTCTGTGTTTCTATTCAGCATTCGTTGTCTGGCCTGGTTTTTTGCTTTCATCGCTATTTCACATTCAGTATTTAACCATCCTCTTTTCCTTTTTGTTTTGTTTATTTTAAAGGTCTTTTTGACTGTTTTTAACATAATTTCTTCTATTTGTTCCCACGTTTCTTCTATTCCTACTACCACTGTTGGCTTTTTATATTTTCAATTTATTAGATGTGTGTATTTTTCTTGTACTAGTACTGCTGAGGCATCCACAGACGTTCAAAAACTAGGTCTGAGAAGCTTCTTAGGTTCAGTAGGAAGCACCTCAGGATAGTCACAGGCCTCTTTAAAAGACATCTGATGGATCTGAAGATCCAAGTTGCAGATTCTGCTGATACTTCGTACAGCCAAAAGAAGAAGAAGAAGAAGAAGAAGAGAGCTTGGTAATTCATATAAATAAAAGATGTGTCGATATTTAAAATGTTTTATTCAATTTTGCCGTATAAACTGACGTTTAATTGTTTCTGGCCTGCCCATAAAAGTTGATGTTTTATAAACAATCGTTTAAAATTTTTATTCCGCTAGCGATTTAAAATTTTTATTCCGCTAGCGCTTTAAAAATGTCAAATCGCTTTAAAAATGTCAAGTAAATGTCAAAATTGAATAAACAGTTGTATTACACTTGCGGATTAAATTAATGTATTAACTCGCGGTATTAACGCGCTTGCGGCTACCGCCGCTCGCGCGTGTAAACGTACCGCTCATTAAACATTAATTTAATCCGCATGTATAATAAATAACTATTAATCGGTATTGTTGAAATTCATACAATATAATTGTGTTAACAAACATACATTTAACTTAATCTTTATATTTACACACAGTATATAATTTTCCTAACTAATCGTACATTTCTCGTTTCACTCACATTCTGATACCCTGATATCTGCAAACCTGTTCTTAAATGGCAGTTTTTTGCGAAAAAATTGGACGCTCAGAGCGAACACCACTGATTTAAGGCAAGACTTTAACCACATCACACTGTTTCGTACATAAATTTACATTTATCACTAATATTGTAACTCTAAAAATAGCACATTTATTCGGTAAATAAGATTGTAATCTTGAAAATGGAAGACTGTAAACTGGAAGATCAGCATAGATTCAATAACGAACAAGCAAGACATATATTTTCGTGAATCGGTATTTGAGGTACACAGATTTCTGTAGTATAATTTAAACTTATTTTAAACTATTACAAGCGGAAATATGAAACGATTTAAAATTGTTCAATCACAAGTCTTCGATCTGTAGTTATTTTTCAGCACCATAAATTCCTAAATTTTCAATGTAATATTATTTTTCGTTTCTTTAAACGAAAATTCTTCAGTCAGTTAATAAAAACGATAGACCTAACATCTAAAAATATAGCTTAAATTTGAAATTTGATGGCAAGATTTTACAAAAAAAATCTTTATTTAAAATGCAGCTTAATTTGTTTCTTTCAAAACCTGTCTGAAACGATCCAAAAATATATCCGCGTGATGATCTTGGAAAATTAAAGCTGGTCTTAAACGAATTGAATGGTCGCCACATCCTCCTCCTTGAATTCCTAAATACACAAGCCTTTAAAAAAATTGTATAAAATATATGATTACAGTTTACCTTTTTGTTTTAGTCGGGCGAGGAAAACGTCTCGTAATTGAGTAGTGGCAACATTTACAGCCAAAAATGTACCTCGTCCTCTCGTGGAGTTTAATAACTGCGGATATTCTTTTTCTAATTGCATTAGTCCTTTTTTTAATTTATGTCCTGTCTTATCTACTATATGTAAAAGTTGTTGATTCTTAATTGTATTCAGAACCGTTTCTAAAAGCAATAATTTTCCAGGATCACCCATCCATGTATTGAAAACCCTGTAACCTTCCTGTGGCCTAAAATTAAAAAAATATAATAAGTACGTAAGTTATCTCTCAAATTTAATATACAACTAACTTCATCTCTGTGGTATGATAATAACCACCGAGTTGCATTTTTTTGCTGAACGTGACTATATCGGGAGGCGTCTCTAAATTAAAATGTTCATGGCACCACATTTTACCAGTCGGTCCACCACCAGTTTGCACCTCATCAATCAGAAAACCAGCCCCGTGTTTTTTTGCTATTCTTTGCAGCTGTTGGAAAAATGCAGGTGATGCCTCATTATCCCCACCCTCTGACTGAATCGGTTCTACAATAATTCCAGCAACAGGAATTCCTTTATTTTTATATTTAACAATCAAATCTTCAACTTCTGCCAGGCACTTTTTATCTTCCTGTTCATTTTCCCGTTGGTTCTCTTCGAGGGGATAACGGTATTGGGGAAAACTTGCCATAGGCCAGTCAAAGGCAGGTACGTCGAGTTTGTGTATAGCTTTTGAATGCGTCGTCGATAAAGCACCAAGCGTTCTTCCATGAAAACCACCATGGAATGAAAGAATCGAAAGTTTTGGTGATCCAGGTACATTGTTAATCATACAACTTTCCATTTCTTCTTGTGTGAAACTTATATTTTCGCCTCTTTCTTTTCTTCGATAAGCAATAAAAATATTTTTAAATGCATTTTCGTTCGAACAAGATCCACACATCATTGTTGTTATGTTTGGTAAACCTGGAGATACCTGTTGAATAAGTATACTGGTTGTAATAATAAAAATAATTTTCAATATACAAAATTATTGTTGCTCGATAATATATACATTTGCTTCCAGTAAGAAGATTGCCTGGAAAAGATATATACAAACTAAGAGTGAAAATGGTAGACAAAATTATATAACCAAAAGAAATTAAGCCAAGGAAACCATTAAAAGAGCGAAGCAGGAAGCGTGGTAAGAATTTGGCAGGAACCTTGAAACGAAATTTAATACAAACAATGGAAGAGAATTCTGGAAAACAATTAAAAAGGCTCGAGGAAAATATGGAAAATTTCTATGGAGTGTAAGAAACAGTGAAGGCAACATAGAAGTAGAAGAAAAAAGAATTCTAGATACATGGAGAAAATACCATATACTTACAGAAATTTAAAGAAACTAACAATATAAGAAGCAGAGAACGAAGAGGGGCTGTCGCAAAGGAGGAAGAGGAGAGAGACATTGAGATAGAATAAATAGAAGAAGCTATTAGTCAGATAAAAGTGGGAAAGGCAGCGGGTAGGGATGAAATGTCAAAATGGTCAAGTATAGCGGAGAAAAGGCAAAGCAATGGATAAAGGAAATATTTCAACAATCTTGGAAAGGCGATAAAATACCTGAAGACTGGAATGGAAACATCATAATGCCTATACATAAAAAAGGTAATACAAACGAATGCGATAATTACAGGGCCATATGCCTGTCATCCATAATACAGAAGATTTACTCCCGAATTCTAGAAAGAAGGCTAAGGGAGGAAGTAGAAGAAGAGCTAATGGAAGAGCAAGCTGCGTTTAGACTAAGAAGACAAACTCAAGACCATATACAGGATGGCTGATTTTTCATTGACCAGCTTATAGCTCTTTTATTATTAGAAATACAAGAAAAAGTCAGAAGAAATAGTTTTTTAATAGTAATTCTTCTATAAAATGGCATAATTAATTATTTTTCATGGCCTACTGTTTTTCAGGAAAAATGTACAACTTTGGTTTTTTAAATGGAACACCCTGTATATTTATTCGCTAATGGATCGAGGGTTAAATTCTCTTTTCAAAAATGTATCACATGTGATATTTTAAGTGTCAATTAAAAAAAACAAACTCATAATAAAATCATTCTAGTTACCTATGCGCGGTTTTTGTTTTTAGCAGTCTTTTGTACTTTATTAAAATAAGTAATTTAACTAGGCCGAGCATCATTCTCCGATGATTCTTAGTCAAATTTAAGCACTCTGGGTTTATAAAACTCTCATTTTAAAAACAACCAGTGTCATAAGGGCCCAACATCTTAGTAGGTACGTTTTTTTATTAAAATTTTGTCTGTTCTGCGGGAAATTTTCAAATTTTAATGAATTTTATATTATAGCTATTTCATATGGTTCACTGATACAAGCTTAGATATTGTTAAGGGCTTTTCAACAGAGCGAAAAGGGCCGAAGAGTTGGGCCAGCATGCCCAAGCTCCAACCGACTATAATAAAGCTCTAAGAAAAGCCAAAACAGACTCGTGGAGGAATTTCTGTGGAATTGTTGAAAACACAACCCACAAAGTTCTATCGAAGGACCTTTCAACTCCACCAACAGGAGAGTACACAACCAGTGAAAGGGAAATACTAGAAACACTCTTATAGACATATTTTCCAGGATCACTAACTGATGATCAGGCTAAGACAGAACAACCAATACCTAGTGACTTCTCAGAAAAACCTACGAGGGTCTCCTGGGGAGTTGCTAGAAAAGTCATTAGTTACAATAAGGTACGTTGGGCTGTAAAATCCTTCCAATCTTATAAATCCCCTGCACCTGACGGAATATCTCCAGCTCTTTTGCAGCAAGGAATCGATCTTCTGGTACCGCATCTTATTAAAACCTTTTGCTTATGCCTAGCGGGCAACTATTTGCCATTGGCATGGAAATCTTCCAAGGTAGTCTTCATCCCCAAACAAGGCGACAATCGTATACCCAACCAAAGGCATATAGACCAATTAGCCTTATGGCCTTCTGTTTAAAGACTATGGAAAAACTGGTAGACAGGTATATACGAGATGAGGTCTTAAAAGATCGTAATCACCGTAATCAACATGCCTATCAACCAGAAAAATCATGTGAATCTGCACTTCACAACCTACAACCTAGTTAGTAGGATAGAGGTGTCAATTATCAACAAGGAAACAGTTCTTGTTGCTTTCTTGGGCATAAAAGGTGCGTTTGACAACACCTTCTTCGAATCCATAACTGTAGCGACCTTGAGACATGGGGTTGAAGACATCATAAACAGATGGATAAAAATCATGCTAAAGGGCCACCAGATACAGGCCAACCTGAAGGAAAAATCCCTCAAGGTTTCCGCTACCAGAGGATGTCCACTGGGAGGAGTTTTATCACCTCTTTTGTGGAACCTGATGATGGGTTTTACACCCAATGATATGCGAATGACATAGCCATCCTAATCAGGGGCAAAAACCCGAACATCACTGCAGCCCCCATACAGAGGGCGTTAAATATTATGCAAAAGTGGTGTGAAAGGGAAAACCTGAAGGTAAACCCTATAAAAACATCAATAATACCCTTCACCAGGAAAAGAGAGATAGGCCCATTCAATAACCTTATAGTTTTTGGTAAAAGAATTCAGGCTGGTCAAGAAGTTAAATATCTGGGCATTACCCTGGATGCAAAACTAACCTGGAGCGCACACCTGAATAACATTGCAAACAGAGCAGAAATGGTCCTCATACAGGGCAGACGCATGTTTGAGAAAACATAGGGACTGAAACCAAAGATGGTTCAATGGTACTACAACACAGTTTGTCACGTGGTTTTTCAATTCCGTGTTATTTTGGGAAGTTTTGAGTTATTTTACATTTTTGGTAAAAATCCTTTAGTACGGCCCTGTCTTTTAATTTTGATCCCGTGTTCATTGTGTTATTCTTGGCTGCAGTAGAATTCCATTTTAGTCTGTAGGACATCCAAGGTTACGCCAACTCAGCGCATTTTGCTTGAAGTTCTACGAAATTTTCAAAGTAACCCCCAATATTTTGTCGTTGTAGAAATGTTCCTTTGTTAAAAATCCCAAGGTGACCGAATTCGCGTGTATTTCATCGACACATGATGTCATATTGTTCCAGTTGATACAGCGTCTCGTGATACGGTTCGGGGAACCTCCCTGTACGCGGGGCTGTATCAGGTGACATGCCTCAAGTCGTTCGAATATTTTACTCCCTTTTTTAGTACGTGGCAACGTGGCAAGTCTTCGATCATATCGGACGTCTTTGGATTAAGACGGGGAGTGCAAATTTTAACGTTTGGGTATTTAAATTACACCGGGAAGGCTCCTCACTTTCGTAGTTCTCAGGGGGAACTTGTTACGGCGTAAGTGGAAGTTGTGAAAAGTTCAAGTGTCGTTCACGCAGTTTCCTCATTTGAGGGATTAAGAAAACCCACAGCCGGTGGATTATTTCTTCGTTGTTTTGCTCTCCCGCCCTGGAAGACATCATAGCTCTTCCCAGTCACACGTCCGTCACCTTACTCCTTGACCAACATCTTGTCAGGTACTTTTACCTTCTTTTACGCTGCACCTGCTTTTGCCGTTCGTGTTTCAACCTCTACGATTGCCGCTTGCTGGCAGGCCGTCATCAACGTCCAGTTTGTTTTAGAGTTTAATAAGTACCGCCTCTTGTTTTAGTTTTGTGTTTCGTTTGCACTTTTAAAGTAGTAAGCCGATTTCGTGGTCAATCTGTTTGATCCAGTGCCATTGTTGAAGGCTTTGTGAATCGCCTTTTGGCGGCTTTGATATTCACATTGTAAAGTTTGCGGGCCCCTGGCAAATCAGATTTGACTAGTTTGTCTTAGTGATTATGTGTTCAAGTAAAGTTCATTTGTGTTCAGACTATAGTTCAAGTTTTAAGCCAATTTAAGTGAACATTGAGGAAAGAGAGAATTTGTGAAAAGTGTGACAACCCGTAAATTCGGATCCGTTTTCATAGTAAATTTTAAATAGTTATAGGAAGTTTTTAGTAGTGAAAAGTGGTAGAGTAATAGGATAAAGGAAGCTCGTTGAACTAGTAATACTGGAAATCTGTTTTACAAAAGAAGTAAGAACAATCAAACAATATAAACATTCATATTTAGGTTAAAGCGAGTATAAATATAAACGTGGGACGGTCAAGGTTAGATAAAAATTACAAATTACAAATACGCTAGGGCCATTTCACGTGCTGCACATATAGGCAACACATTTAACAACAGCGTGCCGGTTAATTTGCATAACTTAACTCACACGACATGGAACAGAAATTAGAAATAATTCTAACGAAACTGGAAAGTATGGAAGAACGGAATGTAAGAATGGAAGTAAAACTGGACACAATCCAAGAAGAATTAAAGCTTCTAAAGAGCGAAAATAGGGACTTGAGAGTAGAAAATTCTAAGTTGAGGGAGAAAGCCGAAGAACAAGAAGCAAGATTGGACATTGTAGAAAAAGAAGTAAGGAAAAGAAAATTAATAATCCATGGTATCACCGAATCGAAAGAGGAACAACCACTTGAATTAAAGGAGAAAGTAAGGTGCATGCTAAGAGATCTGCAAATCCAACTAAACATGGAAATTGAAGTACAGGATATATGGAGAATAGGGACAGGAAGTAATATACGTCCAATACTAATGGAATTGAACTCAGTGAATAAGAAAATAGAAATACTGAAAGCTGCCAAGAAACTAAAAGGATCAACAATATACATAACAGAGGACTACCCCAAGAAAATACAGGAAGAACGGAAAATACTGATCAACCATATGAAAAAAGCTAGACAAGAAGGGTACAGAGCCGTAGTGGTATACAATAAATTAATAGTTAATGGGGAAAAATATACGGCAGACCAAATCAAAGAGGATGACCGCATATTAATAAGTACAGAAATCGCACAGGACAAAAAGAAAGGAAGAACAGTAAGCCAACGATCCACACCTGAAAAAACAGTGACCCAAGAAGAACACGTGAGTAAAACCAAGAAGGCCGAGTACAATCCAAAGAGTGGTAGTATACAAGGAAATAGTTCAAAAAACTAAAGATTCCCAGGGAGGACAAGAAGGAGGGACGTACAAAAAAGACTAGGCGTGAAAATGGTAAATGGAAATTGGCAACATGGAATACAAGGAGTCTAAAAAACGGCCCACTAACGTACCAACTAATTGTACAACTTGAAGTTGGTACAATTTTCTAGACAACTGACCAACTGATCCACTAACATCCCAATTTTGTATGCAATTTATTTTAGTCCAGTCAAATGGTCGAAAAAAAAGGCAAACTTTGCATTTTGGGTAGGCAGCTATTTTATTTTATCGTTGTGTAGAGGGGTCAGTGGTGAGTCTAAACTAGGGTTTTCGGGGTGGTAGCCCCCTCCATCCGGCCGCCATCTTGAAAAGAAGAGTTAATTGGTTTTTGGGCTATATCTCTGTAGTCGGGAATCTCAGAAAAAATTGGTGCAAATCTTTTTTGCAGAGAATCGTATTATGTACAATTTTTGTTAATTACTTTTTTACATAGCATTAATTATAAAAAAGTTATAAGCCGGAAAAGACAGAAACTTAAAGGCTTATAACTTTTTTATTATTAATGCTACGTAAAAAAAGTTATTCATAGAAATTGTATAGAATATGATTCTCTGCAAAAAAGCTTCAAACAAACTTTTTGTAAGACTCACGACTACAGAGATATAGCCGAAAAGTTAATTAACCCTTCTTTTCAAGATAGCGGTCGCATGGAGGGGTGGGGTTAAATTAATAAAAGTTATAGATTATGTAGATAATGCGATTCTCTACAAAAAAGTCTTGTACAAACTTTTTGTAAGACTCACAGCTACAGACCTATAGCCGAAAAATTAATTAACCTTTCTTTTCAAGATGGCGACCGAATGGAGTGGGTCACCACACCGAAAACCCTGACTTAAACTCACCACTGACCCCTCTACACACCGATAAAAAAAATCGCTGCCTACCCAAAATGCAAAGTGAAATTACCATTTGACTGGACTATTTTTCGTTCAGTACTTCTATGTCGCTAGAAGTAAAGATGTCGCAAATTTCAAAAAGAACAAAACTGTCTGTAATATTGGTCAGTGCAGTGCTAAGCTTTACAGAGAGACGCAAAAAGAAGAAGTCGGATAAAAAGTTGGCTTGAAAAACGAAAACAATATACGCATATGAATTTATTAAGCCATTTACGGAACAATGAGCCTAATGACTTTAAAAACTCTTTGCGAATGGATGAAAAGACATTTCAAAAGTTACTGAAGCTTGTTGCACCTCATATAACAAAGCAGAACAAAGTCTTTTCATGAAGAGCAATTCTTTTACAATGAAATCGTACTGTGAGTTGGGCAACCTGCACACACACGCAGCAACTAATTGGCACCAATCTCAAATTGATGTGCAGTGCACTCCAACCTGCCAACTTTCGTACCAACTTGAAATTGCTAACACAATCGTGGCACTAACGCACCAATAATTGCACCAACTTCTAAAATTGTACAACTAGTTGGTACGTTAGTGGGCCGTTTAAATGGCAAAGAAAAGGAACTAATATATGAATTTAACAAAGCAAAATTAGATATTTTAATCGTCTCCGAAACAAAAAAAAAGGGGCAGGGGGAAATAGAGTTAGAGGGAGGGCATATTTTGGTATATAGTGGAGTAGCAGAAAAAGAAAGAGCAGCAGCGGGGATAGGATGTATTATTAATAAAAAATTAATGAAATATATAACAAATTGGAAAGCATGGTCTGAAAGATTATTAACAGTAGAACTAACAATAGATAGAGAATCGAGAATGACTATAATAGGAGTTTATGGACCAGATGAAGATGCAAGGAAGGAATTTAAAGATAAATTCTGGGAGGACTTAGAATTGGCAACAGAAACAAGTAAAGGGATAATTTTTGTAGCTGGAGATTTTAATGCTAAAGTAGGAATCAAGGATAATGAAACAGCAGATGTTTTAGGAACATATGGAAGAGATAAAAGAGATACGAATGGAAAGAGGTTAATAGATTATTGTATGATACAAAACCTTATAGTGGCAAATTCATTTTATAAACACAAAATGATTCATACATACACTAGACAGGCACCAAATAACTCAGGAAGATCTATAATAGACTACATATTGATAGAGAAAGATAGCAGAAAACTGATTGAAGATGTAAGAGTGTACAGAGGGGCAGAGATTTACAGCGATCACTTCCAATTAGTAGCAAAAATTAAAAATATCCAAAGGGAATATAAGTCAGTATATAAAGAAAACATAACAAAGCAGCAAGTAACAATAAGAACATATAAATTACAAGATAAGGAGATAGCAAGAAAATACGAAGAGAAAATTGAGAAAATAATACAGATAGAGAAAGAAGACATACACAAAATGGATTTAGAACAAACATGGAACAGATGGACAGAAATACTCATAGAATCAGCAAGGAGCACATGTGGAATATGTAAAACAAGCAACCAAAGAAAAAATACGTCATGGTGGAACGAAGAAATAGAAAAACAAGTTAAACTAAAGAAAAAGAAATGGAAGGAATACCTAGGACAAAAAACGGAAGAAGCTTACGAGAAATATAAATATCAGCGAGAAAGAGTCAAAAATATGATTAAAGAAGCAAAAGAAAAGTCGTGGAGGGAATTTGGCGAAAAAATGGAAACAAATAGTAAAGAAAATCAAAAACTATTCTACAAAATACTGAAAAGCCTAAGGAAAGGAGTAACAATAAAAACCAATACAATAAAAAATAAAGAAGGAATAATAATCACGGAAACAGAGGGGGTGATGGAAAGATGGAAAGAATATTTTCAAGAGCTACTGGGTACTCAAGAAAGACAGGCAGAGGAAGAAAAATGTAATGAACAGGAAGAAGAGGTAAGCCTAGGTGAAACAGAAGATCAGATAACAGATGAGGAACTAAAAGATGCATTGAAGAAAACAAAAAACGGGAAATCGCCCGGGCATGACAAGATTACATCGGAAATGGTAAAAAAATTAGGCAAAGAAGGTATGGCAATGATGTTAAAACTTTATAATAAAGTGTGGACAGAAGGTAAAATCCCTAAAGATTGGGAAAAAGGGAAGATAGTGCCAGTGTACAAAAAGGGAGATAGGGGAGATTGTGCGAATTATAGGGGCATTACGTTATTAAGCATACCGCTGAAAATATATGAACACATATTGGAAGAGAGACTACGTAAAGTAATTGAACCAACACTACTGGAAGTACAAAGCGGATTCCGGAGAGGACATAGTGTGCAGGATCATATATTCACAGTAAAGGAAATAATACAAAAAGTGCACCAGTACAATAAGAAAGCGTATTTTGCCTTTGTAGATCTGGAAAAGGCTTTCGATAGAGTACAGCGAAAACGGTTGTGGCAGATTTTAAGAGGTAGGGGAGTTAAAGCAAAGTTAATTAAAGCAATTAAAAGTATATACTGCAAGACTACAAACTATATCATTAGAAATAACAGCACATCAGAAATGTTTAGAACTGAAGATGGATTGCGACAGGGAGGGGTGATGAGCCCAGTATTGTTTATATTATTTATGGATGATATAATAAGGGAGTGCCAAACTAAAGTGAAAAAGTTAAACATAGGCGTAAGAAATCTGCAAAATGTACAGATATCTGAATGTGCATTTGCAGACGATATAATAATAATGGCAAATAATGAACGAGATTTACAACATAATATAAAGATATGGAATGAGGTGTTAAATAAGAATGGTATGAAAATGAATATTAACAAAACGAAAGTGATGGCAATAAAAAAAGAACCCCAACACATAAATATAGAGATAGAAGGAAAACTTATAGAACAAGTGAGACAGTTTAATTATTTGGGAGTTATAGTTGAAGATACTGGAAATCAAGAGGTAGATTTAAACGAAAGAATAAAAAAAGCCAATAAATTATACTACACAATGAGTAACACCTTTATAAACAAAAAAGAAGTAAGCCGGAAAACAAAATTAAATGTTTACAAAAGTATCTTCAGACCCATATTAACCTATGGATGTGAGACGTGGATAGTATCGCAACGAATGAAGAAAAAATTAGAGGCGGTTGAAATGAGATACTTAAGAAGAGTCAAGGGCATCACAAGAAGGGATAGAATACGTAATACCCAAATCAGAGAAGAACTAGAGATGAAACCTGTAACGGAATTTATTGAGACGAGACAGCTGAGTTGGTGGGGACATTTGCAAAGAATGGAGAAAAACAGACCAGTCAGACAAATATGGGGAACAAGAATACCGGCAAAAAGAAGCAGAGGAAGACCTAAAGACACATGGAATGGCATAGTAGCAAAAATATTAACAAAAAAGGAAGTGAAGTGGAATGAAGCAAAGGTGATGACGCAGGATAAAAAACAGTGGAACAGATTTGTGCATGGAAACAATTAGAATTTAATTAAGTTGATATAATTTAACAAACTATGTATTTAACATTATAAGAATGAAATATTAAGTTTTAGATTTAAGTTGTTATGATTATGTAAATTTAACCCTACACCTAACGGTAAATGGGCAATTGATTATATATATATATATATATAAGTGAACATTTTGTGTCTTGTTGCATGTGTAAAATTTAACGATACGCATCGAATTTTTAGTTTAAGATTTGTTGTTTCCTTATATTATTTTTCCTGGGAATTGAGGGACTAAACGTGTAAATGTGTTGCAGTTCCTTACGTAAATGTAGTACCCTCAATTCTATTGTCCCGTAAAGTAAGTGTAATCCTTGTTATTTGTTTTTAACGTAACATCTTTTCGATTGTCTCTTGTGTAATTTCTTTGTATTTATTTTTGTCTTTTGATTCATTAAATATTTCATTGTCAATTTAGTTTGGTCTCGTTATTGTGTTCAGTCCTCCCCGATAATATTTGTGCTCGTGTTTTGTTAAAGAATTACGTGCAAAGTGTTAGCCCGCCTACAAGTCTTAAGAGTTCCTGTAAAGTAAGTTTATTTTCAGTCAAGCAAGGTAAGTCACATCTTGCAGCAGGGAGCAGTCTAAACCCCAACCCCCTTCGAGCCCTTGGGAATCTTCTTTTAGATCTTTGGGTGACTTTAATACCACAGTGGCGCTCAACATTTTAAGGGTTTTGTCGTTTCGAACCACTTCACCATCCCCCTTTAATGTCGTAGTGCGAGTTTGGCACGTGACAAGTTGTCAAATCCCTAATAGCCTATGGCACTCTAGTCTGGTGGCCAAAGACAGAATAAAAAGTAGCTACCTTATTACGAAACAAACCAGAATTTAAAGACTGGCCTGTTTGTACGTAGCGCAGACGCAACATGAAAAATACATACCTACGTAGATATGACGTCATGCGCAGAATACCAAACCCCTTTAAAACGCCTATGCGCGATATTGTGACGTCATTTATCGCGTGACGTAGGTATGTATTTTTCATATTGCGTTTACTCTATGTGGAGTCATGAAAAGCACTCCAGCTGCGACTATGGAAGCTCTTCTACGATTAATCCCTCTGGATAGGGGAAGCCTAGATCGGCGTACATAAAATGAAATCTACCGGTAATCGGTATATTTACAATGAACGATGTGAACACAAACGAATACAAGGAGTGGTCAAAGGTGAACCCGAGGGTGAACCCATCACTAGAATGAACAGTGACTACACTGAACCAGAGTACTCTTTTGACAAACCATTCACTGTGAGATATGATCACAATGATTGGGTTCAAGGAACCCCACCCTATCTGATGAAAGGGCTAGTCTGGATCCTGCACAACACAGGACACAGGGGTAGGTATACACGGCGTAAAAAAAGAGAACATAAGTGTACCCCTAGGACCAACGCCACAGTCTTCCAAGCTGAAAGCTTTGCTATAATGCAATGTGTGCAAGAGAATGTGCCTAAAAAGCGCCTGAATCACTTCGAATTAATTCTAAATTAACGAGAGAATGCCTGTGAATCCTATCCGAGAAGAACAAGGTTCGACTCATATGGGTATCTACCAAAACAAATAGGTGTTGAGGCCAATGAAAAAGCAGAAACCCTTGCTAAAACTGGTACATCCACCCCGTTTATAGAACCAGAATCTGTATTTAGAATACCCAAACGAAGCATCCGGACAGCGATAGAGGCAAGGACTAGGACACAACATGCCTTTTGCTGGGATGCAACACAGGGACAATGACTGGGGAAGAAAATAATTAGAATTCCTTCTCATAGATTAACAACGGACGTACTTCATTTAGCACGTATCTAGATCAGACGGCTGGTGGTCACTGCCATCTGAGAAGACATCTACAAAAAATAGGTGCATACAGAGGAAACACTCTGCGGACTATACAAAAAACAGGAGGAAACAGCCTCGTACATAATCTTTGACTATCCGGCGCTTTACCGTACGAGATAGCAACTCTTCGGGGAAATTTACCATGGAATAGCTTTTACACACGAGAACCTCGTAAGTCACATCCTAAAACTCGTTGAGGGCACTGGGCTACCTTGACAGAGATAGGATAGCGACAGAGTGTGCACAAAAGACCGTAGAGTCGAAGTGCATTTACCGGTCTAGAAACCCCGCCAACAATCGACAGTTTTAGATGTAATTTTATTTTATAAACGTAACTGACGACATTGATCTGAGGTCAAAAATGGCCATTAAAATAAGTGTCGCATTAAGTGCCTACGACTTTTGTGTATGCTTTGTTAATATGTACTTAAATAATAAGAAAAAAAAAACAGACGAAACAATGAACGAACTTATAGAGAAGATAAATGAGAACACAGCCAAAGAACAAAAAATAGTTAGAAAATGGAAAATAGGAAGAAAAAATTGGTGGGATAAGGAATGTAAAAGTAAAAAGCAAAAAGTTCGAGAACAATTAAGAGCATGGAGAAATAAGAAAATCATAAAAGCCGTATACCTACACAAAAGAAGTTAAAGAATATAAAGAATTATGTAAAGAAAAGAGAAAAGAAAAAATGGCACAATACGAAAAAGAGATTAAAGAAATAAAGAATGAAACAGAAGTATAGACATACATTAATAAGGGGAGGAGAAATAGATCGCAAGTAAGCGAGCTAATAGATATGACAGAATGGGAAAGATATTTCAAAAAAATGTTAAAAGGAAAAAACAAAAAAACAGCTCAGACAGATGAAGCAGTACCAAGGCTAGAAGCGGCAATGCCATTAATGGAGGACGAAGTAAGAAAACAGATAGAGACTAAAAAAGAACAAAACACCAGGAGAGGACGGTCTACAAAAAAAAACTTGGTTATATGCCCCAGACAACGTAATAAGAAGATTAACAGAATGCATTAAGAAGATATGGGAAGGCGAAGGTATCCCAAGCAGATGGCGAAAGGGTATCATATTTCCCATACATAAAAGAGGAGACATAGATAAGATAGAAAATTACAGAGGGATAACTCTAATGGATACAGCATACAAAATATATGCCATGATTTTGGAAATAAACTAAAACAAGAGAAAAAGAAAAGAATATCATACAGGACACACAAGCAGGTGTCAGGAAGAACAGGAGCACAATTGATGATATATACATACTGAACTACGTTATAGAAAAAGGGATAACAAAAGAGAAAGGAAAACTGTTTACATTTTTTGTCGACTTGAAAGCTGCCTTTGACACTGTAAACAGACAAGAACTATGGAACATGATGGAGAGAAAAGGAATATAGCAATACCTAGTAACACGTATAAAGGAACTATACGAAGAAACAATAAATATAGTGAAAGTCAATGGGAAAGAAACAAAAAGTTTTTGGACAGAAAGAGGGCTAAGACAAGGGTGTCCACTCAGTCCGATACACTTCCTGATATACATCTCAGATTTAGATAACAAATTTAAAAAATGGCAATCTGGAGGAGTAGGTAGTGATAGGCAGAAAGAAGTTCTGGACACTATCCTACGCAGATGATATATGTAGTGTTAGTTGCAAAAGAAACAAGACAAATGAAGGACATGATGGCAAGATTCCAGCGATATTTACAGAAAAAGAAAATGGAGCTGAATGTAGAAAAATCAAAAATAGTTGTCTTCAGAAAAGGAGGTGGAAAAGAAAAAAGAGAAAAATGGAAGTGGCATGAAGATGAAATAGAAGAAATTAATGAGATAAAATACTTAGGATACACATTCCAAAGAAGTAATGGGCCAGGAGATAACAAGCAGAGCTATGAAGGCGATGGGACAAATATGGGCGATAGGAAAGAGGAAATTCGGAGAAAATCTTAGAAGAAGGCTGATGCTGTTTGATGCATGTATAAAAAGTCTAATATCCTATGGAGCAGAAATATGGGGATAGGAAGAGAGAGAAGAGGTAGAGAAACTACAGTTAAAATATATTAAATGGCTACTGGAAATAGACATAAATACCTACTCCGTCATATATAGCGTTAGAAGAAACAAAAAGAAGAAAACTAAGAATAGAGACAGGCAGGCGACAAGGCAGCGAAATATGAAGAAAAAAATAAGAGAAAACGCGGATAATGAAATCTTAGCGGAATGTTGGAAAGAGATAAAGAAAAATTAGGAGAAAGTTGGAGAAAATAATCTAAATAGATGGGAGAAAAAACGACAGAAATATTATAATAGAAATGGCTACTCCACAAACGTAATAGAAAGAAGAAGACAAGAACAACAACAAATAAGAAAGGAACTTAAAGCGAGAGATGAAGAAGTACAAAAACAAGAACAACCGAGTAGAACTAAGCTCCAGCAATAACAACTACTGGTACATAATGACACCTGAAATACCTAAATACTTGGAGAAAAACGTAGAAAAAGGCCATCACAAAACAATTGCAAGGTTCAGATGTGGAAATGAGGAAAATGGTAGAAAAGTATGGAAGAAGGGGGAAGAGAGGGTGTGTAGGCTATGCGCTATGCGGCATAGAGGCAGAAACAATAGAGCATCTAGTGTACCAGTGTTACAAGTTACGGGACATAAGTGAAGGAAGAACTGTGAACGAGTTATTGAGTGAAAGTGGCAAAGGTATACGATGGATGAGGGAAGTACAAAGAAGGCGAAACATGAATAATTAAAACTTGCAGAAATGTATGCATATATGTAATGTACCAAAAATTGTAACATGTTTGTAATAACCAATTGTAAGGATATAATTCAGGGGTTATTTTGGTGTGCAGCTCTAGCTTGTTTGTGCAGCTCTAAATTTCAAATGTGCAGTTCTAATTTTAATTTTGTGCAGTACAAAAAAAAAATTTTATTCACTGCTAGCATTAGAAGATATCATTATTGACCTTGTTTTGGAGCCAAGAAGATAAATTTCTCTCCTAGTAGTCAATAATTTTTCTTTATTGACTACTGGTTAATAATGGAAACAATTGCTATGCACTCTGGTGCCTATTATGAATATATTTTTTTCACTACTAGCACTAGCAGATATCATTATTGACCTTGTTTTGGAGCCAAGAAGATACATTTCTCTCCTAGTAGTCAATAATTTTTCATTATTGACTACTGATTAATAATGGAAACAATTGCTATGCACTCAGGCGCGCATTATAATTATATTTTACACAAACATCAATTGAAATTAGCTCCTCCCCTAGTTTTCAAGCAAGACTATTTGATTTTTGTGGATATTTAGAAATAAACATATCCATCTGTTATTTTATTTTTATGTTGATGTAAAAATGATTAATTAAAGGGAATAATGGTGCTAGTAGTGAAAAAAATAGTATATAAACCACGGCAGAAAAGACTTTTCTCAGCCTCACAACTTATTTCCCTCTAATTATGCTTCGCATGTCGGGAAATAATACTGCTCGGCTGAGAAAAATATCTTCTCTACCTTGGTATATAATATACTATTTTCTACTCCTATACTAGTAAGTTGCCAAATACCGTTGATTGAGGGAATTCCCTCAATCAACGCTAATACCTACGGTTTACTTGCTAAGTAAATATATCATTACACATACTGATACGTAATAACTGATTACACACACAGATACGTCATGACTGATACGTTGCATGTCGGGGAATAATACTGCTCGGCTGAGAAAAATATCTTCTCTACCTTGGTATATAATATACTATTATATGTTTAAAAATTTGAAATAAATCAATAAATTAATGGCTTTGGCTACTTGCTGTTCACCTAGTTTTATCACCATCAAGCACAACACAATTTTTTTTAATTACCCATCTCTACACATCACGAACTGTCATTTCTCGCAATTATGCGTAGGTATAAGTCAAGAATCACCCTGTATATCATGAATTTTCAATAAACATATTATTCGATTTTATTATTTATTACTTGCATGATTTTAAATTTTCGGAAATCAAAAATTTACCCCACCCCCCTCCCCCCTTCTTACCAAACTATCTGAGTTCAGTCAGGCTAATTTGTGCAGTTCTAAATTATCCTCAAAATAACCCCTGATATAATTTATTTGTAAGCTGAAAAGCATCAATAAAACTATTAACTAATAATAAGAAAAACAATAGATTGTATTAAAGGCAATCTAAAAATGATCTCTCACACAGGGGTAAATTATATCTTCAAAAAAAAAACTTGACTCAATAGTGCAAGGATTTAACAATCTGCGTCACAACTCCACATAAGATTTGATCTTGATCATGACAAAATATTTACAGAATAATCTAGATATGAATTTCATTAGTTAAATTTAATTGACTCCAACGCTTTGAAGGCAGAAGGAGAAACGAGAAAGAAGAAGAAGTTTAATTGAATTATCTTATTAATTGATTTAAAGAAAACCGGCACGGTATATCAGCGTTATGAAAGTTTTATAAAATATTTTATCCAATTCAGTTACGAAATGTCAACATTTCGACATTGATTTTAGTTGTGAAAAGTAGTTCATTTTGTAACTAGTTACAAAATATGCTCCCATTTTGTAACTAGTTACAAAAAGATGATTTTAGTTGCGAAAAGTGGTTCATTTTGTAACTAGTTACAAAATATGCTCCCATTTTATCACTCCCATTTTATCACGATGACCCAACTCCTTTTTTAAGAAGATGTGGCATTTACATTTTGTTATCTGAATTGGATAAAATCTTGTATGAAACACGTTGCAAAACATGTCTTTTTATCACATGGCGTGTTGTTCATCTCGGCTTCGCCTCGACGAACAATTTCACGCCTGGTGATAAAAAGTCCATCATTTTGCAACTCGTTGCATAAATAGCTATTGTATTATCACTTTTTAATTTTACAATTTTATGTTTGAAGTTTAAGAAACTTCTTTCTAAACACAATACTTAACTACAAAAGCATACTTACACTCAATAAAACATTTTTGAGTTTTTCCGGCCAATCTGCTCCAGGGAAAACACCTAAAGCTGGTCGATTTACAAGGGATTTCTACAAAACAAAAATACAGTATTTTCATAAACTTTACTGTTTTGGCACATAATACCAAGTTATGCTTATTGGAAAATGTTTCCAGTAACGCAGGGTGATTGTATCCCAAAGGCATCGACGAAATTTGAGTAAAACAGTCAAGAAGTACATTATCGTCAACGTCCACCAAGTAATTTCCCAGTGATTTGTCATAATTTGCAAATAGCTGAACAGTCGATGCTTGCTAAAAAGAACGGTAGGTAGTTGTTAATTGTTAAGATCAGAAATAGGAAGAGAAAGTACTTAATTAATTAAATATAAAGTTGAAGGAAGTTTTTGTATAACTTCCATGGTTAAAACTTATAGGAAACGCCTGCCTAAATAAAACACGTTATTTAAATAAGCTAACAAGGCCATTACAATCCAATTGAAATAAATAGGCTTAACTGGTTATAAAGCAGGTCGTATGATAACTGTAAACAAGCTCTTTTCCTTTATATGAAACTTACTTTGGTTCTTTAAATTTGTTATTTGAATATTTTTCGTGTAAATATAAACCAGGGTGGAAAAAAATCACGATTTTTTTAAAAAAATCAAAAAAATCGATTTTTTTGATTTTAATCGGATTTTTTTGATTTAAATCAAAGTCATATGTTACATTATATTCCAGAATGCAAATTTGAATTTTGTTTACGCCAAAATAAATTTTATTTTCTAACAGTTATCTATTCACGTATCTACCTAATTACTATGAATAATAATGTTCAATATTCTTCTAATGAGGAGAGGGTATTTATTGTCAAAACAATATTATAATAATATAAATTTCATTTAGAGCAGTTAACTCTTTAAATAAAGCTTTTGTTCAATTAGGAAGTGTTTGTCTTTTTACCACTGATGATCAGTACTTTTGTGTAATTTGTTTTTGCTTGTTAATTTGTCAAAATCTAAAACGATTTAAATCAATGATTTTTTTAAATAAATCGCTTGATTTAAATCATGATTTTAATCGTGATTTAAATCAAATGATTTAAATCATCTCAACCCTGATATAAACAATATACCTATTGTTAAAACGTATTTAGACGTTGTGTAATACATGAAATTAAAGACGAAACCCACCTGAATGCCGTTTAATTCTGCTAACAATTTTTTCGATTGAGGCCCTGGAATTGTCGTTTTAATACTTGGACCACTGGGTTCTCCTGGTACTAAACTTGTAGCTGTACGTACAGCAACTGAAAAAAAATCGAAAATTATCGGTTTTAATACCACTCCAGGTTGCGCATTGCACTCGTAAAGTCACATACGTTAACGTACCAACCTCGACATTGAAAGGTATGAGGTTCATGAATCAAACAGACTATTTGGAAAAATTCTCATTTTACAACAAAGTTAAGAACTATCAATAAACGGCTTTCATCAAGTCTTCTATTATTTTTTTTTAATTCATTGGGAAAAGACTGTAAGCCTTTTGGTTATTATTCTAAAAATTAAAAGTGGATGTACTCCAACAATTTACTAATTAGTCTTTCAAGCATGGGCGAAGTCTAAAGCCCTAATATGAAAAGACATATATTTTTTTGTTTTTAAGTGTATGTGTATGTTTGAATGTTTTTGGGGGGGTTAATTCGGTTTTTGGGGGGGCTTAGCTCCCCCAAGCCCCCCCCTAACTTCGCCCATGCTTTCAAGCTGTCCCATTTATCAATAAACTTTAATAAAAATATTTTGAGAGTTCAATGAACCGATTATGCAACTTTCTTATTTTGATTCCCATTACTTTCGGTGAATTTGTTTCATATCTTGACTGCAACAGGTTCGAAAGCACTAAACCAATAGTTCTTATCACAAATTAAGGAAATTTAGTGAATATATTTAGTTTTATTAAATTTTACAGATTTTAATGTTAAAAATATGTCCCCACAGAAGTAAAATTTTAATAATTCGAGCTTAGAAATTTTTTACTGCTAAACAATATTAAATTCGTAAAATAAAGGAATTTAAAAAAATAAGTCAAAAGGTAATACGTAAATTTTCCAAATACACAAAATTACATTCCTATTCATATTGACATAAAGGTTTACAAATACGATAAGGATTTTGTTATCTTTCGTAAACATAGGCTTATTAGGTAACAGAATTAATTAAACGAGTTTGGCTAAATATGACTAAAAACTGCAACTTCAAAATTGATGGCTTAAAAACTATCTTTACAAGGTTAACAAATATCCAAAGTTAAGAGTTCGGGTATAAAATTCAGAATAATTATTATTTATTTATTTATTGGGTAAAAAAAGATAAATCGTGGATAAACTTGTCAGCAGAAAAAGGACAACAAATGAGCGCGAAACAAGATAAATATTAACATTTTGTTTACTATGTTTTGCAAATTACTATTTGGTTATGACATAATTACCAAGGCCAACTGTGATCATCAGATTTTAAAATAGTAACTTTGCTCTTCATTTGCAAAGATATAAATTAAATTTTGGCCATTTAAAAGTATTTTATTTTAAATACGTATATCCGTAACAAATGATTTAAAGTTAAGCCCTGTAAAAGGGCTCTTCGAAATTTTATTATTTAATACATAGTTTAAATACACCAAACCAAACTTGCCAATAGCAAAGAAAATCTGCAAAATTGAATCTAGTTTCGCTACTCCAGCAAGCAGCTGATTTGTTCTATTTATACTTGTAAAAGTAATTGATTTCGATCAATAAAATTATTGTTCGTTATTGACTGATTTACGTTGCCATATAAATTTAGCAAATTAGCAAAAAAGTAATTGAATAAAACTCCTGCGCACTTCAGAATTATTTTGTACGCAGCCTTTTTCAAAATTAGAACATTTGACAAAATTCATTTCTTTTAATTTTGCATTAATTCGATAGAAGAGGTTGACAATCCAGATACGTTAATTTATAATAATTGGGATATTAGAAACTGGATCTAATTTATAATCAAACAAATCAAGGACAGTTCAGTTAAAATTCGCTAGAAAATGATAAATTTTTCAACGAATTTTATCAAAAAATCAGACGAATCCTATAGTACCTACTGTTGTAGTTTTAAAACGTTTCCTTAAATATTTCCTATCATTAAATACTCATAAATACACCGCAGAGGAAGTTTTTATATTTAAGATAGAGTTGGAAAATTTTGAGAGTAAATTAATTTTAAACCTACAAAATAAGTGAACTATGAAGTTAAAAATTGTACAATGAAAGAGCCTTTGTTTAATCTAAATACTTCTAATAATTAAAAATTGTAATCAATACGGATAAAACTGAGGTTATTGTGTTACTGAAATATGAATTTGTTTTAATTATTATTTACAGTTTCAATTATCAATTTTACATTAGCTTAGTTCTCTTGCAGATAATTTAAATATTCTAGTTTGGTTGATTTTGTGTTTTAGTAAATAAATTGTGGTTACAAAAGCAAAATTAAATTACCATTAAATAGTTAAATTATCCTAAACAAAAGGGATTAGTAATTTCAAATAATTTGGCAATTTAAAAATGAATTCTTTTAATTTGTATTTAACAAAAAATTCAAAATTTGTTTTTAAATAATACCTACTCCGCAAGGGTTTCAAACAAAAGAAATAAAATGGTTCTAAAAACAAGTTAAACTAGGTACTTACCTGCCCTAAAGATCCCTTGAAGGTTCGACCGGTTTTGTAAAATAAACGGTGCCAGATTTTTCGATAACATATTTTAAAGATGAATTTAATATTTTTTGCCAAAAACACACAGAAATGGTGTACGTTGACCGGTGTTAATACGTGACTTAGTAAAAGACTAATAACCGGCTAAAAAATATTTTTACGTTCATGTACTATAAATATAACACCGCATGCACGTTTTATCTCTCCACAGATACAAGCCTCTCTGTCGAGATTCCGAGATGAAACATTTTGAAAGATATTGAACGACCTTGGGGAGCTCGGATTCTCTCTATTAGAGCGCTTGCGCCCCCGTCAAACTGCAACTCAATAAATTCTCGTGTTACTCCAGTTGTATAATAATCAATTTTTATTATTATTTTGAACTGAAGTGTATATTTTGATGTTTTCTCGCCTGGGATTTTGTAAAAATTTTACCTCCATTTTCAGGGTTTCCAGAATTGGAAGTCAAATAAATATTTTTAAAGTGACTTTTTGAATTTTAGTAAATAAATGGGTTGATTTTTAATAACTTCGACAACTCTCAAACAACTGTAGCACAACAGGAAATTTTGTAAATATTTTACCCCCACTTTTTAGGTTTTCCAGAATTGGGGTTCAGAACAAATTTTTAATGCGAGTTTTGGAATTTTAGTATTTAAAAAAAAATAGGTTGATGATTTTTAATACCTACGACGGCCCTTAAAATATTTAACAACTGTAACACAATATTAAAAAACAAGAAATTCCGTGAAAATTTTACACCCCAGTTTTTCAGGATTTTTCAGAATTAAAGCTCAGAGAAATATTTTTAAATAGATTTTTTCAATTTTAATACATAAAAAATGGACTAAAAGGTTTAACAACTGTAACCCAAGAAAAAATACCTAGATTTTATAAACAAAAATCCTCAAATTTATTATACCAAGTCGTGTATTTACAAATTAACTAATAATTAAATCCGAAATTAAGCAATTTTCTGTTACTATGGGTACCTTAACATAACAAACCAGCCAAACCCAAATAGACTTAAAAATAAACTAAGCAATGTATTTGTAAATAGTGCTGTTATTTTGATCACGTTCTATGTAATCCCTATCGATAAGTTGTTCGATCCTCTTCTTGAGATCAGCAGGCTTAACTGGAATATCCAACAAATCATAAAGCTCAGTCATTAACAAATTATGTGACAAAGTCTTCTTCTGCTTCATAATTCGTACGATAGCAGCATCGATTTGAAACTGACGATCATGGATTACGCTTTCTTCAGTTGCACGTTGTTCTTCGATAGTTTCTTTCATCTGCACCTGGTTAATTTTAACCCTGAAGAGCTTATCAGTAAATTCGCTGTTGAAAACAAACGTATCATTTTCCTCAATCTCTTTTCCACGTGGTGTTTTCAACAGGACCCTTGTTTTACCACAAGCCAACGATTGAAGGGTGCGTTTTAACTCGTTTTGCTCCAGATTTAGTGCTTCGTAAATATCTCTGTAGGTCATTTCGTTACCGTTGTTGAAAAGTAGGAGGACGATGGTTTGGAAAAGAGATACTTGAAGTTCCTTTCTACCCCCGGAAAAGTCAGCCCTGATGATGCAGTGTCCTAAATTTGGTTGCCAATGCAGCTTACGCCCACTATGGTTTCCCATGTAGAATTTCAAAAAAATATTTTGATAAACAACCATTTCCGGCGGCAAATTAACCTCGTACGAAGGATAATTCGGCCAATAACTACTGGTTAGGACATTAACACACATATCTATGTTGAAATTATTAGGATCATCCCCAATGCTATGGACGTGATTCAAATGTTGACGAAAGGCATTATTTATACCCTGACTAACCGTAATATCCTTGAACATTCCTTCGAGTTTCAAAGTGAAACCGCCCCCACATTCCTGTTTTAACTTGCTTATCATACTGTTTTCTGCATCCTGACTGGTAGATTTTCCCACCAATAACCTTTTCGCCATATCCCTTTTATAAAACGCCTCAAATACATCCTTGCCTTGTACGAACCTAAACAACACCATAACCTTATCCAAAATTTCCTCGATTTCTTCCTCTGTTAAATCTTTACAACGTAATTTCGAATCTACGAACTTGGCCAAAAGTTCCGCTGGTTTGTTATGGCGTTGATTAATGAAAATTTTGAAGGAATCCCTTACAGCATGCACGAACTTATCGTGAATTTCAAAACATGACATTACGATCTTATCTATTTTATCTTTGAAATCGATCAGATCCTGAATCATGTTCTTGTCGTTTTCTGGATCTATCACGATTAAACGTCCTCTTTTCTTTAAATAATCGCTGAAGGCTCCGCATAATTCAATACGACCGTTTGGGAGGAGACCTAGCAGTTTGTACATCAGGGATATTTCGTCCAAATAGTTATTTTCAACGAGATTATTGACACCGTTCTGTAAGATTTCCTGCAAATGGGGGCTAAGTAGCTGATTAACCAGCACGTCTGTTAATACTTGTTCAGTATAAGCATTCAAATAATGCTTAACCCTTTCTTTTTCTTCAACGCAACGTTTTTCAACGTGATGTAAGTATTTCAAAATGTCATATTCTCGAATGAGTGAGTCCCCTTCTATTTTGTATAGCGCTTCGGTGGCTTGTAAAAAGGGTATTTCGAAAATTACGTCGTAGATTTGTAACGTTGTTAGCATATTTACAAGAGATTTTAGTAAAGTTCTATCTACACTCACGCCCTGACGTTCTTGTTGGATTAAATATAATAATCCGTCAACTAATTTAGGTCCGACTAACCCGTTTAGAACAACGTTTTCTTTAAATAAACCCAGATTCATATACCACACCGATAAAAGGCACTGATTATCGAGAACGAACGTTCTATCAAGATATAAGAAAATATTTTTAATCAAATGACTCTGACGACAAAAGGTTACCCAGGTATAATTCATGGTTCCCAAAAAATCTATTTCTTTTGATATGGATGGAAGCAAAGTATTTTTGAAATGGCTTTCAGTTAGATTATAAAGGTTTTCATACAAAAATCCACCGTGGTTGAAAGTGCACAAATTCTCTACACACCTATATAATTCTTCTAATGAATTTTCGAGCGGTTGAGAAGTTTGAATAGCTTGAATACCCTTCTCCAATTTTGTCCATTCGGTATTTACGAAATTTTCAGGCATCGAAGGCATCCCCTTGAAATTTTTAATAATTAGTTTGTTTGTGGTTTTCATTGTGTAGTTTTTGCGGACGATAAACTACTAAATAAATTTTGTTCTTAAAAAAATTGCTTAGCAACTTCGATTGAATAATAAAAGCAGTATGCTTTTACTTTTACAAATTTAAAAACTGTCACTTACTATTATCAAATGTTAGGTTATGTTGCACTGTTGACAGTTCAACAAGAAATAACATGTCGCTTTTAATAAACGCTACAGATTTCTTCTCTTCCTAAGATCTCTTACAAATAAAGGAATTTTGTTTTATTTAATTAAAAATATATGTAGTTTTCAAATTAATTCAATATTTTTTGTTAATCATGACATCGGTCACTTTATTCTGTAATAGCCTATAGGTATATAAACGATGAAGTTTGAAATTAGTCACATAACATAACGAACGTCAGCGAATGCATCCGTACCGAACCGAAGTCGGGCATCTTGTGTTGTGTCATTAAACTTTGCGGTGTAAAAACGCTGTGTTTGTCTTAATCCTTACAATAAACGTGATTAAACAATAGTACAAACGTTGTAAATTACTTTAAATAGGTGTACTCGTAATTTCAATTCATCGGTGGACTTTAAAAATATATCTGTGAATATCGTTTATAAATGGCGAATAGACCTGGGTATGTATGCTTCTGTAATGTTTTTGTCAACGATTACTCATAAAAATTATCATTTTCACAGTAATAAAAATAACAAATTTAGAAATCGAAACCAGCAGAGAAATTCGTATGTTATTAAAAGACGTCCAGGAAATAGAATGGGTCCAAAGACTAAGGTGATGGATGCTCGTCAAAAAATTTTACTCAAGAAACGAAAAACTGTGACAGATGCGCGTGATGTTCTTGCAAAAATTGCAAAAACTCAGGATGCTCGAAGTAAATTACTCAAAATACGTGAAACGAAGAAAGGAGAAAATTTAGTTAACGGTAGCATTCGGGCAATTGGTTCAAATATCTTACGGAAGACGGATCGAAATGGTAAAATATCACTTATGACGAGTAAAAATAAACAAGGCACTAATAATATGAATTTGGCTATTCAACAACAACTCGGTTTGATCTCACAATCTCGTAAAAAAGTTATTGTAAAACGATCGCCAGCAGCAGCAGGCCGTAAAGCAGTGCCACGTAATATTCCACCAACATTACTTCGGAAAACGATACTTAATGATCTGGATTACCATCCTGCAGCATTACAGCCAGCTTTTGATCCGTATGCTGAATATCTAAGTTCAGAGAGTCTTAAATTAGGTATGCCGAGTTCAAGGCTTGCCCCTGCACCAATGATAGGTCCTCCATTAACAACAAGAAGGCATCAACAGTTACATGTGGCAAGTAGAAGTGATTTGCTAGATGTCAGCGGTGGAGAGTGGCGTTCGTATGCATCACCTCGTCCTAGGTAATATAGTTTTTTAAATTAAAACCTGATACGTTAATACACCAACCTTAACATCAATAGGTATACTGAAATTGATTTTGAATTTTATAAAATTTAGGGGGCGTGTCACTGCAACTGGTTATATTGATTTGGATGCCCCAGAAGATGAAGAAATGCCATTAGCACCACCTATAAAACAAACTATTTTCATGCAAGGTATGTACTAATATTGATCGTATTTGACAAGTCCATCTGTGTAGTTCGGAAATATTTATTCCTAAACAATTTGGAGCTATTAAGTTAGGATAGTTAAATGGAAGTCATTGACAGTAAAAAAATTACTTAACCCTCATAATACCAATTTTTTTTATAACATGCAATACCAGTGGACCCCAAAGATCTATTTATTATCATTGAGAGACATTTCTCTAAGCTTAGTGTTAGTATTTGGACGACTTATGGTAGTATCAAATAATCAGAAAAAATATGTACTAATAGTTTATTTCAAAAAAATGAAACTATTCTAATGGTATGTTACGTTTACATGCCGAACAGGTAACGGTCAGGTGATTAGTACACAGAAAACGGTTGCATGTGTTTGAATGTTTTCTACACAAAATTCTTAGACATTCCTAGTATCTCCCATGTTTCAGTTTTTGGGATTCTTGTTACTGTCTCTGTGAAGTTGATGGTTGTAGCTCTGTTTCAGTAGCCACTAGTTGTTTTCCTAGTTTCAGAAGAAGCTGTGGTCGTTTGTAACCCTTTTTTGGTTGTCAAACTATGTAGATGACACCATATAATGTAGGCATTGAGGGTACTAATATCTATACTATTATAAAAAACTACTACAGGTCTTCTTCGTGTTTCTTGTGTGTTTGCTTGTCCGTAGTATCTACGCCTAATTTTGTTTTATTGTAGTCGAGTTATTTGTGGTTTCTTATCGCCTTCAGAAATTTCACCAGTTTCGTGTGTAGTTAATAGTAGCATAATAATTTTTCGCTTTTTTGAACAGTAAGACTAATATAGCATCGTCTTGATAGCCAAATTTAATTAAATATTCTTCTATCCAGATCTACTAATTCCATAGGAAACTCTGGTCTATTTGTCGATGTGTCAGGTAGAAACTCCTTGACATTTACATCTTTCCATAAATCTCAATATCTTAGTCTTGTGCATTGGTCTATTGCACGATGTAGTTTATAATATTATCTCTAAAGAAGAGACGAAAACTACTGCAAATTGTATCTACGTTTCGTTTTACATATCTCGCAGGCCCTCTTTCTTGATGCATAACATTCCGTCGTAATCGTCGTCCCGTTTCTTGCTTTTTGTGACTCTAAATACCACTTCTCAAGTTTATTCTTTGACATACAGTATAAGTTAAGTAAATCTTTTTTACTTTGCTCTTGAAAGTATAAGTTGTTTACTTACAAGTAATAACTGTGTTGCTGATTGTTCTGCTCACGAGAGTCAGATACGTTTTTGGAGTCGTATTCTGAAGGCACTTCATTGAAATCCTCTTCACCATCATCAACTGAATTATTAGTAGTGTTACCGTAATCCTCATTATCACTCTCAGATTCTTCTAACCATGATCACTGAATAATTGAGAATACCACTCCCACAGTGAATCTACTAGATTCCCAATAGACGCATAAGAAAAGGGGAAACACCGAGATAAAAACAAACATCAGTAAGAAACTAAATGAATCTCTATATTCAATTACAAGGCTGCTGAGTTCCCAAAACGCATATAGTAGTAAGGGAAGCACTGAGGTAAAAGCAGATGTAAGTAAGGAACTAGGGGAACCCTCGCAGCCTTAGTGAGTATTGAGCAACAAATGAGATAAGTTTAGAATTCATAAGTAGCGGTGGAATAATAAAATTAAACAAGAAGTCAAAATCAAAAAGTGTTGGTGGAAAATATATCTTGATCAGAAAAATGAAAGTAATTATAGTAGATATAAAGAACAAAGGAAGAGGGTAAAAGAAAAAATTATTGAAGCTAAAAGAGATTGTGGGAACAATTTAGGGCAAAGATACAGGAAAATGGTCAAGGTAATGCGAAATTATTATTCAGAACTTTGAAAAATTTGAGGAAAGACAATAAAGAACGAATAAAGTGTATAGAAGATGAAGAAGAGAAAATGATAACCTCGAAGTTATATATCGTGGAGAGATGGCAACAGCACTTTGTAAAAGCACTAGTTGGCATCGAAGTAAAAGTTTTAGGTAATAATATAGGATGTGGAAGTACAGTCGAACTTCGATAACTCGAACCATGACTTGCCAGAAAAAAAGTTCGAGTTATCAAGACTTCGGGTTATTAAATAAAATACATAATATGTATATATTATTTTATAGAAGTGAAATTCGGCATAACCGAATATTTCACCGACTTTATTTAAATTTATCATTAATGACTACTTATTTTAAGGTAAATCTAACTTATTTCATTTTAAGTTTGCTTAAAAAATACCAAAAAAGTTTATAACCTGAAATCTAGCCTTTTTCTAAAATTTCCCGTCTGAAACATATAAATATTAAAAATATTTTACATTGAAAATAATTCATACCCGAATTCAAAAAGTTTGAATGATGTCCATGACTAATTAATTACCCAGAATTTAGGGTTTGTAAACAAATTTCTGAACGAATGCATTATTGTTTTGTCTACTCTTAGCAGCCGGGCAATTTAATAATTAAACAATAAATTAGTTCGCTGGTGACGGCAAAGAAACCAAAATAAAAGCTACGATTTCTTAATCGGTGTAACAATAAGGCAGGGGCGGAGGAGAGGACATATTATTGTCAAGGGTTCAATGTTATTTAAACCATTATACAGAGAATCGGTTGTATGTTCATTGGTTTTTAAATACGAACACAAAACGCTCTACGATTCCCAGAAAATTCTTCTTATCGAAGGTGGCGCCAAATATTCTGTACGAGTTATCAAGATATTCGAGTAATAGAAGTTCGAGTTATCAAGTAAAAATTACCCATAATTCTCACTCTTGACGCTAATGCCAACCAATTTGTTTCGAGTTATCAAAAATTCGAGTTATCGAAGTTCAACTTATTGAAGTTCGACTGTATAACAATATACAGGTCAGCTCTCCAGGCCTTTGAGACCCAAGGCTTTGTTGGAGATAATTCTCCATCTCTTTCTATCTTCTGGTTGCCATCTTGTTATTCCCACTTTCTGTAGGTTTTCTTCAATGCATGAGAGCCACGATTTCTTTGGTCTTCCTCTTCTGTTTCGTCCTTCAAGTTCTCTCGTCAGTATTTGTTTCGGGATTCTTTCGGGGCCCATTCTCGATACATGTCCTAACCATCGTAGACGGCCTTGTTTGACAATGTTTACTATGTTTGGTTCCTTGTACTTTCCTTGGATTTCTGTGTTTGCCCTTCTTCTCCACAGTTATTCTTCTTAGCATCTTTCTCTCAAATATATGCAGCTTTTCCATGTCCTCTCGTCTTAACACCCACAATTCACTAGTGAAAGTCACTGCTGGATGGATTATATGGTTTTATATAGTTTCACTTTTACAGATCTTGAGCCTTCTTTTAATATTAACACTTTATTTAAAGACGCTGCACTCCGAATACCTATTGTTATTCTCCGTTCTATTTCAGTTTTGTTATCACTGTTTGTTGTTATTTCGGTTCCCAAATATACCGGGTGGCTAGAAAAAAACGAATCCTGTTTAAGCCCTCACATCTCCGGAACGCTTTAAGATAGCGATTTCAGTTTTCGCTTTCTAAGAGACAATGGATTGAAAATTATTCCTGCCAAATTACAAACAATTATTTTAAAAAACAGAGGAATGGCGAATTTTTTAATATCACCTAGAAAAAATGAATTACAAGTTGCTGATTATAGCGTATTTGCCTTTTTCTCTCAATTGTTTCATCAGTGGGATCAGTTCTTTACGTTCTTCTATCATTTCTCTTGTGTAATCTTCTTCTATGAATATGTTTTCTCCCTTCAGAAGCTTTTTTTGCATCATGGCTGTATTTTTCATTCTTATATTCACAAATTTTACCATTATTGGTCCATTTTCTGTGTTGGGGTTTATTTTCCTTATATTTTCTATATCATTTCGTTCACATTCCATTTGAAGTTTTCTACTTAGAAACTTTATTATTATTTCTTCTAAGACAAAATAATTTCTTTTTTCTGTTATTATTCCTTTTATTATGTTCTTGCTCTTTAGTTCTCTTTCTATTACATTTAGCCTCTTATCGATTTGGTTTATTTTTGTTTCACTTCTTATGTTAAATTCTTTAATCTTATGAAATTTTTCTTCAATGTTATTGTTGATTGCTTTTATTTCATTTGTTACTTTCTGTTCTGTAACTCCCATATCTTTCTTTATACTGCTTATTTCTTTCTTCATCTCTTTGGACTTACATTTTGTAAATTCACAATTCTTAGTCTATGTTTAAACTGTAAAATTGCTCTTCTGATTAAATTTATCGACACTTCTGGCCACAGATCTTCTAACTGTCGGCGCAGGTCTTCCAAGTTTGCAAATGGTTTCCGTCTTTCAGCATACACTTTTTCTTGCAATACGTTCCACACTGAGTAGTCTAAGTCTAAAGGATTACAGTCTGGAGAATTAGGCGGCCACTGGTTTGCTCGAATATAAGATGGCATGTTTTCTTCTAAGAACTGTTGTGTCCTTGCTGCTCTGTGGGATGGAGCATAATCGTTATTCGGGTACAATCGATGCATTTCCAGTAGTAAATTGTCACGTAAATGCCGTATGTAGCTATCTGCGTTTGATTTGGTTAACTGACGATCAGTAAAAAATAGCTATTGCCATTCCAGGATATTACGCATGACACCATGAGCGATTATGTTTTTATCCATGGCAGCGCTCTATCCCACAGAGCAGCAAGGACACAACAGTTCTTAGAAGAAAACACGCCATTTTTTATTCGAGCAAACCAGTGGCCGCCTAATCCTCCAGACTGTAATCCTTTAGACTACTCAGTGTGAAATGCATTGCAAGAAAAAGTGTATGCTGAAAGACGAGAACCATTTGCAAACTTGGACGAGGTGTGGCCAGAAGTGTCTATAAATTTAATCAGAAGAGCAATTTTGCGGTTTAAACATAGACTAAGAATTGTGAATTTACAAAATGGAGGTCCCATACAACATGTTTATAAGTAGAATACACCATACAAGATGTTTATTGGTAGAATTTTTAAGAACATTGTCAGCGTGTAATTGATTTTTTCTAGTTGATATTAAAAAATTCGCGATTCCTTTATTTTTTAAAATAATTGTTTGTAATTTGGCAGGAATAATTTTCAATCCATTGTCTCTTAGAATGCAAAAACTGAAATCGCTATCTTAAAGCGTTCCGGAGATGTGAGAACTTAAACAGGATTCGTTTTTTTCTAGCCACCCGGTATTGTTGTTTCGGCTCTTTCAAATACTAGCTCTGTTGATGTTTCTCCATTTATTATCTTCAGGTCTTGTAGCAGATGTTGGTTCATCTTTTCTGTTATCATGTATTTTGATTTTTCTTCGTTGATCTTTAACCGAATTTTGCTGCTTCTGGTTCCAATTTCTTTATTAGATCTTTTAAACCCTCCCTCGTTCTTGTAATTAGGGTTAAATCGTCTGCATATGCGACACTTTGGTAGGGAGCTTTTAGGATATTGTTGTCATGTTTAATTTTACTGTTTCGTAAGATTTTTTCTAAGATTTGAGGTTGTAAATTTGTCAGATATTCCCTGTTGAATTTTGATTTGATTACTGGTTCCTTTTAGTGTCATCTCTATTAGTTCTATCAGTGTTTCTGGGAGGTCTAGTTCCCTTAAAGCTCGTAGCATCTGTGCTCTTTTTACTTTATCATATGCTTGACGGAAATCCAGAAATGGCATGTGTAATTGTATATTCTTTCTTATACACTTTTCTTGTATTTGACGAAGTGTAAAAATTTGGTCTATGACGCATCTGTTTTTCTGAAAACCACCTTGATATTCTCCTAGCACTTGTTCCGCTATCTGTAGTGTGGCTAATAGTTTGTAGGCTACATTTAGTACTGATATGGATCTATAGTTTTTACAGTTTAGGCGATCTCCCTTTTTATAGATTGGGGTAATTACTGCTTCACTTCAGCTCGTCGGCATTCTTTTACTTTCCCATACGGAAATAATTAGTTTAAAAATTTGTTCTGTGAGTTGTTTACCTCCATGCTTTATGAGTTCAGTTTGTATGTCGTCATTACCCAGGCTTTTGTTATTTTTCATTGTTTGTAGTATCTTTTCTACTTCGGTGAGTGTGGGAGGGCGTACTTCCCCCCTTCTTTAGTTGTTGTTTTCTCTTATTTCTTCTTCTTCTGCTCCCTCCGCCTTGTCTGTTAGAACTCCTTTAAAATATTCTAGCCATCTATCTAGTACTTCTTTCTCTCCTCCAATTATTTCCTCCTTACTTCCTCGATATATAGATATCTTTGGCTGGTATCCCTTTTTTATGTTTCCAACTTTCTTATAAACTAATAGTGTTTTGCTTACTATGAGATTCCTTTTGTGCTGCTTGTTTTATAGTCTGCTGTATTATTTTCCATTCAGTTTCTACTTCTTCCTTTACATTGCTGTTGTTGAGCTGTTCTTCAATTTCCTGTTTGTACTTTTCTTTCGTTTGTTCTATTTTTAGCATTTGCAGGTTCCATCTTTTTCTCTTCTGTCTACTTGTTTTATTCCCCTCTGGTAGTTGTTGTGTTAGGAAGTATAACAATGCATATGGAAATAACAATAACAGAAGTAGAGGAAGCGCTAAAGATGATGAAAAATTTAAAAGCATCAGGACAACACAATATCAAGGCTGAAATGCTGAAATATATAGAAATAGGGTTTATAATAAATAAATAAAAACAAAAAACTTTATTAACCATCTCCGTCATATATTCGACTCCCATTGAATATGTGATCTACTAACTGCCTTGCACTGTAGAAGCGGTGTCTAGCGGCTAGCGTCACAGGCATGTTAACGTCATACAGTGTTCCCTGTTGGCATGGGGTGGGCCTGGCGTAATCCAGGATTGATCCACGAGGATCTGCTCCATGTCAATTGATGATGATGATGATGATGATGATCATAACTTGGTACGTCTATATCACAGTATAATGCTAAAAGAATCAGTAGTTTCACTCGTTGTCGGCACCTTTGATCTTTATGGTCTAAAGTGTGCTTGCGTTTAGCCCACGCGCATACTTAATAGTGCAAAAGATATACTTAACATTTTGCATAAACTAGCAAATGCTATACAAAACTTCACCTCGATCAAAATACCCACAATTTCCTAACCTATATTTTAGCATGATAGGTATAGATAATTAACCAAGCCAGCTAAATTAAATATTACATATGTAATTTAGCATTATACTGTCACTAAACAGTCGAAGAAACGAAAAAGACAGAATATAAACCCTGGTTGTTAGTTGACAGTTGACATTGCGCTGTAGAACATTTGCCCAAATCTACTATGCAGTAGCCCACGCGCATTTAACAAGTCACGTGATGCAGTACCACTTTTTTTCACGAGTGAAACTACTGATTCTTTTAGCATTATACTGTGTCTATATGAAGTTTCAAACGATTTACAAATTTTATAACCTAAATTTTCTGTTGATATTTTCCTATTCTATTGCAATGACAATGACATACAACACGATCTGTAATAATAATATACCTTTATTTTAGCATACTGCTAGTATATAATACATCAAAACAGAAAAAACGAAAAGAAAATTAAAAAAAAAAATTAAAAATATGCACTAACTAAATCTAGTATCTACTCAAATAAAATTCTTTTAACCCTGCCTTAAATCCCTCTAAACATGTTTTGTTTTTAATCTGATTATCTAACCTATTAAATTGTATTAACCCCTTGACAAAAACGGACTTAAAAGATTTTTCTGTCTGAACCACATTTATATATACATTGCCACTTCCCCTCGTATTATAACTATGTACATCCGACAACCTTACCCTATACCTATCAAAATATTCTGGTAATTTTCCATTTAGTAATTTATACAAAAAACACAAACATCTAAATTCTATAAAATCCTGCATGTTCAACCAATTTAGTGTCTTTAACATTTCAATTATAGGTGTATACCTAGATGTTCTTAAAATTACCCTCATACATTTATTTTGTAGTTTTTGTAGTCGATCCATATCCCCACCATTCAACATATATAACACAGAACTACAGTACGTGAAGTAAGGCAAAATTGTAGTGTTATACACCGTTATCCTAGTGAACAATGACACATAGTTTGATAACCTCTTTAACACTCCCAAGCGTCTAGCCACTTTCTTATAAACAAAGTCGATATGATCCTTGAACGTCAATTTCCGATCTATAATCACTCCCAAATACTTGACGCAACTTTCAAATCTCACGTGAACCCCATCAACATTCACTTTTTCTTCAGCTTCTTGAAACTGCAGAAAAAGTTTTGGTGAAGACAAACACATTCCTACTGTCTTAGTCACATTTAATTTCAATTTATTAACACCAAGCCATTCTGCAACAAGCACCAAATCTTCATTTATCATACGAATTCCTTCCTCCGCTCCTTTGCTTCTCACATACAACACTGTATCATCTGCAAATAAATGACAGCAGGCATGCCTCAACACTGTCTCGATATCGTTAATATAAAGAGTAAACAAAACTGGACCCAGTATGCTCCCCTGCGGCACTCCACTAGGCACTTCACCCTCACTTGAAATTTTTCCATTCAACTTGGTCACCTGTTTCCTGTCCGAAAGGTAGCTCTCAAACCACTGAAGCGATATTCCTCTAATACCATAATTATATAGTTTGTTAATCAAAATTTTCCTATCCACCGTTTCAAACGCCCGTTTTAAATCTAAAAATATAACTAGAATAATATCTCCCTCTTCTAAGCCCCTTTTCCAGTCATCAATGACACACTGCAGTGCTGTCTCACAAGAACGTCCCTCTCTGAACCCCGACTGGTTTGAGGAAAGGATCTTATTTACACTTAAATGCTTGTTCAGTTGGTCACTCACGGTTTTCTCCAATATCTTCTCTAGCGTTGGCAACATGTTCACTGGTCTAAAATCTTCAGCCTTTATTGAACGCACTACCTTCCTAATTGGAACAACTGTAGCCATCTTGAAGTTTCTTGGAACAATTCCTCTCTCTAACGAAACATTTATTATATGTAATATCGGATCCCCAAGTTCTTCAAAAAACATTCTTATTACGTCGATTCCTATATTATCTGGACTGCTTTTACATTTCATACTTCTTACTATCCGCTTTAAAGAATTGATATCCAGTAACTGGAATTTATTTAACAAATCTACGTACTGTATGTTGACACTGAAGTGCCAGTCGTCACTTTGAATCGATGAAAGAATCTGCTCTATACTATCTATAAAGTAATTATTGAATTTGTCAACTATAACTTCCACATCAGTTTCGACCTTTCCACCAAATGCAATTTTCTCAAACTTTTCCTCATTTTTATTATTTGAAATTAACTCTTTTAAAGTTTTCCACATTTCTTTGGAGTTATACTTCACCACCTCAATTTTATTTTCATAATAAACTTGTTTTTCCTGTCTTAATACATTCACCGCACCATTTCTTGCTTCTTTATAGTTGACCCAGTCTTGTGCTTCTCCCGTCAACAAGTAGCGCTGATACGCTCTATCTCTTGAATGTATTATATTTCTAACTGAGTCAGTAAACCATGAACACCTTCCTGATACTTTAACCCTTTTTACTGGACGTATAGTTTCGTATACTTGCTTTAATTGACATACAAACTCGTCTGTTTTAGCATCGAAATCCCCATCCCTATAATTCATTTTAACATTCTTTACCTTAATCTTCGCATCATTAAAATCGGCAATCTTACCTCTTACTGTTTTAATTTCCATTTTTCTTGATAATTCAATAAAGAAGTTTAATGTTCTATGGCTTGAAACATTAGGTACATCAGTAATATTGACAATTGTATCCCACACGTTTGTAATAACAAGATCTATAGTAGTTCTACTATCTCGATTTATATTGGTTACCTCATTAACTTTCTGCCACAGGCCATTCGATTCAACAATACGTTTAAACTTTTCAATATAAAAACCGTTTGCATCCCAATCTAAATTAAAATCTCCTACTATCCAGATTTTTCCCTGTATTTCTTCAACAAAGTTTATGCACCACTCATCAAAGAAATTTAAAAACGTCACACAGGAACTCGAAGGAGAGCGATAAACTACTACCAAATGTATATTCTCATTAGATACATACAACTTTAACACTAACATCCAATAGACCTTCTGCTCTACATAAGTAGCAACCACATCATAATTTAAAAAATTTCTTCAGATAACAAATAACACCTCCCGTATGCCTAGAATCGGAATCAGCCCTTACCATATTATAACCCTCAATACCAATTTCAAAATCCTCTATATCTGCTGTCACATGAGTTTCAGTCAAACCTAAGACTATCACTGAGTTATTACTTATATAATCACGTATTTCATCTACATGTGCCAGGATACTTTGCGCATTTAACACCGATATCATTCCTTCCACCCTATTATGACAGCTCTGTAATTGCTATTCTTCCTCATACTTTATCCTCTCTCTCCGCCTTTCCATCTGTCTTCTAAGTACCGGACATTCACGGTCATACACATCTGTCAAAAATTTGTAAGTGAAACAATATAAACATGCCAGAAATAATACTAACTTTATAAAAAATAAACACCCGATTTCTTTCTTATTTTCAAAAATGTATAGACCTTGTGATTAAACATGGCTGCCCAATCCTAGAAAACTACAAAAATAATTTATATTTAGCAATTACATCTTGTATTTTTTTCTTGCGCATTATTGGTAACGCCGGCCGTTGATCATGCGATTGATGACGCGCATTACCTGAATCGCCAATTCGACTATATTAATGGTAACATTGAAATTTGAATGGGTCTTGCGAGTATCTGGAAAGTTTCGATTCTTTGAATTCCGTGGATACACCCTTTAGCAATTCTTTCGGGTAAAATTTCTTCTTCTGCTGTTAACCCTTTGACTGCGAAAGACAAATATTGGCGGCTCTGAGTTTACGTGTCTCTACCGCGAAAGCCGACTATTTTCGTTTTCTATTTTACGTAACTGCGTAGGCCGTATATTGTTGTGTAGTGGTGTGGGAAGCTTCAGTGCTTCTCGGCAGTGGTTGCAGCTTCGACTTTGGCCTACCACAAACTACTCATCTGTGTAGTTTGTGTAGTCTACGTCAGATTTTAGCGAGTGTACACGTTATTAAGTACAAGCATGCACACGCCTACCTAACGCGGAAAAGTCTCCCGCGCAGGGGGTTTAGCTGAAGTCGGAAGTCGGCCGCAGTGAAAAGGTTAATCTACATCTACCCACAAGAAACGGGGTATAATAAGCTTATACTTGTTTTCATCGCAAATACCTTGAACTTTAAATCCTCGGTCTACCATTAAAACATCCCCATCTTCTAGAAAATGGTGAATATCACAGGATTTAAACAATTCAGTGTCAGAAATAGATCCCTCGTATCCTTCACTATCATATATTATTGCACCTCTTGTTGATACACCCACGAGGAATTTTACAGAATTCTAATGCTTATAACTTGAATGAGTGTTTCCCTGTCTTTGAAAGTTTGTGGACATCTGCATTTTAATGTCCGTGCTGTCTAAAATTACAGTTACTTTATCTTCAAAAGCACGAAAACAAGCAGACAATTCATTTCTTTCCATAAGTCTGGATCCTCGAACTAGGTCGTTCCATACACAACTGCTCTGAAGATACATAAACTGAATCCATGTGTGGAAAATGACAGATACCTGACATACACTGGAATTATAGAATATAGACAACTCCTGTAATGTGTATCCGTTCTTTAAACGAATAAGAGTTAGACATAATTTATCTTGATCTGAAAAACGTTTCAATGAAGTCGTTTTTATAGGAGTTTTATTTCTTCAGGTGTATTTTAATGAAGGCATGATCGAGGGATCAAAAAATGTAAATAATGCTTCAAACTGTCGCACAGTGATTCGAAATCACAATCTACTCGGACAAAAATTATGCGATATTTTTAATAATGATTTATGAACTTTTTCTATACTTTTATGTTTTGAATGTACATATACATCACACCCAAGACCTCTAGATATGGGAAACCGGGTCTTGAAGCTAGAAGCATTATACAGGGCACCATTATAGGAATGTGTTCGCTAGGACAAAATGTTACGGTTTCCCTAAAATTACCTTAGTCCAAAAGTTAATATTTAGGGAGATACAGGGTGTAAAAGCCGAATTTTTAATTTTAATTTTTTGCTGTAATTTCGAAAGTTTTCAGAATATTAAATTTAGATGTAATACATTTCTTCTTTGCGGAAAGTAATGTTTTATGATTTTCCCCGCGGGCTTGCCAGGTTTTAAAATCAAGCCTGTACGCTATGTGCAAAAGTGCTTCAAAAAATCTAATATATGCATGCAATGATGACAATCCGAAATTGAGAGTATCTATATTTATAGGAATGTCCTTAGTTACCAACTCCAATTTATTGAATTCTTTCGGCCCTGCTTTACAAATGTAGCATTTTTGGCTTGATAAATTATGTGCAAGAGAGTTACAAATTTACCCATCAACCATTGTTTTAAATAGGTTGTGGGAAACAAGGAAATGTTTGTTATCATAGTTAATTCTTGTTGGGTGAAGTTTTTTTATTTGGTCTTCGATTAAACCAAATTCTCTATTTATTACCGCGTTAGTCTCTTTCGTAAATAAAAATTTAATCGGCCTGCAGTATTGGGTTGAGGATGTTCTTCTATTGTTCCATAAAAAAATTTTTACCCTCATTATAATTGACTTCCTATATAAAAAAATAAAAACTCTCTTCGATGACAAAACCTGACAATGAATATTTTATAATTCACACACTGCCCAATAGGACTATACATCCTGATAGGAAATTCAACGTACCAAAGTGTACCACTAACGTTACAGGTGTTACAAAATAAAAAAGAGGTATTTTTTGGACCGAAAACTGTCCTATATTTGGGAGGATGATCGTCACTATTTTCCAAAATATATTCAGCACAATACATCCTACTTACCTCCAATAATATGTATCATCTTGAAGGTGAAACTATTTTTTAACATACAGGAGATTGAGACCGTCCGAGATCGGGGATGCATGTTAAATGCTAACTAAATGAAAAATTCGTGTTTCTTACAGTCGACGACGACGCGATAATACCCAAACAGCTCAATGACGAGTTAAAAACAAACAATAGACATACACAGTAAACAATGCAGAATCGATGCACTACCTTGATACTTTTAATTATTTTGGGTCTAAATATCATTTTTGTCGCGGTAGATTATGGTTTTGAATCTCTGTGTGTCGTAGCGTTAAACCCGTAAAATATTTATAATGTTCACTTTTCGATAAGACGGTAAATGAAAAATTACTTTTATATGTGTTGCACTGAGCTGCATTTGCACTGAAAAGATTTCTGCTTGTTGTCTGTGTTGTTTGATGTTCTTTAGGCGCAACCGTGTAATTGTAAGGTTTATGATAGCTATGTCACTAATAACATCGTCGATTTCAACCTCTGGATTTTGTAGCAATGATTCCATTTCCATGTACTCTGTATCTTCAGCAGTTCTACCTAACTCAACCATTTGGCCAACATCCAGACTTGTGAATTTTGTAGGGTCTTGACTGAATGCAATTGGATAACGGCATTACTTTCTAAATGTTTTTCGCATATATGTGTTCCTCGTAATGTTGGAGGGTGTAATATTTTCATTACCGCACAGTTCTATCCACAATAAACATTTCGTCATATTATTCTTTGGTTTTGGAAATGGGTAGTACCGCAGTCCTTTTGATTTCTTGGACTTCGAGGTGCTGTCGCAGTTCTTGTAAGAACATCTCGGCATTTTGGAAACCATCTAAAGATTATGCTAAATAAGTAATTTCTTTCGTTTTTAACTAATTTTTATAAAAAACTTACTTTAAACAATACAGAAATCAAACTTCTTCGTTGCGGCTGCAATCTTCCTAACGAAGTAAACAAAGTATACTATTCGGTCAATGCGAAGCGATTCCACAATAAGCAATAACGAAACAGGACTTAAATATCTTTAGTCTTGAAAAAGACTGATTTAATTAAACACAACGAGCAAAATAATAAAACATGATAAAAAAAAGCAGTAACAATACAAAAACAATGTGGTTAGAGCAGACGATGACAGTAACCTTCAGTCACATGTACCAACTACTTCTAGTGATAACTAGTAATAACACTAGCAAATTTAGAGATTTTGTACCTACTATATTGGTGTTACTGCTAAAAAAGGTAAGAGCTAGGGTCTAGGGTAGAGCTCTTCTCTCACTTCTTTCAAGGTTCCCTATTGGGTTTAGGTCACAGTGGTAAGGAGGAAGGCGTACAACAGTGTGGCCATGTTTTCGTAATAATTCATCAACATAGTATGTCTTCGTAACAGTTTTACTAGCATTACGAGTTGTGCTTTTCTCATGTCTTTTGTAGTGGGAATGCCATTTGTTTCTAACCATGATCGAATTTCTTCTTTACGTTGGCTCTGATTTATTTTCACGCTGTGGTCCAGTGCATTATCCATAACCACAATGCCATTTGAAGGTAAATTGGGAATGAGTTGTTTTTCTAACCAAGTCATAAAGTTTGTGTGGTTCATATCATCGTGATAATCGCCAGATTTACTTTTCGATTTAAATATCGATAAAGCATTTTTGACAAAGCCATAGGAACCTCCAGAATTTAGTATTATGATGTACCTCTGACCAGCTCGATCAGATTTATACATACCACATTCCTCTTCAGACTGCCAACATTTATTAACACCATATGACGGGTGAATGTAGCTTTCATCTAAATATGTCACTGGTGTTTTATTATTGCCACATTTTTCATTTTTTCTTATAATAAAATAGCACTACAAGCCTTGTAGGCTCATGGCTTTTTGGACTGTTCTTCTCCATTCTTTCCTGTCTGTTGCTACTATTTTCCAGTCTTTCACCCTCAACTGTTCTAAATCTCCCTCTACTTCTTTTCTCCACCTTGATTTCGGTCGTCCCCTCTTCCTTTTTCCTCCCATTTGACTTTCTATTACTTTCTTCGGTATTCGTTCTCCTTCTATCCTCATCAGATGCCCCATCCATCTTAATCTCTATGCTTTGATTGATCCTATAATGTCCTCTTTCCCATATAATGTTTTTACTTCTTCGTTTGTCCTCCTATACCACTCTCCATTTATTTGTTTTCCTCCTAATATTTTGCGTAACCCTTTTCTTTCCCAGACACCTAGGGCTTTTTGTTCTACTGTTCCTAATGTCCACACTTCACTCGCATACATGACCACTGGTTTTATAATTGTTCTGTATAACCAAAGAGTATAAATATATATTCTTTGGTATAACCGAAACTTTAGCGCTCGCGACACTATTTTGCTTTTTAATACCTCACTCAACGCACACACACATCTGTTCCCTGCCTTTATTCTTGCTTTCACTTCCTCATTTGTTCCTGCTTTCTTTGTGAATATGGTTCCCAGGTAGGTAAACTTTTCAACTTCTTCCATTTTGTATATTTTGTTCCTTTCTACCTCTATTTCTAGATATTTGTTGGTTTGGTGTTGTTCTTCTTCCCATATCATGTACTTTGATTTATTTAGATTTATTTCCAGTCCCATTGCCTTTGCTGCCCAATACAGTCTACCTAAGACTTCTCGTAACTCTCCTTTACTTCTTGCTAATATTGCTATGTCGTCCGCAAAGGCCACGCATTGGTGTTTTTTATGGTACAGTATGCCTGATCTGTTTATTTGGCTGTTTCTTATCACTTTTTCCAGGGCGATGTTGAACAATATTGCTGATGGTGGATCTCCCTGCCGTAATCCTTCTTTTACCTCAAATTTTCTTGTTAGTTGTCCCTCCACTTTAACCCTGTTTTCAGTGTGTTTTAGCGTCATTTTCGTTAGTTCTATTAACTTTTTAGGAATGTTTAGTTCTTTCATTGCTTCATAGAGTTGTTTTTTTCTGATTCGATTGTAAGCTTGCTTAAAATCTATGAACAATATATGTGTTTTTTGTTGGTGTTCGGAACTCTCTGCTTGTATTTCTCTTAGTATGTATATTTGGTCTATAACCGATCTTCCTCTTCTGAACCCACCTTGGTACTCACCGATTGTGTGTTCTATGCTTTGTTCTAACCTGTTTTTTATACAATTTGCCAAAATCTTATTTGCTATGTTTAAGAGTGTGATCCCTCTGTAGTTGTTACAGTCCATTTTGGGTCCTTTTTTGTGTATTGGGCATATGATTGCTTCTGACCATTCCTCCGGCATTCGCTCTTCTTTCCAAATTTGTTTTATTAGATGATGTACTTTGCTATATAACCGTTCTCCCCCATATTTAAACATTTCTGCCGTTAGTGCGTCTTTTCCGAGGCTTTTGTTATTTTTTAACTTTTTAATGGCATCTGTTACTTCATTTATCTGGGAGGGTTCTTCATTTGCTGTATTTCCTCATTTTCATTTTGCTCTTCTGTGTTAATCTCTCTGTTTTCCTGTTCTGTTTCTCCTTCTTGGTTTAGAAGTTCACTAAAATATTCAACCCATCTTTCTAGTTTATCTTCTTGGTTTCCTATTAAGGTTCCTTCTTTATTTTTGTATAAAGGTGTCCTCCCTTGGCATCCGTTTTTGATTCTCTTTGTTCCTAGGTATAAATTTCTAATTTCTTTATTTTTGTAGTGTTTTTCTAGTTCTTCTATTTTCTTTGCTTTGTAACGTCTCTTCTTTTCTCTGCATATTATTCTCTTACTTTTTCTTCTTTGATCCTGATATTTTTTTATATTTTCTATTGATCTATTATTTAGCACAGGGGTCGGCAACCTTTTCTAGATAGCGGGCCAAATTAGGCAATAATATTCTCAGGCGGGCCGCACATACCAATATTATAGGGTAACATAATAGCTTTAATAAATTTGTATTCAAACATAAAAGTGACTATACTTAAAGAGGCAAAAACAAAAACTATAAAAAGGAACAACTAACAAAAGAATTTTCATTTATACGAGTATTTGTTTAAAAATTGCATAGTATCATAAAATAACAAAATACAACATTATAGAAATAATGATAAATAACAAAAATGTCTGCTCTTAAGAGTAATAATTATTGTTAAAGTTAAAAGTACTTATACTAATAAAAATAATACCCAATACTAAATTTTAATGAGATTTTTGTTGAACAATTTTTGGTATGGTATGTTTGTGATACTGAGATCCTCAGAATATTATGCAAATTTTGACCTGTCAGCCGTTTTCTATATTTTGATTTGATAATCTTCATTCTTGAAAAAGTTTGTTCACATAAAAATGCCAATCATTAATTTTGCAAATATTTTTATTTGAGGAAATTTATTTTCGGGTAGACTTGAATAAAATAATATCAAATTATTTTCATCAAAATTATGTTTGTAATTTTTGTTTGCTTGCAAATCCATTAGTTCCAACTGTAAATGTTCTGGTGCCTTCGATTTATCAAATTTAATGGGATTCTCAAATATTTGTATCTCAGTTTCTTTCGCATAAAAATCTTGAAAGCGATTAAGTTTTATCAAACAACTTCAATAAATCAATATAAACATCGTTTGGAAGACATTGCCTCCCATTGTTTGTTAATAGCGCTTGCAAAGTAGGAAAATGGCAATAATTATTCTTTTCAATAATTTGAATTACAAATAATTTTATTTTTAGCTGAAAACTTTAATTTCGGTAAATAACACGTGGATTTAGCTTTCCTGTTCCTTGTAGAGTTACATTTAATTTATTTAAGTAAGCTGTAAGTAATGTCAACAAGAAAACCCAATTCGCATATTCATTTAAAATCTGATAATTCTGATATGTTTTTTCCTTTGTCCGTCAAGAATATTTCAATTTCATCTTTCAAATCAAAAAATCGTTTCAAAACTTTTCCTCGACTGAGCCATCGTACCTCAGTAAGATACAGAATATCTTCATGTTCTGCATCAATTTCGTCCAAGAATTCTCGAAAGTTTCGATGATTCATACCGTTTTTGCAAATATGTATAATTGAAATAAGTTAAATTTTTTTCGATTTTCAAATCTTGTAAGTATAAAAAATTTTACCCCGGTTTTATATAGAATTTTTTATTTCCATATAGTCCCGCCCGCCTATGGGGCTTTTATACTCCCTCCTTTGGACCCACTTTTCTGTATATTTAGATTTTACTTGGCGGGCCGCATCAAAACACATGGCGGGCCGCGGGTTGCCGACTCCTGATTTAGCATATTTAGTCTTGTTTCTGCCCTTTCCCTTATTTCATCTTCACATTCTTTGTCGAACCATTCTTTTTTTCTTTCTTTACTGTCGTTTCCTATTTTCTCGCTTGCTATTTTGATGGCCTGTTTTATATTTCCCCACTTTTGGTTTATATTCTCCTTTTCCTGTGCTTGGTTTAGGACTTTCTCTAGCTCTTTTGCATACTCATCTCGTTCTTTTTGGTCGTTTTGTATTCTTCTGTTTGTGCCTTGTTTTGTTCCATTTGGTTTTTTCCTTGTGTCTATCGGTATTATTTGTTTCAGCTTGATTCCTACCATTATGTGATCTGAGTCCATGTCGGGTCCTCTGTAGCTCCTTACATTTGTTATTGATTGTTCTCCTTTGTTTTCTACCAGCACATGATCTATCTGGTTTTCCGTCTTCATATCCGGTGATACCCAGGTAGTTTTGTAGATATCTTTGTGGTCGTAGTAGGTGCTTTTTATCTTAAAATTCTCCTCACTTGCCAGATCAATTAGCAGTCTACCGTTTTCATTTGTTTTTTGGTGTTTACTGTATTTACCAATTGTTGGTCTATATATCTCTTCTCTTCCGATTTTGGCGTTGAAGTCGCCTACTACTATTTTTAAATCATACCTTGCTATATTTTCTATCTCTTGTTTTAATTTTTCATAAAATTCCTCTTTGGTATCGAGCTCCGCCTCTTCTGTCGGGGCGTGTACGTTTACTATTGTTATTTTTTGGTATTTTCCTCTAAGTCTTATCACACATAATCTGTTTGCTCCGCCACTACTCAAAAATATATGTTCCTTAATTTAGGTATTTCCTGTCCTTTTTGCTTTGTTTCCTGTACAGCTATTAGGTCTATATTGTATTTACTTAGTTCTCTTAAATAGCGAGAATGCCAAGCTACAGTATCATTTCTCTCCATAAGTAGTTTACGTTTATCATGACACTTTTTGTAACGAAAACCCAGTTGAACTAAACATTTTCGCAAAGTTTCTCGCCCTTCGGTATAGGTACTTAACTTTACTCTTCATTTTTTCAACAAGCGACTTTAACGTAGGTACTTCATGATCAACAGTGTAAGTTTCTTGTACAGCTCTTCTTAAAACATCTTTATCGAAGTCGCCTAATTTTATATTATTTACAGCATCAGAACAGCGCTTCTATGTTGGAGATTTTAATAAAATCATTCCTGCTGTTTCAGATTTCCTACGAATCTCCATTATAAAAGTAACAGATATTCCTGTTGCAGCAGCAAGTTCAGTTGCTTGTTCAAGTGGAAACATCCACACACCATTAGATTTTTGTTTCTCAAAAAAGTTGACAACATTTCGAATAATGTTGCGAGCTTCAGAATGAACAATCTTTCGCTTACTAATCGCCAAATATTTCTGTAAGAAATAAAATAAATTAATGTTAAAACATATTTATTAAATTAGTATTAAATCTTCACACAATTGATTACTATTTCAAGGGAAAGCTATTCCAAAGAGCGTGTGGGGTCTTCAGTGACCCCACGGTATTATGAGGGTTAATTCTGTGTGATGAAATAACTATACTTATTTTGTTTTTTCTTGGTTTTTGTAGGTACATCAAGATCGTCTAATGTACATTCACGTCTTGACACAAGTCCTGCTCCGACTCAGTCTCATGGAATCTTTGCTACACCGACAAAAACAAAAGTTGTAGTTCCTGCAGGACACAGAATTGTGGTTTCAAATTTACAACAAACAGTAACTCAAGATGATATAAGGGTATTTCTTTATTAAATATATATGTAATTTAATATTTACTTATCTCATTTAGGAATTATTTGAAGATATTGGGCAGCTATTAGTGGCTAGATTAGTTCGTCCAGGTACAGCAGAAGTTATTTATAAAAATCTGAAAGATGCACAAAAAGCGGTAGATACTTATCACAACCGACAATTAGACGGACAACCGATGAAATGTTTATTAGTGAACAAAAGACCAATAAATAACCCAACTGGACCAGCGATTTCCACTAAACAGGATACCGCAGGGTATGAACGTAATTTTGCCTCATTTTATCTATGTTTAATTGTATTGTTTTTACTAGAATTATAGCAGCAATGAATAAAAAGGCGAGCCTTGCAGCTAAGAACTCTGAAAAATTAGTGCCAGATCTGCAAACTATTCATAAAGTGTTATTTCAAAGGAATTAATGTTGTATTGTAGTTTTACAATACCTTTATCATAATGTAAATTGCTTTGTTTGTTTTAATATTCATTAATTACTTACAATAGAAAATTAAATATGTAATAATGTTTCGAAATAAACTGTAATATATCTCAAGTATTAATTATGAAAATGAAACTTTTTAACCTTCGCTCTAAAGATGGGAAGTTCGATTCATTTGATTCATTCATTCGAAGTGATTCGTTCATGAATGATTCACTCGTTTTGCTTAGACTAACGAGTCTTAACAAAGACCGAACATAACATCGGAGATTAAGTATTCGTATTCAATAGTCTTAAAAATTTGTTGCAATTGCGGCACTTTCTCAAATAATTAAAATATTTTGAAAAATACTAATTAAGAGTGCTACATACTCGATTACCTTTAAATATGGCTAAAACCACTAATTTCTGTTAGCATAAAATAAGACGCATAAATCGCCTACGCCACTGCATTACTTTCAATATTAAGGCGTACTTTTGAAATCGCACGAAGTAAACATTCAGTATGTGCCGGGGCTCGCCAATTAATAATGGCTGGCCAGTATTTAAGTCTGTCTATCAGCCATTTATTGTCGAGTATTACACAGTGGACAATTAACAGAAGCATTCAGCACAGAAACAGATGTGAGGTGAATAAATATAAACATAGTACTCCAAATTCCCTAGACGTTTTGGATGTTAACACCAATTTGAACACTAAGTTTTACACCGGGCATGGCTTGCATTTCAATGCCCGTGGTAAAGTGCAATTTAGTGAAAAACGTAGTGAAAAAAATTAAACACTTTGGTAGTGATAATTATAAACAAAATCTAGTGCATGTAAATATAGTCGATCAATCCCTGCTAAATATAGACAATCAATCCCTGCTGAATATAAATAAAAACCAACCATACATCGCGCAGCCTGCTTCAGAAGACGACACCTGCGTCAATGACGACCGGCACCTAGATAACAACCCCCTCCCGCAGGCTGGGAATGCAATTGATGAACTGAATGCCAGCTCAATCTCAACCTCCTCGGGCTCTTCGAACGGTAGTACTGAAACCATCATCAATGGCGATAATCCAAGGGAAGATGGTGATTTTTTAGGAGAAGGAGTTTGCATTCGGTAAATGATAATACATTTAATATTTCTCATGTTAACGTTCGTAGTATAATTAGTAAGGTGACAGAAATTGAAATGTTTGTTTTAAGTAATAGTATTGACGTCCTATGTGTTACGGAACATTGGTTAAATGTAAATAATGTCTCAAATCTTAGCCTAGAGAACTTCAAATTAGTTACGCACTCCTCCAGAAAAAATCATGAACGAGGAGGCTCTTTAATTCTAGTTAGAGACAGGATTTGTAATGTGGAGGATATTGCAGTCTTTAGCCAACTTTCAGTCGAATGTCATGTTGAAATGTGTGGCATCCGTCTGTCAACTCGCTGCAAGAAAATTATAGTTTGCAATGTGTACAGACCCCCAAGCGGTGACATAGAAACATTTTTTGATAATCTTACGCATGCCCTAAGTCACGTATACAACAAAGCAAATTATTTGATTGTTAGTGGTGATATAAATATTAATTACCTCGATGTCAAAACACTAGATTACTAGAAGACTTATTTGCCTCATTTGAATTAAAGCAGTTGTCCACGCAACCAACTCGAATATCTATCAATAACGATGGGCAGATTAGCTCGACATGCATCGACTATATGGTGTCATCGCTTCCGCTAGACTCTTATAATACGCAGCTAATTAACCCACTAATTGCGGATCATTTTGCCCACATTATGTCTATAAAACCGGACATGCTTTGTCCTAATAATGAACAGACGATAGTTAAGCAAAAAAGAATTATTACTCAAAAAACTCTAAACGAGTTCAAAAGCAAAATTAGAGTAATCAGCTGGCCCGATATTATAAATCGTGATATAAGTAGTGCTTTTACCTCCTTTGTAAATCTTATTTTATATGAATTTGATACTAGTTGCCCAACAAACACTGTTAAGCATGTTAACAGAAGTAACCCTGACAAGGCATGGCTTAACAGCAATATAATCACTGAAGGCAACTACGTTAGAAACTTATTTTGGCTAAATAAATTGATAAATTCCACAGCCAGTAACGAATTATACCGCAATCGGGTAAGAGCATACAAAAAAAGCATTAAGCTGGCTAAGAATGAGTATTACTATCAAAGAATTAAAAATTCCTCAAATCAGACTAAGGAAACCTGGAAAATAATAAATTCAAAATTGGGAAGGCCAAGCAACAGTAGTAATAACCCGATTGTGCTAAACGTCAATAATCAATTAGTTACGGACAAGCATATACCATTGCTGAACATTTCTCTTTTCATTTCGCAGATATTGCTCATAGATTGATCGCAAAAAATTTTGGTTCAAACCTATCGTTGCCTAACACAGTATCAAACTATGATCTGTCCAATTCCATATACTTCTACCCAGTTACTGAGGAGGAACTCATATCGGTCGTCAATGAGTTAAAAAACAAAAAATCCGCCGGTAATGAAGGGATTAATAGCATAACTTTAAAAAACATTATCCTCGATATAAGTCACCCTTTTACGCAATTAATAAACAGGTCCTTGTCAGAGGGAATTTTTCCCGATTTCCTGAAAACTGCTGATGTTATTCCAATCTTTAAAAAAGGCAATTCCTGTGATATTGATAACTACCGTCAGATATCCTTAATTAGTGTACTATCAAAAGTCCTAGAAAAAATTGTAAGTAATCGTTTAACCTCATTTCTTAAGAAAAATAAATTAATGTCCGCATCCCAACATGGTTTCATGCAGGGGAGGTCAATCGAAACTGCATCATCTGATTTTTTAAATCATGTTTACCTTGAATTAGACAAGGGCAAGCTGGTTATAACTACTCTGTTCGATTTAAGTAAAGCTTTCGACTCCGTAAACTGTGATATTTTAATGGACAAACTGTCAAGCATTGGTATTCGAGGTTGTATACTAAACTGGATCCGGTCTTACATGAGTAACCGTAAATTACGCGTTAAATATGATAATGTTGTCTCCCAACTTTGCGATGTTAGGCTGGGGGTACCTCCCTTGAGGACTTGGAACTTAAGCATAACTCAGTGATGGACAGTATGAGTTCATGGTGCCAAAGAAATAAATTAGTATTAAATCAGAAGAAAACGGTTTTTATTAATTTTCACATTAAAAAAAATATAACACAACGTCTAAGTGTTGTGTTGAATACAATACTCCCCAATAGTGCAAAATTTCTTGGTATACATATTGACGAAAAGCTGTCGTGGTCACATCATGTTGTAGACTTTGTATGCGGGAAGCTAAATAAGGCCTACTTTGCACTATTGCAAATGAAGGACACCCTAAATGTAAACGGGCTACTGTATATATATTACGCATTGGCTTACTCTTATATGTCTTTTGGTGTTATAGCTTGGGGCAAACTAACTGACACAAACAGAATTTTTGTCCTTCAAAAAAGGGTTATTCGATTAATCTTTAACCTAAAATATCGAGAAAGTTGCAGATTCACCTTCAAAGATAAAAAGATACTTACCTTTCCATGCATATATGTGCTTAAATGTGCAACTTTTGTTAAATTAAATATCCACAAGTATGCTACTGTAGGCAGCGTGCACACTCACGAAACAAGACATGGCAATATGTTGATGATACCTAGTCACAGAACAGCATTATATAAGAACTCTCCACACTACAATTCTGTCAACCTTTATAATGCTTTACCTGATAACATAAAAATCATTAGTAATACAAATCGATTTAAAAAGGAGATTAAATTATATTTAATAACAAACGCTTTCTACAGCGTCGATGAGTTTTTAAATAAACAATAGCCGCGCAATGTTCATACACTGTAACCACGTACTAATTTGTTGTTATTGTTCTACCGTGTTGTTGTGAATATTGTCGGTTTATTTGTTTTCGATTCTGTGTTTGCATTATAAGCTTGGAATTAAAAATTCCAAAGATATATAATTACCATGTATTGCCCTTATTATTAGATTCTACTTGACGTACCAAATGTGCATTGTACCTAAATTGGTTAATAAATATTATTATTATTATAAACACCCTATGTCCCCTCGGGGAATAATGGGATATATTATTATTGCTTGTAATGACCGACATGTCAGAAGTCATACTATATATAACTTGTAACTATACGAACCCCAGGTGTGTTACCCTTTACAGTTTTCTGCTGTGATCGTTAAGTTTTTCACTAATATTTCATTCACTCTCAACTCTTATTGGTTAAGTGAAAATCTGACCCTTTATTTAAATAACTGACTATGTAGTCAGAGGACCCTTAATGTGGTTGTGGTTCGTTGATCTAGAGTAGCTCACCTTATAACACAAGAAATAAATACTCCACCAAGTTTAATACATATATTATAAAGTCATATTTATGTAAGTGGCGTGAATAATTATCATACTTTTGTTTTATGACTTTGATGTATTTAAGGTGGCCTGAGTGCGTGGTTGATCACAAGAAATTATGCTGGAAGTCGGTGTCAGTCATATGTGCAATACAAGATCGATCTTTTAAGTGATTGATATTAAAACCAATCTTAAGCGGCCGAAGCCAAATGTGGTATTACAACCAATCTTTTGACGAGGGTGCAATTGCCCTCTAACAGAGTACGTGCGCTATGCAAGACTCTTAATTAGTACATGAGAAGCGTTACCTCTCATGTACGAGAATATACGAGATACTAGGTATCCACGTACATTGTAAGGGATGTTTCACCCTATCGTTGATTGAGAATATGCCCAAGACATATCTCAGTAATCAGAATTGTCGTTTTGTTGTAATTAATTATGTCAGCACTTACACCAGGGCAACCTTACAGTAAATTTTGATAAAGTTTAATCTTGAATACGTGAAATATATTAAAACTGCTAACTTTTCGGTTAATTTGGATTACTCGAGGCGGCCCCTCAATTGGAAGTACGATATTTTAACTCTTTTTCATCAATACATGCTATCGGAAAGCAATGTTTTTCCGCGGTGTACGTAATATAATGCAACCAAGTGCAATACAACTAACGGAATACTTGACAGTAATTAGATAGGGGAGAGTGGGGAAATGGCGTGCACTTAAGGAAGAACAATATTACTGAGTACTTAAAATATATTTTTACAGAAAATAATCATTAATTAGTCATGTATAAAACTACAACATAGATTTGTCTTTTAGAACTTTCATTACTGAGTTATAATTAGAAAACCAAACACTTGCAATAAAGTACGGCATTACCCCATACACTGGGGCAATCCCGTACATTGTCAGGGCCTGACTTAAGCCTGTCCCTAGGTGTTGATAAAGGAATTGCAAAAGCTCTGGCTGTCTCTCTTTGCTTCCTGCCATCATTTACAGCTTTTAAAGCCCTTTCCATAGTTTCCTGGCTCCACTTCCCTATGTCTGTTTCTAACCATCTGTAAAATTTCATAGAATTGTCTTAATTTAGGGGATTGACATTAAATTGTTATTCATAAAATTGAACTAAATACAACCCGGTATTGTGCTAACTGTGAAAGAGAAACATTAACGATGAAAAAGATTTACTGGGGCAATGGTGCGCACTGTGCGCCATTACCCCAGTCTGCCATACCGGTGTTTATAACTCGCTGCTTTTAAACCATTCGAGATTTGGTAGCCTTTCTGCTTTTATTTTAAAAATAATACTACGCTTTACCTAATATTGCAAAATCACTGGCATAACAATAAGTTATTAGCACTTACCTTAGTTTGTACTGAGAGCTGTTGTTAGAAGAATATAGGAAGAAATACGTTAACAACTTAAACATGCACCACACTTAGTCAGTCGCCACGATGATGCTATGAGAGACTTTACAGATACTGTCGCTAGAGTATGCCACTAACCAGTCAAGTCCCGCATCACTTAAAATCGTGAAAAAATGATGTACGCCATTCCCCCTATGCACGCCATTCCCCCTTCTTCCCCTACACTAATTAGTGTACAAATCGAAATTTCAGACGACTATACAGATAGACTGGATAATCAAGACTGCTTCCTTTGATAAGATTTTGTTGTATATTTATACTAAAAATCCGATACAGAAGAGGTGGAAAATAAACGTTCTCACGGTTTAGCTTAAATAGATTGGTATCAAAGTTCCCATGAGTAACCCTTGCTCTATAATATCATAAATTCCATGGTTGAGTTAAAATCCTAATATAATAATAATAAAGTTTATTTGTAAATAACATTAACATTACCTACATCAACTAAATAATAGAATTGAATTACTTGTAACATTAAAATTTAAATAAGTGATACCTACTCAGAGAAAAAAATAATAATATTTACGAATAAACGTTTAAGACATTGTTTTACAATGCCAACTACAAAAACTGAAAGCAGTTTGCGTGTGGTTTTCATAAAATTAGTTAGCAAAACGAAACAAGTTCAAGTAAGCAATCGTTTAGTGTATCACAAAATAGGTAGGTATATAAATAAATAAATATGCGGAAATAGAATAAATTAATAAAAATAAGAAAAAGAAGATTAATTTAGTTGACATTATTATATATTAAGTAGCAAGTCCAAAAATATTTTAACAACATACCTACATCATTTTTTATTTTATAGTGGAATTATTTAAAACAACGAAGCTCTTGTATAGCATCCCAAGTTAGAGATGATATCCATTGTTTTGTGATAAATTTAAGGTTATTTTTATTAATATTTAATTCATTAGACTGCAGATATGCATTAAATTTATTATATAATTTTGGGACATAATATAAGAAACAATTTTGTCCAAAACTTTTATTCATTCTGATTAATTCTGCCCTGTTTTGCTGCCTGGCACAGGTCTCATATTTATGCTTAATATATGAGATACAATCATCCTTTTTATACGTATATTGTAAAACATTTAATAAATATAATTTTGAAATTGGAAGTAAATGTATGTCTTTGAAGAGTAAGGTAGTTGGATATGTAATCGGTTTCTTTGACATCACTTTAAGGATGGTTTTTTGAACAGTATACAAGTGCTTAATATGAATATTATAAGCAGCTCCCCAGCCGATAATCCCATAACTCAAAAGCGATTCCACCAACCCATAGTAAAAAACACATAAATTTGTAAAGGACATAACTTCACGTAATTTTTTGAAAATATATATTGTTCTTCTTATTCTATTTGTAAGATTTTTTATATGTAAATCCCATCGCAGGAAACAATCAATGGTTATACCTAAGTACACAATTGATTTAGCAGAGGCAATTGCTTTACAACAACAGTTATTCTGAGTACAGTCATTTGTATGGATTTTTAGTTCATTAAATTCAGGTTGGTTCTGTGAATAGATGCTAAACGGAATGAATTTAGTTTTTTCGTGATTTAATGTTAAGACATTAACATCCAACCACCTTTTAATTGTTCTCATGTCCTGTTCAGCCATTATTTTAATATCCTGCCATGTATTACCCTCAACAAAGAGTACCGTGTCATCAGCGTATGATGCCAAATTTCCATTTATTTCTATCTTAAGCAAATCGTTAATATATAATAAAAAAAGCATTGGTCCAAGTACTGTACCTTGTGGTACTCCACATGTTACTACTTGTGACAAACTTTTAGTATTATTTATTTTAACTGTCTGTAATCGCCCTTTTAGATAAGTTTTAAATAGGTGTAATACATTACCTTTGATTCCCAAAATCTCAAATTTTTCTAACAATATATCATGGTTGACAGTATCGAAAGCTTTTTTTAAGTCTAAAAATATTCCCAAACAGTTCTTAGAATTATCTAATGATGAATAAATCTGTTTAGTTAGTAAAGCAACTGCATCACTTGTACTTCTGCCTTCTACAAAACCAAATTGTTTAGTCGACAAAATTTTATTTTCCAAAAGAAAGCTTATAATTCTTTTTTTAATTATTTTTTCAAATAATTTTGTAATATTTGTTATTAAAGATATTGGCCTGTAGTTACCTAAGGTTTCTAAGGAACCGCTCTTGAATACAGGAACGACGATGGATTGCTTAAAACAGTCTGGAAAATAACCTTGTATAAAACATTCGTTAAATATTTGAGACAGTGGTACTGCAATATTTCCAATAATAAATTTTAATATTTCGGCGGTCACATGATCAATTCCTGGCGATTTTTTGTTTTTCAATGTTTTAGTAATGCTTATTATTTCATCAGGTGTAATGGGAATGAGAAAGAATGTATTCTTATTTTTTTGTATATTATTTAACATATTTGTTTGTTCTTCAAGATTTATTTTAATTTTCTCTGCTAAACTTTTACCAATGTTAATAAAAAAATCATTAAATTGATCTGGTGAAATATTATCGGATGGTTTAATTTTTTCATTACTATTTTCGTTAGTTACTTCTTTTGCAATGCAATGCTTTGGTGTATTTTAAATTTCTTTGAAATTTGATACTTTAGCAGACCACGTGTGGGTCCCTTTGTTTACATATATGCAGCGAACTAATTTGCCAAAAGGGACGTGATTTTACGCCGAGGGTTTATGATATTTCTGTTATTAGTTTACACATGAAATCCATACTTTCTGCCACATTCTTGCCCCCAAGAAACAACCCTAGCGATATGCTTTAAATAAAAGCAATTACATTAAAATATAATCCCTGAAAAATAGAAAATTAAAATTATATTCGGCCAGTTGTGATCATGACAAACTGCTGTAAAAAAAAGTCATGTAGGTAAGGGTAACCTATTAGTTAATGAACAAAGAAATGATAGCAGTTTATACAAGGAATATTTTATTATACGATTTATACATTATAATGAATTACAGTGTTTGTGTACTCTGAACATTAAAAATAAAACTGGTATCGAATAAATGATCGTGGTTTGGTTATAATTATAAACAGTTCGAGCTGTAGATAAAGTAACTAAAAATGTGGTTTACATTCTTAAATATACATATAAAAATTGAGACTTTATTATACACTTCTCAATTTCTTGGCACAAAATACTTACAGAGCATACTTTTTACAAGAAGGCAAAATCCCGATTTTATTGTTAAATAATTTTACAATAAAAGCGCCAAATACAAATAAGATCAATTAAATAATTTAAAAAAATCAGTACCACACACACATATACATACTTCAAGTCATCATTTAAAAAATTACAAAACAAATAGGATGAATCGAAACACATATAAAAACATAATTATAAAATATCGACGTTCAGATTTTATTCCACTTAAAATAATTACATACTTAACATAATTGTGTAAATAATGGCAAGCTTTTTAAATAATTACTGTTTCCTTCGATGTCTGGCTGCAGCTTCTCTTTCCCTCTTTTTGTTATCGGCATTTCTTAAAACTTCTGCGTAAGACAGGTCTAATCTCTTTAATTTAAATAAATCTTGAGAGGCAGTACTCGGCCTGTAATCTAATGAGTTCTCGTAACGATAACTTTTATTGCTGTTTACACTGGGAGTTGGTGATGCTGCACCGCGTGAATAGAAATGTAACGTATTCCCATTCCAGACATTAGTAGTCGTAGTCGTTTCCACGGTAGGATTTTTTAGTTGTTCCCTGCGTTTACGTCCTGATGATGGTCGGCTGCTGTATGTTACCTTAGGACTACCAAGAATTGGGGTTGCGGGAGAATCTGAACGATCGGAAAATTGCTTTTTACGTCTTGACGAGGAACGTTTACGTACATTTACACCGACTGAAAGATATTCTAATGGTTGACGGACTAACGGGGTTAAAATTCGTTCTTCCTTTTTAGTTTCTTTTGTTTCAGTCTCAGGTGCTTTGTTTTCGATATTTTCTATAACAGTCATGGGTTCTGCCTGACTTGTTGATAATTCGGACATAGTTGACGATAAAACGCTTTGAGTATCATCGGTTAAATTATCGGGGAAATCTGGAAATTCATCGTTAGATGGGGTTACAGGTGGAACATTAGGAGCATTCTTAATAGGTGTATGGTCATCTAAAAGGGGTAAGTCATCACCCTCGTCTTTGTTTTCAGCAGCTTTCTTTAAAACGGTGAATATTTCACTGAACAACTCACGATATTCAGGTCGACTTCGGAAACGACTGTCTACGGGACTTCCATCATCATAAATACTAAATTTACAGTCTTCACCGTCAGCAATAGTACATAAGAATGAACCAGGGCGACCTTCTGTCTGGGTCCCTTTATTACTGGTTTCATCGGAGAAACCGGAGGAGCTTGTTTCAGCTTCAGAAAAGTCAGTAGGAGTTAGGGATTTACGTTCCTTTTTACCCTGTTTTTCAGGTTGTAAACTATCTCCATGTCCACTTTCTTCGTCTGTATCTTTGGTACTTAAGTTATTAAAGTTACCGGACATTTGCATTTCTTCTTGTAAGGACAAGCTGTTGGTAGATTTATGACTTCGAGATGATTGATTACGTTGTACTTCAAGTAGAGCTTCGTATTTTTCTACTAAATCTCTGTACAGATTTGATTCTTGACGAGGTGGAGATGGGGTCTTACCGGTAATGTCCTAGAATCAGAAATTATATTATATTTCTTAGAAGTGTTGTTGAAATGCACAAGATTTTTAATTTTTTGAAGTTAAATAATTAAAAATTAAAGAAAATAATAATAACAAAATTAAAACTGTTAGGCCTGCACAAATGATGAAAATAATAAAACTATCAAAAATAAATATTAATTTATTAGGTAACAATATTAATTAACAATACTTTCTTAAGTACAAAAGTATTCTCTTAAACTTAAGTCAATAAAACATTTCATCTTAAAAAAATCAGTCTAAAATTTGGTGAATACTTCCACAAAAAAAACAAAAAACTCGGGTTATTTCTTCTACACTACAAAAGCTATAATTGTTGTACTGCTTGTGACATATTATACAAACTACTAAGAGCATCCTGCATTTGAATCGTTATCCGATACTAACTAAAGTTTAAATTTAAAAAACACCATTTATTTTTAATGGCACAACTATTAAATATAATTTTTAAAACGTGAATTTTTTACCACTGTACAATTACATAGCACTTGGTGATGTAAAGGTTTGAAGACAGTGTTTAGTAGAATAAAATAAAATGATCATTGTAGGTTAAAATTAAACCAACACCGAAATACACACAATTTGTCTGAATTAATTATTTTATTATATTACAAAAATTAATTTTCCATACTATTCAATTTTATGGAACATTTTATAATATTTAATACTGTCGAAATTACTATTATCACCTAATTTTCTACTAAAATTGTATATAATTATTGTTACCTTAACAACTCTCAATGCAGGATGCACAGGAAGACTAACAAACCACAAACATATTTAAAAAATAAAACAAAGGATTTAGTAATATACATTGTACCTAAAGCATAAGTATGTATCAGAAAACATTCTAAAGCTATGGCTTATTATAATCACTATAATCAATAGCGTTTTGTTAGGAATTAATTAGGTAGTTGCGTTAATATTTTCTCCTCGCTAACATACCTCAAAGCTGGTGTATCTTATCGTGTCTGAGTATACAATGTAATAGGATTAAAGGATATCTCCAAGGTTTATATAGGAAAGGAAAAACATAACGGTCTTTAATATACAGGAGGAAATCTATTAATACTGATATTAAAGTGGGGCCAGGCCACATCCATAGCACAGACATCTCTCTACGGAGGATATCTTGAAGCTCAGAATTATCCTGAGAAATAAACACAGCAGCTAAAACGTGCATTTGCCATAAATTCTAGCACAACTATTTTACTAATGTGTTTCTATACACATGCAATTTGAATCATATATGCAGTGCTATTCTTTTTACTGAAATTAATGTGCAGACGACTAAATAACATGCAAACACCATTGATAAAGCCTACATAGTAACAAGTGCCTATATTTTTAAACTTTACAAGATTCTGAAATATACTAGGATAGGATAATTTGATATCTGTGTGTTCCAAACCCGTACTTACTACTGTTATGATCTTTACGGTGGTTGGATTTTTGAAATTATTTAAAACTTATTAGATTTCAGCTTAATTAGAAGTGGAGATAAAAAATACATTAAAGGTATTAACGTATTTTTTTATCAACAAAGCGAGACGTTTATTTATAAAAGTAACTTGACCAATTTTAATTTTTCACCCATATCTAAGCAGCAATAAATAATTTCAAGAAAATAAAAAGTTGTATCAAAATTTCAGACACACAAGTCGGAAGGGAAATAGGTAATGTAAGGCTTTCGTCTAAATCTAAAATAAGATTTGATAAACTAGGAATTATTTCAAAATCTTTAATGAACAGTTATCGATTCGAAAAATAAGCAACATGTAGAACTAAAAAGCTTGAATAATTAAATGATTTTCTCACCTGAATGTCCATTGAAAATGATGAACGATGTTGTGAATGATTCATTAAAGCTTCTAACATGCTTGCGTCGTCGTCTTCTGGTTCGTCACCTAAACAAGACATATTATCGCCTGTTCGAGGTGAATCTATGGTTCGTAGACATCTGCTGCATAATTGTCCTTGTCTGTAACCAATGCAAAATATTAACTTATTAGAAAACGGTAACAAGAATACCTTAATAAAAACTGCTGTTACAAGTAATATTAATTAGTTAATCTTTGTGTATTTTATTTAGGTTTAGATCACTGTGTTAAAGACAAAGTAATCAGTGGTGTAGTCGTAAATTAAGCAGTACCGAAACCTTTATTAATTTGAAAGAAGATCGCGCGTTTTAAGGAGGTATTTTACATTTTTTTCTTATTTATTTCTTGTAAAAAATAATCAGTGCCGGAACAGCGTTCCGACCCCACTACACCCCCGAAAGTAATCTACAAGTGATAGTGATGGGCGACCTAAAGGCTAAAGTAAGAAATAAAAATAATGGGATAGAGCAGTGCCTTGGGAAGCATAGAGATGAGAAAAAAATACGAATGAGAAAGAATTATAAACTTTTGTTTAGAAATTGAACTAGCAATGGCCAACTCAAAATTTAAACACAAAGAGATACACAAAACAACAAGAGATCGGCGGCGATCACTACTTACCGGTTATGAAATGGCACAAAGAGAAGAGTATGAATGTATTGAAATGCAAAAGAGAGATAGTAAATGGAAAGATTGAGGGACACAGACTGAGGGAAACACAGGTTAGAACGAAATATCAAGAATATCTAGACGTAAAAACTCCGAAAGGTAGATGCATCAGGACCAATAGAGGAGGCATGGAGGATACTAAAGGAAGCAATATTGTCAGCAATAGAAGAAGCTTGTGGAAAGGCGAGGATCAGAAAAAGAAAGTTCAAAGGAAAACACTGGTGGAACGAGAATATAACAAAGGCAGCGAAGAATAAGAAACAAAAACGGAAAAATTGCTTAACACAGATTAGAATGAAATATCAAGAATATCTATAGACATAAAACTCTGAAAGGAAGCAATATTGTCAGCAGTAGAGGAAGCTTGTGGAAAGGCGAGGATCTGAAAGAGAAAGTTGAAAAGAACACACTGGTGGAACGAGAACATAACAAAGGCAGCGAAGAAAAAAATGGAACAATTGCTTAAACTCACACTATCACATTACGAAGAATACAAGAAAGAGAGAAAGGAAAAACTAGTAAAAGAGGTTAAACGACATGACTGGATAGATTTTGGAAATAAAATGGAGACAGCATTCAGAGAAAACCAAAAACTGTTCTATGGAGTTACAGAGGCAGGAGGCAGGATAAAGACAATATGAACAAAACATAAAAGATGAAGGAGGTGAAATAATTACAGAAGAAGACAAGATCATGGAGAGGTCAAAGAATTTCTGGAAGGAAGGGATGAAATTGAAATAGATGAAGTTGATCCAACAAGATCCAAGATCCAAGAAGAAGAAGAAGTTATATGGGAAAAAGGCACAAGCACAAAAAGGGGGCCTAACAGAGGAAAAACTACAAGAGGCTGTTAGTAAAATGAAATTAGGCAAAGCACCGGAAATAGATCAGATAACGACGGACATGTTAAAAGCAAGAAGTAAAAACTTTAAGAATGATCATGAATAAAGCACTAGTACTAGGAAAGGCACCAAATGACTGGTAAATAGGACTAATTACTCCTCTATATAGAAAAGATGATGAGAGAATGCTACAATTACGGAAGCATCTCTCTACTTAACACAGCAGGAAAGGTGTATGCAAGAGTCCTTGAAAAAAGGCTAAGAGGACAGATGGAGGAAACCTTGGAGGATACGTAATATGGTTTCAGGCTTAACCGAGGAATAGTAGACGCCAACTTTATATTAAGACAAATAAGTGAAAAAGCAATTAAGAAAGATAGAGAGGTTCATCTATGCTTCATTGAACTAGTAAAGACAAAACAGAGGTGCGGAAAACATGACGATACAAGGAAATAGAAGCCTGTACGGAAGAAGAACTTTGTCAGAGTAAGGCACGAGAAGTCACACAGCTTCGAAACAACAAAATGAGCGAGGCAAGGCTGCATTTTAAGCCCACTTCTATTCTCTATTGTCTTAGATGAGTGTATTAAAGAAGCAAAAGTAAAAACCAAGTATGTGAGATCGTGGAACATGGAGGAAGTAAAAATAGGCGAAATAGCATATGCAGACAATATGGTGCTGATTGCAAGAGACGAAAAAAACAATGAACGAAAACTTGAGAATTTACAAAGAAAGCCTGGAAAAAAGAGGAATGAAGATCAGTGACAATAAAACAAAGACAACAATTATTAGTGGAGTGGGAAAAAATCGTTGAATTAAAGTAAAGGCAATAAACTTCGAGCAAGTAGACAAATACCTAACTAAATTACAAATCGCTGAAGTTAGGTTCCTAAGGAAAATAGATGGAAAAAACAAGAATTGTCAAAATAAGAAACACAACGTTCAGAGAAAAATTAAAAGACCAAAACGATACAAGTCACGATAGAAGAAGAGCAGTTAAGAGGAGATCGGGAGAGGACAAGATGATTAGAAAAATTTTCGAAGCAAGAACTAAGAAGAAAAAATTAAGAGGAAGACTGAGAAGGGAATGGATAGATGAAGAGAGAAGTTACATGGAAAGAATACAGAATAAAGCAGAAAACACAAGGTAGAAAAAGATGGAGGGAAACATGGAGGAAGAGACCTGCTCAATTACTCAACTCCTCCACCCCGCCTGACACCCGTTAGGGTAGAAAGGCTTGGGTTAAGTAAAGCAAGTAAGTAGATCACTGCGTTACCGAAGGCCCCAAAATATTGTTATTAAGTATACAAAGTTTTATGTTGATAACTAACAAAACAAATTCTTTTGGTGGTGATTTTGGAATGTACAGGGTGTTAATTAAGTACATAGACAAACTTTAAGGAGTGATTCTTTGATCAATTCTAAGATAAAAAGTTCATATAAACATAGGACCTAAACGGCTTCGTTTTCAAGATAAAGGATGTTGAAGTTTAAACAAAAATTAATTTTTTTTTCATAAAATCTGGAAAACGCCTGGATGTATTCTAATGAAACTTGGTGTAGGTTAGTATTTCATAAAGTGACATTGTTTGGTCGACATAAATTTAATTTATTTCCACCAGTGGCGTGCATCGGGGCCACCTAAGTTACCTTATTTATGTCGACCAAACAATGTCACTTTATGAAATACTAACCTACACCAAGTTTCATTAGAATACCTCTAGGCGTTTTCCAAGATTTTATGAAAAAAAAAATTTTTTTGTTTAAACTTGAACATCCTTTATCTTGAAAACGAAGCCGTTTAAGTCCCATGTTTATATGAACTTTTTATCTTAGAATTGATCAAAGAATCGCCCCTTAAAGTTTGTCTACGTACTTAATTAACACCCTGTATAATTCAAAAACAAAAATTTTAAAATTGTGTACCTATATAATCTGATATACCTACTTTTTCTTTGTGAAAGCAGTTAGTTTTCAAATAAAGAGGTGCCTTCTACAACATGCATATTACACCACACTGTGATTATCTCCAATAATTAGTATAATTTCACTGAATTCATCTACCAGAAAACATGCACATTAGTGACTTAATGAAAGCGGAGGACAAAACGTCAAGTACCTACCACTTGAGAAACTATTACTTTAGTCTATGAAGATGAATTACTAAATATATTGACGTGTTTTTTTTTTAATGAATTAATAGCACATTAACAAATAGCTGTATTTGAAAAGATAAATTAATTAAAATTAGTATTGATAATAAAAGGAAATTCAATTGACAATTCAAGGAAATAAAAATAGTGAAAAAATGGCTAAAAAAAGCAGGAAAAAGAAAGGTGAAATTCTAAGTTTAGGATCATGGATCAAAATTTTACTGGCCCCTGGAAAATTGATTGAACTTGTGGATAAATTATTATGTTATAAGGTAGATGTCGCAGTCATTCAGAAACTGAGATGGGAGGGAAATGGGGAAATTCGTAACAAACCTTATGGTACTCCAGTGAAGATAAGAGCGGAAGTAGCGGAACAGGATTTATTGTAACAAAAAAGTTGATAGATTATAACTATAATAGGTACAATTCCAACCAATAAATTGAAACAATTTGTCCATAGTTAATGTTTATGTGCCAATAGAGACAGCTGAAGAATGTGATAAACAAGAATTTTATGAGAAGCTAAAAAAAATATGCGAAGATATACCTAAACATGACGTATTTTTAGTTATGGCTGACTTAAATGCTCAAATAGGCAAGGAAGATTGTTTGAAAGAAGTTACAGGAAAGGAAACCATACATTATAAGACTAACGACAATGGCCAAAGACTATATGAATTCGCTGCAGCAACGAACCTATTCATAGATAGTGCTAAATTTACACAAAAGCAAAAGACCAAGCAAGAGAGAATATGGGACGTACATAAATTGGATATAGAAGAGGGAAATTGAATAAAGAAGAAGAAAAACAATAGAAACTAGATTATCAAGTGCGAAATCCAAGGTTTGGTTTGACAAAGAATGTAGTGAGCTAACTTGCATAAAAAAGAAAGCTAGAAGATAATGGTTAAGAACGAGAGCAGACGAAGACTGACAAATCTATAGGGAAATCAAAAAAGAAGCTGATAAACTATTAAAAAAAAAAAAATGAATAGAGTAGAAGAATTTTATAGAAATATAAAACAATACAAGAAAGTATATGAAATTAAATCCCGAGGAATGCAGAACAAACAAGGTCAATTACAACAAAACAAAAATGGAGTTGTAGAAATTTGTCCAGGCATTAAAGGAAGAGCAACGAATGAAAATGAGGATGTAAGATTAGAAAAACCGACTTATGAAGAAGTGAAAAGTGTCATAAACAGTTTAAAAAATGTAAAGCTGCAGGAACAGACAGCATATGTGGTGATGGTGAGATGTTAAGATTAGGTGGTGATTATTTACACCAGTGCATCTTTGACCTAATCATAGATATCTGGGAAACAGATGAGATGCCTCAGGAGTGGAGGTGTGGGGGAGACAAGACCAATATTCAAGAAAAGCAATAAAGAGAAGTGCTCCCGCTACAGAGAAATCACATTGCTGAACACAGCATATACATTATTTTCAGGGCTACAACAAAGAAAAATAAGCACCTTCACAGAAGTTGGTGAATATCAGATTGAGTTTCCGCCAAATAAATCAACGATAGATTCGATACATTCAATAAAACAGATAATGGAGACAGTTTCTGAGTACAATACTTATAGATAGGCAGATAGGCACCTACTATTTATTGATTTTAAAATTGCTTTCGACAGTGTTTTGTTGGAGGATATGGAAAGAATCAACATTCCAAAAAAATTGATACGACTAACACATATGACGCTGGAAAATTCAAAGGCCAGAGTCAAAGTGCCAGAGGGAATAACTGATAACTTTGAAGTTAGTAAAAAGGCACATCAAGGAGATGCTTTATCAACAACACTATTCAACATAACAATGAAAACATAATAAGAAAAGTGAACCCTAGCAATAATATTATAAACAACACTTAGTATTAGCATATGCCGGTAATCTTACTAAAATAGCAAGAACTAGAAAGATCATGGTGAAGATACTGGAAATAATTGAGAATGAAGTAGAAAAAAGAGGACGTATAGTGAATGAAGAAAAAAAGTATGAGAGAACAAAGAGCTGGATATAAACCAGATTGAAACACAAAAACACAAATTTGAAGAGATATTAACTTTCAAGAATTTAGACATAAATATACCTCAAGAACAAGAATAACAGATCTGATGACAAAACAGAGAATCATAGTAGGCTATAAGCTGTACAATACTTACAACAAACTATTACAAAATAAGAATATATAAAGAACTAATACGACCATCAGTATCCTATGCAGCGGAAACTTTAAACTTTACAAATTAAGAGGAAGAACAGCTGAGGGTGTTCGAAAGAAAAACAATGAGAATTATATTGGAACCCAAAAAGATAGGCGGAAATGAATATAGAAGATTGATGAATTTTGAAATATTGTTATAGTTAAATTTATAAAGTCTAAAAGATGAAGTCTATTTTTCGAACACCCTGTAGGTACCTATAACCCGGGCAGGAAACAACAAGATGATAAAACAGCTGACTCAATGAAAACCACCCGAAGCACGTCCTAAAGAAAGAACAAGAACAATATGGAAAGATGAGGTGACAGAAGACATAAATTTGAGATACTCGTGAGATGGAAACACACAAAGACATAAATTCGAGATACTCGTGAGATGGGAACACGTGATTGGAAGGATAAAATAATGGACAGACGACAATTGAGGCGTGTTGTAACTGCTGCCAAACTACATGAAAATGTGTATGCAATTATAAAGAAATAGGGAGTAATCCACCCTATGGAATGGATTTGAAGAACCTTTTTAGGGCGGATATGACTCTACTATCAAGTTGGACGCCTATTATTATTATTATTATTAACAAATAGCAAAAGATGCAGGATGTTGGTGATTCTTCAGTAATATCTACTAGAGGTGAAAACAAGACCTCGAAGTTCGAGCTCCACTCAGCTCGGCTCAAGCTTTGAGCAAGATTGAACCTAAGATTTGTTGTGCCCAGCTTCTTCTAAAATGATTACAAAACTCGAAATTCGCTGAAGGCTCGAAGCTTGGTAAAAATTTGAAGCTTGGTATAAGCTTAAAGGTCGATTCTCACTTGCGCGGCACTCAGCTCGGCGACGCGACGCGACGCAGCGATGCAAAGTGCCGTAACGCTGGTAGGTATTCTCATATAAGCGACAACGACGCGACACTACATGTGAAAATTCAGGAGCTTTAAAGTTTCTGTCGCGGAAAATGGTTAAAACCACTTGAGATTTTACATCTACAGTAATCCCTTGTAAAACCTAGTAATAAGCGGATTGCAATCACCTTGTCGGCATGGGCCGTACTATTAAATTTTCTAGGAATAACTCGTTTACAGTTATACCGAAACATCTTTTCGCTTTTAGGTATTTATTTCCTGCTTTTAAATAGAATTTTTAAATACGGTTCTGCTATTTTTACCTGCAGTCGGCACCTACATTAGGTTTTACAAGGGATTGTAGATGTAAATCTCAAGTGGTGTTTTGCATTTTCGTTGACAGAAACTATACCCCACGTCATAGTTGGAGACGAAGCATTTCCCTTAAAGACGTATCTGCTGCGTCCCTATTCGGGGCGAAACTTGCCAGAGGAATAGAGGATAAACGGATTTTTAATTATAGGTTATAGGAGCTCGCAGAGTAAGTGAAAATGCCTTTGGTATTCTTTGCCAAAAATTCAGACATAGATCGTAAAGTTCTACATGTTAAGCCACAAGGATCATCAATTATTGCTCTGCCGTTTCGTCGTCCATAGAACACATTTTGAACAACAAAACAGCATGTACACTATATGTATAAAATCAGGATTGATACTGGGCGACGCAGCGCGACATAACATAATTATTTAACGCTCACGGAACAATACCAACGTTGCCGCACGACGAAGCGACGCGTCGTAACCTGTCGTGCAGCGCAAGTGAGAACGTATTCATTTAAAACCATGAAATATTTATCTAGCGACAATTTGCAGCGCGGCGTCGCGGCGCGTCGCCGAGCTGAGTGCAGCGCAAGTGAGAATCGACCTTTAAGCTTGGCAAAGGCTCGAAACTCGATAAAAGCTTGAAGCTTGGTAACCGAGAATATATGACATTTTCTCAGAGTTGAGCACAGTATGTTTCGAATTTTCTTCGAGCCGAGTCGAACCGAGTTTAGCACAAACTAAAAACTTCCACCTCTAATATATACCATTGTTAAAACCTGACAAAAGACGAAGTCAGCTTGGGAGATACCCATCATTATCATCAATCATGAAAAGTTGTTTTCAAAATTTAATGGATTGAATAATTTTATAATTTTTAGTACTTACCGTACTTCTTCGAGAGTCGTTAGTTCTTCATGCATACTTTTGGCTTCTTCATCTTTAAAATGCAACTGAACCAATTGTTTTTCTAAAGATTGATTCTGTTGAACCATGGTTGCGAGTTGTTCCTCTAATTCTGTTACTCGCCTTTGCTCTCGTGAGAAGAGAATTCTGGTTTCACGTAATTGCGTCATTAATTGCGTTAGCTGCTCGTTAACACCATCTGAATCTGCTTTTTCATTTTCAGACTGTTGATTACTTACGACATTCTTTTCTTGTGCCTTCGGTGAATTAACCGATTTCCCTGATTTCTCGGACACACTTTCCTGAAATTACCGACTGATTAATTTTTTTTTGTTTTGGTTAAGAATATGACTATTTTGATCATTTTAAACTTGAATATATGGGGTCTTAGTGGTGTAGTATGTATTGGAGTTAACTTTTATGGGGTGTAAGGTTAGACTCACATGATAGGGAAACATGTTGGGCAACATAACTGACTGACGAATGGCAAAATGTAATTTTTTTTAAATAAGTACGGCACTGGTTAATTCCGAGCTAACTTTGCGTATAAGATCCGCTTAACCCTTTTATAAGTCTACTGTGCACACCTCAGATTTAAGGCGACTAAATACAGCAGGGTATAGATCGCAACACCAACATGGAAATCTGTCCGATTCCGATGCCAACAAAATATGAATCCTTACTACTTAGTTTTGGCGATATGGCTACATCAGGTAGTTCTATCATAAATCTGAACTGAAAGGATTTGCAAGTATGTTCCCTTGTCTGCGAAGAGGAGCATTTACTCAACTACTCCACTCAGGAACCCCATAATGATTATTATTAAGAATTTCATTAAAAAATATTTTAATCTTACCGTTTCTGGCCTGAATGTGTCGGGACTTTTAGGGCTATCGGTTTCATCGTAATCTATGCGTTTAAGACTAAAAGTCCTAGAATTAACAGGTTCAGGAGTTTTAAGCGCTCTTCGTTTAACAGTTTCAAGTTGTAATGTAAGGTCATCGATTGTGCTTTGTAATTCTTCACATTTAATTTCTAAAGTTTCAATACTAGAAGCTAAATTTTTAATGTGTTTTTTATCGGCTGTATTTTCTAGAGCAAGCCTGTGATTTGCCCGTTCTAAATCCTGGATACTGACTTCTAATTGCTCATAAATGCGCAATCTTGAATCGTTCACTTCTCTAAGTGCTACTGTTTGTTTCGTTAGATACTGTAAAAAGATAAAAGGTACAATTTAGGTTTTATGTTAAGTATTGAAAAAATCAATGGTTACCTCGATTTCTTGGGTTTGGTCTTCGATAATGTTTTGATGTTGTTTAAGGCTGGTTTCTAATTCTTTGTTTCGCTCCAACAAAGTCTTTCCTAATTCGGCTGCGAGTTGCAAATCTGCAATTAAAAACACTAATTAGACGAGTGGGTAAACAATTAAACATAATTTTCTGGCACGGTGATATAAAACTAAAATTATTATGATTAGTCTTTGTTACTGCTACATAAGTATAACAGCATTTTTCTTCAACTTGAGCGCTAATCTAAGAATGACCTGTGCCATTTCACAGAAATAATAGTAAATTACTTCCCAAATTCTCAGGTAAGGAAGCCTTTAAAGTGAATGGATTTTTATTACGAGTAATAATAGCAAAAAGTAACCGTTTTTCGTAATATAATTAAGCACATAGTGATTACGTTTATTAGCATGTCTTTCGTGAAGAAGAGAAAATACCTATTACATCCTCCGAACTTGACAGCGTGCTTTTAAAATTTAAATTGTAGATAATAGTTCAAAAAGTATAAACCTACTTTTAGTTAGAAAATCATGCAAAAAACTAATCAAAAACACAGTAACTGTATTACAAGGTAAGTGCATGTATACCTAGTTACCTACTTCCCTGTTCTTTTTCACGAATTTCATGACTTAACATTGTTTGACAAATTTATGGTGGCGTGTTGTACGTTCAACCCATACATTACAACAATGGTAATTATTTCTTAAAATAGTAAGGTTTGTATGAAGAAGAGACAGCAATTAAGATGAAAGAGAAAGAAGTAAAAATAACCTGGGAATTTTAGCTAAATTAAAAATATCATAATTGGCTGATAAACTAGCAGACAATATTAACAAACTACATATTTATGAAACGTACGCCAAAGAAAGTAATAAATACATAGAAATGGAGTGTGATGAGTTTGATGTGGAACGATTAAAACGAAAAGTGTAGGTTTTGATTAAAGCTGAGCTAAATTGGAACAAATTTGCATTTAATTAGTTACGTTACGTAGCATTAATTTTGTAAAATTGCCGAAGTCGTTTATTAAGATGATTACCGTTCGTAATTAGAAAAATAGTAAGCATAAAAAGGCCTAACATTAGTGCCGAAATAACTGTGAATTTTTTTACTATTAAAAAGTTTATTAAATCAAATCCTAAATGTAACTAACGGCTAACACAACGTAACAATCTAAAATAAAATTGATAAAAGTTGTCGTAACAAAATTGTATTTGTAACCGGGATGAACAGAAACGTTGTGAAAATCGGTTTATTAACGTATTTTTATTAACAACAAAAGGAGAAAGAAAACCTAAATACAAGATAATCGCAAACGAAGCAGGACCATTGCAAAAGAATTAAATTAAGATCAAAAATTATTTGTAAATTACACAGAAGAGCTATAAAATTTGCCAAAAAATCCAGTCATGAATGAAAAATTTCTGAAGCTTCATGAATGTGCTATGCTTCAGTTGAGCTTACTTTTTAAAGATTAAGACAGCTACGTATAAATGGCCATCAGAAATATTTTGGTTTACATAAATAATTCTTGGCACATAAAAAATCACCGAAAGTTAAAGAATTATTCCAACCCTCAACTTGTATAATTAAAATTTTATCATTTTAAGCGAACAAATTCTTTTACTTTTTTCCATAAAAAAAACTAAAACAGTAAATTATTAAAAATATTTAGAAAGACTTTTATCGAACATTTTCGGCTACTCATCATCTAAATCGATGCGAAAACATTGTTTTTATTTATAAACAAAAAGTCCAGTTCGATCTGCCTAAGAAATAATCAACATTCTAATTTTGTTTAAAAATAATTTACTGTTAAAAACATTCACTCTTCTTTCTTCGATTTAATGCGATCATTAACTCTGATTTTCATTGACCCCAACATTCCTTTTTTCAGTGGTAATTCCTTAAAACGCTAATCATTTTATAATTTTAGGATGTTTTTAATTAAAGTTGATTAATGTATAAATTTTATTGCTACCTTGCAATATTACAAAATAAAAAAATACGCCCAGAATTCTTACTTTAATTTTAAGTAAAAATTGAATAGCTTTGATTTGGTTTATGTGTTTTTAGAAAACTATCGAATTATCTAAAAGTAAATTTGGTATTTATTTAATAAAATAATTATTTATAAAAATTACTTAAGTTCCTGTTGAGCCATTGAACCTTAAAACAAGCTTTGCACGACTTCAGAATGTAAAAAAATTGTTGCTTTAAATGTATTAAGATTCATTATAACACAAGGCTTATGAAAATCAATTTACCGGATATTCGCCTCAAAAACTTGCCTTAAAATGCTTTCTTTAAAGTGAATTTTATAATTGCTTTATTTAAACATTTAACCAATTTAAGAAACTTCTATTAAAAAATTATTAAATTGGCAAACAAAATTGTTGTCCCGAGGTAACGGGGCCCTTGCGACTGGGCAAATCAGCCGTGTATTGTAAGATGATTCAGAGAACACGCGATAAATGGAAAAGAGGTAGAAATAGTAGAAGAGATGGAAAAACACAAGCTTTCCATTCTGGGCGTGAGTGAGACCAAGGAAAAGGATACGTACTTCGCTACTCTGGAGTAAGCAGCAACCGACGGGTCAAATCGGATGCCATTGAAGAAAAGACGATAGACTGGGAACTAGTCAAATCGACACTCATCTCTCTAGACCTGAATTTAGAAGAAAGCTTAACGCTGCTCCAAGTGTATGTCCCCACAGAAGATAAACAATAACTTGATAAAGAGCTGTTCTACACCCAATTGCAACAAGTCTTAGACAAGGAGACGGAGAGGAGCCGACATGTTATTATTATAGGTGACTGGAATGCGCGCATCAACAATAATGGCGAGAGGATGCTTGAGTTCTGTATTGATAATGAATTACGAATTGGTAACACCTTTTTTCCACACCGTTACATCCACCAAATGACCTTCAAGACGAGGGGTCGAGATATGGCAAGCTGCATCGATATTTTCTGTTACACAAAGAATACAAGTTATAGCATACTAGATGTGAATGCCCCGAAGTGCAGAATTAAGTACAGAACCCCTAAAACAGCCAACGTCAAGTTCAGCAAGCTTAAGATATCAGCACTCAATAACCAACAGACCAAGGAAAAATACGTACAGGAACTGGAAGAACAGCTAACAATAAAGGAAAAACCAGGAGAAACTGAAAGCTGGACTTTGAACGAAAGGTGGAAGCCCTTCAAAACAACAGTACTTGTGGTAGCAGAAAAGAAATGGTAAGACAAAAGTGAGCCCAAGAAGAAAAGAACTAGATGGAGCGAAGAAGTGCTACAAGCAGCGAAGGAAAAGGAGAACACTTGGAAAACGTATATGAGGACCAAAAATGAAGAGCACTGGACAGTGGACAGCCTATGTAGTCAAACATAAAGTGCGAACACACGGGAAAAGTTCGAGGAAGAAATGGAATCCAGCTGAGCACTGGACAGTGGACAGCCTATGTAGTCAAACATAAAGTGCGAACACCCGGGAAAAGTTCGAGGAAGAAATGGAATCCAGCTACTAAACAAATCAAAAGAGGTTTTAGTATACCTACTTCAAAGTGCCTTAGAGATTGTTCGGAAAGAAGATTCGAAACATTAAAGATAACCATCAGCAAGTGCAGACCAAAAAAGAGGATCTTGACATGATTATTATGAAGAAACCTTCAGGGGAGAAGAACCAGAAAAGTAAAGAGGGGAAGCTGCACTGGGGAAAGCTGATGAAAGCTACATTACAAAAGAAGAAATTGAGAAACAGTGGCCAACATGAAGGTGATTAAAGCAGCTGGTTGGGATAGAATTGGACCGGAACTCATAAAACATGGGTGACAAGCTGTTATTAAGTGGATTTATAGATAGTCCTGAACGACAAAACCAATACCCAACTATTAGGATTAAATATTATTGTACCCATTCATAAGAAAGGGAGTACTCTGGACTGCTCCAACTACAGAGTCATGTACCTCTCGAGCGTGAGCTAAGATCTATTCCAGGGTATTAGAAATAAGGCTGAGGAGGGAGGTTGAACAGAATCTTGAAGAAGAACAGACTACTTTCAGACCCAATATAGGTAAACCTAAGACCATATATTCACTCTACGTAGTTAGTAACATAGACAAGAGACTCAGTCGAGGAAAAAATGTGTGTGATATATTCTATTCGGTACAAAGGGAACAGCAAACCCAAACAAATCTGGCAAACCTGACCGGAGGGAAAACGAACTCAAGGACGTCCTAGGATTGAGTGAGAAGATCACATTGCCAAAGTCGCAAGAAGAAGAGGAAAGACCCTCAGAGAAGTGCAGAGACTAGCCCAAGATAGGAAGGAGTTCAACTCCTGACTGAAGACGCCCGACGCTTAACGGCACAAACGAGAAAGCAAAAGAAGAAGAAGTAAAATGGCAGTCTTAATCAGGTTGTATTATTTTAAAAGGCTAAGAAAATAAAATATTTAGCAAATTTATGTTAAGCAACTAATTACAGCAGATTTAAAAAACAAAATCCAAGTACATCACGTGTAAGAGGAAGCAAATTTATAAAATATTAAATGACAAAAGCTAAATGTTTCGACTCCTTTCCACCATCTCCATCAGTACCACATTAACAAATTATAATTTTTTAAGTTTTCAGACTTGAAAACCTCCAAAAGCATAACTGAAGCACTACCATACTGCTAATAATTAATAGAAATAAGGATATTGTACCAATTAAATGCAAAAAATCCTAATAATCAATGAAGAACTGTTACAAAATCTTTTTAAAAAACCTTCAGGTGATCTGCAAAGGTGTAACAAGGTGCGTTCAAGGTGTTTGTAAAGGCACGAGCCCATTACCACTTGTACATATAAAACAATCCATTCATAATCATCTGACAGTTTTTATTATACACATATTTTTTACGCCTTCATTATTAATGATATATTAATATCAACGATTTTAAATTGCAAGTGTTGGTTCATATTTAAGAACATAAACCATTCTCTTATCTAAAACAATAATCTGAATCATAAAAAAATATTAAGCTAGTAAAATTCGTTTAGAAAAAAATCCACTTTCTTTTCTATTCTATTTCTGTTATTTTACGACTATGAAAAATGGACCAGAATTATTTTTTATTAATATTAATATAACGGTTTACGAGGAATTACGCAATAATTTAATTAATTAATTTCGGAATTTGGTAGAGGTAAAAAAATATCTAAGGTAACTGTTTTACTTCCTTCATTTTTACAGTTAATCTAGTAGGATCTAATTAGCGCAGTGGTTTATTTGTTGTACTTAAAATTGGACGTTTAATATCTAAAAATAAAAAATTAGTTTAATCGATTTCCGAAAAGCATTATGATTATTTGCTTTGTTTCAGTTGAATTAGTTTTAGGGCTGTGAGAATCGAACTTATACGATGATTCTTCAAATTAAACATGAATTTGCAACTATTTTTCTTTATTAATTAAGTTAATTTGCGAAGTTTAACTTTGTTTAAATTTTTTACTTGCATTATTAAGCACTGTTTATAGAATTATGTCAGATGTACTTCCAGGAAAATGTGAAGTGCAAAAGTAGACTTCTTTTAAATGTTTATTTAATTAAATACAACAGAAACTTCAACATTTGTTTCAATTCACAAAAAAAAAAACGTATTTTGTTTTTCAAATAACTGTTAGTTTAGCTTTAGTACCTGTTACGCTAGGAACATTTGTCATTGTCTACCTCAAGATATCATTAACAACAAAATGAAATAAAGGAGTATAAACAATTAAATGAACAAGCAGATTAAAAAATATAAGTTCTTTGCTGTGAAAGATGGGTAACATACACAAACCATTCGTGATGGCATTCGTAACAACTTCCTTTTCAGAATCACCCCTTAGCTATAAACAGCTCAAAGGATGATAGCAAACAACTCGTTGAAAGACGAAGTTTCGAGGGCTCTTTTGTTTATGTTATCGTGAAAGCGTTTTCAGTGCTTGAAATTGAGAATTACAGTGAGAAATAGGGCGTCGTGGGTGTAAAATGCTAAATTGATGGCGAACTCTAAGATTTATACAAGAAAAATTATTCTAAATGGCTCTGTTGTGAGTTGAAAATTATTCGTTTGAAATCATTTAAACCTTCAATTTCCACAACAAAATTTCCCAGATTTTAAATTTTAATTTAGGAAAGGGGCGATTTTTAGATGATTCGTTTTACATAAAAAAGTCGGAACAACCATTATTTGGTAGTTCAAAATTAATAATTTCATGGTTAAAACACTCGAAATGCAGATTTGGAAATTAAAATGAATAAACACAAAACATTTTGTTAAACCAGATGAAAACAAAAATCATTATCAAACTTAAAATAGCATTTAGCAGTATACCTTACGTCCCATGGCAGATAATGCAGGGTGGAAAATCGAGACGAAGCATTTAAAAACTTTACATATTTAACTATTTTAATATTTTTTATGAAAACTCGCCACAATCGCTTCAAAGAATATTTAATTATACCAAAGCCATGTCAAAAAGTAAGCGATTGTAGTTTTAAACACGGTAAAATCAGCACAAGAGATAACAAAATGCCTAAACCTATTACAAATATTTTTATTAATGATAATACACGACAATAACAATAAAAAAGAGAGAAAGAAAAAATAAAAGAAAGAATAGAGAACGGTAAACCTCAGGAGAATATGTTTTAAACTGAAAACGGTCTGTACTGGTTATTGTATTTATAAATAATTTAAAACCGAAGCCCCAAGGGACGTTATTAGTACGTCTGAGTTGCAGTTTCTTTACATATCCATTAGTTCTTGCAAATTGTGTTCTATTCTTATACATAAACTAGAAGTAAATCATAGCAACATGTCATTCCTTTCCATCTACATATATTCAGACAGAATTTTATAGCTACAACTTTACAGCTATGACAACATATTAAGGATGAAATCCAATTCAATATATATGTATTATTAAGTTTTGTTTGAGGCAGTGTAATTTATACAACAAAACATCATCAAAAGATTTTTGCACGTGATTTTTCATTTTACTTCCTTTTATTTTTTAAGGTTAGAAAAATAGATAACATCTTTCAGATGCACAAATACGTACTAACAGTGTTTGTTTACAAATACAGTGGCGTAGCCAGAATTCTTTAGCTGCAGGCGCTCAGCATTTTAGTGTTCAACCACTAACAATGTTAAGTCACCTGTTGCTTTAAGCTACAGCATCTGTATAGGTTTTTTTCGGTACAAGTCATACAATACTATTTTCTGCACAAATAACTGAAACTAAATAATTTATTTAAAAAAAATAGTAGTCGTAGAATATATTTTTGCAGACAACAGATTTTTACAGGAGCTCGAGCGCCTGTAAATAAGATACTAGCTACGCCATTGTACAAATATGTTTAAAATAAGTCAGGAACTTTTAATATTCCTGCTTATAATTTTGATGTAAAGAGTAGTTATTTGATTTCCAGGTTATTAAAAAACCACAAGATAACTAAAGATAAAAAAAGATTTTTTAGGATTTCCCTAAGTAGTAATTAAGGTAAGGGCAGTTTGTTTAAAAAAAGAAGCACAAGGAGTGATCTATAAATACTTAAATTCTAGATGTGGGAATTTTTTGTAATTTTTTTGCAAGCTTTTATTTAATCATGACGATTACTTTATATTTTAAAACTTAAGATAACTAAAATCAGATAAAATATTACATAAAAAATATCAACGCAGAGATATTCGACTAATAAAACTTGCATTTAAATAGTTATTTTCATAACAAGTGCGGGAAGTTAGCGATTCCGAAACGAATGCAGGACGTTACAGAAACTAGCGCAGCGAGTTTCTGTACCTGCATGAGTTTCGGAATCGCTCTTCCCGCACGTGTTATGAACAACGTTTTTCCTACAAACGTTTAGGAATCGTCCTAAACTATCATTTTGTAAGTTTTCAACTTGTCAAATTTGACATTTCCTTTTAAAGTAATAATCTAGTAAGGATGGTTGCTATGCGATTTTCTGATTTTTCAGAAATCGCTGTCACTTTCCGGCACTCCGTGCGGGAAAGTGGTCTTTCCCGCACGCAAAATGAGTGTGGGAAAGTAACATTCCTAAGCGTTTGTCGGAAAGAGTATATTTTATTTATTTCTAATCAGTAGTTGTAGTAAGAACAGTTCAACCTTTTGATTGCCTTTTGGCAAAATTAGCAAACTATACCGATAATTGCCTGAAAAAAGGTTTAATATATGCTTAACAAACAAACCTGTGGACCCTGAAAATTGCTTAGCTTCTTAAATTGACATTGAAAAACTTTAAAATCGAAATCGAGAGATCTAATATTTTTTTTAATTTAGTCAGTTACCTAACTTAATTAATTTTGATTTTTATTTGCTAATTTGGTTTCGTTTCTTTAGTTTATTTTATCTAAAAAGCAAACCATTTCAACACATTTAGGCTCTGAAATGTTTTAACGTCTTACAGCTTAAAATGAAAATAAAACCTTAAAACTTAATTATAAAATTCAGTCAATTACCCAAATTAATTTCGCATTAGATTAATTAATTTTGAATTCTATTTGTTAATTATATTTCAGTTTTACTAACATTGATTTTTGTCTAAAAACGAAATTTTTCTTTTCTTCGTGTTGTGTTGTAACAAATCTTTAGATCCTGAAAATGCTTCAGCTTCTTAAACTGTCATTAATAAATTTAAAAATGAACAGAAAACCATACAATTGAATAGATTTTTGTTAAAATTAACCTAGCTACTCAACTTAATTTTGAATTAAATAAATGTCAGAATAAATTTTCTATTTATTCTTGCTCTTCCAATATGTTTTATGGAATTCTCGAGATTGTGTTGTTTCTCTTTTTCAAATAAATATAGAAAATTAGACTCCTTATACAAATTTTAACAAAAATTCTTTACAGAAATACCCAAATCGAAGAAAACATTTCATAATAGTTGTAGATAATGTAGATATAACAAAAATTGAGGAACCAGAAGAAAAAAATGATCGAGAAATGTTTATTTGTAAAATATGCATTCTGGGCCAAAATGAAAGTACATTTGATGAAACGCAAGTTTTAGTTTTGAATTCTTTTATTAATTAAGTGGTCTGTTACGTTTAGTTCTTTTTTAAGTAACGAAACCTGAAATCTTTAGTATTAGTTAAAAGCATTCTTTAAATAAACTAGAAAGTTAGCTAATCAGTTTTTCAAAATACATATATCCCTAAAATAGTCCTTAATAATTTCATCTCTAAACTAAAGTACAATTTTTCAATACATTGTTGTCCATCGTTCAAATTGGGGAAATAACTCAAGAAAATGAATTATTTAATTAATTTAAAAAAATCGAAATTAATATGCATTATTTTTTAAATTTTTTAATTTTAAATTACATTTAGTTGAATACTTATGTTTTCATAGCGTATTTAATATTTATTTTTTTATAAGATAACGATGATCACATAACAATGCTTAATTTTGTAAATTTACACCCACACTTTGACAAATTCAACGTACACTGCCGCCAAAAAGTCTGAGATCACCCAGACCTTTTAGCATAAATCAAAATTTGGTGAATAAAATGTATGTTTATTGTATAGCAGAAGCATTATAGACTTTCTTAATTGTTATAGTGTTAATTTCAAAAAATTTTGATTGGTTTATTTAAGAAAGCTGGTAATTTTCTTTAGTCCTATTGAATTACTACAGCTGGAAACGTTTTGATAAAGTATCTTTGATAACTTCGTTCTAGTTTTCTCAACTATCTTGTGTCTTTAGAATTTGTTTACATTGCATATAAGTTTGACAATTCCAACCAGTAACCGAAATTACACTAGTTCATGCCATTTTTATTATTTTTGTGTGCATTGAGGATTTTGAAGTGTAACCAATGTTTGCCCAAAAATATGTATTCTTAGAAAGGAAGACCATTCACTTCGCCAAATTGCGAAGAAAGTTACAGTTTCATGTGATAGTACTGTTATAACTCTTGAGCGAAAGAAGGAGACAGGGGTTTGCAGTAGCAGAAAACGAAGTAGGAGGCTACGAACTACCACTATTCAGGAAGTACATGTTAGTATAACAACAAACAAGCGAAATAGGTTCCTTACAGCGCCTGCTATTGCTCCAAAAATCAACAAAAATCTCATAAATTCAATCAGCGTTAATGTTGCTGAATGTTGCTGAACTTAGAGGTTGTGTTGCCAAGCAAAAACCATTACTTTGAGAAATAAACTGACAAAAAAGGCTTTAATGGGCACATGTCCATAAAGATTGGTCTATTGGATAATGGAAATCCGTCTTGTGGGCTGAGAAATTTAAATTTGAGAAGTTGGGATGCTAATGCAAGGTATTCGTTCGAAGATTAGCAACTGAAGCTTAACAATCTTCCGTGTATTCTTCCTTGTAAAACATGGCGGGGGAAGTATTATGGTATGGAGTTGCTTTGGAAGAGGTAAACTTGGAAATTTAATAAAAACCGATGGAATACTGGACAAAGAACGATTTCATGGGATACTTCAAAATCATGCAGTTCCTTCTGGATTAAGAATCATTTGACGAGAATTTATATTCCAACAAGGCAATGATCCAAAACATACTTCTGGATATTGTACAAGTTATATTCAACGTAATCAACGACCCAGTGTTTTGAAAATAATGACTTGACCGACACAGTCGCCAGATATAATTACTATGGAAGAAGATTGACAGAATGCCAAGGAAATTCCCTTATCACCAACAAAATAATATTTGGGATAGTATTCAAGCATGTTGGAATCAAATACAACCGGAAACTCTTCAAAAACTTATTGCAAGGATGCACAGAATCTGCCAGGCCTATATAAAGCCAAAGGTCGTCATTTCGATGAAAAGTTAATTTAGGATTGTATCATTATACTTTTATAAAAGATTAATTTTTGTTCTATTTCTTGCTTTATGTTACTGTCTAATATGAATATTTCAACAAATAACCCATCATTTAAATCCTTTAATCACACATAACATGAAATTTATGTTAGTGATCTCAGACTTTCTGGCGGCAGTGTAACTGTTTAGTAAATAGCCGAATATAATATAAGTATACAGACGAACATAAAGAAATTCGACACTTTCAGCCATTATACACGTTAGGTTTTACTTCCGTATCTTGGTTACGTGAATATTATCTGTCTGCGCTGATATAAAAAATGCACTATCGAATTAGAAATTACCACATTTTCAATTTATATCCGTCCCAGATTTTCTTAAATTAAATTCTAGTCTGATTTGTCTATTTTATTTTTTATTATAATATGACTTTTATGTTCTCAATGCGACTGATTTAAATCCACTTTTAATAATGCTTAAGTTTCTAGTGTTATCTAACACATACTTTCTACCTGTTTAGTTCCTTCCAATCACTCACGTCTTATTACAAAATTTTAGACTACGCTCCTGCGTTAACTATAATTTAAAGTGATTGCATTAGGAACTATTGGATGATTGAAATGGTGCATTTTTATTTCTACTTTATTGGATTGATTGAGTTCAATTGGTTGTGTCTTTATTACGTTTTTAATTTGTTTAATTCGCTTCCGAAGACGAAAGGTCAATTGATTAATTCTTTTAGTTTTTACTGGTTTTGAAATCGAAATTTAGTCTGGAAATTTACTGAAGATAATCTCATTAACCTTTGTCTATTCAGTTAATGTGATTTTAAACTTCTGATCTCTTTTGACCCCAACATATTTTAACACTTGGTCATTTCTTAAAAATACAAGGGCAAATATTTGGCACTTCCATTAAAAGTGGCAAATTAATTGAAACAGGAAACATACAAAAATATGTGATTTTATCTAAGTTTATAAGGTCAAAGATCTTGAAATATTACAAACTAAATAATTTGTTTAATTTTTCATGGGTATAAATAATCTAACGTGCTTGTAAGATTACTGAAGCCTCACATATGCTTAAAATTTAATTAGGTTTTGGATTATACGAATATACATAAAACTCTTAGCTAAAATGTAGCTTCATTATTATTTTTATTAATAATATGGAGTTTAAACTCAGTTAACGATGTATAATTTATTTAACCGGTAAAGGTAACAGGAAGTTGCAGATCTTTAGTATTATGTAAAGATAAAATAATTATATGACGCATGATATAATGTACGTATTATTGATGTATTGTTTCCAGTCTGAATTATGTCATATAAGGCATCCATTCACTTCATATTAGAGTTTTATTAAAGGGAAATGGTTCTAAGATGAAGCAAACGCGTTTATTTATGTTCAAGTTCAAGGAGGAAGGTTTTTTACTGTCTCCCAAATAGTATTATATTAGAATTAAAGTTAGGAAAAAAATTTAAAAACTGTATTTTATAATAATAATTGTGATAATTCAGACTTTTAATGTCTAATCAATCAGTATAATTCTAAGATTTTGTGTTAATTGCGAAAGCGTTTTTACCTATTTTTGTATTTAGACCTATTTGTTATTAGTTGTTAGTTGTCCTGGGTTCGCTTTATTGTCACAATTTCCTTTAAGACCTTCGTTGACAATTCTTGAAAATACTATAGTCCAATAATTATGACATATGTTATCAGTAAAATGTTCAAGGACCAAATAGACTACAACTTAGTACGGACCACATAGAAATTCAGTGTCAACAACGTAAAAACTATTCCGGGACTTGATTATGACACCAACTGTAAACTGTTTATGACAAAAATCAAAATCCACATCAAAACGAGAAATGGAAAAAGAAAATCCATTTACCTAGAAAGAAATTTAGAAATAATCACAGATTTAACAAATGAGATGAATGCTGAACAAACATGAAATAAAATGAAAACGTTTATGGCGAAAATATGCTGCGAAATGCTTTAGAAAACTGGGAAGGCGGCAAAAACCGAGGAAGAAGAGATGTCCGAACTTTTGAAAGAGTAGAAAAGGAAAGTTCACGTTTGGGACTGAAACTAAATAGACAGAAAACCAAGTTAATGACCATCGATCGAGGTAACAAGATAGAAAATCCGCCGAACATCCGTGACTAAGATATGGAAAGACAAAAACAACGAAGGCAAAAATCGTTGAGACATGAACAATAAAAGCTGTAAAGCTGGCGATTTAGATTTGGAGGAGGTTCTTACGGATTTCCTGGATAGCTCGTAGAACAAATGCGCCCATACTGGAGGAACTCAAGATCCGAGACAGACTGTCAACAACAATAAGACAGCGAATCCTGAGATATTTTGGACATGTCACCCGAAGAACAGACGACAATCGATGTAGAAAAACTCGTCGTCCAGGGAAAAGTCGAAAAGACCTCGTGGGCGCTCTCCAAAGCGATGAATCGACCAAGTGAAAGACCGAAGCGAGCGTCACTCCAAGAAGGTATAATGTCTGCTTCAGATAGAGAAAAATGGAGAAACATCACAATAAAGAGAGATCAGTAAACCTAACGAACTCGGTGCCGTAAAAATGACTAAAAAAAAAAACTTTTCAGAGTCTGAATTATATGCCGTTGTACTTGCGTCATAAATGACGTCATTCAATATTATTAGTTATATCTACCTTAATCCTAGCAGTCGGTGCCTTAAAATAGATAAATAAATAATAAAAGATAATAATACATACCGTATTGTTTTTTACCAAAATACAAATGCAACAAAAGCTTCCAATCTACGACTTGGTATTTTAGAAAATAATTTTTTAATTTATACTTTGTCGAAGGGTTTTGTTTATTCATATGTGGCCCGTGACCTTTGCTTCACAATATATTAATAATAATAATTACAAGATTTTTACAAAGTTTATAATGAAGAAGCTTTTACGCAAGTTTTAACGTCACAAAAAATTATGACTAAAACTTTGTTCGGGCATTACTCAGAGAAGTTCGCTTCGAACATTTCTGTTTATGATAAAAAAATTGAAACTTTTAATCAATAAATTCTAAGACTTGCTTTATGCATGCTTTAAAATTTATAAATATTATGAACAGTTAATTAAATACCTACAAAAAAATGAAAACAGAACAAAGCCTTGTTAATCCTATAAGGCTTTGATGACACTAAGAACAGTTGATTTGAAATCAGAGTTAACCATTATATTTTATTTATAAAATAATCGTATAATCGCTACAAGATGTGATGTAAGTTATGACATAAGTGCAAAAACTTTAACTTTCTTCAAGCTTAAAACATATATTTCAAAAAATTTGTTTAGAAATTTCGGTTCTGTTTAATTAGAAAAATACTGACGTTTTTAATCAGCAAATTCAAGGTTTATTAATATCACAAGTGGATAATCAAATCAACAGACGATAAAAACAGGACAAACGTAAGTCTTTTTTAGTTCTACAGGTTTTTTTTTTACGACAATAGCATAATTATTATGTATGTATTATATAATTACAACAAGATGTGACATAATTACAAGCGAAAAGACCCAAACATCAGAATATAATTTAATTTTAAAGCTTAACTTAGATGTATAAATGGAAAAATTTAGAGGTTTTATTTAAACAATAAATTTCAAGGTTTCTTTTTATTAATGATTCAAAAATTATAAAGAAGCAAATACCATGCATGGTCAAACAAATAAAAAGACGCAGAAAATCTGTTTTTAACTTGATTTCTTTGAGTTTTTGATGAGAGGAATAGATGATAAATAGATAATTTGAAAATAAAGAAATAAAAACGGAAAGTTGTAAACAATACATTGTAAGATTATAAGTAACTAAATAATGGCTAAACGAATAAAAAGGCGAAAAATTAAAACAAACGTAGCAAAGCAATTTTGTTTTTTTACTTCTTAAATTCTTTGATGATAGTATAAGATGATAATAATAATAATAATAATATTTATTTTAGCCTCACGTACATATAACATGTCACAGCCATTGTCAGTAGTTACAATATTACATTTATATACATATAAATATCACATATCACAAGCACAAACAATAAAATATTCATTTAAACTGTAAAAGGCATTGTCAAGCAAAAAAAATAATAAAGATGATTTAAATTTTTTTAAAGGTTCTATACTTTTAATCTTATTAGGTAAAACATTATATACTCTTTTTGCCGTGGAAAGTGGACTATTTCTAAACAATTCAAGCCTAGCCGGGATAGATTGCAATTTAGGATTTCTCAAATTGTATTTCTGAGCCCCTTCAGAAATATGAAATAAATTTAAGTTTTTCCTTATATATATTATAGCATAATATAAATAGATGCATGGTAATGTTAAAATGTTATTTTTTATAAAGATATTTTTGCATGAAGTTCTTTGAGGTAAATTGTACATAATTCTCAAGCAGTTCTTTTGTCGAATAAGTAAAGGTTGAAGCTGAGCCGAACAGCCCCACACTAATATAGCATATTTAAAATTTGGGTATATCATAGCATAGTAGTATGTTTTACAGACTAACTAATTTGAATTTTTTTTTGCATATTTATAAAATAATACGATCATAGAAGATAAAACGTCCCTACAAATTATGACGTAAATGCAGACTCAACAATTACACCTTATATATTTTCGAAATCAAAAACGTTTGAATTGATAATTTCTATTTCAGGAGGTAACAGTTTCCGTCAATAAATTGCAAAATTGTTTTAATGATGCTTCAGAACTTATAAATACTAGAAGTAGTTAAGAATAATACTCCAAGCCTTCTCTATCGTCAGGTGTAAGGCATTTTATCTTCTATTTCTTGGTTCCTGTCGCGTATACAAACTTAGTCCGTTCCTTTTTGTTCTTTGCCATCTTTTGGGCTTCTTTCCAAGTGGTTTTTCATTTCGTCAATAATTTGGCTATTTCGTCATTCCATGTTTTCTTAGGTATTTCCCGTCTTTTGCTTCTTAGTACTTTTCTTTCCCATATGTTTTTTACTTGCCTTTTGTCGTTCATTCGGTGTACATTCCTAACCATTCCTGTCAATAATGTCTACTATTGGTTCCACTCCTAGTTCTTCTCTTCCTGCTTCATTTCATACTCTATTTCTTCTCGTTATTCTTTTACTTTTCATAAATATTTAATGTCTATGGCCTGTATCTTACTTCTTAATTTGTTAGTTAATATCCATGATTCGCTTCCATACCTACATTAAAATTGGTCTAAATACTGTTTTGTATATTGTCATCTTTGTTTTCCTGCTTGTTTGTTTTGTGCGTAGTACAATCGGGCTGCAGAGCTTATTCTCTCGTCCACTTCATGCTCTACTTTTCTTTCTCTACCTCTCATAATTCCTAAATATTTGTATACTTTTACTTGTTCTAATTTTTCATTATTTACTTCTATGTCTTTTCCTATTACAATCACCTTTGTCTTGCTAATATTTAACATCATTTTTCTCTTTCCTAACTGTTCTTCCCACTTCCTTATACAGGCTTTCTTGAATGTCATTTTCTTTTGAGGCACAGATCATCAGATCGTCAGCGAATGTACATACAGAAATTCCCGCTGGTTTTAATTTATTAAATCCTATATGTAATTTTCCTTTCCATTTTTTTAATAACATCGTCCATAATCGTAATGAATAAGTCACAGATCTTCCTTGATTTGAAAAGATCCTGATTCCATACTGTCATTTCTTACATATCATCTATTTCCATCATATAAACATTAAATCCAATTTCTTAATTTTGGTTTGATATTTCTTCATCGTAAGTTTTCCCACATATCGTTTTGTGATATTCTGTCAAAAGCTTTCTCCAAATCCAGGAATGCAAGGTACACCTCTTTGTCTTTTGATTCGATTTTCTCTATCATTTGTTTATTGTAAAGACGTGGTCTTGGCTACTTCTTCCCTTTGCAAAGCCACGATGTACTTCTGCTAGTTGCCCTTCACTGTACATTCAAGTATTTTTTCTAAAACGAATTCATATAGTTTTGAGACACTATCTAGTAATGGCATGCCCCTATAATTTTTTACAGGCTCTGCTGTCTCCCTTTTTGAATCGTCGGGGACTGTTCCTGTATTCCACTGTTTGTTGAAGATGTTTGTTATCATCTCGACTAGGGCGCGAATTAACCTAACTTTAAAAAGCCAATTTCAGTTTCTTTTTCCAGTCTTTGGCTCTTTGGTAACAGTTTATTTTGTCAACGTTTGTTGGGGCAAGTTTCTTCAGATTGTTTATTTTTTGTGAATTTCAAAATAGTTTAGTTTTACTTGTGTGATTTTTAATTTTTAGAACTGGTAGTAATACCTACGATAAAATAAACAATGTTTATTAATAATAAAAAAATAATTTGAATCATAATTGAAGAAAAACCCAACCTCTCTTTTAATTGTAAAAGGTTTGACAATAAAATAAAATAAAGATACAAACCAACACGTTTCTACTGGTTTTACTTGTCGTTAATAAGCTTTCGTTTACGCACCCATTACTTGTACGATACGTTCAATTATTTACACTTACATACCTTTTTTTACTGTATTCAATCATCAAGAACCGAGAAAGCTATACAATAACGTTTAAAATCAAAAAGAATTCACAGATAAATTGTATTACTTGTTGGAATGCTTGTTTTCGATATTTTTTACTGTTTTTTATTCTTTTTTATTTATCTTTTTTACAAAACGTTTGGTTTAGCCTACTATGTACTTGTTAATAGGTTTTGGTATGAAATTGTTAAGTGTTTGATAATAAAGCAATTTAAGTACGTTTTCAAGTATCGAGTTGTGATAAGCACTATTTTTATTTATGTTAAGGTCAAAACGCGTTCTACTAATAGGTTTGTAGTTATTCCTGCCCTCACAGAAACTAAACTGATTCATTTAATTTATAAACAGAATTAAGAGGTGCATGTAGAGAAATATAGGCCTGTTGTTTTGTCAATTAATTATATCTTGCTAACTCTTATGACACTTAAAATATACATCAACTGACAAAAAGTAACTTAAAATTTTTTAACAGAAAATCTGCTTCTACAATAAAAAGCTATTCGTTCCATTATATTATGAATATTTAAAATTCTCTAAGATAGCGATATATGCACTAAATAAACACAGTAAAATTAAAACAGAAAAGAAAAGAGAAGGAGAGAATGCAGGCAAGAAACAAGAAAAAAGATAGAAATCTAGAAGATATGGAAGCCAGACGGCAAAGAAGCATGAAGATAAGAAGACAAAAGGCAAAAAGACAAGAAGGCAAGAAAATAAGAAAAAGTAGGAAAACCGAAAATCAAGAAAGCGGGAATGCAGGAAAGCAGGATTTCAAGAAAATAAGAAATCACGAAAACAGAAAAGCAGGAGAGCAAGAAAGCAAGAAAGCAAAAGAAAATTGCACTAAAAATAAAGAAGAAATACAGATACGATTGGTTCAAATATGCTGCATTGTAATATTTTTCCATGCATTATTTTCCAAAATTCATTAATACTCCCTTTAGTTGATACATGCAACATGCAAAAAAAGATTAAAGCCAAGGAATTGCATGCAAATCCGCCATTTATTCAAGCATAATTCTCCACCTGCGATTAAAACAGAAGCTTTAACAAGACATTAACTTGCCTTAAAATAATAGACTTCTCAATGAGCATTGTAGAAGTCTTACATAATAATGGAAAATGTGCCACCATTAATTATAAACTTACAGTTGCCAATTCTTTTTACTGCGTTTCCTATAGTTACCTTACGTAATTTGACATTATTGTATTGTTAGATTGTTAAACTGCATTTTTACTTTATTTATCTTTCATGCACGCGTCCTAAATTTTTAACAAGACAATTTGATAATAAAACTGGCATTATAATGAGGGAAATAATAAAATACAAGATAAGAAAATACCATAATGTTCCACCATAAATGTCAGGTTTATTTTACATTAAATATTTTAACATCGTATTTTATAAAAGATATTAAATCGTTCGGCTTTTATCTTTAATCGTCATCGTAAATCTAGTTTAAGATGGGTAAATTTAATGTTTTTATAAGTCGGTGAAAGTATGCTTCCAAAAACCGAATGATGACTGATGAAAACGTGCATGTCTTAAAGTTTTATGAACTGTACAGATTAAAGTATGGCAGTTGGCTTTTTGTTCGCATTCTATTCTGCATGGTAATCAATTATAGGGTTTTTCTACTAAAAACTAATCAAGCCTGACAGAATCTTCTCAATTCATACTTTGCATGTTCCTTGCATTTAATTTTTCTTTGTTAATTTTATGTTCATATTTAATAATCTATTTTTACAAGTAGTATACTTCAGTCTGTTACAAAAGTAAGATGATTGAATGGGGTTAAGTTTAGTAGCTCATGATTTAGATAGATAAAAATCTTTATTTTCCTGAGACGAATAGGAAAAAAAATCTGTCATATCATCTTTGCCATCCGGAAATGTAGGCAAGATGTCTGTATTTAGTACTAATTATGTCATTATATTTTACAATACTGAAGGTTTGCTTCGTTATAATGTTCCCATTGAAGAAAATTACTGCGAGTTGTGTATGCACGATACGAAGTACGAATAATAATTAGCACAAGTGTAATTATTAGTTCTGTACTTTGAAACTTGCGATAAAAACTTTTAAAATGGGAGTTTTAGTGCAGTTTTTTACTTTAAGGACGAATAAATACTTGTTGAGTAAATTGCAAAAATGTGTAAGAAGGAAGAAATAAATAAATTAACGCATTGTTTTGTATTTAATCTTTTGACAAACATCATATTAAATCAATTCTACAGAATAGAAATTCGTATTTTTGAAAAGCTGAAGGAAAGATGATGAGACAAAGTGCAGTTTCAAAGAAATTTAATAGGTTTGGTGCTTCATTTCCAATTTACGAAAAACGAAGTATTTAGGGGAGCTTAAAAGCTTTTTCGAACAAAGAATATTTTTACTTTGTTATATTTTCTAGTAATTAAAAAGAGACTGAAATTCTATTGTTTTTTTTTTAATGTTGGGGATAAAATAAAAAAGGTAAATAAAATTCAACCTAATTACGGAGTTTGTCTTCTGTCTAATTCGACGAAAATTCGAATTATCCTGAAGTACCAGAATAGGTGTTAAAACCAAATACGTATTTTGGTAAGCTGCCTTCCTTGTCAAACTGAAGATATTCTTATCACTAACTTAGAACCTGACTGAACTCCAGAAGATGTCCTCTGCACCAAATTGTCATCTCATAATTTGGTTGTTTTTCCAACGAAAATTTTCCACTGAAAATACCAACTTAACAAAATACGTTTGTGATATGAAGACCATGTTGTGGCCTTTTAGACTAATTCAAATTGTTGAAAAATAGAGCGTTTTAAAAACTTTAAATCACATTTATATAAATTACAAGTACTCAAATAGTATTTTAAAGCTATTAGCAACAAAAACCTTTAACCTACATAGATAGTTGCAAAACTGAATAAAAGTTAAAATAAATTGCGAAAAAATTTATAGAAGGCATTCAAGGAAACAATTCAAAGGAATTCAACAGAAAATTCTTTCAATTCCAATTATTAACAAGAGAATTGTGGAGTAATTTCTGAAAAAGTGGATGAATTTGAAGCTTCCTTTTGGGTTTTCAAAATTCAGAAAACAAATTAGGGATTATTTATTTATAAAAATGCATTTGCAATTTTTTTATGATTTGGTTTCAAAAGTCCCATTTTTAAAGGAAAGTCTAAAGCATTTCCAAAGATTTTCTGAAATATTTAATTAATATAAATAATAAAAGAAATAATCGGTCATCAACAGGGATATAAAAAGATTTTTCTTTCTTTGCTAAGTAGAAAAGGCAAGGAAATCTCTCAAACCAACAATTAGTTTTATGATTTGCTTTATACTTACAAAAAAGTTATTCAGGTAAAATTAACACTATCAGCAAATAATGTTTTACAGCCACTTCGAATTCATAAAAGTAATTTTTGAAATAATGCAGTCTAAAAATTTATCTTTTTATAAGTTTTCAGAATAGCTGGAAAAAATTTCGATTAGCTTTATAAAATTTAGCATTTTTAGAAAGCCAAAAATGTTCTGGATTTTTACAGCCTCCAATTTCAGGAATATTTCACGAAATAAAAGAAAAATGCCATAAGACGATTAAGTAAGTCCCACAAATTCCCAAAATTTCTATGTTTTTCCAAAGAAATAAAATTTGAGACTTTTGAAAATTCCCCACGAAATTTTCTGACAAAATTGAAGGAAATTCAGAAGGCCAAAGAAAAATCTAAAAGTCAAGCATTTTTTACACGATGTTTGCCAGATTTTTTTGAAACAAAATTTTGTAAGTGAAATTATTTCACTTTAGAAATCCAGAAATTTCATTAAAAAGGTAATTAAACCAATCTACCAAACAATTACCTATTTGTTTTATTTTGCGTTTGCTTGACAGATTTAATTTAATTTTCCTGTTATTTCAATTTTGTTGTCAGTTAAACACACCAATTTTCACATAGACCAAAATTGTTTTTTTTTGTCCGAAACGTTCTTTTAAATTAATTACGTTAAATACATCCGATTTAGCGCATAAACTTTCTAAAAGATTTGAAAACAATCAGATTTATACAATGCCATATCCAACTAACAAACTTGAAAAAACCAATTTGCGTTTGAGATCCCATTAGCCTTTATTTGTAAATTTGTAAAGTGGTACACAATTTATTACAAAAATAAGATCAGAATTAAGTGACAAACGGATGTAATTATCTTATAAAAAGGTATTCAAATTAAATTATAAGGAGACATCCGACTCATTAACACTTGTCGAAAGAAAAAACAATAACCGAAAGTTTTTAACAAATCGAAAAATTCACACAACTATTAAAAACGACCATTGTTCCTTTATTGAAAAGTCAAGTTTCACTTAAATATTAACACCTATTCAAAATTATGAAAGGATGAAATAACAATTAGGAGTTTAGGAAAAGAATGTTTTATAAAACCGTTTAAATTGATCTTTTAAGATTCTTTAGTACTTCTTTGGTGATGCGGAAAGTATGATCGTTTTTCAAAAGTAAACCAAGTAACAGAATCGAACTTTTTTGAAACTTATTATTACTTAAACATTTACGTACTGCGGTCTGCGGGAATGTTAATTTTTTAAGATGTTAATCTTCAAGTGACATTCTGCAAAGGATTGTATACTGGCGTGAAATACAACAATATAAAATACAGACTAAGTACTTAGTATATTGTTTAATGAAGCTTTTAAAGGTTCACGGTCACGATATATCAACACTTTCAGATTTTAATTGGCAGCCGTTGAAAGTTATCAGTTTACTTTAAATTCTAATAAGTCTTCCACATCTAAGTTGGCGTGTTTCCTGGTTTTAAAACAGTGGCTGGTCAACTATGCCACAACTTTTCAACAATGCACATACTTTAACTTAACATTCCAAAGAAAATAAAAAATAATAAATATATATATGGAACATTTTTGCTTTCAAGAAACCTAATTTTTAACGAATTTTACTATGAGATTATTATTAAACTTGTTAAACCTTACAATTTGATATGGTTTACTGGCATCTCTTCGTTCACACCTACTTCAATTGGCAATTTGTATTACTTTTTTTAGCGCTTTATGTTCTTGTTCACTCGGCCGTTTACAGAAAGTGTTTGCACAACCCACGTTTACTATTCTTAAAAAGCTTTCAGAACAACCGCTAGCCGAAAGATTTGTATTGACCTTTACTGCTGAAGAGTGCAAATCATGAATTTTTTAACAACTCGATACAAATCCTCCCATTATTATTTATAACAATTAACTTCGAATTAACGGTCAAGGTTTATTTATTACTCAGCAATAAACAAATAACAGGTGGCAACGAGTTTTAAAAGGATTTTATTCGCAAGTTGAATCAAATTAAACACGTTCATTAAAACGAATTAAATTATTTACAAATTACATCGGCCTTGTATATGATAGTGAAACGAGAATCGCGATTGTTACAAAATTATATGCAAAGTTTCAAACAAGCAAACCCTAATAATTTAAAACACGATAAAATCATGGCAATTTGCCTAAGAATTCGGCCTTTTCCTCAGTTAATTCAAGCGTGTTCAAAATTCTTTAATTAATTTTAAGAAAGTAATGAAAAATTCGGAAATACTCGTAAGTTTAGTAATATGAATTCCGCATAAGTAATGAGTAACTATGTTATTATGTAACTTAACTGTAAAATAACCATAAAAAACAAAGAATTAATTTCGCTTCCTTGTTGGCAGAGTTTGGAGGTTTCAAAAAAGAATTCATTGAAAAATCGCCTTTTGTCTCCAATTTATGCATATGTGTAGGGTTATCTTTAGCTTAGGTATTTTTGGCAGCGGAAACCTTGCTTCAAAAATAATAAATTCTTGATTTTGTAAAAATAAGAAGTTTTCGTAATAGTTGAGGCTTGAGGTAGCTGAATATTCCGAACTAACTACTGGGCTGATAAGGATTATATTCGATTAGATGAGTAATAAACGTCAGAGACATATGTTTGTGTTATCACCTTATCGATTATCAGCTGCAGTTCGATAAGTTTCTAACAGAAGCATTTTAATTCTATAACAAGTTCCTTTAGAATTTGCCTGTGAACATTTCAAATTGCTCATAAACAGGTTTAAGGTTTAAAGTACGAATTTACGTCAATCTATTTAATATAAAACAGTCTCAGAAAAACTTCCAAAACACAAAACAACTAAAAAGTTACAAAAGCAAAATTACCTTGAGTCCCTTGCAGGCATTCAAGTTCGATAGAATAATCCCAACACTCAAGTGAACTAAAATTCTGAATGGAATCAAAGTCTTTTTCACTCATTTTTGCTTTTTTTACAAATACAAAAAATGATCACAGAAGTAACTCGCGTATTATTCGAAAACAGTTCACATTTTATTTAACAAGTTCACTTTTTCAACGAAGATAAATGTTTTAAACTAAAATAAAAACCCGGACTACAAGATAGAACTAATGCCAACGATGTCTACTCGAACATTGCTCTCTAATAACTGACTTGCTTGACTCGATAAGGTATAAACGTAGCAAATATTACCTTTACTCCGGACCCGCTGCTGCGTTTTACCGTCACAAACCTTCACTAAAGAAGATAACAAATTATTATAGGATGTTGTATGGGGGATATTTGTATTGAGGAGGAAATTGTTTTAGTTATTTCCGAATTTTTATTCTGAAAAAAATTTATTTGAACACGTAACCGGCTTTTATTTCAATACCGAGGTGCTTAAAAACGGTTATTCTCCTTGACCAATTCAATGGAATTTTATTTTGAAACTAGAACATGAAATGTTTTAAATAGATTCACAGTTTATTGTTGTTTGTAATTCTCGCTATGAAAGTTTTAAAGTACGTTTTTGAAAAAAAAAAATCTTTCGAAAGGAACACAAGAATTAATTTATTAGGCGTTAATTAGCAGGTTTAAGAAATGTGATTCAGTGAATTGATAATCGAAGGAAAGGCGGTTAATAAAGCTAGGCTTTTACTGCCAAAACCCTCATGAAGAAATTACCAATTTGAATATTTAACATATTTTGTTCTTTAGACTTCCATAACAACTTTTTCATAAATGTAATATTTTTATATAATTTTGAAGCGTTTGATATGAGATTAATCAGCCCTGATTTTTCTGAAAAATTTTGATTTCAAAAGCAAGTAAATAGATTAATTTTAGCTGAAATTTAACTGGTTATTTTAAGACGTTCAATTGAGCAACTGAATTATAATTATTCTGAACTTTGTTTTCAGGGAAAAACAACTCACAAAGCCAAGTTTTTGCAATCAAAGGTTCCAATAAAAAAAATTTTAACTGAATTTTCAGGATCTCTGATTTTTACTAATACAAAGATCTTTTCTAATTTTGAAACATTTCAAAAGCCCTGAAAAATTACTACAAAATCAATTAAATATTTTTAATTTCGAAAGGAAGAACACGGATTACGTTTATTTGGAATTTAATGGGCTATTTTACGGCATTTAATTCAGCAGGTGGATTATAATGTTGAAAAAGTTAACAAAACCTAATTTTGGAAAAGCCAATACAAAACTAAAACTGAAACTGAAAAAATCGCTTATTTAGGTACTTATTTAAATTTATTTAAATTTGCAACATTCTTGTCCGGCTGTTGGACTGTCTATTCTCTCTCTCTCCCCCTTTTTCTTTTTCTGCCCCCCATTTTCCCAGTTTCTCTGCTTTTTGTTGGCATCAAAATACATTTTTTTTCATTTCGATGGCAAATTTTACACCCAATTTAAAAGAAAACTAGCTGTTGTTTCCCGTTTTCTATGGTTCTTGTTTTTAATAAGATTTTTGTATACTTTCGAAGCTTTTCATGGTATATTACAAACAAGCAACATAAAATTTCTGAAAAACAAATTGAATTTTTCTAATTTTAAAATTAAAAATTTGCATTTTAAAAGGCGTTGAAATCTCCAACGAAAAAAGTTAATATATTCCAACTTTTCAGGCGTGTTTCTTTTTATAAATATAAACTTTTATATAAATTCAAACCTTTCCATAATACTTGAATAAACAGTTTTGAAATTTTCAAAAATCGAATGAACGTTTTGGACTTCAAAAGGACGAAAAGCAATGCATTTTGTTTGAATTTGATGGAACATGTTAAGACGTTAAGTCAGCAAATGGTACTCAGTGATGTTCAAGCGAAAGCAGTTAAGAAGTTTCAGTTTTTACAACAGAAAGACTGTAAAACTTTGTTAAAAACACAGGGATTTTTTTTCATTCTGGTGTCGGGCCTTTTACGCAGCACTAGTTTTTTAAGCGAGAATGGGGTGCGGCGAATGTTTTGAAAAAAAATTATTTTCTAAAAGGAGAACGGTTTGAATTTATCTAAAATTCAATTATTTTTATTATTATAGCCTGTACAAATCCCTATATTATGTATAGGAAAAAGCCTCCCTCTTTAGTCTTTTCTCTTATTCTTTGCACTTTTTTCAAATTTACTCACTTATTAGTGAAGGTGTTTTGGTCTACCCTCCCATAGTGACCGGTCCTCACCGCGTTAACGGAGCAAAATTCAATCAGCTATTTTAAAAAATTACTCTGTAAATAAATTATAACCTTTAAAGGGCGAAGCAACTACTTTTAACTTTGTACTTTGTAGGGTTTTGCGTTGCTAAAGTCAGAAATAAATGAGACGAATTGAGTTGAATTAATTCTTTCAAACTTTATGCAAAATTAACTTCAGTATTGGTGGCAAAAATGTCAAGAAAACGAAAAACACAAACAGAGATACAAAAATGATTTCGAATTGTGATTAACAAAATTTCTTCAAATTAAATTAAATTAAATTATTAACTTTAATTATATTTTTGTAATCAAATCTGAAGGATTAAATCCAATATTTCAATAATCAGAAAAAATCGTACCTTTGTTATTTTAAGGTGTAATAACAACAATTTTGCGCCTTACTTCCAATTATTAACATAAATGGTAGGCATTTCAAAGAAACTGTTAATGTGCTTAGAATTTTACGCTTTGATCATTTCAAATTGGTTTAAATTGCTGTCTTAAGTAGACAAACGTTATTCCTGTTTCTATTTGTGATACCATAACGTTATAACGTAGGTACGTGAGGTGAAGATGAAGCCGACACAAATTGTGAAAATAATCGAAGCTTCACAGTAAATTCGCGACGAATCAATAAATACTCTAACAGTGTTTTCTGTTATTTTCAAAAAATGTTAAGGTTTTTGGTCGTTTAGAAATAGACAATAGACATAGTGATGTTCATACTGTTAAAATTGCAAAAGGAGGCTTCAATTTGATTCTTGTACTAACTCCTTCGAGGAGTACATATAAGGAAGGAGCCCTTAAAGACGTTAGCGACAATTAGATTAAGTAGTAACAAAGGTGTCACTTTTTTATCATTTAAAGGAACGCTCAATTTAATAATTAATAGTAAAAAAAATAAATCAAGAGCAACTCTTCGATGTTATTAAAATGATTTATTGTTGGGTCATTTTAATATTTTTTAAACTAAAATTGCATAGATATTTAATTTAGTAAGAAGAATTTTACCATACAAATTTTGCGGTTTCTTTCGAATGATTCCTTAAGGATCAGCTATCAACATTTGAATAAATTGGGCTCAGGCTACGATTTTACAAATAGAATAAAATGTTATTTTACTAAATATGTATAACCTCCAATCGATTTATTTAGCATAAGTGAAATTTCTTCGATAAACGAATTCAAATTAATACACGTAAATAAAAATTAACATAGACCTAGAAAACTAACGAGGTGGTAAAATATTTCAAAAATCGAATTAGAAGTATTCTATTATTTTCATTTTTAATTCTTAGTTAAACACAGATTTGTTTATTGTTTAACTTTTAATTCATTCAGATTTGAAATAAATCAATTTGCATACAATAATTTTTGTTGAAGAAGTGTCAATTTACCCCGAATTGAATTAAAAAGTATATATTTTTTAAAATAAAAATGGATCGATTGTTGTTTGATAAGTCAAAATAATATTTAAAAAGATGCAGCAATTATGTTTAAATATTCAAAGGAAGCAAAGGGATTAACGCTAGTTCAAGTCGTTGGATAAATTAAAAATCGGTAGCTCTTCAGCTTTCCCAAGGTAGTAGATTTTTATCATACTTCCTGCTTTATCAGTGACTTTATCTGTATATAAAATCTTAATTTCCTAACTAATAAAATTTAAGATCCTTGCTATGTCCCGCTAAAACATTTCTCACTAAACTACTTGTTTTATCCTCAAAAATTGTCCAAATCAAGCGACATTTATTTATTATAATTTGGTTAAGTGTGCAGTTCGGGCAATAATTAAACTCAAAATTAAAAACGAAAAAGTGTATATTAAAAAAATAGGGGCCGTAATATCAAGATTTATTTATACACTTTCCTAGGTAATTAAGATCTCACCTTCCATTTCACTTTCTCAAAACGGTAACAGGAAATTGTCGTTGAATTAGATTAAAATCGATAATAACAATTAAAATAAATTCCCTAAAGTATGTAACAGATGAGATACGGTTGCATAATTTGCATAATTTTTCTCACATCTGATGGGTTATGTGAAAGTGCAGGAGGTTTCGTTTTTCGATATCAAAAATTAAACGGACAACCAATTAACCACCTGTCACATAAATGCAAATCGTTTTCTTTTTATTGTACAAGTTGTACAAGTTTTTGCTTGATCATTAATACGTAGATAGTAAAATCCTGAAATCGAAAGCATGTAGTTTTCATTTAATAATTTAATACGTGCCGCCGTTAGAGATGTTAAAAATTAATAAAACCTTATTAAATGTACACTAATTAATTTGACAAATAAAATAGAAAAGTAACACGTCTGTGCGTGTAATTCTCGTTTTATATTATAAACAATTTCAGTTTTAACAAACTGTCACCATATAAGTGAGAGAAAGTGAAGTAGACTCGATTATCTTTTATAATAATTAACGTACGAACGATTAAAGTTGTTATATTTACTTTTTGATCAGACAATTTAAATTTTAAAACATACCTAGTGGTCCAAATACCAACTCGACTATAAAATTTTTACTAACACGAATTTAGGTTAAAAAAATTCACTTTAATACACTTTTCATGCTGCATTTCTTTAAAATTTACTATCTTAACAATTAATTTTGCTGTTAATAAACGAGAAAGTTTAAATTACGCTTAAAATAAAACGGCAATTAATTTTTTGAATTTTTAAAAAATTAACATGACTGAAACTGTCAGACGATTCAAGGTCAGCATAAAAATCGAAACAAATCCTTAAATGCTTGATTCAACTGAATAAAACACCGAAGAACGCAAAGGAAAGACCTCAGTCACGAATAATCATACAAAAAAAAAACGAGGAAGAGTTTTGCTTTTCTCAGGTTACCATATGTAGAAATAATAAAGAAACGATTCAGTTTCTTAAGAATGGTCGTGAATTACATAATCTTTAAGAACATCTAATATTAATGGACTAATGAACACGAGCAACACGCTTTAATATTCAGTTATAACTGTAGGAATAAATTATAATATCATTGCACTTTGGTGAAGCTTTTGTGAATATTACTCACAATTTTTTTCTTATATAATAATACAATAATAACAATGCGTATTAGTAATGTTTCCTGTCTTTTTATTTAATATCATAATCATAATGTGCCCCTCACAATAAAAAATTTCATGTGAAAGCACTAAAAAGAAGCAAGGAACTGCAGTTATCCATTATAATGATGTAGATGAGTGCTAATCTGATGCACATATCAGCGAAATATGATGGGAATAACTATGCACTCTCTAGAAGACTGTAATTAGTGTAGTTTACCGTTTAATACCACACTATTACTGGCTATTGAAGGAACTCTAGAAAACAATGAAATAACTACTTCTTCGTCCTTACTGTTCGTACCAATCAGGGGAAGAATGAAAAAATCCGATAATAAAACGTTATTACAGCAATCTTAGGGCTTTGTTTATTTAAGTGTTTGTGCAATATGTTTGTTTTGAAAAATATAGGAATTGTATTTTAAAAGTTAAATGACAGATAAAATTAACATGTTTTAAAGAATGAAGTAATGGGTGAAACGTGATTCGTTACTTGTCGTAAATGAATGTTGAAATTTCTAAACCACTAATTGCACCTTACAAAGTCCACATGTGATTATTATAATTTTTTTGGATTTAACGGATATAATAAATGTTCAGATTTCTACGAAAATGAAAATGATCTTTTAGACTTTAGATCTTTAACAAAATTAAACTTTTTGAATTACTCAGTTTATTTTCTGACGATACACATTTTGAAACTAAATTGCAACAGGAATTAAATTATTACTAATGGGTAAATCTTTAATATTTTCTTCAGCAGATTGTCTAAAAATGTAGGTATTAAAAGAAAATTTTAAAATTTTAATATGATTTTTGATATAAGTACCTTCAAATCTTAACAACGTAGGAAAAAATAAACATTTTTGTGTGTAAATTGGGCTTTCGTTAATTTCCAAAATACTGAGTTTAATTTATATTGAATTTATTGGCATTTCATTTCAATAGGAAAAGGAAGTTTTGCATCATGAAAATTCGAATTGTTAGGCTCTCATGCTCACAGGCAAACCTAAAAGCAAAATTTTGGTTATTGAATGAAGATGACAGGAATTTAAATGAGGTTCTTTTCAACTTTTAAAACACTTTCATGGAAAATTTAGTTTTACCAAAAACTCCTCTAAAAATCTAATTCATAAATCTTAAACTTAAAAAAAAATTATATTAGCAAAGCTACAAAAAAACTCAAGTTACAAAAGGATTTTCCTTTTTTATAAATATTTAGAGTTCGGTATTTTAATGATTTAACCTCGAACCTTTAGAATCTTTAAAAACTGGTAAATATTTTCAATAACACAATAGGAAGTAATCCGAATGTCTTTAATTCTAACTTAATTCTTTAAATTTCTGCCATCTACATGATAATATTTATGTTACTTAGTTTATAATTCCTTGGGATCTTCAAAACTTAAACGAAAAAATGTTTTTAAACACTAAAAATGCTAAAATATCAATACGAAATGTTTTTAAAAAATGAATAAGGAAGGAATAGGAAATACGTTTCCTGTAAAGCTTGAGAGGATGAGTGATGGAGTTTCTAAATGATGTATTCTGAAAACTTTCTTAAGATTAATTCAATACATGCAGTTTCAACGAAATATGTACATGCTAAATTCTGATATATTTTCCTGAAAACCTTTCAATTTGAAGGTAAACATGAACATTCGATGTTTTTAACAATTTGGGAATTTTAAAAGCGAAAATTATTACAAGAAAATAAATAATTATGGGAAAAGTATATAAAATAAAATTTTGTTAAAAAACACTTTTCGTTTTGGCATGTTTCTTGCAAACAGTATCAAAAGGTTGATATTACTTTAGGGAAAAAACTAAAAATTATTAAATACAAAAAACACATTTTAAAGGAATTAAGAGTTAAATAGAAATCCTCCGTAATCACAACCATAAAAACTTTAAGAGCTTAAGAAATCAGTTTAACTAATATTTTCATAAAATATTTGAAACCCTCATTAAACGCTTCTCTCAGTTTGAGCAGGTTTTCCAAATATTTACAGTTAGAAAAAACATCTATAAAGCCCGCTCTTGCAAAAAAATGAAACATCACATGCAATTTTTAAAAGCTTTAAAGTTAAAAATTTCTTAGATTTTTGCTTTTTTTTTTAGATTTACAATATTAGAATTAATTTAAAAAAGTTTAAAAACACAAAAACAAAATTAGCTCCTTGCAAACGTTCAGCGTTTTGATCTAGTACATTAATTTATACAGAAAAGTTTCTTAAGATCAATTTATTTAGCACACACTTTCAACGTAATACGTTATAAACTCCTATATAATTATTGTAGCAAACCTCAAACTTAACATGAACGTTTCATTTTTTAAATTCTCGAAAACCAGCTTTACTAAAAATTTTTCAAAATTATTTCAATAAGCAATAAAACTTTACTTCAACGAGGATTTAAATAAAAGAAACAACAAGTTTGGATAATATTTCCACTGAAAGATTTATAAAAAGGAAAATTTACACAGATTCTTGTTTAGAATTTCTTGAAGATCTCTGTACCTCCAACACTGAAATTAAATTAAAAAAGGAAACATACTTAAACAGAAACGTGACTTCTTGTAGCAAGTTGAACTAATAATTTCATGAAAAATTTAAGAAAGTATTACTAGTTTTGTTTGCAATTTTCTAAATATTCACGGCAATAAAATTGGTCTAAAATAGTGCGGTTTCTTAGTCATAATTGAATAGAGTTTCAATAATGGTAATTTATAAAAATATTATTTTAAAAGTAAATAATGGTGCATTACACTGCAGTATGAGAGAAGCAAAAATTTAAATTTGGTCTAAAAGAGTTCAAAAATTATGTGAAGTTCGTTGCTTATATTAGAATGCTACGGCTTTATATCGAAGTACCAGGCTAAAGATTAACTTCAGTGGAATATTTCCTTTCCGTTTCTTTTCTTGAAAAGCAAATATATTCTTTAATTTAAAATTTTTCTTGTCGCCTTCCAAAGTGTAGAATCTGTTTCTTTTGTTGCTGTTATTAATTAAAAAATTTCAACAACATATTCCACCAATTAAAGGAAAGATGGAAAGTAGAAACAATACAGGAAAGCTAATGTATTTACCAAACACCTTGTAGAAGTATTTAAGCCACTACCAATGGAATCATCACAAGAGGAACAAAACAACATTCAACAATTCTTATTAGAAGCACCTTACCAAATGGAGCTCCCCAAAAATAACCTTTGGTGAAGCCCACAGTACAATCAAAACATTAGCACTAAGAAAGCGCTACTTTATAAGCTGAAGAAAACATTACCGTATGACTACTATGAGTTGTTGAAATCATACCTAACCACAAGACACACTTTGTAATTAAACAACCAGAAGTCATTAACAGAACGTCCCGGGTTGGGACCGTGTTATTGTTGAAACAGAAGAACGCAACGTTTCGCCCACATTTTTAAGGGGGCTTCATCAGGAGTAAACGAGTACGGTTACTCAACGTGTTAACCACGCCAGAGGAGAAACTCTTTTAGCAATAGGTAGAAGGGTACGGCAAGTAGAGGCGAAACCCTTCTCCCTTCTTCCTTCTCAGCAGGGTTTCGCCTATGGCTTGGTTGACAAGTTGAGTAGTTGAGTTACCGTATCCTTCTACCTCTTGCTAAAAGAGTTTCGCCTCTGGCGTGGTTCACACGTTGAGTTATCGTGGTCTTTTAGTGCTCCCTTTTACTCCTGATGAAGCAGCTTAAAAAAGTGAACGAACGTTGAGTTCTTCTCTCTCAACAATGATACGGCCCCAACCCGCAAGACGTTCTGTTAATAGGTTAATACTGACACTGACCATGGAAGTCATAACAAATCAGCAAGATATATATCTCCGCGGTGTACCAGAAGGAAGTGCTATTTTTTTTATTTTCATGCGACTTTGTCTAAAAATACATATAATTAAAAGCAACCTAAATATAAAGGATTGAAGTTCTTTTTGCCCTAGTTTTCTATTGTTAAGTAAATAAGCATTGTAGTGTAAACAGTTAATAACAATGATTACTTGTTATGCTGCATGCTCTAAAGTAAAGTTAATTCATAAAGACATAAACATAAACAATGCGCTTTGATTGACAACACTGTCTCGTACCATTAATAATAAATAAAACACCTATAATGTAACAATTGATTGAAATCCCATTTACACCTACAACTCTGTGGTCTGTGGTATTACAGTAGCCTACTTGATTGCAAAAAGAAAACCAGCCCTTTTTAAGGATTGTAGTGATTATACGTTGCGAATTTGGAAAACATAATTTTAATACGGCTTTTTATAATAAATTTTAAGTCACTTCTTAATATATGTTTATACCTCTATAATTTACGCTATACTTTTGCAATACAACTTTTTTTTTATATTTAAAAATTTGGAAGAGATATCAGCGATTTGTACCGATAAGCATAAATAGCTAAAAAAAAAATATTATTACAGGAAGGTAACTTCCACACCTGTACGTATCGATGTACACAAATAAATTTTTGTATTATTTATCCTGTCTTACTTTTACTAATTTTAATAAATTTCACAAAATTCCAATTTAGGAAATAATTTACATCCGAATTTGGTAGCTTCGTCGATATTCCACAACTTTTTAATACGATATTCACATACGAAGTGCAAAAACCTATAATTTCGGAGTACCGAAAATACGGTATTTAATTTAGGTTAATACAGGTTATAAAAAGAAATTTCATTCAACCTTTATAATTAGGATTAGTTTCACTTTTATCACTGATAACGTTCTTTTACGTAAATAATAATTAGTAAACTTCATTTAACCTTCGGGATTTTATGGCGGTAAATAAAAGATAAACTTCGTCACAGTCTAGATTTTCAACGGCTATTTTATAAATAAGAAGTAAGGTAAAGGTCGATACTTCAATAATTGCAGTAATTCATAACGAGCAATTGGGATTTCTACTTTTTTAATGGAGGAATCATGGGGTTTAAATTTCAAAAAAATTTCACCGCCGAAAGCGTTCTTCCGGTTTGTGTTTTTTTAATCTTTAAAAACGTACGACCACACTTCTCATTACATCCTCGTTCGATTTTAAATAGTTTACTAACATCGAAATTGACCTCTTAATTGACTATTATAATATAACAAATGTATTTTTTTACCGGTCGTAATTTAATTAGTAGATAAATTACAATATTTATGAATACGTCACTGAATCGGTTTCACCAACAAACAATTCCAATTCAATAAATATAATAATGAGATTGCAAGCAGTTATGGAAAGTTAATGAATGGAAAAATGCTAACAGAAGTAAAAAGGTTCAATTTTCTATTATGGTAATTTAAAAGCCATGCTGTGAAGTAGTGGGATCTTTTTTACTTTTTTAAATGCGTGATTGAGTTTTTCTTTTCAAAGTTCTGCATACAATTCGAATTGTCTAGAATTGTTTATCCGTAGGTGGCAAAGCAATTTTTTAAAACGAATAAAACGATCCGAACGAACGGATGCCTCCGGCAACAAAATTATAAAACGTTTGGTTTCACTTTTAACTAAAAATTCGATCGAAGCGGTTCATGAATAAAACTGCAGTACCAATGGATCATCCGTTCTTGAATATTGCATTATAAATAAATTCGCTTAGATTTATAGATAGAAAATAACCGTAATGTAATTTTTTATACTTGAAACCGCAGATTTATTATAACAAATCGTATTTCACTTTCATTGTGAGTTCGTGACGCCGCTGAGCAATAACACACAATAACATTTTCACGATTTGCTCTTTAAAATTTTCGTTTTAAAAATTTACGGGTTGGTACATGCTATTATATAAATCATTTTTTTATTAAAATTTTCTTCAGAATACACGCATCGGATTTTATTTAATTTCTTGACCTATTTAAAGTTCATTTGTATCACACGGTTTAATATTTTATATTTTAACTGGGGTTAATAATATTAATTAGGCGAGTAAGTTAGTATTTACTAAACTGTTCACTTAATAATAGTAATAATAATGCTTATTAGGGCTTATAAAAAATTAACAGGGCAATTAAGGCTCTGGTATGCAGTTTACTCACTTGAAATCACGAATCTTAATTCCTACCACTCATGCACTTAATTTAAAAGTTTAAGTGCATTTTTTCTGCTGTTTGTTTCCTTTTTTTTTACGGTAGAAGTATAAATTATTCACAACAAGTTAACTTCCCTCTGTTTTAGTTAAACTGATGTTTTCACACTTTTCTGATTACACACGTAATAATTTAATTGTACATACTAATCATTTAAGTTTCTCATCAGGAAGTGAGATTATACACTTGCTTCAGTTCTGTAATTGGAATCTTAAATAAAACTTTGAACTTTTATGTGGTGAATAATGATTAGGATGGTTAGTACGGGACATCATCATGACCGGCACGTTTTTTAAGAGTTTCAATGGATTTAGTTGTTATTGAGAAGTAAGCATTACTTGTTGTTTCGGTGATTTTCTGAATTTAATTAATTAATATGGTTAGTAATTTCAGTTTGAACCACTGGGAATACCCAGGTGTAATTTTTGAGTTTGCTCTACTTTCATGCGTGAAACTGTTTACGAAAACGTTTCGTTAAAAATTATGTAAAATATAAATATTCAGGTAACAAATCTTAGGTTTTAATCATTTCGGCCGGTTTAGATTTACCGAAATAAAATAATGATTAACAATTTTCTTTAAAAGATCTACCATTATTTATATAAAAATTATGACCATAGATTAATAATAAAAGATAAATCTCATGTAAAAGATGAATTTAGTTCAATTATTTGCACCTTTCGTTAATCATATTTCTACTTCATTTAAAATCGTGTATCACCACCTTCATACGCATTGTTTGAATTTTGAATGTAGTATTGTATAAATCAAGGTTAACAATCTAATCGACATTCTACTATCAAAGTTTTGTACCTAATAGTTTCAGTAATTAATAAATGAAGATTAATAAACCGAAATTTCCAAAATGATTCCAGAGGATGCTACATTGTTATATTTAAAAAAATCACCATAAGAAAATGAGATTGGAAAAGTTGGGCAACGACCTCAACAGGTATTTCGGGTTTTTCCCAGAAAATTTCCGAATTTGCGATATCAAAAAAAGAGATTTGAGCTTTTATGCTTACATTCTTAAAAAAAAAACAAATTAATTTTGAGAAACACATGGACGTATTTAGTCACTGTTTGGTTGCCTAACCTCGAATTGTAAAATACTTAACTTGCGTAATAATCTGTCTAATTAATCATAGTTCTTCTAATATTACTTAATAGGAAAATTGAAAATTTAATTTATGTGATTTTCAAGCAGACCACCATAACTTCAAATGAGATAAAAGAAAGCAATTAAAAGAGGAAACGGCTAATAATGTTTTCTAAATATTTATAAATATTCTTCGTAACAACAATTTAATTTTTTAAATGGTATTGTGGGATTCTAGGAAAGCTAAATAGAGCCTTTACACAAGTTGTTTATGTTAATTATATTACATTCCATACTTTAGTATTTTTCCAACCGTCCCGTCGTTGTCGTACTTCTCGCACATCGGACTTACTACGTTACTACCCTCGCCCGATGTACGCCGGACCCCTACCTGAACACTGAACAGCGGTCGTCTGCTATAATTCCCACAGTCTGTTTTTACAAACTCCAAAATACTTAGTGTTTTTCAGACAAAATCTAACTTTAGGTAAAGAAGGAAAGTTGGTTCGCTTCGATGAAATTTTTAGTTCGATTTTTTATAAAAAAAGGTTGGAGTGTATGTATTTGGAACTACAAATTAGCTTGGAAGATTAGAATGCAATTCCTAAATCTCTGAGAATTTGGGTGGAGATATCTAAAAAACTAGTCGACCTGAAAAAAATTAATTTTGTCGAACAAATATTAGGAAATTCTGAAATTTGTTGATAGAAATCCTGGTTAATCAGGCCCTTGGTAGTACAGTAGGTTGCAAGCCTACCAGCTCACAAAGGTTCAAATCTTGAGAGTACCAAGAAATTAACAGTAGATTTGAATCCTATTACTGAGTGAGGAGCAGGGAAATGCTTTTCAACAAATTTTCCACAAAATAATAAAAGAAAGCCGCTAAAATTTTTAAGTCTTTTGAGATGTTATTATCAGTGAATAAGTATTTAAGGTGTAATTGCTAAAACTATATTTTTCAATAAAATTTATAGTTTGGATGGATTGTTAAGACTGCATTGAAATAAAAATTGAGATGCTTTAATCCAATCTGAGATTATCTCAGCAATACTTAATAGCTATTCTGGTAGAAGGTAAAAGTAGAAGTGAAAAGGATAATAATAAGATGGACATGATGACGAAGAAAAGGAAGAAGGAAAGGATGGCAAGAAAAAGAGAAAGGGAAGAAGATGATAAACACGAAAAATAAGAAGAAAAAGAACCACAGAAAGGGGACGAGGAAGGAGGCAAGTAAGAAGAAAAACTTATAATAACCGTATTTGTTTTAACAATTTATAATTTTAAACTATAATCCAGATCCATATTTTTGGATTACCGGAGTGGCCAAGTGGTTAAGGCATTCAATTACAGTGCGGACGGTCTTCGAGGTCAAACCCGTGGAATGCTCGGCGGGTGACCTACCTAGTCACCGAAAATAATTGCGAACCGGAACACAGTGATGCAGTAGGGATGGTAGGCAGTTGTTGAAAGCGTGGTGCGTACCAACCCCGTACGTATGGCAAAACAACCGAGGTATAAAAAGCGACTTAGTAGGGGGCCTTAGTTAGTGCTGATACCTTTACTTTTACCATATGTTTGGGGTAGATGCCGATATTTTTAATTTAAAACTAATTCCTAATAATTAAAAAATTCTTTTTCTTACTTCTATTTGCTATTTTTGCCTTTTTATAAAGTTTTTACTTACCAATGTTAAAGTAACGACATATTTGACCAGCAAACAAGAGATAATTTAACTGAATTTCCTAATTCTAATGCTCTGTGGAGGTGAATATTATATCCTCAGTGATTTGCAGCTCGGTTGGTAGAGCATTGGCGCGTTGACCTGAAGGTCAGTGGTTCAAATTCCTACGGAGGTGATATTTTTCAAAATTACTTCAAATTCTTTAAAGTTTAACTGTTAAATGTGAACTTTATGCCTCATTAAAGCGAAGTCGTTAGATGAGAAAGAGGGCATGTTTCCTCCTTTTTAAGAGATTTAGACTGACAGCTAAATTATTTGGATTAATTTGGCGTTGTAAGTATGTTTATTTTTCGTAATACCAGTTGCATTTTTCAGTTTTCCCCTTTTATAGCCAGAATTTCGTAAGAACTTTAGGGCAAACGTTTTCCCATTTTATCCAATCTCGGAGCGAGTTGGTTCATTTTGTGTATAGTTATTTCTACTGCGAACTACAGAATTTCATTTCTGCTAGAATACATACAGCTTTCTAAATCGTGACATTTTAAAAGAAAAACGAGAACTAAATTTTTGTTTGGAAAAAATCAGAAAATTTTGTACAAAAAGTGATTTTCTCTTGGAAGCAATCTTTAAGTTAAAATTTCTTTCAAACAAAATTTATTCTTTTAGGAAGGATTTCGGTGTTCTATAAGGCATTTATTACAAAAATGTCTAAGTGAATTTATTTATCTACATGTTTAAATAAAGTTATTTATTTAATATCGAAGTCTGTAAATTTCTTAGGTGGAAACACAAGGGAGATTATATTTTCAGGTTAGATTGCCTTATCAATTCAAAACGCACCAGAAATATTGTGTAAGTATAACATACAACCACACCTTCAAAGGCAAGAATTTAGAATATGTTGCTATTATAATTATCACATGCATGTCAATCTACTTTATGAGAATTTATGTAGACACGCAAAAGAATGGTGGAATGCGTTCCTTAGTATCTAAACGACTGTTCTTGATGTATCTAAAGATATACATACAGTGAATATGCAATACTTCAATAACCTTTCAAAACTTGAAATTAACAACTCACAAATCATAACTTTTGGCATAATCAATTTGAACTAATAGAAGTCATTACTTAAAAGAATCGTTAAAGATTGCTGCCTTGTCGAATACGAGATGAGACTAACTCAAAACCAGCACAATAAATCTGAAAACTTTCCCTTTATGATTATGATGATAAATTCCCTCTAAACTCAAAACATATACTTGATGTCAAAAGATATAAACAGACAAACGATGTACTTAGGTAAAGGCTCGAGATTTATGGTAACCGTAGAGAGATTAAGAAATGATTGTAAGTAATTACAAGAAACCTAAAGTACGTTTGTTGAAATTACGGTAATTTTAGTCAAAACCTATTTATTAAACCTGGGACGTGAAACTTAAAGAACAATTTGTTCAATTTGCTTGTACATTTTTTACTAAATTATTCAAAAAGTCGGTGCCATTTAATTAACGTATTACAAAACAAGTACAGACAGTCAAGGTTAAAATTCGTCCTTATTTTTAATCCCACGATTCTCGCATTCACAATCGAAATCATTCTTAATCCTTACATTTTTTATTAATATTTATTTATCATTATTATTAAAAACCCCCATACGAAGAGAGATAAATTTCCTTGCGCAATTACTTTGAGCTCGTTTTAAGGATAATGAACGACTTTGTTATCCTATCGTTAATCTTACTAAAAAAATCAATCGTAGCAATTATTTTAAGATTGATGAATCCATGTTTTAGGTTTGCCAGATTAATAATATGTTTAATAATTTTAGAAGATGTGAAATTATAAATAAAATACGGCGTTTATAAAATATAAAATCAGAAAACAGCAATTTCCCATCATCATCTTAAAAACAGCAGCTGCACCTCTTTAGGTTGGGTTACTAATTTATACCAAACTACATCTGAACTGCTGAACTTTTCACATTAATTATTGAAGTCTACACAAGAAGCCGGAATATAAACTGTAACTTAAGTAATTAAATACAAACTTTCACACTTTAAATCTTTCGGTAAATAAATAATTACTTGGTAGTTATTAACAGCTTCACACAAAAATTTAGACTTTTTTTTGTTAAAACTGGCCTTAAAAAGAAGGATATAATTAACGGAAATATAAGGTTGTAAAATATTTCTCTTGACTACCGTAGGACTTTATTATGCCATTATACTAATTAAAACTGTACCGTTACACATTTTACCGATACACTTATTGTGGGATCTACCTACGTGTAGCAAAATGCATTTTATTAAAAAATTAATGGTTGGATTAATAAACAATACCATGTCATTGTACGGTATTTTATCGTTATTTATTCGGATGTTAATGCGCATTTTACATATTCCATATGTTTGCTGCCGCATTTATAGAAAATGTTTTAAGGATCTTGGAACCAGTAAAAATGATTTCGCCTTATATGTACTTCAACTGCATAAAAAACGAAAGATATTTCTAAGACAGGAAACAAATTAATTTTGCATTTCTTCTACAAACTAATTAATTTTTTTTATGTTAAACATTTACCAGCACTAGAAATAACATAATTGTATAGAAAACCATAAAATCATTTCTTTTTCAAGACAAGAAAATGTACGTTTTATACAACTTTGTTGAAAGAAAAGTTTTTGTTTCGTCCTGGATGAAACATTTGAAGTATATTTTTTAACTGAGCAACAACTTGATTTACCAAAATTTTATTCAAAATAGGGCAACATCTGTATAGAACGTAAAATACTTAGGTATATTTACGGGGGAATCTGTGCGAATGGACTCTGGAGAAGACGTTTCAACTTCGAATTGTATTGAGCATATGAAGAATCAAATATCGTGAAGTTTATTAAGACTGGGTGGTTAAGGTTGATGGGACATGTGGACAGAATGCACGACTGCGAACCAGTGAAGTTAATAACAAAGCAACGGCCTGAAGGAAAACCAAGGATATGTTATACGGATCAGATCCATGATGACCTTAAGGATCTCAAGGTCAAAAACTGGAAAGTCAAGGCGCGAAATAGGGCTGAATGGAGAAGGACTCTAGAGCAGGCCAACAAGGGTTGTGGAATCAGTCATGATGATGATTAAAAAAATGCGCACAAAAATTTTAACTCCTATAGTTACGTAAAAAGCAGGTCTTGTTACATTTTTGATACAATAGGCTATAAGGAAAGAAGCGTCCATTTTAGTTTAAAATTCGTTTGTACCTATTGATAAATCTTTAAGGTAAAGCAACGAAAAATTTCAAATACTTAAAACTGAAGAGGTAAAAATATAATTTAAAATTAGATCTTGATTAAAACTGCAATTTAAATTAAATATTATTATTGTATAAATGCATAAAAAATAACAATCCTACAATTGTTGTAATTTACTACCGGAAGGAGATATAGCTTTGAACATTATTACGACTTCTTTGTTTTCACAAATTTTCGAAATTAGAACACTCTAAGAATAAAACATTATTTCAAAATTAACCTAAGTCAAAGAAAACATGCAGAATTAAATGCCTTTTCTAACTTAAAAAACCACCAATTTCGCTTTGAATATTTCAAAATAATTCCTGAAATTATTGAAAAATTGCCTGAAGGTTTTTAGGCATCAAATTTTTTATTTTAACTGAAAACAGTTCCAATTGTTAAATATCAAAAAATTTCAACATTCTGAAACTTTATGCTTAATCGGGATCTTGGCGCAGCAGGTTGAAAACTTATTTCGCGATCGACTCACAGAGCTTCAAATTCCTGCGGTGATGTGAAAATTTCCACGAGTAAAGAAATTTGAATCCTGTTAATTAGGAAGCAGGTGGCGTCGTTATAAAGAAAACACAGTTAATCTTTGGAGCATCAATGACAGTACTTACAAAATAGGAAACACCTTTCTAAAATTTCTACTCAATTAAGAAACACAGGAAAATCGCTACAATTTTCGGCAAAGAATTTTTCAAAATTTAAATATTTGTTTTTTGCAGGTTCTGACTGATGTTGACTTTCAAAATCTACAAACATAAAATGTAAATCGAAAATCAAGCAGTTTCTAATTGAAATATTTAGTTGGAAATGTTCACATTTTTTAAACTACGAGTCTTATTACGTTGACTGACATGCAAATCCGATTTTTAATTTTTAAAATTTATTTACAAATGTTTAAAATAATCTAAACTAATTCAATAGTATTAAACTAATTCCGGATTTCTTAATTCAGACTTAAATATTTCAGAATTATTGTGAAAAGATGCTTCTTTTGAAATTCAAATATATTTTCAAAATAAACTTTTCTATTTTCAACTATTTTCTCTTTTAATCATAGCCAAACAATTATATGTATATAGTTCAAAGGTTTTTTTAAATTACGAATTATGAATTAGAATTAATTAGAAGAACTAACAAAAGAAGAAATAAGGGCGGTGTATACCAGAGAATTACAAGAAGAACTAGCAAAGGAGGAAGTAACAACGAACTTGGAGAAGGAATGGAACACAATATAAGAATTATTAAACAAATGCAACTTGAAGAGAAGTAAAAAAGGAAAGTGGTTCGACAGTGAGTGTGTAAGAGTGGTGGAAGAGCGAAGGGAAACCAAATTAAAATGTTTAAATGTTAAATGACAAAACAAAAGAGCTTACAGAGAAGCAAGGAAGAAATCTAAGAACGTCCTCAAGAAAAAGAAGAGAGAATACTTAGCAAGAGCAATAGACGAAATAGAAGAAAACTATAACAAGCAAAATATTACATTGTTCTATAAGAAAATGGACCAAATCAGAAAAGGATTCCAAGCGAAAACACTAATTTATGGAAAACAAAGAAGGGGAGCTACTAGGAGCAAAAGCAGACATATTAAAAAGATGAGTGGGACATTATTAAGAATTACTAACAGCACTAGAATACGAACCTAGTACCGACAGCATACCTGTGAACCCAACAAAAAAGCAAGAAGTCAAACCCCCCAAGATAGAAGAGGTAGTAGAAATTATTAAAACCCTAAGGAAGTGGTGAAATACCTGGAGAAGTATTCAAGTATGGAGGAACGGAATTGGCAGAAAGAACACATAAAATAATGGAAGTCTGGGAAAAATGTGAAGTGCAAAAAGAATGGAGCAGAAATGTGATAGTGCTTACAGACAAAAAAGGAAATACAAAACAGTGCGAGAACTACAATCTCCTTATTGAGCGTAACGTATAAAATAACAGCTGAAACAATAGAAAAGAAAGATAAGGATTTCGTAAAAAATTAAGTGGGAGAGTACCAATGTACAACCAATGTGGATTTAGGAGCAATAGATAGACAATTAAATTTAATCCATACACTAAGGATGACACAAGAATAAATAGAAAGAAAGAAAACGCAGTTACAACAAGCATGGAAGTGAAATAATTAAGGGTCTAACTACATTAGAATGTCCAGGAAAACTAGTAAACTTAATTAAAAGTCACTACGGGAAACATATACACAAGTAAAATTTAATGGCAGAATGTCGGAAGAATTCTTATCAAGCTGTTACCCTTTTTAAGCTGGTTTTGGAAACCATAATAAGAAAATGCCAATTTAAAAGAAATGAAATAATATTCAAGAACTCTCACCAATGTTTGGCATTTGCAGACGACCGACGTTACGATTATAGGAAGAACCCAAGAAGAATTAAAAGAATGTATAAAAAATGTATAATGGACGCGAAGAAAGTGGGAGCAAAAGTAAACACAAGGAAAACAAACTTTATGATAATGGGAGCAAGAAAGGAACAACAGAGAGAGAATCTAGAAGTAATGGTGGGAGAAAAGAAATTAGTTTCAAAGGAGTGGACAAATTTGCATAGGAGTAGAAATAAGCCCAAGTGAGAAAATTGAAAGAAGACTGCTACTTCGAACAAAAAGAATATGTTCATGTTCATTGATGATGATTCTGAGAGCTAAAGACTTGTCGTACTTATACAGCAAGAATAAGGTTGTATTAAATAGTAATCAGATCAGTAGCACTTTACGCAAGCGAAACATGGGTGGAAGATATAAAGAAAATTGGAATTTGCGAAAGCAGACTATTAAGAATGATTTATGGGGGTGTTAAACAATGAAATTGCGAAAGCAGACTATTAAGAATGATTTATGGGGGTGTTAAACAATGAAATACGGAAGAGTTACAGCACCAGCACAACAACACTGGTATAAGTCCAATAATCAAGCAATTCAGAATCAAGTGGATAGGGCATATAGCACGCATGACGAACAACAGGGTTCCAAAAATAGTCACACTGAAGAAGACGCATGGAAAAATAAGAAGAGGAAGACCAAAGAGAACGTGGAGAAAGTATGTTGAAGAACATCTACAGGAACTAAATATTAACAATTGGGAAACATACGCCACTGGTAGAAGAAAATGGAAAAAGTTATTGGAAAAGCCACGAGCTTCAAAGGCGTTTCGAGCTGATATACATACGTATACATTTAATAAAAGCTATTAATTATAATATTTGGTGGGGTATTTCAGATACAAAGAAAGATTTTTTGTAAATTACAAGACAAACATTTGTAAGATAAGCTAAATAGAGTGTAGAATTTGTGTGGCGAAAGAAAATGGTTTTTTTCAAACAACGATTAAAACCTGTAAAGGTTATTTTTCCTTTTTATGGATTCATTAATCCTAATTCGTATTGCTTGAAATTTCAAAGATCCCAACAATAATTCACCCTGTATATTAAAAATACGAAAAGAACGCAGTTTCAAACCGAACATTTCCTTCACTTATTGAAAGTTAACGTCAAAGAATTTTTAACATTAGTCATCTACAATTGACATTAATTTGAGATCAAAATGACCGTTCTGAAACTAGCTGATATATTGAACAAACCGATACGCATGATTGAATCTAATGCATCTGACTGCATTTCAGTATTATCCATGTCTAATCTATACAGGGTCCTGCAACAGTGCGTCGGGCTTTCCTAGCGGCCTTACCGTGAGAGATAGAAAAAAAAGTTTAAAACATAAAATTATTGGTTCGAAGAGGTCTACATTGCGAAATTATTTTCAATAATACAGAGTGTTCCACTTTTGCGCTATAATAAAAACATATATTTTTTTAAATGCAACACCCTGTAACTTTTCGAGTCTTCAGATGTCATTTTTTAACCTCTACATAACTGTCTATCCACTTTTGTATTTTGTCTCAGTGTTGCCAACTTATTAATTTTTTTCCGAAAAATCTTTCATAAACAGACTTCAATTTGAAAAATCATAAGCGACCTTGATTTTTGAAGTAGAGGGATAAATTTTAGCAATAATTGTAGTCCGGTTAAAGAGCAACATTTTGATATGGAAAAATGGGATTCAGTTGATACAGGGTGTTACAAAAGAAAATGCCAAACTCTCCAAACTTCAAAGTGACATAACTCATTTTTTTCAAATGGAACCACCACTGTTTTATTTCGTGAATCGATAGCTTTTTTTGTTCTCTTTAATTTATTATTGAGATGTCCTATACCTAAACCCAGTAGTTTTAGAGATATTAAATACTTTTCACAAAAGTAACAATTTAATTACATTTTTATGCACCGAAGTGGGCCGTGCTAATGTAAAAAAAAAAACAAAATGTAAGTAAGCCTCAATGTAACATTTTAATAAATTTAGAATCAAAACTGCAAGAGTGCTTCTCTCTATTTTGTGCTAAAAGAATAGTACTGCAAATTATCAAAATGAATTTCGAAAAGGACGAACTAGTCGATATGATTTTTGTACTCGGGGAGACTGATAGAAATTGCTTATTGGCAAGTAGAATTTATGCGACACGTTATCCAGAAAGAAGACACCCGGAAGAAAAAAGTTTCAGAAACCTACTCTTGCAGTTTTGATTTTACATTTACTAAAATGTCACATTGAGGCTTACTTACATTTGTTTTTTTTTTTACATTAGCACGGCCCACTTCGGTGCATAAAAATGTAATTAAATTGTTACTTTTGTGAAAAGTATTTAATATCTCTAAAACTACGGGGTTTAGGTATAGGACATCTAAATAAAAAATTAAAGAGCATAAAAAAAGCTATCGATTGGCGAAATAAAACAGTGGTGGTTCCATTTGAAAAAAATGAGTTATGTCACTTTGAAGTTTGGAAAGTTTGGCATTTTCTTTTGTAACACCCTGTATCAACTGAATCCCATTTTCTCATATCAAAATGTTGCTCTTTAACCGAACTACAATTATTGCTAAAATTTATCCCTCTACTTCAAAAATCAAGGTCGCTTATGATTTTTTAAAGTGAAGTCTGTTTATGAAAGGTTTTTCGGAAAAAAATTAATAAGTTGGCAACACTGAGACAAAATACAAAAGTGAATAGACAGTTATGTAGAGGTTAAAAAATGACATCGGAAGACTCGAAAAGTTACAGGGTGTTGCATTTAAAAAAATATATGTTTTTATTATAGCGCAAAAGTGGAACACTCTGTATTATTGAAAATAATTTCGCGACGTAGACCTCTTCGAACCAATAATTTTATGTTTTAAACTTTTTTTTCTATCTCTCACGGTAAGGCCGCTAGGAAAGCCCGACGCACTGTTGCAGGACCCTGTATAACCATGCAGCCATGATCAAGACATTTAAATTCCTTTAAACTACGAATGTACAAAGAAGCCCATTCTGCCTGGACGCTTCTCAGGAACGTGTAATAAAATTGGCTCGCTAATAATCCAAACTTTTGTTTAAGAAATAGTATACAGAATACAGAAAACGGTCAAAACCGATGAATGAGATTTTTTCGAAAATAACAGTAATCGAATGCACCATCAAGGCTGATTTAGACACGCACGGATTTTATGTGAACAGGTTGCTCATCAATTTTCTGTGATGCATTGACCTGTGTTTTGTTTTATTTCAAGGTTTTAAGCACAAACATTAAATAAACACTGTAATAGGCGTATCTCCTTATAGAAATTGTGCAATCATACACGAAAACTATCGTAAAAAGTTGTGGATCGAGTAAATGTTGGATGATTATTTTGGTTCCAATTATTCTTGCGGTTAAGGCTAATGATCTTCAAGAACTACGCATTAAACCACCAAAAGTATATCTTAAAAGCTAAAACCTACACACTGAAATAATATAAATAAAAAATTTCGCCTATGGAATATGCAAGGATGGATTATTATGGTTTCCAATATGGATTTGGTTCCCATAAGAAGTGGGTTAAATTAATAAAGCTTGTAATTAATTATAGACATATAAACAAAGAACGCACAAATTGGTTTGACATTTACAGGTTTTAACTGGACCTTCAGCTAATACCTTTATGATTGTAAGATCGTTAAATTTAAGATGCAAGCCTTTGTTTTATTATTAAATATGGCCACATAAAAGATTTTAATGAATTCAAATACCACAAATACGAGATAATTGAATAAAATCGAAATTTGAAGAATGGAAATGGTTTTAACAACAATCTAATCTAATTTGTAATACGACAATTGGCTTCCTTTAAAAGTATATGTTCAGAAAGGAGCAAAGCTCCAAGTTGAATAACTATTAAAAAGGGAACCTGGAAATTTCAAAAACTTAAAATTCGAATCATTTCTAGAATAACAAAGCTCAAAATTTAGAGAATTAAAAACTTCATAAAAACTTCCGGAAATGTCCGAAATAGTTTTAGAAGATTTTTTCCAACAACTAAATTCTTTCCGAGTTTCAGAAAAGAGAATTGAAAATTTCTAATCAATAAGAACCAAAATCGTTTTCAGAAGAAGTTAAAAAGGGAACTTCAAAAATTCAAGGCGTTTTCTTATAGTTTTCAAAGATTTTCAAGACTTAGGTAATTCCTTTTGAGCTTCAGAAAAAAGGATCTGAAATTTTCTAAAAATAAAAATCAAAACAGAACAATGAAAATCTATAATTTTGAAGTTAAAATTTTTTAATTAAGAACTTTAGGAAACCCAAGAGCTTTGCTTAATGGTTTTCGGAAATTTTTCAAAAACCCAATTCTTTTTAAGTTTCAGAAAAGAGGAACGAATCAAAAACAATTTACTCGAGTTTTAACATTTTCTTAACAGTTTTCAAGGATTTTCAAGACCCAAATTCCTTTAAAGATTTGAAAATTTCTAAAAATAAAAATCAAAGCCGTTTTCGCAATGAAAATTTACGATTTTAAATTTAAGAACTTTAAAAATCCTAGAATTTTGCTTAATGGATTTTAAGGGTTTCGAAGAACCGAATTCTTTCTAGGCTTCAGGAAAAAGAAATTAACCAGTCTAATCCTAATCTGCCGTACTGCCGGTTCAAATGATTATTTCAAAAAATAAAAATCAGAATCCCTTTTTCAGAACAACGAAACATCTACGATATTAAACTTGAGACTGAAAAATTCAAGAAGTTTTCTTAATGGATTTAGAAGACTTCAGAGCTCCGATTTCATTCTGAACCTTAGAAAATAGCAAATATATATAGATAATTTGATAATTTTACTTAACAGATTTTAATATCCTGATTTTATATTATTTTAACGATACAAGAGAATAATTAAACGAAATTTGCCATTAAAAGCAAGCAAGCAAAATTTACTGTTCGAAATTTATTCTTTTCCATTTCAGCAACTTCAAAGAATTTACACAGGATTCTCTAGTATAATGATGTAATAATATACACAATTCGTGTTATATAAAAATCCTGCAATGTTTTTACAAAGTCAACCTAAAAATTCCACAAATCTTTGTTTTACAATTATAAAAATGTAACTGAACTACAAATAATTTTTTTGTTACTTACTTTAATTTTATATTGATCATAATTTAAAATACAAAAGAAAATACTTATCTATTTTCCATTTCAGTAACCACAAAGAATCTGTAGTATTTTAAATATACAAAGTCTGTGTTACATAAAACTTTGGCATCCTAGCGTTCTACAGCCCGACTAAATCGCTAATTAAATTTTCAAGTAATTACATCACTGCATACCTTACCCAAGCTCTAATTGTTTCATGTCACTAAAACTACAACAAAAACATAAATTAAAATTAATAAAATTTATTATTATTGACAGCTTAAGCCAAAAAATAAACAAAACCCAATGTCAAGGTTTTTGTTAAATATGCAAAACTAAAACTTTAATGGTTATATTCGTCCGCAGGCATTGGCGGAGTTAATTGTTAGGAAGTCATAAATCAGATTACAGCAATAAGATCAAGGTAAACGAGATGAAAATTACAGGAAACATATGTTTCTGTCCATAAATTGGAAGATTATTTTTTTATCTTTATAATTTATTGTTAAATTTAATTTAATTGATTTTCCTTTCTTCTTCACAGTCCATTAAGTTTTTACATAAACTTTAGAAGTTTAAATATATAAATTTTATGGCTGTATAGCCCAACGTATAAGTATGTAAATAAAATTTAATTTACGAAGAACTTTGGAAACTTAAATTTCGTTGTGTTCAAAATCTTTGTCAAGTTACTTTAATCGATTTGCCTTTCTTCTTCATACTTCATTAAACTTTTACATAAACTTTAAAAGCTAAATATCTAAATTTTACTGCTGTTTAATTGGGCGAATAAATAAGTAAAAAAATAAATAAAATTAATTTACAAAGAATCTGGAAATTTTGTTGCTGTATCAATCGATTTTCCCCTCTTACGAACTCGTTAATTTTTTACATAAGTTTCAAAAATCAAATTTTATTACCGTCTAACTGAACAAACAAACAAAATTTAGTTAACGAAGGACAGAATAACAATAATTGTTAATGTTCACATAAAATAAAAATAATTAAATGCATAAAAATCAAGGATTAAAACGAGTCGATTTATTATTCTTAATTATTCTACAAATACTTTAAACTAGGTAGGGTCTAATTAAGCACAAATATTTGCTGTGCAATGCATTTTAAGAACATTGTATAACTCGTACGTCGTGGGTGGTTGATTTTAGGTTAAGAACCTAAGACATAATAGCAGAGGTAATGATTCACGTACCAAGTTTCAACTTCGTACTGCAGTTATAATTAACTTAATTTGTTTAATCATTAACGTACACGTTCGTTATAAACAAAAACCACTGCTTGGGAATTATGCTATTATTCTTAGTTGTAAGTACAGTATAATTGAAGAATATCATATTAAAAAGGTAGTTCAAACAAATCCTCTGAATTCCAGTTTAACTACTCTTAATTTAACAAAATTTAGAAGAAAAGACTTGGGAGTCCAGAGTTTGATTGTTTAAAGCTTGTCTTTCCTGGACTGCGCCTACTGTCATAATTGTGAGCTTTAAAAAGTTAATATTAATTTCCTAATTTTTATTTTTCGGAACTTTAATTTCAATCCTGCCCTGTATATTTCCTAACAAAAACTACACAATGTTTTTTATTAAATGTAAAATATTCTGATTTATCGCGTTTGAATTTATTACACTCATTGATTTTACAACATCAAATATAAAATATTTATTACAAAATGTTTTGCAATAAATTTCAAAATCCACTCAAGCATTGCGTATAATAAAAATTAAATCTACAGAAGCGAATTTGCATGCATGTAAAGCGAACCAAGTATAATGAATTCGAAAGTCGGCAAAAAATGATGCTCTTTTATGAGGATTTTGTTTGTTCATTTTTCTAAGAACCAAAACCGAAAACTGCAATATAACAGTGAATTTTAAATTGGGTATCATCAAAATCGTCAAAGTTGTTTAAGGTGAAAGTAAAACTGATTTAAATTCCGATATTAAAAAATTAATCTGAATAAAAATTGTTCGATAATGCGTTTAACATGTCAAGAAATTAGTGTTTTGCTAATTTAAAGATTAACAAGGCTGAAACCACCCACGGTTTTGTTTCCCATGGAATTTTGAAGTCCAATAAACGAATATTAAGAATAACACCGGAAGTATTACGATTAAAATACGAAGGATAAAATTAATTAATGAGATATTACAAAAAAATTTCAATTTTGTAGTTTTGATAAAGTTTAGTGGATGTGAAAGCGGAATGCAGTTTAATACGTTTGAAAAGGAAAAGCAAAAAGCACGTAAAAATTTTGCATTTGGAACGAAAAAGGCCAGTTGTTAAATCTCTAAAAATTATCAAAGAATTATGAATTCCAGAGCAACAAGTAGTTTGACGATGACGAAAGCTTCCTGTGTGAATTGTTTTTAGGTTAGTTCGTTCAAAAGTTTGAGGTTTAAAGCAAAAATTAGAAAAATGCTTAAAATTAAGACCTTAATTACTTAAAATCACTATATAAAATTTAATATATTTGGTCAAAGAATTCAATTCATTCCTTAATGTAACCTCAGTTTTTCCTGAGAAGCACACAAGATCGAACTAACCTTTTCTTAAGAAAATATTTAAGAGCCTCGTTGCATTAATCTTAAATCCACGCCCAGAAATTATCAACTAAATACTAAATTAATGCCTTATGAATGTAGAAGAAAATTTAAAACGTAAAGTAAAAAGTTTAAGTTTTATTCGTTCTAATTTATTTCAATCAGCAAGGCGTACCAATTAACACGACTTGTTAGAAAATAAATGCAAAGGAATTACAACCGTTACAGATTATTATCTTTTAATATGTTAATAAGCACCTGATGAAATTAAATAACTGTTATTAATAAATAACAATAATCGATTTAAATAAGTAAGAGGTTAAGGAAGGATTGTTAATTAGTTATTTGAATGAGTTTACAGCTTCTTGCATATCAGGAACTTAATTAGAGTCCAAGCTATTAAAGGAAGTAAACTGAACTTAGTACTTAGAAGAATTAATAAAGAAGAAAATTTCATTGTGTTAACAGTTCGTTTAAAGAACAGTTTTAAATAAACTTGCAACTTTTGGACGGATTATTTTTTTCAAAGAAGATTTGCAATCTATTTTGGCATTTTTATTTTCAAACGCTTTGAAGGGAAGCTCCACAGGTCTTTGCAATCATCAATAAAAAGGCAAATATTTTTGGGAATTCTGCAAACTTAAACAATTAGTTGAAATCTAAGGCACACTTTTGCCAATTATAAGTTCTGATAGAAACTAGAACAGTTTGAAATATTCAAAATTGCATTAAAAACAAAAGAGTAAAGACCTACTTAGATCAACCTAATTTTGATAAGAAATGGATTTGTAAATGGCGATTTTTCATATCTTTTTTAAATAACAATTCTACAAAACCGACTTTCTAACTTAAAATCTTAGAAGAAGCTAAAATAAATGAACGTGTAGGAAGTACTCAGCTAATATTGTTTATAAAAGTCAAATTATACATAACCTGATTAAATAACCATAACTTTGTAGTTCGAATTAATTAAATTCCAACCGAATACCAGGAATGGAAGTGATAATTATAATATAACAATAAAGCTTATAGGAAAGCTTTAACCTTTTCGCGAAGTTAAAGGGCATAGAAACTACACCTGTATGTAGTTGATATTTAAAGCTCCAGATTATTTAGATGCATCACGTTAAATCCTAATATGTCCAATGCAATTATGTATTATGGTTGTAATATTAATGATAGATCAACATTCGTTTGACATTTCGTTTTTAAAAGTCGTTTATAACAACTTTCGAAAATCCACAATAAAAATTCAACAATGAAATCTTTGATAAATTTAAAATGTTGACAAGGAAGACACTGTAGTTATTGCAATACGTTTTACGTAAACAGACATTTAAAATTTCAAACAGGTAGTAAACACGAAAAATCGATGATAAACACGCCCGCATAATCAACAAGCTGTTGCATACAAGCGTAAATTAATTTCATGACACAGAAAAAAATCGGTAATGTCGCATCATATTTATTGCCTTCTTAATTAAAATTAAGTAGTAATAGATCATGAACTGCGATCATCAATATGCATGGCGTAGTAAAAGGCGTTTTTCTGCATCAATCTTTCACCCAGGTTTAATAATAGCAATTTACATCTTTGACTACTTTCGCAAAATGATTGCAATACAAACAGTACGAACACAAAAAATGAATAACCGTCCTTGCAAAGAATTCTCACAGTACATTTAACACCAATTACAATTAGATAAGCAACCGTACACTTAGCACCAACAGTAGCGGTCTTTATTTTGTTCTCCGCGTTAAAAAATCGCACTTTCTTCCATTAAACTTGGTTTAAAGTTATATTTACTTATTATCATGTTTATAAATGAATTCAGATGGGTTGGCGTAAAGGAAAACGGAGGAAATAGTTAGTTTTAGAAGCAAAAACGCGGTGATTTCAATGCGAGTTTAGACGACGAACCTTTTCCTAAATGGAGGAAATGAACAAAGCATAAAAGTACAAGTGTACCGCTTACATGGAGCTACATGAAGATATCTCATTGTTAATTGCAAGCGGTTTCAGCAAACAAAGGCCTTGTGCATCCTCAAGCAGTTAAAGGAAGTTAAAAACTGTAAAGCGTTTCTTGATTCCACTTTCCCTTTTGGTACAAGTTGCGGTGTCAGCAAAAGGTAGACGTTTGACGAAGAAAGATGATCTTTAATTCTTAATGTCGTGAAAAAAGTTGCTTGGCCGGCTCAAAGTGAGGGCTTTTTAACGCAACTAATTTATAAAGAAGATGTGTGTAGGACATTCGATTAACGGATATCAGTTTCCTTTGTCGTTTTAAAAGACGGCCAAACCCAAAGAAAAAATTCTAACGTTTTTACTTTTACATTTGCATTTAACATAATTCCCATAACTTTCTTGGGTTTAACATTTAGATCGTGCAAAAAGTTAATCTATGCAATGGTATCGCAAATCATCTCACGCTTGGGTTCTGACATTTAATTTTCATGCGCTCAAACAATTCCGTCGTTAAGTAAATGGACATAACTGATACTTTGTGCAGTTATATGCATATTATAAGTACCGCTAAAACGTTAAAGATACAACATGTTCACTGCTTAAGCATTGTATAAATTAACAACGACAATAAAGTTACGGACAGCGTACGAGAAAATTAAATAAACATCAGTTTAATACAATTCTAATACACTTCCTAGATGTTCGGGAAGAATGTAAATTACAGAAATTCCATACAACCTGCTATAATCAAACAGGAAGCAGATTTTCAATACGATATTCAGATTGCAGTACTGTGCAGTTTGAATAATCGGGTTAATGAGGACTTGCAGTAGACTAAATAGTTCGGAAACTTTGCGATGGTAATTTGCATAAAATTTCGAATACATAAACTCCGTTCTAAACGCAAGCAATTTTTAAAAATTATGAAATTACTACGTTTAAGAGAGCAAACCTAAAATATGTGAAATCTGAATGAGCATTCCAAGCATTTCAAGATGCATGGAAAAATCTTAATTTTTAACACTTAAATACATATGAATTTAATTTTTTTTAAATGCTTTCAAAATTAAAACCTAATAGTTTGCATTCATAAGAAACCCGCATAAAGACCAATAAAGGCATAAATTAAACTGAATACGAAGGATGTTAATTAAAAAATATTTGATTTTGAACACCGAAACGTATTACTAAGCCGATCTAAATCTAAAAAAGTATATATTTTTAAATTTAAAATTAAATAAAAGCTCTAAGAAAAGATTTATTAATTGAGCAGAATACTAGAATTAGGCTTTAAGGTAAAAAATATTTGCAAAATAAAACGGAAAAACAGAATTACAAATGTATTCAGAAAAAAGGCCAGAATTTGAAAACGTTGGTGGGATTAGTTTGGTTTCTAATAAAATAAAATTAGTAATCAGAGTACCGAACCAATAAAAAATTTAATTAATTACAGTTAACAAAATATACCCTAGAAACCAACCTAAATTTGAAAAAGTGTACTTGATTCAGTTGAAGTCCAAGAAACACAAAATTTGAAGACAATATAATATATCTATCTTCAGGAAGCTAACTTAGAGCAATGGCCTATACTTAAAAATACAGTAACAGTTGACTGGAAATTGAGAAAAGTAAGAACTGTAACTTAAAATACAAACAATAAAGTTCAAAGTTCAAAAGACAATGGATTTGAATCCAAATTAGACCTAAAGGCAAACTGAAATAATATAATAGAAAACAATTAAATTCAGAGTTCAATAACTGAAAAGTGATTCAACCAGAATTTCAAAATGTAAATTGCACAGTTAAAAACAAATACGTGGTTTAAAACAAGGTTTACATTCAGAGCAAGTAATAAAAAGTAAAAACCCAGAACACACTTAATGTTATAAGTTTGTGATTAGAAAATTGCCGCAATTTGAAGTATGGGTAAATTCAAAAACATTTAAATTAGAATTAAATCATCATACAAGATGAAAAACTTCCAACCATTTATAACTGAGTTCTTAAGAAAAATCGATAAAATCAACGTACAAACTTTAAAATTGAAAAACCAAATATAATTAGAAAAATAATTCAAAAAATACGAGAAGGTATTTCAAGAATACAAAAATCAAGAGCCAAATTTATTGAAAATCAAAATAACTGAAATTAAAAAAATAATAAAAGAATTTATGTTCAAAAATATATTTCAAGCAACTATTCCATTAGGCATTAAATAAAAAAATACCGACAGTAAAAAAAAGCTAAAGCAAGTCAACAAGAAGCTGAAAAGTTATGCAACCATAATTTCACAATGTAGATTGCATAGTTAAAAGCAAATATAGTTTAAAACAAGATTTACATTCAGAGCAAATACATAAAAAATAAAAAGTTAAAACACACTTAAAGTTAGAAGTTTTTCATTAGAAAACAATTGGAATTTGAAATATACGTGACTTAAATATTTAAATTCAAAACATATTAACTTAGATCATAAATCAATAAAAGGGTAACTTTAATTTCAAGATTTCGTTATTAAATTAAAAAAACTGAATTAGACAAAGAATATAATAAAAAAAATAGTTCATTTCAAAAAACAGAAGGTGTATTCAAAAACATAATTCCGAAGTGAAAACTGGGGACCGACGCCCCTCAGTGTTTAAATCTAGCCGAGAAAGCCAAGGTAGACAATATCCTCGGCAGAGCACAACACAGTCAACCAAAGAAGAAGAATTCCGAACTGAAGGTGAGAATACAAAAATTAAGAACCAAAATTACTGAAAACAGAAATAACTGAAATTAAAAGATTAACAAAATCAAACCATATATTATTGTACACGAATCAAAACTTCAAAACACAAAGTCTAATAATTCTAAAACTTCTAAATCTATATGACAAGTTTGTGTCTAAAAAGAGATTGAGTAAATTGGGTCAAAAGTTAAAAATTCAACATGTAAGTCAAAACAATTAAAAAATATCTGAAAATTTCTACTTAAATAATTACAATGAAAAAACATCAGATTTCTAACTTCAAGAAGAAAATCTAAAAATACGAAAAATTCTCAATCTGAAGAAGAAAAGACCAACAGACAGACCACCAAAACTGATAGATCAGAAATTTAAAGAAACCACATACCGGCAGTACGGCAGAGTGGGAGTGCACGTAATACTGAAATACTCGTATATAAAGTTAAGCAAGGGCCTGCTCGGCCAGAACTTGGATGGGTGACCGCTCTGCGGCTCGGTGTGTCTGGGCCCCTCGACACTGTAAAGGCATAAGAGGGTAAAAGAGAAAGAAAGAACGAAAGAAACCACATAAGAAGAAAAACTGCCAACAATTTAAAATTGAGTTATGAACAAAAATTTGGAATTAATTTTAGGCAAGTTGGAGACCAGTAACGAAGATATAATAGTAGAAGAGTGTGCAGAAGCTATAAGGATACTAAAAAATGGAAATGCTGAAGGGAATGGATAAGGCAGGGGAAGTAGTATTGACGAAAATATTAGATAATTTGGCAAAGCAAGTGCTTACTAGAAGAATGGCAAAAGGCAGCAATTACCCCATTACATAAGAAAGGAGACAGGATGTCATCTGAAAACTTCACGGGTATATCCTTACTATGTAAAGTGTTGCAAAAAAAGTTTATGAAAGAGTGATAGAAAGAAGACTAAGGAAGTTAATCGAACCAACAATGGAGGATACACAGGCAGGTTTCAGAAGAGGACGAATGGGTATTTGTGATGAGAAAAGGGGAGCAGCCATCGACACACAAAAAGCTCTTGATTCTGTTAACCGAGAGGCAATATGGAATATATTACAGAAGCGGAAAATCCCAGGGGAATTGATAAGTGCCATTAAAAGCATTTATGTATAAAAGTGCAAGAAATGTCATCAGATACCAAAAAATTTGACCACAAAACATGGAGTAAAGCAGGGGAACATTTTAAGCCCCCTGCTATTTATTATGGTCATGGATGAAATTATTAAAACAACTAAGTTAAAGACTAAAGGTGTGATCCCTAGATACACGAAGTTGCAACCTGTTTAAATCCAAGAACTAATATACGCCGACGTTTTAATCCTGCGTGCTCCGATAAAAGATACCCTCAAAGAAAACCTGATGATATGGAAAGATGAACTATCGAAATATAACATGGTCATCAACAAAAGGAAAATGGAAAAATTTCGGTGATAGGACTGGAAAAACAGGAGGTAAACATAGAAATTGACAGGGTTAAAATTCAACAAGTGGAAAGCGTAAAGTATCTGGAAAGATGAATTTGGAAATACACAATAGAATTATAACTGCAAATAGGATATATTTCGTACTTCAGAAGTCTTTTATAGCCAAAAAGAAAATGAGTAGGGGAAGAAAAAGATTAAAGTATACAAATCAATATTTGTGCCAACCCTTCTGTATGGAGCGGAGACATGGAAAATGTCAGATAGACACAGAAGCATGTGCGTGTGAAATGGAGTTTTTAAGAAGAATAAGAGATGGACAGAATGAAGAATACAGCAGTAAGAGAAGCCCTGGGGGTAGAGTCAATTGAACATCAAATAGAGAAGAGACAACTAGAATGGTGGGGCAATATGGTAAGAATGCCGGAACAAAAGACAGCCAGTGAAATCTGGAAAACCAAGGTAAAGAAGGAGGGAAGGCACCGGCCAAGAAAAACATGGGATGATGAATTAGTTAAAGTGCTAAGAGACAGAGACAAAGATGCTAAAAGTGCAATAAACCTAGCGGAAAACAGAAAGGAGTGGAAGCGGTTTGCAAAGAGCACAGCAAGGATATTTCAAGAATACAAAAATCTAGAACCAAAGTGACTGAAAACCGAACTAACTAAAATTAATAAAATAATAATAAAACTATTTGTGACCAAACTATTTCAAGTCACAAGAAAATAAAAATTCAAAAAACAAAGTTTAAATCTTCAAATATGAGAAAATCTATACAACAAATTTAATTCCTAACTACAAAAAAGTCAAACGTTCAAAAAACATTTTGAGCTTAAAAATTCAATATTTCAATAATTCTACTTAAATAAAAATAAGAAACATTCTAAATCTGAAAAAGAAAACAACAACAGAAATATAACAACCAGAACTTGATAGATTAAAAATTTAAAGAAAGCCACCCCAATTTGAAAAGGAAAATCTTAAATCTTAAAGAAATAACAATTTGAAGTTAAAGAAGGCAAACTCAAAATCTCTGATGACTTTGAAGGTATGCCATTAAAACAAATAAAATAGTAAAATTAAAAGTCTTCGAACACAATCTTTCGATTTTATGAGAAAAATCAATATTACAACTAAAGTACAACACTGCTTCAACTCAAAATTTAAAAAATTATAGAAAAATGCGAATCCTGACTAACCAAATTTAAATTCTAAACTCAAACACGAGTAGCTTTAAAAATGTTAATAACAACATTCCTTTTTAATGGTGCAACCTGTTCTATAAATTTCTAAACCTATAATATGTGTAACAGTATATCCAAACACTTTATAAAGAAAATTGTAATCAACAATGCAACCGCCAGACTTCAATTCAATCCATAACTAAAGCATTTGTTAGCTTCATAAATCTTAAAAGGTGCGCCTGATGTGTAGGTTAAATCGTTACTGAACCACCACACAATGAGATATTTCCTAGTAAATTTATTGTAATGCAAAAGGAATCATTAGACGCCTACCCAAAATTGGTTAAGTTATTGCATAATATAGGACATGTTTCGACCTACAAACAGAACTAAATGGTACGATTACTATTTGTAGTAAGTTGTAAAAACGGTGACTTGCAGGAACGTCTTTAAATAATAACAACAGTACGATGATTAAAAATTTTAATAGCATCGATAAAAATACTGATAACGACAGATGGTATTTGTTTATTTTTTATTGTGGTTTTTCGAGACTAATCAAGATTTTTTTTTCTAAGTTATATTACTAGAAAGTTCAGTTTAATGGGACACTCTAATATGAATTCAAAATAATTTTATTCGATGTACTCGTATATTTGAAAAACCGACTTTCAGTTTTATTCCAAATAAATTACTTTGTTTTTTTATATTCATTTAAGTGATAAATTTATTAGTTAACATAATTAAGAACTCATCTTTCTAAGTATTAAAAGCTTATTACTAATTAGATAAGAAAAAAATTGAAATCTTCAAATTACTTTTATTTACCTTCTCTGAGGAAGTTGAGTTTTCCAAATGTAAATCTTTTAAAATAATTAACTTTTTAAGTTTGTTACCTTCTAAAATTCTTACGATTCAAACCATTTTAAGAAGTCGGAAGTTTGGTTGAATTAGAATTTCATAAAGTCGGAAGCCTGTAATGTTTATACTTCAACAAAGATCACGCATTTGAAAGGAATTAAAATCTCGTCGTTAATTAATTAACTCTCGTAATTCCATGAAATCTGATTACGCATACATGCAATCAATTTCTAAATAAGATTTATCTTATAAGCCAACTTTTTCTTTATTTTTTAAGTATGATTTCTAAATGTAAAAAAAAAATATTTGTCCGAATGATGTAAACCAGAAATTTTTGCCATTTAAAAAACGTTTGGTTTGCTTTCTGTTCACATCGAATTTCAGAAAGTGTGTTACTTTGTTAACAAATAATATCGATCTAAAAACTGACTTTAACAGAATAAGTGATTAATTGTACTATTAAGGAACCGCTTTTTTCTAGGATAAAAGATTTGAGATTTCAGACGAAATGACTTTCTTCGTTTCTTGCAATTTTTTACAACGTTATTTATTATACCACCAAACATTCCTGATGGTATTTTTAACGCATTGTTAATATAAAATACATAGAAACCTGCCTGTTAAGCTTGAGATATTGAGAGCCAGTTTAAAACCAGAGAGTATATGAATTTCGAAAGAATTAAGTACAATTTGGTAGGTAATTGGAATCAAGGAAAAAATTAGAAATTTATACATAAAATTTCAAGAATATAGGTTGCAAATTTAGGAAAAAACAAATCAACTTAATATAGGGTTTTTTGAAACTCAAACTTAACCGGAAAATCGAAAATTGATAAATCTAACAAAAAATACAGGTTAAACAACTTAATGGAAAGATCAGAATTTTAAAAATTCTAGAAACTTGAATTCTAAGAATTGTATTCAAAGAGCATAAAAAAAGCAAAATCGAAAAGCTCTGAATTCACCATAAAAATCAAACACAAATAAGTTCCTCCTAACAGCAAACATCTTAATTTTGAAAAATACACCTAAATTTAAAAATTTTGAATAAAACGGTTGACTTCAAAATAAAAAATTGAAATTCGAAAAAATGCACAATAAAACATTTGTTACTGCAAATTTCCACATCGTTAAATGCAACTGTTAAAATAATAAAATTAATGAGGTTATGTTATCTAACTATCGCAGATACTGGATTTCACATAAGAGATTCTAAGATTAACTATTTTAATCACTAAGATATAAAAAATATAGATACAAAACATAAACTTCCGCACAAACTCAGTAACCTCAAAATGTCATCGCAACCGAAGGGTTCAGAACAGTGGCGGATCCAGCCAATTTTCTCGGGGGGGGCATTAGGACTTAAGGTGACCAGATTTTAATTTTGATAAGGCGGGACAAATTCTACCGGGGGGGGGGGATATTACGAATTAAAGTAAAAAAACTAAATTTTATTATGAAAGAAAGCAAAAAAAAACATTTTTCAAAAACAGAATATTTTAACATAAATATGCATCCAAAGTTTTGAATTTTTTTCTTTGGCACATATTTAATTTTTTTAAAACGTTGTTTATCCTACAAAGACCAATAAAAACAGATAATTAGAAATACATAAATATTACATAATACTCGTACATAGGTACTGCGTAAAATGTAAACACTACTTTACAGGGGCGAAATTAGACCATTTCAGGGAGGGCGCGCGCCCCGTCTGTAGAAGTTAGCGCCCCCTCTAAAGGAAAAACTAATGCTTTTTGGAAATTTAATTTTATTTTTGATATCTCTCTTCTAAGTGTACTAAATACAGACAATAAAAATTGAAATTAATAAGTAGAAGATATTAGTAGGTAGTTATTATGAAACTTGAAACTGTTGCAAACATGGTTCATTTTAATGATTTATTTAGGGTTTCCGGTCTCGAGGTGGCTAATAGCTTTGATTGCTTTGATAACGCTTAGCTGACACATTTTTGGCAGACTTTCATAGAATAATAACTGCATACAGCTTGTGTCGACACTATTGACCCTTATAAGTTCAGTAACCTAGTAACCAAAGTTATTTTGACAATTAACTTCGTATTTTACACTTTATTTATATTGTTATGATATGAGATGCTTCCTCTTTGAAATTAATTGTAAAATTAATTATTTTTGAAAAACTAGCACATTTCATACATATTGCTCCGGTTAGCTCAGCCTGTATTTAAATTTGCTAATTTAAAAGAACTCTTATCAAAAGGACGTTAAAGGGATCGATTTACCAACTTTTGATAATTTACTACACAAAATTATTATCTAACTAAACACTCTTCAAGAACCAAAATTTGTTTTTATAAATACCTTTAATCACTTTTAACCACCACACTTTTAATAATCATGTAATCCTATTTTCAACAATATCCCACGATAGCTGCAACACGTTCCGCTCCTGTCACTGTTATCTTAAAATTCCACCTTTTGACTCTCGTCCAATAAATAAACTTCCAACTCCAATCTAATTCCAAGACCAAAATATCCTATTTTGCAATTTCAACCTCTTCCAATAAAATAGTTGTAACTAAGAACTGTATTTTTATTTTTATAAATATTTTCCATTTATTTTTAGTTTATAGGTATCATTAAACATTTTCTTTATAAACTTTGATAAAGGTTTTATTAAATCTATTTTGTTTATAATTCCTTTTTCAAAATTAGGATTTTTGAAAATGAATCTTCTAATTTCAAAATTGTTTTATTTATCTTTCAATTTTTTTTTTTTTTACATGGTAATATTTCCCTGGGTATCTTAATTTTTTAAATATAACAAAACCTTTATCATTTACAACATTAAATTAACAATATTTACATAAATCTAATATTCTACAAAATTTAAAATTATTAACATTTATCTTAAAAAGTTTACATTATTTACATGTTATTAAAAATTAAACTTGTACAATTTTAAAGTATACATTTCAAAATCAAATTAATTAAAAAAAATATTTATTTATAAATTTATCCTAAAGATATTATTTCAAATTGCCCCTTATTTTTTTTTATTAAATTTGATTTTCTAATGTTCCCGAATACAGATATAACATGGACACATGAAAAATTCCTCTAATCTTATTAGTAACCATATCTTTTAATTCATAAGAATTTTCACAAATTACTCTTGTTATACTGAAAGGTCCTATATAAGATAATTGCAATTTTGCACATCGGTTCTCTTGTTTATTAGCAACTTTCAAATTTTTCACAATCACTATATCTCCTACATTAAATTGACATTTCTTTTTGATTTTACAATTCTGTTTAGCTTCATATTTTAGATTATTTCTAATAATTCTTTGTTTAGTTCGTTGTAATAAATGATTTAAATCAGTAGCTATTTGTTCAGATCTCCATGGTCTTTTTGGTAATAATTCTTTAATTAAGGTAACTGGTGAGATTTCTGTTACAGTATTAGGTACATCGTTAATGAATTTTTCTATTTTTGTTAAGTATTTAACCCACGCATTATGTTTGTCAAAAGTTATTACTCGTAAATATTTTACAACTTCTTTAATATAACGTTCTGCTGGATTTCCCTGTGGATGACGTATACTACAGAATGAAAATTGTATTCCCATATTCTTAAGACTTTGTTTGAACCTCTCATTATGAAAATATGTTGCATTATCTGCAAGAATTCTTTTAGGTTTGCCTACTTCTGTTAAATATTTCTTTAAACTGTTAACAACATGATTTGTATTGCACTTTCTGCTCGGATAAAGTTTAACATATTTTGTGAATACATCCAAGAATATTAAAATGTGTTTATAACCACCTTGACCTGTTATTAAATTACTTATATAATCAATTGCAATTAACTCTAATGGTTGTTCAACTTTTATGCTTTTTATTATATTTGCATTCTTAAAGTTCTTATCCTTAGTGAAAATACAAATTCTACATTTATTAACATAATCTTTAATTAACTGAAGATCATTTTTTATATAGAAACATTCCCTAAACATCAACCAAATTTTTCTAATTCCTGCATGTCCAGAACTTAAATGAAGTTGTTCAATAATTTCAATTGCTAAATTTTTATTAATCACATATAATTCTTTTCCCCCTATAATTTTAGTCAAAATATTATGTTGATTTATTTTAAAACCTCTATTTTCTAAATTGTTATTCAATTGTAGCTCATCCTTTATCTTAACAATTTCTAGATGATCTTGTTGATTTTTAATTGTTATTAAGGAAAATCTTCCTGTTTCATATATTAATTGATTTGCAATTATTATCTGATTTGTTTTAGCAATTATATCCTTTCTACTTAAGAAATCAGCAGATATATTATCTTTTCCTGATCTGTGTCTAATTTCAAAGTCATATTCTTGCAATAACAATGCCCAACGATACAAACGATTACTTAAAAAATCTTTCTTTTTCATGAATGTCAAACCTGAATTATCAGTTTCAATTATGAATTTATTGCCAGTTAAGTAGAATTTCAGTTTATTTATAGCAAATATAATTGCAAGCATTTCTTTTTCTGATACAGTGTATCTTATTTCATATCCTTTTAATATTCTTGAAATGAAACTAATCGGTACTTCACCTTCTTCTTGTATCTGAATTAATTCAGCAGCTATAGAAAAATTCGATGCGTCCGTCCTAAGTATAAAGGTTTGTTCAAAGTTTGGAAAACGTAATAGTAATTCATTATAAAAATTGTCTTTAATTTTGATAAAATCTGATTCTCTCCTTTCATCCCACTTCCATTTTTCATTCTTTCTTAATAATTCAACTAAAGAAATAGTAAGTTCAGAATAATTCGGTATGAATTTTTTATAATAATTCAAAACTCCCAAGAATCGTCTTAAAGTTTTCAGATTGGTAGGTCTTGGAAAATTTTTAATTTCTATAATCCGATCTTCTTTGATATGTACACCCCTGTCACTAATTTTATAACCTAAATATGTCACTTGACTTTTAAAAAATTCGCATTTTTCTAAGCTAAGTTTTAAACCATTCATTTCTAATGTGATCAAAATAGTTTCTAAATGTTTAAAATGGCTTTCTAGATTTTCACTAAAAACAAGTACGTCATCCACATAATGAACACAAAATTCTTCATAAACATTTAATATTTTCTGCATTGCCCTAACTAAAGCTGCACATGACGTGGATAAACCAAATGGAACAACTTTAAATTGAAAAATCTCACCATCTACGCTAAAACCAGTATATTTTCTACTTTCTTCATGTAGTGGAATCAACCAAAAAGAATTTTTAAGATCTAACTTTGAGAAAATTTTCTTATTAGAAATTCTACCTAACAAACTATCAATTGCTTGAGGAGCTTCAAATTGAGGTTTTGTAATTGAATTTATCTTCCTTGCATCAAGGCAAATTCTTATAGAATTATTTTTCTTTTTAACAATTACTAACGGATTAATATAGCTAGTAACAGCCGGTTCAATAATATTATTCTTAATCATATTTTTGATCTCCTGTTTTACCTGATCTCTGTATTTAAAAGGAATTGGATAATTTTTCACACTGAAAGATGCTTCATTATCTACTTTCAAATTGTGTATATAACCTTTAGCTAAACCTGGTTCGTCATTAATTAATCTAATTCTTTCTTTCAATAATATTAATAATTCATTTTTCATATAATAAAATTCTTCTCCTATTTGCTCATCTTGAATTAAATTTTCGACCAAACAAGTATTTAATGTAACATCTTCTTTAATAAAATCTACATTATTTAACCAAGGTATTTTGACTTCATTTATAATAAAACATCTTTGTTGATGATGATCATTTTTATCTGTTCAATAACATCAATTCCCAATATAAAATCGAATTGCAAACCAGGCACAATAAAAAATCTGATTAAATATTCATTATCAGCTATTTTAATTTTTACATTAATTACTTTATCAATAAAAGTTAATTTTCTTTTAGTTGCTGCTAACAATTCTAACTTTGAAATCTTAAAAATGTTTTTATCTAGGACATTTCCGTATAACTTTATTAAATCTTCTTTTATAAGAGAAACTTGTGCCCCCGTATCTACTAAAGTAATATAATTGTTGTTTAGGAAACTTATTTTTAAGAATGGTAAATTCTGTGTTTCAATATCATTATCATCATCAATTAAAAATTCTTTAGGGTGCATATAATTAAAATTTATTACTAAGGATTTTGATAATTTTTTAAAATTCAATTTTTTTTTTATATATGTCAGGAGGTTTGTAAACTTCTGCAGTTTCAATTTTATCTAATTCATTTTGATTTTCCTTAATGTAAACCTGATTTAACATCTTCTGATGATTCTTGTCTTGTATCATTTGTTGGTACATCTTTCTTTCCTGATTCTTCTCATCTTGATATTGTAAACTCCTATTATTTTCATCATATTTGTTATTGTAATTCGTATTATAATATTGTCGTTGATACTGATTTGATTGCCTTTTAAAATTATTTTTACCATCTTTATTATTATCCCCTCTTGTATTAAAATTTAATTTATTGTAATTATTTATTCTTTGATCTTCTATATTATCACTTCTATTAACTTTCTTAAGGTTGTTGGTAGCCGAATCATAATTTCTTAATATCTCAAGAAAATCTTTAAGTTTTTTAATATTATGTAAAGCTACAGCTCTCGTTACTTCTTCTTCAAGATGTAAAGATAATTGTAGGATTAAATCCTCTTCAGTCATCGGTGGTTCTAAATATCGAGCTTTACTGTATAAATCTATTACATAATTTTCTCGTGTGATCTGTTTATTTGTATCATAACATCCCATTGTTAACTTATTTCTGATACTCATTTGATGTGTATGGTTCCAATATTGTTCTATAAAACATTTTCTAAATTCTGTATACGTCTTACATTCTTCTTTAATAAGATTATACCACGTTTCTGCATACCCTTTTAGACATAATCCTATAAATGTTAACTTTTTCTTTTCATTTGAAATAGACTCTACTATTCCATCAACTTTAGATAAAAATCTCATAGGAAATTCATTTTTAAAACCATCAAATTTTGGTGTCATCTCAGAATTAAATAATTTACAAGATGAAAATATATCTGAAGAACCAGATAATGTACTAGTATTATTCTTGATAATTGTAATCTGTTCTTCATTGATTTTCACATGTTCATTCGTATTTTTTATTTCTTTTTCTAATTGTGAAATCTCAATTTTATTTTGCTTAGATTCATTTTGCACTTGTTCAAAGTTCTTTTGTGAATCTTCTTTATCTTTCTGCATTTGAGTTTGGATTATACTATTTTGTTCATTAATCTTTTTTGTAACAGCTATGACTTCTTTTCTTATTTCCTCATGTACTTCTTGTTTATTTCTAATTAATTCTTCTTTTAATTCTTCGACTTGCTTCTTATTCTCTTGAATTTCTTCTTTTAATTCTTCGTGTCTCTTCTTCAAATCTTCTTTGATATCATTTTTAATTTCATTTAATAACTTTTTTGACTCTTCTTTAATTTCATTAAGCTGTTCATTTAATTTTTTATCTCGGTTATTCTCTCGTTCTTCCTGTTTCTTTGCATCTTCTCGTCGTTGTTCTTCTTGCTTCTTTGCATCTTCTCGCCGTTGTTCTTCTTGTTTCTTTGCATCTTCTCGCCATTGTTCTTCTTGCTTCTTTGCATCTTCTCGCCGTTGTTCTTCTTGTTTCTTTGCATCTTCTCGCCGTTGTTCATCTTGTTTTTTCTTATCTGCATCTAACTTTTCATATAATTTTTGCATAAAGTTTGACATAAAATCTTCATTAATTTGAGCTTGTGGTGTTGAAATTATAGGATTAGTAGATTCTATTTCATAATCCCCTAAATGTTGAACTTCGGCGTCTATCTCACGATCTAAATCCTCTTCGACTTCCGATTCCCCTTCATTCCTCCTACTTGCACTTCTTAAAGATCTCCTTTCAGACATATTTAAAAATTTATCAAAATTTCATTCAAATGAATAATTATTTCGATATAATTTTTCAAAACAACAATATTACCTTTATAAACAACTTAATACCCTTTAAACTAAAATATGCACAATACTTCACCTTGACAATTAAAATTGACACTGACAGTGACTCGATAAATCCCTTTAAAATCACTTTATTTCTTGACTTTTACTTGTCAAAATGACATATGATATTTATTAATATCAATTGCCCCTACGTTGAGCGCCATTTGTTATGATATCGCCCCACGTTGGGCGCCATTTGTTATGATATGAGATGCTTCCTCTTTGAAATTAATTGTAAAATTAATTATTTTTGAAAAACTAGCACATTTCATACATATTGCTCCGGTTAGCTCAGCCTGTATTTAAATTTGCTAATTTAAAAGAACTCTTATCAAAAGGACGTTAAAGGGATCGATTTACCAACTTTTGATAATTTACTACACAAAATTATTATCTAACTAAACACTCTTCAAGAACCAAAATTTGTTTTTATAAATACCTTTAATCACTTTTAACCACCACACTTTTAATAATCATGTAATCCTATTTTCAACAATATCCCACGATAGCTGCAACACGTTCCGCTCCTGTCACTGTTATCTTAAAATTCCACCTTTTGACTCTCGTCCAATAAATAAACTTCCAACTCCAATCTAATTCCAAGACCAAAATATCCTATTTTGCAATTTCAACCTCTTCCAATAAAATAGTTGTAACTAAGAACTGTATTTTTATTTTTATAAATATTTTCCATTTATTTTTAGTTTATAGGTATCATTAAACATTTTCTTTATAAACTTTGATAAAGGTTTTATTAAATCTATTTTGTTTATAATTCCTTTTTCAAAATTAGGATTTTTGAAAATGAATCTTCTAATTTCAAAATTGTTTTATTTATCTTTCAATTTTTTTTTTTTACATGGTAATATTTCCCTGGGTATCTTAATTTTTTAAATATAACAAAACCTTTATCATTTACAACATTAAATTAACAATATTTACATAAATCTAATATTCTACAAAATTTAAAATTATTAACATTTATCTTAAAAAGTTTACATTATTTACATGTTATTAAAAATTAAACTTGTACAATTTTAAAGTATACATTTCAAAATCAAATTAATTAAAAAAAATATTTATTTATAAATTTATCCTAAAGATATTATTTCAATATATAATAATTTTTAAAATGTATTATGTTTAAAATCATATTTCATATTATCTTTCTGTTGAAAATTAAAATTCCATTTTATTTCAATGTTCTTTATTTAACATTGTTCCCAAAAAAATTTGCGCCCCCTCTACATTACAGTTCTGGTTTCGTCCCAGCTGACTATCATAATCATACTAACCTTTTCTTTCTGTGCCTTCTCCTTATCCAGAGCTTATTCTGTTCGCTATCAATACCGCACTTGAGCTACAATCTTACGACCTACGATGCCTATAATTGCTTCAGAACTAGCGGGCATTCGCCTTCTTCATCGCGTCTCCTTAATTGTGAAACAGAATGATTTGGGAAGGGTGGAGAGCGGGATGAAGAGGAGGAAATATAAATAATAAGGGTGTTCCATTTTAAAATTAAAAGTTGCTATCAATTATTCTAAAACCGGAAGTAATAATATTGAGTTACTTTCGAAATTATGTGGGCATTTTAATTTAAAATAAACTTTGTCTGAAACAATTTTCGGTAATACATATTTAAAATAATCGAGTAACAAAAATACAGACCGATGGACCACCCTGTATATATACCACCTAGTTTAGTTTAAAGTCACTGTAGATCTGAAAATGCTATTGTATAGCGAAACTATAGTCATCGACAATAAAACCAAGTTGTGAAACTAAAAACCAAGTAATTATTCAACCCTTTAAAATGAATACAAAGTTTCACCACGTAAGAGCAGAAACAATACAAGAAACTACTAAGTACTAAATTGAAAAAACAAGAGAAAAAATAATTCATATTTAAAACATAAATTCTCGGGGGGGGCAATTGCCCCCTGTGCCCCCCGCTGGATCCGCCACTGGTTCAGAATCATATGTTTTTGAAAGCATGGCCTAGCAAATGGAGATTAATAATTGATTGATCGCATGATATAAAGTTAGTTTAGTACACACTATTGAAAACTATCGGAAATTGAGCAAATTCCTGCAAGATATCAAAATCATACACCACACATATCAGGTAAAATAAGAAAGAGTTTATCGCGTGGTGATACGACACTTGCATCACACTATTCAAATAGAAGACATAAAGAAGCAGTTTCAAGTTTACAAAACCTTATTCTTTGTTGATCTGGAACCAAAGGAAAATAACAAATCAATATTCAATTTCAAATATCTGTTAAATATGTCTATCAAAGTTGAACCTCCGCACAAAAGAACTGAACTTGTGCAATGTCAATCATATTACACTAAAAAATACTGTTTTCGCCCTTATGCCTGTGTCAAATACGGTGATAATTACAGCTCTGTATTCATGTATAAAAAAAGATACACCAGCAACTTGTGCACTGTGCGGGAGACAACCCCCTGATACAAATTTACACTCAAACAGAAGTCTTTCCCCAACAATCTAACTCATTAATCAAAAATCGGAGTCATGTTATACCAATATACCAAAACGCTGCTTATGCACAAACATTAAATGGGAATTCAGATCAAATCACAAATCAAACAAGTTTAGAAACTACGCTCATAAAATTCGTAGGAATTTAAAAGTTTATTTAACCAACTTTTACAACAGAATAACATGGTCCTCAATATGCTCACCACCGTACTAAACAGAATAAGATCATAATCGCGGCTTTTTTGAGAATTGTCCAGTGGAATGCTGGCGGCTTTCCACAGAAGTGACAACTTTTCTTAATACAAACAAGATCGATGTAATGTTAGTGTCAAAAATCCATTTTACTACAAAAACATTTCTTAATATTCCAAATTCCGTCGTATATTATACAACGTACCCAGACGGCACAGCCATCAGTGTAAGAAAAGGTATTGTGTACCATGAATTAGATAAATTTGAAGAAGATTACCTCCAAGCTACCACCATTTTAGTGAATAAACTTCCTAAACCTTTTACTATTTCTGCTGTTTACTGTTCACCTAAACATAAAGTTACGAACAACAAATTAAAATGCTTTTTCGAAACCTTGGGACCAAGATTCACATCTAGGGGCGACTACAATTGCAAACATACACACTGGGGATTGAGATTGATAATCTCGGCAAATTAAGAGGCAGGAAACTATTTAAAGTGATCAATGACAACACATATTCAACAGGAAAGCCTACATAATAACCGAAATAAAATCCCAGCTCTACTAGACTTCTTCGTTACAAATGGAGTCTCTAACTATTACCTAAACATAGATGCTAGCTACGAATTATCATCAGACCACTCATCTATAATCATGACTACTATTATTAAAAATAATCCCCCAGCACTATCCAACAAGCATACAAACTGGGATGTGTTCCGGGAATGCATAGATCAAAACCTGGAACTGAAATTAAGGTTAAAGGATCCCGAAGAACTAGATGAAACGACAAATTACTTCATCAAAACCAGCCAAAGTGCGGCTTGATATGCTACACCTGAGACACAATCTACTAAACAGGTTTGTATAAATCTTCTTCTTCCATCATAACATCATTTTGATGTGTTGTGATCTTTAACTATATTATTTCACATTTTCGCTCCATTCTTGTCGGTTTTGAGCCACCCGAATCGCCGATTGGAGAGGTTGGCTAAGCACCTTCTTAGTCACATCTGTCCAACGTTGGGGCGATCTTCCTCGTCTTCTTTTTCCGTTGGATTTTCCCAAGATGACATTTTTCTCCAGACTCTCGGTTCGGCGCGCTATGTGGCCCAGAAAACGTAGAATGCGTTCGTTTACCATTGACGAGAGACGAAGTGATGGTTGTATCTCTTCTAGTACCGAATCGTTTGTACGCCGTGCAGTCCATGGGATACGCAGCATACGGCGCCAGCAGTACATCTCGAACGCGTCTATTCTTTTGTATAAATATCCCATTGCAAATACAGAAATTACCAGCGCAAAACGCAAAGCAAGGGTTACATGGCGGCGAAGTCGTCGCGTTACAGACAGAAGAAGATGCAGTAATCTCAACAACAAATTGAAACAGGAGTTAAAAAAGAAGGAAGGAATGAATAATTTAAGCATCATCTAGCTAGAAGGTCTTTCGAAATTTGACAACTCGTTATGGAAAGCAACTAAAGGACTAAAAAGACCTAGAGAACCAGTTCCACCCATACGTAGCCAAACAGGAGGATGGGTCAGATATGAAGCGGAAAAAGCCGAGGTTTTCCCAGAATATTTTACAAATGTTTTCAAGTCCCATAGTGATGAAGTAAACGAAGAAGTTAAAGAATATCTCAACGCACCGCTTCAACTATTTCACCTGGAGAGATAAGAAACGAGATCAGATACCTAAACCTAAACCAGGCTACGATACAAAATACTGTACATTACGGAAAACTACTGGCCTACTCAGCTAAAAGCCCAAGTTATCATGACTCCGAAACCTGGGAAACCACCTAACGACACAACATCCTATCGCTCAATAGTGACTCTGCTATCAAAGCTACTAGAAAAATTAATACTGAAGACTCTTAAGAGAATACATATACACATACATACAGAAGACCTCATCTTAGTAAGCTGTCAAATCATCAGTTTGGTTTTAGACACGATCATACTACAATCCAACAGTGCCATTGCCTTACTGATATCATAAACAAAGCACTTGAGGAAGAAACTACTATTAGGCTGTGTTCCTTGATACTACGCAAGAACATCAAACGCCCTTTGGTACGTATCTAATCATACGCTACACGAAGATTTAAAGATCCCATATGTTACTGAAGTTATTACTCAATATGTCAGAAAACGCCAAAGAAAATTTGCAGTCCACCCTAATGAGGCAATTCAACCCTTACTAGACAGAACCTTCCCCAGAAGACTTTTAAGAGGAAATGGTCATGTGATGCAGCAGACTAATACTAATAAATATCAAATATTAGAACATATCCTCATGTAATATTGTAGTAAGAGATTGCGCCACTGAGTGTAATTCTTAATAAGTCACTTTTATAGCCATATGATTAGCTTTTATAATATAATATAATGTATTGTATATACTCTGATTGCCAATAAAAAATAAGTACGGGAAAATATTTTAAACTATTAAAATATGCATAAAAGCAAAAAGATTGAATCTGTAATTATATTAATCTTAGCAAAATATTAAAAGAAACATTGCAGTAGTAAAACAGCATATGCAAGAACTGATTAAAAATACCACAAATTTTAAAAACTATGGGAAATTGTTCAATAATTTAAATTCTTTAAATGATCTTGACTGATATAAGAAAATTACACAAAGTGATGCGGTTCAATAAAATAACTATTTATAAGATTTTTGATACAATATTCCCCTAGCTTAATGGAAAAAGAAACTGTCTCCAGTTTTCTGTGATCTTTGCTTCCATTTTTCCTCTTTTTCTGCATAGAAATTCTCGAGTTAAAGGTTACTTCGACAATAAAACAAGGAATTAATTATTAAATCACCACAAGAATTTGCCCCGTATAAAAACGTTTTACTACTTCACTTTTACACATAATTTAAATTAAACCAAGTGATTTGTGTAAAACATTAAATCATGTAACTTTTTTTTTTAAATGGGACGACCTATATATTTAATGATTAACCACAATTGCAAGTAGGTATGCACCGCACTTTCTACTTTCCGCCAATAATTATAAAGAAGTGTCAGGATTTTACTTAATTAAAATACCTCTGGAATTGTGAAATATGGATGTGTGATATATTTTTATTTATTCTGTATTATTTATTCCAATCAATATACCATCAAGCTTCATTTACGATTTTAATATTATTAACGAAATTTTTTTAATTTTATTTTAAAAGCCTAAAAATGGCTCTTTTTAGAAAAACTCGATAGATTAATGTAATATTTTTATTATCATTAATCAAATATATTCTACATGCAATCAAATGTTCAACTAAAAATTGTAAACAAATTAGCTAAATTAGAGTATTTCCCAAAAATGATTGACGTTTAATTGCACCGCTGCGTCTATGCTTTAATAAACCAGAACTTTTCTTGGGTATCATTGTGTTGCCATTAGTTTTGAATTTAAACCAAACATAAATGTTAAGTGCTCCCTAAATGGTCCTGAAAATTACAAATTATCTTCCCATATTTATAGAGATTTAAAAGCAAAACCTCTAAATCAATTAATCAAAATGTTATGTAATAAAATCCCGAAATCTCAAATTAACAAAAAGTCCAAATGTCACTACATCCAAACTTGATTTTCTATTATGTCCATCGCCATTTTTACCACTTTAATTTAAATGTTTTTTGGGATACAATTACATATCTATGGCAATTTTCGGTATAAGTGAAGTTTAAATTTTAAGCAGACTATCCTCAGTCCACTAAATTTATCAAATATATTATGAATATTCATTTGCTTAAGGTTAGATTAAAAGTCATCGGCGTCTGTGTGGAATTAAAACATAATCTTTTAATAACAAAAGTTGAATTAATTTGTTGTATTCTCATTCAGGGACATAAAGAACACCTGTTGTGGTTAGAAACAATTTTTTAACTGACATTTAAACTGAATAGTTATTTTTGAGAAAGGCATTTTAATGTTTGTGTTTAAAATTGTTCTGGCAAACAGGCGAGATAAATAAATGCATCTGCCAGGTTCATAATTCATATTTATTGTTTTATAAACCTTAGTAACAAAAACACATGAAATCGTTGACATTATTAGCAAGCTTTCGAGATGTTTAATATTTATTTTATTTTTCACTTTTTAAAAATTGTTGCTAAACACGCTTCTTTATAATTCCCACTAGAAAAACATAAAAACAATTTATTACGAAAAGTAATTATTTTAACTATTAAAGTTCTGTAAAAAATTGTGGCTAAGCTCATTCTCACCTAGAAATTGTACAAACAAAAATAATTTATGAAAGAAGCCATTTCTTTTGACGATTAAATTAAATTAATTTTCAACAAAAATAAATGCTTAAACATGGTTCCATTACCATATTCGCTTAAAAATGGCGTTAAAAAAAAGTGAAATCTAGAACAATACATATTTTTTGAAACTTTTGTATGCCACACCGTTGACATTAACCCCATTTAGTCGTCTATAAATTTTTTGCAAGATTTAATCGGTGGGTAATTAATTAAAAACAAACGCGACAGTTAAAGTTATTAAGTTTTATTGGGCAAGTTTTTGTTATTTTTTATAGTTATTAGTATGACATTTGAATGAATTCATGAATGAATAAGGAACTAAATAAACAAATGAGTTTGCGCAATAAGTCTTAAGAATATTTAGTAATTTATTAAATCACAGTTTATGGCTGAAATGATTAATTTTTATAGGCAGGGTCGGACTTGATTGCTTTTAAAATACTTCCAACTGCTGATAACTACCGCATTTTTTTATAAACGTAAATTGCTTTTAAATTTTTGGAATTTTTGAGCTGTATTCGTGAAATTATTGCTATTTGTTCTCTGAAGTTAATTATTTGCATTAAACTTTTCAAGTCAACTCTAGCTAGACTTTGTTATATATTTTTAAAAATAAACATTTATCAAATTTAAACTTTATAAATAGGTATGTTATTTTACTCCGAACGGAGATTTCTGTAAAAGTCAAAGTTTTTGGTTTAAGTTTGGATTTGGATTTTTTAAAGAGAACTTTCATATTTCGCTGGGGTTATTGGAGATCTTTTAAATTTCTTTTGCTGTGAATTTAAGTTCTGCTTTAATTCTTATTTGATGAGTTTGTTTTTAATTCAAACACTTTTCTATTTATTTAATTTACTTATACTATGTTGACATAACCTTTTGGTTTTGAATTTCGATTATCGTTTGCATTATGTCTTCATAATAGAGGCTTTTGCTTTTGAGACTTGAGCAAGAATTTTTGGAGTGAAAACTGCATAAATGAAGACGGAATTAATTTTTAATATTGTGAGAATTATAGCAGACGACCGATGTTCGGGTGGGAGTGCGGCGTGCATTGGGGGAGTTAGGGAGTAAGTCAGGTGCGCGAGCAGACTTGCGAGACAGTTAGAAAAATACTAAAGTATGAAATATTTATGACGGCAGGAAAGTTTACCTTTATTTAATTAATTTAGCGTTATTCTGAAGCCTAAAAAATGTAATACCAGTAATATAAAAAAAATATTATTTACTGATATTTTAAATTTTCAGAAGTATAAAAATATGAAATTGGAACGTTTATGAATAATCGTATTTTAACAAATCAACTTTTTAAAGATTTCAAATTTGACCTTTTTTGAGAAATTCATAGTTTTGCTTAAATTTAAATTTCCTTTGCAAAATTTTATTTTCTTCTATGTTAACGTCTATTTTTCAACGCCTGGAATTGGTTCATCTTTGGATACTCTTGTTGAGAAGTAAGCGAGTATTTTTTATATCTTAAAGTTAAACAGAAAAATTTCGATCTTTCGTTGTGGAGACCTTTTCAAAGCAGAATTCCTAGCTTTGCAAATAAGTAATTTAATAAGAGAACAAAATTCTAAGACCCTGAAAAAATTGAGAGAAATTAGGGGCGCCCTTTTTAAATAAATATTATTACTATTTGTTTTTAAATCCGTATCACTACTCGACTGGCTAACAATTTCCAACTTTTAATAAGTTTTGATATTTTATGACCTCAGGGGGTTAAGCATTAAATTTATAAATAAATTTATTTAGTAAACGCCAAATATTAATTTATTTATACAATCCAAAGTACCAAACCTGAACCTTTTATCAAAACCACACACCGTTCAAATTTCATAATCGCCCACTCTAGAACAGTATGATTACAAAATCCATTTATTATCTAAAATCGCCAGACAAATGGGTTCAAACACACAACCCATTTAAAACCCTATTATATCTTTAAATCTGAAAACGATTAAATATCAATCATGTAAAACTTATTCCACGCACCACAAACCTGCTGGTTTTATAAAGAAACCATTATTTATGTTTTTGCATATCTAAATCGATTAAGATTGCTCAATTTGTTACTGCACTTTCGTTGCTTAATATTAAAGCAATTAATTGAGGGTATTGTCATAGAGTTCATTACTTATTATGAATTAATTATCTAGTTGCACGTGTGGGGAGTTGTTCTCAATTTATCTTTTAAGTCACTTGTTGAATATAATAGTAAGATATATTAAGAACAAGCTTACACGTTTGTATCTTACTTGTTAACTGGATTCGAGCGAGTTTTAAATTCCTTTGCGAATTGAAATATTAAAACATTCTCCAAGTAATTTCGATTTTTTAAACGTTTGCTTCAATTTAAACTTGTGGGTTTCTTAAGTTATTTCTCTTTTTACTAATGACTTCTAAGCATGACAACAGATTCAAGGAACATATAAACAAAGTTATAATTCATGTTACAATTTCAACTCAAGGTAATTATCAGTATTATTTAAATGTAAACAATTCTGGTACAAGTATCGTTATTACCCGCATTTACGTTTGTACCTTGTGGGGAATTTACGTCAGTGAAATTAAAATAATCTACATAGTTATTCTTGTTGAATAATAACAAAAAGACAAATATACATAGATAACTTGAACTTCCAGCTTTCAGTTCGTGTTTTCGCTTTCAGGTGTCAAACGACTCGTGCTAAAATCGTTATTAAAGCTTGATGAATTTGTTCATTGATGAGAATTTGTAACTTTTGTTATATATTTTAGACCTCAAGATACAAACGAAGGCATTAAAGTGGTTTTATTATATTTATTTAGATTGGACCAAGACCTTTGAAAATTATTTATTACAAACCGTTACAAATGGAAGCTTCCAGGTTGCCAATTCACTGCCAAAATGTAAATAAAAGACAAAAAAAATTAGAAATTTGTTTTAATATCACTCTAAAGAATAAAAAATTTATCTTATAATTAACATGTATCTTTCAGGCTTCTAAAGTTTGTATTTCAAACTGACATGATTAACAATTTGAAATTAACCAAAATCCTGAAAAGCTTTTAGGCTCAAATACTAATAATTTTGAATATATGACTTAATTGTGTCACTAATATTTTTATAAACCTTTTTAATTATTCAAATTTCAGCAATGAAAACGGTAGTAAACACTCATAAAGTAACAGTTTTTGAATTTAGTTTCGACAAATTAACTTATGTAAAACGATAAATTCTGGAAAATATTCAAAGAAGGTATGAGACGAGTAAGCTTTTATTTATAATTTAAAAATATCTTTAAAAGCGTGGAAACGTTTCTTTTAAATTTTTACGTCTTTTTACTTTTATATTTAGTAATTATTTTTCCATATTAATCAAAATATTACAAAGACTACAACCTGCCAAATTTTATCACACCTTAGGAACTCCAAATTACAATATTCTTTACTTTAGTTATATGCTAAGTAAGATTAAGCAATGTTATATCAAAATGGAAAACATTAAAACAAAACATTCACCATACAATAGAATTTCGGAATTTAAAATGCAATTTTCAGAGCTCTTTAGTTTACAGTTGAAGTAAAATATTTTACTTTTGCAGCAAGTTTAAACAGAATAATAATTTTAAAAATAGAACTAAGAAAACGTTGTTTTTTAATTAATATTTTTACAACCCGTAATATAAATTTCTTAAAGTCAACAATAAAAGATTTAATAAGCATTAAGAAAATGGCAACGATTTTTGAATTTATGGGCAATATAATATAAACAAATAGTAATAAAATAACTACAATGATAAAATCTAGGAAAATATTCGAATATAAGGCATAAAATTTCTAAGTTCTACTTAGTTTTCTACTTATATTTCGTCATTTTTCGTGAGTATTTAAACCAAAATTTGGTTTTTTAAAAGACCTAACATTCCTGTGATTTTGTCGAATTAGATAGTACATATTTACAGGATTTTATATTTATTATTTAATATGACAATGTACCCCTTGTGAAATTGTGAGATGTACTAGAAAACAGCAATATTAAGAGTACGTTAGTCAGGGCTGTGAAAAACCTATATGACAACCAAACAGTGAGAGTGAAGGTGAGAGCAGACTTGACAGCGGAATTTAAAGTTACAGGGCTGCTGCATGTCACCGACGTTGTTCAAGATAAAAAAAGCACTTTATCTATGGAAAAGAAAATGTAAGGGCATGGGAATACCCCTCGACGAGAATATAACATTGTATACACTATAATTCGCGGACGACCAGGAGGATATCGAATATATGACGAGAAAAGCTGTATAAGAAGATGATAAATGGTAGCTGCAAATGTGAATAAATCATCATACTTAGGTATAAGATGGCAACAAGACGCTTTAACCTTAGAAACGGGAGAAGTAATACCGGCATGTGAGGAATACAAATACTTGGAACGATTGGAAAGCAGGGATTTTATAATACAAAGGTAACGAAGAGATTAAAACCGGATCAGAAAGTTATAGGAACTCTAAACGGCATAATTTGGGATGCAAGTATTAGTAAAAACTGCAAAAAACAAATAGAGATTTTGCAGCTCGCAGAACAACACAAAAATCAACTAAAAGTCATGGAAATGGACTACTTGAGAAGAGCAGCAAGAGTATTTAGAAGAGAAAGAGTCAGGAATATAAGAATACGCGAAATAATGCAAGCAGTAAAGGACATCGTTGAAGAAATTGAAAAAAGGCAACTCATATAGTACTACGGATATGTCCAAAGAATGAAAAATAGTAGACTCCCGAAAAAGACAATGGAATGGTAACCAAGAGAAAGAAGAAAGAGATGACGGCCAAGAAGAGGATGGAATGAGGAAATGCACAATATAAAACAAAAATTGAATATTCAACAAGGAGCTTGGATAGACAGAAAAGAAAGAATGAATAATAGTAGACTCCCAAAAAAGACAATGGAATGGTAACCAAGAGAAAGAAGAAAGAGAGGACGGCCAAGAAGAGGATGGAATGAGGAAATGCACAATATAAAACAAAAATTGAATATTCAACAAGGAGCTTGGATAGACAGAAAAGAATGGAAGAAAGTATTGAACTCCGGATTTAATATTTTAATTTTTCTTTTAGAGCAATTATATTTTCTTTTGGATTATAAAAGTATTACAAATACTTACTACAGCGTGTCAGATTGTTTCAAATTTTACAAACTTGTAAATAGAAAACCTTCAGCCTAAAATAGATTACGCTAGATTTATGATTTAAAATTAAAAATCAAAAGTAAAGGTTCTATCACCATGTAAGCTTTAAATGTGCATATTTAAAGAATTTTCTGTTTTTGAATTAAATATTTTCTTCCTGTTCAAAGCAAATAGTATGCAGAATAATGTAACTTTCAGAACATTAAGCAAACTTTTTTATTAAAAAGTTGAAATATAAAATAAAATATTATACTTAAACGTATTTCAATTTGTAAAACTTCTAAGCATTCTTCAATATATTATATTAACACCCAAAGAAATTCGCCGATGACCGAATCGTTTTCGCACAAGATGAACAGGACATGAATCATGAAATATATGTTAAGAGAACTAACAGAAGAATTTGAAAAAAGGGGTTTAAAAATTAATTTCCAAAGAAACAGAATACATGTGCGTGGTAATAGCTGCACAAAATATAAGAATAGACGAGCAAAATATTAAATCCTGCGACACTTTTAAATATCTAGGAACAACTATAAGCTCGACAGGCACTTGTGAAAAGGACATATCCACAAGAATAGGTATGGAAAAATGGGGACAAAAACTCTACATAGTTTATTAAGGTGAGAATATCTTAGTCAGAAGACCAAAAAGCATATCTTTCATAACTTGGTTGGTGAGCTGAAATGCGGCCAGTAACAAAAGCTGTTAGAGATAAAATTAGAACGGTAGAACTAGATTATATGAGAAGATGCCTGAGAGTCACAAGAAGAGATAGACTAAGAACAGAGGAGATTTGAAAAATAATGAAAATAACAAACTCAACGCCAAAATTTTGGAAAATAGAACTATCCAATGGTATGGAGATGTTAAACGTATGTCAGAAAACAGATAGCCCAAGAAAATAATGGAGTGGAACCCGAAAGACAAAAGGAAAAGAGGCCGGCCAGTCCTAAACTGGGAAACGCATATAAATAATATAATGACCGAAAAGACGAAAGGAAGGAGACTGGGAGAATAGGGAATTATGAAAACATAAAACGGCAAACCCAAGACGGCAATAACCGAAGAAGAAGAAGAAATTAAGTTTTAACATCCTTCAAGAATTCAAACAAAAGTATTACGTTTCGATGTTCAATTCCTTAAAAACAAACAGCTTTTGCTTATTTAATTTTAAATTATAAAATTGATTATTGCTTTTTCTTTTACAAAATAAGAAAATACCTAATCTTCTTGGGATTCAAAATTCAATAATTTCTCAGAAATAATAATTATTAAGCGATCAGCAAATTTACACACGAAACAATCGCATATATTTTAAAGTGCTCCTTATAATTTTCAAATGAGCAACATAAATATCGCTCACTTATTGATACTGAGATTATACTCGTATACTAGTATACGGGTTCTCTAATTATAGTACAGAATTGGAGTTACCTTTCAAAAATTACTTACATAGCTATTTCACCTGAAATTAGAGAGGTACGTCAAAAATAAATCAAAATTTTTAATAATCCGGACTTATTTCATGCACCTGAAATACATTAATCATTTTATACTAACACACGTAACTGGGAACATTTTATTGAAAGTACATCATAAATCCTAAAGTTATAAATAAAACCATTTTTACGAAATTACTCCACGGATTAATTTTCTTAATTTGGATTTAATCATAAATCAAAAGTGCGTTCCAATAAAATGTTTATGATTTGAATTATTAATCGCTTCAATCACAATTAATTAATTTTAAAGCAATTTAAGTGACTGTTGAAGAAATGGGCAAATTTAAATTATAAACAATATGCCTTTAAGAAACTTAAAAAATTTAAATTAATCAATGACTGATTAAATTAAAGTATAAGAAAGTAGACAACGAGGTCTAAAACAATAGCTTAGCAGAAAACTAATTAATTGTTAGAAGTCAGTGATTCAAAGCCCTGCAAAGGTAATATTTTCTTTGTATACAAATTTATCAAACTTGGTTTATTATTAATGTTAAAGGCCAAAACACAACACTTAAACTGGCCCAATAAATGCTTTCTGGTTCAACATCATGATAAGCATCAATCAAACTTGCTAGCTTTCACATACGTATTGAAAATTAAATCGATGAAGATAGGCTGACAAGGTGAGCTTTACATCTAGTAACACAAAAAAAGGTAAAGGTAAATAAAACCATTCTAAAAGTATTCGCCTAATAACATGACACTCAGCCATCATTTCGCTCTAATAAAGCCAATTAATCAAGTTAAATCAGCATGAAGCTACTGATCTAAAAAGTTATTACTGTTTTGATGTTTGTTTAGCATGTATTTGTAATAACAATAATTGTTAAAACTTTTTAAATCTTCAACACCATGAAACCTTTATTTATCTCAACTAAAACTTTAGTAAGTGAAGCTAAAATATTTTTAGTTGTTGATCCATAAGGTTATCATTAATTATTAGTAGCAGAAATGCAAAATCATTAAAACTAAAACTACATCAAATATCCTGATATCATCACAAAAACAGGAGACGAAAATGAATGTTTGTTTTCATTAAGCCTTGCATAATGAAACTTGCAGATTTACAAAGAACATATGGTGTTTAACCAAACGAAAATAGATCAAATGCTAAAGTTCCTATTTCCTGTTCGCGTCGAAAATTTGTTTAACATCAGATAATATTTTGTCTATGACAGCTGTGCCAAATACTTATTTGGTTATTTTACAACGTCTGATGTCAAGCTAACCAAAATAGGAAAAAATCATGCAAATAATACAAGATTTCTGCTATTAATTTTGGTATAAATAGCTTTCGTGGGATTTTTTTTTTACGTTTTTGAAGTTAAAGTGAAACGTGTTATTAAATTCATCATTCAGGCCAGTTAATAAAGTAATTATTTATTTTAAACAGTTTTTAAATAGCGTATCCAAAACGTTTAGTGAATAAAACGCTCACGCTATTAAATAAATAATAGTTAGGTTAGTTGCTTTTTGGTTCTTTTGAGAAAAGTACATTGTTAAGATTATCCTCTGTGAAATTACACAATTTTATTATTTAGATAAATAGGAAAAATACAAAAAATTAATTGGCAAAGATTTTAGATTTTTTAAATAATTTAGAAAAAGTGGTTAACAAGATTAGGTACTTTTATTGGTAGGTGGAAATACTTAAATTAAATCGAAAAATCAACATATTCATTCAAAATAAAGCCCAAAATTGTCAAAATCATTTAAGTTTGAAGTTGAAGAATTTAACTCTTAAATTTGTAAATTGTAAAAATCTCAAACCATATTTCTATAAAAAATAAATGCCGAATCATCGTGGAAAAAGCTAAATTTATATATAATTTACGCCCAAGATACTGTTTTTTTAAATTATTGTTTTATAACATCACCTCGCGAATTAATAAGACGCCAGAAAATTAATTAAAAATCTGCAGAAGTCTGCATAAATAACCTGTTTTGCAATTAATAAACGTCCAAACGCAGATAAATAATTTTTACTTTCAAAATTCTCACTAAAATCAAAATCAAATATTTGGAATTTTATCATTAAAAACTCCGTTTTCGGAATAATTAATTAAAGTACTAATTTAAGCAGGCTTTTAGCAATTAATTGGTTAGCTTTCGCTGGCTGAAAATTATTAGAAGATATTTGATTATCCAACTGGTAGAAAAAGGAAATAAAACGGTGATAAATTAGATTTTGGTTAATTTTAATTATTAACTGAATTTTTAAGTGTCAACAGTAATGGCTACCTGTAATTTAAATCCAATTTAATATAAAATCAATAGAAGATTTTTAAATTACTGAAATAAGAAAGTGTTTGATTACTCAATAATAAATCAATAATAAAAAGAAAGGAACTTTGGTGAATCAAATTATAAGTTATGAATTTAAATATGCAACGTCTTTAATTTATAACGTTGAAATTTGAAATACTTATTTATTTCCAATAACAAATCTAAAATTCAAATTTTTGAAAATGGCAATCGATGAGTTAGGTTATGGATGTTCGTAAGTCGATAGGTTATTGTGTTAATAAGAAACATCTCCAATTTTCATCACACGAACAAACTGTTTTATTATTAATGAAAACCTCCATTCGCGCGAAGGTCAAACTACTAAAAAGCGAAGATTATCTGAGTAGAAATTTAATCAAAACTAAATTCATTGGTTAAACCTAGAATGGAGTTTGTGGTCTGATCCACTTCAACTTCCCAAATTTATTTTAAAAAATGAATTTAATTGCAGTTAAATAAGTATTTAAGTACAAACTTTGGAAATATTTAATACCAAATTCATTAATCATTAATCCAACCTAACTTGCTTTATTGGTTTTTTAAAATACAAATTTTTATTTTCACAAAAACAGTCGATTTCTTTAAAAACAGTAATTATAATTTTAGATTTAATGTCTTAATTTCAACCGTTTACGTTAAAATATTTTAATATTTAATTTCTGGGTTAAATTTCCAATAATCATTCTATTTTTAACTCTGATTTTATTATCTTCTTGTTTTAATTTATTTAAGCTAATAAAAATTATTACTTTATCACTACATAACAAGGTTTTTATTGTTTCTTATTTCATGTTTTTCTTTACTGACGCACTTGCTATTTTAATTAACTTGATATGAATATTTTTTTTAAGTTAAAAGGTGTTAATGATTACTAAGTGAAGGTTAAATAATATTATCTTTCGTCTTGTAAAACGTTCGTTTGCGTATTTGATTCTCCTTTTGGATTTATTGAAGTAACAATTTGCGTGCTCTAAAAAGAGTTCGCCTGTAATACAAGCGGTTAAAATATATGCAAATTTATTTAGAGGGCCTAAAGTAAAATCCGTTCTACAAATTTAAGTTCCGGTCAGACATCTAAAACTAATAATTTATCCAATTAGCGGCTTTGCATATTTGAATATTTAACTTTCATTGTAATAAAAACGTTCAAAACTAACATTAGAGAATTAGCTGTGTGATTCATTTTCATTACATCATTTAACATTTGAGTATGTTAGGTTACTGACCTTTCCATTACTTTCTGTCTAAAATTACCCTAAAATTCATGAGAGAAGTACTTTTAATAAAAAATAATTTCAGTCGTGAGCTATTACTTTCAATTACATCAATGACATAAACATAATGATTTAAGAGATATTTTAAACTATAAACGACATAAACGAAACGCATCTTTTAACTGAAACTTTCCCTCGATATTTTGCGGTAATGACTTTATTATAGTAAGAAAGCGAAGTTCGGAGTTTTCTCCGTAATTTTGCCCTTAATGGTTGTTAATTTTTACATTATTATTGTTGTTGTGTCAAAGTTTACTTCATATAAACTTAAAGAAAGCTTCAGTTTAGTTTTGTTTATTTATTTATTACAGGCATGATTCCGGCGATTAAGTTCTATTGTCTTAAATAAGGAAGGTTGTAAAGGTAGAGAAATTAGTTGCTTTTAAACGGTGCTTAAATTACGTTTCATATGTCTTCAATTTAGGCTCAATTTTTAAATTAGCGCGTGCTGTTTCATTGATAAAAATTAAGAGACTCAAAAAATGAATTATTAATAACGCAAGTTATTTTGATATCCTTAAATAAAACTAAACGATCCAAAATTTCAGTAAAAATTCTTAAAACATTTCATTACAAACTTTCAACTTTTTATTTGCTAAAATACGAAATCGTTCCCTGAAAAGGTAAAGCAAAAAAGTGAATTTATGAAATTATTCGTTTATATACATAAAGAACTACTTCAGAGTTTTGAATTTTCAGCTTTTAATGTCTTAAAACTCCACAACGGTAGAATTTATGCCAACGTATTTGTTGAATTCAAATGTCGATATGAATTAAATTTGTAACTCTGAAACCTTTAATTTTCGAGACTCGGGTTTTTAGTTACAAGTTTTTGCAATCGAATTTATGTTTGTCTTCTCTCACTGTTCTCAAGTTACTGTTAATCCGACATAGAGTTTGGTTTAGAATTTGATTCAAAATATCGATTATTTTTCTGCATGGTTTGAAACTTTAGTAATAAAATACCAAATTTATAAAACTAGGGAAAATGTGGCAAACAAAATTTTGACAGTTGGTGTTGACCGCTAAGACTAAAAATTATAAGTTTGTACAGGTTGTTTAACAAGTAAAAGCTATCGTCTGATAAGGACTGCATATTTATAAAAGTGCAACTGATCATTCAACATTTACAAATAAAGAAAACTTTTATCAGAAATTATGAAACATTAACATTAACTACAACTAATTAAAAATAACAACTGCTTAAGTTGAAAGAAGATAAGTTTAAATGCACTTTATAAAGAATTTTCCAATTGCCTCATTTAGTTAGATATACAGAATATTGTCTGAAATATGCACAAATTGAACAGGATTTTCTAGGTAATTCACTCTGCTCCGCCTTAAAATGTACCCAAATTACTGTAAACTATGGAAATAAATTTGTAATTAGCTTTTTAAAGTTAGTGGTGTATAGTTAAATTTCTTAGACAAAATAAGCTCAAAATAAATTTTTTTAGACAATTAGCTTTGATAACAAATAGTACAGTATTGCAGTTTTCTTATAATTCTTAATATTCACACTTTCAGACTGCTCTTATTTTTATAAAAGAATTTTTAATGCAAAAATGTACATTAAATAATTTTTATTCACCAATCATCTTCAGGTTTAAACCTAACATTTATTATTTGTTTAATTAGTTTTTATCGGGTGAGAACTAGGCTTACGTGTTCCAGAGATCTCAACGCATTTATTATTATTACTACACTTGCTAATTATTATTCACAAAACATATTATCATCAAATTAATGTTAACTAAATCGTAGATGTAGGGATAAATTCTAAAATTATTAAAATTAACTCTTTAACGAAAGCACAATAAAGTTAAGAAATACTAAAAAAATTAATTAATAAGCTAAAAACTTTCTACCTTTTTAGATTTTAATTCACACTAAAGGCAGCAGTATCCTAAACAACATGTGACTTATGAAACAGTGAAAATGGCGAAAACTCAATTTTCACCATCGTTTAATAATGGCATTCACTATTAACATAATAATATTAACATTAACAACATGTCTTAAGATTGATTAGAACGTTATAAGAGAATAATATCCTCATTTATCCTTACTTACAACCAGGACGTAATGTTCAATCAACCACGTGTTTTCTTATAAACATAACGTTTACTTATCCACATAATGAGAGGCCTGGAAAATAATCCACAGCCATACAAATTATGAGACGTTTATAGAAATAAATGTTCCAGTTCAAGAACGTGATGGTTCACGTGTTTTGTAAAAAATGTAAAGTTTCATGTTACAACATTTAAAAAGTGGAGACAAAAACGACATTTTATCTGTATGTGTCACGCTTATAAATGTGAACAGAGAGAACTCTAAGAAAAAGACGATGAAATTGTTACCACGGTTTTTAGATCCGTCATTTGATACATCTTACTTTGTTTTGTATTATTCTAAACCACCACAGGATATTAAAATACGAGCGTAACTAACGTGAACAGAACCGGCAGGTGTAAAAGAAGTTAATACAACACAGGGGCGGCGTTGGGTTCATTCTAGGCACCCAAAAAGACCCCATCAAAGAATTTAAAATTTATTTAAATGCATTTTTTTCTAGGAAAATGCATTTAAATGCATTTTCTGCAATTGGTAAATCACTTCTAATACCTCAATTTTCACCAAAATCCGAATTTTCTTTACTTTTTAGTAAGATTATTATAAAAAAAATTAAGTACGAAGGGAAATCCCACGAAAAATTCTCTTCTACAGCAATATTCTCACGAATTCTCACCTCTGAGAAACAAAATGTTTTTTAAACAGTTTTCATTGATTAAACAGGAAATAAAATCAGTATCACCGGAGATGTGCAATTACTAGACGTAAATGAATTGTCAATCAATTAAAACACAAATAAAATATTAAAATATCGAACTCATGAATGTGGGAGATTTCAATGCCGTGCCCAGTTTGATGAATGAAAGTAAAATCGGGCAATGTACTAACTTAAATGTAGTAAAACTCGACAGGATATGCCGCTTCAATAAACATCATATCGTTTTATTTCGGAAATACCTTTCCAAGGTTGTCTGCTTTGGTGCTCTGGTCAAAGACTTGGCTTCTTGAAAGTTAATAATTTAACTATCAACAAGGTAACACTAAATTGACAACCTGTTTAAGGATAGAAAGAAACCGAAACTCGGAAGTACGGATGACGAATATTCATGTGATTTTTGTACAAAATTTATAGGTTTTTAAACTCTACGAATTTTAGAATTTTGCAGCTGTTCGTGCAATTTATTAGAAATTAATTTTCACCTGTTGAATTTGCCATTTGTAAGACTTGCATGGAGCTTCAGGCAAAAGGATAAATCAACATTTTAATTTTCCCAGACGAAAAAGAAGTGACTAATAGTCTTAAACAACAATTAATTATAAGTATAATAGAATTATTGACAATTTCTGTATTTCTGACCTAAGACAAGGAAATTTTAAATACGTTCCATTAATCACTTTCTAATGAATCGATAAAAGAAAGGAATCGATTAAAAAACACGTACTTATCTTCTAATTACTGCTGCTATGTTATAAAAAATGTTACCCAATAAACAATCAAAGACATTAAAGTGAAAACGTGACATTATCATAAATTACTTCTTGCAACTTTAAGAGGTGCAAAAATTTTAATGAAATTAAAGGTTGTTAGATTCACATACATATGTGATTAATTTCCAAGAGCGCCATTAAAAGCGTGAAGGTTTAAAAATAAGTTTTGGTTTATTAAATGGAACAGCAAGTTTCATTACAGAGCTCGGAATAGACTTTAATAGTTGAAATGGCAAATTATGTTAATAAACTTCAGCATCAGTTTTAGAGTTTAACCTTTTCGGCTACTCTTCTATAACATTAGGTTGGGACAAAAATACGTCACTAATAAACACAAAGAAGTCGAACTTTGTGGCAATGAATTAATAGGCAGAAACGTTTGATATTTTATGAATTTTGCTTAGCTTCAACCCTGAACTTATTAATTACAATTTCAAATAAACCTCCTTATATGAGTTTCCAAATTTTTCTGCCGGAAAATGATTTAAAAACTTCCTCCTTTAAGTTTATCATTACTGAATTATGTGATAACTAATTTATGTAAGAAACAATTAAAATACAGTTAAAGCCCTTCATTTTTTTTTTCTATAAATTCTTCAATAAATTTGAATTTTTGGTAAAATAAAAGCAAAAATGCAAGACAATTTTCATTAAAATCTACACGAATTTCAAGAATATCTACGAAAAAAGTTAAAAACCATGCTTAAACTAATATAAGACCATAACAATTTAAGTTTGTCATAATTAGCAGTAATTTATACATTACGGTATAAACACAAGGCTATCCAAGGTTATTTAAATACAGCTTAGAAATTCAATAATCTCTGAATAATTCAAGCAGTTATTTGTAAAACTATGCCAAGAATGTAATCAAAATACCAAAATACTGAAAATATTGATTTGATTAATAATTCAAAAGAATTCTTTACAGTTACGTAATTACGAAATTCGGATGTCATATAAATGTCCAAACACTATAAGATTAGACTCGAAACTGAAGCTTCAAAACTAAACTTGAAGAAATAGATTATGCGAATCCGAATCTCGGAGTTCAGATTTTTTAATTCAAAATTTCTGGGTTGAATTTAGTAACCTAAAATTATAGCATGAGTCTCAATCAACAATTCAAGTCTTAATTTGGAAGTTTTGACCTTTACAATCCAAACATTAGAACGTGAATTTAGGAAACTAAATTTTTTCAGACTGACTTTGTTAAAAGTACTGAAAATCTGGTTTTCCAAACCCATTACATATTGTCAATTTAATTTCGGATCTTTTCTTGTTTGAATCCCCTTCATATTTAGAGTTGAATTTCAACACTCGAAATGTACCGAATTCGTAAATAAATTAGTGGAATGTTCATTTTTACATAATTTCAAAAAATTTGATATTCCAAGCGCATATTTATTTATTTAATCTCGACTCTTTTCATCTGAACTCCTCAGGATTCAAACCTGCATTTTAGAGCTTTAAATACACTGAATTTAGAATTAGATTAGTGCTTGAAGCCTACCTAATTTATAGTTGGCTCGAATTTAAATTTGTTAATCCAAAAATTCAATGTAAAACGAAACTTTAAAGTTAGGGTAAAGTTTTGAAGTTGATTCGGGTACAATTTGCCAAATACGCTTTGTTAAACATATAATTATTCGAAATCTTCAATTCTCAGTTTCTTAGTAATAATAATATACTTTTCAAATTGGCAATTGTCGATCCAATCCCGATTCTTCTTGAAATTGAAATTTGAATTTGAAAGCTTGGAATTCACTGAATTTAGAATTGGATTAGTGGAATCTAATTTTAGAATTTACATTTTGTAATCCAAATTTAAGATTAAAATTTAATACGTACTGGAAATTTTACAAAAAAATTCTATTCAGTTATGCTTCAATAATCTATAATCAACGGTAAAATTTCGAAATAATCGGTTTTCAATGTTTAAAATTTGCTTTTTCAAATCCATAAGCGTTGATTCAAAAGAATCGTTTGATATTTTAATCTTCTCAAGATTTAAACTTCACAGCTTGAAGTCAACTGAATTTATAATTGTCTCAATGTAATTCAGAATTTAGATTTGTTAATCTAAGATTTCAATGTAAAACTGTAATTTAAATTTAAATTGATATTGAAAACTTCTTAATCAATAAATATGTTTGGTTAAATTTATCATAAAATACACAATTTCAAAATGAGCAGTTTGTAGTACTTAAAATTTGGTTTTCCAAATCAGGATTTAATCTCGAATCCTTTCTTAAATTTTCTTGTGATTGAAACTCGAATTTTAAAGCCTGAAATACACTCAATTCAAAATCTAAGTAGTTAAAAATCTAATTTCAAAATTTCGATTATGCAATCCAAACTTAAAATGCAAGATTTGAATTTAAAACCAGAATTGAAAGCTAATTTAATTTTAGTAAAATTTAGAACTTTTTAAAGTACAATTATTCAAATATGTCTCGTTAAATCTAAAATCACGCTTGAAATTTCGAAAATTTTAGCTTTCAGCCCATTAATATTTCGCTTTCGAAATCCATAAATTGCCATATTATAATAATTCATTTTCGATTTTTTTTATTTGAATTTTCTTAAATTTAAAATTTGAAAATTCATAGAACTCAGAAGTGAATTGGTATAAGTAATCCGATTTTAGAATTTAGAACTAGAACCAAAATTTAAATATTTTAATTTCAAGTTTCTTAAATCTGCAAACAAGTATCAAACTTCCAAACCTTCACTTCAGTGTTCAATATTCAAACTTTGTGATCTGATTAACCATTACAAAAGATTCTTTACAATTACATACGCTGCTCAAGTATAAATAAATCTCTAAAGCAAGTGCTTTATCGAACAAGCAAAAAGTTACAAACTACAGATTACACAACACTTGCGTTTTGGAATATCAGTATTAATTTCCTGTAATAGAAATGCCAGTTTTTTTCAAAAATAGAACCCAAAAATTCAGAATTTCACTGAAAGAAGAATTACAAAATCTCAAAATGTTAAACTAAGTTTAACTCCAATAGTTTTTTAAGACGCTTGGAGTTTCTAACAGTATTTTAGAGTAATTTCAACGGAAAAAGTCACAGCAAGGACTTTCAAGGATTAAAAAATCGTCACGTTCACTTAGTTACAGCTAACAACATGAGTTACCCTGAAAAGCTTTTATCAAAATGGAATTTCCTAATACCTAAGGAGTCCTACATGTAACGTACATCAGGCCACATATCAGAGTAAAAGCATATATAAAGGACGTCGTTTTCGCCTTACGACAGCTGCAAACAAAATCAAAGCACTTTTTATTTACAATTAATCCAAACATCAATAAACAAATTCAGCTGTAAAACAAAACAAAAATTTTTGTTGTCATCCTTAAAAACGCATCGCGGTTTCTACGTCAACAACCTGTTACGTAAGCTGTATAAATCTTATTTTAAACCACGCTGTATATGACACGAAACAGACCATTATTTAGCCTAATAAACCGAAGATATTTATAACTATATATTATTGTATGCCTAAATATGAAAGAATTACATATAATGAGATACCAATATGTAGAGCAAGACTATAAAAATATCTGAATGTAGCAGGTACGTGATATCGAATTTAGATATCGACAGGCGAAGAATTGGGTTAAACGAAGTTTTATTTTTATTTACGTAACGAAAACCGTGTAATTTTTTCATTATTCATGTTTAGAGCAAAGTAAAAGTATTAAAAGATTGCTACCTGAAGCAGGTTTGTTATTCGAAATCAATGACGTTAGGGTTTATTTCTGGTAAATTACGATTAGCCTTCATAATAATGGAAAATATTAAATGATTTTCCAAAGTACTGGCGCAGTAACTTCACAAAGCCCACACAAACAAAGCAGAAAGGGCTGAACTAACGAAATGGTGTTAATATCCAATTACTGAGGGGTTCTTCGCCCTTAATATATTATAATTAAAATGCACCTAACTAGGTAAGTCAATAAATGAGTCATGCAAAATCAATGTAGAAATGTGTGAACAACCCCTTATTATAATAAAAGCACCCCTAAGCTTCGTCCATTTGACGCATGCTGTTCAGGAGTTTTAGGGTGAGCTGCATTAGAATCGATATCCTGGCCGCAAATATTTTCTTATTTTAAAACAGCTGCGGCGGTAATAAAAATAATAATTTTAACAAATCATGCAAGAAATAACATTAAGGTTTTCGTTCGAGCTAACCAACCAACCGTTGAGGTTCTTTATTGAATTTTATTGTGAGTAATAATGACGACTTACGTATAAATTTAAAGAAAACCACACCGATTTTTCTTTTCTGTATTAAATATCTATGAATCAATATTGCGGGAAATTCCATAACTTAACACGTCAATGACTTAAAATATTTTCATTAGAACTTTTCCAGTGATACCTAATTAAGCTAAATTTGTCACAATTAACATTCCAGACACAAACTGACAGTTAGCCATGACTCATTTTGACGCCTAGCAATTTCAGCTGGCCAAAAACACTATTTAACAAAAGCAAAAAAAAATAAACATACCATCAAGCATGTTCCTGGTATAATCATCTTGCACATAATCATAAATCCCTTTATACACACTCATCTTTAAATATTCAAATGTCAATCCGGCCCACTAAACATACCGGAGCTTAAAGCTCGGAAAATTACGGACGACACAAAGGATATCAAGCACGCACGGACTACTCGGATGTTGATTGCTTAAAGAAGCGCTTTTTTGACAATAAGTGACAAAAACACCGTCTATTTCCTGCAAAGCAAGTCTACAATTCACGAGACGCAAAGTTCGAAATGTCTCTGTCCATGGCAACATAAATGAGCACGCGCACACTCACAGTCTAATCGATCAGAATGAAGTTCACGTCTACTATAATTTATTGAGCAGGAAAAGTTTGTCCATAAGACTATCAATCAGTTAAACGAAGAGAGCTACACCGTATTTTTACGCCAATATGGGTTAAAGTAGAATTTTTGAAAATAAATCGAGTAACCTGTTCTACCTACGCTACTGATTTTTTGGGGTTTTTTAATGATACAAAAAATTTTCAAAAACTCCCCCGACTCAGGAAAAATTTGATATAAAACATTTCAAGAACGAATATATAGATTTAACGCGACATTCGACTTAAAAGGAATTTAGAAATGAAATGAAAACAAAAGTCAATAAGAGAAATTGCATTTAGTATTTTATGCACGATCGCATTATAATGTGTCAATTATGTCTGAATTTGTTTGACATAAACGTCTATTTATAGCCCGTGGGTGTCTTTATAGGCCGCCGGTCTATAATGAAACGTCAAAAATTGATAAACAGTTTAACAGTCTTATAAAGAATTTTTTTAAATTAAAATAGAATGTATGCTCTTTATTAGAACTCTATTTAGGGTAATTTGTATTAACAACACAGTTAACACAATTATTTATGTGAATATTCCTAGGCGTAAATGCTTCAACCATTTGACAGTTGTCAGTAAAAAATTAAAATAATTGAGCAACTAACTACTCGATGTGGGTAGAAAATTAATTTATTCCTTTTATTTCAGTTTTAAAATCTTGGATCGTGCATAAAATTATGTATGTACCACTGGCGTAACTTGCTTTTATGGCCTTCGACGTGTCTTTAGCCCTCGACTAGCGTCTCGGGCTCAAAATCACGTCTCAAGCCATAAAAGCATCTTTACGCCCTTGGTACATAAATAACTATTAAAAACCTCTCTTTTACTGTATCAAAAAACGTGTGAAGGATTTAATTACAAACCAGTTCGTTAGATTTGTAGTTATCGATCAGTTTCTAGTCTAAGGTGTAATAAACTTGTAAGATTAAGTATATGTGGCGATTTTCGTATAAAAATGAAAGTGCTGTAGAAACTACTTGACAATAACGTATTATAAACTCAAATACAAAAATTGACATCGATAAGGTAATTACGTTTAATTTATTATTATATTTTATGTTGGACAAGTGAAAAACGTTATAACATTTAATTGACAACGGGTAAAATTTTGTTATTTATCTTGTTTGCAAGATGTATGCGGAGTAATACGAAGTGATAAACTCGGAACTAATTAATTATAACAGCCTTTATAATTAATGTTAATTCATTCATTAATAATCTCAACAGTTTATGGATTGAAAAAAAATTAAAACCGTTCGACGTAAGTTTATCACAGAATTAATCAAGCTTCCCATTTAAAATGTGTTTCAAAATAATTAAATTTAAAATTTGAAAAATTGAGGTTACGATTATTTCCCTGCGATTTAGCAGAGTATTTTAAAACCATAAATTATCAAAATTGCGCTTCAACAAACGTTACCTCATTTCATAATATAAATGTTACATCTTATATCTCTTGTAACATGAGAAACTTAATCGTCGAATTATCAAACATAGAAACTCTTCAGACTGGCAATAAATAACATAACATAAATAATAGGCTATAATTTACACTTCGAGAAAGATGTAAAAAAGGTGGTAAAATTTGGGAAATATGAGGATTGAACGTCCCTTAAAATCAGATTAGAAATTAATCTTTTGAAACCAAATCTTAATTAATCGAATCTGAGTATATATTAAATATTCAAGCTAATTTTTATTCTCTGAAAGTTTAAAATTACTAATTTTTAATAACTACAGACATTATGGATCTCCTTTTAAATCCCTAAACAAAATTGCTTGAATTTAAATTTTTAAATCAGACGCATTTGCAGAAATTCAATTCGGGTAGAGATTCCAGATTGAGTTAAAACTTCAAATCCCAATTTAAATTGGGAATTTAATCCAATCAAATTTCAAATTTTTACAGTCGCAAATTGTAGTTTGAATTTAAACTCTAAACCCGAAATATAAACACCATAAAGTAAAGTTTCGATTTAGTTTTAATTAAATTTTATCTTAATTGTTAAACAGATTTCTGAATCTAAGATACTTTTCATCTAAAATTTCTGAAACTAAATCGCTTGAATTCAAGATTCGTCCTGGAAAATCTAAATCTTTAAATCATTTAATCAGATAAAAATTACCAAAATTAAATTAAAATCTGACTTTAAATTAATGTTTTACTTTTAAACGCCTAACATTTCGAAATTACAGATATTTAATGTTTTTATTGTATTTAATTTTCAAAAATAAATTGCTTGAAATGAGACTGGGCAGACTAATTACATTTAGAATCTTTAAATCGGTTACAAAAATTCAATTCTATTTCACACTTTCAATTCAAGGCGACAAATTTAAACTTAAATTAGGAATTTTTTGGACCTAATTTCAAAATTGTTAAATCCCGAATTGTGGTTTTAGATGAATATTTAAACTTGAAATACGAATATTCCCAAGTCAGTTTCGGAATATGATTTTAATTTTGATCGTTAATCGCCAAACAAATTTCGGAGATTTCAGATCTTTTTAGTTGTAAATTCCTAAAAGTAAGTCGTTTGAATTTAACCTCGAACTAGCTTACCAGAATTTTTAATTTTTAGATCAGTTGTAATTGCCAGAAGTTCAATTCTATTTCAGATTCTAAATATAACGTTTCTAATCCAAGTTGCAATTAGGAATCCCTACGAATCTAATTTGTAAGTTTAAATATAAATTTAAAATTTTGTTCTAAAAACCACGATTAAAACGTAAATAATCAAACTTAAAAATAAATTTCGGACTTCTTAAACAAAATTCTTTCAAACTTTCATTAAATTAAATGGAAGGCTCCAACAAATGTTTAATTAAAAATGAAATTTCAAAATTTTTAAATTTGCAATCCTTGTACTTTCATTTTTTTTAAATTCCAATTCTAAGTTTGCATCTTATGCAAATTCAGATTTGGATATCAACACTTTTAAATCTAAAACTAAACCCTAAATTAAATTAGTCGATTGAAATTTCAGAATTGTTTAGATTTTAATCTAAACGATTTGAATTTAAAGCTAAAATCGAAACTTAAATGTTGCCATTTCACTCAAAATTTGTATTTTACTAAACTGAAATCTTTCAAATATGCTGCCTTAATCCTGTGATTAGTAATGAGAATTTTAAAAACTGCAATTTTTAAAACTGATTTCAATTCAAGAGAGATTTAAATTTGAATATCAAGGTATTTGAATTCATTCAGAAATTCGAATGCTAAAATCAAATTTCAGATTGTCAGGTTTCAATTCCAAATACATCAAAATCAAAACTGAAATTGTTTAATTTCGAACCTAAATATTTATGAATTATATATAATTATATATTTATGAATGACTGAAAAGCAATAATTTCGATTAAAATCTTTAAATATCACACCATACTCAGAGATTAAAATGTTTAAGGTTTTTGGAATTAAAATTCAGGGTTAGAAGTTTTAATTTTAATTGCATACAGAAAAAGTTGTTATACTGAAAAAAGAAAAGGCCAAGATTGAAATCGTCCTGAATCCGAAATTACCTATTTTTCAATCAGATTTGAAACTTCAAATCCAAATTGTAAATTCAAGTTAGAGGAGCAAACATTCGAATTTTAATTCACTTCTCGGTCTAAATAGCAGTCTTAATTTATCAATGCCGGAAATTGAATTAAGAATTGGATTTGATTCTCAATTTTCAATTTCAGGCCTCAAATTTACAATTTGGAGTCAATCTGAAATTTATGAAATGTTTGCTTGAATCTTAATACAGCGTTTCAAATACTTCGATCCTAACTTTGAATTCAAATCCAGGATTTGCTAATAATCTTAACATGAAATTTCAAATTTTAAAGATTTAAAATTTTGAATTTAAAATTCTATTTGCAATTTGAAATTAAATTTTTGGTTTGGGCTTTATGGTTAACCCCAGCCTTTAAGCTTAAAATTTTTGATTTAGGTTTCCAGTAAAAAGCTAAATATAAACTATCAGACTTTAAGATTGAATTTTTGATTACAATTTTGGATTAGGTAAATTGGACAGACAATCCTAACATGATATTTCAATTTTTAAAATTCATTATTATTAATTTATTGTTAATCATAACTAGGTTTCAGGTAGAAATTTTGATTTCCCTCCGGCTTTACTCAAAAGATTTAGCTTGCAATTTTAGATCATTATTTAAATTAAAATTTCAGATTAAGTCTATTACTAACTGGTTCGATTTTAGTTAATAGAAACTTACCCCATATCTGGGCAAAATCTGGGTCGAACTTAACTAAATCTCGATCATTACCTGAAAAAAAAAACAGAAAAAAATTAAAACATGCACTAGAAGAAATGCAAATATGAAAGTAGAAATTAGATTTTGTTTATCAATTAATGAAAGCCTATTAATACACATTACTTGTAAAATATTAAACTGTGATTTGCTAACTCTTGTTACATCTAACTCCTTTCACTCCTGAACTGCGGGTGGTGTAGGAAATATTAATATCGATTAATTAAATCAAAATATAACGAAAGGACCGTTTTCATTATTACTTATTGGTGAAGCTTCCTTGTTGTTTATCTAATATTTACATGATAAAAGAGTAGAAATCGATTGATAATTACTTAAAGTTTGTAATTTATGACGTACAATAAAAGCTACAGCAATAAAGTAGCAATTTCACTAGATGTAATGCATAATAAAAACGAGGAAGAGTAATGTAAAGGTCAAGGGAATTTATTTTACACGATGACAGTTTTATTATCATAAAAATCTCGATGCAGATGAGATTATTTTAATTCGTAACAATAACGCAAATCAAAAACAATCCGCAATGTTAAAATTTGTTAATGAAAGTGAAGTCACGTTTTGAAACTTCGTGATTTTGCAAAATATTTATAATAACATTAGCCTTAGTATCTAAAACTAAGATAAGAGCTTTCTTTATGTCATAACTGCCTATACATTAATATCTCCATTATTTATCTTTTATAGTTGTATTGCATTATTATGTACAAGGTTTTGCATTAGTAAAAGTTAAAGCTTTTCCGTGATGTTTTTTTATGCAATTATTTTCTTGTCTTAATGCCTTTCTCATCTGAATAATTAACAACTGCGCCCACATAAAAATTCAAATATGACAATTTTATATTCATTTATCACGCTGAGTAGAATAATATTTTCATTTATCGCATGTAATTATCTCCTTGCAGGACAAAAACCTTTAGTACTTTGAAGTATGTTTTGCTAAAAATAATGATAATAATCGTTTATCACGATGGTGTAGAATAATGATGTTTAACAACTTAAATGACTCATTTGCTACCATATAATTTTTCCAGTGGACTCTTCACAAAGACAGACAGATTATAATAATCGTTAGAAGTACACTGTCAGATTTTATCTTAGCTTTTGAAGCTTCAAATTTAGTCATTTTGTAATTTAAGTGGTTCGCCTTTATTGTTAAATAGACAATTAGGAGATAAGAAAATTAATTTCTATTATGATTTGTAAACATCAGAAACAAATTTAAAAATTTATAATTTAATTGCAATAACTTCATTAAAATATTAGCAAAAATAAAACTGACAACGTTAAACCATTTTTAAAGATTTACTACGTGGAAAGTGTAGTTAAAATAATCAATTTGAAAAAAGACGGCGGCTTTTATTTACGGTTTTTATACTTCTATTAATTTTCTAGATTTCGAACAAAACCACTTAGAAATTAATAGAACAATCGATATCTAATTCCAATAATTCATTTGATTATACTCAGATTAAAGACCTGAATAATAAAAATTTATTAATGAATTCAAAATCTACGGTTCTAATATTACATTTTCATGTATTTTATGTTTTTTCTAAAAATGGTTGGCTTGAAAATCTACAACTATTACAGATATTTTCATTTTTATTGATGTAAATTACAACTGAACAAAAGAAACACATGAGCAAAGCCCACGACGTTCTGAAAAACACCCGAACAGCAACAAAATTAAGACCTAAGATTATTAGATTATATTTATGTATTCTTTTCAGAATGTTTTACCTGAAAATTTTACAGATTTGGCTTTATTTAAATACTGGGGCAAAACAAAAAGGGAAAGCTAAAAATTCCAACAAATTACAAACTTTATAGGATTATTAAATGCAGTTTGATGCAATTTCTTGCTTTTTCTGAGAATGGTTTGCCTGAACATCTATAAATAGTCTAGATATTTCTACTTTTTACTCAAATAAATTATGCTTAAACCGCTTAAATCAGAAACAATTCCAAAGTTACCTGAACAATAAAAACAGTCCAACAAATATAAAATATTAAAAGATTACAACAATTTTGGGAAAATCCACAAATTTTACAGAAGTTTATAATTTTATATTCAAGTAAATTATAGATAGGTACTTCAAAAAATGTAAAGCAGAAGGAAACCCAAAACCACCTGAACAACTAAAACTCAATTTTAACACCTTTTAGAATTATGGGATTATATTATCACGTTATTTTAATTTCCTAAAACTGATTTGCTTGAAAATTGTCAAGAATAATTGCTTTTATTTAAATAAATTCCGATCAAACGACCTAATCTCAAAAGAAACACCCCAAAAATCACTGGAAAAACTAATTTCAACTGCCCGAGGCGTAAAAGATTAGGTTTTAATGTAATTGAATGCTTTTTCGAAAATCCACAAATATTTTGTATCCAACTAAATTATACTTTAAGAAATTAAATAACACAGAAAAGCCCAAAACGTTCCCAAAAGCACTTAGCAAAACATTTTATGAAATCTAAATTTTGATAACATTTCATACTTTTTTTGGGAATGATTTGCCTGAAAATTGACAATATAGATTCATAGTTTTTACTTAAATAAATTATATTTAAACCTACTAAAGTGAAAATGAAAGCCCCAAACGTCCCAAAGAAACACTGTAATAACTAAACTAAAACTTCCTTTGCCTGAAAATCCACAAATATTCTTCTTTTAATAAATTGCATTTAAACAAACTACCAAAAGGAAAAGATATCATAAGAATAATAAAGGCACAGAGACTTAGATGGTTGGGACATATCACTCGACCAGAAGAAGGAAGGGCAATCAAAACAGTAACTGAAACACGGAGCAAAGGGAGGCCAAAGATGAGATAGAGATAGTTGGACGAAATGAAGGAAGATCTAAAGCGGATGGGGATTCAAAATTGGAAGAATAAAGCTATGGACAGAAGAGCATGAAGCGAAATTGTAAAGCAAGCTAAGATACACATCCACCTATAAGCAAAAACATAAGAGAAAAGTGAGGACTAATCCACCTCGTCAAACGGATTTGAAGAGCTTCAGCCGAAGCGGCAAAAATAGATAGGAATATGCCATTAATAACAATTTAAACAAACTAAAAGGGAAACAAAAGCCCAGAACGTTCTAAAAAATACCGGAACAATACAAAATTGTGTGCAATTTAAAACGTTTTGGGATTATAAAATTAACATTGAAATATATTTGCTCGTTAATTTGTGTTTTTTTAAATGTTTGCCTGAAAATGGGATTACTATTTTTTATTTGAATAAGTATATTGTAATTAAAAAATTAAAAGAGAAATAATGGTTCAAAATAAAACCCGGCTCACCAAAAAAGGAAAGCTCGAAATGTACAAAACTTTACAGGATTATTAGATTTTGATGACATTTCTTTCCTTTTCTAAGAATGATTTGCCAGAACATCTACGTACAAATATTCCAGATATTTCTCCGTTTTACTCAAATAAATTGCACTTGAACGAGCCAAAAGAAAAATTCCAACAAATATAAATATTAAAATTCACAAATTTTCCGAGTGCTTCTAATTTTATATGCAAATAAGTTGTAATTACCTCCAAGAACTGAAAGGAAAGGGAAACCCAAAAGTACCTGAAAAACCAAAACTCAGCAAACTCGAAACGATTTAGGATTGTAAGATTTTTTTTATGTTATTCCAATTTCCTGAAACTGAAACCTGAAATTCCAAATATTTTCCAGAATAATTTTCATTTAAATAACTTCTTCTGAAATGAACCGAACTTTAAAGAAAAGTCCAAAAAACACCGAAAAAAATTTAAAATATTCCAGGAATATCAGGATTTTGATGTCAAGGAACATTTTTTTGAGAATTGTCTGCCTAAAGATACACAAATATTCAATAAATTCAAAACCTGTTAGGACCATAAGAATATACGTTTATGCCATTTTCATTTTTGGAAATGGTTTGCTTGAAAATTCAGAAATTTTCTAGTTGTTTTTATTTAAATAATTTCTGCCGAAACAAACCAAACTCAAAAAGAGAGCCTACTACAGCAAAACATTTCAACAAATCTAAATTTTAATGACATTTCATATTCTGAATAGTATTTCATATACTCACATTTTTGTAGTCAAATAAATTATACTTAAATAAATTAAAATGACAATGAAAGTCTGAAACGTCCCAAAAAATATTGGAAAACAAACAATTCTTAAACATTTTTTTACCTGAAAATCCACATATTGAAAATTTATATTTTTTTTTTAATAAATTGTATTTAAACAAACTAAAAAGAAACAAAAGCTCAAACAACGCCGAGACAATAAAAAATTCTGACAAATTCAAAACGTTTTGGAATTCTAAACATTCAACGAGATTTTAATATTAATTTGGGTTCTTTTTGCCTGGAAATGCGCAAATATTCAGAGATTTCTTTTTTTTAATGAAGTACTTCATAAATATTTCGGATATTTCTACGTTTTAAGTAATTATACTTGAACGAACTAAAGCAGAAGGAATACCAAAAGTGTTCCCAAAAGAATCTGAAGGTAAGGATCGGCATTTACCCTCCACGAAGGAGTAAGGCCGGCAACATGGAGGGTTAAAGCCTCCGAAGTCGCTTTCATATGCGGTTGTCTCGCATCTAAACAATAAGAAATTTCAACAAATGCAAAACCTGTCAGGATTATAAGATTACATTTTAATGTGAATTCGTGTTTTTTCCGCCAACGGTTTACCTGAAGAATCAAAAATTTTCCAAGTAGGTATGTATTACATCGCATTCAAAACATTATTATTAATCATATGAATACGTTTTGGTGTAAGTTTTCTAACGCAATTTTTTTATTTAAATAAATTATGCTCGAGCAAATTAAAAACAAAAGGAAAGCCCAAAACCTTCCAAAAGCTGACGATAAATGAGTAAGAATAAGGTTAACAGTGAAATCATTAATAAGGATCGTGCCAGAATGGTGAATAATCCTAAGATCCTTAAAACCATTACATTCCATCCATCAGTTACGAGGATTAAGTTTTATCCGAGGTAATATCAGGAGCGAGCATCCGATTGTGATCTAAAGGTCTTACGATTTTGGCTTGGCTTAAAATAGCCTTGTTCTAAATAAACTTAACTATTTGTCTATTTGGTATACAAATCTTCGGGGTTAAAGGATCTTTATTACGAAAAGTAAAAAGCCTTGCCAAGTTGCATTATTATTAGGAATTTTGCTTGTTTAATAATGAATGTGAGATATTAATTAAAGGAAAAATAATTTAAATCTAATTTTTTCAATAATAATGGTTGGGGAATTTGAAGATAAAACTTCAATATCCAGATTTCTTTTTCGGACTTTATTCTTATTAAAATATATCATCTTTAGATAAACTTCATTTAATATTTATTAAATAATTTACAATCGGTGTTAAGTAAAGTAAATTAACAAAAAAATAAGTAATTTTCTGAATAATTTAGCGCATCTTTGAATAATAAAGCAAGCAAAATTTATAAAATGCTAAAGAATTTAACAATTTTAGGGTTTCAACTGAATCGAAAGGAATAAAATGTCTGTATGAACAATCAGTAAACTTGCAAAAAATTCATAAATATTAAAAGAAAATTATGCAATAAAAGGTTAATCTACAGGATACGCACATCTTTTTGTAGCAAAGCAAGAAATCAACTTAACGTGTGGATATTGAAAATGTACGTTACATTTGTATTTGAAGGAGTTTCATTGAGCTGATTAATCATCATTATAGTTCAGAGAGTCTTATAAAATTTTAAAGATGCTAATCACCACAACATACAATTCTTACAAGGCATCACCGGTTGCATTTCACCCATTTTAAAATTTGGCACAAATAATGTTTATTTACTTACACCAATAAACACAAGTTTCCGCAGAAGTTTATGAACTGATATAATCATGAAAGCAAATTTATCAAGATTCTTCGTAGCTCTTATACTTTTATACAGCAAGGCATATGATTATGTTGCAGCAATTGTACGTTAAAGGATTTGAAATGTATGTCTAGTGAACTAATAGTCTACACCACGTTTTCAAAGTTTCTGCAAATTCTAAAAACTATAAAATGGGCAGTTTTAAAAATATTTAGTCTTCTCACAAGAACAAATCATATATTTCTTTCAGAAGCTGTGTGTTTTAATTTTACACGTCATTACGTTACATAAAAACTATAAAAAGTTAACTCACAGTGATTTACTCGCAATTGAGTTAACAAGATTGCCGAATTCTATCACGTAGCATTACCTTCGAGGCAATAAGCACCACCAGTCTAGCTAAATATAGACAAAACCTTTTACACAAGCCTTTAATCAGCCAACAAAACAATTTTATTCTATTATTAGGTCGCCGCTTCTATTTTAATGATAATGTTCTGAATTTATGCTGTATGTTTCTACAGATCGTTAACACCTTTTCGCAAAATTATCCATACGGGTAAGTTAACCTCTTTTTATTTATAAATAGAAATTGTAGTAATTCTTAAAACCTTTAGGCTTTGAATTATAAAATGCAAACATCCCACTATAAATGATTTACTTGCTTTAGAAAGGAAGAAGGCATGTTTGTCTCCTTTTTTTTTAGTGCAGAGTAAATTAATTTAAAACTAGCCGAAGTGTTGAATATTTATAGTAGGATCTTGATTTCACTATATTTTACAACAATTGCTATTAAATCTTCGTGTTAACTTCCCACACGTACATTTACTAAATAAAAATTATTTAAAACGACTATCACCTAACTATGTTCTGTTGATAATAATTACAGTATTCAAGTATTCAAGTGTAATAAATTCCTTTGCGGATACAACAAGTATCCGTTTTAGTATAAACATCAACACTTCCTTGGGCTATCAAGAGCAAAACCCTCAAATTAGAACTTAATCTTGCATCAGTGGATCGTGGATCAACGAGAGTGGGTAAACAGTAGATCTAACAACCATTACTTAGATGAAACTTGTAGGTTGGAACTATTCGAAACGCTTGCAGATATAAAAATTTAAAGAAATTTAAATTATACTTCCGAGTAGTTGTCTGTTGTAATTACAAAACGATTTAATAAACTATTACACGTTCATTATTTCTATTGCTTTCGATTCGGATTAACCACATGAAATGACATTTTAAATCGTAACTTTAAGGAGCTATTTTTTAAATCGATTCTAATGTAGCTGAGTTTTCTGGAAATTAACACAAACTTTACAGTTTTAATGTATTTTAATGAATTATGGAGGGATTTGAGACCAACGGAGTAAATCCTTTCTAAAACAAATTTTACAAAGTAAAAAAAAGAATTTCTGTTTGCTGTTAATTATTAATGAAATGTATTTTGCATCCTAAGTACAAATCCTTTTCTAGTAAATTTAGTGCTTAAAAGATTAATTAACGTTTCACTGTCTGATTCTATTTTATTTCTGGCTGAAAATAGTAGTGAATGCTTTTACATAGAAATTCATAAAAAATAAATGTCAAGTCAGATATTGGCTTTTTAAGATTGACAAACAAGGTTTCTAGTCCACATTTTGATCGCAAACAAATAAAATATGCAGGAGTGGAAATGCCACTTGAATCAATGGTCTTATATTATTTCTGAATGTACGTTGGTGTGCCTATTATTATTTAGCTATAATAGGCAGAAACTTGTAACGTGCATTATTAAAGCACTCAGTTCTAAATCTGAACATAAAATACAAAAAACATACTTTCAAAAGGTTTATTATCACTAATAATTAAATTGACAAGCTTAAATGCCTGAATTATTAAAAAAGGGAAAACAAATTGATTTGATTTATTAATTTAATTTTTTCTACAAATGTTTTTAAAATACTTACGCCAGAAACCTAGAAGGTAGCAACAAAACAACTAAGCAAAGAATCTTAGGACATTTTGCAGATTTCGATTTCAAAACGACACTTTTTTAAATATCACTGGGTATGGCGATTTTTACAATTAGGATATTTACAAAAACAAAATTTAAGGTTCGTTCATGAAACTGAACTACTTAAAAAGATGTTTTAAATCTAAAATTGTCAAAAACAACTTCTCTGTGTTGCTGTTTTTCAGTTGTTCTTTCGTTATTTGGGAATCAAATTTAATAAATTACTTCAAAATTATATCAGAATTTGTCTTGGATATTTTTAAAATCCTAAATTTTGACAAAAAAAGCTTACAAAACAACTATCATTAAACTTGAATGCCAAAAAGGTACAACCACTTGGTTAATAAATGGGTAAAACTACCAATATTTAAAAAGGTTAGTATCCTAAAGACAAAATTAGTAAGGATTCATTCTGCGAGGGAAATATTCTTCAAAATTCATTTACTTCATAAAAAAAAATGTTTTTAATGAATTAATTTTTTGAGAAGATATCGTCAATAAAACAAAACCTTAATACTTTCGTCTTAAGAAAATTAGAAAATTCTGTTGGGATATACGAGTTTTTATTTCCATATAGTATTTTTCCTTGTGCCAAACGTCTTTGATGATTTTTAAATATAATTTTTGAACATAAAAATGTCGCATTTTCATCCTAAAAAAAACAATAAACACAAAATATTGAGGATTTCCAAAGTATAAAAGATTAAGTTTTTCTAGAATTTTACAAACAATAAATGTTTTTCTTTTATGTAGCGAAAAATTTCAAACAATTTTCTTCGCTGAAACCATAAATCAAATCAAGTACAAGAATCTCCAAAATCAAAGATTTACAATACTGAAATAATAAAGAAAATCTCATTTATTTAATGTGAGGCTTTCTAAAGGTCTAATAATTATTTATTAATTTTTTCGAATAAAAATATGAAACATTAAAGTGTTTTCCTGTTTGCTAAAAATCCGTGATTGAATTACGAACTGCTGAAAATGAGAACCCTTCCAAAAGTTCAGAATGAAAATTTAAAAGTAAGAGTAGTCAAACATATCTACGAGATTAAATAATTTCAACAGAAACATCAAATAAAGATAAACCTAAAGTCGATATGACTGGAAAACACTAAATGTCCCAAACCTTTAAAAAATTCATCTTTTCTAATTTAGAAAATTCCAAAGGATTAAAGATTTAAGAAGTCTTTTGGAATGAAATCTTAAACGATTTAATTCGGATTTAATATTGAAAATTTCAGCTAAAACGTCGAAGAAGAAAGGGTAAAAGTTCTCTCCAAAGGATCGGCAGGCTTCTTCAAAGGTATTAAAGGAGTTCAGCCTTTTCTAATTTAAAGATGTCCAAATGACTTAATATTTCAGTTTTTAAAGGAGTTAATAATTTCCAGGGCTTGCAACTAAAACAATAAAAACGAATAAAAGTTTTTCTTTTAATAAACCAACAAAATGCTAAGGGAGTTAATAATTTCTAGGAATTTCCACTAAAACAGCAAAAACGAATAAAAGCCTTGGTTGAAAAGTAAATTTGCAAAAAAACAATGAACAAATTTGCAGACATGCAAACTTGAAAAACTCAAAAAGATCAAAAGAAATCCAATATTTTCAGTCTGAAAATTTCCAAAAATTTAAACATCTCAGAAATATTTTTACGCAATATTTTAGAAGATTTCTGGAATGAAATTTTGGAAATGACTGTAAAAGGTTCTAACAATTAATTTCTTTGGGTTTCTACTGACACATTCCAAGAATTAAACGTCCACGTAAAATATCATTAGACTTTCAATGATTTAAAAAATCCGATATTTCCAGTCTATAAATATCCAAAAATTTAAACATCTCCGATATGTTCTGGGACCACATTTCAGAAAATTGGTTGGAATATTAGGAAAGGATAATTTTGGATATTTAAATTGGTCCTGTCGAATTATCTTCAATTTATTCTCACACTCTTGTTATATTACTACTGAAAATTTAAAATTTGCAGTACTCAAAAATATTACACAAAATTCAGTATATTGCACTTTCGCCATTTCCATATTTAAATATCTCTATAATATTTTTGAGACGTTTTAAAAGAAAATTAAATGAAATTTCAATAATTTATAACAATTTCAACTGACAAAACTTAGTAAATCTGCAATATTAGAAAATTTATAAACGTCAAAGGAGGCCCAGTATTTCCACTCTAAAAATTTCCAAAGATCAGAGGACATCTCTAATATTTTTGAGACACCATTTTGGAAGAATTCTGATATCAATCTTTAAAAAATTACAAACAGATGAGATTGAATCATTTCTAAAGATTTCAACTAAAACAGCGAAAATCTATAAAACATCTGGTTGAAAAATCAGTAGACTTGCAAAATCGGCAAATTCAAATAAATTGTAAAATAATTTCATGTTTTCTAAAAATGCCGAAACAATAATCTTTGCAAAATACTAAAGATCCTGAAATATTGACGGAAACCCGTCTTTAATTTTTAATTTGAAGTATTCCGAGGGCTGAACAATTCAAAAGGTTTTTGAAATGAAATTTTGGAAAATTTCAGTAAAAATTGATCATTTCTGGAAATTTCAATTAATATCAAAAACTAATAATTAAATTGTCCGTTTTTGAAAATCATCAGACTTATTATTAAAGAAATTTACAGAAAATTTCCAAAAACTTTTCAGATATCTGTATCTGCAACCTCTTTTACCTTTCGGTGTCGAGGCTGGTGCCTGGTGCGTTAGTGTTTGTGGTTTTTACGGGTGCAATGCACAACCCATCCCGTCTCTGCAAGTTACGTGTTCGAAAAATCCAATATTTCCAGTCTAAAAATGTTCAAAAGGTTGAACATTTCCGATATGTGTTGAGGCCATGTTTTAGAAGATTATTTGGAATGAAATACTGGAACATTACAAAAGGATTTAATGATTTTGGAGATTCTTACTGGTACATCGAAACGAACAAAATATTTGCATAAAAATTTTAATGTTATTTGCAAAATCAAAACATTCAAAAATAATAAACAAAATTCAGTATTTTGCAGTTTCACCATCTTTAGACCTCATTTTTTTTAAGACGTTTTAAATGTTTATTAGGAAACAAAAATGGAAAATGATATATGAGATTTCAATAATTCCTAGGAATTTCAGTTGACATATCAAAAGCGAACAAAATGCATGAATACATGAAAAATTATCTGCAAAATTAGAAAATTTGTAAAAAGTACAGTAGCTCCACCATTTCCATATTGAACACATCCAAACAAACTCCTTGCTATATTATCCAAACTAAACTAATTTGTACTTTAAATTTCAAGCCACGAAAAAAGTAACAACATTTTTGTAGTTAGAACAACTATAATAAAAGCAAAACAACAACGGTGGCTACTAATTTAATAAGCTTACACAAAGCTAGACTTATAAACGTGTTAAATTTATTTAAATTTAAGTAAAAGGTGAAACAAATGTTTGTTAACTATTCAAGTTAATTAATTCAACATGTGTGAAAAACTTGCCCAAAATGAAAGTTCCAAAAAGAAAACAAATACGTTATTGACGGCTGAAAAAGTACTTTTTGTTTTTATGTTTTCTTGTATATTTTACATTAAACAGCCCTATTCAGTCGCATTTTCAAATAAATATTTACGTACTAACGAACAACCTAAAAAAAATTCAACAAATTTCTGTGTCATAACATAAACTAGTTCACTTTACAAATACAATCGAAGATATGCATTGTTTTATTTCAAAGAACTGTTACAGACGCATCATTTCATTTACTTTCGAACCTCTCAATACTAATTTACGAAAGTGTGCTAGTTTTTTCTTACTTAAACATTGCCCCTACAACGCCTACTCATCTACTTTATAAGACTTTTACAAAAAGAGCCCGACTATTTGTTAATACCGAAGGTCGAAATGATTTTGATTGATTTGTACTAAAATAGTTTGACGTCCGCTATAGAAAAAGAGGTTTGCGTGTATAACACTTCGTGCTACAATTCTTATGGATTTTTTTAAAACTTGACCAAAAGTTCTTAAGATGAGGGATTACCAAATTTAGTTTAGTAAAGGGGTTATGTTAGTTGAAGTGAGTTCAGACGAATTTGGAATGAAGAATCATGCATTATTAAAGACAAATTTCCATTCGTATATCACTACAATCTTTGATCAACAAACATGAGAAATTTGGAAAAAAAAATTCGTTCTTACCACTGAAATATTTAAAAAGATGGCTTAAGGTTGAAAAGTTTGAAAAATTACAGGGGAAGTTCTCAATCAAATTACTTTTTGTTTTTCTAGTTTTTGATTGGTTTTTTGGTTGTTTAGAGTTTTAGAGATCACATTTAATAATACGGAAGTAAGTTTCATAAAAAGATTTATTTTGTAAATTTTAATTAATGTTTAAATAACTGAAACCAAAAATCTGATAAACATTTAAGAAACACAAAATTTCCCAAACCCATTTAGGGCAACAAAAACACTTTTCTAACATTTTTTAAACCTGAACTCCTTTGTAATAAATTTTCAAAACGATAAAATCATATGAAAGCAGATATTTTAAATTCTATTCAACGAAATATAAAACGTTCAGATTTTAAAATCTGGAATATCAGATTCAGAACATTCATTGTTAACTAAAAATCATCAATCATCTCTGCTTTACAACACAGGAAAACCTTATACGGCACCAATTATCTCTCAAAGATTGATGTTAGATTCCAAGTTAGGCAATAGAAAGTTTAACGTGAGCGACTGGTTGTCTACATTCAGACTTCCTAATAGATTTACGACGATGCATTTTCATTTTTCACACCATAATTCTTCGTTTGAAAGGATGTATTAGGTTCGGAAGTAAATTAAGTTTGAGATTTATTTAAAACACTTGTTACAAATTCAGAGTGAAATGAAATAAAGCTTTTGAAAGGTTTAGAATTTAATTAAATTTCGCAATTTTTAAGTTAGGACAAGTTCTTGAAAGGTAAATTATGGTGTCAAATTTAGCAAATATCGGCGACATTTAGCAGGTAAATATACAGCCTAACTTGATAAATAGGTAAGTGATAGGTCACTTGTTTTATTTACGGTTTCAAGGATAATAAAGTCATAAAATTTGTGCAATTGTAATAAAATTTCAATTGTTTATGGTTCTGTGAAAAATATACCGAATTTTTATCATTTTATTGCCAGCCCAAGGTTTATATTTGATACAGAATTTTTATTGCAAACAGCTAACCTACATTTACCAGTCCTTATTTCATTTTAATTCACAATAGTTTTTGAAAAATGTTGGTTTACAATTGTGCAAACAATTATTGTCATGAAACCTCTTCTTTCTTAAAAAACCAACGCTTCAATCTACGGAATGCCATTAAGCTAAAAATTTATTTTTAAATGTAAAACCAAAGCTTTAACTCTATAAATTTGTGCAAATCAACAAACAGTAGATAAAATTACTCCCAAATTTACATAATGAACTTCCTACGGCCATCATCCAACCGATTCGTATGTAACCAACCACACACAAATTTGCAAATTCATTCGCAAAACAAACAAGGTAAGAAAAAGAATCGTAGGTATTCTAAAGGTAAACAAGAACAAGAATTTAGACCAGGAAAAAAAGGAATCGTTAGCATAACTACGTGGGTATTACTTGCAGTAAATAATTTAAATAACTAAAAGCCTTTTATCTATGAAATACGGGAGCAAAATGGGCGTTTATTCTCGTTTTAACGTATCTGTGTGTTTCTCAGCGGTGAAGTGAACGATTTATTTACTCGGTTCAAGATATTTCACATAGGTTCCATTTATCATAAAACTGACAAATGTGAGAATGCGAATAATGGAAACCGAAAGCCACACTACCATTGTATTGTCTTAATAGATGAAAGTGAAAACGATTTTAAATATAGGTGTTTGGATTAAAGACTTCTTCTTTATATGGATTATGAAAAATTAGTTTTGTGTTTTACATAAATCATCGACGAAGAAATAAAGATTTGCAAATGGAGATATTTCGTTTTGGTAATAAAACTGTCGGTGTTCTGTTTATGTTATGAATTATGCAGTCTAGACTATAAAAGATGAGAAAGAGAATTTATAAAAATAATAAAAGCGAAAAAAGCGAGCAACAGATGAAAATTTGCAAAAACTAAGGCGGGAATTAACAAAATAATCGGCTAAGAATCTAAGCAAACAATTAATTAAACGAAACTTATTCAAAAAATAAAATGAAAATTTCTAAATTTGTTTTAATTAAATTTGCAAAAACTATAGCACAAATCGAGAACACAATCAGCCAAGGTTTAAAGAAGATAACTAATTTAACAAAAATTAAATTTAAATTTCAAAATTTATTTAAAAAGTCGGTAAGTTGCAATTTATTAAAAACAATCATGAAATGAAATTTTTGTAATCATTAAAACATTTTATTTTGCCAGACTTCTTTATAAGTTAAAATATATACCCGCAGAAAACTAAGAAGTTTAATTTTTGGCTTAAGTCCCAAGAACTTCGAGAGTTTCCTCTTACAAAACAAACAAATACAACAAGAAAACCAGAAACTCGTGGTTTTATTTATATAAATTTTTATTCGTGTAAAAAAATCAGATATCAAATTTTGGTCCGACTTTTTACTACATCACTTCCCTTTTCGTATAATTTCCATAAACATAACTGAAATCAATCTTTACAAAAAGCCAACAACCTTTTTTTAGAACTGATGAGCAGAAATCGGAAATTCCTAACATCGCATCGGTTGAGATGCAAATCACGTTTACAACTTTTATAATCGACAGGAAAAGTGACATTAATTGCTGCAAATTCTTTTGATATGACAGTAATTATAACAATAGAAAATCCCAACAATGCATTTTTATAGTTAACTGAATTCCTAACGTGCTTTAATGTACCTCTCCCTTTTTAAACGTTTTCCTAGGCTGAAAAACCTCGTGGGTGTTGACTTTTACATCTTCCAAGTATTGTCAAAATATTCATCTCTTGAAAGTAATCTCTTCAACAATTGAACAAAATATTTATTTTTGGGCATTGGGAATAGTTACAGAGACGGGGTATTAACATTTTAAAACAATTTATTCTTTTTTTGATCTCTTAGCTCGCACTAATTTAGTTCACCTTTTATTTTTTGTAATCAATAGGAAGATCAAAGAAAAGTGAATGGAATTTTTATTCGCTGTGAAAAAGTCCTTATTTATTGCTTATTTAATTTCAACTAAATAACACTCGATAAATGCAGAAGTTTCAATTTCGATCAGAAATTGAAAGTACGAAAAGTAGCTACCTACTAATTGTGCTGATTTATAGATGTTCTCTTTTATTTATTGAAATATTTGACCCAGAAATTGTTGAAATTGTACTATTTTGTAAAATTGTAGATGATTTATATCGTGGTAAATCTGTAGCTATCAAACTTTCGAATTGGTCGGAACATCTTAACTTAATTTTTGATTTAAAAAAGAATTTTTGATGAGCGATCCGAAACCACAAACCTCAAATTGGTCAGGTTTTTAGATCAAGAAAATAGAAAAATTAATTAAATTAATGTGCTTTTTGATAACTTTATTTATACCAATTTTGTTTTAATGAAAATTTGGAGTAATTGAACTTTTACTTGTGTAAATTAGGAAATTAATTTTTTGTGCTTCAATTTCTAATCTTAATTGAACGAACATCTTCCTTGATTGCACAAAAATAAAGTTGAAAAGTATTTTGGGTACTTTATAACACGGAATAAATCGGTTTATAAAATTTAACGATTTCTTTTTATAATGCACTAAAATGGCAGAGCACTAAAACATTTTCATTGATATGTTAATAACCGGCAACTTTATAGTAGGTACGTAAAAACCGCTCTACATTTTTTAACGTTTGCTAAAAACTTATTTTCGTTGCTTTCTATAAATATTCTTTAAACTAAATTAGCTCATTTCAATTGCTAAAATTAATTTGTTTAATTTTAATTTCAGGTCACACTACCAAAAAACTAAAATTGCACAAGGCTATACAAACAAGATTAATTTTTACACTAAAGGATTATTTTCAGTGATAACCCGGACGTCTTGCAAAATAAACAGGTTTAAATTCCTTCTCTCTGGATAATAAAGACTTCCTGGCAGAATACCAAGAATTTATCTTACCAGTTATCACACATCGCACATCTTTGTTTAAACAAATCCTGTCTCTTGGTCGCTGTTAATAAACCCATCAAACTTTAAATTATTCCTACTGTCATGTTTCGTATCTGACATCTGTGTCGGTAATCTTTTTGTTAACAATAAACAATAACATATGTAAGTTAATGGCAGTGATAATTTTTGATTATTCATCGCTGTTGTATGCTTGTAAGTTGTAAGCCTTGTAAGCTGATTTCACGATTTTGATGCATGAAAATTCATAAATTCAGATTTCGTAGATGACTAATTTTGTTTGTTCTATTTATCTGAAATTCTACTATTGATAACAGTTTTGCAAATTGTTTATGTATATCGAAATTCTTAGGAAATAAGGAAATAGTTAAAAATAACAATCGGATGAGTTGTTTGCAAAAGAAAGGTAAACCAACGGAGCAAAATCTAAGTAAAACACGAAAATTAAAAGCTATATATTGGAGAACCACATTTTTGTTTGTTCTTCTTGGATTTTCACCTTTACAGGTCAATTTTAAACTTCTGTTAAATTAAAATACATAATAACAGCTTTAAATCTTGATTAATAGATAAACGAACATTAACGAACAATTAAAGGATAAAATAATAAATCAATACTAGAAGAAAAGTCAGAATAGCTACTGTAAAGAATTCGATATATGTATGACCAATAAATACCCATTTAAACACAAAGTAAACAAAGTTAAACACACATCATGATTGTACTGTTGTAATTATTGAAATAGCGAATGGACTGCATCACAAACAACTATGCAGTGCCAAAATTTCCAAACATTGGCTTGTTAGGGTTATCTTATTTGTTAAAACTCAGATTGGAACTGAATATTTTCATTAACGTACAAAATTATTTATAAATACATTTTTATTTGTCACTAAATTCAAAGAATATTTCGTACAAAATGACAACCAAGACTTAAATTCAGTTGAATTAAATGAATATTAAAAGGTTCGATCAATGGAATGTATAACCATTAGAATATATTTGTATTTTCAATAAATTCTTAAGAAAATCTGCCATAAAGACATTTGAAGAAACTCAAAGGTTGTGTGGATATTTCCAAAGTTAACTCTTTGATTTGTTTATTTCAGTAAACCGAAATACTACAAATAAAGGGATTAGATAACTTTGAAAACCAATCGAAGCCAAAATCGTCTAAACCGATAAAAGAATTGAAATAACCATTTAAAGCTTTAAAGTAACAAAAACACATTATTTTGAAACCTTACCCTTTGATTTGTGTATTTCAACACTGACTTAGAACAATGGTCATCAAAATACTACAAATGAAAGGATTTAAAACACAGGAAATAATACTGAAAACTGAGTTTTCTAAAAAGTTCAAATTGTTTAAGTTTAAACTAACAAAAAATAACTGTCTCTGAAGCGTCTTTAAAAATATATCTAAAATTTGTTTTTTTTTTCTACAATTTTTTGTGATGCAATCTTAATTTTAAGAAACAATTTTAAGAAATTTGAATGTCAATAGATTGTACGTTAAATATGATATGTAATAATAACACAACTTCGTTTAAATTCTCCTCAATGAAACCCACGCCGTTTTTCATGCATATAAACTCTTGTCGATAAATGTAATTTAAAAAGTGAGTAGGGCGTGCTCTCAAATTGAAATATTACTGTTAATTATTAAGAGATTAAAATGCGTTCCTTTGGTATTTATCATTGGTCAATTCCTTTCGCTTTTAAGATCCTCTGAATTTATTGCCTTTATTAATAGCATGCAATTAGATTGTAACACAGGTTTAAAAAACCTATTTATTTTTTGTTTTTAAATATTTTCCCTTCGTTAAACTAGGATTTTACCTTACATACAACAAAAGGACATTTGTGAAATAATTTACTCTTTCATAATAAAATGCCTAAGCTGCACTGAAAAGTTGAACCCCTTTTAAATGTATACATTTTTACACATTAAACTGCATATAAACTGACAAACAAAGTATTGTGAAAACGCAATTTTTAATTAACATTCTAAGAAAAATTTAAATTTTTCAAAACTGTGACTATTAATATAAAAGATCTCAGTAAATTTATTTTAAAAAGTGAGTAGGACGTACTCAAATTGAAATATTCTACTTAATTATAAATAGACTGCAAATGCGTTCCTGAATTATTTGTTCTTCATTAATTCATTTGATTTATAAGATTAAAAGCTGTTTTGAACTGATTACCTGTTTGCTCTACTTTTTAAGTAAGTTTTGCCATTTTTAATGCGCTTCTCTTTATTATAAGCCTTCAGTTCTATTGTAAGGCAGGTTTAAATTTTTTTATTTTCTTATTTCGTAAAGTTAAGGTTTTATTTGAATAACTATAACAAACGAAAATTTGTGAAAGTTTACTTTTCCATATCGCCGGAGAGGCCAAGTGGTTAAGGCTTTCGACTACAGCGCGGACGATCTCAGGGTCAAACCTGAATCAGATGCTCGGCGGGTAGCCTACCCAGCCACTGAAAATAATTGGGAACCGAAGCACAGTTGTGGAGTAGGAATGTAGACGGTTGTTGAGGGCGTGGTGCTTACCACACCACCCCGTACGTATAGCGTGCTAAACAACCAAGGTATGAGAAGCAACTTAGGAGGCCTTAACCCTCTATGTTGTCGGCCATGCCCCCTAGCGGCGCGTCAGTGCCGATCCTTTTACCTTTTTCATAGAAAAATAACGAAGTTAAAAGAGGCCCCTTTAAATATTTGTATACGTTAAACTGATTGATATATTGCAAGAAAATTTTAAAAAATAAAACATTATTTAACTTAATAGAACACAAAGTCGACCTACATGAGTTTGCTTAAAAGAGTTCAGGCATTTACTTTGTAAAACAGAAATAAATAATTTTTAAGCTAAAAATGTATAAGCCAAATTGAAATTTCCAGAAAAATTTTATCTTAAAATTTTCTTTTAAAATTAGATATTAAGTCTTAAAAAGTCAACAAGGTTACTGGGTTCTAGAATGAACCGAATAAAATCTGCCAAAGCAAAAAATTTAATAATAGGTACAATCACTTGCTATTACTTTAAAGAACTTTGAAAGATTTGGCTTTGAAGTATTAACATTGTTTAAAATAAATTCAAAATGTACAAAGAAGAACAATATTTTTTAACGGTTTATTTTAAATAATTCAGATTGCTTTCAGAAATTTAATATCCTGAAACTAAAAAGCATTCAAAACAGGAATAGTTTTTTCAAAATAAGTACTAAGAACAATAATTTGCAAAGTGAGTTTTCTAAAAATATGGGTTTAACGCCTTGCAATAATATTCCAAAAAATTAAAAACCATAAAAAACTTCAGATTTCAAAATTTACAAAGAAAAAAATTTAAAGTGCAAAAATGTTTCGGTTTAACGTTAGAAATCGGAGGACGTTTTTAGAAACTCAATATTTTCAAAAAAGGCGTTTTTTTAAATAAAAACTATGCTTCGATGTAAATAAAAAGAAAAGAATGTTTTAGAAATATTCAGATAAGATATCTTTTACCATCGCTTCTGAAAACTTTCAAGCAGTTGTAATGTTTTAACAAAATAATGAAAGTCCAAATGCAAACTAAAGGAATTTTCAATCAATAAGTACCTACTTGTTTTAAATGTCAAATCAAAGAATTTCCTCTTTTTCCATTAATAAGATAGTTAAGATAGTTTATTTCAAAATCTATTATTCCTTCTTCTTCTTCTCCCTCTTGTGTCATCCTCTTTAAGGATGTTGACAAGGTGTCAAAGCCACATTTTTAAACGACTTGGCGTTGTGAACTTTGTTATATTGCCCTTATACTAGGGAAATGTGTTCCTCGCAGTGGTTTCCCGTTGCCTTCTGCAGAGTTTGTGAACGTGTGTATGTGTGTCTTGTTACTATCTGTACCGACCTCAAACAGTGAGAAATTCTTTGTAAAAATCCTTACCGCTGCGTGAGATTCGAACCCAAGACTCCTTGCTAGGAGCCCACCGCTCTTACCACTGCGCCAACGAGCTTCTTAATAATGTAATTCCTTAATATATAAAATATTATTTCAAAATATAAAATGTGATCGACTGCACAGACAGAAGCATTACAAATTCCTTTTCTGAAATTAAAGAATTGTATGTAACTTAAAAAAAAATTGAAAATGTTTTTGGGTTACATGGAACAGTAAAGAACAAAACTCTACTGTTGCAGTAGTAATTTCTATTAGGTTAATTGAATAAATTCCAAGAATATTACTTAATATCACAATTTTTAAAAGCCACTACACTGCGTCCTGTTTAAATTAACATTGCCTAATATTTGCTTCCAATAATTAAGTTTCTTAAGAATATAACACCTTCCAAACAGTTACGTTTTTTAAAATAAAATATGATACCCAATGCAAACTAAATAGATTTTCCAGGAATAATTATTGTTAAAGTTTTTTTTAAAACGGAATTTTAGGTTTTCCAGTTGTAGAATAATTAAAGCAAAATAACTGAACCAAAAGCTTTAAAAGTGGACACCACAAACTTTGATTGGCTTACGACATCCTGGGAAAATTACTTGGAAATTACAATCCTCAAAAATTTCATTAAATTTATTAAAATTAGCAATTTCAAAGCTTCTCTGAAATTAAATTCTACACAGAAAACTACATGTTCTGGCTTAATTTAAAAAACCCAGGAGTTTTAGAGATGAAACATTTAGAAGGAAAGGATAGAAATAATAATTTAAGTATCAACATTTATAAGACGAAATATTAAAACAGAAATTTAAAGGCTTTAAAACATACAAACATGATGCCAATCGAAGAACGAAGAAAAAATCACTTTTTCGTGAAATAGACAAGAAATATCTTAAAATTCCAAATTAAGTAAAGGTTTTAAATTATTATTAATTCGAAACATGTCCTAATAAATATCTAACAGTCAACCAAATGAATAAATAAATGATTTAAATACTCGAAATTTATTTTACTTTCGAATTAAATTTAAAAAATTAAACGATCCGGCGATAATCACAAGTTTAGCTCTTTAAATTTCAGACCAATAACAAATCTTTTTGGCTAAACCACGTATTACTATCACCAAATTAATTACACCTGATTTATCTCCAACTTTACAGCAATAATAAATAAGCACAACAATTAATCACGATGACCCTAACAAACAGGTACAATAAGAAAGTAAATGACCTAAAATAAGAAATATCGCCCGATTCAGCTATCAACATTTAACGTTCATTATGCAAAAGTGTAACACTTATCCTGTATGGCAAAAATAATGAATTATTATTAACATACGAAATTATCAAGTCAGGTTAATTTACCATATTCGCCGCTTACCTATCGTTCTTAGAATGTACCCTACATATGACATATCTAGACGTTTATTAACATAGAACGAGGAAACAAAAGGAACGTCGACGCATTTCGCACGCGGACATGATAATAATAGAAATCGTACAATCTCCCAATCACAATGAAATGATATCGTTTACTTTCGTAAATGTCCTAAGATGAAACGTTATGTCTAAGAAAAGAGCGCGGGAGTTCACATTTAACCTAACAAAACCGAGAGATACTCTATATGGCATGTAGAAATCGAGCCATCATTTGGTTAAAAAAAAATCGATGATAATAATGGAATAAAAAAATAACAAGCATTGTAATAGCACTGTATCTATAAATCGCGTTAATTGAGACAAGTTGTAATTGCTATTATTATAATGCTTGTCGAGTGTTGAAGAGCGTTGAATTCAAAGATTAATTGTCCTGTAAATTCATTGAGTGGAAGTTAATTTAATGCCAAATTTATTTCGCAACGGAAAGAGTTACGAGCTAAGTGCCATAGATAATTGTTTGTTTTGTTTTATTTATATAGCACGTCAATGTAATTACTTTAAACAATTATAAATAACCATTAGCGTTTTGATATAACGTTAAAATTAATTTAGTTATAAATTACGCTTTTATTTGAATACTGACCTATTTCAACTTCCTACAACTGCTGATAAATTACTATGCGTGATAACTGATAAATAATTGTTGTTAAGTAGTAGTTTATTTTGTCTCTTCAGAAAGTTGCAGATACAGTTACGCGTGTAAATTAACAGTATAATTACACTTTCCTCTAAGTTTTTCGTAAATTACGTAAGCTAAACTGGCAATCCTTTTCTTTTATAAATCGAAAAAGATAGTCCTATCTTTATGGAAACTTTTCAAAACATCAAAGATAATAAAAATTTCCCATTGAAAATCCCAGGAGACGTTTCTTATAAATTTTACAAATTAAATAGCTAAACTGGCCATTTTTAGAGCTTTTATAAATTCAAAGAGCTATTTACATGCGACTAAACCCTAAATCAGTCGTGGTCGTGGCTCAGTTGATTTAGCGTGCGTCTGCCGCTGAGATTGGCCCGGGTTCGATTCCTAGGGCCACACATACACCGAAACCACCTGGGTGCTTCCCTCATAAGGCAATGACAAACCACCGAGGTATCTCTGCCTAGTAAGTCTTCTCTGGAGTAGAAGTGCAAGCACTTCCGTGGTTCGGAGCCCACGTAAAGCTGTAGGTCCCCTATGCCTGTAAGCCACTTGACACGCACACCACAGACATATGGAGAGAAGACCGGCAACGACCTGTAAAGAGTATGCCACTTCGAAGAAGAAACCCAAAATTACAATGAATGAAGCTCTTGTAAAATTTTCAAAAACCCAAGAATAAATAATTAAAATATCTCCACCGCTACGGAAATGAATCATTTAAGTTTCCAACAAATGATTCTTAAATTTCACAAATTAGGTAAGCTAATCAGATAACCCTTTTCTTCTATAAATCCAGAAAACAAGTTTCTATCTGACTGTGGAAAAATTTCAAAAGACCAAGGATAATAACATTTTCCCAACGAAAATGAATCTGTTCAGTTCCCAAGAAATGTTTTTTGTTGCAAATTACAAATTAAGCAAACTCAACTAGCAGTCCTTTGCTTTTATAAAACCAAAAACGTTGTTTTTATCCGATTAAAACCAAAAATTCCAGACAATTGTCTGTAAAATTTTCAAAAAACCCAGGATAATTAAAATGTCTTCATTGCAATAGAAATTAAATGTATCAGTTTCCAACAAATGTTTTTCAAATCTCGGAAATTACGTAAGGGAAACTGCCAATCTTTTGCTTTTATAAATCCAAAAGGTTGTTTTTATGCGGTTAAACCCAAAATTACAGAGAAATTCGATTAAAATTTTCAAAACCACTAGGATTAGTAACCAAAAAGCTAAATCAACTCTTTTATAAAAAAAATCTAAAAAATGTCAGACTAAACCCAAAATTACAGAGAAATTTGTGGAAAATTTTCAACACATCAAGAATGATAAAAATTTTCCAACGAATGAATCTTTTCAGTTCCTAAGAAATGTTTTTTGTTGCAAATTTTACAAATTATGCAAGCTAAACTTGCAATCCTTTGCTTTCATAAAACCAAAAATTTTGTTTTCATTTATTATTTTCAGTAGAAGTTTCAAAAGACTAAGGATAATTAAAATGTCCTCACATCAATAGAAATTAAATGTATCAATTTCCAACCAATCCCTTTTAAAGTTCACAAACTACATAAGCTAACGCAATCCCTTTTTCCATAAATCTAAAAAGGTTGTTCCATTTGACTAGACCCAAAATTACAGAGATGTTCGTGAAAAATTTTCAAAACACCAAGGATAATAAAAATTTCCCAACAAACATGAATGCTTTCAGTTTCCAAGGAATGTCATTCTTCTTTAATTTTACAAATTAGGTAAGCCGAACTTGCAATCCTTTGCTTTCATAAATCCAAAAACGTTGTTTCTAGCTGCCTAAACCCAAAATTCGAAAGAATTTTCTGTAAAATTTTCAAAAAACCAAAAATAATAAATATCCTCACTGCAACCGAAATTAAATTTATCAGTTTCCAACAAATGTTTTTTGAATATCTCAAATTACGTTAGCTAAAGTAATAAAGGTTGTTCTATCTAACTAAACCCAAAATTACAGAGAAGTTTGCGGAAATTTTTCAAAACACCAAGGATAATAAAAATTTCTCGACGATAATTTGTAATTTGTGCCTTCAGTTCCCAAAGAATATTTTTAATTTCATAAATTACGTAAGCTAACCTGGCAATTCTTTGCTTTTATAATAGCAAAAACGTTGTTTTTATCCAATTAAAGGCAAAATTCGAGAGAATTTTTAGTACAATTTTCAAAAAACCAAGGATAATTAAAATGTCCTCGCTGCAGCAGAAATGAAAAATTTATCGGCACCAATATGTGTTTAAATTTCACAAATTACAAAAAATAAAGCAATCCTTTTTTTTCAATCTAAAAAAGGTTTTTTTAAATTAAATTATGATTCACTCCTTTGGGGAAATATATTTTTTAACGAATAATGTAAATTCCATATTTAGAAAAATATCACCTCCGCAGGGATTCGAACGAAAAAAAAGGTTGTTCTATCTGACTACACCAAAAATTGCAGCTAAGTTTGTAGAAAATTTTCAAAACAACAAGGACAATAAAAATTTCCCAATGAAAATGAATGTTTTCAGTGTTCCCAAGGAATGTTTTTTTTCTTGAATTTTGTTGAACCTGCATTCCTTCGCTTTTATAAGCCCAAAAACGCTTTTTATCCGACTAAACGCAAAATTCGAAAAAATTTTCAGTAGGATTTTCAAAAAACCAAGGATAATTAAAATGTCCTCACTGCAACAGAAATTAATCTTATAAGTTTCCAAATGATTTTTAAGTTTCACAAATTACGTAAGCTAAACTGGTAATCTGTTTCTCTTCCAAACATAAAAAAGGTGGTTCTTTCTGACTGAACCCAAAATTAGATGAAAGTTTGGAAACACCAAAAACAATAAAATTTTTGCAACGAAATGAATCCCAATATATTTCTTTTCTAATTTCACAAATTAGCAAATTATCTAAACTAAACTGGCAATCCTTTACTTTTATAAAACTAGAGACGTTTGTGAAAATTTTTTATAAAGGATAATTAACACATTTCCACTGCAAAAATTAACCTTTACAGTATCCAACATTTTTTTCTTAAATTCCCAAATTACATAAACTAAACTAGCAATCCTTTGCTTTTATAAATCCAAAAATGAATTTTAAAGTTTTGGAAAAGCCAAGGATAATTAATTATAATATTCCCACTTCTATGAAAATTAATCCTTTCAGTTCTCAACAAATGTTTTTTTTTTCTCCAAGCGTATCATAATTGTAACATTTTGCTACCGAACACACAAGGTAAAAATACTCCATTATGTTACTAATACAATAATGGAAATCATTATGTTACTAGTAACATAATGTTGGTGCAACTCGTCACAAATGGTGGCGCCACTTGTCATTGTTTTGATTACAACTGTCAAGTGTGAATAAATTCAGACAGTTTAAAAGGTAAAATTACTTCAAAAGCGTGTTGTACGCTTCGAAAATTATTTTCGAACGATATTTTTTTGTGTAGAAAGATCTTTTCTGTGCACACGTCTACACAAGTTCTTGACAGTCAAGTAAGTATTTTCAAATGTTCTGTCGTTTTCATTGATTAACATGCAAAATAGTTATATAGCGCTTGAAGAAAAAATAGTATATGTCACTAGGAGCAGAAAGCTCTTTCTTGTGCTTCGCCCAGATTGCTTGGCCTCGGCTAAAGCCTCGGCCGCAATCTTCTGCGCTCAGCACAAAAAGTGCGCTTTCTACTCCTAGGAACATAATATATACTATTATTTTAATTTCACAAATTACCTAAACTAAATTGCCTTATAAATCCAAAAACGCTATTCCTATCTGACCAAACCCAAAATTACAGAGAATGTAAAGTTTATACAAAATTCTCAGAAAATGCTGTAGAAAAATTGATATCCATTTTTATAACGTTGAGACGTCGACTTGAGATTGTAATTCCCAAAATTTTTAAATGATTGTAACCTACACAATCTCCCTTTTTAAAAGAGGTAAATAAAAACTGGCACAAATTTTTCCGGATTATCTGCAGACAATGAATAACATAAACTGAATTTTTAAATAAAATTTTACAACAATCGTTAGTTCTACTAATTTTTAAAATCATTCTACGAGTATTTTATGACAGAAAAATTCAGAATAAACCTTTTCGAAATATTTCTGTTCATACTATTTAAAAGACTGTCTAGGACATACGATTAAATTCTATACCGGTATTTGTATCCTCGCAAAATACATAAATAGATATATAGCGACATGAAAACAGCAAAACTATTTTCAAAAAGTTTAGATTCAATATTAGACATCTAAAATGATCAAACATAGGAACAACTAAACAAACTGTTTTTCAATAGGAAAATTAGAACATCAACATTAAAACTTTTAAACTGTCAAGGACGGATGATGACCAGTCTAAAATTTACGACTGATCATTAAAAAGTAGGCAAATATATCTCAAAGATATTGTTAAATCAATAGGGAAAGTTTCCACCCACGTAGGTTTTTTCTTCACACGAAAATAAATAAAAGCTGAAAGGGAAAGTCAGATTTGCTCCTCGTAAATTTTCAAAGATGGCCTATAATTTTATAATATAAATATGCCTAAAGGATTTATTATAAAAAATCCAAAGAGCTTTCAATAGAAAAGATAGTAATCGGAATATTTTATTTTGGATAAGTAATACTTAAGAAACATAATTTAACTTTACCTTTTACAAAACAAAAGTTTAAAATTAAACTTTTTGCTTAACATAGATGATTAAATTCAACAGGCTAACCTTAAACTATTTTTTAGTTCTTATTTAGTTTATTTACATTAATCAAAATTTTAATTTACTCCTGGCAATTTTATTTTAAATGAATTGTAACGGTATGAAATTAAGTTTAACTCAAATTCGTTTTCTTCTTTCAAGCCACTTTCATCCGTCAAAATGTTAACTTCAATTAATTAACATCAAAATTCGTAGAAGATCTAATCCAACGTGAGAAAACCTTAGTATGCATCAAATTCCAAAGAGTAGTCCGGTTACCAAAATGCCTTTTAAAACCCCTAATAAGTTGTTCTTTTTCAACCATCTTAGCTTCAAAAACGTTCAACACCATTCCTACTGACAGCTATTCGATTTTTCGCGCTGACAAAATTTTTAAATCAAAACAAGAAAAATCTCACAATTACATGAACAGATTCCCAAGGTTTAATTGTTATCACAAAACTTGCTTAACAACCGCATTACAAATCCCCATTGTTAAAAATATTTATATCTTAAAAGAAATAAATCAGCGTTATCATTTTCAGTGACAGCTTTTCAAATTATTCTTACCTAACACCGGTTAATAACTTTAAAGAATTTTCCTTCATCTCTTCCTTGAAAAAAATCGTACCTCTGAATCTTATTGTTCTAACAAAATAAACTGACAGTTAAAAATATTCAAGTGACATTAACAAATTACACAGAAGTAATCTCAACTATTTATAAAAATATTTTTAATTTGTGTTCCTTCTAGTAGCAGCAGTTGTTTCACACGTAATCTTAATTCAGTAGCAAAACATAATTTAGACATCTTGTTTAATACAATCTAGTTACACGATGTCTGAATTAACATAATGTAATGCATATTTAAATAATTCAACTGTCGATCAAATAAGATAACAATATTAAACAAGAGGCGAGTTTGACATGATTGCATTTGCCATTTATTTTCTTTTTAGGTTGCATTTAAAGGTAGGTTTAACCTTTCGATTTTTGTTTTGAATTTTAATTTTAAATATTATGATTTTTAAAGTATTTTTATATTTTAAAATAATTATAATTAATTAATTAATATCTTTAACACTTCATAATCTTTTCTCTAAAATTCTGGAAAATATTTTCATTATGACTGAAGAGAAGCATATCGCTCGGTAGAATTACCCTTCTTGTATATAGGCACAATAATAATTATACTTTCCCAATCTTCCGGTATTTTTTGTTTTGTTTTGTTTAACTTCGTCTTCCCCGTACTTTACCATTTCAGGAGTTATTTAATCTCTTCCTGACGCCTTTCCAAGTTTTTTTCCATATTTCCCTCTCAGGTTTTTCACTGTTTTCCAAAACCCTCTTTCATTGTCCTCTTTAAACATCTCTTCCGGTTCCCCGCCACAGTTATCCCAACTTTCTTGTTTTGCCTGTAGTACAGCTTCTTTAGCTCTATCTTTCTTTACTATGTATTCCTGTCTATTTTCCTCCGTCTTATTTATAATACCCGGTTTACATTCAGCCCACTTCCGTGGCAGTGAGCAGGGGAGTGAGCATGAAAGTGGGCAGCGCGAATATGTAAACACGTCACTCACGCTGACCATGCTCCTGCCATTGCCGCTGCCCGGCGCTCCCTTCGTTGGCGGTATTTTGTGCGGAAGTCAAAGGACCGACAGCGCGAGTGCGAGTGAGTGTTTACATTCTGCTCTCGCTCAATTGCCGCCGAGCGCGCGAAAGAGATTTCTGTAATTCTTCAGGCTAAACCGTAGGTGATACAAACTTCTAAAAGTTCTTTTTAGACTATCAACAACCTATCTAACTAGGTAAAATGAGTTTAAAACGAATTTATTAATTTTTCGTATTTTTAAAAATGCGAAATTTTTATCCACCATCTCCTCTTGCGATAATGGCGTCTATTTTCTATATTTTTTCTTTTTAAAACACTCACATAGTTACATAAACTCAGGAGGTGGAGCGCTGAAACTGCGCCTAATTCTACGTCCTTCACTGCCCAAGGTCGAATGCGAAGTATGAAGCGGCAATGTAAACACTCACTGCCTTCGACGCTGCCACAAAAGTATTTTGGGGAGTAAATACAGCAGCGCGAGGAGTAGTGGCAATGGTTGAATGTAAATGAGGCATAATACATTTTTTCCAGGCATCCTTCTTCTCTTTCAGTTTCTGTTTTACTTCGTTATTCCACCGCCTGGTTCGTTTTGTCTTGTGTTTGCTATGATTTGTCCACATAGCACATACACTTTTTGCGTTTTCTAATAGTTCTGTCTTAAGTATTCTCCATTTCTGTGTTACATTTTATCTTAGTTCTTCGATTTCCTATCTTTTGTATGCTTTAAGTGTTTCTTCTAATTCGTGTTCAAATTTTTCTGCAATTTACGGTTTTCTCAGCTTATTTATTTTTATTTGCTCATATTTCTTTGGCTTTAGAGGCTGTCTGCCGTGGAATCTTGTATACGCTATTAGGAGTATGTGGTCAGTGTTTAGGTTGGCCCCTCTTACTACTTTGATGCATAGTATGACATATGTATACTGCTATACAGGGACAAAATTTTAGAGAAAAGGTTAAGGGAGGAAACGAAAGAGAACCTGGCAGAAGATCAAGCAACGTTTAGACCCCAAAGGCAGACCCAAAACTAAATATTCACACTGCGAATAGCAATGGAAAAAAATTAGAGAAAGCAAAGGCATTGTACTTGGCCTTCATAGACACCGAATCCGTTTTTGATAAAATACCACGAGAAAGCACGAGAACTAATAAACTTCAACAAGCAATTAAGAATTTATACAAAAGAACCAAAGGCAGAGTTAGGATAAATGGGAGAGGAGCGGAGACATTTGAGATGGAAAACGGTACAAAGCAAGGGGACTCATTGAGCCCTCTACTGTTCAGTTTATACCAAATACTATGCGAAAGGAAAGAGGACAGACACAACGTAATAATAGGCCACTGGAATTGAGAGGCCACCAACGTCCAATGTTTAATATATGCAGACGATATAGTTTTATCGTCAGACTCAACACAGAAATTACAACAGACAATTAACAAATGGAACGGAACAATAAGAAGATGAGGAATGGCAATTAATGCAAATAAGAGTAAGGTAAAGGAGGTAGCAAGGAAGGACAACCAACAAAACATACAAATAAGGTGTAATAGGAAAGAACTTGAATGGGTCGACAATTACGAATATCTCGGAATAATAATAAACAAAAATACGACACTAAAGCAGGAACTGTTAAACAGAACAAATAAAGAGAGTAATATCTACTACGCGTTAAATAACATCATTATAAATATACAAGAAATAAATAACACCACAAAACTAAGAGTAGGTATATATGTGCCTAATACCCTAACATACGCATCGAAAAGCTGGATCATGCAAGATAAGACGAAGGAAAAAATAACAGCAGGGGAGACGAAGCATTTAAGAAGAATGATTGGAAGAACGAAACAAGATAGAATAAGAAACATAGCGATTAGAGAAGATCTAGGAACAGAATCATTAGTGGAAAAAGCATAGATAACAAATAATATAACCACCTAAGAAGGAAGAAGTAGAAAGAAGGCAGTTCAAATGGCACGGTCATGTTATGAGGATGGTAAGCAGAAAAGACCCAAGAAGATTATTGGTAGCATGACCAGATGGACAAAGATATGTAGGAAGGCTTAGGGGAACATGGGAAAAAAGAATAGAAAAAAATGGCTTTGGCAAAAGGGAAGAACTTAGGACAACTAAAGAAAATGACAGTCAATCGTAAACAATATCCAATATCAGAAATGGACGAGCAACCCGACGCCAATGGCAAAAGAAGAAGCACTTTATAAAATACAAACGTTGTACCTTATAAAGAAAAAAAAACAAATCGTAATAGGCTTTGAAAAACAATGTGTGAAAAAATGTTAGGTTATATGTCACGTCACTTTGACAGATCACTAGTAAATGACGGTCTATCTGACATAACCTCAAATTTTCCATAAAACTTATTTTTGTTTTCTCTAATTCACAAGGCTACTATGATTCTTTTATTTTATATAAATCTGGGTATTACGTAAAGGAATTAAAATAAAGTGACTTAGGAGGGTCATTTGTTAACTTTCTTTAAATTTTAATTTTTATTTAAATCAACCATTATGTTGCTTTGACATTTCGTAGTTTAAACCACGAAGTTAAATTTCATTACAAATGCCCTTTAAATATTTAATTAACCGTTACATAACCTACATGTTCTTCGAAATAAACGCATTAAATTTCTAACAATTCCCTAACATCAACAATTCACCTTAATTAAAAATTCTTGTGTAACTAAAGTTATGCCGGTTTATTTAACGAGAAAGTTAAAACCCAAACACTTAGTATGTCGGGATGAAACAAGAGACAAGAGGAACGTAAATAACGGCTCTTTATTTATTTATGATTTTGTAAAAACAGATTTATTTCCTGTTTCGCGAGATTTACAAACTTGAAATTCTTTTTTACCCTCGTCCGTTTTTATCTCGGCTTTAACAATGTAGAAAGTGATAAAAGCCGAAGGAGATGCCGTAAAACTTGGATAGAAAATATAAATTGGCTTTATATCTCGATCGTGAACCTGTGTATGGAAGTTGCAAGAAACTTCATAATATACCGGTAAATTGCCCTGTCGTGGGTGGTTTTCTTCTGTTTAAAGCTCTCACTTTCAGGTCGGAAAAAATGGAGCGATCGTTTCATTCTTTGATTTAAATCCTTAAATATGTTCACCTTTCTCCACTTACAAGATCATATGATCGATTGCCTTTCGTTTTTCACGGATTATTTATGACAAATCAATTTATTTGTAGACATATAAAATTACACCTGATTAACGGATTAAAATTCTAATAACAAATACGTTTATTGAATATATCCAACTACTGTTATGCGATGAAGGAAAACTAATACTCAGGAAATAATTATTAGTAATGAGAGGAAAATCGAAAATAATTATGGCGTAGGAGTAGAAGATTAAAGAGAATTTCTGCCTTTTTAAAATTTAGAGAAATTGTTTGTATATAATAAATGGTTATTCCTTTCTCTGTTAAGATTCAGGTGGATTATTAAGCAATTTCTGAAGCAACAATAATTAATTTCTAACGATTTATTAACTTAAATTTGTCATCCGGTAAATTATCGATTTACAGCGGATCAATGAAGGAATTGAATTACTCTCAGGTTATCTGAACGTACAAGACCTGCTAAAAATCATTCAATTTAGAAACCTCCCAATTTAAAAGATGTTTACGTTAATATTTTAATTATAAAAAATTTACCAAAATATTTAAAACTGCATTCTTGTAATACCTTAATGCAGTAATTTACTTTCAATGAAATTTAGTACTCAATCATCAATACTTCAAGACTATGAAAATAAGATAAAACTTTCAAAAATTTTGCTAGACCCCTTTTTATGCCAGACATGCTGTTTCGACATTACAATTAATGCGTTCCAAACGAAGTTCATCAATTTATTAATGATTTATGTTAATTAATTAATGAAGTAAGAATTCGAAATTTTTAATTTTCTACATTTCTGAAAGTATTTTAGGTGATCTTCAATACACTTCCTACTTAAAAAAGGCGCGTTTCTAAAAATAAACGCTTTTTTGCCATGATTCTTGAATTCCAAATTTTTTAACTCTATGCAGAAACATAAAATATAAATTACCAAGAATCTATTTTTGGTTAACTGAAGATAAAAAATTTAACCAAAAAAGTTTGCTAAACTGGCGTTTTGTTTTAAAATCTTTTTTATGGTTTAAAAAATACGAAAATTTAAATATATTTTGATATTTTCCAAAACTTTATCGAAAAGCGAATTGGTACTTAATATAAAATTTGAGATTCCGAAAAATGTTTAAAAATGCACCAATCCAAGTGAACTTGTAAACAGCTATTTGGTTTTCAAAAATGTTAAGTTGCATAAACAGCTACCTATTTTCAAAAACATAAAGCAAGATTTTGTTTTCCAGAATTAACAAATATCATGTTTTTGAGCCATGTTTTTATTGGTCTTCCTCTTCTTCTCTCTGTAGTTCTTCCTGCCTCTACTGTTCTATTTACTATGCATCCTGAGTTTAATCTAACTAGGTGTCCAGTTAAATTGCCTCCTCTCTATTATTGATAAAACAGCCCCTTGTTTCAGTTCCTCTATTATGCGTTCATTTCTTACTCTACCTAGTTTTGTTTCGTCTCATCTCAATAGCTTGTATTCTTTCCCTGGTGTTTTTTTTTAAATGGCCATGTTTCACATGCACATAGGACTGTGGAAATTGTTACTGTATTGAATACCTTTAACTTGGTTTCCTTTGATAACTCTTTCTTGCCAAAGATTGTTCTATCTAGAACGTAGTATATTCATGTTGCTTTATTTAGTCTGTTTACTAATTCCAGGTCTATTTTTCCATCATTTAATATCATTGCTCCCAGGTATTCGTATGCTTTCATTTTTGCATTTTATTTCTTTTGTTCTTCCAGCCTCCCCTTTTTCATTTGCTTTTATTAATATTAATTTCCACTTTTAACTTCTCATTTTCCTATGTGCAAATATTCACAAGTCGTTGCAATTTTTTCCTGTTGTCTGCTATAGCACTATATCGTCTGCGTAAATCAAACTGTTCTCTCTTCGATTTTCTCCTCTAGTTATCGTTATTAATCTGTCTATTACTAATATAAATAGTAACGGGCTTAGGCTGTCTCCTGTTTTGCACCTATATCCATCATGAATGCCTCAGATCTCTCTCCGTTAAGATGAGCCTTCCCTAGCACTTGATAGTATAGACTCTTTATTGCTTGCATTCACTTGTCTGGTATCTACAGGCCTTTCAGGCATTTTCAAATAATACCTCTGGTTATCGTGCCAAAAGTTGCTTTCATACCTACGGATACTAGATATAATTATTCGCCTTTCTTAATTAGTCTTTCCATTATATTCCTTAATGCTGTTATGTTGTCATTAGTCTGCCTGTTCTTTCTAAATACTGCTTGTTCTTCTTGCATTTTATCTTCTGTCGCGTGTCCTAGTTTTTTTTTCTAGTATTCTAGGGTAAACTTTAAGTCTTACTGGAGCTAGGCATATTACACTATAAAATTATCACATCTAGTGTAATCTCCCTTCTTATATAATGGAATTATTAAATTATTTTTCCAGTCTTTTGGTATATTTGCTGTTTCCCGTGCTTATTTGCAGATCTTGCAGAGCCATTCCTTATCCTCTGTCCCCATCCATTTAATCAACTCGGGATCTATATTATCATCTCCTCTTGCCTTACCAGTTTTCGTTTTTTTAATTTTCCTTAATGCTTATTCCACAGCTTCTCTTGCAATTCCCCAGTTTTGTTCAGTTTCTTCCTGTAACTCTATGCTTTCGTCTCATGATCCTCGTTATCTTGTCAGGTGAACTTGTCTGTAAAGTAGCATCTCGCTGTTACTTGCTTTTAACTGGTTATTTGTCTCCTTCGGTCCCCTTATTCCATCACTTTCCACACATTGTCTATAAGTAGTTCCAGAAACTCCTATTATTTGATTTTAACTATCGTTTATTTATATACTAGCCTCTTTCCAGCTTTTCTTTATTGCGTTTCTTATTTCCTCTTTTGTCTGGTTACTTCTTTTAATATATTCCCTTCTTTTGATCATTGATACTTTTTCCATGCTTGCTTTTTACTTCTCACGCTTTCCCCAACTTTCTCAACTTGCAACTTCCAAAATTTTAAATAAAAATCAGACGGTGAAAAATGTTTCAATTATTTATTTATTTTTTTTCATATTTAAACTAAAAAGAATCTTGTGGATTTTGATATCTTGGGGACTTTCAAAGATGGAAACTTCTAAAACTAAATACAATTAGTATGAATTTCAAGCATTTAAGATTAATAAACCTTAGTTAGCACATCGAATTCAACTAGATAAACGTTAAATTTCAAGTCAAAATTTGCGTAAGAATGTAAACCCTCGTTTCCTAGAAAATAAATTAGAGAAATTAATTGTTCCAAAAAATTTCAGAAAATGAGAACCTCTACTGCTATTAACAGTTTCTAAAACCTAAAAATTAAACAAATGAAAGTTTACTAACGAAATATCATCAGCAATCTGGAAATTAGAAAACACAAGGGGTTGTAACAATATTTAGAAACAAATTGGTAATTTTGTAAAAATCTAGAAATCGAAATTCTAAAAACAATCTTTCATTCATTACAGGTCTTGTAAATTTATACATCACAGTAATTTACCTCAACTGACAAAGGCAAAATACGTATTTACAAAATCAGGAACAACAGAATATATTTTTTTACCTTCTGCTCACAAATTTGAAAACGTAATCTTGCATCTATATTTTTCAAATTCAAAATGAGTAAAAAATTTAACAGGGTGTCCCTTTTAATACCTACCGTAGAAACAAAAAAGATTAGAAAAGTTGTAACAAAAATTATAAAACAATTGGTATTTTCTAAAAAATTGAGAAATCAAAATTCCAAAAATTAATTTTTCATTCGCCCAAAATCTTATGATTATATAAATCGTAGTAATTTCCTTTAAACAATAAAAATAAGATATTTACAAAATCATGGGCAACAGAATAATATTTTCGAGTTGTTAAAAGCTCATAAATTTCAAAATAATTTTGAATTTACTGAAGTATTCTTCAAAATAAACAAAAATCGGTAGAATCTGACAGTCTTTTAATATTATAAGAAAAAACATTAGGGGAACTGAATAACTGAAAATTATATATAAAATATCACCAGCAATCGAAAAATCAAGAAAATAGAAGAGGTGTTGCAATAGTATTTACTGCAAAATTGGTAATCTTATTAAAAAAATCTATAAATAAAAATATCAAACATTTATTTTCCGTTCATTAAAGGTTTTGTAAATACATAAATTACTGTAAATCCCCAAAATACTAAAAAAAAAACAGGGCCAGCAGAATATTTTTTAAATTTTTACAAGCTCACAAATTCGAAAATAATTTGGAATTTATAATTTTTGAAGATACACAATTTTCAAAAATAACTTGTTCTTTTTCCTTGTGCCGTTTCCGGAGCTTTGAATCAAAATTAATAACAAATTATTTATTAAAATATGTATAACATAGTCCTTAAAAACATATATTACAAAATCAGATAGTCTTGCTTGTGTACAAAACTTCAAGATTAACATAAAGTTGAATGGTTTTAATATTTCAGGTAATCAAAACTTTCATTAGAAAACTGATTCAATAATAATTACAAAATACTCCTAGCTATTTCTAATTTTAGTACGTCTGCAAAAATAAGCAAGCTTCTTGTTATGCCACAAATTGACTTTATTATTACCTTAATTACGTATTCAACATTAGAGGAAGTTCAGGTCTACTTAATATTAAAATTAATTCCCAAGAACTTCATTTTTTTAACCCTCTAACCAATATATTTACAGTTTTAATCACCTAATCAATCTTAACCTTAGTTTAAGTATTATTAACGACGCTCAGATACGTGTTAGCCTTAACACAAGCACTTTTCATTGATACGAGTGGTCATTAAATCGTAAATGCACACTTCCCAACTGCATTTTATATTGCGTTAACCGCGGTGTGAGCACATAAATTTAAACAATTTGTCACACTTCCTGGTAATCTTTCATTCTTGCAGTTTTCATTAAAATTGTTCAGTATTAGAAATGGGAATTTCTACAATTGCTATTTATTCAGGAATTTGCATAAACGAGATAATCCGGCCATGTCTCTATAAATCACGCAGTTCGACCTCATATTTTGTTACAGATGAAAATTGATAGTATTAATTAAACGTTCGCCTTCATAAATTTTCAACAATACGTGCAATATTAGTTTAAGTATATGCTTGAAGCAACGTTTTGAGTTCCCATCCTTGAGTGTATGTGTGTATTTTTAAAAAAATCATCTAAATGCGGTCATCAAGTAGAACATTTAAAAAAATTCAATTTCCTGTATTGTACTTCGTAAAAGAATCGTGTATTCAAATCAAATGCATTAAAAACGTTTATCATTGCAAATTCTCAGGGAACTTCGATATTCTTTGTTATTTAAAACATAAAACAATTCACCGAACATTAGGAATTTTTTTACATAACCCATTCATAACAATTACATAACGAATAAAACAGCGGAAGTCTTAAGAACGGATTTCATTCGATTCTTTTTAAAACTCGTCCCTGATGTTGAATTGCCACCTATAGCAAGGATAACCTTCAAATGCCTTACAAAGAAATTCTCATTAATATGCATTAAACTGAAAATGGTATCACTGGTTATAGAGCGGCCAATAACTTTGGAATTCCGCACCTGTAATGGGGCCCGTCCTCACGTTTTGTGTAACAACGTAAAAAATAAGAACTTTCTCTAATTAACTCGTGATAGTAGAGTGCGGGTGATTTAATTGCCGGTCGTGACCGAGCTTGTCTTAGTGAACGAATCGAAAAACTAGACTAACTTTTTACAAACTACATACAAACCAAAGTTCGAGTTATCTGAAATTGGCATCCTGTTTCTATCAGATTAAGAAATATTCTGTATTTATGGGTTAAAAGGATACGATTTTTAAGTACACGATGGTAATTAACAATGTTTTATTATGAAGTACCTAGGCGTAAAATTTTTTATAGGCTAGTTTTCGGTGATGCAAGTTATGTGGGAGAAACTTTTATTAGTTATTAACTCTCTTAAGGATATACGTAATTCTTTGAACTAATTGCTTAAAAAATCGTGAACTTTTTAATTACGTACATTATAATATTAACTTTCGAACTTGATTAATATTTGCAAAACACTTAAGTATGCATATTTGCATATGCAATGCAATTGCAATTTGCATCATCACACCTAAAAATTCCATTTTCTGAACGAACAAACTCTCGTTTCTGTACACATCAATTATAATTATGGCAATGCTTATACAAACATAGAGACTTAAATAACATGCTAATTGATTATCTCAAAAATTAGTTGTTATGAACAATTATTATTATATGAAAATCTAAGACTTCACTTGCTAAATTTATCTCACAAGGATTGCTCGTCAAAGATGCTACGAATTACATTCTAAACTAAAGTAGTTCATAATTTTCGAATACTAAAATTAAAAAACGACCCTCACAAACCTTCACCAAATTTTTTAAAAGTTTGACAATGGAAATCTTTGCACAAGATATTCAATATTCTCGGAAAGTTATTTGTTTTGACGTTCTTTTATTGTAAGTATCTGGAGGCATTCCTGAATAAAACTAATAATGTGGAGAAGTTCAAGAATTTTCGTTAAATAATAATTCAAATACAAGGGTTAATTTAAAACACGAAGTAAAAAATTCTGAATTTTTCCATTTTTATATAATCAAGCCAACTAAGATTTTTTTATTTAAATAGTTACATCATAAAATGCAGAAATTGTCTAGTTTTATGAGTCTGTCCAATTTTTCAAGGTTTGGATAACAATTATTTAAATTTATTGTTTTGTTTACATCGCTTATTTTTGTAGTAATTATTCTTAATGACTTTAATTTCAGGCTTTGATATTATAGAACTTTGTTAGTGTAAACGTAAACGTGAGGAGCTACAGGGGGGCAGACTGTAATACTGACCACTTTTTGGTCCGCACCAACTACAGACAAAGGATAGCAATTAGGAAAGAACAACGAGGGGAAGGAAGTAAAAGAAAAGTACGATGCAGATAAATTGAAACGGGAGGAAACGACAGCCCTTAAAATACTTACAAAAAATATCAGAAGAATAAAAAACAACGATGAAAGGGAAGAGAGCGAAGGGGGGCGGAGTATAGAGGAAGAATGGGAACAGACAAAAAGGTACCTAATAATTAAAACGTCATCAGCAGTATTAGGAGAAGTAAAAACAAGGACGCAAAAAATGAAATGGTATGGCGAGGACTGTAGACAAGCAATTAAGGAAAGAAATGTGGCACGGTTAAAGATGATAAACATAACAAACGACGAAACTAAAGAAGTATATAAAAAGAGTAGAGGGAAAGCCAAAAAAATCTGCTGAAGAAAAAAGAGAATATGAGAAGCAGAAGCTATTACTGCTGGAAATGTCGGAACAACCAAGGAACAAGAGGGAGTTTTACAGAACAATAAAAAGATACCAATCGAGAGTAAATTTATATAAAGATTCGGGAGGAAATTTGGTTGGTAGTAAGCATCAGTATATGAAGCTATGGAAAGAATATTTTGAAACTCTACTGAACAGAGAAGGAAACCGGTGCGAAGAATCTGTAAGAGGAGAACCCCAGTAGAAAGAGGCGAATGAAGAAGAAATAGAGTTGCCAACAGAAGAAGAGATCCCAGAAATAATCCATAAGCAAAAAAATAATAAAGCACCAGGTATACAGGGAAATTTTCTTTTTAGTATACATATCCCCTATGTACACTTTTACAATAAACGCAATATGTAGGCAACCAACTATACACTATAAACGTCACGTCACGTGGTGCGTAAAGGTTATGTTTCATGTTTGTAAATAAAAAATAAATCAAAATTAGTGGAATATCAAAATAATTTTAATTCAACGATTATTCTAAAACATAAAATATCAACAATACAAAACAGAAAGGAAAATAAAAACAGCAACAGTTAAAGACTAACTTTTTGACATTAACTTAATTTGATGATTTAAAAAATTAGCATGCTGTGGCAAAAATCATCAAATTAAGTTAATGTAAAAAAATTAGTCTGTAAGTGTTGCTGCTTTTATTTTCCTTTCTGTTTCGTATTGTTGATATTTTATGTTTTAGAATAATCGTTGAATTAAAATTATTTTGATATTCCACTAATTTTGATTTATTTTTATTTACAAACATGAAACATAACCTTTACGCACCACGTGACGTGACGTTTATAGTGTATAGTTGGTTGCCTACATATTGCGTTTATTTTAAAAAGTATACATGGGGGGGTATGTATACTAAAAAGAAAAATTCCCTGTAGATCAGGTAACAGGGAAAATCATAAAATACAGATCTGGAAAGGGAAATACACTTACTTATTAAAAGTATATGGCAGAAAGAGGAGATGCGAAACAGCTGGAAAAAGGCGTTAATCCGCCCCCTACATAAGAAAGGAGACAAAAGTGTACTTCAAAATAACAGAGGAATAGCACTGTTGAATGTGGGGTATAAGCTTTTAAGTGCAACAGACCTATGGCACAGAGGCGTGGACGTTGAACAAAAGACAAACAGAGGTAGTGAATATGTGTGAAAGGAAAGTGCTAAGAGACATCTACGGGCTAGTGGAAGAAAATGGGGAGTAGCGAAGGAGGTATAATAATTACGAGTTAAGGGAGAGGTACAACGCGCCAAGTATAGTAAGCGAAATTAAAAGTAATAGATGGGGCTGGTTGGGACACCTACAGAGGATGAAGGAAGAAAGAAGCGTTAAAAGAATATTCACGAGGAATCTTGAAGGCAGACCAAGGGCAAGACCGCGAACACGTTGGCTGGATATAGTAGAAAAAGATCTGCATGAAGTAAGAGTTAGTAACTGGAGGACAGCGGCAAAAAACCGGACCGAGTGGAATTTAAGAGAAAAAGTGCAGGCGGTACAAGACAAGGCGCAGATTTAACTAGCCTGTCCCGGTAAAACCAAAGCTGGGAAGCTCGAGAGGCCATGGTCCTTCAGGGATTGCTAAGGGCCAAGGAGTAAGAAAGTAAGTAGTGTAATCCTAAAATCGCAATTTTGTTAAAGAATTAAAACTGATATTTTAGACAATAATTTTTGAATTGCCTTACGATATACACAATTTTCACAATTCGTTAAATATTTTTAATTATCCGTGGTACCTCGTCTTAGTTGTAGTAAGCTAGTAAGATTCTAGAATGGCCAAAAAATTACCAGCTTTTGAATGCTTCACGTTTTAGTAAACTTAAAGCCATAAAATAAATTACTGATATACAAAAATTAGTTGTATTTAATTTACATATGAAATTGTTAAGGATTTACTTCTTTGGAGAAATTTTTCTTGATTCGACATAATGTTGTACATTTTACCACAAAACCAATTGCCTTAATTATTAGTTTAACTAAGCAAAGAGGTTTCATTTTAAAATTATTACTGTTTTTGCAATATTGTAAGTTGTTGTAATTAAATTTTTTGTTTATATATTTATTGCTTTAGTGAAAATGTTAGTGCAATTGTTAATATTTTAAGATATTTACTAAAGTTTCTAATATCAAACCTAGGCTTTTATTTAAATAAAATTAAATTCGAATGTTTATACTTGCTAGTTTGAAACTCTAAATAATTTGGTGTAATGTTATGTAATTTAGTAACAAACAAAATTATAAAGGTCCACATTTTCTATTTTAAGTTTATTTATTGTATTATTTTATGAACAATAAATAAAACCAAATTTCAAACTGAAATATTGACATACCAAAATGAATTATTAATTTTTATATACAATAATTTAATTTAATTTGTGCCCCCTAAAAATGTTGTGACGTAAACAAAACATGTAAATTAGTAAGAATGTTTATAACAAACTGGAGATAAAAATCAAGCTAAACTGAAAGAATAATGTTTGTATTAATTATAAAGAAGTAGCAGTTTGAGAATCAACCAGGTAAAATAATATTACAAGACTTGACACGGTAATAACAAGAAAATAGGAAATACTGGAAACATGGAAAGAATTTTTTAGAAAAAAATTTAAAAAACTATAAATAAATAATATAGAAAATGACGCTACATAGAATGAAACAGAAGCAGAAGCAGAAAGAAGCAAGTGGGGAGGATAATATATCGCCGGAAACGATAAAATGGGGAGGAGAAGAAACGGAGAACTGGATTTGTAGATAATGTAATTTAACATGGAAAGAGGAAAAAATACCGGAGAGTTGGGAACAAAATATAATACTACCCATACATAATAAAGGAAAAATAACGAATTGTGGAAATTATAGAGCTATTAATTTGCTTATCACAAGTGATATTAAAAATTTATACTAGAATACTACAAAACAGACTAAGAGAGGAAATAGAAGGAAAATTAGAGAAGTAACAGGCGGCGTTTAGGCCAGGAAGACAGATGCAGGATCACATTTGCACAATAATGAATAAGTATAATGGAGAAGAAAATACAAATGGGAAAGGAATTACACTTAGTATTTATAGACTTGAAGGCTGCATTCGATAGTATATCAACGGACAAGTTATGAAAACTATTAGAAGCAATGGAGATGAACACAATGATGATAAGGGTTATAGAAAGCGTATACAGAAGTGAGGACAGAAATCGGAAAACTTCCGCATGGAAAAAGGAGTTAAGTAAATGGATAGTTTAATCCACTTCTATTTATAATCTATACAGATAAAATTATTAACAATGAAAAATAGATTCCCCAAAAACAGAAGTAGGGTATCAAAATTTAAACCCAGTCAACGTCCAAAGCCTACTACACGCAGACGATATAATATTAGTGGCGGACTCGCATAATAAATTCCAAAAAATAATAAACAAATGGACAGAGGAAATAAACGAGATGGAAATAGAAATAAATATAATGAAAAGCAAAGTGATGAGAATAACCGGAAGAACAAATAAAAGCAAACAACCCGAAGAAAGAATAATCTGCAATGGAAGTGATAAACAGGGTCAAGAAGGCAAAATAAAATATTTTATCAAATAAATAACACAGTAATATATGGTAGCGAGACATGGTCAGCCCAACAAAAACACGAGAGCAGAATAACAGCGATAGAAATGAAATTTCGAAAGAAAGCCATAGGGAAAACGAAACTTGATTCATGGAGAAAAAATAATAAGAAGTAGCAATAGTAAAAAATATACCAAGGAAATTATAAGAAAAACAACTAAACTGGTAGGGACATACATATAGGATGAATCCACAACGAATGACGAAACAAGTAGTAGCTAGAAGACCTGGAAAAGGGAAAGTCGGACGACCCAGAAAACGAATGGAAGATAGAATAGAAGAAATATCACAAAAAAGGGAACTAAAAGCAATACAAAATATGGCATCAAACAGGAAGCAATGGAAGACCTGAACGGAATCCACTCCAACGCCGCGCGCCGTGAGGGCAGGAGGAACGAAAAAGAACAAGAAGACTTGACATGCCTAAATGTTTCCGGTTCAAAAATTAAAAAAATTGTAGAATTGAAAACTGCCAAACGTATCTGAAAAATTAAACTTAATTAAAGTTAAAAATTAATTAAAAGTAATATTTAACATTCTTTTAAAAACAAATACGAAATTGTAAGCAGCTATTCAAAAGATTAGACAGCACTCAATAAGTTTCAAAGTATTACCTAACTTCTAACTAATATTCAAAAGTATTAAGTTGCATAAAAAGTATCGAATTTTCAGAAATAAGAATGCAGATTTTAAACAAAAAATGAGCGTTTCAATAATGTTAGTTTATTTTCGGTAATTTTAAACTTAAAATTAGCGAATGATGCAAAGGCAAAAGTGACTTTTATATCCCTAATTTAACTCCCGCAATGAAACCGATTACAAAAAGTCTAAATTCAAAACCATTAAAGCTTTTAGAAATCTGTAAATGTAAAGGCATTTACGCCGTGCGTCTATCTTTTAAAATTTTAAGTTTGGTTTAAACCGGTAATTTGTTTGTCATCATAATATTGCTGACATATTGTGTTATAAATACCAACCCTGATAAAATTTAAGCCCTTACACTGTTATCGTAGGAAAATTCGTAGTTTAAGTAGATTTTAAATTTGAAAGCCGTGCAGAGGAGGGTCTTAAACCGTGCTGAAATTTTATGCAAATTCGGTACAAAAATATTTAAGAACTAAAGATTTACATTTACAGAAGCTAAGTTTGGTTATATTTAAGTCATATTTTCAGAATTATAAGACAGGTTTCAAAATTTCCAATTTTAAACCTAAAAACTAAAAAAATAAAGTTTTTAAATTCCTTTAGCGCAATATTTAAGTTGTTGGGCACTTAGAACTTTTAGAAACTGAAAAATACTAAACCCAAAAAAGATTTAGAGATTAAAAATTAATTGAGTTTAGTTGCAATATCCAAATCGAAAAGTAATGGTTTTAAGAATACCTAAAAAAAAACAACCAAATTTCAAACTTCTAAAGAATTCAAATATTGATGTACCAGAACGAATTCTTAAGTTTTTAAAATCACATCTTTCGTGGAGCACGAATAAGTTTTTTGCTGGAATAATTTTTCAATTTACACAGTCTATGAAAATAATTGCATAATGTATTATTTTTATAGTATTTCGTTAACGTAAAATTATCTCAGAGTGTGAAAAATTTTATAAGAACGTTTTTTGTAATAGTATTTGAGAAAAAAACAATCTCAGTTTAAAAGTCTTAAATTGCGAAATATGATTTTAGCTTGGCTTTTAGTTTTTCTGCCAAATTTTGTACATTTCTAGTGCCTTAAGATACAATTTTGAATTCAAAATAAAAATCTAACACTTTGACACTCTGATTTAAAACATACTTGTAACTTGTAAATTATGATCAAAACCCCCAATTCCCAGCTCTAATTCAACATTTTTGGAAACCCAAATGAAGAGCCAAAATTCAACCTTTGGCATTTTGAAATAAATTCTATGTTGTAGTTGTAACTTAAAAATTTTCAGCTCTGATTTTTGAATCCACGATGTTCTGAATCTAAATGCAGTTTGAATTTGTAGATTCGAAACGAAAACCCGAATTCCCAATTTCCCCCAAATTTTTAATCCGAATTGAAGATCCAAGTTATAACTTTTGACATTTTAAATCGTGAATTCAGAGAGAAAACTTATATTTCCAGCTCTATTTTCGAATTATTGAATCCCTAAAGATCTATATTTCAACTTTTAAAAATTTTAAATTAAATCATTGTTCGAGTTTCTGAATTTGGAACAAAACAGCGTCAGAGTTTTTAGTTCAGATTTATGGCTTTTGAATCCTAAGTGAAAGCTCCCTTTTTTAACATTTTGAATGAAGTTATCACTACACATTAAATTTACCATTTCAGCAGTTTAATATTACTTAACAGTCGCACGAAACGAAAAATATAAAATTAAATTTAGGTACTTTGATCGGCTATATGGTTAGGTTTACAATTCCAGAAAAAGGACCTTTTAAAAATGGTAAAACCTCCACCTAAAACCTAAAATTTTAAGGCTTAAATTCGACTATTCTGTATTATTTTAAATCAAGACAACAACATCTAAGTCATACAAAATCGAAATAATTGTAATCAAAATTTTAGATATTTACTTAGTGGCAAAAAACTGGAAAAGTTAGAGATTTAATACAAATTTTTCGTCCGTTTTTAAGCCTCATAAAACGTAAATTTCTTTAATAAAAATAAAAACCCTTGCTTCTTTTTTGAAGATAATGAATTATCCTTAAAGGTTATAGAAGAGCAGGAAGCACAATAACAAAATTGTTACAAAAAACACCAAATTAACATAAAATAAACCATAAAACAAACCAAACCATTTTCTTTGTTAATTGAACTTGAGAAATTGAGATTTGAGGTGCGACAACGTTTCCAAAATAATTTTTGTTAATTTTTTTTCCTTTTGCAGATCGCCAGTTTGCGATTTTTTAAAGATTTAACAATTTCGTCTTGCGTTTTGCAATTAATTGTTGATATTTTTAATTTTGTTACTTTGACATTTAATGATCCTTATTGGACAAAAAATATCGAATGAACAAGGTTAAAAATGTTGACGGCATAACCTTAGCGCTAATCAATACATTAAATAAAAAATCAGATCAAAAATATCCGTAAAATGTAACAGTAGTTCTACCTAATATTACTTAAATAAAATCATGGTAACCTACTAAAGGTTAAATAACAAGTAAATAAATTATTTCACATAATAAAAACACGTCCAGGAAGTGCCATAAATTTTTTCGTGAAAACTAACTTACTCCTCACAATAACTCATAGGAACAAGTGCATAATTTCCTCTGTTTCAGTCAAGCACGTCTTAATCTTATTTATTAGATTAACATAACCTAAAGGAATGCTTTATTAAATTTACTGTTAAATACTTTTACTGTTCGCCCACACCTGACTAAGTAAAATGCAAATTTTATCTTGGAAAATTTATAACTAACGTTACAGTGATTTATAATCCGTTGTAGAACAAACGCAGTATGAGAAATAAACAAATCCTCTTTCTCTGAACGAAGAATTATTTTTTATAATTTTAAGCTTTTTATCATGTAAATCACGCACATTAATTATATTTTTAATTTAAAGAAATGTTACTGTGACCGCCGTTGCTACTGTTTAACATAATTAATATGGCAAAATTATTCAGAATCGAAAACTATCTCCGAAATGAGCCTTTGTTTACTTTTCTTTATTAGTCTATTCAGTGAAAATTAGAAAGGTGCTTTACTATTTCCCAACACAATTTCATAATTATAATAGTGTTAATATGTACTTTGCATATAAAGGATATAAAGAAAATGAGTGAATAACTATAGTGATTCCAAACGAAGTTATTATTGACCAGCTGAGATTCACAGTGCATTTAATTAGAATGCAAATTAGATTATTAAGGGTTATTATTGTTGTAAATTATAGAACAATAACGTAACATTAGTGAAATGTTGTGTAAATAATGATGTTTAGTGGCTCATAATCATGTCAACCTTTTATTTATTTATTTATTTATATAGATAAGTATTCAAAATTTGAATTTTAGAAAATCTGAAAAATAACTAGCTTTGAATGTAAATCGTCGAGTATAATCAATACTTCAATTGCAAAGAAAATTAATTTGGACAAAATTAATGAATACAATTAACCAAAAATCCTATGATTGCTAATCGCGTTTGCATATTAAACATTAAAAATTTCTAAAGCTAATCAGGCATGATTTTTAATAATAATTACTGATGTTATCACTTTACAACTTTCTAGTTTATCAACTACTGAATTTACAAATTTCGTTTTCATTTTTAAAACTATGTCACAAACTTCCTGTCCTAAAGTTTTTAAACATTTTATTACTTCGCGACAACACTGCTTGGCATGGCGAAAAAGAGAAACACAAATCTTTTTAAAGAAATGTTTAAGCACAACACACAACCAAATATTTTAAAATAACTTTTCTTGTTTAAAACTGAGCTACAAAGTTGGCTGTTTTAGTTTTAGTATTCAAATATTATGACAAGCAAGAAGCTGATCTAAAAACAAAAATATCAAAGTGTTGTCTGAGTATCTGAAAACCCAAGTTAAAGCAATAAGGTAAACAATAAATACTTAGTTTTAAACTGGCTTTCATACCATTAGTTCCTCTATAAATCATAAACTACAGAAATATCAAAGTTTGCTTAAAAGCTCTAGAAATATACGATATGAAATAGGACAAAAGCAAGTCATTTTATTAAACTGCAGTTTTGTTTGGACCTCAACTTGGCTATTCATTGATTGCACCTCATATATTGTCGATACACAATTTTCTTCTCGAAGCTATAGCTTTCAAATAATTTTTGTTATGGAAACGGTTAATTTTCGATATTAAGAATATAACATAAATAGTAGCTTCATACAATGTTATAATTTATTAAATTTTCCTTCAGTTTAATTCAGTTCCAAAATTTATTGATTAAACTTTGTGTAAGCCTAGTAGCACTTCTTACCAACAAAATCATTGAATTTCTTATAAAATTAATTAATTAAACTGTAAATATTAAAAATAGCAATCCAAAGTGGACAATAAAATGTGACAACTGAGAATTTTTAATTTATAAACTGGGCCTCGTATACTGCTAGTACATATTTTCTCGGCAAAACCCCAGCTTTCAAATTATTTCACATACCAAATTTCTTACATTTCAGATATGAAAGATAACCGTTGATGTGAAATAACGTGAATTTATTAGAGTATGGTTTTGTCTTACTGTTTCAAAATTTATTGACCGCACTACGTAAAATTTCAGAATTTTCTTCGCCAAATCTGCAACTATTTTTCAGTTAATTATCGTGCAAGTTAAATAAACTTTACATATTAAAATAATCTCTTAATATGATCTTTTATCAAACATACTCCTTTGGTGTGGCCTGTTTCAAAACTTATTGAGCAGACTTTGTATAATTCCACAATTAGCCCTTTCCACAACTTTTTTATGGTACAATTAATTAAACCAAGATATTAAAATAATCGCTTAATATAATCAAGAAATGTTAATTTTTATTATGTACTCAGTGGTGGTGCAGATAAGTTGAGAAGCTGAAATCCACCTTGGGTAAACTGTTCAAAAAGGCAAAAAGGACTTAAAATATAGTCCACTGGGAGGCGTATAAACACCATCAAACTATATAACAAAAAAAATAAAGAAAAGACAAAAGAACACATGCTAATCCTTTTGTAATACAATTGAGATCACCAGAGACTCTGTACGTCTCAATAAAATATTATCGAAAGACTCGTATCTTCAACCAGCTGGTCTAAAACGTGAGAATGGTACTTTTATCACCAACGTTGAGGAAACGGCAGAATTGCTCATGAAGACGCACTTCCCTGGTAGCATCATTAACCTTATACCCACGTGGGCAGATACACCTAATCCGATGGTAGTAAAAGAGGATTGGGAGCTTGCCAACCAAGTAGCAGGGAAAGAAAGAATAATCTGGGTGATCAAAATGTTTCATCCCTTCAAATCACCAGGACTGGATAGCATCTTTTCGGACCTCCTACAGATCTGAAAACGATGGTACCTTGCCTTAAAAGCATTCTTAAGGGCCGTATTGCTTTTACATACACCCCTAGGAGTTGGAGGAAAGTAAAAGTAGTACTTACCAAAGCAAGGTCGAAGCGATTATTCCCTTGCCAAATGCTATCGCTCAATCAGTCTCACACCCTTCCTTCTGAAGGCTTTGGATAGACTGCGTGATGAATTCATAAGGGATGGAGCCCTTGTTAGCAAGCCGTTGCGCCTTTATTAACATACTCACCTTCCAAGTAAATCTACGAAATCCGCCCTACATTTTGTAGTGAGAGAGCCCTAAACAGCAAAATGTCTACCCTTGGGGTATTCATTGATATAGAAGGCAAAACCACTTTCAAGACATTGTACAAGCCCTATGTAAACATAGGTAAATCAGACTCTTCGAGAGTGGATTATACAGTTTCTAGAATATAGAGCTGTACATATCAGTGTTGGGAGTATCGCCATTCGGGGAACAGTAAACAGATGCTGTCTTCAGGTGGGCGTTTTGTCCCCTCTACTATGGAATCTAATAGTGGATAGCCTTCTTGTTCACCTAAATGAAGCTGGCTTATACACTGCAGGTTATGCAGATGATATAACCATTCTGCTCAATGGAAAGCATGAACAAGTACTGTACAAACAGCAAACAGCACTTCAACTAACTAAAACCCAGTCCACAGAACACTCGTTATCCATTAATCCGGCAAAACTAGGATGATTTTGTTCACTAAAAAGAGGAAACTTGAGATACTTAGAGTACCTACCTAAACTTTTCCAAGTTCAACTTGCCTTTTCAGATGAAGTCAAATATGTGGGTGTTATATTTGACAAGAAACTGGACTGGAACAGCCATGCAAAAACAAAGGTAGGGAAGAAGTGAGTGGTATTCTGACAGTGTCGCCGTGCAGTGGGCAGACTTTGGGAACTTTAATCGAAGGCTGCTTTATGGCTGTATACTGCCATAGTAGGGAAGGTCGTTGGCGCAGTGATAAGAGCGCTGGTCTCTAACTAGGAGTCTTGGGTTCGAATCTCACGCAGTGGTAACGATTTTATAAAGAATTGCCCACTGTTCGAGGTCGGTACTTAAGCTAGTGAAGCCATTTAATCGTCTGGTTACAATTAACGATTACGTCTGCAGAGTGGTCAACTGCAGATAGTAACAAGACACAAACACTATACACTTAATACACGCTCACAAACTCTGCAGAAGACAACGGAAAACTGCTGGTGAGAACACATTTCCCTGGCATAAAGGGGACATAACAAAGTTCACGACGTTATGTCGTTAGAAAGGTAGCTTTGATCCCCTCAACTGGCAGCCAAACCGTCACTACGTGATCTCCTGGCTGCCATAGTTAAACCAACGTTGACCTATGGTGTGTTGGTCTGGTGACCAACAATCAGGCAAACCAAAACATCAAGTGAACGCACACACGTCCAGAGAATAGTATGTAAGGAGAAGCTAGTCGTCCGAGACGAGAGACTTTATGACACGAATACAGATAATACAAGTACATAGGTATGGAAAAGTTCTTTATATCAAAAAAACATTGTAACTATTATGATAAACTAGCAATACCCCGAAAATAAATTTACCTCGGTTCTTAATAAGGAAATTAGCACAAAACATAATTTAGGCCACTTAGAATTAATATTTATGAATTAAAATTTATCAGCCTCTTCCTATTGCTACCGGTGCAATGAGAACCACTCCCACTGCAGCTCGGAGACTATCCTGGACCTACTTCCACTGGATATCTATGTCGAGGAGATGGCGTAGGGAGCAGCCCTAAGCCTGCAGGCAAGAGGGTTGTGGAATGATAAGGGCACTGCGGAGCGACATCATCTTATCCTTAAGGAGGCTGTCACAAGGACACCTCTACTGGAAGCGGTGGTTGACTTCTTCTCTCCCAGATATTCATTCAAGAAACATCGGTGTATAAACGCCGATGATGCTTCTGAATATAATATATTCATCTACACTGATGGATCTAAAACCGTGAAAGGGACAGGTGCAGGAATCTTCTCACATGACTTGAACCTCCACATAAGTATATCACTACGCAAACTTACTGCCGTTTTTCAAGCGAAGATTGTTGCCATTATGCAAAGCATAAATGAAATTCTAGAACGGAAAATTCAGAATAAAATCAGCAAGATAACTAGTGACTAAAGCAACACTGATGGCTCTAAATAGTTGTAAATTAACGTTAGGCTAGCTGCCAGAAAAAAATGTACTACGATTTATATCGGTTAAAGGACACGCAGGTTTGTGTGGAAATGAGCAGGCCGATGAATTGGCCAGACGTTGTTCAACGCAACAATTTTAGGGCCCTGAACCAGCAGTGGCACCATCCACCATCCCTGGCTCTGCTCCACCCGTTAATAAAACAAGAAACCCACAGTCACCACTAGGAGAGATGGGTTAACTTGGATAAATGTCATCAAGCGAGGATGTTTATAGCCCCATCATCGACATTGTCTAAATTTTGTATACAGTAACTAAGAAGGAGACTACGACTTCTTGTACGTAGGCTAACTAACAGCTCGACCGGCAGAGCATATTCTATGCGACTGCCCTGCACTCGCCTCGATTAGAGGTGCTATAATGGAGAATTTTTGGCCTGAGGAATATCAAGCCGTAGCTGGCTAGCATCCTCAGTTTTACTGCGAGGACTGAATGGCTAGAATAAGACCATCAAAGCTGTGTGCATGATTTCTTGGGAGTAGCACAATGCGCCAAGTTTGAGGCCTAAGTGCACATGATCAGAGTTCATCCAGATTCAGATCCAGGCCTCAGGTCCAGAGTTTATTGATGGGGCCTCGTATAATCTCATAAAAACTATATCCTAACCTTCCTTAAGCCTATTTTCTCATAAAATTAATTAAACTCAGATATTAACTTTGCAGTTTAATTTAGCAAATGATAATTTTTCTTATACGCGCTCAGTTCCAAAATTCACTGATTGGGCTTTGTATAAACCCAACAGAATTTTCCCGTAAAAACCGTACAGTTATGTTTATATTTAATTATTCTTCTTACAAAACTGATTAAAGCTCAGATATTAAATTAAAAATTAAAAATAACTGTCTGATGTAACGTTAAAAAATGCGAATTTTATTAAAATAATTATTGTGCATGGATTTTACGCGTATTAAAGAAATATGTGCAACATTTACAGTAAGGTGGAGGAGGATAACGGCGATAATGAAAGTATCTAACTATCTACATATTTTTATGCTAATCAATCACGTTTACGGTTTTATTTTTAAAATATTAATTTTTTTTATACGCCTAGCGGTTCTTTCATCACTCTTTGCGCATTGCAAAACTTCCACTTTTGATAGTAACAAAAAATGCAGGTTTTTGGTTAATATCCTACTGACGAAATTTATAAAATGCTTAATGCATGTGCCAGAATTGATTGCCTGTAATTATCCTACTTGAAAGAGGAAACTCAAATTCATGTTAAAACGCTTATTAAAAATATTAATGTTAAATAGCAATATTAAAAGTGACATTCGCTTCCTCTAATCTGTCGATTAGTTAAACAAAAAGCAAAATGAGATTGTAGAAATTAATTATCTCAATATAATATAATGCAAGAAACCTACGTCAAACTTTGAATTAATCTAATTAAGATGCCCAAATTAAGGTGTTACTTTTTCAACAAGCAAATGTAAAAGTAGTTTTTACTTTTAAACTAATGACCTTGATTATGACAATTTAAATATTTAACTTTGCATCGAAAATAAACAAATAATCGATTGACATTTGAAATAAGCAATAAATTTTGTTTGTATTTTTATCGAAAAAGGGCGTTGTTTCTAAACAGAATTCTATAAAAAGAATACTTTCGATTTGAATATGAATAAACATCTGAATAATACAACAATAAATACCGGCGGAGCTTGCAAAAAAGTCATTTACAAGGATTTTATTTAAAAAATTATGATAATAAGCGCTGTGCAGTTTCCCCTCTCATCAAACACGGGGATTAAAGGACAAATATTTAATTCTCAAGTGATTTTCAGAGTAAATTAAAAACAATGCACGTAACGTGCATAACTAGTTACATACAACTTTTTCGAACTATAATGCAGAGAAAGTGGATCTATTACTTTTATTTAACGCTGAACAATAATGTACCATATTTGATTAAACTTTCGATTTCAGAACTCGGAGGAAAATCTTGATTTAAACCGATACAAAATTTTCACTTTTGTGTATTGATAGTTTCTTAACTTTATACCGAAGACAGATACTTAACCAGCAAGGTTGGCTGTTTGGTTTAGACCGTGGTTTAGATATAGACTAAATTTAAAACTATTGAAAAATGCATCAGATGTGCTCATCAAATTTAAGGGAATCAATCACTTAGAAATATTGGTGTAGATTTATTTTAACCATAATTTTCAAAACCTTTTATTTTTTTATTACTTTTATTTTATTACATATGAAACATATTGTTAATTACAAGTATCTTAAATATCCAAATTATTAAATAAAATATAAATTTAAAGAAAACCGACACTTTGACTACCTTAATTTTGTTTTAACAGCAAATTAAGTTAAATCTGCGTAAATTTAGAAATTTCGTCAAATATCTAAACAAAAATCTAATCAAAACAATTAAATAAATGTTAAGGATCTAAGCATAATAAAAGTTTTAAATCAATAAGATTAAGAAATTACCCTTGAAATACATTAATTTTTCACGCCCCACTAAACTTCCTCACTTTCATCTTCATTCATAATTAATTTCTCGAAATATTTCCTCTTTTTTTAATTAAAAATAATCACCCATTAATTCGATCAATGTCAGGGTCAAAACACTTTGGTAAATTTTGAGGCCGGAAGTTCTAATGTATCCGAAGCTTTATTCAAAATTAAAGGCGTGTTTTTGTTTACTAAATGTCTTGAATGAAGCGCCACGCACTTTTAATTTTTTTATGACGTTTATGAAAAGTGTGTTATTAAAGAGAACAATTGCAACGTGACATTGTAAAAAGTAAATTGTAATTACTTTAATGAAAATGTGGGAATGCCATATTAAAAGGCAAAATGTAATGAATTTTAAGATATTTTTGAAATGTTTGTAAGTTTTGAAACTTTTGAAAATTAACAACAAATGTTATTAAAAATTAATTAATCTTTTGACCAATACTTCTTCTTCGCCTGCAGCTTCGATTATATGTTAATAAGCAGGAGATTACATTATCCCTAAAGAATAAACTATTGATGAGGCAGAGTGAATTTTTAGTTCTTATAAAATTAAGCTATTTCATATAGATTTTCCAATAAAATTTGCCACTCATTTATTAATTGTTACCTCATTTTGTGCATTTCAGAGTTAAATCTTTCTATTTAATTTTAATTTAACTTTTTATTTAAAATAATTACTATTTGTCTATTGTTTTGTTAACAGAAATGTTTCAAAAAATCCAAGTTTAAGACTTTCTATTTTTTAAGTTACATTGTTATTGAGAAAAAAACGTCCGAAGTTTAGAAGTTAATTTTAATTTGGTAGTCGTCACCTTTGCAACATTAAATATATTGTTTGGAGCTTCCGAATTAAAAATTCTAAAAAAGTGTGAAATTTGTAACTCCATCAACAAACCTTAAAAATGTTAAACCACTTATCGTTGATTTTTAAGACAAGGTGCTACATGTTTGTTTCATAAAAATAAATTACCTTTTTTTGATAATAATAAAATATCCGTAGGGATTAAAACAGATACAGGAAGCAAAAATAATAAATTTATTACAAAATACCCTAAATCAACCGAATAAAAAATAACAGAGCTGCCATTATAATTTGTACACATTTTATTTAATCTTAAGTAATTTAATAATTTTTGTTTCACGAATTTAACTTTTAAAGCTTTAGAAATTGAGGTTATAATAACAGAATAAACAACTTTGTTAAGTCTGATACATTACAACTGAAAAAGTCTGAAAAATATACTTTTGGTTTTACCTTCGTCGGTGGTCAATTTTCGAAATATTTTCGACTATTTCGTCGACCTTTTGTGCAATAATTTTTAATAGAAGACTCTATTTTAAATTGAACAGAAAATTATTCCTTTAGTCACATAAATAGGGGAACAATCTATAAATAATTAGCTATATTTTATATTCAAAAGAAAAAACTAAAGCAAACCTGAAAAGAAAATTAAAGTTCCGACAATTCGTTCTTTCTCATGCAAAGGATTTTTGGGCAACACAAATATCTACTTCAAAATACTTCATAAAAACTTCAAAAGGAAAAACTAAATTCAAGGAATAGTTTTCTTATTTTAAAATCACATGTAATATTTTGAATTAATTAACTGAAGAGCAATTCTATTGGCATCTCTAACAATTGCTTCTCAGAGAAGCAAGTTATATTTTTCGTATATTTCAGAATAAAGAATAACAGAAAAATATAAAAATAGTGTGAGGATATTTCTTCTACATCGAAAAAATTAGTTAATTGGGGAAGAACCTTTAAGTAATTGACAAAGTTTCTTTTCTCAAGACAATTAAGAAATCAGAAAAAGAATCGTTTTGAATCGTATTTTAAGATTTTTATTTCAAGCCATATGTTTCTTAAACGGATGTTCTTCCGGCATTCCCTTCAACTAAATTATCCCTACACGTTCATAAAGTATATTCAAGTAAATCCGGAGAAAGTTGTCCCAAAACCCAAACAAGTAAAAAACCCATGAATCCCTCAACATGAGAAAGAGAATGCCTTATGAAGTACGAGACAAATACTTAAATACAATTAAGTGGAAATCCTTTCAGATATTTATATGCAACAATGCATTCGAACTTTTTTAAGTATTAAACATGGACGTGTTGAAAACTTACCCGGAATTAAATCCGTACAAATTAGCTTTAGGAAAAAAATTCGCATCGAAAGGAGAAAATTGAGAACGAATCTCGAAAACAAGTTGTAACTGCATCGTGTAAAATGCAAAAATTGTTTTTGAAGTGCACGTGTGAACGTATCTGAAGAAATAAAAATATTCTCCACTGGCACACTTTGCTAAACAATCACTTTTTGAATGCTAATCAATCTGACATACCAACAAAAGCCCTTCACATCTACATACGTGAGATTAGCATGTACATGTTTGAAAAAAAAGTTCAAAAGTTCTCTTGTGACATCAACAAGTCACCGCTGCTAACGTCATACCAGGAAACAAAATACAAAAGGAAGAAATGCAAATATTTGCTTTCTTATTTAAAGTTAAACGTTCAAGAAGTCACTTATCTTTTTAAAGTTCAACGATAAGATTCTGCTGGCAAAAATGTTTATTGTTATTCAAAATAGGCTATTTTCTGTTAAAACCAACCCACGTCTTTTAGTTAAACTAGAATGTAGAACATTTCAAAGCATTTCCACGACAATCTTAAACAGGTAAATTCCAAAATCTTCAAGGTTATTATTCTTTACTACCCCATAAACCACATTAATCTGACAAGAATAAAAAACTTATTATATTCGGCTTGTTACAGTATGAAAATCACCGTTAAATTTACATTGTCTTAAGGAAATTTAAATATCTGAAAGTCAAGTTCAAAAGCATTAACGTGAATTTTTGCTATTGTAGTGAAAAATTCCATTCTGTTAGAACTAAAACAATTAAAATATTCTCACACTAAGGCTGACGTGTAACATATCAACAAGAATGTTATCATTATCAGTATGAGAAGGAAAGTTATTATTTTTTAGAATACGATGACCCTGCTTTAATATTTAAAATAACAAAGTCTTAAAATTTCGATCCTTAAAAGGGATGTTCATTCAACCAAACTCACCTACAGGCTAAGTTTAATTGTTTAAATGACAGTTATAAATTTTCTCTATTTGTAAATAATCCCGTCGTAATGAGTGCCAAAAACTCCACTTTAAATGTTTTAGCTCTCACCAACCACCGATGCAGACTCAGCATTTTTTAGAAAGGCTAAATGACATTCATTTCATTATTCAGTTCAAGTTAACCGCTTTTAAATTAAGAAAAGTGCGAAATACCCACCCATGGGGTAATCATTGGGAAAGTATCAACTACGAATTATTAATGTAGGACTTTTAACTCATCTTTAATTATATTTTAATTCATAAGCGCGCTCTTATTTGGATTATGAATAAAAGCGACGAGATTAGAATCTTTTCTTCCGGTACGTTAAGAGCATCGAAAGTTATTCAAAAAACCTTTGATGTCCTAATTCGGATTTACATTAATTATGTGCTGACAAAATATATAAACAGCAAGACATTGACATGGATGTGGGTTGTAAAATTTATATGGAATGCAGTTCATTGATGCAGTGATAGTGCAAATAAATTAATCTTAACAACTTTAGTACCAAATTAGACATGAAAAGTGAGAACGAGAGTGGGTCAACGTCAGATTTAATTTTTAAAAGCAATTAAAAATTAGTACACTCAGATAGATTTGATTTTCTTTAAAATTGCCAGCGATTTGGGGCACAGACTAAATATTATAAAAAAAGAATAATGAAATATTTTATGGTTAACTGATACCTATAGGTACTATAAAACAGTTTGTCCACAATCATCCAAAAAATTATCTGCGACATTAATCAATATAACATTTTGTTTAATACGTAAAATTAATTAAAATATTTTAAGGCTTGTTGACTAATCATGCATTGAAATCTCCCACGAAATTCCTAGCTGTGTAAGATTTTTTAAGTATTACTTAATTTTCCAATTCTACGATGGTAAAAAGTCAGTTGTTTAACTTCCTCTTTAAACGACCAAAGTAACTAAATTGAGAGGCACCAAAAAAATTGCCAGTTCGATTTCTATTAACCAAATATCATTTTTTGATAGTTTAATCCTGACATCTACTTTTCTCCAAAAGTCAACTTTTTTGTTGACTTTCTCATGCTTTGTTACAATTCCTAACATCCTACTTATCTCTTACTACATCGCTAAATAAAACCCATTTTCTCTTGAATTTGGTTTTAAAAAGCAAGCTTTACAAACTGACAACATAATAAAACCAAGTTAGCCGCGGACGTTTTTCTACTCTTTATGAATGAAGCAGCTGTTTACATTTGTAAGAATTTTAATTTTCTTTTTATAAAGGCAGCCAAACCTTTTCCGCTTTACTTTCATTAAACCTGAAAACTTAATAAGACCCAACTGGCAATAAATAGGCATCCTGTTTTTATTTATTTTTAATCAAAACGTCGCACCGTTGATGATTAGTATTTTTAACTAACAAAAAACCGTCAAAAACGACGAACTAATTATAATACTCCTGACATTTATTGAGCTTTAAAAAAGAAATTTACTTGAAAATGTTAATCAAAGCCCTCGTTATTCACTATCTGAACTTAACAGGTTCGTCGTTCGATCGGACGTTGAAATCTCCAACTTATTTTTATTATATAACAAAATAAATACTGCACATGGTAATAATTATACATTTTTTCAAGCGTAAAAGTGAAATTGACAGGAAAACACTTACAAAGGTCAATAAATCTCAAGCAGTTTGAAATTAAACACATCTTGAAAATTTTACGATTAGTCGAGCTTTCATGGTTCTCTTTTTTAATTCAAATGAAAGAGGATATTGAAAGTATTGAAATCTTTTACATTAACATTTAAAAAGTCAATTGATATTTAAACAAACACTTGGAAGAGTAAACATTTAAATAATTCAAGTAAATTTCGTTCTGAAGTGTTAAAAGTGGAGAAAACTCAAAGAAGAGATTGTCGATATGTCATGTTTGGCTTCTAAGGTTACAGTTTAACTGCTTAAATTAGCTTGAAGAAATACATTAACTGGTGTGCTTCAGGTTTATTTTATTGTCTACCAAACGATTTTGACACTGTATTTAGAACACAGATGTTTTTCCTAATATTTAACTAAAAATTTTGCTGTTCTGTTGAAGTTTACGAGAAGTTAATGCAGCATTTTATTATTAACTTCAACAATTACAAGGCACACCTTCTTTTGTAGTCGCAATAAAATTCTGCATCCTTCCAAAATACATATTAAAATGTAATCGAATATCAAAATTTCGTTAGATTTCGATAGGAAGAATAATTCAACGCGATCATTATTTTTATCCCATGCCTTATCGAATTTCTAATGATTATTAAGTAAAGCTTGTGTAATTTATTAAAATTTTTATTTTAATTAAAAAGTGTATGGCTCCATGATTTACTTATTTTTAAAACTCACATTCCACATAACGGTCGGTGGATTTGTGGTCTCATCGCTTGTTGAAATCCCCTGCGATCTTTATTAAACATTCGTGTTTTTTATAGTTCTCAATTTTGTTTCGTTGATTTATGTTTTTTATTTATTAATTTCAATCGATACATAAAACAGATTTTAGAAGCCAAAAATTCTAAAAGATGTTGGGGTTTGGTGATTCATTGCTCGTTAAAGTCTTTTTTTCCTTGTACAATTGTATGTTTTTTCTGATGCATAATTTTATAAACTCTTTAGAATCTTTGGAAATGGTAATTTGTTGTCTCATTGATCATTGGAATCTCCTGCAATTTTTATCAAAAATTCACATTTTTTTGCGCAATAAATTTATTTTGTTAATTTGGTTTTTTAAATTGTAGTAATGTCTACTTTGTCAAAACTTATGCATTATTAAAGGCCAGAAATACCACAAATTTAAAAGGACTGTCCCATCGGCTATCGAAGTCTCTTGAAAGTTGTTAATATTCGTAATTTTAAAGTTCTTTATTATATGTATTTGTTAAATCTGTATCTGTATCTGTCTGTAACATTTTACCTTTCGGTGTCGAGGCTGGAAAAACACTCAAAAAAGTCCACATTGTAGAAGAACTAAAAATATGAATATTACAACAAATCTCAAAAGAGTTCAATTAATTCCACATACAAGTTAAAAATATTAACATAGCTGCAGGAAATTACATTGTAGTAGTAAAAGTCTAAAAACGTAAGAAATTGAAATTTTCAAATAATTTTGTGTAGATTCTAAAAAGGTGCTAGATTTTACTATAAGAAATAACAGCAGACATTAAAAAATCAAGAAAGAAATATTATAATTACGAATATTACAAAAAAATTCAAGGAGACTTCAACGATCGATGAGACAACAATCCTAGCTCGGAACCTTCGGAAGAGAAAAAGAAATTTCAAGAAAAGCCAGACAGTTATAAGAAATAATATCTAATGATTTTATCCTCTTGTATTCAAGTTTACTTTGTCAAAACCGACGCATTATTTACGGCCAGAATTGCCAAAAATTGTTAAAATGATCATCGAAGTACCCGGAGAATTGTTGTTAATATTCGTAATTTTAAAGTTATTTTATGGTCAGTTTCCATTCATTTCATTATGTGTAATTGTATATTGATATTTACCTATTATACCTTATATAACAACTTTCAAAACTATTAAAGCTTGCCCAAATTTTTCCTCACAAAAAATTGTTCCAAATTTTGGTTTGTTTGGTTTCCCACGGTTTTATTCTTTTACGAGTATTGCATTTTAATTTTTGTAGTTTCATTAATAGTTTAGACTTAAGCCGAATAACCTTAGACTTTAAATTGTACGTATAATTCTAAGCTACTTTTAACAACAAATGAATTTTTGAATAAATTTAAATAATTCAAACATTTAACGCCAAATAACAAAAATACTTGTTTGCTCTGAATTTTTTAGTTGGTTTAGGTCAATTTAGACGGTTTAATAATAAAACTTGACTGTAACATTTTAATTTTTAGATTAGGTCAAGCCTTAGCATTTTTCTTTTGCATAAAAATAAGCTTTTGCTAAATTTTGTATTCCATAAATTTATACAGCCGATTTTTCCATAAAACAAATCAACTAAAGCAAAAAATAAAATTAAGTCCAAACTTACTTTTAACTACATAGTTTAAGCAAAGAATTATGTTTAAGTAATTTTATAAGTGTGGCGACTTCAATAAAAATGCACCGAGCCTTTACAAACAGGCCAGCCAAAGAATAATGCGTGAAAGCGATCTGAAATCCTAAAAAACCCAACCCAAGTCTTCCTTTAAAAATCAGCTTTGTTTACGAAACTTCACCTAAACCATAACTTTACTCAAATATTCAACTTGACCCGATCAGGTTTTTTTGGCTACGAATATTTTAAAGTTTAATTAGATATGCAAAATTTCAGGGCCAACCAACATTCAAAGTAGAACCAAAACTAGTTCTTTTAAGAAGCATTTTAAGAGAGCAATCCTGCGAAGTCCAGTTTTCAAACGCAATTTCCACGCCTTTATAAACTTCCTATCTCATTTGGTTATAGATTAAAATAGGCATCGATATAATTATGGGGTTAAATTGAATTGTGACATTAAAATATGGGTTTATGTCACTAAGCATTTGCCATCGTTCTAGTGCCTCGTTAAATTCCTGACTCAAATACCGTGAAGCGTGTAAATGATGCATTTAATTCCGTAATTTAGTTTAATGATATGCAGGTCAACCGTATCGACATAACTAAGATTTATGGAGTCAAACAACAAGTCTTACTTATGATTTTCTTTGTAATTTAGGAACGTTTTAAACACATTTAAAATTCTTCAAGGAAAATGTGTAAACATGGCCGACTTTTTGTTTTTAAGTTGTAATTCTTAAAAACCTGAGAAGAAAATTTCTAAACAATGAAGGAATTCACGAACAAAGTAATCTACATATAAGTCCGGAGATATCAACGGTAGATCAACAAACAAACCCAATATCGTCGGACGGTCATCCGTAGTGGTTCGGGCAACGACCTTTTTCTTCAGCGGTATACACTACGTGTGTATGTGTAAATTTTAGATGGCCATTAATGTCGTGAGAAAAATTTAATATCGGTATTTTAGCTGTTTATAGACTACAACCGCGCATACCGAATGTATCGATGTCCACCAGAAAGTGCGACTGGAATGGCATAGCGTTCTTTTTAAACTATAACTACTTTCATGGAGAATGGCGTTTTATTTTAAGACTTTGGAATATTTATGTATTCATAAAGTTAGCACTCTAATCATAAATACCTGTTATCTGTGCGTTAAGAATGAGTTGGATTTATGGGTTAAATAAGGTCACATATGCAAACAATAATAATAAAAATATTTAACACGAATACATTGTCACATTGTTTCTTCTACATAAAAACATGAAAGTACTGATAGCAAAAGTCTAGAAATTTTAATAACGGATTATTTCCGGAACATCCTTGTTATAGTTTCCAACATAAATTTATTTTGATATTTACTCAAATATGACCTATCCTTCGTAAAAGTTTATTTATTTTTCAGAAGCCTCGGCGACGTTTCAAATTTTTATATTATGCTCGGACATGCTGTGATATTAATAGTTTGTACTTACACTTATTAAAATTGAAAATGACTCACTAAGTGGGACCAAACCAGAGACATCTCACCCTATTACAAAGAATAAGTCTGGAAACTCACCTAAAAATAAAAGAAACAATAGTTAGCCAAGCACTTTAAATAGTTTTCGAAATATATTTTCAAAAAAGCAAAATATAAAATTCTGATTTTTAGGCATCCTAGAAGGCATTTTAGTTAATTGCTTAGAATGAATTACGCTATACACTGCCAATTTTAAGTAAATATTATAAAGAAAATATTACTAACAATTTACCAGTTATAATTTTAAAAATTTTATTATTCGGTCAAATTTTACCTAATATTCATTTACAATTGATGATAATAACGATTGTCAGCCGAACTATATTGATTCTTCAATAATCTAAAGACAACTAAAACTTTCTATAATTTTTGGGCAGATGCCTAAACAGATTTTTGTTTGTAAATGACAAACTAAAATTTTAAATAGTTTTGGACAGCTTTTAAAAAAGTATAAGATTTTGGTATAAGAAAGCATACTTTAAAAAAAGGCTAATTAAATACTAAAATTACAGACATTACAAAAAATTCAAAGAGACTACTTCAACGATGGATAGGACAACAATCTTGTACCTTCACGAAACTTTGGACAGGCAAAAGAAACTTCAAGAAAAGCAAGAAGTAAATATGACAACTTAATTTTCTTGGTACTTTTTAGGTTTACATCATTTTTGTTTGTTTTGCATTTTTTATTTATTATGGTAATCTAATTATAGTTTTAAAAAAATCAGCAATAAATATCTGTTCAATTCAATAGGTGAAGGTTGTTTATACACAATGCACGTAACTTATCCAAATCTGAAATTCCAAATGTTAAAGTCAGTTTTTATTACCAAACCGTATAAATTGACCTAACCCAACTAAACAATTCAGAGCAAAAACGCATTTTTTCCTTTCAGTGTCAAATGTTCGAATTATTTAAATTTATACAAACATTCTTCTTTTGTTAAAAGTTTGCTAAAATTACATAAATTGGTTTAAAACTTTATGGTTATTCGGTTTAATGTAATTCTAAAATACTAACAAAATTACATGAAATTAAAATACAGCCTCAGGAAACAATCGTTTATAAAACAAACCTCAAAGGTGCAAAATTTTTTTTTTTTTTCGTTAAACGGGTAGGTTTTTAAAATACCGAGAGTTTTTGATGTAACAAATATTGAAATACATTAGAGTGAAACAAAATTAATAGGAAAAAAAATTAAAATTGTTAATATTGCTTCTTTAAAATGTCAGGAGACTTCAACAATAAACATAAACATAAACTACCTAACTTTTAACAATCGTTGGCTATATGAAAAACATTTTAGGGAAAGTTTTAACACACTATTAAAAGTATATGGAAGGAAGTTCAGCTAATATTGTTGGAAAAACCCGGAAGAAATGGGACAGACAGGTCATACAGACCGCTATGCCTCCTTAATGCTCTGGCCAAGCTTTACGAGCTGTAATAAATAAGAGACTTACGGAGAACCTACAGGAAAAGGGAGGATTAGCTGAAAATCAATACGGTTTCAGAAAGAGTCGGTCCACGGTAGACGGTAGATGCACTACAAGCACTAATAGAAGAAGTTCAAACAGAGAAAAACTACCCCAACCAAAATTACGTGATACTAATAACACTGGATGTAAAAAATGCTTTTGGCACAGCCGCACAGCGCCTTGGAAGGGGATAGTAAAGGAACAAGGAACTAGAGAGAAGGGCGATAAACACATACTTAATTAAAGTAATAAGCAGTTATCTGGAGAATAGGTTGATAACAATAGACGACAACGAGAAACTGCGAATGACATGCGGTGTGCCTCAGGGGTCTATACTGGGACCGGCCCTCTGGAACCTGTACTCCGATGGTGTCCTTAAACTGAAGCTCCCCGAAGGTGTCAAAGTATTGGGTTATGCTGACGACATAGCACTAACGGTGGCAGCCAGAAACAAAAAAGCCTTGGAAGACAAAGCTAACTGGGCAATTGAAAGGGCGCAAAGATGGTTAGAAAGTAAAGGCTTAGAATTAGGACCACAAAAGGCAGAAGTAGCGGTAATAGCAGGAAAATACACCATAAATTAGGTTACTATCACTATGCAGGGGATTGAGATAAACAGTCAGAGAAGTGTCAAATACCTGGAAGTTTATATAGGGCACAATATAAACATGCGAACACACATCACCACTGTGAGTGCAAAAGCCGAAAGGGTGGTCACTGCGCTGGGAAGATTAACGGCATCTTGGAGGTCCCAAAATGAGCAAGAGAAAGATCCTGGCTAGCGTCGAAAACTCTGTGATTTTATACGCGGCACCCATTTGGGGAAAATGGCTGGATATCGGAATACTGTCGAAAAAGTACAAAGGAAAATAGCACTAAGAATTGCATCGGCATACTGAACAGCGCCAACAGTAGGGATACAAGTTGTCGTAGGTACAATTCCGATACATTTATTGGCCATAGAGGGAAGTTACGATAGGGATAATGATAATCCACAACGTAAGAAAGAAAGGAAAAGAGAAACAATTAGAGAGTGGCAGAGTAGGAGTCTCACACTCCCCCCGTTTACAGGAACGGAGTGGGGGCCATGACGGATCCCCCCCCCCCAAAGTACATTAAAAACGTAGGATATAATTAATATCAGTATGGAATTGTCCTTCGTGTTGGAATTTGTCGTAATTTTAACTACTTATATACTTTAACTAACTTTAAATACAAGTGATACTGATTGCCAAACGAATTCTTCAACAAACGAGAAGACAACTAAACCTGCTCTTCTCGGGGAGATTGCTAACAAGTCAGTAGTTTCCAAAAACAATTTTGATAAAAATTAAAATAAGCAGAACTATACAACTTTTAACAAAATTTTAGAAGAATTAAAAATGTGACTGTTATAGCAAATCTCAAAAGATTTCAAATAATGTGGAATTAATTGAAATCTTTAGAGATTTGCTATAACATTCAAATTTTTAATACTTCTTAATGCAGGTTAAAAAATTAAGTAATATTGAATTACAGGAAATTTCATTGTAAAAGTATAAAAACGTAAGAAATTTTTGTTCAAATAAATGACAAGCTCAAAATTTGAAATAATTTTGGGTAAATTATAAAAATGTATAAGATTTTGGTATAAAAAATATCAGCAAACATAAAAACAATTTATTAATAACTGATAATAAAACGACTGTCGTCTTCTTCACAATTGTTAATAATTTTACTCCACCGAGAGTATGGATTCTAATCAAATAAAAACAATCGTTAAAACTACGGATATTACAAAAAATCCTAGGAGACTTCAACGATCGATGAGACAACAATTTTTGGGTACTTTTGGAAGGGCAAAAGAAAAGCTAGAAATTATACCAAAGAATACTTAATAATTTTATGCTCTTTGGCTATACAAAGAAATTATGCAACGTATGATGAAATAACAAGCTCGGCGTTATTTGCAATTTATTATATTGAAACCGCCAAACGTTCTTCTAATTTAAATTGGGCAAAGATTGTTAAATTTTTCCACAGTTCTGGTCTTTGGTTGCACTTTAATTGCTTATAGTTTTATTATAAGGTATTTTAGATCTTATCAAGCCGAATAAACATAAAAATTGCAAACAAAACACGTCAAAGATATTCCAGTATTACAGAAAAACAAATCGATGAGCCGACAAACCCAATGGTTTTTGAAATGTTTACAAAATCATTGACAAATTTACCAACATATTAATGGGACTAATACATAAATATTGACACAAGTTGAAAGAATAAATTACCAAAAGAAAATGCGATGAACATTACATTTACGAAAGCTAGGAAACTTCAACGTGCGATGAGACAACAAACCCAGCCGTTATTTGAGACGTGAGCTCTAAAAATAAGCAAAGCATGAAATCACGCACTTTTAATCAAAATTAAGATTTTCATAAATCACATAAGCTTAATATTAACCGTTAGGAATATAAAAATTGCGCCTTCAAATTCCAACAGCAAAAGTAATTCGACGCAGTCATTATTTTTATCCCACGCCTTTTCTATTAACGCTTGTGATTTATGAAAACCTTAATTTTAATTAAAAACTGCATGTTCTGCGTATGTTTAGAGCTTACATTTCACATAAAGGTGGGGTTTGTTGTTTCATCATTCGCTTTCTTGGTATTTTTTATATTTCTTGAATATTTGTCAAACTTTGTTCTTACTTATTGTAACTTTAACTACAAAAAGTACCAGGAGACTGCAACGACCGATGAACTAACAAACCCGAATTTTTGGCCTCTAATCGATCGAAATTAAAATAAAACTAAATCAACGAAACAATTAAAAACTACACGAAATTTTAAATACAAATCGTAGGAGATTTCGACGATCGATAAGATAACAAACCCTGCCATTTTTTAAATTTTTAAAAGAACCCAAAAATGCGACAGGTTTTCATATTAGCAGTATTAAAAAAAAATAAAAATATTTAATGAAAAGAATTCTAGCATTCAAAATACGATTGTCAAACGGCAGGAGACGTCAACGAGTGATGAGACAATAAACCATCCGACCGTTAGGTGGAATGTGAGCTTCAAAAGTGGCATATGAAGTCACACTTTTTAATTAAAATTAAGATTTTAATGAAACAAACAAGCAGAAATACGTAAGACATAACAATAATGATTGGGTTGTAAGTATTTTTCTAACGAAATTTTGATATTCGGTTACATTTTAATATTTATTTTCAAAGGATACAGAATATAATTATTAATAAAGAAGAACGTGGGCCTTCTAACTGTTGAAATTAGTAATACAATGTAACATTAACTTCTAAAGTCTAAACTTTATCAAAACAGCAAAATGTTTAGTTAAATATTAAGCAACATCTATCTTAAAGTAAACAATAAATATTTCCAAACAGTTAAACTGTAATCATAGATGTCAAAACATTATATGTCGATAATTTCTTTATTCAGGTTTTTCTACTTTTAACACTTCAGAACAGAATGTACTCAAATTATTTAAATTTCAGGTGTTTTGTTTAAATATCAATTGACTTTTTAAATGTTAATGTAAAAGATTTCAATACTTTCAATATCCCCATTAATTTTAAATAAAAAAGAGCAACATGAAAGCTCGACCATCGTAAACTTTTCAAGATGTGTTTAATTTCAAACTGCTTGACCTTTTTAAGTGTTTTCCTATCATTTTCACTTATATTTGAAAAAATATATAATTATTACCATGTGCAGTATTTATTTTGTTATATAATAAAAATAAGTTGGAGTTTCAATGTTCGAAAGAGCGAAATTCGACTCGCTTAAAATACTAGTAAATAATGAGGACTTTGATTGACATTTCGAAGTAAATTTCAATTAATTGTTTTCTTAAAGCTCAATAAATGTCAGGAGTATTATAAATAATTCGCCAATTTTGACGGTTTTTTGTTAGTTCAAAATAATAATCGTTAACCTAGCGATATTTTGATTAAAAATAAAGAAAAACAAGACGCCCGTTTATTGGCAGTTGTCACCTTTAAAAATATAAAACCTTTGAAAAAAATGAAAAGAATTAAGACTCATTAAACGGACGTGCAAAAATACTAACTAGTTCCAACGAGCGATAAGGTAACAAACCCAACAACCATTATTTGAATTATACAGTGTGGTACAAAAGTATGGAACAAATTCAATATCTCCTGAAATAATTGTTTTTTGGAAAAACGCTCGGACAGGTATAGCGATTTAAGAGGAATCAAAAATTTTTTTCTGCAGTCATTTTTCTACGGTGACGTTATCACCTTTTTTTAAATAGGAACTTGCATATTTGACAATTGCAGTAGATAGTCCTTTTTTTCTCTTTCTAACCGTGCAAAAGTTTTATACCCTCACATAAGATTTTTTTTGAGAAAATTGCCAAAATAGTTTTACGTCCAGTAGGTCTGGTACAATGGTACATTTCTAAACAATAACTACAGTAAATGTTCGAACTGACGGCCATTAACCTCTTGGCAATATCCCAATCGAAAAATAAATTCTTGCAATACACTACGAACAGTTTCTGGTGTGATTTTACGTATTTCTTCCCGGATTCGCAGCTTCAGCTCTTCTAAATCCCGAGGTTTTCTTATGTACACTTTACTTTTTAGGTAACCCCATAAAAAGAAATCAAACGGCGTTAGGTCTGGAGATCTAGGAGGCCACTCTATAGCACCTCGTCTGCCAATCCATCTATTTGGGAAGATTTGGTTCAGATACTGACGCACTGTAGCTGCATAATGCGGAGGAGCCCCATCTTGTTGATACCAATTCTTTCAGGAGATATTAAATTTGCTCCATACTTTTGTACCACACTGTATATTAAAAATATACCAAGCATTTGTATTCAATTTTAATAAAAAGTCAACGAAAGATGTAACAACGAATTACCATTTTTGAAAATTCTAGGAATATAGTAGGTTTTCGTATAAGAAATACTGATAAACATAAGATAAAAATTTTGTAAAAACAATGGTAGAAAGCAAAATACGATTGTTAAAAAAGTGTCAAAAGACTCGAACAAACTTTTTAATCGAAATTAAGATTTTTATGAATCAAATAAGCTTTCACAGTCGTTAACAATATGAAAAAACGAGTGATTAAAATAACGATTGCGCAGATTTATTCTTCCTAATAGAATCAGTTACAGTTTAAATATTTATTTTGTAATTAAAAGAAATTTGAACTTCGAAATTCTCAAGATACAAAATTTACTCCTCGTCAAATTCATCAAAACGCCAGATTTTTAGTTACATTTTATATTATAGAAACATTATGTCGTAAGAATCTGTTAGACAATAAGACAAATGTCAGCCACCTGTTGTTAATTAATTCTTTCAACCGAAATTTAAACAACTAAGTTGTACCTAAACGTGGTAATGCTTTTTATCGTAGTTTTCTCCACTTCTAATGCAGAATGTAATTTCCTTTATTTAATGTTTACCCTTTCGATGTGTTGTTGACAGAGCAATTGAGTTCTTGAATGTTAATATAAAAAATGTCACTACTTTCAATATCATTCTTAATCTGAAAAAAATGCGACATGAAAGTTCAACTGATCGTAAAATTTTCAAGATGTGTTTAATTTCAAAGTGTTTGAGGTTTATTGCCAATTTTAAGTGTTTCCCAGTCAATTTCACTTTTACGTTCGAAAACATATACAATTATTACCATGGGTAACATTTATCTTGTTATATAATAAAAATAAGCTGGAGACTTCAATGTCCGATCGAACGACGAACCCACAAAGTTCAACTCTGTTTAATGCTGAATAATGAGGGCCTTGATTGACATTTCAAAGTATATTTCTGTTAATTGCTTTCTAAAAGCTCAATAAATGTCAGCACTATTACAATTAGTTCGTCATTTTTAACGATTTGTTGATAGTAGCAAACACTAATCGTCAACCACGTGACGTTTTGATTAGAACTGAAGATAAACAGAATGGGTTATATAGAAATCATTTTTGATTTAACCGAGGATTTCAACATTCGATCAAGTAACGAACCTGATCACCTTTTAAGAATTCAGACTTGAAAGACACACAAGACTTTTGTAAACCAAAAAAGATTTACTTGTCTAAGATAAATATACGTTAAGTATCTTACGAGCTTTAATTCCGAATATTTTTTGAGTTTGCTCTTTCATTAATTGTGGCAGATTTCTTGAAATCCTTAACTTCCTACTGATAAATATTTTTTCTCTTTTATTGATTAGGTTTCCTTCTTTTAATATAAAATTAAACCGTAGAAAATACCGTAAGGAAGAATTTTCAAAATTTGTCTTTTACACTATTTTTCTGCCCTTGTACTATGATATTAAACATTCAGATAGTTTTCACGGTCTTTAATCTAAGAACTGCTAAGATTTTCTGAAGAAAATGCCTAACCCAACCTAACTTCGCTCTACACCGATAATTAAAAAATTCACTGAAAGGTGTTAACAAACTAATTTAGAAGTAGCTAACAATACTACCCACAAATACAGAATAAAAAACAATTAAGTCGAATGTTTCACAGTAAAGTGTGAAAACGTAGTAAATTTATGTACCTTTTTAACATCAATTTTAAAAGAAGAACGTCTAAGAAAGTTTCTAACTCTTGGTTAAGAACATAAAAATTTTATTGGCGATTGTACGTAAGTAATGTGTAAATATTAAGCATTGCAACTGGTAGCACATCCATCTATTCAATTTCATAAACGATTGATGTAATTACCTTGCGAAACCTGTCGTTAAACACATCCACACCCAGCAAGGTTTATTTATTTACTTCTCAAATAAGAAAGAAAGAAAGCAAGGTAAAAATGTTTACGCTTAATTGAAAACCAAAACAATTCCCGCAGGGTCAGAATAAACCATAGAAAAAGTATGTGAAAAATGTTTAAACAATTTTAGATTCAAAACTTGAACATTTACTCTTTAAGAAATGATCACAATAGTAAAAGGGAGATTTTTTTACATTAATTTTGTATCTTAATCATTTGATAATTATTTCTGAAGGTAAAATTCATGAGAATTATCCTATCAAATACAAACCGAAAATTAGTAATTCAAGTTTTCTCTTCCCTGAGAATTCAAAAATCGTCGCGATTATTATCTTAACAATGAGGTTTTCTAATGTCATTTGTTATAATCATTTAATAATTAATCTCTGTTAGTTAGAGGAAGTTAAGAAAGGAAGAAATACTACATGAATTAGAAAACCTTAACGGTTTTGATTGAGCCTGGAGCCCTTAATGCGATTAGTATTAAAAAAAACAACATTTAAGTCTGTCAAAAAATTGAGGTTAAACTAAGACATGCTAAATGACTGGAAAAAGGTTGACACGCCTACATTTTATTTCCCATAAGCAAAGATGTAAATTAATAAGGTTGTAATACAAATACGGGTAAGGAGATCCATCGAAGATCATTTCACAGTTAGGAATTTTTAGCGGTTGTTGTACCTCGTTTTTCAACTATCAATGCCATGTTAAATTATTGATAAAATTCGACCCATTTTATTACTCAAGAAAACTACAATTTTTCTACTTTCAAAATTGCTAAATCGTAAAGAACATGAAATTTAATTCGTTTCAACTGCCGATTTTTTTCGCAGAAACTGCATTCACTTTAATGCAAGGTGAAAACTGAAAAATCCAGCCTTAATTCAAAAGGGAATTATTATGAAAGTAATTTCAGATAAAGCCAT